>OZ005657.1:288262752-289591502 GCA_963930645.1 Salticus scenicus | reverse complement strand
AAACACAGCTTAAACAACAGCTGTCAATAGCAAATCCACAGTATAAACTGTATAGCAATAACACTTAAAGCAAGTCTCTTTCAAAGAGGCTCAATGCAAGCTGACCGACTCTGATCACAGACTGAACTGAACTGAACTAACTTGGCGAGAAAGCGCTTCTTATATACTGTTCCATGGAACCCAGATTTTTCGAGAAAACTCTAGAAAGTGGTCAACCAATCAACTTACAGCTTCCATATTTGGTATATCCCTAACAAGGATTTTCTCGCCAAAGTCGCAAAAAAATCGCCAATGTGGGAAAAAGTCGCCAAATTTGTCGCCAAATCCATTACCTGCCTTATTGGGGCTTTTTAATGCGTTTTTAAGGGAAATTAAGGCTATTTCAACACTTAAACGACTAGAAATGCACAAAATTAGCACTTTATCAACTTACTAAGCCTCTTTGAAAGAATTTATACAAAAATAAACACAATTATTTACAATTTTGTAACACTATTGTAAAGTGAAGTATGACTCATGCGTCGCATCGGACAGTATGTATAGTTTCTCCGGCATATGTCGATCTTTTTTCCGCGTGTAAAATACAAGAACTAAGTTGCATATAACGATAAAATAGAAATATAAATCAAGTGAGAAATATTTACAAAATTGACAAATATGTACAAATATTTATATATAATTATTTACATCACGCATGCGCAAATTTTATCAGTATTTACATTTTTAATTTTAATATTACCGGTAATTGTGCTACTTGGCTAGCCTGTTATAGTGCACCACCTTCGGTTTTGATGAAGGTGTTTTAGTGATCCGCACTACTACATCATTCAGCCTTTTTAAGACTGTGTACGGTCCGTCCCAGTTGCACTGTAACTTGGGGCAGAGTCCTTTGCGTCGAACAGGATTCCACAACCAGACCTTGTCTCCTTCCTGGAACTCATGTTGTGTAGCCTTTAGATCGTACCTTGTCTTCATTTTCTCCGTTGCCATGTGAATCCGCTCCCGAGCAAAGTTGTGTACGACCTCAAATCGTGCCTGGAGATCTTGGATGTACTCTTCGGGCGATAAAGGCGCATCGGGTGGACAACCAAACAGGGCATCACATGGTAGACGAAGTTCACGTCCAAAGAGCATCTGGGCTGGAGTATAGCCGGTGGTTTCATGGAGAGCACTTTGATAAGCCAGCTGGAACAATGGCAACTTCAAGTCCCAATCTTGCTGGCTCCTTGATACTAGAAGAGAGAGGTTATTCAGGATGGTACGGTTGAACCTCTCGACCATGCCGTCCGACTGGGGATGTAAGGGTGTTGTCTGGGTTTTGTCTATGCCGAATAGTTGACACAGTCCTTTGAAAACATCAGAGGTAAAGTTCCTACCTTGGTCGGTATGAAGTTGTAGGGGCGTGCCGTACCTTGACATCCATTGCTGCACTAGGACCTCTGCGACTGTGCATGCCTCTTGATTGGGAATGGGATATGCCTCAGGCCACTTGGTGAAATAGTCCATCACGACGAGGATGTATTTATTTCCACTGGAGGTCCGTGGCAAAGGACCCAAAATGTCGATTGCAATCCGTTCAAATGGTGCTCCCACGTTATACCGTTGCAGTCTTCCTCGACTTCGTTTCTGCGGGCCTTTACGTGCCGCACAAGCATCACAGGATTTACACCATTTCTTCACATCCTCCTTTGCCTTGCACCAGTAGAAGCGTTCCCGAACTTTCTGCAAAGTCTTCATTACCCCAAAATGGCCTCCGGTAGAGCTACATTGCAGTTGTTCTAAAACAGCTGGAATTTTCGATCTTGGTAATAAAATCTGCCATATGAAGCTTTTCCCATCATCTGATTCCCACTTTCTGTATAATACGCCGTTTCTGATATGAAGAGAGTCCCAAAGTGCCCAATAACTTTTCGTAATGGGACTGAATCTGGAAATGTCCTGCCAGGTAGGTCTGTTGCTGGTCGTCTCCTTCAGCTGTAATATTGGCTTTATGTCAGGATCTTCCAACTGGGCTTGTCTAAGTTCTTCGTCACTCCAGGGATCGGGATCTTGTTCTGATGGTATTGAGACAGTAACTTGGCAGGCAACCGGATTTATCGGCAGGTATTTCTGTTCGGCTCTAGAGCAGTACTTGCAGCTTTCCGAGCAGGGCTTCCGTGACAAGGCATCTGCATTACCATGTAGAGTCCCTTTACGATGACGTATCTCAAAGTCATATTCCTGGAGGCGTTGGATCCACCTGGCAATCTGTCCTTCCGGGTTCTTGAACTGAAGCAACCACGTCAAAGATGCATGGTCAGTCCTGAGCAGGAATCTTCTGCCATAGAGGTAATGATGGAAATGTTCTATGGCTTTTACGATGGCGAGTAGCTCTTTCCTGGTGGTACAGTAATTTCGCTCTGGTTTAGACAGGCATTTACTCCAATAGGCAATGACATGTTCTTGACCATCAACTTCCTGCGACAGAACAGCACCGACACTCTCATGGCTGGCATCTGTATCAAGTATGAACTGTCTGTCAGGCTGTGGATACGTCAAGATAGGCGATGATGTTAAAGCCTTTTTGAGTCTCTTGAACGCATTTTCACATTCATCTGTCCACAGGAACTTCTGTTTGGCTTCCGTCAGCTTGTGGAGTGGTCTGGCAATATTTGAGAAACCCTTAATTGTGGATGCACTTACTTAGGAACTTCCTGTAGAAAGTGCATAACCCCAGGAAACTTCGCAGTTGGTGTATATTTTCAGGGCGACTCCAGTTCTCGACTGCAGAGATCTTCTCAGGATCAGTTCTCACACCTTCGGCAGAGATGATATGGCCGAAGTAGCTCACTTCACGACGGAACAAGTTACACTTGCCTGGATTCAATTTGAGGTTAGCCATTCTGAGTTTCTCCAGCACCTTTCGGATGTTTCGTAGATGGTCTTCAAAGGTGCGCCCCACGATGATAATATGATCCAAATACACCAGACAAGCCTCATAGGAAAGTCCTTTTAGCACTGTCTCCATCAGGCGTTCGAAGGTAGCAGGTGCATTACATAATCCGAACGGCATAACTTTAAATTGCCACAGTCCTTGTCCCGTGGTGAATGCAGTCTTCTCACGATCATCAGGATGTAATTCTACTTGCCTGTAGCCGCTCTTCAGATCCAAAGTCGAGAACCATTTATTGCCAGCAAGTGTGTCTAATGTGTCGTCACTTCTGGGAAGAGGGTAACTGTCTTTCTTCGTGATGTCATTCAAACGACGATAATCCACGCAAAATCTTGTTGAACCATCCTTTGTTCGCACCAGTACTATGGGAGAGGCCCTAGGACTCGTTGATGGCTCGATAACGTCATTGTGCTGCATTTTACTTAGAAGTTCAGTGACATCTTCCTGTTTAGCAAAAGGAAGTCTTCTTGGATGTTGTTTGATTGGAGGATGATTTCCTGTATCAATTCTGTGCTGGGTGATGTTCGTTCTCCCGACGTCTTCAGGTGTTCGAGAAAAAAGGTCTTTAAATTCTTGGAGTAGCTTCTCCGCAGCACACCTCTGTTCACTTCCTAATTCTGCATTCTTGAGTAGTTCCGTTGTTAATTGCTCAGAAGACTTAGATACGGTTGATTGCGTGGGGCGGTTTATGCATGTTACAGGAGTGCAGGCTGCTAACACCTCATCCTTCTTCACTGTTCGGACCTTATCGCTGATGTTTGCGACTCTCACAGGAATAGTACTCTTTGAGAGATCAACCAGAGATGAAGCTACCAGAACTCCTCTTGGGCTATTGTCTGTATTCGGGTATTCAATCAGTCCATAACGGAAATATTGCTTTGTGGGAGGTGTTCCTGAAACTATTGTCTCTGTGTGTGGAGGGATGGAGATTTCAGACTTGGCTGTTATCTGGCAAATTCTCTGAATGTCTTGATTTTCAGTGTTGAACACAGCGATGTCTTCCGAACTCGAATGCAGTTCATTATTCTTGAAGTCCAATTGAAAGTTAAATTTTCTCAGGAAATCAACTCCGATGATTAAAGGATCTCTTATATCAGCCACATATGCCATTTGATGGTAACTGGCATTCCCAAAAGTGATAGTCAAATTCATTTTTCCATATATTTTGATTTCGTCTCCGGTCACAGTCTGGAGTTTAATGCAGGGCGGCGTCCAGATGATCTTCCCTTTAATTTTTGAGCCAAATCCGTTCTAATGATGGTCACGTTGGCTCCCGTGTCCAGAATCATCCGGCAGGTGGTGGTGTTGACTTGGCCATAGACGTGAAGTCCATTATCACCGCCACTCATCGATGAAACATGAAATACTGTAAATTGGGGCTCTTTAATTTTAGGCATCCTCCGCCCCGCGAGATGGCCTCCTCTTAGTTTCCCTGCAGTGATGGTGAAGCCGGGTGATTTCCTATAGTTGGTCGTACAGGGCAGTTCCTCTTCATATGACCATCCCCTCCACAGCCCCAGCAATTTATCTTCCGATCATTTATTTCTATTTTCTTTTCCAGGCTGCGCAATCTCTTTAAGATCTCTGCGAAACTTCTTTTCATTTCATTCTCATCAGCGTATCATTTAATGAGACTGCTCTTATGGTATGGCGGTCTTTACGGGAGGCTTGTTGGGCTGCCTCTATCCTAAGTGCATAGCCTAAAGCTGATTCTACGTCTCTGATGTTGGAGAGTCTCAGCGCTTTTTGAATTTCTGGATCCCGAACAGCATCGATAAAATACTGAAGAGCTAAGTCGTTTCGAGTGTCAGCTTGACAGTCTGAGAATGCTAGGTGTGACAATCTCTGAATGTCCACTGCCAGCTCTTGCAAACTTTCGCCCGTTTTCTGGTAACGGGACTTTAGCTGGAGGCGACTATAGTCCTTAGAACACTTCTCTCCGAACCGTAGCTCCAGTGCTCTAGTCAAGGCCTCGAAGTCGTTCCTTTCTTCTTTAGAAACATTTCTCAGTATCTCAGCTGCATCTCCCCGTAATGCTGCTGCTAACTGGACTGACTTGGCGGTAGAGCCCCAGCCGTTAGCTTCAGCTACGATGGAAAACTGCGTCTTATATACATGCCAGGAGGAACTGCCGTCGTAGGTGGATAACTTAATAAATTCCTGATTCTGGATTCTTCTCTCTTTCTTTTCAGTTTCCTTGGGCATGGATTCCAACTTTTCTTCGAGATTCCGAATCTTGCTCTGCAGTTCATTCCCTATTACTTCTCCGTTCCACTCTTCTTCCATTTTTCTCTCAAGATCTTCCTCCTTTCTCTTAAACTTGCTTTCTATCTCTGAAAACCTTCCTTTCAGCTCTTGATCAAAGTTTTCTTTAACTTTCTCCTCGACACTCCGTTCTATCCTCGTAACACTCTCTTCAACCTTCATAACATTTTCTTCTATCTTTATAACTTTCTCTTCAAAATTTTCTTTTATCTTTATAACTTTCTCTTCTATTCCATCCATTCTATTTTCCATCACCGTTAATTTACCCTCGATTGATTCTTTCACCGTTGAAAGCTCTCTCTTCATCTCACCTTGATTAGATTTAATTTCTTCGGTCAAACTGGCTTCCATCTTTTCCTAAATTGCTTTCATTTCCTTTTGTCCTGTTTCTATTTTCTCTATCAATCCATTCTCCATCTTTTCCTCTCCGGTTTCTATTTTCTCTTGTGCTGCCTTCATTTCTTTCATCTCTTGACTCAGGCTATCTTTCATCTCTCTCTGCGATGTTTCCATTTTCTCCTGCCCTGTTTCCATTTTCTCTATCAATCCAGATCTTAACTCATTCATCTGAGCAGTGAGACCTTCTAGAATTTTTTTCATTTCTTGCTCCATAGCTCTTGTTATCACCATTCACAGACAATCCCGCTTCTGACACCAGAAATGTTGCGTACTTGGGGGTTCGTGAGTTGTCCGAGAATGAAAGGCCAAACGTACAAAAATTCAGTAATTTATTCACAGAAAGTTCCAGAAAAATACAGGTCTGTAAACAAAGTATCAGCTTCAATTTGACCAGTAAACACAGCTTAAACAACAGCTGTCAATAGCAAATCCACAGTACAAACTGCATAGCACTAACACTTAAAGCAAGTCTCTTTCGAAGAGGCTCAATGCAAGCTGACCGACTCTGATCACAGACTGAACTGAACTGAACTAACTTGGCGAGAAAGCGCTTCTTATATACTGTTCCATGGAACCCAGATTTTTCGAGAAAACTCTAGAAAGTGGTCAACCAATCAACTTACAGCTTCCATATTTGGTATATCCCTAATAAGGATTTTGTCGCCAAGGTCGCAAAAAAAAATCGCCAAAGTGGGAAAAAGTCGCCAAATTTGGCGCCAAATCCATTACCTGCCTTATTGGGGCGTTTGTATGAGTTTTAAAGGGAAATTAAGGCTATTTCAACGCTAAAACGACTAGAAATGCCCAAAATTAGCACTTTATCAACTTACTAAGCCTCTTTGAAAGAATTTATACAAAAATAAACACAATTATTTACAATTTTGTAACACTATTGTAAAGTGAAGTATGACTCATGCGTCGCATCGGACAGTATGTATAGTTTCTCCGGCATATGTCGATCTTTTTCCGCGTGTTATATTTCAATTTACCGTATAAGACAATGGAATCGTTTCGTGTAATGTCCCGTGGACTTTGAATATTTTTCACTGCGTACTGCAGGACATTTCCGCGCGTTGTGGTAGCTGATAAGCAATCGGTGACGTCACTGATGAGAGGATGACGTCATGATCATTTGACTAGGATTTCGCTAGATAAGAATGGCTCGCATCCTTCATTTTCTTCAAGTCTGGCAAGGGTGTAGGCTGTGTTTTAAGGTAAGTCCCAACTTTTTCTGAAATAATGGCAATTCAATATATAGTGAAGTCAGACATGTTATTACATGTATGCGGAATAATTTGATGGAATAGCACACTCGGTGAGTCATGCTGAGTGTATGATTTTATAATATTAATATTGTTTCATTTTAAAAATTTTATTTAAACAATATAAAAATATGTGTGTCTAAAATCTTTACGGTGTTTTAAAGCAAAATTCAATAAGATTTTATTATTTATATATGCTTTAGACAAAACCAACTGTACAATTGTTTCTATATATTTAAAGTTTTAGGTGCGTTGTAAGTTAATATCGTACAAAACTTTGGTTATTGTATTTTAATAAAAACTTTCTAACTAAAAATTTATATATACATACTATAGAAGAAAAAAAAATTCTTAAACTTAATTATACATTATTTTTTAAGTACTCTGTAAAATTAATTATATAACTTTAAAAACATGAATATTTATAGTGTATTAATTTACCTATAATATATAGGTGTATCCTAAACTTTACTTTCTTATAATTTTGATTAGAGATTTTAATTAAAGCATGAGTCATACTTCACTTTACAATAGAAACAAAAGGTTTATGATTATTTATAAAGGGATAAAGAATTACATTAAGATTGTTTGGCTAGAGTTTAAATGTTAAGTGTGAAATTTTCTTTATGAGTTTATATTTATAATGTGTATAACTTTTATTGCCTATATAAAATTTTATCGAGTGATGTAAAACTTTCATAATATGCTAAATTTATTTAATTGTAAAAGCTCATAAAATTTATTAGCTGTTTTAAAACTTTTTAAAAAATAGTCATTTTAAAAACTAATACGTGTTCAATTTTTAATTAATGTAAAAATAAATTCATCTTGAATGTTAAATGGGAAACTTATTTAATGCATAGTTATAATATAAAATTTATTGAGTGTTTCAAAAACTATATTCGACTTGCATTTTTAATGAAAGTCGAATAATTTATAAGTTGGGGCTTCAATAAGTGTAAATCATCTATCGTTTTGTTTCATTCTGAGAAAATAAAAGTTTAAGTCTATCTGATGAAGGGAGAGTATCATTCGAAACGGTTGTTCTAATCTTGATGAAGGGTTTTCGAAACACATAACGTTTTATCCAATAATTATAACCTACAAACCCTTTGTTTAAATCGACCCTTATTATATTTTTTATTTAAATGAATTACCTGACACTCATCCACTAACCTTAATGTATGTTAAAAAATTAAGTGTTTAATATAGCCAACGCATGCAAACCCTATTAAGCATTTTCTTATAAAGTTCATAAACATGTTGTTACAAGTAATTTAGAAGATCAAACGATTCTATGTTTAATGCTAGGTTCGAATTCAGCTTAACAATCTACCCGTTTGTAGTTTTTCTTGGTTTTCACTAAAACTCGCTTAACTATAAGTTAGGAAGACTCGCACATAGAGCAAACTATTTATAGAACCAACAGTTAAATATTTAATGGTATAAGTTTATACTTGTAATCAATAAGTTTCAATACAACTGCATGACTCATTAACCTTGTGATTATTGAACGATTCTATGATTAAAGCTGGAAAGTTTTGGGTTTGAATCCAACTCATCGACTTAATCGAATGGGTATTTTTCTTGGTTTTCTCTAAAACTTGCTTAAATACAGATTAGGATTCCTTAGAAAGACTCTCATGCATTTCACTTATAGGACCCTCGTTTTATTAATCGGTCTTAAGCCTTATGAATATCCATATGTGAATGTTTATTGTATAGTAAAACTTTTAAATACAGTATTGTTTTACATAAGGTGTGAATCTGATTATGTATAAATGACTTATCGATTATGAATTAAATTTATCATTACTATAATACTCACATTAAAAGATTCTCACTTATACAATTTAGCGGTTATGCAAATTATTCAAACTCGTCACCGATGAGTCATCCTTCACGAACTTTCTCGTAAGATGTGACGAATAACGAACGAGGGGTGACTCAGCTTTTCCGAGAATTCGCCCTTATTTCTAGTAGATAAGGTGTTACAACTAAACGTTTCCCTTCATTCTTAGTTTGGTCGTCGTGTGAGTAGGTTGTTTTACCGTGTGTTATGTTTACCGTCCACTGCTTAGGAGTTTTAGCCGAAAATCCCACATGTTTTTCCGCGTATTGTATTTCGGTTTTTCCGTACCTGGATTCTTTAAGTACTATAGAATATTCCAACTCATCAACCTACCCGTTGGGATTTTTTCTTGGTTTTCTCTAAAACTGACTTGACTATAACGCGTATATTAAAATAATATATTTTTATTATATAAAAATCTCTTACTATCCGATCATTTATAAATAGTTTAAAAAATTATTACTTAATTTATAACTAGATAAAATAATTGCTAAAAACAATAAGATTTTTAATTTTATCCTATTAAGTGATTTTAAAACCTCATTTTAGTTTTTTCTTATAATGTTAAAGTGATTTCAAAACCTTTCATTGAAAAATTACACTTATATTTTAGTAAAACTTTATTTGTTTAATAGACTAAATGCAAAGTTTAACACTTAATGAATTATTTAAAATTTTATATATACAGGAATTATATAAAGTTTACATTTATGTGCTAGTAAAAATAATTGTCTCATTAGAAGTTTAATCAGTCATTAACTAAAAACAATGAATTTCAATACAACTGCATGATTCTAGTATCATCCACTGACCTCACGGTAAGTTATTTTCACTTAGACATTATGAGCAAATCTTATTGTAATGCATATATTAAAATAATATATAGTTATACAAAAATCTCTCTTGATTTCCGATTATTTATTGATAGTTTATTACTTAGAATTATAACTTGATAAAATAATTACTACAACAATAAGATTTCTCTTTTTAATTTTATCCTATTAAGTGATTTTAAAACCTCTTTTTAGTTTTCTTTCTTATAAAGTTAAAGTGATTTCAAACCTTTTCATTAAAAATTACACTTATATTTTAGTAAAAATTTATTTATTTAATCGATTAAATGCAAAGTTTAACATTTAATGAATTATTTAAAATTTTATATGTACAGGAATAATATAAAAATTTACATTTATATGCTAGAAAAAATAATTGTCTCATTAGCTAAAAACAATGAATTTCAATACAACTATATGACTCACTGACCTCACGGTAAGTTATTTTCACTTAGACATTCTGAGCAAATCTTATTGTCAAGGATAATTTCTTTCTGTGAAAGTGTCATCCAAATTCTCTCACAAGGATTACTGTTCAGTATTTTATTTTTAAATCATATATCCAACTTATAAAATTTAGCGGTTATGCAAATGAGTAATTTTTATTACTTATAGTTCAATCCGTATAAATAAATTGAAAATTTTACCTTCCGATGTAATGCAAATATTAAAATAATATATAGTTATTATACAAAAATCTCTCTTGATTTCCGATTATTTATAGATAGTTTATTACTTAGAATTATAACTTGATAAAATAATTACTACAACAATAAGATTTCTCTTTTTAATTTTATCCTATTAAGTGATTTTAAAACCTCTTTTTAGTTTTTTTTTTCTTATAAAGTTAAATTGATTTCAAACTTTTTCATTAAAAATTACACTTATATTTTAGTAAAACTTTATTTATTTAATATAAAAAGCGTGACTTATCGTAAAATAATCCTGTTTTAAACACATTATTTTCTTAGCATAATTTTGAAACCACAGTTCAATATTTTAATTTTAAAGTTCAACTCTCAATGCATTATTTAAATAAATGATCTCAAACACCAAAAGTCTTCTGCCAAATAGGTATGATTCAACATTCTTATCTTTATGAGTCATCGTCTAGCGATAAAACAGTTTCTCGCATTTGTGTACAAGACTGAAGGTTGCATTTCGCTAGAGGGAAATTTCTTCAGTAATTTTTAAGTAAGTTTCATAATTTATTATTACTTTTTAACTTAATATGTATCTCTACTCTATACTCTAATAAAATTATTTGTTTATATCATAAACATTTTATTAAAACATAACTTTTATTAAAACTTTACAAAAAATTATATAAGAAAATTTTTATTGTTTCATTGAAGAGAGATAAATCAATTTTAAAAATATTTTTTATTTTTATTTACTTATAAAGAATTTTTTATTGTTACAGTATAAACTTTTTTTATTGTTACACTATAAACTTTTCTTATTGTTTCGCTATAAACTTTTTTGTTTAATTAAAACTAAATTTTGCATAACATATAAAACTACTTTCACAAACGAATATTTATTGCTTAAGTAAAACCTACAAATTTTTCATTTATTTTGTGTATGTTCAGAAATTACCTGAGTAAAACTAAATTTTGCAATATATAAAACTTCTTTCGCAAAAGAATTTTTATTGCTTTACTATAACATACTTTTATATGTATTTATTTATTTAAATACCGTTTAAGTGATAGGTAGGTAATACTCGTTTAAACTCATTGTATGATATGCTTTGTGAAAAAAAATATTGCATTTTCCTAATTATTCGCTGTATTTATTAATGATTTTAACTGAATTTTTATATGAGATAGTGTTGATTACTATTAGGCACGATTCCACAGCGTATATTACACTTCATTCATCAAGTGTATAGGTTTTCCGTTGCAGGTGATAACTATGACTCATGGAATATTCCCGTATTATATGTTTTTAAGGAAACTGTTTATTTTCATTTAAAATGATGCATTGAATTTTTATGCAATTTATTTCGAAATTTTAAATAGAAATGTTTAATAAAAAATAACTTTTAGTAACTGATATTTTTTAAATATAACTAATCCTTTTTATTATTATAGTTTATATTAATCATTTTATAAAAAAGAACTTATTTTTATTATTTCAAGTTTAAAAGTATTTACCTGTTTAATTTAAATCAACTAAGATAGTACAAATTATATTACTGCGTTAAACTCGAATAAATGTTAAATAATATTTGAGTAGTATCAATATAATGTTTAAACAACATACTCATATACTTATTACTTTTTGCTTATAAAATTTATGTTAAGTTTTAAAATTTTCGTGTTAGGATAAATTTATTTAATAGTAACAACATAAAGTTTAGTTAATTATAATGTATATAAAATTTAATTGTTGATTTTAAACAATGTATGCATTTTTAAATTAATATTTTTATATGATAGTCATTTTTATTTATTTATTTATTTATTTTTATTTATTTATTTTATTTTATTTATTTTATTTATTTATTTTTTATTTATTTATAACTTTACTGTATATCTTTGTATGCATTTTTTAAAATAATATTATTATATGATAGCAATTTTTTTAATTTATAACTTTACTGTATATCTTTGTATGCATTTTTTAAGTTAATATTATAATATGATAGTCATTTTTTTAATTTATAACTTTACTGAATATCTTTGTATGCATTTTTTTTTTAATTAATATTATTATATAATAGTATTTTTTTTTTAATTTATAAGTTTACTGTATATCTTTTTATGCATTTTTTAAATTAATATTATTATATGATAGTAATTTTTTTAAATTTATAACTTTGCTGTATATCTTTATATGCATTTTTTTTCTTTTTAATTAGTATTATATGATAGTAATTTTTTAAAGTGCATGTGTGTTCAATTTTTAACGAATGTAAGTTAGAGATTAAATAAATGTGAAACTCATTTAGTGAGAATATAAAGTTTAATTTATATAATTTTTATTATATTTAGTTTAATTTATATAACTTTATTGTATATAAAATTTATTGTATTTAGTTTAATTTATAACATATATAACATCATTTACTGATTTTGAAACTTTTGTTTATCGTATTTGTTTAGTTATAGCATAAATAACAGCATGTGTTTTATATAATTTTTATTATATTTAGTTTCATTTATATGATAGTAATTTTTTTTAAGTGTATGTGTGTTCAATTTTTAAAGAATGTAAAAATAGTATTTCAAAGTTAGAGCTTAAATAACAGTATGTGTTTTATATAATTTTTATTATATTTAGTTTATATAACATAACTGTATACAAAATTTATTAACTGAATAAAAACTTCTGTTAAATTTTTAACGAATGTAAGATAGAGTTTAAAGAAATGTTAAACTTATTTAGTGAGAATATAAAGTTTAATTTACATAATTTTTATTATATTTAGTTTAATTTATATGATAGTAATTTTTAAAAGTGCATGTGTGTTCAATTTTTAACGAATGTAATAATATTATTACTAACATAGTCTAAATAAATTTAAAAAGTGAAACTTATTTAGTGTTAAAATAAATTTGAATTTTTAAGTTTCTTACATTTTTAATGAATGTTAAATTATTTGTCTTGCTTTTAAATCTATGTGTTAATCCACAAAATACGAAAATTTCTATTTAATTCTGTAAAAATTTCCTAATATAAATTTATAATGATGTCACTAAAAGTATGAACTCCTATTTAAATTCCTTATTTATTATCTTAACACAATATATTTTTAATCTCTAAAAATGCTAAGTTTCTAAAATACTCATAAATTGTTACTGATGTTAATTAACTTCAGTCATTCATTGTTTCATTCAGTCAAAAATGTTAAGTCCCACCGGAAATTATTTATACTTTTCCAATGGCAACACCTAAATTGTAATGTCTATACCCTGTTTTTAATTATATAATACTCACCAACCCTTTGTTTTATTTTATCAAATTCCATGAAATACATAGGAAAATTTCTATTTACTTCTGTAATGAATTTATAATCCCCGAATGACAACTCTTCAAAAGTTTCTATTCTTCCGGTGTCAACACCTAAATATTAAAGTCTATACCATTCTTTAAATGTTTTTAACTATATAATACTCATCTACCTTTTTTTCAGTCAATCAACTTCCCTGTGCATTGCGAAAAATGCTAAGTCTCCGAAATTGTGAAAAAAAAATATTAAGTCCGAAATTTATGAAAATAAATCTAACTCCTTGAAATTCCACAAAAAATACTAAGTCCCGAAATTTAGGAAAATAAAACTAACTCCTCAAAATTCCCATTCTCCCCGATAGATGGCAGCACTCATCGGGGAAACCCTCGTAAAAGGTGATACTCAAAGTTTCTATTCTTCATGTGGCAACACACAGTTTCTATTCTTCCGGTGGCAACGCTCTTAAAGTTTCTAGTCTTCCGGTAGCAACACCCCCCTCGTCCAAGATGATGGCTAAGTAGTGAAAAAAGGTGTGTATTCACCGGCAGGGTGGTGGGACGGAGGAGTGTGGGGAGCTGTGGAGGCGCGGAGTGGCTGGCTCCGTGGGCTCCGTGGCTCCGCGCGTCCCACCGTCCCACCACCCTGCTGGTGAATCACCCTTTTTACACTACTGTTTTTATCAGCTATCTTTAAATAATAGTATTATTATTATTATTTTCTTTTAACAACTATTTTCCTACGTATGAATTTACGAATTATCTTGTAAGTAGAAACTTAAGCTATTAAAACTATCAGAGAACATAATATTCTCAAATATGTATGTTGAAGCTTGGAAGGTTTTTCATTGTACCGCGGAATATAGGTCTAAATTTAAATATTATATCTTCATGTTTTTCAAAATAATAATAATTCCAGTTAAATTTATTACTTTTCATTTTAATTCATGCCGGTTATTAAATTCAAACCTATAAAAGTTTTCATATTCCGTGTTACTTTATATTTATTTTACCGTCATTCAAATTTTATACCTAATCTTAAAAGTGCCCTGTAAACCCACATTAACCCACATTGGGACGAATGAGTGTCATATACTGTACTGAAGACAAATATCGAGGAATAAAGTTACGTTAAGTTTGTTGTGACTTTAAATCACTTAAAAATAATAATAATAAAAAATAAAATAAAAATAAAAAGACAAATAAAAAGACAAATTTATTAAAGCTAGTAGTATTAATTGTTTTCATTTTTGAACTAAGGTCATCACAAGATAATTTAATTTGGTAAGAATTCATTCTTATTGGTTTATGTGGTAATCAGTGGCATTATGTTTTTTGTTACTCTGTTCTCTTTTGTATTTTAAAATTAATTTATTGTGTATATATGCGTGTATATTGTAGCGAAA
This sequence comes from Salticus scenicus, assembly GCA_963930645.1. NCBI lineage: Eukaryota > Metazoa > Arthropoda > Arachnida > Araneae > Salticidae > Salticus > Salticus scenicus. The sequence continues at coordinate 289,576,599 of OZ005657.1, read as the reverse complement.
CTTGTTTTATTTTTCTACGAGCGCAGTGGCTCCGATGTACTAGGCTGCGAAACCGAAAGTTGTGGGTTTAAGTTCCGTCGAAAGTAGTTACTTAAATTGGTTTTTGTTTAAATCTACATTATGATTCGTTCTCATTCTTTCATTAATAACATTATGTTAATTATTCGATTAATGCTATTTAATTTCTAGAGCTTTCGTATTCTAGAATATTCTGTTCGAGAAAGTTCATTAATTGTATATAAACTGATGTAGCGTTTAGATGAGATGAAAAATAAAGTCTCGAGCTGAGCTTAAAGTTCTCTGTGTTATTTCGCCTTCAGTGTTTGTGATGACTTCATTGCAGCCTCAAATAGAAAGCTGTTTCCTATCACGTTACTAGATGTGTCAAGGTTCAAATAAAAACTGTAAATTAGAAATATCAAACTTTTATTTCAGTCTTGAAAAGGTAATGGAATACTAAGATGCAAAGGGGCCTCTATAAATACTCATCGGAATAGTAGTATAACTCAATAATTTTAACTATATCAAAAAGGTATCTCACCACTTGAGAATTTTCAAAATCATCAAGCTGTAGCACTTGTAGAATGCACTAATCGTTAAAACATAAAAAAAGGTCCCATCATAGAAATTCGTCATAAAAGCAGCCAATAAGCACTCCAATAAGCACCCACTTCCTTCGCTTGGAAGTCAATTTAAAGTAAACTTCATTAAACGATTCACTTCCTTTTATACCAAATACTCATTCTAAAATTACTTACATTCAATTTCTTTCTACTTTCGCAATTTCCGTAAAATTATGTTCAGAATCTGACATCCAATAGCTAGAGACATTCTACTCCAACTCAATTGTACCTCTACTCGAAACTTCTAAATTCAAGCTGATGTCTTACCCAAAATATCACCACCTGATTCTGGATCCAGTTAGTGGCCTTCACTTTCTCAACCCAATATTTCTCCCTCATCTCGACGGTATCACTTGAGATCAACCCCAATACTAAATTCAACTGGTGACCTTTACTTTCTCAACCCAATATTTCTGACTCAACTCGACGTAATCACTTGAGACCACCTCCAATACTGAATTCAACTGGCAACCTTTACTTTCTCAACCCAATATTTCTGATTCGATACCACCACTTGCGACCACCAACGACACTAAATCCAACTGGTAACCTTTACATTCTCGTCTCGACACCACTGATACCTTACAACTACCTCCCACGAAACAAAAATTTTCATAAGGGTTCAAAACGCGCCCGATTTAAAACTTTATAATTTAAACTATCATTCAACTGAATTTTAACCTTAAGAAAGGTACCTTTATCTCATTCAGAATGAAGTGAATCGTTTCTTTACTGACAGATTAAATATCTAAATTTACATACAGGGTGGTTATAATTAAACTTACCCTATAAATAGCTTCCTACAGGGCAAACGGGGGAACGGAATGCAACGAAAGTTGATATATAGACTAAACACGAGATGCGCTCACGGAATTTCGAAAAAAAAAATTAGTTCCAAAATGTCCACCACAAAATGTCCGGCTCCTTTTTCGAAAAAACATTAAATTTTACACAATAAACGACCACAACGGAATACAGAAACAATATTAACAATCCAGAACAAGCATTATGAGTAATAAAATGTAAAACCGGGAAAAGCTGTCAGTTCTTGGAGAAAAAAATGTCGAGATTTGCATGCTTGCGAAGAAGAGGAAGCTTTATGCAAAACAGGTTAGTGTATAAAACGTTTTCAGATGTTGTCACGTTTTATGTCGATGTTTCCGGCTGTAATGATGGCGATATCTTTAGTTGAACGTGAGTTATTGGTGAAGCAGTTTAATGAAAACAAGGGGAATGCTTTTGCCGCAGTTCGTGAATTTCGTCGAATAAAGAATATACGGCGTGGACCAATGTCTACTAAGGGTATCTGGGCCATGATTAAGAGATTTTTAGGGACGGGAAAATTAAGAGTTCAACCTGGAAGAGGCCGTAAACCTATCACATCGGTATTTGTTGGTGTCATGAAGACAGCTGTTGCCGCACAGTCACAGACATCAGAGTTTGGGGGCAGTAGCTCACGTGCAGTTTCTCGACAGACAGACCGAAAAGTGCTCAGAAACATAATGCACTACTTCCCATACAACATTCACCATACCCAAGAGCTGCTTGATAGGGACCAGCCCCAACGTCTCTCATTCGCAGTCAGTTTTCTCAATAGAATGACTTGATCTGTCATGGCCTTGTAATATTCTGTGAAGCGACGAGGCTCATTTTTACCTCAATATGACAGTCAACACACAGAATAGTCGCATTTGTACTAAGGAAAATTCGCGGATGCACACTGAAATTCCCCCACATTCTCCAAAGGTGACTGTCTGGTGTGGATTCCCAGCGACATTCATCCTTGGACCATTCTTCTCTGAGAAAATAACTGCACGTTGTCCTGTCACATGTTCCGTTGCGTACCGTCGGTACCATTACATACTGCAGACGTTTGTTGTGCCACAACTACAGCAAAGGCAGGTCCTTACATCGACCATTTTCATGCAGGATGGTGCACCCCCACATATCCATGAGTCCGTGAAGGCGCTATTGCTCCCATGCTTCACAGACGAACATGTTATTAGTCGCTTCTTTCGTAATCCATGGCCACCACGTCAGCCGGATCTAAATCCGTGCGATTTCTGGTTATGGGGCCACTTAAAAAGTGTGGTGTATCGTGGAGGTGTTGCGACGTTGAATGACTTAAAAACTCCATAACGCTTCATGTGCGAAGCATCACAACTTATCATTTACGATCTGCTGAACACAGTGTCCATCGACTTGAAATTTTGCAGGTCAATGAGGGTGGTCGGATCACTTTTCCCTACATCGTCTTGGAAACGATTAACAACTGCTCTTCTTGTGCAATTTCGTCCTAATATGTTCTTGTTTCTGCAAACTGAACTGTTTTGTTTTTCTCAAACAGCATATTGTTATTTTTTCCTTAACTTTACTTAATGTAGTTCAATGACGAGGTGATTATAAACAAGTCAATAAATGTTAATATTGTTTCTGAATTCCGTCTTAGTCGTTTATTGTGTTAAATTTAATGTTTTTCCGGAAAAGGCGCCCTCTCATGTACATTTTGGAACTTTTTTTTTTTTTTTTTTTAATTCCGTGAGCACATCTCGTGTATAGTCTATATACCAAATTTCGTTGTATTCCATTCCTCCGTTTGTGCTGTAGGATGGTGTTTATACCCCTTTCCGTCCCGAAACATTTTTACCTTAAAACATTACATTTTTCTGTTTTTGCAAAATGAAAGAAAAATATGGACTATAACCGACATTTGTTGCTTGAAAATTGTACTTTACACTTTCTGCTAATTAGCTCGATCGTTTATTTCCTGATTTATTACATGCTACTGTTCCAGATGCAAACTTGTAAGTGGATGTCGTGGATGTCTAATCCACACGATCGTACGACCTTGGTGGAAAGGGTTAAGGTAAGTTTAATTATAACCACCCTGTACATACTGGACCTTGTATAAGTAGCGCAATACACATTTGGCTAATAAATTGTACAAATAAACAGCGTCCAAGTTAACGGTTGCGCATGCGCAATTACAAATTATTTGCTAAAAATACTATTATTTCATTAGATATTTATTATTTGTATATTTTGATTTGATTGCAGTATGTTAAGTTTCTTAAAAATGACCTTTTACTGGGTTTAATTCACTGTATATTATAATAAAAAAAGGTAGCATTTTCTTTCTTAACACGTTGATCGCCATGTCAGCCATCGGTGAATGACAGTGTCAAATATGATATAAAACCACGTCAACCATCGGTGGTTGACAGTGTAAAATATAATATAAAACTAAAAATATTACACTGTTTCAAGTAAGTACTTAAAATTTATTTAAAATTTACTTAATTTTTATTTATTACATGATAATATCATTAAGGATTTTAATGGATTTTATTAAGAATTCGCGTGGCGATCAACGTGTTAAAGAAATATTTACATCTCTATAAATATATGGGCTAGTTTCTTATTACCTGCTATTGCGGAGGCGTATTTCATGTATTACTTTTTCAGATTAATCTCAAATCTATTTTTCTTTGCTTTTCACTGGTTTTCCTTTGCCTTCCGGTAAAGTTTTCCCTAAACTATATGAGATGAGGTATTTGACGTTCTGAAAATGCTGATGATCAAGTAACTCTTCGAATTTCGATAAAATCGTGTGTAATAAAAGCGGGGGGGGGGGATGATTCTAGAAATGTATGTACTGTGTCTCGTATAAATAGCTTAATACGTTTGGCTAATAAATTATGCAAATAAAATTTATTAATGCTTGCACAAAGCAAGTACAAATTATTTGCTAAAAATACTCATGCTTCATCAGATATTTAATATTTGCATATTCTGATTGCAGTATGTTAAGTTTCCTAAAAAATGACTTTGCAATGGTTTAATACACATACCCTGCCTGTTGTAACTAAAAATTCGCCTTTTTTTTTTTTTTTTTTTTTTTTTTTTTTTAAGGAATTTTTATATTTCCATAAATATATGCACTAATTTCATATAATGAATATGGATAATTAAAAAAGAGCTTCCTAATCACCTGTTAGAGCCAGAGAAAATTTCATACATTACTTTTTGCAGAGTAATCTCAAATATTCCTTTTTTTTTTCTTTACTTTTTACTGGTTTTCCTGTGCTTTCATGGTAAAAGTTTTCCCTGAATTATATAAGGAACAATACTTTTTTACATACCTGAAGTTTCAAGATTATTCATCGAGAAGTTTTTGAGATATTTAACAAAAAGTCAAAAAAAGAGAAGTGTTCGGGTGATTTATTGTAGGATGGTGTACATTCGTTTTAAATATGAACTAAATAAGTTTTTTTTTTTTATATAATATTAAAAGACGTTAAATAACTAAATTTCGCAAAAATTAAATCAAACTCTCATTTCTTTTTTATTATAACCTCATAATATTTCAAGTACTTTGAAAAAGGAACATTTATATGATATATGATCGTAATCATATTTGTATTTATCTTATATTTTACCCCAGTGAGTAATTTGAATTAATCATTATCAATTGAATATTTAACTACAAGCTCTTTCAATGTCTATTATTGCCAAATTTCCTTTTTGATATCCAGAATATTGGACCATTTCCTGAATGTTCTACGAGATTTTGAAAATAAATTGTGAAATTATTCAGAGAAACATATTTTCCTACATCGAAAGTATGCAAAACAATGAATAAACTACACATAGGTTTTTTTTTTTAATTTGAATTCGATGTAAAAACGTTATTCTTTGAAATACGATTTTTACTCACTTCTTATGCTTTTTGGATTATTAAATATATTAAAGTCATATTTCAGAAAACTTATAAAAAATAAAACCAAGATCTCTAAAAACTTACATGAAATATTATTCTCCCTTTTTATTAAATTTTACTTTGGAATAAAACTTTGAAATTGTGAAGATTCACATGGCCTAATATTTTACAGATGCAACGTGGCCAGACTGCAAAATGTCTCGACTTTCCTGCCAAATATTTTTATATTCTCACAGGTAAATGGTAATAACTGAAAAATAGTAAATTCTAAAAACACATAAAACGATATATATTTTCCAACCTAAAAATAAAAGTATTTTATCTATGTTTTATATTATATTTTCCTGCGTCTAGGGATATCATATAAAAAACACTTTTAAGAATGTGTCTTTTTTTTTTTTTTTTTTTTTTTTTTTTTCTAAGTATCTCATGTACACTACTGGCCATTAAAATTGCTACACCAAAAAGAAATAATAATAACGGAATGAAATTTGTTGGACACATACATTATAGTAGGAAGAACAATTGATTAAAATTTCAAGAAATTTGGAATAATATGTACTGAGAAAACAGTACATAGAGCAGCGACCTCTGTGAGCAATAACAGCACTTATCTGCCTAGGCATTGAATCGAACAGCGATTGGATGACATGTACGGGTAGAGCACTTCATGAAGTTTTAATACGATGCCACAATTCATCGATCGAAGTTACTGGTGAGTGGTGGGGGGCCAGTCGCTTTTCAACGATTAAACAGTCATTTTCATTAGTGCGAGATGAGGAGAACGCGCTGGCCAGAGCAACAGTCGAACACATTTGGCATCAATGAAGGTCCAGACAATATCGACAATTTGCGGTCGTACATTGTCCTGCTTAAATGTTGCGCTTCGGAGGCCTTGAACATAGGGCAGAGCGATGGACCTTAACTCGTCAGAAATGTAATGGCTGGTATTCAGAGTGGCGGGAATCGTAGTTCTACCTCTTTTTTTTTTTTTTTTTTTTTTGAGATATGATAGTCAGAAGATTTTCCATGTACAAAGAAAGATACATACAAATTTTGTCGGGGACATTTTGTCCGGGCTGTTTTGTCGGGGACTATTTTGTCTGGGGCTATTTTGCCTTGGGGCTGTTTTGTCTGGGCTATTTTGTCGGGGCTGTTTTGTCGCAGCTCTTTTGTCGGGGCTCTTTTGTCTTTTGGGCTCATTTGTCGGAGCTGTTTTCTCGGGGCTTTTTTGTCGGGGCTGTTTTGTCTTGAGCTTATTTGATGGGTCACGATACAAAACATTTCCTGGTAAAATTGCAGAATTACTTTCAGTAATGCTACTAAAACAATCGTAAATATTATATTGGGGCTGTTTTGTCTGTGCTATTTTGTCGAGGCTGTTTTGTCGGAGCTCTTTTGTCGGGGCTCTTTTGTCCTTTTGGCTCATTTGTCGGGGCTCTTTTGTCTTGGGCTTATTTGACGGGTCACGATACAAAACATTTCCTGGTAAAATTGCAGAATTACTTTCAGTAATGCTACTAACGCAATCGTAAATATTAGATGAAAAGCACTTGATCCGTTACTAACAGTTTCTTAGTATATTTACTAACGATGTGCGCGTTATGTTTATTAATTCTAACGGAGTAACATTACTTTTGAAGAATCTGTATTGGCTACTAGAATAGTTTACGGAATATCAGTTTCCTAGAATTTTTCTAGTAGTACTACAGATTTTTTTTTTTTTTTTTTTTTTTACAGTGTTAGATATTTTCAAATCGGTAAGAAAAGATAGATTTTGAATTTAAAGAAAAATATATACTGCAAAATATCATTCAAGCGCCCCCTCAATCTTCAAGGAAAATCTAGATATATTTGGGAAGAGGGCGGATAAATAGTTAAATTATGCAAAAATACAGAAATTGACGTGTATTTTCCTGCTAAAAATTAAGTGGCATAAAAATTATTTTAAAAGAAAGCATATAATCTAATTCTAATAATAATTAAATACAATAAACTCTTGGTTAACCAGTACTCAACAAACCAGAAAAATTCAAAATAATTTTTTTTTTCTCTTCCAATAAATTTTTTTAAAATATCCGCTGCTATTTTAGGAAGTTTATTGTTTCAATTTTCATATAATCAGTGTTCGATTAAATATAATACAAATCAATGTTTATATATTCAAAGGTGAATGTTATAAAATAAATAAATAATGTTAAAAAACTATCACTTATTTGGAGACAGTCTACCACTGAGCGTAAGGGGCGTTTATTTTGTATTTTAAGAACAAACGAAATTAATGTGAGAAGCAGAGTGGGGGGGGGGGGGGGAAATTAAATGCGCTTTTGCGATATATATGTATACTAAAGTGTAAACACACTACAAAGTTTTATAAAATATATTTTAATAATCAAATCTATCGTTTAGCCAATTACGGCCAAAACCACCATATTTGAAATTATAAAATACTTATAATAATATTCTCATTTCGTATGTAAATTTCATGCAACTTAAATTAAGTCTCAGTGCATAGGAACTTTTATATTCGCTAAGAATTATCTGAGGATGATAATTTCGCATCTGAGAAAGATTTTAAGAATAAAGTAGTCAGTTATGGTTTTAGTAATCCACTACGCTGAAAGTATCAAATATAGCAATGAATCAAATTATGTATGTACACTACTAAAGTTCTGCATGAAAATATGCTGTAACTAAATTTTGTGTTCAAAAGACTTTTTTTTAATTTCAAGTTGTGCAAGATTCTTCATATATGCATCAATTGTTCTTTCATACAATTACTCGTTATTCGGTACTCGGCCAATTAGTCAAAGCACAAGAACTCTGAACTCGGCCCATTATTTACATTTATTGTTTTAAAGTTTTTTTTTTACTTTCTTCTATATTCAATAGAAGAAAGTATTGGATTCGTAAAAATTTTCGACCTCGGGTTTTAGATGGATTTACACGTTTTGAGAGCTGTAGAACATGATTTGACCATTTTTAGAAAATGTCTGTCTGTCTGTGCGTGTGTGTGTGTGACAAAATTTTGTGGCAACTGTATCTCAGGAACTACTGCACAGAATTTCATACAAATTGGTATGTAATTGCACCTTGACATAAATTAGTGCCTATTAGTTGACATAAATTAGTGCCTTTTGGTAAAAATTGTCTTACAGGCTGCGTTGCCATCCCGCTTTTTCTAAATTTTTAGCATGGTGATATAGGACAAAATTTTGTATAAATGTGCATAAAGAGAATTATTTTTTAGTAATCATTATGAAATTTACAAGAATTATTTATGATAGAGATAGTCAACTGGGAAAAAATTTGTGTATGTGTAGGAGCCTCGTCAACCCCCCTGGGGGGGGGGTTCCCCCCTCGAGGGGAGCAAATTTTCAAGATGGGTATCTTTCGAAAGGTCTCGTCAATAGTTTTAAAACGAATGGTTGAACTATAAATCTGTGAATTTAAAACAAAGTTATCGATTTTTTTTTTTACTTTTTACGAAAAAAATCTTAGAAAAAAAATCGCAATTTTTAATTTTTATTTATTTATTTATTTATTTTTAAACGAAATTTAACCAAACTTGGTATTTAGTTTGCCCCGGACATCGCGGAGGCATCCCTTCCCCCCTGGGGGGTAAATTTTCAAGATGGCTATCTTTCGAAAGGTCTCGTCAATACCTTTAAAACGAATGGTTGAACTATAAATATGTGATAATTTAAAACAAAGTTATCGACCTTTTTCACTTTTTACGAAAAATCGTAATTTTTTTTTACTTTTAATTTTTTTTTTTTTTTTTTTTTTTTTTTTTTTATGAAATTTAACCAAACGTGGTATTTAGTTGGCCCCTGACATAAACTAGGACTGATTAGATTTGTGTCTCAATCGCTCAACAGGAGGCGCTGTGATCGTATTTTTTTCAAATTTTTAACGTGGCAGTATAGGACAAAATTTCGTATAAATTTTCGTATAAATTTCGTATAAATTTCGTACATAATGAGAGTTATTCTTAACCTGTGATTGTAAAATTAGTATGAATTATTGATAATAGTAGTAGTTAATTAGGAAAAAAAAATTGTGCATTTGGGGGCAACGCTTCCATTGGGAGGGGAGGAGTACCCCCGGGAGGGGGCGGTAAAATTTCAAGATGGGTATCTTTCGAAAGGTCTCGTGAATACCTTTAAATGAATGGTTGAACTATAAATATGTAATAATTTAAAACAAAGTTATCGATTTTTTAAAATTTTAACGCAAAAAAACTTGGATTTTTTTTTTTTTTTTTAATTGTTACTGAGTGAATTTGTATAGGAAAATATAGAAGAAATTCTTGTGGTTGTCACAACATACTGGATTTAACATGTTCTCAGAAATTTGAGAAATTGGTTGGTTGGTTGGTCAGGTTGAACGTCGCACTAGTTCTGCGCAGATGGGCAATTGGCGACGCAATGGGTAATGGACGACGGTCTGGGACGTACCCTAGAGGTGGTCCGGAGACATGTCATCACAATTTTGCAGAAATAGGTTGGTTGGTTGGGTTTTACGCCGCACTAGTTCTGCGCAGATGGGCAATTGGCGACGGTCTGGGACACACCCCTAGAGGTGGTCCGGAGACATGCCATCACAATTTTGATCCTCCATGGAAGGGATGGTTCTTCCGCTTCGGTGATTGCAGAAATAGGAATTTCATAGTAAATAACGCATTGGGAAATTGAGAACTAAAAACTTTAAAATTTTAAATATAGCCTGAAAGTTTTTGAGATAAATTAAAATAAATAAATAAATAAATAAATAAATGACAACGGAACTCTTTGAAGTGCTAATCACCGATTTTCTTGAACAAAACACTGGCATAAGTTTTAGTCATAAATAGTATCTTCCTAAAATAGCTGCTGAGTCGCAATAGACATGCTAGAAGAAATTATGAAAAATGAGAGCATGTCTGCAATATTTCTAAAAAAGCACCTGTGTGACGACTTGAGAATTCCATTGCAATAAAGATTAAATAGATGGTAATGTTCTTCTTTGTTTTTGATAGCCAAACGAACTCCATACGCAGTCGAGTACTTGAGAAATCAAAACAGATTAACAAAAACCAGATAATTTACCAGATTTAGACTTACTTAGTCGAAATGCTAAATAACATCTACCATTTCAATTAAATAAACTGCGTCAATAACAATTGCGAGTGCATTAACGCCAAGTTTTTAATAACGACATTAAAAAATATATATGATCAGAACTTTTATATAAATTTAAATAAAATAAAACATTATATAATAAAACACAAAGCTGTTTCTTTAAAACTAAAATGAAAGCATTTCGAATCCAAACACATTTTTCTTATAAATCTGATCATTTCATTGAGCAGTAGGAACCTTCGACGAACAAACAACTCTACAGTATATTCAGATTCAATATCTCATTAGAGTTACTCAATCAGCAACTAGAGACGATCTACGATTCTACCCTAAATTTCGTCCTGCTTGTTGGTTGGGTTTAACGTCGCACTAGTACTGCACTATAGGCAACTGGCGACGTTTTGGGATGTACTCCTGAGGATGGTCCGGAGGTATCTGCAGGTGATAAATGGTTGCAGTATGCGTATGCTATTTATTTTTTATATATACAGTCGGCAGAAAAAGTATCCGAGCACTAGCAAAAATTCCTGTGTAAAAAAAAAAAAAGGTACACTTAATACTGTTTCAGAACAGGATTCGACAAGGAATTATTTAACAAAACTGTATTAAGTGGACTTTTTTTATATAGGAATTTTTGATAGTGCTGGGATACTTTCGCTTCCGACTGTACATCCAATTAGTATGCTTGACTCGACATCCCCCCCCCCCCCCTGTAAATTCCGTCGAGATGAGGACAGATATCACATAACAGGATTAAAATACAAAAAAAGTAAAAATAAAAAAAAACCAGGGCCAACGGGAGATTCGAACCCATTCTTCTACAATCAAAGGCGATTAATGAGGGTGACATACTCACTCGACCACGGAGGGCCTGCATTCAGCATAACACTTATTTTTAAAACAACAAGATTTCGCAGTTAATAATTCTATGAAATTCACTATGGAATTCTAATGCATATTTTTACAAAATTGTTTATATTATTATTAGTAAACTTATATCAAATAGATTGCCAGAAATGTAAGAAGCCATAAAGTAGTAGTTACGCACATGGTTTTTCAAATTTTAAATAATCCCCTTCCCTGAGGATCAAAATTGTAATAGCACGTCTACGGAACATCCCTAGGAATGTACCCCAAGCTGTCGCCAACTGCCCATTGCATAACTGTAGTGCGAATTATAACTTAAAACCTACTGTACCTCAAATACTTTAAATATTTTAATTTTGATTTATTTATTTGAGTATTAAATTCAATCAACTATTCTAATAATCAAATGTTTAATCAAATATTATAATTCAGATTGATCGTCAACATTGCGCAGTACTAGAGTGACGTAAAAGGTTAATCTTATTTAACGATGACTTTTTCGTATTTGGCGTTCAAAACATGAAGTTTGCTAATTTTTTGCGGCTTTCTGTTGCGATTCAGCAGCTAATTTTTTTACCAGTAAATTAAGTGCAACGTAAACTACTCTCTGTAATGTTTTAAAGGAAATCGGTGATTAGCACTTGAAAAAGTTCCCTCGTAAGTATTTATTTTCTCTGAAGGCGATAAATCTGGAAAAATCCATTACGCCATTACACAGTTCACGCCAATACACCATGCCAACCACCCTGTGGCAGCCCGCACCGCTAAAACGCTCTAGAGTGATGTCGTTTATATTTACACAATGTCTATGGATATTCCACCCCCTTTCATGATTTAGAGGTAATAGATGTATATATAGTTTTATTTTCTTAAAACTTACAATTAGTTTTTCATATAATGTAATTACATGTTTCGTTTGTTATGAAGAACAAAAATTTCATTAAATATAGACAAACCAGTGTTTCCACTACAGTCGCTTTTTATGAAAATGCTAGACAGTTGTCCAAAATACGATAATTAAAGAACAATTTTACATGTTTATACTAAAGAATTACATTAAGTAATGCTATTTTTAAACAATCTTTCGCAAAAGAGTCACAATTCAGGATGAACTTTTTCGAAAGTATTGTGATTTCGGACCATTGCGAAAATAGTTTTTCAGTTGCATAAACTTTGTAAGAAATAAACACAAACTGTCGCTAAACAGTGTAAGCAATCTATTAATGATAAATAAAGCAGGCCTTGAAAGTGGGTTTAATTTTTAAGATGCATTTGTACAATTAACTGCTGTGGAAAAAAAAAATCTAAATAAGAAAGCTTTTGATAAGTTTTATTTAGCTTATTTTCTTTATACCGCTTGTGCTGCATTACTATATTTAAAGTAGAGTACAGTATATATAAAGCAGTTTTCATACTACATTAGCGGTATCCGTCAAAAACATTTTAAATGATTATGATACACATTTAAGGCATTCAAATTTATTTGAAATTTAATAATATTCAGATATAATGTTCTACATACAATATTCCCCAATTGTCTCATTGTATTACGCTTGTGATGTATCTAATTAACAGCCTTATTCACCAAATTTTTAACACTGATGTTAACCCGGTAATATGCTAGGTTATCTCAAAATCGGTATTCACCACGCAAAATTAGCGATTTAACACTCGAGTTAAAACTCTTTTTTCAATCCTCCTAAATTGGTGGGATGGATGGATGGTTGGGTTTTACGTCGCACTAGTGCTGCACAGAGGGGAAAATGGCGACGGTCTGGGACACACCCCTAGAGGTGGTCCGGAGACATGCCATCACAATTTTGATCCTCCACAGAAGGAATGGCACTCCCGCTTCAGTGACCCCCAGAGGTATAATTTTTGATGGGAACATGGAGGACATTGCGGCCACGACAGTGTTACACACTGGTTTACTAGTAACATTTTTTTTAATTAAAATTTCCCGATGTATACATAGTTAAAAATTAGTAACATCTGTTTCATTAAAATTTCCCTAGGGATACATCGTTAAAATAATTAAAATAGTCAAGATACGTAATTGTGGATAATAAGCTAGCATAAAATTTGATTACTCTTGAGATACAACATTACTATGAGAGACTATGATCGCTCAAAATTGTAATGAAGCAAATTTTACTTCAATAGCACGATTCAATCTTAACCATTTTTTTAATATTTTCTTTCAGTTTAAAAAATTAAAATAAAATATTATCGGTAGGCATCTCGACAGTAACAACGATATAAGAGTAATCTACAGACCCTTAGCTTTAAAATGATATATTCCTCATCCATATACAGTCGGTAACAAAAGTGTCCGAACACTAGCAAAAATTCCTATGTAAAAAAAGTACACTTTATACGGTTTTGCTAAATAAATCCTTATCGAATCATGCTCTTACACTGACTAATAACAGGATTCGACAAGGATTTATTTAACAAAATCGTACGAAGTGTAATTTTTTTACATAGGAATTCTTGCTAGTGTTCGGACACTTTTGTAACCGACTGTACGTTAAAGATATCGCGATCTAACTTCAAAATTTTAATACAACAATTTTGCCTATTTTAAATACACGCGCCACTGTTTTTTTTTTTTTTCACTTTCACCGGTCAGCCATTTTCTCTCATTGTTTCTTCACGTTTTCCCGCCCGATAAGAGGGGAGGCAGGCAGGGCATTCCTTCTAGAATCTTGGAGAAAAATCTGGATCTTTGATCAGGAAGTAGCGATGCGCTTGACTTCCGGTGATTTCGCGAAGCTGATTGGTGGAAGACGGCGCGTGCTTTCGAATTTCGCCGGCGAAAAAGTTCAGTTGGGCAGATTCAGAGAAAAGAGCGAAGGTGGTGGTTAGGCCAAGAGCCCGGCAGTATGCCGTGGACTCGGAGCCGAAACCAGAGTCAAAATTTCCGTTGGAAAAATATCTTCTTAGCAGTTTTTTTTAGAGGGCATGATTGTTTAGCGTAATAGTGTTAATGAAGCAATCCTTCTGAACATTTATGTTTCGTGATGAAAAGAAGATATACTGCTTGTGAAATGCACATAGTTAGCTCTAAAAACCTGCAAATCAACATCCTGAATTGATCTTACGGCATTGTTTTTTACAATTCCACTCCTGTCCAGGATTAGAGAGTGGAATACAAAAATTTTCAACTAGTTTTGAGTTCAGCCTCACCATTGATATCAACAAAAAACTAAAATGAAACGCTGGTGAATTTAAATCATTGAAGTGTCTTCCCTTTTTGATGTGATTACTCAAGCGTTAACGGGCGCCATTTTGAGATGCTAAGGCGCCATTTTGAGATGCTAAGTGTGATGCGCCATTTTACTTGACTATACCTCAATCACGATTTTATATCAACTAGAAATGTATTCAGCTATTGAGACACTCTCAATTAATCTTGCTTTTACATACAAAACGTACTTGTGAAATATCTAGAGATAATTTTCCGGCTGGAGATTATATGATACGAGTTCCAAGTGAACTAATGAAATGATAATCCAATGACTGTGTTTAACGAATAGTGCTAACATGATTTCTTTTCATCGTGCGTAAGAACTACATGTACCATCACGTAACAACCATCTAAATATCTGTTGTGTATGCATTATATGTATCACCTACATGTTATTATTTATCCTAGTATCCAATGCTGGCCAGCAGGTTTTGAATATATCTGTGTACTTGTGTGGTAAAAATAAAAAAAAATTGCATTAAGTGAATTTTCGTCGTCTTCAATCAGTTCTGGTGGCTTGGTGAGTTATTTTATCTTAATTATTTTAATTTCAGCTCAAGTTCTAGCAGTAAATTGTCATCCGTTCTAGTGTACTGCCACTGAGATCGTTGCTACGGCCAATCAAATAAAATCTTATTAATCAGTTAATTGATTCACAAATCATTCTCAGGTTTTGATATTCAACTGCTTGGTAACTGAGATTCTCATATTGAAAATTTAGTATCAAAATTTCTTGTTTACATTTTATTTTATTATTTACATTTTGAATTTATTTACAGATTCTTTTAGAATTTATTAATTATTTGTTTTCGAGTTAAAGTTATCATATTCCGATTCTGATTTATCAAAATTTCTGTTCAAAGATTGAGAATTCCATTTATCAAGATTTAAGTTTCACATTTTCAAAAAATTAGGTATTAAAGATATTTTGGTTTTACATTTTTTTAGATATTCAAAAAATTAAGTTTTACATTTTGGTGCCGTGAGAAAACTAATAGCCTCCATTTAGCTTGAGACCTGAGGTTATTTGCTCATTATTCTTTTTTTCAAAATTAATTAATTTTAGCGATCGATAGAAAAAAAAAAAAAAAAACGCAGTATGATCCGATGACAATTTTTTTTTTCTTTCTTTGAGTGTATGTCTCGTTCATCCAGATATTTTGTTTTTATCAAGCAGCATCCAAAAAAAAATGAAAAATAAATTTAATTAAAATATTTGGGTTGTGTTTGATAACAATATTTGTTGAAATACATCCAGATGGATAACAAAAATATTTAAGAAAATTTATTTATATGAGTAATGATATTTTTCTCTTTGCATTTTATTTTACAAATGAATAAATTTGATTTCACATTGCCTTGACGTTAAATCTCCATCCGACGGCTACGAAATGATCTGGAGATAATTTATGAAATTATCGAGGGTAAATTTATGAAAATATATGTGAGTTAGCAGATTTAAAATAACATTACATACTTAACATTTTATTCCTTTTCGAACATGATTTATGTATTTATTTATTATTTTATTTATTAATTGTATATATATTTTAGCAGTATTGAATTGTATATATATTTTCTTTTGAAGGGTAAAAAACGAAATTTTTTACAATATACCTTGATTTCATTTTTTTTTGGTTTTGATGATTTCTTTTGCAAATCAATATTTCTTTTGTGTAATAGGCGGAAATTCTATTTTTGAAGGGTACATTGGTTGGTTATTTCCAAAAGTAAAGTAAAAAAAAAAAAATAGCATTGAATTAAGATGCATATATAAAAGTCTTCTTTTACCTTTTATTTATTTACATAAACACACTTCTCTTTTGCATTTGATTTTATGTTTATTGTTTCCACTATGAGATACATATAAATATTTTTTTGAAGTGTTATTCGGATTTTATTAGTATATATTTATAAAATTTTGATTTGCTATTTGTGATAGTATTAGAAGAAAAAAAATTATTTTAATTTGATATTGCAGCATCTCAAATTTTGGTCTGTTTTGTTTGTATTTTGGTAATTTGAGGGGAATATTTGAGTTTCTCTTTATTAATTTTTTTCTAAACATAGGGTCAAAAAAATTTTTTTCCTCTCCATTTTTCTGATTGATATTTAATTTTAAATCCCCATATTCAGTTAAAATGAACAATCTAATAGCTACCATTGATAAATTCGGGGGGGAGGGGGAAACTGAGAATGTCAACAATTTTATACGTCAGATATCAGATATAGCAAATCACGCGAACTGGGGAAATAATCTTCGAACGGTTATTCTAAGATCAAAATGTACAGGTAAAGCTCTTGAATTCCTAAATAATGACACTTCAGCTACTCAGGAAAATTCATTTAACACCTTGATACAATTATTGAGAAACAAATTTGACAAACCCATTTCGCACCATGAATTGCAAACGAAATTTTCCTCCATCAAACAAAAACCTGGACAAAATGTTACTGATCTGTCAGATGAAATTAAATTGCTGGTGAATAAAATTATTCCTAACCCAGATAACGCCCCGCAAATCATTGATATACAACATGACATGATTTTTTCTTAATTTTTGGAGGCATTAAGGGCGGACATTAGATTCGAACTCACCAGTCAGCTGTCAGGATCGCAAAAAACATTGAAAGAGCTCTAGATAGCTCAGAGGCGTCTGCTTCAGTCGCAAACATTACACAAGAAAATGACATGCAACTTTTATTGAAACTTCAACTAGAAAACTCACAAAAAATTAAAGCGCTTACAGAAACAATTGAGAAACTAAAAAAGGTCTCTTGCCACATTTGTGGCAGAGAACATCTAACGACTGATTGCTACAAATTTCCAGGTACTTCCAGAAACATCCCACAAAACCACGATTCAAATCAAAACAACTATAGGGCTAGGGGAAATTATCGTAACTTTAAAAATCGAACAAGACCTTACTACAATAGAAATCAAAAATGACATCACAATACAGAGCAAAAGCACACATATTCAAGTAGAAGTGTTTTTTCAGTTAACAATATAGAAGCTAGTCTACCGATAATAACAATTAACATAGGGGTTTTTTCTTTTAACGGATTAATTGACACAGGGCAAATTTAAGTTTAGTTCAACCACACGTCATTGAGGGTCTAAGGGAACATATGAAGCTAAATTTTTTATCGCGTTCAGTCAACATAAAAACAATTGATAATACTGTAATACCATACTACTCAACTGTCAATTTAAAATTTAAGATCTCGCAAAAATGGTTCTCCAATGTTTTTTTTGTCACAAATTCAAATTGGTCTTCCAATTATGATTTCATTTTAGGTTATGATTTTCTTAATAGAAATAGAATTATACTTGATTCAGCCAACAAAAGTTTGATAGTAGATAATATTGTTCTTCCTTATGAAAACAAAACTCCAAATTCAATTCTTACCACACATCATAATACCTCTAATTCAAACATGCAAGACAGTAATAAAAACTCCACCAAAAAAGTTGTAAATTCTCTTAAAGTTGTAAAAATCAGTCCTCATCAATCTAAAATTGTTGCTCTAAAAGTTCCAGAAATTAATTCACAAGCAAAAAACCTTCTCTTTACTCTAATCAAAACTAAACTCAATTTACAGATCAATGAAAGTATCCATTTAAACGAAAAACCCATTTTTATTTATGCTCACAATCCTTCAGAATCTAAAGTATACATCAGAAAAAACACTAAATTAGGTAAAATTGAAACCATTGAGGACGAAGATATCAACTATAACAACGAAGATCCCACTTATCAGATAAATGCCTTAAACACAGAAGAAATCTTAAAACTCAGAAAAAATGAACTTACACCAGAAAATTTTAATTTAGATCACTTAACTCCTAACGATAAATCCAGGGTCCTAAATTTACTTATGTCAAATTTTCATGTTTTTTCCACCTCATACAAAACTTTAGGTAGTACTGATAAGGTTATACCACAATTTAAACTTCTACACGATTTTGCTCTACAGACTAAACCATATCCTATTCCAAAAATTGCTAAAGAATTCGCGAAGAAAGAAATTGTCTCAACTCCTTGAGGCAGGTATTATTGAAGAGTCATCATCAAACTATTGTTTTTCTGTTATTTTTGTTAAAAAAAAATCTCTCCCTAACGATTCTACTGATAATTTAAAATTCAGAATGTGTATTGATTACCGTCTTTTAAACAGCATTACAGAATCCTATAAAATTTGCCTTCCTAAAATAAATGACATAGTACAAAACATCTCGGGAAAAAAATTATATTCAGTACTTGACTTAAAAGCAGCCTTTTTTCAGATACAATTAAAAGATCAGGACAAACACTTACTTGCTTTTTCTACCGAATTCGGTAATTTTCAACCATGTCGTTTACCATTTGGATTAGTGAATAGTACTTCGTACTTTCATACTTTAATTAATAAATGTCTTGCGGGGATTAAAGGGAATAACATTCAGTATTTTTTAGATGACATCATTGTGGCTGCAGACGATATGGAGGAAATGCTCTTTTGGCTTCAAAAAGTTTTTGATAAACTCAGAGAATTTAATTTAACTTAAGATCCAGCAAAATTACAATTATGTAAAACAAATATCACTTATTTAGGGTTTAACATCAACCAAGATGGTTATTCACCTTCACCTGAAAATGTACATAAAATAAAAAGTTTTCCAGTACCTACCAATGTAAAGCAAGTACAATCCTTTTTAGGGATGGTCAATTATTTCCGCCCACTTATTTTTAACTTTGCTGAAATTTTAAAACCAATTATTAATCTTACCAAAAAACATGTCAAATTTCTCTGGGATAAGGACTGCCAAGACGCCTTCATGAAAATACAAGACATTCTTCTTTCTAACCCCACCATCAAAAACATTGATAACAACAAGGATCTCTATTTAGTGACAGATGCATCAAAGAATGCCATCTGTGGCATACTAATGCAAAGGGATAATAACATCTTTTATCTTATTCATTTTTTTTCTAAACTTCTTTCAACATCAGAATCAAAATATCCTTCAATTAAAAGGGAATTATTCGCTATATATTCCTCAGTCAAGTATTTTCATGAACACCTCTATGGGAGACACTTTAAAATTTTAACAGATGTTAAAGCCTTAACATATCATTTAAATTTAAGTAAACTACCCGATATTATATCCAGATGGCTAATATACTTACAGGGGTTCAATTACACCATGGAACATATTCCAGGCATGAACAATCCAGCTGATTTTCTTTCTCGAGTTTATGACGATGCAGATAACAATCTGAGGGTTAATGCTCTAAATATTTTTGCTCCAGGGGACCATTTGCTCTCTTTTCAAAATATCCTAAAACAACAACTGCAGGATAAAAAACTTATGGAAATTAGACAAAAGATCACAGACAACAAACCGATTCTTCCAAATTATACCATCAACAAAGACAACAATTTATTAATGTACAAAACAAAAACAGATGAAGTCGATAATCCTCCTAAAATCATACTACCACCATCATTACAAAACGATGCCATAGCTATTGCACATCAACCGCACTTTGGTGCAAAAAAACTTATGATATTTTGAAAAGGATGTATTTTTGGAAAAGTATGTTTCAACAAGTTCAAAAATTTTGCAATGAGTGTCATCAATGTCTAATAAATAAATCAAAACCCACAAATACTAAACCGAAAATGATTCCAAAATCTAACCTAGCTCCTGGTGAAATGATTGCCATAGATGTTGAAGGAAAATTACCCAGATCCCTTGATGGCAAATTTTTTATTTTGACAATTGTCGACCATTACTCTCATTTTCTTGAGGCAGTTCCACTACCCAATGTAACCTCTCATTCTATAATCAAAACTTTAAATAATTATTTCTCTAGATTTGGCATACCTAAAATTATTTTATCAGACAACGCACCAAATTTCCAATCACAGGACTTTGAAGACTACTTAAAATCTTTAAACATAGAACATCGCAATACATCAATCTATTTACCCAGATCTAATGGTCTGCTGGAACGCATTCACCGTAGTCTCAAACAATCAATTGCTTCACTTTCTGATCAGGTTATAGAATGGTCGGAGAGATTACCATTTTTCGTATTACATTATAATAATTCAAAACATGCAGTAACGAATTTTACACCAGCACAATTGTTTTTTGGGAGAAATTTGAATCTTCCAATCCAAATTTTTAATCCACCAAATTTGGTGGAGCAACCCTCAGAGTATTTGCAACGACAAAGGGAACATTTCCAAAAAACTCAAA
Organism: Salticus scenicus; assembly: GCA_963930645.1. Taxonomy (NCBI): domain Eukaryota; kingdom Metazoa; phylum Arthropoda; class Arachnida; order Araneae; family Salticidae; genus Salticus; species Salticus scenicus. The sequence continues at coordinate 289,555,763 of OZ005657.1, read as the reverse complement.
AAATGGTCAGGGAGAATGAGCAAAGTTATTTTGATACACATGAAAAATTTTTAAGAGGGGGTCCTGATCGTGTTTTTCAATTAGACGATATTGTCTATCTCAAACAATTTATTCCTCCATCCACTTTTGGCCCAAAATACTCGGGTCCTTTCAAGGTGATTAGGAAATAGAGAAATAATAACTATTTAATTCGGGATGCTAACGATGAGAGTGCAAAATTGATTAAAGTTAACATATGTAAACTATATAAAGGGAAATAATATTTTTTTGTGTTTTGTTGTTTTTGTGTGTTTGGCAGGCAAGTGTTAAAAAAATTTCTTGGGCTCAAATCTGCAATTGAATATAAAAATAATTCTCAATTCTCTTGTGCATTTCATGCTGTTCGGGTGGAGATATATGTGCAATGCTAGATGCAAAGCATTGGGGTAAATGCAGTGTGGTAAAAAATAGATATAGATATGCTATCTATACACTATAGAAACAATTATTTTACAATTGAAAAGTGCAATATATTATATATATATATTTTTTTGTTGTGCAATGATAGATAATCCCAGTAAACAGTACAATCATCGGTGGTATAAATGTTAACTATTTGCTAACTATCTATTCTACAGGATAAACCTCACTTGATTTTTTTTTTTTTTTTTGTTGATGGACAGGTGTACTCAGTGTAATAAGAATAACTCGGTGACTAAGAGATTTCGTATAACTTTATTAAATCAGATTTAAAAAAAAAAAAAAAAAAAAAAAAAGGTTAAAAGCAAATCTTTAGGTGGAAGATACTGTTAGTGCACAAACAGTGTCTACTTCTACTTCTTGCAGGCTCGTCCGAAGTAGTAGAACGACTGAAATTTCATTAAACTCTGCAATATAATTCAATAAAAAAAAAAAATAATAATAATACTTACCTGTTGCCTGACAAAACTTCAAGTGTTTTATAAAACATAAAAATGTAGAATGCAGTATCAACAAAATGAACAGGAGGCAACATAATCAATTTTTTTTTTTTTTTTGCTTTATTATTATTTTAATTCTATGCATAGAAAGATCATTTATAATCATGTATAGTACAGACATTTCTTGAACAGTACATATTAGTCGATATAGACGTACACATTGTAGTCTTGTGGTCTATCTCAGGTAGGCGTAAATCTGTGGCTAGGTTACTCACATGAATGTCTAAATGTGAATACTATACAAAAAATTTATTTTATTCATATTGATATTTCAAATCTCCCTTGTGGATTACCAAAAGAAATTCTTCAAGGACTTGTTTAAATCGAGCCTCTTTGCAGTGTCATCGATGTGTCATGAAACTCCACTATGAATTCCTAGGGATGATATATTACAAAAAATAAAATTTAAATTATACAAATTTTAAAAATATGAGCTCATGCAAAAAATCCTGTTCAAGTTAAAATTGATATATCAAAATATACTGCATACCACTGATGAACTGTGCAATATTTAAATAACTATTTTTCATAATACTAATAAATATTTTCTTTGCTTTTCTCTCATTTTTTTATTTTTAATGTCTCTCTACTCAATTATCATGAAAATGGATGAACGAGATAGCAACTTGAGCTATTCAAACTATACACCAGGCTCACCAACATGCTATTTAAGTTAAAATTGTGTTTAAATGTCATTTTTTTAATCCTAATATACTTATGTTATTATATTGATGTTGTGTTGTGTGATCGTGTTTTTATACATTTTATATTGTTTTATATATACCTCAGTTATACAATTATTTACAATATAATATTTATAACACTATTTACAATCATGTTTACTCTTTTACAATTATTTTCTATTTTACTATTGTTTTAATTTCTCAAAATACCAAAGATTGTGATTTGTATTTTGTAAATATATATACCCCACTTGCCTCGCTCTGGATCTGCTTCGAAAAATTCGTCCAAAATTTACAATTTGATGATGCCGAACTTTCCGTATACAGTACTTTTAATGGTTTTCAGTGGGCATCTCAATATTTTTTTTTCTCAAACAGGGTTGGGGGGTAAATGTTACACACTGGTTTACTAGTAACATTCTTTTAAATTAAAATTTCCCGATGTATACGTAGTTAAAAATTAGTAACATCTGTTTCATTAAAATTTCCCTACGAATACATCGTTAAAATAATTAAAATAGTCAAGATACGTAATTATGGATAATAAGCTAGCATAAAATTTGATTACTCTTGAGATACTACATTACTATGAGAGACTATGATCGCTCAAAATTGTAATAAAGCAAATTTTACTTCAATAGCACGATTCAATCTTAACCATTTTTTTAATATTTTCTTTCAGTTTAAAAAATTAAAAAAAAATATTATCGGTAGGTATCTCGACAATAACAACGATATAAGAGTAATCTACAGACCCTTAGCTTTAAAGTGATATATTCCCCATCCATATACGTTAAAGATATCGCGATCTAATTTCAAAATTTTAATACAACAATTTTGCCTATTTTAAATACACGCGCAACTGTTTTTTTTTCACTCTCACCGGTCAGCCATTTTCTCTCATTGTTTCTTCACATTTTCCCGCCCGATAAGAGGGGAGGCAGGCAGAGAATTCCTTCTAGAATCTTGGAGAAAAATCTGGATCTTTGATCAGGAAGTAGCGATGCGCTTGACTTCCGGTGATTTCGCGAAGCTGATTGGTGGAAGACGGCGCGTGCTTTCGAATTTCGTCTGCGAAAAAGTTCAGTTGGGCAGATTCAGAGAAAAGAGTGAAGGTGGTGGTTAGGCCAAGAGCCCGACAGTATGCCGTGGACTCGGAGCCGAAGCCAGAGTAAAAATTTCCGTTGGAAAAATATCTTCTTAGCAGTTTTTTTTAGAGGGCATGATTGTTTAGCGTAATAGTGTTAATGAAGCAATCCTTCTGAACATTTATGTTTCGTGATGAAAAGAAGAAATACTGCTTGTGAAATGCACATAGTTAGCCCTAAAACCTGCAAAACAACATCCTGAATTAATCTTACGGCATTGTTTTTTACAATTCCACTCCTGTCCAGGATTAGGGAGTGGAATACAAAAATTTTCAACTAGTTTTGAGTTCAGCCTCACCATTGATATCAACAAACAACTAAAATGAAACGCTGGTGAATTTAAATCATTGAAGTGTCTTCCCTTTTTGCTGTGATTACTCAAGCGTTAACGGGCGCCATTTTGAGATGCTAAGGCGCCATTTTGAGATGCTAAGTGTTATGCGCCATTTTACTAGACTATACCTCAATCACGATTTTATATCAACTAGAAATGTATTCAGCTATTGAGGACACTCTGAATTAATCTTGCTTTTACATACAAAACGTACTTATGAAATATCTAGAGATAATTTTCCGGCTGGAGATTATATGATACGAGTCCCAAGTGAACTAATGAAATGATAATCCAATGACTGTGTTTAACGAATAGTGCTAACATGATTTCTTCCGGCTGGAGATTATATGATACGAGTTCCAAGTGAACTAATGAAATGATAATCCAATGACGGTGTTTAACGAATAGTGCTAACATGATTTCTTTTCATCGTGCGTAAGAACTACATGTACCATCACGTAACAACCATCTAAATATCTGTTGTGTATGCATTATATGTATCACCTACATGTTATTATTTATCCTAGTATCCAATGCTGGCCAGCACGTTTTGAATATATCTGTGTACTTGTGTGGTAAAAAAAAAAAAAAAAAAAAAAAAAAAAATGCATTAAGTGAATTTTAGTCGTCTTCAATCAGTTCTGGTGGCTTGGTGAGTTATTTTATCTTAATTATTTTAATTTCAGCTCAAGTTCTAGCAGTAAATTGTCATCCGATCTAGTGTACTGCCACTGAGATCGTTGCTACGACCAATCAAATAAAATCTTATTAATCAGTTAATTGATTCACAAATCATTCTCAGGTTTTGATATTTAACTGCTTGGTTACTGAGATTGTCATATTGAAAATTTAGTATCAAAATTTCTTGTTTACATTTTATTTTATTATTTACATTTTGAATTTATTTACAGATTCTTTTAGAATTTATTAATTATTTGTTTTCGAGTTAAAGTTATCATATTCCGATTCTGATTTATCAAAATTTCTGTTCAAAGATTGAGAATTCCATTTATCAAGATTTAAGTTTCACATTTTCAAAAAATTAGGTATTAAAGATATTTTGGTTTCACATATTTTTAGATATTCAAAAAATTAAGTTTTACAGACAGATTTTACGAGCACCATCCACCATTCGTGTACACCACAGATTATCATACAGATAGGACAGTGAAGCTAAAACGCGAACCGGAAATATAGTAGCACCACTAGTGTCAACAGAGGGGAACTACAAGTGTTAAGCCTACATGAATAACATCTTCGATCGAAAATTGTTTTTCTATTTGGCGAGCAGTTAGTAGCAGGTTAGTATGGGAAGTTTTCTTTTTCTTCACTTTCTATTGTTTTTGAATTCACAAAATTATCCTCCAGAACATTCACAGCTATTTTTCTGAGAAATAAAAATTAATTTTTATAATGTTTAAAAATATGCTTTGTCAAACATATTCATATTCAAGTACAAATTAAAATTACAAACTATAACTCTGAAATAGCAGTATGAAATCATTAAATAATTAACGTTGCTTGGTTTAAATAATACAAAATGCTTTAAAATGAAAAAATGTTTTTATTTTATGTATATTCAAAGTTTATTTCCTTAATATTTAGGACTTGCTTCTTAAAATAAATTGCTTTGAACAATCAAGTTTGTAAACAATAATAAAGTTGCCAAACGAAAACGTATGTGCAGTTTTCTTTCCTTCACTTTTTCTACTACTTTTAAATCTACTACTTTTAACTACTACAAAATCCTAACATTCACAGCTATTTTCTAAGAAATAAAACTAATTTTTTTTTTATGTTTGAAAATAAATTTTGCCAAACACATTCGTGTTCAGGTGTACAAATTAATATAACAAACTGTAATGCTGAAATATCAGTATGGAATAAAATCTTAAATATTTAACATTGCTTGGTTTAAATAAGACAAAATGCTTTAAAATGAAAAATATATTTCTGGTTTATATATATTTTCGAAATTTATTTGCTTAATATTTAGTACTTGTGTCTTAAAATAAATTGCTTTCGACAATCAATTTTGTAAACAATAACAAAGTTGCCAAATGTAAACATCGATATAATGGTTAGTTGGTTGGATGCTGGGTTTAACGTTGCACTAATATTACAATGAACATAGATACAATAAAAATAAGATGAGCGATTGCGTAAGCTGGAGAGCTCGAGAAACTTACAGCCGTTGACAATAGGGTCGTTGCAGTCAAATTTTGGTTGCCGAAGAATATACGGGAGTGTCCTATCTGTATAATAATCTGTGGTGTACACGACGGTCTTTGGCCGGCTCGAGTACCGAACCCGCAATCTTCCAATTACGAGGCCGGTGCTCTACCGACTGGGCTACCGCGGCCCCCTAAATTGGTGGGTTAACTCTGGTGTTAAATGAGCATGTTACAGCTACAGCGAAAACACTCTTGTTTACTTTTTTAATGCATTGCGTTTTTATTGACCAATCAGCGAGACTAGAGTCCTGCATCGGGTCGGGATGACAGAATTTTTTCTCTTGCGGGTCGGGTTCGGGTCGGATTGACTGAACTTTTTTTTCTTGCGAGTCGGGTTCGGGTTCTGGTCGGGTTTGATTTTCAGCAAGTCGGGTCGACTTGAGAACACCTTTCAAAATATTTTTTACAATTATAAACATAAATTTATAGGCATGTTTACAACTGTGTAACTAATTTAAACATGCTGCACATACTAGACGTGTATCGGTTGGTTGTTTGGTTGGAGGATTTAAGGCCGATTGACTCCAGATGTGTCCTATGACTATAGGGGGAATGCCCTCCGTTTGGGTCTTTCTAAAGGGGTCCTAGCTGATATTTACGCGTGTTTCGGAGGAAACCATGAAAAACTCCGAACGGCTAGGTCGATGAGCGCGATCTCGGATCGAACCCAACACCTCCCATCTACCAGCTTTGAGCGCGAACCGCCCGGCCGCTGGTGGGCAGACATGTACCGGAGCTCCCTATTCGTATCCGCGGATATCCGCCAGAAAAAAAATATCCGCATTTGTATCTGGATCTGTTTCCTTTTCTTCAACGGAACTAATATGTATCTTTTGTAGAAATTGTATGAAAATTAGAAAAGTATTATAAATCTCTCACGACTGTTTTAATATATAAATTAAAGAAATACAAATACAGTATAACCTCGCATTTACATTCTAGAAAATTGAATGGATTTCGTAGTTTACCAGTTTTTTTTTTTTTTTACTTTCTTCTATATTTAGTAGAAGAAAGTATTAGATTCCTAAAAATTTTCAACTTCCGTTTTTTGATGAATTTGCCCGTTTTGAGAGTCCAGAACACGGTTTGACTATTTCTAGAAAATATCAGCCTGTGTCTCTGTATGTGTGTGACAAAAATTTTATGGCGACTGTATCTCTGGAACTACTGCACATAATTGCATATAAATTTATAAATAAATGCACCTTGACATAAATAGTGCCTATAAACTTTTGGTTTCCATCGCTCAACAGATAGCGCTGCTATACTGTGATTTCCACAATTTAAGGGAATGCTATATCTCTGGAACTACTGCAGAGAATTGCATATAAATTTATATGTAGATGCACCTCACATAACTTAGTCCCTATCAACTTTTTATATCAATTTCTCAAAAGGTGGCACTGCTATACAGTGATTTCCACAGTTCAAAGAAAGACTATATTTCAGGAACTACTACACAAAATTGCACTTAAATTTATATGTGGATGTACCATGATATAAATTATTGTCTTTCCACTTTTGGTACCAATAATTCAATAGGTGGCGGTGTTATACAACGATTTCCATAATTTAAGGGAGATATATCTCAGGTTCTAGTGTGTATAATAATAATTAAAAAAAAATGATATGTGAAAAGACCATTACCAGACATTATGCTGATTCAATTTGGATGCATATCGGCTAATAGGTCGCTACTGTGCTGCAATTTTCCCCGAGAACGGAAAAGCTATAACTCAACTTCTATGGTATACAACTGTACAAAATTTGATAAGTGAGATAACCATTATTAAAACGCATTTTTTTATGTACTATTTAAGGAGAATAAAACTGTCTTTCTTTGTACAATGTAATTTTTCTCTAAAATGGAAATGATCTGCATTTATTAGGGTAGGTAATTTTAATAAATAATAGTTTTAGTAAATTATCTGTACTGAGCGAATTTGTATTAGAAAGTGTAGAAGAAAGTCTTATGCTGTGACCACTTCAAACTTTCTATATTTTCCTATAGACATTTGCTCAGTAAAAATATTTTCTTAAAACTATTATTTATTAAAATTATCTACCATAATGAATAATTTTCATTTTATAAAAAACTAACACTAAATATAAGAAAAGAAAAACAGTTTAATTCTCTATAAATAAAGTCTTAACAAATGCGTCTTCATAATGGTTACCTAATACATCGGGATTCGTACCGTTATACGCCATAGAATTTGAGATGTAGCCACATTCCGTTCTCAGGGAAAATTGCAGTATAGCAACGCCACTCATAGGCTGAGATGCATCCAAACTGAATTAGCATAATGTCATATAATGGCTACACTGATACATGTCAAGTTTTGTTTGATTATACACAACAGAACCTGAGATATAGCCTTCCCTGAAAATGAGAAAGTTGACGTATAACAGCATCACCTGTTGAACAATTGACACAAAAGTTGGTAGACACTAACTTATGTCAAAGTGTATCTGCATATAAATTTATATACAAAATCGTGTAGTAGTTCCTGAGATATAGCTTTTCCTGAACTTGTGAAAATCGCGGTCCAGCAACGCCACTTTTTAAGAAATTGACACCAAAAGTTGATAGGTACTAATTTAGGTCAAAGTACAGGGTGGCCATAATTAAACTGCAAGTGTTTAAGGGGTGCTGGAGAGAAACTACTGGAAATAGTCCAGTGAAATTTGGTATCTACACGTTTCAGAACATGCGCAAGTCAAATATGCAATAAAAAAAAATCGCCATTTTTACCCGATAGATGGCGTTGTGCCGTGCTTCAATGCTTATCGACGGCATATATGCAAATTTTAATTCCATCGAACAGTATAAAAATAAGACCACATTAAGTAATGATCAATCATGACTCTGAATAAGAAGGAACGTGCATTGTTAGTGAAGATATTCTATCAGAATGGTAGCAATTATTCAGCTACTCTGAAAGAATACCGGCGTATGAAACGATTAAGAAGAGGTCCAATGAGTGTCAATGGATTGAAAAATATGATTTCTAAATTTGAAGAAACAGGAGAATTGGGCGTTATTCCAGGCACAAGAGGGCGGCGTCCCGTAAACCCGGAAACAGTGCAACAAATTGATGACGCTATTGCTACTACGAGTAGCAGTTCAGGAGCTAGTATGCTGCAACAAGTGAGTGCAAGAAGTGTGGCTTGGACATTATCTCATCCCTGGTCAACTGTGCATAAAGTTTTGCGCCACATTCTTCGGCGTTATCCGTATAAAATTAATATGCTTCAAGAATTGAAACCTCATGATGACACCCGAAGAATTGATTTTGCAAACTTTGTCCTGCCGAAAATCAGTGAGGATGACACTTGGATACAGAGGATTTTGTGGACAGACGAGGCGCATTTTACACTATCAGGTAGTGTAAATACGCATAACTGCAGGATATGGGGAACGAGCAACCAATACGCTAAACGTGAAAAACCCCTCCATTCCGATTATGTAACTGTATGGTGTGGAATGACTTGTGATTTTCTTTTGGGCCCATATTTCTTTGAGACCCCAACTCCAAGTGGTCCTAAACGCTGTAGTGTTACAGGGACTAGCTACGGTGCTATTTTGAGAGAACACTTGATTCCAGCACTGCAAGAGAGACATTGTTTAGAAACCACGATATTTATGCAGGACGGAGCACCCCCTCACATCGCTAAACCTGTTAAAAACTTGCTACATGATACCTTCGGTGCGGACCGAGTAATAAGCAGAGGTTTCGAAAACGCTTGGCCCCCACGTTCACCGGACCTTAATCCTTGCGATTTTTATCTGTGGGGACATCTGAAAGATATGGTTTATAGAGAACGACATGCTTCTGTTGCTGAATTGAAATCTAGCATAACGAGACACGCGAGGTGTGTTACAACAGAGATTTTAAATGCGACGGTGGACCATGCTGTTTTACGTTTTCAGCATGTGGTGGCATCTGGTGGTTCGCATATTGAGCACATCATGTGATAATTTCATTGAATAAATAATGGTTTAATTGTTTCCCAAAGCGTCTTTATGGATTGTTTAATTTGTGATCTTAATTTACGTTAATTTTTGATTACATGATACTGTAAAAATGTAATTACTGAAGCGAATTGTATGGAAGTTTGATAAACTGTAAGTGATGTTTTATATTGTTTATATGTCTCTTAGAATGTCATTATGCTCTGTCTATCGGTTTTGGAAGTTGTATATGCCACCGGTGAGCGCTGAAATACGATACAGCGCCATCTATCGGGTGAAAATGGCGATTTTTTTTTTATTGCATATTTGACTTGCGCATGTTCTGAAACGTGTAGATACCAAATTTCACTGGACTATTTCCAATAGTTTTCTCTCCAGCACCCCTTGAACACTTGCAGTTTAATTATGGCCACCCTGTACATCTGCATATAAATTTATATCCAGTTAACTGCAGTAGTTCCCGAGATACAGCAGCACTTTTTTTTTTTTTTCACGCAGACACAGAAACAGACACATATTTTTTAAGAATACCTAGTCACATTGTGTTCTGAAACCCTCAAAACGTGTAAATCTATCAAAAAACGGAAGCTGAAAATTTTTACGATTCCAATACTTTCTTCAATTGAATACAGAAGAAAGTAAAAAGTAATGTAAAATAAACACATTTAGGAAACGGATTCCATAAAAGCAGAATAAAAATATTCTTTAACGTCTTCTCTAGAACAAATAAACAAAACACGAAAATTGCAACTGTTGAAAGATAATTTGCTGATCGTGTGAATTGAAAGTGATTTTGGGAAAGCAGATGTCCCAAATTATTATAAGCATTCACGTCGAACAAAAACAATAAATGAAGATACATTCTTTTCTTTTCTTTCTTTTTTTTTTTTTTTTCTTTTTTCAGAATATAAGCATTAAACAACGAACTAGTAACACTGAATTTAAAGTACATTTTTGCAATCTTGAAGTTCACAGCTCACATAAATGCTTAATTATTATTATTAAAAATTTTTTTTAGATTTTTTAAATTTTCACTCAATACAATCAGTAATTACATTTTAATTTTTTTTTTCACTTTCTTCTATATTCAATCGAAGAAAGTATTTGATTCGTGAAAATTTATTTTATATCATGTTATATTATTTTACCTTGTTTTGCATGATTTTTAGATGGATATGTAATGTTGATTTATTTTTCGGGTTTCGGGTCGGGTTCGGGTCGCAAAAAATTCTCTGTTGCGGGTTCGGGTCGGTTTTCTGGTTGATGAAAATTTTTTTGTCGTATTCGGGTTGGGTTTCGGGTTGACGAAAATTTTTTTGTCGGGTTCGGGTCGGGTTTCGGGTTGATTTAAAATTCATCTGTCGGGTTCGGGTCGGGTAAAACCCGACCCGTGCAGGACTCTAAGCGAGACTCTTACAGATAACTCTGGGGTCAACTAATCCCCGGATGGTGAATACGAAAACTTTCTAACCCAGGGTTAAGGGAGTGTTAACTCTAACACAAGTGTAACGTGAACCATGGGTTAACACTGATTCGCTGAATAAAGGCCGGTTTCCACTGCGAGTTCTAGACCAAGGTTCAAAATGTCATTAATCACGCTTCCGACACAAAGAGCCAAATGTCTTGTCATCAGTTGTAGCCCTTTTTTATCAGATTGCGCAGTTACTTCAAAGGAAAGCATGCAGAATTGACAAAGATATCTGCCTCTGGCCCCTCAATTATCTCAGCCTTGGGTTAGGACCAGGCACTTTCCCCTTCGAAGCAAATCGTTGAACCAGGTCCAACCGCTTGACCACATCAAAGGATTCTGAATAGCGCCGTTCGAAACATTTCCAACCTACCCTCAGTGGAAACTGCACTTTAGGCCGTGACGGAAGACTGTACATCAGTCAGATAGCTCCCTTTTTCCGTTCCTATGTTATCGTATGGGATTTTTATTGCTTCGTTTTACAAGGATGTATCATTCAAAAATGAAGTTTTTCGAATTCTATTTAAAAAAAAAAAAAAAAAAAAAAAAAAAAAAAAACTAATAATAATAATAATATAACTATTTTATTTCATTAAATAAATTTTGGACTCTTAGTTTGGATCTCTAATCGAAACATTTAAATTTATTTTTCAGAAAACTGTGTAGGGTTAGGGAAAGACTTCTTACGAAATTCGCAAATCGGAATTGGGAGGAATCTTAGTTCCGTTAAGAGTCACTACTCTACTTAAGAAGGCATTCTACGAGTTTAAAGTAAGGGTTTCAGATTTTGTGAAATATAGCAGGTAGGAAGACATAGAATAAAGTTGTCGGAAAGTCAAATGACGTAGGAAAGGCAAAGTGTAAAAAGCACAGGTTAAAACGATACACTTTTTTTTTTTTTTTTTTTTTTTGAGAAGTCATGGAGAGTTTGGAGGAGTTTTGCAAGGGAGAGATGATAGTCAAATGCCGCTAGGATTATAAAGAAATATAGACGAGCTTCACGCCGTTATGTAACTATGTTGCTGAAGATTTATGAGTAATACAAAGTTATTTATTATAATTGAATTGAAGTTATTTTAGTATACGATTAAAATGTAGCCCTATTCTCCCCACTTTGAAGAGATTCAGTTAAATATTTGTTAAGTTGAACATTAAGGTCTCAATAGTATTTAATACGAAAACTTTTTGTTTAATTATCATAATAGAGAAAACTGAGTAGCATTTTGCAAAAAAAGCGACTGCAAATAATGGAAACACTGGTTTGTTTACATATAATAATACTTTCTGGCCAGCACAGACTAAGCATATAATTACATATACGTAAAATTAAGTTTAAAAATATAAGTAAGTTTTAAGAATATAAAATTATAAAATACTTTAAATCATGCAAAAATTTGGAATATCCGAATATCAAACTCTGAGTAAATAATTTAATTTTAATCCCTGGTTGAAAATGTTAATACAACACCGGTGTAGACTCTGACCTGCCCGCTTACGCGCAAGTATACATCATGATATTAAACCCTTGAGCCATCGTATAATTTCAGTGTGCAATAATGACTAAACTTTTTGCTTTAAAAAATTGTAAATTTATTATAAATAATGATGAAATAGAACACATTTAATTACAAAATACGTCCTCATTTAAAATATTATCTAAATAGTTTTTTGACGAAATGTAAAATTTTAAAATCTAAAATATTTCTTCATAACAAAAAACAAAATAAAATATATTTAAGTGAAATTTTATTTAGTATATGCACAACAAGTATTTAAAACAAGCAATAAAGTTTCTTTTTAATAATAATAATATTTTATTGACTTCATTAAGACTAAACCAAGCAACCCAAGCATTACAAAACCGAATAACACCTATTCCGAAAATGTGCCGAAGAAATGTATGTAGGGCGGAGTAATAAATAGTTCGAATTTTAAATTATACTATATAAAAAACAAGAGATTTCCTGAGAAACAGAGAAATTTCAGTCATCGCAGATAAAAGCGATTAATATCATATATCAATTTTAAAAAAATCGCTCGAGCGATTTTCGAGAAAAAAATGTCACATCATTACCCCTGTTCCCTTAAAGCCTTAATATGTTATTTCAGATCTCAAAATATTTCTGCATGTAGAAATGTAAAAATTTCAAGATAGCATCAGGCAGAAGATAAAGACTATTCTGAAAAGATGAGAACAATATATCACATATTCGTTGAGATATTAGATGTCGGTTTCCTGCGATTTGTTTGATGTCAAAACAGTCGTATATATAGTGTCGCGGCTAAGCTTCCTTTCGGCTTTGCTACGTCACTCGTTTAACTACCATCACTCGTGATACTAGTTGTTGTGCCCGTTCTTTGCACAGAGATTTAATTATTATTCATAGTATATTAAAATATACAGTCGATAACAAAAGTCTCCGAACACTAGCAAAAATTCCTATGTAAAAAAAGTACACTTAATACAGTTTTGTTAAATAAATCCTTGTCGAATCCTTTTCGTAGTCAGTCTAAAAACAGGATTCGACAAGGATTTATTTAACAAAACTGTATTAAGTGTAGTTTTTTTACATAGGAATTTTTGCTATTGTTCGGAGACTTTTGTTACCGACTGTACATATATATATATATATATATATATATATATATATATATATATATATATATATATATATATATATATATATATATATTTATACATTTTAGTTCAAGCTTACTATGCTGATGAAGCCAGAGAATGGATTATTATAATAAATAAAAATAATTTTTAAACTTTCACTCATATATATATACATACATATATAAACATATATATATAAGGCAAATCGAAAGAAGACGCCATATATAAGGATGTTTGCATAGTACAGCAAAAAACTGAAATGATCTGTTAGTGAAAAAAATACACCATGTTCTTCAATGTTAATTTAATTATGCTTATTAAGGGTTACATACAAACGGAACGCTTGCAACTCCGATGACGTAAATTTTGCAAATTTTTTTGCAAATTCAGTCGGCCGTAAAAGTATCCGAGCATTAGCCAAAACTCCTATGTAAAAAAAGTACACTTAATGCAGTTTTGTTAAATAAATCCTTGTCGAATCCTGTTCTTAGTCAGTCTAAGAACACGATTCGACAAGGATTTATTTAACAAAACAGTGTTAAGTGTGCTTTTTTTATATAGGAATTTTTGCTAGTGGTCGGATACTTTTGCTGCCGACTGTAGTCATACATTTGGAACACTTGCAAACGGCTTTGCAACCGGAAGTGTTTCATTTGTATGTACCCCTAATTCTTTTCCCAGTACTAGGGGTGTGTCCTAGACTGTCGCCAATTGCCCATTGCACAGAACTAGTGCGATGTTAAACCCAACCAACCAACCAACCATTCCCATTACTGTCCGTTTTCGTAAACCATGTCTACCTCTCGCGGAACGATCCTACTCGGAAAAGGGGTGATGCGTTGAATGAGATGGGCACTTAGCCAAATGCGCTTTTCGTTCTACACGTGTTCGTTTTCTTTTTATGAGTCTTCAATATTTATTTTACCTTTTTACGCGAATTTAAAGTTTAATTTTTAATTTTAATTAACAATATTTTATTTAATGTAATTTATATGATAATATGCGCGAAAAATAAAAGGTGTAAAATAATCATGATAAAAAAATCTAATGATTTGATTTAAATACGATTTTCTGTAAATTTCTGTAAAATAGAGATCCAAAAATATGGTATTTTTATTTTAGCAGTATAATTTAAAAGAAAAAAATATATTACTTTTACTACAGGTAAAGTCTACTGTAAACGTTGTTCTTTTTCTCTTCTTTTATTAATGAATTATGTAAATTTTACCTAATTTAAGTCATTTTTAATTAATTTACTACTATAATCAGTGCATGAAACAAGTGTTCAGGTATGACATATATAGTACGAATTTAGAGATCAAGTAAGCAAATAAAAATAATTTTAACTGAAAAAAAAAAAAAAGAAGAAGAAGAAAGAAAACAGGCATTTACTTTTAAGTTTACGGATTTTATTTTGCATCGAAGAATAAAACTGATCTTCTACACTTATTTAAAAATTACAAGGGGGAAAAATCAGCATTTTGCCTTTATACGAATATAACGAAGAAGTATCGCCTCAAAATTCAATAATGTCCTGAAAAGAAAAAAAAAGAAAAAAGAAACCGCAACTTATCTCTCACTCGTAAAATGTAAACATTCTCTCATCTTCTACGCTTCTACCCTATTTTAACAAAATCAATGCAGACCTCACGCATGCGCATAGGTGAGCAGGGTCACAGCTAACGAAAACAAACAATATGTACATAATTGACAAATTTAATATTAAATAAACTCGTGTATTTGTGGTATCTTCCCTAGTACATACGGGGAAGACGACTCAGTTATGAGATAAGATACGAGTACCACAGTAAATAAGAAAAACAAAACGAACATTGGAACATTAGCTTATTTTTATTTATTTTGCACCTTCCGGCCTCTTTTGGATTTTTTATTTTTGTTTTCTAGGCCTTTTCTCGCATAGTTTAAGACCACTGCTGTTTGTTTCTTTCGCCCGGATGGTTTACGTTTTCTGACGTGAGGAATAGTGCTTATTGCTTCTAGTAATCTCGCTTTTTTCTGCTGGTGGAAGCAATTGCTGGTGAGAGGCACAGATTATTATACAGATAGGACACTCCCGTATGTTCTTCGGTAACCAAAATTTGACTGCAATGATCCTATTGTCAACGGCTGTAAGTTTCTCGAGCTCTCCAGCTTACGCAATCGCTCGTCTTATTTTTATTGTATCTATATTCATATCGTAATATTAGTGCAACGTTAAACCCAACATCCAACCAACTAACCATTGTATTGATATTTACGTTTGGCAACTTTGTTACTGTCTACGAACTTAATTGTCGAAAGCAATTTATTTTAAAAAGCAAACACTAAATATTAAGCAAATACTTTTCGAAAATATGCATAAACCAGAAATATCTTTTTCATTTTAAAGCATTTTGTATTATTTTAACCAAGCAATGTTAAATATTTAAGATTTCATACCATACTGCTATTTCAGCATTACAGTTTGTTATATTAATTTGTACACTTGAACACGAATGTGTTTGGCAAAATTTATTTTCAAACATAATAAAAATTAGTTTCATTTCGTAGAAAATACCTGTGAATGTTATGATTTTTTGAATTTAAAAGTAGTAGAAAAAGTGAAGGAAAGAAAACTACACATACGTTTTCGTTTGGCAACTTTATTATTGTTTACAAACTTGATTGTCAAAAGCAATTTATTTTACGAAGCAAGTGCTAAATATTAAGAAAATAAACTTTAAAAATATACATAAAATAAAAACTTTTTTTTTTTTTCATTTTAAAGCATTTTGTATTATTTAAACCAAGCAACGTTAAATATTTAATGATTTCATACTGCTATTTCAGAATTAAAGTTTGTAATTTTAATTTGTACTTGAATATGAATATGTTTGACAAAGCATATTTTCAAATATTATAAAAATTAATTTTTATTTCTTAGAAGAATAGCTGTGAATGTTTTGAGGATAATTTTGTGAATTCAGAAACAATAGAAAGTGAAGAAAAAGAAAACTTCCCATACTAACCTGCTACTAACTACTCGCGAAATAGAAAAACAATTTTCAATCAAAGATGCTATTCATGTAGACTTAAACACATGTAGTTCCCCTCTGTTGACACTACTGTTGCTACTATATCTCCGGTTCGCGTTTTAGCTTCACTGTCCTATCTGTATGATAATCTGTGATGAGAGGCGACTGTCTCTATACTGTGAGAAAGCAAAACTTGACAGCACTGTATATGCTACAGAGACCTTTTTACGCACTTGGCGTTAATTGGGTTGCCACATCGGGCGATTTAACGATGATTTGAGAAAGTTTTTTTTTTTTTTTCGATTAAATTAAAAATATTTTTTCAGAGTATATTTTTTAGTTTCTTTACACTAAATTGGATGAATTTACACTAAATTGGTTACTTACAATTTACTGTGAATCCATATTGCTGCAAATTGAGTAATATACTGAATTTTAACCTGAGAGAGAGAAAAAAAAAAAAAAAAAAAGTTTAATACGTAAATATTTTGAAAACGAAAAAAGAAAAAAAAAATCTAAATTAAATATTATTTGTATGTATATTTTTTTGTCTTTGTTTCCTTTAAAGAGAAATTTACTTTTTTTTTTTTAATTTAGAAATATACTTTTAAAATATTTCGAATATATTTGGCAGAAAAATTATTTTATCATAAGATTTAAACTGTGATTTATAAATGGCAGTATTTTCTCAAGAGAAAATGAGCAAAAAGTTCTGAATGAACAAAAGGTAATAGATTTTCAATTTGCATTATTATTTACGGGTTAATCAGTAAATGTTAAAAGTAGTAAAAAAAATGAGAAATTGGAAATAGTTTATTACTTTTATGATAAATTAAAAAAATTAAAAAATATTAATTTAAAATAAATAAATATAGTGAATTTTCATGTGCAGAGGCAATTTCTGTTTACAATTTGTTTGTATATTCATTCTGTCTGTACCCTGATTTTTTAAGCTAAATATAAATATGAGAATTTTTATATTCATTTTTGAATAAAGTTAAGAAACTCACAATTTACGTGAAAAGGAAACGAATTTTAATTTACTTATAAATATGACTTTTCTTGATGTCTTTATTTAATACTGATAAACACATACCTTTGCGATTGCTATTTTTAAAAAACTGAGTTGAAACATCTATTTTCTTAGCATTTTTAGGAGGTTGGAATGAGATTTTTATAGATGAGAAAAAGGGAAATGTTACGTTATTCGATTCTTTGGAATATGAATGAAAGCATGGTATTTCACGCATTTTTCAATTTATTTTGATGTATGTAATGGATAAGAAAGCTTTGATATTAATGTGATATTATATTTAAAAGCAATCTTAAAATTTTCAGAAACAATGTTCCCAATTTTTTTTTTTTTTTTTTTTTTTTTTAGAACTATTTTTTTTTTCAGACAGCATAGACTAAATAAAAACGATTTATCTTTTCATTTTGTGATTTTTTTTTTTTTTTCCTTTGGCACAGTTAAAAAAATATTAAAGGTAAAATTGAGAGATAATGTTCGACAGAAATTTTCAGAAAATTATATAGTTACCGTTTCAAAGGGCTGCAATTTATAAATAAAGTTAAGGACCCCTCCCTTTTTTTTTAAGGATATCTGTATATTTAAATCGAAAAATAGCTATTGTAGTAAACTATTGAGCAATTGCAGCAAATGAGTGAAAATTCCGTCATACATGATACTGAAAAACTTAGAAACTGAATCAATACCAATTTTGTAGCCATTTGGAATTAATTTAGATATCTAAAAATAAAAGTTTTTGACTTTGTGTAGCTTTTGGAAGAACTTCGTGGCATTTTACCATGTTTTTATTAACTTCGATTCTTGTTTGTGGGTTTGTTTGTGTGTTTGTGTGTTTGTCAGGGTCAAATCTTGCAATCGATTTTTAACTAACTTCCCGACTAGCTAGATATTTGAAATTTTCAGGACAGCTCACAACACGGTGACAATACATTTTTCTAATAATTTTAGTCAACTATTTCAAGTCCCGCTGCCTTCGGCAGCGCTTATATGATTCGGCAGAAAATTTATTTAACTAACTTCCCGTCTAGCTAGACATTTGAAACTTTCAGAATAGTTCAGAACAGGGTGAAAAGGCATTTTCTTAAAACCTTTAGCCAACTGTTTCGGGTTCCTGCTGCCTTCGGCAGCGTTATCAGTACAAAGCTTGCAATCGATTTTTCACTAACTTTCCGACTAGCTAGACATTTGAAATTTTCAGGACAGCTCACAACACGGTGACAATACATTTTTCTAATAATTTTAGTCAACTATTTCAAGTCCCCCTGCCTTCGGCAGCGCTTATATGATTCGACAAAAAATTTATTTAACCAACTTCCCGACTAGCTAGACATTTGAAACTTTCAGAATAGTTCAGAACACGGTGAAAATGCATTTTCTTAAAACCTTTAGCCAACTGTTTCGGGTTCCTGCTGCCTTCGGCAGCAGTAGTGTAAAAAGGAGAGTTCACCGCCAGGGTGGAGGGACGGAGGGACGATGAGGGATGCGCGGAGCTACGGAGCTGCCACTCCGCGCCTCCACCCTAGCCCTCATCATCCCTCCACGCCACCACCCCGTCGGTGAACGCCTCCTTTTTTGCACTACTTAACCATCATCTTGGACGATGGTTCTCTTGCCATTCAAAGATTGTAAAGTATTTAAATTTTTTGTGTTTGAAAATGAATTTCGGGACTTTACTTTTCGCGATGGAAAATATATTTCAGGGAATTTAATTAAATAATAAAAGGTAGATGAGTATTATATAATGAAAAACATTTAATGAATGGTATAGACTTTAAAATTTAGGTGTTGCCATTGGGAGAATAGAAACTTTTAGACCGCTGACATTAAAGATTATAAATAATTTCCGGTGGGACATAGTATGTTGGATTAAATGAAACAATGGATGACTGAAGTTAATAAACATCAGAGAGAGAGAGTAAGTAACAATTTATGAATATTTTAAGGAATTTAGCATTGTTTAGAGGTGGAAAGTATATTTCGTTACGATAATAAATAATGAATTTAAATAATGGTTTAGACATTAAAATTTTAGTATTGCCATTTGAAGATTGTAAAGTTTTACAGAATGTATAGAAACACGGAGTTAGATGATTCTAATTGTAGGGTAGATGTGGCGTTTCGAAAGACTATCCCCCTTCATCAGGATTTTAAGGAATTTTATTATAACTAATTAAATTACGACATTCATGCTGTCTTCTGATTGGATGACTCTGGATAAAATACTGTAATCTGACTGGTTAATGAATTCACATTTATAGGCTTTCATATGACATTCAAGTAACCCTTTAAAATTGTGTGATAAATGCAGAAATATTGTAACCTTTAATAAAAATTTGGCGAGATTTTATAAACAATTTAGCGATATTTAGGATATATTTGGCGATATTTACGATGTATCTGGCGATAAAAATACGTTTGGCGACAAACTTTCAATATAAATTGCGAGCGACGGAAAAATTTCATCAGTTGCTATCTTATTTTCGTGGAGTGCGGACGTTTAATTTGGTTGCTGCGTAATACTCAGACTGTTGGAGCAAGAGAGGGATCGACTTGAAGAAATGCCTGTTCAACAAACTTCTTCATCTACTTCTGACGATATGAAGTTGACGTGTCCGAATTGTAATGCTACTTCCTCTAAGAAATCTAACTTGAGTAGACATATGAAGATTCACAGCGGTCGAAAACCACATCTTTGTGTTATATGTAAGAAAGCATTTGCTAGGATAGATGATTTAAAGAGACATTCGAAAATTCATGAAAAGAACCCCATAGAATTTGAATGTAAGCAATGCAGTGAAACTTTTAGATGGAAATACGAGTTACTGGAACATGATAGAAAGAACCACCGAAAACCTTCACCTCAATATTCATGCGATGTATGTGCTGAATCCTTTGCATGGAAATACAAGTTATTAGAACATATCAGACAAAATCATCCAAAGTCTCCACCCCAACATTTATGCCATGTATGCTGTGAAAAATTCAACCGCAAGCAAGATTTATTAAAGCATGAAAGACTGAATCATCGAAAGACTTCACCTCGACATTTATGTGATAAATGCAGTGAAAAATTCAACCGCAAGCAAGATTTATTGAAGCATAAGAGAATGAACCATCAAAATCCATTAGTACCTATAATGAATTTCGACCAAGCTCTACTGAAGGAAAAAACTATGCATTTTAAAAGGCGAAACACACTTAATGTTTTCACAACCACCACCTTTGACAATGAAAATGGTGATATGGACTTGTTTTCGTTGTTTAATAATTTAAGAAGTGACCTTTTAAATGAACTGAACTATCAATTAAGTGAGAAAAAAGCGATGAAATGGTATATAGTTGTAAACGTTACCCTTAGTCGTTCTACTATAGATGGAGAAGAATTTATTTCCCCTCACTTTCGATCAAATATGGAGATGGCACTTTTAGCAAGTGATATGGATCATGATCTGCAAATAGCTTTCAACAAGATAATGAACAGTTTCGATAATTTTAATGAACGAGGATCAGGATGGAATTTAGTAACAATCAATATATTAGAGTTACGTATGGCCAAATTTAACCCATTTTAGATGCAACACCTATTTTTGTAATTGAAATGTTTAAATAAAAGTATGTCTATGAAAAACTCTGTCTTATTTCCAATTTAAATTATCATTTAAGTTTTTTATATTGTTATTATTATACAAATTTTATTCATGCATTTAGAATTTTTTCCCGTAAAAACCATTTTGTTTATGCGCAGCAATATTAATCACATTCATTTATACTACAAAAATATTTTTACGTTGAAATTAAAACTTTACACGTCGTTAAGTAACAAAACATTATAATTATTTTTTTGAAATTGCAAAATGTTTATATACAGTAAAGTTATATAAACTAAACGTTATATTATCACTATGTATTAAATAAGTTTCGAATTTAAGCTCTAACTTAGAAATACTATTATTACATTCTTTAAAAATTGAACGAACATACACTTTAAAAAATTACTATCATATAAATGAAACTAAATATAATAAAAAATATATTCTCACTAAATACGTTTCACATTTATTTAAACTCTAACTTACATTCGTTAAAAATTGAGCACATGCACTTTAAAAAATTACTATCATATAATTTTAAAAAAATTACTATCATATAATAATATTAATCTAAAAAATTGCTTACAAAGACATGCAGTAAAATTATAAATAAAGAAAAAAGAAAATTACTATCATATAATAATATTAATTTAAAAAATGGATACAAAGATATACACTAAAGTTATAAATTAAAAAAAATTACTATCATATAATAATATTAATTTAAAAAATGCATAAAAAGATATACAGTAAAGTTATAAATTTAAAAAAATGACTATCATATAATAATATTAATTTAAAAAATACATACAATGTTTAAAATCAACAATTAAATTTTATATATATTATAATTAACTAAACTTTATGCTGTTACTATTCAATTTATCCTAACACGAAAACTTTACATAAATTTTCTACACATTAAAGTTACATAAACTAAATAAAATTATATAAATTAAACTTTATATTCTCACTAAATAAGTTTAACATTTATTCGAGTTTAACACAGTAATAAAATTCATACTATCTTGAATGAAACAGGTGAATACTTTTAGATTTTAAGTAATATAAAAAAATTAAGTTGATTATAAAATTATTTTAAAATTTTATATTTACATAAAAATGATATAAAACATTAGTTAAAAAAGAATTAGTTACATTTAAAAACTATTGGTTACTAAAAATAAAATAAAAACAAATATTTTATACTAAACATTTCTATTTAAAATTTCGAAATATTAAATTACATAAAAAGTTCAAAGTGTCAAACTATTTTAAATGAAGATAAACAGTTTCTTTAAGATAGATGTTACGCGTGTATTCTATGAATCATGTGTAATCAACACTAACGGATATAAAGATTGAGTTAAAATAATTAATAAAAACAACGCATAACTAGGAAAATTCAATAATTTTTATATTTGAAAAGAACTACCCCACATGATTTTTTTCACAAAGCATACCGTACAATGAGTTTAAATGCTTATTACCTACCTATCAGTTAAACTATATTTTAAAAAAATTAACTGAATAGTGGATGACAAACCACGCTAATATAGTGTAAAATGAATCAACACATTTTGTTTATGTTTTACAATATCATATATTATTTAAACATTGCCTATGAATAATTAACTAAAATACTTTGAATAATTTAAAACGAAAATACTTTTAGAAAAAATAGTAATAAAAAATTATAAAACTTACTTAGAAATTATTGAAGATTCCTCGTGAAAATGCAACCTTCAGTCTTGTACACAAATGCGAGAAACTGTTTTATCGCTAGACGATGACTCATACAGATAAGAATGTTGAATCATACCTATTTGGCAGAAGACTCTTGGTGTTTGAGATCATTTATTTAAATAATGCATTGAGAGTTGAACTTTACAATTAAAATACTGAAGTGTGGTTTCAAAATTATGCTAAGAAAATAATGTTCGTTTAAGTCGCGCTTTTTATATTTAACAAACAAAGATTTAATAAAATGTAACTGTAATATTTAATGAAAGGTTTTAAAATCACTTAATAGGATAAAATTAAAAACAGAAATCTTATTGTTTTAGTAATTATTTTCTCTAGTTATAAAACTAAGTAATAAACTATCTATAAATAATCGGATAGCAAGTGGGATTTTTGTATAATAACTATATATTATTTTAATATATGCATTACATCGCAAGGTAAAATTTTTAACTTATTTATACGGATTGAACTATAAGTAATAAAAATTACTAATTTACATAACTGCTAAATTTTATAAGTTGGATATATGATTTCAAATACTAAACAATAATCCTTATGAGAGAATTGGAGTGACACTTTCACAGAAAGAAATTATCCTTTACAATAAGATTTGCTCAGAATGTCTAAGTGAAAATAACTTACCGTGAGGTCAGTGAGTCATGCAGTTGTATTGAAATTCCCTGTTTTTAGTTAATGGGTGATTAAACTTCTAATGAGACAATTATTATTATTTTTTTTTTACTAGCATATAAATGTACATTTTTATATTATTCCTGTATAGATAAAATTTTAAATAATTCATTAAGTGTTAAACTTTGCATTTAATCGATTAAATAAATAAAGTTTTAGTAAAATATAAGTGTAATTTTTTAATGAAAAGGTTTGAAATCACTTTAACTTTATAAGGGAAAAAAAAATAAATAAAAAGAGGTTTTAAAATCACTTAATAGGATAAAATTAAAAAATCTTATTGTTTTTAGTAATTATTTTTATCAAGTTATAATTCTAAGTAATAAACTATCTATAAATAATCGGAAATCAAGAGAGATTTTTGTATAATAACTATATATTATTTTAATATATGCATTACAATAAGATTTGCTCAGAATGTCTAAGAGAAAATAACTTATCGTGAATCATACTAGAATCAAACAGTTGTATTCGAATTCATTGTTTTTAGTTAATGAAATTTCTAATGAGACAATTATTCTTACTACCACATAAATGTAAATTTTTATATTATTCCTGTATAGATAAAATTTTAAATAATTCATTAAATGTTAAACTTTGCATTTAATTGATTAAATAAATAAAGTTTTAGTAAAATATAAGTGTAATTTTTTAATGAAAAGGTTTGAAATCACTTTAACTTTATAAGGAAAAAACTAAAAAGAGGTTTTAAAATCACTTAATAGGATAAAATTAGAAATTAAAAATCTTATTGTTTTTAGCAATTATTTTATCTAGTTATAAACTAAGTAATAATTTTTTTAAACTATTTATAAATGATCGGATAGTAAGAGATTTTTATACAATAACTATATATTATTTTAATATACGCCTTATAATTAAGTCAGTTTTAGAGAAAACCAAGAAAAAATCCCAATGGGTAGGTTGATGAGTTGGAATACTCTATTATACTTAAGAATGCAGGTACGGAAAAACCGAAATACAATACGCGGAAAAACAGGCGGGATTTTCGGCTAAAACTCCAAAGCAGTGGACGGTAAACATAACACACCGTAAAACAACCTACTCACACGACTGCCAAACTAAGAATGAAGGGAAACGTTGAGTTGTAACACCTTATCTACTAGAGATAAGGGGGAATTCCCGGAAAAGCTGAGTCACCCTCATTCGTTCATGTACAACATCTTCCGAGAAAGTTCGTGAAGGATGACTCATCGGTGACGAATTTGAATCATTTGCATAACCGCTAAATTGTATAAGTGTGAATCTTTTAATGTGAGTATTATAGTAATGATAAATATATTTCATAATCGATAACTCATTTATACATAATCAGGATCACACCTTATATAAAACAATACTATATTTAAAAGTTTTTACTATACAATAAACATTCACATATGGATATTCATAAGGTTTAAGACCGATTAATAAAACGAGGATCCTATAAGCGAAATGCATGAGAGACTTTCTAAGGAATCCTATTGCATATTTAAGCAGGTTTTAGAGAAAACCAAGAAAAATACCCATTCGATTAAGTCGATCAGTTGGACTCGAACCCAACACCTTTTACCATAGAATCGTTCACTAATCGCAAGTTTAATGTGTCATGCAGTTGTATTGAAACTTATTGGTTACAAGTATAAACTTATACCATTAAATATTTAACTGTTGGTTCTATAAATGGATTGCTCTGTGTGGGAGTCTTTCTATATTTAAGTGAGTTTTGAAGACATCCTCGGAAAACTCCAAACAGATAGGTTGTTAAGCTGAATTTGAACCTGGTATTAAACACAGAATCGTTTGATCTTCCAAAATCCTTGTAACAACATGTTTATGAACTTTATAAGAAAATGCTTAATAGGGTTTGCATGCGTTAGCTATATTAATCACTTAATTTTTAACATACATTAAGGTTAGTGGATGAGTGTCAGGTAATTCATTTAAAACAAAAATATAATAAGGGTCGATTGAAACAAACGGTTTGTAGGTTATAATTATTGGATAAAACGTTATGTGTTTCGAAAACCCTTCATCAAGATTGGAACAACCGTTTCGAATGATACTCTCCCTTCTTCAGATAGACTTAAACTTTTATTTTCTCAGAATGAAAGAAAACGATGGACGATTTACACTTATTGAAAACCCAACTTATAAATAATTCGACTTTCATTAAAAAACCAAGTCGCATATATACTTTGAAACAATCAATAAATTTTATATTATCACTATGCATTAAATAAGTTTCCCATTTAACATTCAAGATGAATTTATTTTTACATTAATTAAAAATTGAACACGTATTAATTTTTAAAATGTCTATTTTTTAAAAAGTTTTAAAACAGCTAATAAATTTTATAAGCTTTTACAATTAAATAAATTTAGCATATTATGAAAGTTTTACATCACTCGATAAAATTTTTTATATAGGCAATAAAAGAAATTATAAATATAAAAATATTAAATTAAACACATTATAAATATAAACTCACAAAATAAATTTCACACTTAACATTTAAACTCTAACCAATCAATCTTAAAGTAATTTTTTATCTTTTGTACATAATCATAAACCTTTCGTTTCTATTGTAAAGTGAAGTATGACTCATGCTTTAATTAAAATCTCTAATCAAAATTATAAGAAAGTAAAGTTTAGGAAACACCTATGTATTATAAGCAAATTAATAAAGTATAAATATTCATGTTTTTAAGTTAAGTAAAAAAGTTATATAATTAGTTTTACAGAGTACTTAAAAAAATAATGTATAATTAAGTTTAAGATTTTTTTTTTTTTTTCTATAGTATGTATATATAAATTTTTAGTTAGAAAGTTTTTATTAAAATACAATAATCAAAGTTTTGTACGATGTTAATTTACATTGCATCTAAAACTTTAAATATATAGAAACAATTGTACATTTGGTTTTGTCTGAAGCATATATAAATAATAAAATCTTATTCAGTTTAGTTTTTAAAACACCCTAAAGATTTCAGACACACATATTTTTATGTTGTTTAAATAAAATTTTTAAAATGAAACAATATTAATGTTATAAAATAATACACTCAGCATGACTCACGGAGTGTGCTATTCCATCAAATTATTTCGCATACGTGTAATAACATGTCTGACTTAACTATATACTGAATTACCATTATTTCAGAAAAAGTTGGGACTTACCTTAAAACACATCCTACACCCTTGGCAGACTTGAAGAAAATGAATGATACGAGACATTCTTATCAGAGACGCCAGGTCACGAGGTTAGTGACGTCACGAATGATGTGATTGGCTACGCTCAGTCACGTGATCATGACGTCATCCTCTCATCAATGACGTCACCGACTGCTTATCTGCTACCACAACGCGCGGAAAAGTCCAGTACGCAGTGAAAAATATTCAAAGTCTACGGGACATTACTCGAAACGATTCCATTGTCTTATACGGTAAATTGAAATATAACACGCGGAAAAAAGATCGACATATACCGGAGAAACTGCATACTGCCCGATGAAACTAAGCCGCACAGCTAAGTAGATGCTACCAGGATGAGAGTCAAAATCCAACTGAATTCAAACAATATGACAAGGTCTATAAATCTCCCGTGTTGATTAGATGGTTTTGATGAATGGGTTTTCCCCCACACTTAAGCAGAATGGAGAAGTCATAGGTTTTCCCTCACCTATCTCTTAATTAAGTTTCTTAATTAAAATTATGCAAATTATATGTAAGTCTTTCAAATATCTCTTAATTATGTTTTCTAATTAAAATTATGTAAATTTTATGTAAATCTTTCATGTTTATCATATGCCCTCCTAGTTAAAGATTTAATAAACCTATCTTTTATACAACATAAATAAATTTAATAAGTATAATCTGTTTAATGACTCATCAAACGATGACTCATCAGAAACATGTCTGAACATGAATCTAGTTGAACACTAACATTTTATTGTATATGATTTTGTATTATTGCTTTTTATATTATTCAAACCAAAAGTTATTTTTATTATTATTGTTTACATGACTGATTTCGTGAGTGTAG
Organism: Salticus scenicus; assembly: GCA_963930645.1. Lineage (NCBI taxonomy): Eukaryota > Metazoa > Arthropoda > Arachnida > Araneae > Salticidae > Salticus > Salticus scenicus. The sequence goes on along the minus strand of OZ005657.1, from coordinate 289,528,225 downwards.
TTTGCTAATGCTTTTAATAATGGTGTTCAAAAAATTAATTATAATGAAGCAGGATATAATAAGCGCCGGTAAAAAAAGATGCACAATTTAGTTATGAAGTTTAAATTAAAAAGGAGTTCAAGTATTAAAAAGAAATATCTTCTTAATACTTGAACTCCTTTTTAATTTAAACTTCATAACTAAATTGTGCATCTTTTTTTACCGGCGCTTATTATATCCTGCTTCATTATAATTAATTTTTTGAACACCATTATTAAAAGCATTAGCAAACTACACTCACGAAATCAGTCATGTAAACAATAATAATAAAAATAACTTTTGGTTTGAATAATATAAAAAGCAATAATACAAAATCATATACAATAAAATGTTAGTGTTCAACTAGATTCATGTTCAGACATGTTTCTGATGAGTCATCGTTTGATGAGTCATTAAACAGATTATACTTATTAAATTTATTTATGTTGTATAAAAGATAGGTTTATTAAATCTTTAACTAGGAGGGCATATGATAAACATGAAAGATTTACATAAAATTTACATAATTTTAATTAGAAAACATAATTAAGAGATATTTGAAAGACTTACATATAATTTGCATAATTTTAATTAAGAAACTTAATTAAGAGATAGGTGAGGGAAAACCTATGACTTCTCCATTCTGCTTAAGTGTGGGGGAAAACCCATTCATCAAAACCATCTAATCAACACGGGAGATTTATAGACCTTGTCATATTGTTTGAATTCAGTTGGATTTTGACTCTCATCCTGGTAGCATCTACTTAGCTGTGCGGCTTAGTTTCATCGGGCAGTATGCAGTTTCTCCGGTATATGTCGATCTTTTTTCCGCGTGTTATATTTCAATTTACCGTATAAGACAATGGAATCGTTTCGAGTAATGTCCCGTAGACTTTGAATATTTTTCACTGCGTACTGGACTTTTCCGCGCGTTGTGGTAGCAGATAAGCAGTCGGTGACGTCATTGATGAGAGGATGACGTCATGATCACGTGACTGAGCGTAGCCAATCACATCATTCGTGACGTCACTAACCTCGTGACCTGGCGTCTCTGATAAGAATGTCTCGTATCATTCATTTTCTTCAAGTCTGCCAAGGGTGTAGGATGTGTTTTAAGGTAAGTCCCAACTTTTTCTGAAATAATGGTAATTCAGTATATAGTTAAGTCAGACATGTTATTACACGTATGCGAAATAATTTGATGGAATAGCACACTCCGTGAGTCATGCTGAGTGTATTATTTTATAACATTAATATTGTTTCATTTTAAAAATTTTATTTAAACAACATAAAAATATGTGTGTCTGAAATCTTTAGGGTGTTTTAAAAACTAAACTGAATAAGATTTTATTATTTATATATGCTTCAGACAAAACCAAATGTACAATTGTTTCTATATATTTAAAGTTTTAGATGCAATGTAAATTAACATCGTACAAAACTTTGATTATTGTATTTTAATAAAAACTTTCTAACTAAAAATTTATATATACATACTATAGAAAAAAAAAAAAAAAATCTTAAACTTAATTATACATTATTTTTTTAAGTACTCTGTAAAACTAATTATATAACTTTTTTACTTAACTTAAAAACATGAATATTTATACTTTATTAATTTGCTTATAATACATAGGTGTTTCCTAAACTTTACTTTCTTATAATTTTGATTAGAGATTTTAATTAAAGCATGAGTCATACTTCACTTTACAATAGAAACGAAAGGTTTATGATTATGTACAAAAGATAAAAAATTACTTTAAGATTGATTGGTTAGAGTTTAAATGTTAAGTGTGAAATTTATTTTGTGAGTTTATATTTATAATGTGTTTAATTTAATATTTTTATATTTATAATTTCTTTTATTGCCTATATAAAAAATTTTATCGAGTGATGTAAAACTTTCATAATATGCTAAATTTATTTAATTGTAAAAGCTTATAAAATTTATTAGCTGTTTTAAAACTTTTTAAAAAATAGACATTTTAAAAATTAATACGTGTTCAATTTTTAATTAATGTAAAAATAAATTCATCTTGAATGTTAAATGGGAAACTTATTTAATGCATAGTGATAATATAAAATTTATTGATTGTTTCAAAGTATATATGCGACTTGGTTTTTTAATGAAAGTCGAATTATTTATAAGTTGGGTTTTCAATAAGTGTAAATCGTCCATCGTTTTCTTTCATTCTGAGAAAATAAAAGTTTAAGTCTATCTGAAGAAGGGAGAGTATCATTCGAAACGGTTGTTCCAATCTTGATGAAGGGTTTTCGAAACACATAACGTTTTATCCAATAATTATAACCTACAAACCGTTTGTTTCAATCGACCCTTATTATATTTTTGTTTTAAATGAATTACCTGACACTCATCCACTAATCTTAATGTATGTTAAAAATTAAGTGATTAATATAGCTAACGCATGCAAACCCTATTAAGCATTTTCTTATAAAGTTCATAAACATGTTGTTACAAGGATTTTGGAAGATCAAACGATTCTGTGTTTAATACCAGGTTCAAATTCAGCTTAACAACCTATCTGTTTGGAGTTTTCCGAGGATGTCTTCAAAACTCACTTAAATATAGAAAGACTCCCACACAGAGCAATCCATTTATAGAACCAACAGTTAAATATTTAATGGTATAAGTTTATACTTGTAACCAATAAGTTTCAATACAACTGCATGACACATTAAACTTGCGATTAGTGAACGATTCTATGGTAAAAGGTGTTGGGTTCGAGTCCAACTGATCGACTTAATCGAATGGGTATTTTTCTTGGTTTTCTCTAAAACCTGCTTAAATATGCAATAGGATTCCTTAGAAAGTCTCTCATGCATTTCGCTTATAGGATCCTCGTTTTATTAATCGGTCTTAAACCTTATGAATATCCATATGTGAATGTTTATTGTATAGTAAAAACTTTTAAATATAGTATTGTTTTATATAAGGTGTGATCCTGATTATGTATAAATGAGTTATCGATTATGAAATAAATTTATCATTACTATAATACTCACATTAAAAGATTCACACTTATACAATTTAGCGGTTATGCAAATGATTCAAATTCGTCACCGATGAGTCATCCTTCACGAACTTTCTCGGAAGATGTTGTACATGAACGAATGAGGGTGACTCAGCTTTTCCGGGAATTCCCCCTTATCTCTAGTAGATAAGGTGTTACAACTCAACGTTTCCCTTCATTCTTAGTTTGGCAGTCGTGTGAGTAGGTTGTTTTACGGTGTGTTATGTTTACCGTCCACTGCTTTGGAGTTTTAGCCGAAAATCCCGCCTGTTTTTCCGCGTATTGTATTTCGGTTTTTCCGTACCTGCATTCTTAAGTATAATAGAGTATTCCAACTCATCAACCTACCCATTGGGATTTTTTCTTGGTTTTCTCTAAAACTGACTTAATTATAAGGCGTATATTAAAATAATATATAGTTATTGTATAAAAATCTCTTACTATCCGATCATTTATAAATAGTTTAAAAAAATTATTACTTAGTTTATAACTAGATAAAATAATTGCTAAAAACAATAAGATTTTTAATTTCTAATTTTATCCTATTAAGTGATTTTAAAACCTCTTTTTAGTTTTTTCCTTATAAAGTTAAAGTGATTTCAAACCTTTTCATTAAAAAATTACACTTATATTTTACTAAAACTTTATTTATTTAATCAATTAAATGCAAAGTTTAACATTTAATGAATTATTTAAAATTTTATCTATACAGGAATAATATAAAAATTTACATTTATGTGGTAGTAAGAATAATTGTCTCATTAGAAATTTCATTAACTAAAAACAATGAATTCGAATACAACTGTTTGATTCTAGTATGATTCACGATAAGTTATTTTCTCTTAGACATTCTGAGCAAATCTTATTGTAATGCATATATTAAAATAATATATAGTTATTATACAAAAATCTCTCTTGATTTCCGATTATTTATAGATAGTTTATTACTTAGAATTATAACTTGATAAAAATAATTACTAAAAACAATAAGATTTTTTAATTTTATCCTATTAAGTGATTTTAAAACCTCTTTTTATTTATTTTTTTTTCCCTTATAAAGTTAAAGTGATTTCAAACCTTTTCATTAAAAAATTACACTTATATTTTACTAAAACTTTATTTATTTAATCGATTAAATGCAAAGTTTAACACTTAATGAATTATTTAAAATTTTATCTATACAGGAATAATATAAAAATGTACATTTATATGCTAGTAAAAAAAAAAATAATAATAATTGTCTCATTAGAAGTTTAATCACCCATTAACTAAAAACAGGGAATTTCAATACAACTGCATGACTCACTGACCTCACGGTAAGTTATTTTCACTTAGACATTCTGAGCAAATCTTATTGTAAAGGATAATTTCTTTCTGTGAAAGTGTCACTCCAATTCTCTCATAAGGATTATTGTTTAGTATTTGAAATCATATATCCAACTTATAAAATTTAGCAGTTATGTAAATTAGTAATTTTTATTACTTATAGTTCAATCCGTATAAATAAGTTAAAAATTTTACCTTGCGATGTAATGCATATATTAAAATAATATATAGTTATTATACAAAAATCCCACTTGCTATCCGATTATTTATAGATAGTTTATTACTTAGTTTTATAACTAGAGAAAATAATTACTAAAACAATAAGATTTCTGTTTTTAATTTTATCCTATTAAGTGATTTTAAAACCTTTCATTAAATATTACAGTTACATTTTATTAAATCTTTGTTTGTTAAATATAAAAAGCGCGACTTAAACGAACATTATTTTCTTAGCATAATTTTGAAACCACACTTCAGTATTTTAATTGTAAAGTTCAACTCTCAATGCATTATTTAAATAAATGATCTCAAACACCAAGAGTCTTCTGCCAAATAGGTATGATTCAACATTCTTATCTGTATGAGTCATCGTCTAGCGATAAAACAGTTTCTCGCATTTGTGTACAAGACTGAAGGTTGCATTTTCACGAGGAATCTTCAATAATTTCTAAGTAAGTTTTATAATTTTTTATTACTATTTTTTCTAAAAGTATTTTCGTTTTAAATTATTCAAAGTATTTTAGTTAATTATTCATAGGCAATGTTTAAATAATATATGATATTGTAAAACATAAACAAAATGTGTTGATTCATTTTACACTATATTAGCGTGGTTTGTCATCCACTATTCAGTTAATTTTTTTAAAATATAGTTTAACTGATAGGTAGGTAATAAGCATTTAAACTCATTGTACGGTATGCTTTGTGAAAAAAATCATGTGGGGTAGTTCTTTTCAAATATAAAAATTATTGAATTTTCCTAGTTATGCGTTGTTTTTATTAATTATTTTAACTCAATCTTTATATCCGTTAGTGTTGATTACACATGATTCATAGAATACACGCGTAACATCTATCTTAAAGAAACTGTTTATCTTCATTTAAAATAGTTTGACACTTTGAACTTTTTATGTAATTTAATATTTCGAAATTTTAAATAGAAATGTTTAGTATAAAATATTTGTTTTTATTTTATTTTTAGTAACCAATAGTTTTTAAATGTAACTAATTCTTTTTTAACTAATGTTTTATATCATTTTTATGTAAATATAAAATTTTAAAATAATTTTATAATCAACTTAATTTTTTTATATTACTTAAAATCTAAAAGTATTCACCTGTTTCATTCAAGATAGTATGAATTTTATTACTGTGTTAAACTCGAATAAATGTTAAACTTATTTAGTGAGAATATAAAGTTTAATTTATATAATTTTATTTAGTTTATGTAACTTTAATGTGTAGAAAATTTATGTAAAGTTTTCGTGTTAGGATAAATTGAATAGTAACAGCATAAAGTTTAGTTAATTATAATATATATAAAATTTAATTGTTGATTTTAAACATTGTATGTATTTTTTAAATTAATATTATTATATGATAGTCATTTTTTTAAATTTATAACTTTACTGTATATCTTTTTATGCATTTTTTAAATTAATATTATTATATGATAGTAATTTTTTTTAATTTATAACTTTAGTGTATATCTTTGTATCCATTTTTTAAATTAATATTATTATATGATAGTAATTTTCTTTTTTCTTTATTTATAATTTTACTGCATGTCTTTGTAAGCAATTTTTTAGATTAATATTATTATATGATAGTAATTTTTTTAAAATTATATGATAGTAATTTTTTAAAGTGCATGTGCTCAATTTTTAACGAATGTAAGTTAGAGTTTAAATAAATGTGAAACGTATTTAGTGAGAATATATTTTTTATTATATTTAGTTTCATTTATATGATAGTAATTTTTTAAAGTGTATGTTCGTTCAATTTTTAAAGAATGTAATAATAGTATTTCTAAGTTAGAGCTTAAATTCGAAACTTATTTAATACATAGTGATAATATAACGTTTAGTTTATATAACTTTACTGTATATAAACATTTTGCAATTTCAAAAAAATAATTATAATGTTTTGTTACTTAACGACGTGTAAAGTTTTAATTTCAACGTAAAAATATTTTTGTAGTATAAATGAATGTGATTAATATTGCTGCGCATAAACAAAATGGTTTTTACGGGAAAAAATTCTAAATGCATGAATAAAATTTGTATAATAATAACAATATAAAAAACTTAAATGATAATTTAAATTGGAAATAAGACAGAGTTTTTCATAGACATACTTTTATTTAAACATTTCAATTACAAAAATAGGTGTTGCATCTAAAATGGGTTAAATTTGGCCATACGTAACTCTAATATATTGATTGTTACTAAATTCCATCCTGATCCTCGTTCATTAAAATTATCGAAACTGTTCATTATCTTGTTGAAAGCTATTTGCAGATCATGATCCATATCACTTGCTAAAAGTGCCATCTCCATATTTGATCGAAAGTGAGGGGAAATAAATTCTTCTCCATCTATAGTAGAACGACTAAGGGTAACGTTTACAACTATATACCATTTCATCGCTTTTTTCTCACTTAATTGATAGTTCAGTTCATTTAAAAGGTCACTTCTTAAATTATTAAACAACGAAAACAAGTCCATATCACCATTTTCATTGTCAAAGGTGGTGGTTGTGAAAACATTAAGTGTGTTTCGCCTTTTAAAATGCATAGTTTTTTCCTTCAGTAGAGCTTGGTCGAAATTCATTATAGGTACTAATGGATTTTGATGGTTCATTCTCTTATGCTTCAATAAATCTTGCTTGCGGTTGAATTTTTCACTGCATTTATCACATAAATGTCGAGGTGAAGTCTTTCGATGATTCAGTCTTTCATGCTTTAATAAATCTTGCTTGCGGTTGAATTTTTCACAGCATACATGGCATAAATGTTGGGGTGGAGACTTTGGATGATTTTGTCTGATATGTTCTAATAACTTGTATTTCCATGCAAAGGATTCAGCACATACATCGCATGAATATTGAGGTGAAGGTTTTCGGTGGTTCTTTCTATCATGTTCCAGTAACTCGTATTTCCATCTAAAAGTTTCACTGCATTGCTTACATTCAAATTCTATGGGGTTCTTTTCATGAATTTTCGAATGTCTCTTTAAATCATCTATCCTAGCAAATGCTTTCTTACATATAACACAAAGATGTGGTTTTCGACCGCTGTGAATCTTCATATGTCTACTCAAGTTAGATTTCTTAGAGGAAGTAGCATTACAATTCGGACACGTCAACTTCATATCGTCAGAAGTAGATGAAGAAGTTTGTTGAACAGGCATTTCTTCAAGTCGATCCCTCTCTTGCTCCAACAGTCTGAGTATTACGCAGCAACCAAATTAAACGTCCGCACTCCACGAAAATAAGATAGCAACTGATGAAATTTTTCCGTCGCTCGCAATTTATATTGAAAGTTTGTCGCCAAACGTATTTTTATCGCCAGATACATCGTAAATATCGCCAAATATATCCTAAATATCGCTAAATTGTTTATAAAATCTCGCCAAATTTTTATTAAAGGTTACAATATTTCTGCATTTATCACACAATTTTAAAGGGTTACTTGAATGTCATATGAAAGCCTATAAATGTGAATTCATTAACCAGTCAGATTACAGTATTTTATCCAGAGTCATCCAATCAGAAGACAGCATGAATGTCGTAATTTAATTAGTTATAATAAAATTCCTTAAAATCCTGATGAAGGGGGATAGTCTTTCGAAACGCCACATCTACCCTACAATTAGAATCATCTAACTCCGTGTTTCTATACATTCTGTAAAACTTTACAATCTTCAAATGGCAATACTAAAATTTTAATGTCTAAACCATTATTTAAATTCATTATTTATTATCGTAACGAAATATACTTTCCACCTCTAAACAATGCTAAATTCCTTAAAATATTCATAAATTGTTACTTACTCTCTCTCTCTGATGTTTATTAACTTCAGTCATCCATTGTTTCATTTAATCCAACATACTATGTCCCACCGGAAATTATTTATAATCTTTAATGTCAGCGGTCTAAAAGTTTCTATTCTCCCAATGGCAACACCTAAATTTTAAAGTCTATACCATTCATTAAATGTTTTTCATTATATAATACTCATCTACCTTTTATTATTTAATTAAATTCCCTGAAATATATTTTCCATCGCGAAAAGTAAAGTCCCGAAATTCATTTTCAAACACAAAAAATTTAAATACTTTACAATCTTTGAATGGCAAGAGAACCATCGTCCAAGATGATGGTTAAGTAGTGCAAAAAAGGAGGCGTTCACCGACGGGGTGGTGGCGTGGAGGGATGATGAGGGCTAGGGTGGAGGCGCGGAGTGGCAGCTCCGTAGCTCCGCGCATCCCTCATCGTCCCTCCGTCCCTCCACCCTGGCGGTGAACTCTCCTTTTTACACTACTGGCAGCGTTATCAGTGCAAAACTTGCAATCGATTTTTCACTAACTTTCCGACTAGCTAGACATTTGAAACTTTTAGGACAGCTCACAACACCGTGACAATACATTTTTCTAATAATTTTAGTCAACTATTTCAGGTCCCGCCGCCTTCGGCAGCTCTTATATAATTTTACAGAACATTTATCTAATTAACTTCCTGACTAGCTAGACATTTAAAATTTTCAGAATATTTCAGGGCACGGTGAAAATGCATTTTTTAAATACCTTTAGCCAACTGTTTCGGGTTCCTGCTGCCTTCGGCAGCGTTATCAGTACTAAGCTTGCAATCGATTTGTCACTAACTTTCCGACTATCTGGACATTTGAAACTTTCAGGGCAGTTCATAACACGGTGACAATACATTTTTCTAATAATTTTAGTCAACTATTTCAGGTCCTGCTGCCTTCGGCAGCGCTTATATAATTTGACAGAACATTTATTTAACTAACTTCCCGATTAGCTAGACATTTGAAACTTTCAGAATAGTTCAGAACACGGCGAAAATGCATTTTTTTAAATACCTTTAGCCAACTGTTTGGGGTTCCTGCTGCCTTCGGCAGCGTTACCAGTACAAAGCTTTCAATCGATTTTTCACTAACTTCCCGACTAGCTAGATATTTGAAACTTTCAGGATAGCTCAGAACACGGTGGAAATACATTTTTTTTTAATACTTTTAGTCAACTGTTTCAGGTCCCTACTGCCTTCGGCAGCTTTCATATGATTCAACAGAAAATTTATTTAACTAACTTCCTGAGTAGCTAGACATTTGAAACTTCAGAATAGTTTAGAATACGGTGAAAATGCATTTTAAAAATATTTTTAACCAATTGCTTCGGGACCCTGCTGCCTTCGGCAGCGTTTCCAGTACAAAGCTTGCAATCAACTTTTAACTAACTTTCCGGCTAGATAGCCATTTGAAACTTTTATAATAGCTCAAAAGACGATAGCAAGGAAATTTTTTAATACTTTTATCCAATTGCTGGGGTTCCGGCTGCCTTCAATAGCGTTTATATGATTCAACAGAAAATTAAAAAGCATGGTTTATAAAAAAAATTTTATCTTCTAATTATTTATGAATATAGAAGGCTTTTGGCTCTAAATCAAATCTCTAAAAGATAGATTTATAAGGACGAGAGAACTATTTCTTTCAAAGAGCCAGTAATAATAAAAATAATTGTGTCGTTAAATTTTGCAGTAGACTACCTTGATTAAAGCAGGCAGTGTCAGGAATACAGTCTCATGCATACACAATAAATAAATAGGCCTCTTTTAGAAAATTATACTATGTGTAGGACAGAATTTAAATTTCATTTCAATTCATTTGACCACTATCAGTCTTTATTTATTTATTTATTTTTAATTTAATTTAAACATAATGGTAGTTAAATAATATAGTTTTTATTCATTTGAAGAAATTATTATTTTACCAACTAAATCCAAAGAATTATAAGTAATAATTCTATTCGATGTAAGCTTTTTCTAATCAACGTTTTTTCTAATGATATCTTTAAAAGTAAATATTTTAAACTACAATATATAAATCGCTACATAATTGCTCTATATATGTTTAAAATTTTGTAATTTCTCTCCAAGGTATCGATCTATTTGTTATACAGTCTGAAACAGTATTTATTTCGGTATTTATGTAATTTCGTAATTATGTAATTCAGTAATTATGTAATTTCGGCTTTAAATAATTGATCTGTCTCTCATTTATACATAAATTTTACATACATAAGTCTGATTCTTTTTATATTATTAATAGTATTATTAAAGATAATTATGTTTTTCTTTTATTGTTTTGTTAGGGAAAAACAAAAAGAAAGTAAAACCTTTAGTATATAATACATAGTATAAATTAATGTAAACACCAGATTAGTTGTTGGTATTGGGAATAAAAATATTTTATATAAAAACGAGCGGAATTCAAATTATATTATCATTGTAATAATACAGTGAAACTTGAATAATTCGAACTTGTTTAATTCGAAATTCTGGATAATTTGAATTTTTTACTCGGTCCCTTGAATTTTGTATTAGAATAATGTTAAAAAATCGTGGATAATTCGAATTTTTCATACGATTACCTTTAAAATATTACAGTAAACTTTGTACCCGCGATTTTTCTCAGCTAATAAGTGCATTATATATTTTAACAGTCTTTCAAAAGAAGGACAAGGAAATACAAGAGAAGCCTCTAGCTAGTGCAACAGAAGATATGGTGCATATACATGAACTTTTCGAGGTTTTTTTAAATTGAAAGTCATGTCTAATGTAGAAGATTCATTTTTGTATCAAGTCATATGCTATGACACAAAGATTGTACTGAAAGAAGAAATCAAAATTATCTGACTATTTTTTGAAAAATGTTGAATAATTAAGCTCGTAAAAAATATTGATTTGGGGGGGGGGGGTTGATGTAGCAGTATTCTTAGATATAAAGTTTATGTGTTAAATCTTTGATCGTAGAGCTTTAATTTTTTAATTTATCTCTTTTATTTTTTTATTTTTATTTATTTATTTTTTTTTTTGACAAAATAATATATGTAATTCGAATTTTTGGATATTTCGAATATTTCTCCGGTCCCTTCAACTTCGAATTATCCAAGTTCTACTGTAATAACCAAAAAAAAAAAAAAAAAAAAAAAAAAACGTATTTATCGAAATATAATATATTTTTCCTCATCCCTGTAAGTTTGAATATTTCATTGACATGTTTGGTATGAATCTGGTGTAAAAATTTCCGAAACGTTCAAATCCGTCAAAATTTTTTTTCTATTTTTGATAGTTGTGAAATTAAAGAAGCGGACTGTACATTAATTATCTTCAAATGTTCGGAAAATAAAGTAATCTATTAGCCCCACCAAACTTCTTCGCACTCACAATAGGGGTTAAAAGGTTGCTTCCGGTATTCCCTCTTCCGCCAATATTTCGCCAACAGTCTTTCTTCACGAAACAATACATTCACATAAAATTTATGCTTATCAATTATAAAAAATACCTTGTGTTAACATAAATACGTTTAGTTTAAATAAACAATCATTTTTCAGTTTACCGGAATAAAAAGAATCGAGTAAAAAGTTTATTACACTTAAATATAGTAAGGAACTATTTTCTTTCGTGGAAGTACATTTTCTACAGGCTTCCACACACTGTCAACTTGGAAGCAACTAATTGCGTAAGTCCACATGATCTGTTGGTGGAAGCAATTACTTGTGTAGGCCTATGGACAATATTCCTGTGACGTCACAGTGGGTAAAATCGCCGAACACGTGGCCGATATTTTGTAAACAAATTAGATTCAAGATGCCATTTTATTGTTACGCATAACGTTTTCCTAAATATTTCTCCAGTGAAACTTAATAATCAGATATCTATTCAAACAAGAACAAAAGAGAAATATAAACAACTGAATCGAATGATTAAGTTAAGACTATTCCATATCGTAAAACTGCAGAACATTTTATGTATACACATATATATATATATATATAATGAATAAAAGATTAATAAGAACATTTTATACACACACACATATATATAGACAACAAAGCTTAAATAATTAGAATTTCAATCCCTTTAATAAAGGAATTTATTAGATGGAACATCCGTTTAAATTTGTTAACATTGCCACAGTTCACATGACAACTTTTAATAATACATATGTTGATTAATATTAAAGTATATTACTAAAACTGGATTAAAAACAAAACAAAGGTATCACTATATTACTCTTACTTCAATTTCATATAATCTGTAACTCTTATAAATAACATTGCAAGATAAAAATTTGTAGACCACAATGCTTTGCTATAGTAGAGTTGAGAACTGTTTTCCAAAAACAGCTGATTTTTTATAGTCTCGAACCCAAAGGAGGAATATGGTCCATTGTCACATGCATCATTTGTAGAAGCAACATCTGTATAATTGCTGGAACCATCAGAGTAACAAACGCGTGATCTGGTATTGCTTGTGGGTATAGGGTTAAATCCCAATAGCTAAAAACCCAGAATTTCTATTTCCTGTGTATGCTTTGCTCCCAGCTGTATTCAATAAGATCTAAAGTGAAGTCTTGAAACTTTATTAAAATAATATTATAAGAATCTTAATTATTATATTATTATAATTATAATTATTAATTTCATTTATATTTTACAGTATATACAGTAGTATACAGTATATAAAATAAAGCATGAAATACAAAAGTCATTTAATTTATTGCTGAACCATGTTGTGTCTTCCCCCATGTATAAGTTCTAGACGCCACCCTTTTTTTTCTCGTATTGCGTCAAGGTTAAGGCCGCTTCTGTTAGCTTGTGTGTCTAATAGAATAAGGAACTCACTTCTACGGAAAATATCTTATTTAAAATAAAACATCCGTTTATGAACTTTAAATATGAACAACCGAATATTATAAGGGCTTTACTGAAAAGGTTAAATGCTCACGAGTTCCAAAATAACGGTAATTAAAGCAATAAATTAAGATAAATTAACAATCCACATGTTCACTGGGACAAGCTTCTTCACTCATGCTGGTCAGTATCATCATCTGTTGACTTATAAAAGTGCTAGCAGAAAACTTGCGTCTTCGCCCGAGTTACCTTATATATATATATATATATATATATATATATATATATATATATATATATATATTGCTTTTATTTGAATATTCAATCTTAAAATTTTCTTCACACACCATAAAATTAATGTAAGCCCTACTGGTTTCGAAAGGACGTGGTCTTTCTTCTTCAGGTGCAAAAAACACGTATTAATACCCTGGAGACAAAAGCAAGACGCTAAGACAGTCTTGCTTTTGCCTCCTAGGTAGTAGCACGTATTTTTTGCACCTGACGAAGAAAAAGAACGTCCTTTGAAATCCAGAAGTACTTACATTAATTTTATGGTATGTGAAAAGGTTTATAAATTTAAATATTTGTTGTACACCAGTTCTTTAATTTATTGTATTGCTTTTAAATTTCATAATTCTTCGTGCACTGATTTCAACATAGATTTTCTCAACGCCCAAAAATCATAATTTCTATTGCCATTTACGTTCCGAAAAACGGGTATAATAGTTAATAAATAAAAAGTCGCCAATATGATCTTATACTGTGCTCTTATACTAAAGCTGTACCTTTTCTTCAATATTCAACTGCATCGAAAATATATTTTCTGCATTGAATTTTCGCGAAATGCTGAATCTGGCGATATTTGAATCCGATATTGATAACAGGAGTCACTTAATATAAATGCATTATAAAATAGAAAAAATATATAATTATATTTTGGAACAGTTTTAGTAGCCCTACTTGACACAATTTGAAATTTGGCACCGAAGTAGCTCGGTCGTTTCTCGTCAAAGTCATTTCTAACGTAAATGCGATACCATTTTTATTCATCATTAAAATCAACAAAGATTTAAATGTGAGCAAGAAAGTAGTGTAATAAAGCTGTACCCAAGTCATTTAACCCGGTAGCACTCGCTGGGGTGACTCAGTTACCCCAATAAAGACAATTCATTGGAATAGGTAGCCGGTTTCGAAAAATCGCCAACATGGCGGTTTTCTTATCGTGCCGAAAATTGCAACCCTCCACAGCATACGTAAGAGAGTGCGAGTTACGTCAAACAGAACGCTGAATACTTGTGGATTAGACTAGAAAGGGTTTATTAGTGTCGCTCTAGAACTGCATAGTGAGCTATTTGAGAATATTGATTTTAAGCCTAGGGTTTAAAATACGTATGGAAACAATTTATTATATATACACATACATGTTTTGATTATATATATATATATATATATATATAATTTAAACATTATATATAAAATTAAATACACATAATATAATATGTAAATAATATAACACTTTAATCCATCCCTTAAAGTTAATCACAGACTATCGCTAATATCCCACTGCGCAGTTCTAGTTAGACGTTAAACTCACTCAACCTCATTCTTGATGAAAAAAAAAAGAAAGAAAAAGAAAAACTCCTCCAAACGCCATTTTTTAAAAAATAACTTTTGGGGAAAATGTTTAAAATCGATTATACACTATTCTCTATAAGTATATAGTGAGCGTCTTCAAATAACGAAAAAAAAAAAAAACTGAATATTTAAATTAGTTATAATATTTTACCTTAAGAGGTCATACCTTCCGTGGAGGATCAAAATTGTGATGGCATGTCTCCGGACCATCTTTCGGGGTACATCCAATTACCCATAGCGCAGTACTAGTGTGACATTAAAAATCAATCAACTAACTATAGAGCGTCTCCAATTGCCCATTGCGTAGCATAACGCAACGTTAATCCCGCTCAGCGCGGCTCCCTTAATTTGTATTCATTAAAATATCATTAAATTAATTAGACCGGTAGCACTCGCATGGGATGATTGAGTCACCACAACTGCTAAAACTTTTTAGGGGTACATACAAATGAAACACTTCCACTTGCAAAGCCGTTTGCAAGCGTTCCAAATCTATGACTGCAGTCGGCAGCAAAAGTATCCGAGCACTAGCAAAAATTCCTATGTGAAAAAAGCACACTTAACACTGTTTTGTTAAATAAATCCTTGTCGAATCGTGTGCTTGGACTGATTAAGAACAGGATTCGACAAGGATTTATTTAACAAAACTGAATTAAGTGTACATTTTACATAGGAATTTTCGCTAGTGCTCGGATACTTTTACTGCCGACTGTATTTGCAAAAAAATTGCAAAATTTACGTCATCGAAATTGCAAGCGTTCCCGTTTGTATGTAATCCTTAGTAGTCAATAAAACTATGTAATCTTTTTCCAGCATAATTGAGTAAGTTATTGCTAGAAATATTTGTGAGAACAGTTAATATTTCTTTAGAATATAACTAAAAATTTTATTTTATATTATTTTGTGAGTAAGAGAGAGAGCGGACGTGCGTTTTATGTCACACTAGTGCTACGCTAAGACAATTGGCTACAGTCTAGGACACACCACTTAAGGGTGTATATATTTTGTATATATACAGGGTGGGTAGGCAGGCTAGGTTTAACGTCGGACTAGTGCTGCACTATTGGACAATTGGCGACGTACAAGGACTCACTCCTAAGGATGGTCCAGAGACATACCATCACAATTTTTATCCTCTACGGAGTAGATGGCTCCCTTGCTTCGGTGACATCTTATATTTACCGATATTATGGTTGAGATTATACAGGTTTTAGGTAGCACTAGTGCTACACTATTGACAAATGGCAACTGTCTAGAATACGCCCCGAAACGTGGTCAGAAGACATCAGTGGCGGCTCGTGAGTGACGTTTTGGGAGGGCTGCAGGCTAATGACTGAAAACAGTATATTAACAACAAAAACGTTTTCTTTTAATTGGCTCTTGAAGTGTTAACATATTTACTTAGATTGTCGAAATAAACGAATCAGCCAATTAGGTGAATAAAAGTTCCATTCTTTGTACTTTTTCTAGACGTTTCGATGAAGTACCCCCAATACGAGCCGCCACTGGAAGACATATCATCAAAATTTTTGTCCTCCATGGAGGGGAATGGAGCCTTCATGGTGAAGATAGATTAAATCGGAGAATCATTTTGAATGATAATCATAACAGAACTTCATCAAAAATATTTTCCAATGCACCTACAATATTAAAAATTTATCAAAAGCCATAACTCCGATACAACTTGAAACTTTATTAAGCTTGTAATTCTATTCATAGCATTTTTCTCAAAGCACCAATTCCATTTACTTCCCCAGGACCATCCTTATGGGTGAGTCCCAGACTATTTGCCAATTGCCCAAAGCGCAACGCTAATGTGACGTAAAACCCAACCAACAAACCGTTTAATATTCCATTTAATATCTTACTTTAAAAAGCAAAACTATTCGAGCTATGTAAACCTTCGTATACAAATTTCGTATGGCAGATCTTCATTTCAAATTACACTTTCATTATTGTTTGCGCAAATATGAGGCTTTCGCTAAATCTGTTTGCTCCATGTATTGCTAACAATAATGTAATGATGGTGTCAGTGATGAGAAACTGCTGACACAAACTGAGCAGAAGGAACAAAATGAGAGTTTACTATTTTTGGCGAATTAGCACACTTATGGCATCAGGCAGCTCCAACTGAATTCCAACAGTACGAGGGTTAGCGCGCGCCTTCCACCGGGTTAAAGAAAGTAATTTCTTTGTGATAAATTAATATTTTGTACTTACAAATTACTTTAAAATTAGCAAAAACCACAAACTTTTTTGAATGTGGAAACTAATGTATAATAATCTTCGTACAAACTAATACAGATTTTGGTGAGTCTAGCACTTATAGATTTTCTCCAGAACACAATGAAAAATTCAATATCATTGTGATCTACGGGCTCAAATTATTTGAAAGGCAATAGCGTTAAATTTAACAATATACTTCGTGGATAAAAATACTCGAACATCCTATTATAATTTTCTCTTTTCCGACTTTTCTTGCTTTATTTATAAAACCGTTAATTACTGAATGTTCCAAAAGTCGAATAGTGTCATTCCAGATATATATATATATATATATATATATATATATATTAATTAAAAGATAAAACAAACAAAACTTGGGTAAAATATTACATTTTCAGTTTTTTTCAACTGAATATATATATATATGTGTATGTGTGTTTTCATTTAGTTTAATCATACGCAGATAAGTATAATTTCCATAAATTATAACAAAATAAAAAACATTAAAAAAAAAATGCATTTTTTTTTTTCAGATATTGCATGCAAATGTTAATTTTTAATTGAAAGAAAGAAATATAGCAGTTATAAGCATTTTACAAAAATGATTACTTAAAAATCTGGAGTAACATCACTTGACTTTCCGAACATTAAGTAATTAAAGGTTGTATAAATTAAGTAGCAGAAGTCGTTAAATAAACAAAGAAGAAAATTATAATAGGTTGTTTAAGAATTTTCCTCATATAGTAAGTTGTTTAATTTAATGCTACTACACTTCAAATAATTTGAGCCAATAGATCATAATGATAAAGAATTTTTCGTTGTGTTCCTGTAAAAATATTTAAGTGCTAAATTTATCAAACTCTGTTCAGTTCGTGCAGCAGTGACCTATAAAATATCTATAAATTTTCACCTCAATCTAATAAGGTATTTAAACGCTATCGCAATTCAAATAATTTTAGCTCATAGGCCATGATAATAAAGAATTTTTCTTTGTGTTCCCTTAAAACAAATTTATCAGTGCTAGATTCGCCAAAATCAATAGAGTTCGTGCTACGATGAAACAAATTAATAGCTTTATTTTTAACCTATAAAAAAATAACTATAATTAAAATCATATTAAAAATTGGGACAATAGTTTTAAAACACGTCATAAAATTTTATTAAAATCCTATTATACACTAAGGGACAAGAAAAAAAAAACTACACTTTGATATTTTCCATTTCTCTTTCTGCAAACGCTAATTTTATTGTTTTAAAAGTAAATTTTTGAACAGATTTTATAACATTGTGTTCCACGCAAAATTTAGCATTGAGCCAAGTATTAAAAAGTATTAAAAGCAATTGTTCGGAAAATTGTAATTTTAGAAAATATTTCAAAAATAGTAAGAATAATGTAATGATCGATACCACACAAAAATTTTAATTTTAGAGTGAAAATCAAAAAATATTTTAATACGCGGAATGTCAAAATGTTTAAATGTTAACAAAATATTGGTAAGCTAGTTTTTAGCAATTTATAAAAGTTTTTGGCTGTTTAAACTGACAATTTTTCTCTAAGTGGCCACGTAGCTCATCCAATCGAGATGACTGCAAGTTAAAAAGTCAGTGTTTAGAAAATCAGTCAGTATGATATTTAGAACATACAAGGGATTAAAAAAAAGTGTTTAGTAACATAGTTTATATAAATACAGTGCAACAGCGATTAAATAAAGAGAGTTTAAGTGCCAGAATATTTGGAAAAAAAAATTCATTCTTAACGAAAAAAATTAGGAAAATAAGACTTCAGAGGGTTAAATAATTAAAAAATGGTCGGTTAATTTTTGGGATGAAGTGGTTCTCTCTGATGAATCAAATTTAAATTATTTTGAGCTGACGAAAACAAGCAGGTCTGATGACAAAAATGTAACCGACTTAATGAAAATCATATTTGTAAAACAGTGGCACATTCTCCGTACATTATGATACGAAAGTGCAGACATTTTCAATGAGTCGGGCAAATTTTCATGTTCAAGGGATCAATTAACTCGAAATAAAACTCGGCAATTAAAAAATTGCTGCCTGACCGACTATCTTGGAGGTATGCCAGATTTTTCCACAATCAGCATCTCAAGATGATAATGAACCTTGTTACATGGCGCCTGTGGTACATTTATTTGATTCAAGTTGTTAAAATTACCTATCCATTTCCATGAGCATTTATAATTTTGTAAGTTATCATAACTTTTTTCCTAAATCCCATAAAGAATATCGCAGAATTTCTTCTTTATTAAACATGAAAATAGTATTAACCTCAATTCGCACGAATATGTTTAGTCTATAAAAAAGGGTGGGGATTCGAAATTTGTAACCTAGAACTTTTCAAAAACTAGAAAAAAGTATTTATGATATTTAGCAGAGGGAAATTTCTGAGTTTCATGTTAAAAAACTGTAAAATACTATGTCATTGCACATTAAAGCAGTAATTCCATATTAAGATGAAATTATCCAATGCAGAATACATATTTTTATTAAGTAATTCCTTAGATCTAACAAATAAATAGTTTTATTTAATACATTAAAATATAACCTGTTTATTTCATATAATAAATCATAGTAGAATACAAAGTATATGTTTTATATATTACGTTTAAAAAGAAAATTATATGTAGATTTTTATTAAATACTTTGTAGAGCGTAATAAAACCGAATTATTAAATCAAAAATGTACATAAATATCATGTTATGGCTTCCGTATTATACAAACATAATAATTTTCTGTGTTTCATTAATTAGTTTTTTAATTATTACAAGCGTAAAAGGTATAAATCAGTTTTCATATAGAGTGGCTTTTTATTGTCCCTTAGTGTACGTAATAGAGATGGGATAAATAGTTACTCTTCAGTAATAGGTTACTTCGTTCCATACTTCCTTTGGTAATAGGTTTTTGCAACATATTATTTTTATAACCTATTACTTTTTAGTTTACATATGGCTAATGTCTTTCTAATCCTTTCTGGATGATATACAATATATGCATGTCTCATACATAGTGGATGCGGTTCATATTTTTATGTCCCAATGCTTTCGAATAGTAATCTTCCCTTTATTTAACACTAGAATTTATTCAATTAAAAAAAAAAAAAAAAAAAAAAAAAAAAAAAAAAAAAACGCTGATATGAAATATTGATAGAGTCAAAATTTTACACAAACGTTTGTCCCAATCGATTAAGCTTAAGAGTCATTAAACCAATTCCTTTAAACACGAAAACACAATATTTCAAATAATATCAAGAAATACGTACACGAGAGCCGTTTTCTAAAAAAAAAAAAAAAAATCTCATATTATAAGCCATATATGTAATTAAGAAACAATTAAATGATAATATTATTTTTAAGAAACATCTTTAAGGCATCCCAAATTTTAAACTATCGAGTGACTGTTTCTTTTGATTTACCAATGCAGGGTAAGAGAAAACCGTGTGAGTGACCCACCATAATATTTACATACATTTAAATCTTTAATTAAAATAATTTAGAATTAAACAAAAATCATTTTTAAAAAATCTCCCCTGACTGGGCTGGAAAGCTAGACCTTTAGGTTTGTAGCACGGCTCTTTTCCTCACAGCCACGGCGTTCACGTACAAAAAGTCTTTTTTTTTTTTACAATATAGATTTTTTGTTTGCTCCCAGATCGGTTACAAACATACAAACAAACATACATACAGGTGAAGCTAATAAAAGCGTGTTAAAAAATAGTCTCAAGAAAAAATCAGATTAAAAAAAAGTGAAGAAAAGCTAAACTGTAAAAATAAATAAGGTCATTGTGCCTAAATGCGACGTAATTTTTGGTAAGTTTATCGCATTTAGGAAACTTATGGCATTATAGGAAACAAATAATTATGAAAAGAAAGAAAAAATGGTTGAATATTATACTCATAGTTCTAAACTAGTGTTTTGTGTCATTTTTTTTCAAGAAATTAAAAAAATATCAGTAATTTATGAAAATGTATACCAGCGTCGCATTTAGGAAATTTTTGTCGCATTTAAGGTACTATATCCTAAATGCGATGCTCAAACTCCCTAAATGCGATAATGCATTAGTAGATAAGAAATGAGAGTTCTAGGCCAGGCGGGGGGTGCACCGGTGCACCGGCGGAGCGAACGGAGCCATGCGGGTGTCACAGCACCCCCTGAGGGCCTAGATGGGTTGGTATTGTCCTTGAGACATCCTCTGACTTAATTGTGAAACGTGATGAGGGTATTAATTAAGTTTGTTAATGAGGAAATTTTAATGAATGGCGTGAAAGATGATGATGGTTTTAAAAAGAGAATTTTTGTAGGGTTGTGTGAAGGTTATTGTTTATGAGTAATAAATTATAAAAATTTAAAAAATTTAAAAAATTTAAAAATTCAAAAATTGAGAAATAAATAAGAAATCAATAAAAAATATGAATTTAAGAATGAAGGATGTTGATGTGAATATACTATGAAAGAAATAGAGAGATCTGACTGAGGTTCGAACCCGGCACCTTGCTCTAAAAAAATATTTCCATAAGACAGTAGTTTTCGCGTATGTCTGAGTGATTTTTCTATTATACTATACTTGCATACATCTTTTTTAACCTAAGAATCCAATTGTTTGAGAATGATTAAACCATTTAAATGATATTAATTTTCTGAATAATAATTAAAAAAAAATATTAATTAAGCATTTTCTTCTAATAGATTACAAATGTTTTATGAAAAATGACATTGAGAGTAAAAATTAAGTAGAAAGAATGAAAGAAAGTGTAGAAATAAAGATGATCGGGTAGGATTCGAACCCGGCACCTGCTTGAAGTAAAGAAACAGTAGTTTACAAGTACTTTAACCACTGTTCTTTAGAAATGTGCCTATGCAGATCTATTTTAGATAGTAATGCTATTGTCCGAAAATGAATCAATCATGAAAATGATATTAATTACAGAATAATAATAAAATAAAAAATAATAATTGAAGATCTTGTAAAATTCACCAAATATTTTATGAAAAAAAGATGATGTATGTGAAAATTAAATTAAAATATGGTTAAAATCTCAAATGTATGACTTTAGAAATTAGATTACGAAGAAAGACAATAATTGTCTTTTGAAGGATAACTAAAAAAGATTGATTAAAATTTCTTATTAATCACTTAATTGAAGAAAGTTTGTTAAAAAAATACTTTTTCCATACTGATTTTAAATCATGAATAACTAGTATCTATTTTAAACTGTATATATTTTTTACATAATAAATATGATAATGCTCGAATACAAAATGACCAACTTCATCTGTCAATGGTGACGTCACAATGTTTGCGGAAAAGCAGGTGAGCATATCCTTCGGCCATTTCTGAGAATTGGGTTGGGTGCGATATTGTCAAAAGAGAGGTAAAGACAGTTCCAGATTTCTCCCTCAGCTTTCCACGTGTTTCAATATGTTTACTGCTGGATGAACTAAAAAATATTATCTGCTATTTTGAATTATGTTCAGTTCACTACTTTATAAGAAAAATGTATGTAATGTGAAATTAAAAGTAAATAAAAAACTTTAAAAATTCATTTTTTAAAAAATAAAAATAAAACTAAGTTTAACAATGTAAAAACTTCATAGAATGTAAAATTAAAAGTTTATCATTCTCGAAAAATTCACTGTTTGAAAAAAGTCTTAACAAGTTTAAGAAAATATCGCAACATATTGTATTATATTTTTCCTCTATCATTTTTCAGAATTTACTTTAGTGCAAAATAATAACCGATGTCAAAAATTTATCTACCTTAAACAGTTATACTTCAGATATAATTTTTTGGGATCTTCTTGTCACTGTCATCGAACATACATGTGTAAACGTTCACACATAAATTCTTACATGTATAATTAAAAAATTTTACAAAGTTGTATTTAATTATAAATTTTCTTTAAATTTTCCTTATACTCGTTAAAATATTGTAAGTCTTTTTATTTCAAGTTTTATATTATACTGCAAATTTTGCAACACTCTTAAAATAATATAAATTTTTGAACAGAGCGATAATTAGAAATTTACATTTATTCGTTTTAAACACGAACTGGCTGAAACTTTCCGAAAAAATTTTTTGTAATTCATTCCCAACATTAGTTATTTTAAGCTATATTTCCTAAGAATTATTCAATGATCTGTGTCAAATAAAGACTTCCCAACTACATTTTTTTTACTACTTTTAACTACTTTATCATAGTGAAATACCCCACCTTTTAAGCTATCCTTCACTCAATTTTTCTTTACAGATAGCAAGTTTGTAACTAATGAAAGCTAACTTTGAAAAAATTCAGCGATTTTTCTTTACAGATATCAAGTTTGTAAATAATAAAAGCTAACTTTGAAAAAATTCAGAGTTGAAAAATATTAATATATGATTTAAAAATACATTCATGTTCACAGATGTATACTTAGACTTTCTAAATGTATTTAAATATACTTAAAATATATTTTGACCAAGTATTGTAGATCACAAACATATAATTATAAACTGAAAAGTTTTCGCACAAATTATTTTACTTGACATAAATTTAACTATCATTTTTAACAAAAATACCTTTAAATCACACTCCTTATAGGCTACTATTCATCAATTTACATATATTTTCCTCACCTTTATTAACTTTTATAGTTTAATAATTTTTTATACACTTCCCTGATTCTTCACATTATTTTAGAGTAAACCTGTACAATTTAGTGATAAATATGCAAATATGAAAACATTCAACATAAATTTGACTTGATTTAAAACAATTTAGTAATATTTTCGAATGTATATTACAAGATTTAGAATGTATTTGGTAGAGTTAAAAATATGTTTGGCGATTAATTCAGATTTGGCGGGAAACATACGGTATAAATGAGGAGCGAACAAAAATATCATCACTTACTAACTTATTTTTACGGAGTGAACACGTCTGTTTTTTAACCTGAATTCAGTGAAGCATATTGATAGTTTAAATTAGGTCAAGAGATGGATATATCTGCGGAGACACCTATTTCAAATCAACAAACCGTTATGTCACAAATCGATGTCAAGAAGTTATTTAAACCTTAGATTTGTTCAATTTGTAATAAAACTTTTTCTAAAAACTCTAATTTAACTCGACATGCAATGATTCATTTTGGTGTGAAACCTTTTATTTGCGATGTATGTCAAAAATCATTTAGTAGACCCGACGATTTGAAGAAACATTTAATAATTCATGAAAAGATTCCTACAGAATATGGATGCGAACAATGTAGTGAAAGCTTTAATCACAAGTATGAATTACTGAATCATATTAGAAAAAATCACGAAAAGACTACAACTAAGCATACCTGTGAACTATGTAGTGAAATCTTCAGATGGAAATATGAGTTATTGAAACACATAAAAAAAATCATCAAAAGCCTCCGCCACAACATGAGTTGTCAGATTCCATAAGAAAAAAACATCGAAAGTCTTCACCGCAACATTTTTGTGAAAAATGCAGTGAAGTATTTAAATATAAAAAAGATTTGCGTCATCATACTTTAGACAAACATCGATCTCCTTTAGTACAAGTGCAAATAACAAATTCTTCTGATCAAGATTTACTTAGGGAGAAAACTAAACATTTTAAAAGACAAAATGCTCTCAATGTGTTTACAACCACTACCTTTGACAATAAAAACTATGATATAGATTTATTATCATTTTTTAATAATTTAAAAACCGATATTTTAAACGAGTTGAACTTTCAATTAAACGAGAAAAGAGCACTGAATTTTAGCAAACTAATCTTAAAATACTTTCACTGAGCTTTGTCACTTAGTCAAAATTTAAGATTTTCTTAACATATGATATTCTACATTGTTATGCAATAGTATTGGATTACACTTAAAGTATAAACATCTCGAATAGTTTAAAGTCTTTGGTAGAAAAAATTGAAGATTTTTATTAAATACTTAGAAATGTATACAAGTTAATTTTTGTAAAATCAGAATTGTTTAAATATTATAAAATATACTTTGATATAACGGAAATTAGTGATTTTTAAAACAAATACAGATCAATTCATGTTTGTAAGACATAATTCGATGTTTAGGTAGAAATTTGTACCTCAAAGTGTAAAAATGTTAAAGTTTTTTACAGGTCTTCAGTTTAATATACAAAGTGAAATAATATATGTCAAGAATTGTAAGTAAGCATAAGTACTTTTTGTTAAATTTGAAATTAGTAAAACATAACTTAGTGCTATGTAAAACTAGTGTATATTAACGAAGATACAAATATGTGCACAAGTGTTTACGTATGAACTTAAACAAATTCACACTACTATTTTACAAGATTAAGTTTTATATTTGAATGATATATAGAATTTTTTTAAATTTATTTATATGGGGTCCCACCTCCGCTCGTCACATTTGTAGAAATATGTGACGCCCCAAGCCTTTATAAGTAAGTTTTGTAGGTTGGTTAATAGAACTATTAGTAACTGAAGGATGATATTTTGCTATTGAGCTAACACCATCATTCAAAATATACCTTTTATCATCGAAGGGACTTAGACTGATTTTATTTTGGTGGATTGTATACAGTTTGTGACATTCTTGACCGATTTTTATTTGTTTTTCAATACTTGTTTTCTGTTGCTGTAAACACTGGAAATAGTCTTCATGATTAATTTTATGTCGAACAACCTGTGTGGAAACACCTTTAACTCTCTTTTTTTCATCTTTACATGATTTTTTAGAATACATTTTGGCCTTCAGTCCTACAAACTCTAGAGTTATATCACCACTCAGCTCATCTTTAAATTTTCCAATGACTTTTTTGTTTTCAGTTGGGTGAAACTTCAATGTTTTAAACACATTAGTTTGAAATATTTCTATAGGACAGTGGTTTAAGTCATATCGGGAATTCGATTAATCATAATTTTTTATACATGAGAAAAGTATCAACTTTCCTTATACTGAAAAGATGTCTAAAATAAATCATTTGATGTTTAGACGAAAACTTTTTACAACAAAGTGTAAAAAACGACAAAGTTTTTTTTACATATTATCGTTAATATGCGGAGTAAAATAATATAAGTCCAACAAAGGTGAGAAGTGTGAGCAAAATGGTTGTTTTAGTCTCATCATGGTTTCGTGACGTAGTGTATTAGAGGGAACTCATATCCAATGATTATAATCTTCCGTCACACGCGTTATAACGTCAGCTACAGATTTTAGTGCCTCCTCAAGCTTGTTCAACCATGTCTAAACTTGAAACTATATATATTTTTGTTATTACTTCACATATGGTTTTTCATACCTTTTAAGTTTTATCTACAAATTTTCTAACTTAATGCTTTGTGTTAGCAATTCTACTAAAAACAATTAATTTTTTTCCAAGTGAAGTGACATAAAGAAAACATTTGACAAAAATATTTTTAAAAATTGTAAAATTTCACAAACTTCTGAAATTAAGCTTTCACAATTCTTACAAAATATTTTCCTTATTCTAAAAATAAAGTTAAAATACAATCGTGGACATACCCATATATAAAAGTTAAGTTGTAACTATAAAATTATTTTTACACTCTTCATAATGTAGATTGTGATTTTAGTTAAAGTACAAATCGCTTTGAATATGTATATTCAAAGTAAGATTCAAATATATTACTTAGGAAAATACTAACTTCATAAGTATATCTAAAAATTTTTATAAGTTAGTTTTTCAGAAAATTGTTAATAAGATAAATTCATTTAAGATTTTCACAAGTACTTTACAATTGAGTGGTAAAACAATTTTACAAGTTTTTTCTTCTTCGATGTAAGTTTGATAGTTTATAAAACTACTATAGTGCATAAATTTTACTTAGTGTTTAAATATTATACTCAAACAATACTTCTACAGTAATTAAAAAAGTTTATCTCTAATACCCGAGTAAACTTTTTACATGTTTTGATTTCAAAAAGATGACACTTAAGTTTGTATTCTAATAGAAAATATTATATCAAAGGTGATTTTGTAATAAAAATTAACACAAACCATTTTTATTGAAATCCTTTTTATTTGAAATTCATTCACAATAATACAAAACAGTAAATTCAAACAATTTTATATTGTTGGAATATCGTTCATACAATCGGCATTAAAGTTATTCAAAAAATTTTGCAAGTCTAGATTTTCATTGTTAAAGTTATTTGTTACTAACTCATTTTGATTCATACTAAAATTATTCGAATTCATATTTTTGTTGTTAGCAAAAAAATCATTCAAGCATTTGGGATTAAAGTTATTCAAAAAATTTAACAAGTTCAGACTTTCATTGTCGTAGTTTACTAGAGGTAAATCAGTTTGTATTAGGTTATAATTATTTAAGTCGTTATTTTCAACATTGGTAGATAAGCCATCAACATTATTTTCACCTGTATATTCCACATTCGAATTGTTCAAAAAATTTTTGAAGTCTATATTTTCATTCTGAAAGTTGTTGGAAGGTAAGTCAAAAACATCATTTATACATTCAGTGTGAAAATTATCCAAAAAATTTAACAAGTCCAGATTCTCATTGTCATTATTAACTGTTGGTAATTCATTGTTAGTACTTCGTTCATTACATTTTCTACGTACGTAAAATCAGACGTACGTAACATACGTAAGTAAGATACGTACAGACTACGTACTACGTACGTAACAGACGTACGAATACAGACTACGTACGTAAAATCTTTGTAAAGTCTTTAAGATGATTCTTTCTCTTATGTTGCAATAATTCATACTTACACTGAAAAGTTTCACTGCATTCATCACATCTAGTTTGTATTGAAGATTTTTTATGCATATTTCTTTTATGTTTTAAAAAATACCGTTTGCTTGAAAAAGTATCAGTACATTCGTCACAACAGTAGGTATGTAAAATCCTTTTATGACATTTTCGTTTATGGTTTGAAAAAGCATGTTTAGTTGGAAAGGTTATAGAACATTCCTCACATATATACTCAAGTTTACGATAATGCACCCTCTTGTGTTTTTCTAATTCATGCTTGTGTTCAAAAGCATCTTTACAAATAATACATAGATGTTTAGGTAAGACTTTTTGATGAAATAATCTCTTATGTTTAAATAAATCGCACTTGCGATTGAAATTTTCAATACAATATTCACATTTGTATCTTATGGAAATTTTTCTATGGGTTTCTATATGTCTTTTTAAACGATGTAAAGTAACAAATCCTTTTCACACACGTAACGAATATTAGGTTTAATATCATTGTGAACCTTCACATGTCTAGTAAGAAAGGATTTTTTTTTAATGACTTATTACAAATTGAACAAATAAAAAGTTTAGATAACTTCTCATCCTCAAAAGTTGATGAAGGGGGTTGTTGAACAGAAACGTGAGTCTCCTCAGATGGTAAAGTATTATCCATTTTGTACTTCAGTTTAGCAAAGTATAAAAAATCACTCTAAAAGTAAGACTTCAAAAATGTTTAAAAACTACTAAGTATGTGAACTTAGACAACTCTACAGCGAGAAAAGATTGTAACTAACTCAAAATTTTTATCATCTTGTCAAAAGCTTTTTCAAGATCATTATCAATACTTATTTATGAAAAGGATAAAGTATTTGATCAAAAAAAGGGAGAAAAAAATTCCTGACCCCCCTTCTTGCACAGTACGGGTAAGTTTAACTTTATTAATTGTATGCCATTTCAGTGCTCTTTTCTCATTTAATTGAAAGTTCAGTTCGTTTAAAATATCAGTTTTTAAATTATTAAAAAATGATAATAAATCTATATCATTGTTTTTATTGTCAAAGGTAGTGGTTGTAAACACATTGAGAGCATTTTGTCTTTTAAAATGTTTAGTTTTCTCCCTAAGTAAATCTTGATCAGAAGAATTTGTTATTTGCACTTGTACTAAAAGAGATCGATGTTTGTCTAAAGTATGACGACGCAAATCTTTTTTATATTTAAATACTTTACTGCATTTTTCACAAAAATGTTGCGGTGAAGACTTTCGATGATTTTTTCTTATGGAATCTGACAACTCATGTTGTGGCGGAGGCTTTTGATGATTTTTTCTCATGTGTTTTAATAACTCATATTTCCATCTGAAGATTTCACTACATAGTTCACAGGTATGCTTAGTTGTAGTCTTTTTGTGATTTTTTCTAATATGATTCAGTAATTCATACTTGTGATTAAAGCTTTCACTACATTGTTCGCATCCATATTCTGTAGGAATCTTTTCATGAATTATTAAATGTTTCTTCAAATCGTCGGGTCTACTAAATGATTTTTGACATACATCGCAAATAAAAGGTTTCACACCCAAATGAATCATTGCATGTCGAGTTAAATTAGACTTTTTAGAAAAAGTTTTATTACAAATTGAACAAATCGAAGGTTTAAATAACTTCTTGACATCGATTTGTGATATAACGGTTTGTTGATTTGAAATAGGTGTCTCCGCAGGTAGATCCATCTCTTGACCTAATTTAAACTATCAATATGCTTCACTGAATTCAGGTTAAAAAACAGACGTGTTCACTCCGTAAAAATAAGTTAGTAAGTGATGATATTTTTGTTCGCTCCTCATTTATACCGTATGTTTCCCGCCAAATCTGAATTAATCGCCAAATATATTTTTAACTCTACCAAATACATTCTAAATCTTGTAATATGCATTCGAAAATATTACTAAATTGTTTTAAATCAAGTCAAATTTATGTTGAATGTTTTCATATTTGCATATTTATCACTAAATTGTACAGGTTTACTCTAAAACAATGTGAAGAATCAGGGAAGTGTATAAAAAATTATTAAACTATAAAAGTTAATAAAGGTGAGGAAAATATATGTAAGTTGATGAATAGTAGCCTATAAGGAGTGTGATTTAATGGTATTTTTGTTAAAAATTATAGTTAAATTTATGTCAAGTAAAATAATTTGTGCGAAAACTTTTCAGTTTATAATTATATGTTTGTGATCTACAATACTTGGTCAAAATATTTTTTAAGTATATTTAAATACATTTAGAAAATCTAAGTATACATCTGTGAACATGAATGTATTTTTAAATCATATATTAATATTTTTTCAACTCTGAATTTTTTTAAAGTTAGCTTTTATTATTTACAAACTTGATATCTGTAAAGAAAAATCTCAGAATTTTTTCAAAGTTAGCTTTCATTATTTACAAACTTGCTATCTGTAAAGAAAAATTGAGTGAAGGATAGCTTAAAAGGTGGGGTATTTCACTATGATAAAGTAGTTAAAAGTAGTAAAAAAATGTAGTTGGGAAGTCTTTATTTGACACAGATCTAAGTATACATCTGTGAACATGAATGTATTTTTAAATCATATATTAATATTTTTTCAACTCTGAATTTTTTCAAAGTTAGCTTTTATTATTTACAAACTTGATATCTGTAAAGAAAAATCTCAGAATTTTTTCAAAGTTAGCTTTCATTATTTACAAACTTGCTATCTGTAAAGAAAAATTGAGTGAAGGATAGCTTAAAAGGTGGGGTATTTCACTATGATAAAGTAGTTAAAAGTAGTAAAAAAATGTAGTTGGGAAGTCTTTATTTGACACAGATCATTGAATAATTCTTAGGAAATATAGCTTAAAATAACTAATGTTGGGAATGAATTACAAAAATTTTTTTCGGAAAGTGTCAGCCAGATCGTGTTTAAAACGAATAAATGTAAATTTCTAATTATCGCTCTGTTCAAAAACTTATATTATTTTAAGAGTGTTGCAAAATTTGCAGTATAATATAAAACTTGAAATAAAAAGACTTACAATATTTTAACGAGTATAAGGAAAATTTGAAGAAAATTTATAATTAAATACAACTTTGTAAAAATTTTTAAGCATACATGTAAGAATTTATGTGTGAACGTTTATACATGTATGTTCGATGACAGTGATAAGAAGATCCCAAAAAGTTATATCTGAAGTATAACTGTTTAAGGTAGATAAATTTTTGACATCGGTTATTATTTTGCACTAAAGTAACTTCTGAAAAATGATAGAGGAAAAATATAATACAATATGTTGCGCTATTTTCTTAAACTTGTTAAGACTTTTTTCATACAGTAAATTTTTCGAGAATGATAAACTTTTAATTTTACATTCTATGAAGTTTTTACATTGTTAAACTTAGTTTTATTTTTATTTTTTAAAAGATGAATTTTTAAAGTTTTTTATTTACTTTTAATTTCACATTACATACATTTTTCTTATAAAGTAGTGAACTAAACATAATTCAAAATAGCAGATAATATTTTTTAGTTCATCCAACAGTAAACATATTAAAACACGTGGAAAGCTGAGGGAGAAATCTGGAACTGTCTTTACCCTCTCTTTTGACAATATCGCACCCAACCCAATTCTTAGAAATGGCCGAAGGATATTCTCACCTGCTTTTCCGCAAACATTGTGACGTCACCATTGACAGATGAAGTTGGTCTTTTTGTATTCGAACTGTTCGATTTCTACCATCCAGTCATATTCGATTCTTAACATAATCGAACTCCGCACTCAATGACACTTTCGATTTAACTGTTTTCATTTCAACTTTACTTTTTTCTGTTCAACGGGTACGAACATCTCAACTCTACTCGAACAGAAACCGAAAAGAACAGTTTATTCTTTTTCTTCCGCACGGTAGCTTGCATGCTATCTTTCACATTATTATCTTTCGCATTATTTTCGCATTGTTACTTCACATTATATTGTTTATTATTTATTCGCAATGATTTATCGCACCTCATGTTTTCCACGCATATTTACATCTGTGTATTGTATGTTAAATATAGTTTTGGTTTGTGAATGAAAGAACGAGTATTTATTATTATCTTCACATTACATCAAACAACATTTTTTGGAGGCACCGGCGAGATGTTCTGTGTGAATTTTGGCTAGCTTACAAATTTGGATATCCAAGCGCAGCTATTAAGGAATAAAACAGATAAGTACTTATTTTCCTATTTTACAAGTTTGACTTTGGTTTTTCGCATTACTCCATTACGTAGTAATGGCAAGCAAAAAGAACAATGACGATGGCAGTAATGAAACTGTTGCTCTAGAAGATGCTGAAAAAATAGCAAAACATTATCGAGGCAGAGCGAAATCTGTGCTTACTAGAATTATGAATTTCATAAATAATGAAAATCAAATTTTTCAAAAACATGATCTCTTAAATAAACTTGAAAAGATTGAAATTATTTATTCTGATTTTGATAAAGCCGATTATGAATTACCTGATGATATTTCAGAAATAGAAGAATTCGAGATAAAATATTATGAAACCAAAGCCAAGCTTCAACAAAAACTTGAAAATTTATCTGTAAACTTGCAATCTAATGCTTTAAATTTTCAAAATCCTACCATTAATACAAATGCTATATCTAGTAATTTTCATTTGCCAAAATTAAATATTTGCCCGTTTAGCGGTAATTATAAAGATTGGATGTCTTTTAATGATTTGTATATATCATTAGTTCACGACAATGTTAACTTGTGTAATGTACAAAATTTCCAATACCTAAAGGGTTTATTAAAAGATGAATCGGCTTCTATTATTAAACACATTCCAATATCTGAGAATAGTTATCTAGAAACCTGGGAAAAATTACTTACTAGGTATGATAAGAAAAAACAAATTATTTCTGCACTTATTAAAACCTTTATGGATCAACCAACTGTAATTCATGCTAATGCATATAACTTACGTAAGATAGCAGATATTTCGGATGAAGTAATTAGGGGATTAAAAACTATTGACACTAAAGCTACTGAAAGAGATGTATGGTTAATTTACATTTTATTACAAAAACTTGACCATAAATCACGTGAAGAATGGACACAATATTCTGCAAAAATTGATTTTCCTACTTTAGAGATCTTTTTACAATTTATTAATGATAAATGTGCATCTATGGAATTATGTAATGAAAATGAGAGTAAAGAGAATGAGTATAAACAAAATAAGGATAAACAATTTAAGTTATCTAAGTTTCATTCTAACGTTAATTACAAATGCATTTTATGTAAAAACAATAATCATTTCTTGTTCAAATGTTTTAAATTTAAAGAACTCCCTGTTAAGGATAGAAAACAATTTGTTAGAAAGAACTCATTATGCAGCAACTGTTTATCTAATAAACACTCTATCGCTCAATGTAATTCCACTTATACCTGTCATTTTTGTAGTGCAAAACATCATTCTAGTATATGCGATAATAATTTGAAAACTTATACAGCTTCGGCTTCATCTGCTGATAATAATTTTGAAAATTCTGAGAATCATACAGAGCCATCTGGCATATCTCAATTGCAAACAAGTACTCATAACCATTCTATACAAACATCTTTCGCTTTACTTCGTACAGCTAGCGCTTATATTTATGATTCAATGGGTCAGAGACATGTGCTAAAAATGTTATGCGATTCGGGCTCTGAAAGTTCTTTTATAACTGAATCATGTATGAGTATTTTAGATTACGAGAGAAAAAATGCAAGATTTCCTGTCAAAGGATTGGCAAATTCAAAGATTGCAATAACTAAAGGTTATACAGACATTAATTTAATTTCCATTCACGATTCCGATGTCAAGTTATCCATGCGAGTGTTTATATTAGATAAATTAACAGCTCCATTGCCATCAGAGAAAATAAACAAGGAACATTTTTCGCATTTAAAAAATATGCAACTGGCCGATCCCAAATTTGAAATTCCAAGTAAAATTGATATGATTTTGGGATCTGATTATTTTTTTTCTATTTTACTTCCTGGTCAAACAATTTGTACTGAGAATGGTTTAATTGCTCAAAATACAATTTTTGGTTTTCTCGTATCCGGAAAATTACCTGAATCTCAGACAAAATCTAATTCGATTTCAAATTTACATATTTACGAAACTAATATTGATAGTGAGTTAAAACGTTTTTGGGAATTAGAAGAAGTTTTTAATCCAAGTGAGAAGTTACTTTCACCCGAGGAACAGTTTGTGGAGTCACATTTTCAGGAAAATTATTCAATTAATCCAGAAGGCCGTTTTGTGGTAAAACTACCATTTTATAAATGTAAATCTGAATTATGTAATGCAAAACCCGCTGCACTTTCCCGATTATATGCAATGGAGAGGAAATTTTCTGAAAATCCGGAATTCGAACAACAATATAAAGATTTTTTATATGAATACGAACAATTAGGACACATGGAGGTAATTACTCGGAATTCACTAAATATTTCTCAAAGGGAACAATATTTCCTACCTCATCACGCAGTTATTAAACCTTCTAGCACTACCACTAAATTAAGAGTCGTTTTTGACGGTTCCTGTAAAACTTCTGATGGTAAATCATTAAATTCAGTTTTAGGTGTTGGCCCTAAATTACAACGAGACATTTTTGAGATTTTACTTAATTTTCGATTACCGGAGATTGTTTTTTCAGCAGACGTGGAGAAAATGTACCGCCAGGTTTTAATTTCTGAGGACGATCAAAATTATCAAAAAATCCTTTGGAGATACAACCCCAATGAGGAAATAAAGGAATATAAATTGAAGACTGTTACATATGGCCTTGCTCCAGCATCCTTTTTGGCCACTAGGTGCATTAAGCAAATCGCTCTAGGTTATAATCAAAATACACACGTCTCGCGTACTTTGTTAAAAGATATATATATGGATGACTTGATATCTGGTTCAAACTCAGTTAATAACGCAATATCAATTGCTAAGGAAACTGCTAATGTTTTGGAAGAACATGGGTTTCATTTGAGAAAGTGGAATTCCAATTCGAATGAATTCCTTACGGAATTTCGAGAAAATTGCATCACAGATACAGACTTTAAAATAATACCAAACAACAATGAAAGTTCTAAAGTTCTAGGGCTTTACTGGAACTCTTTAGCAGATGCATTTATTTTCAAAACCGCACTTACTCTCAAACCACCACTAACAAAAAGACGCATTTTGTCTGAATCCGCACGCATATTTGAGCCTCTAGGGTTAATTTCTCCTTGTACATTAGTGTTAAAAATATTTTATCAGAAGCTATGGTTAACAAAAGGAGACTGGGATTCTCCTATTCCGCAACAATTTGAAGAGGAGCTCATTAAATATGAGAATTCATTCAATAAAATTAGCCAATTTTCTGTTCCTAGATGCGTCACGCTTTCATCCGATAGTACATTTGAATTACATGGTTTCAGCGATGCGTCAACACATGCTTACGCCGCTGCAATCTATTGTCGACAGACAAATCAAAAGTCTCACTCTTAGCTGCCAAAACTAAAGTAGCTCCTATCAAGCAAATTTCCGTTCCCAAATTGGAACTTTGTGCTGCTTATTTATTATCTAAGTTATTTTGTTCAGGCATAAAAATATTAGAAAATTATAATTTTGACATTTACGCATGGGCAGATTCAACAGTTGTTCTTTCTTGGTTATCCGCACATCCACGTAAGTGGAAAACTTTTGTTGCAAATAGAACGTCACAAATATTAGATGTTCTTCCCACAAAACATTGGAGACACATTCCATCTAAAAAAAACCCCGTTGATATCGCTTCTCGGGGCATCGATCCTAAAAGTTTACCTGAATGCAACTTGTGGTGGAATGGCCCAGGTTGGCTACTTTTGGATCCTACGCATTGGCCAAATGACGCGACTAAGTCTAAGGAAATCGAGGATCAAATTTCGACTGAAAAGAAAGCTGATCCCATTTTGTCTTACCATATTGATACATCTAATGATCTTTATGATCAACTATTCAATAAATTTTCTTCATTTTTCGAAATCAAACGCATTCTGGCATATTGCATAAGATTCATAAATAACTGCAAGTCAGCAAGTAAAGTTCCTGTCTCAACAGATGATTCTTGTTCCCCTCCTACATGTAGGGAAACTAAACACGCCGAAGAGAACATCATTCAATGGGTACAAAATAAATACTTTCACGAAGACTTAAAACAGATCAAGAATCAAAACATTTTGTCTAGAAAAAGTCCTTTACACTCTCTACATCCATTCATTGACCAAAACGGTCTGTTACGTGTGGGAGGTCACTTACAAAACGCCCAATTATCATTTAACGAAAAGCATCCGGTAATATTGCCGTCTAAACACAAATTGAGCGACCTTATTATACAAGAGAAACATATTGCACACTTATGCTCTATTAATGTTCTCACCCCATCTCATTTTCTTACAGGTGATGTCATGCTTTCACCTGCAGACGAACCATTATCCTGTAGCAGGAATCTCAAGAACCGATGGCAACATCCTGCAACAAATATCAAAGAAGGAGAATTGGTGATTATCATAGACCACAGCTGCTCACCTTTATCCTGGCCAATTGTTGTTCTTCCTTTATATCATGACTAGCGCCCTGATAGGGTGGGAGTCATGTTCGATTTCCCCCATCCAGTCATATTCGATTCTTAACATAATCGAACTCCGCACTCAATGACACTTTCGATTTAACTGTTTTCATCTCAACTTTACTTTTTTCTGTTCAACGGGTACGAACATCTCAACTCTACTCGAACAGAAACCGAAAAGAACAGTTTATTCTTTTTCTTCCGCACGGTAGATTGCATGCTATCATTCACATTATTATCTTTCGCATTATTTTCGCATTGTTACTTCACATTATATTGTTTATTATTTATTCGCAATGATTTATCGCACCTCATGTTTTCCACGCATATTTACATCTGTGTATTATATGTTAAATATAGTTTTGGTTTGTGAATGAAAGAACGAGTATTTATTATTATCTTCACATCACGTCAAACAACACGAACATTATCATATTTATTATGTAAAAAATATATACAGTTTAAAATAGATACTAGTTTTTCATGATTTAAAATCAGTATGGAAAAAGTATATTTTAACAAACTTTCTTCAATTAAGTGATTAATAAGAAATTTTAATACTCTTTTTTAGTTATCCTTCAAAAGAAAATTATTGTCCTTCTTCGTAATCTAATTTCTAAAGTCATACATTTGAGATTTTAACCATATTTTAACTTAATTTTCACATACATCATCTTTTTTCATAAAATATTTGGTGAATTTTACAAGATCTTCAATTATTTTTTTTTATTTTTTTATTATTCTGTAATTAATATCATTTTCATGATTGATTCATTTTCGGACAATAGCATTCCTATCTAAAATAGATCTGCATAGGCATATTTCTAAAGAACAGTGGTTAAAGTACTTGTAAACTACTGTTTCTTTACTTCAAGCAGGTGCCGGGTTCGAATCCTACCCGATCATCTTTATTTCTACACTTTCTTTCATTCTTTCTACTTAATTTTTACTCTCAATGTCATTTTTCATAAAACATTTGTAATTTTTTAAAAGAAAATGCTTAATTAATATTTTTTTAAATTATTATTCTGTAAATTAATATCATTTAAATGGTTTAATCATTCTCAAACAATTGCATTCTTAGGTTAAAAAAGATGTGTGCAAGTATATAATAGAAAAATCACTCAGACATACGCGAAAACTACTGTCTTATGGAAATATTTTTTTAGAGCAAGGTGCCGGGATCGAACCTCAATCAGATCTCTCTATTTCTTTCACAGTATATTCACATCAACATCCTTCATTCTTAAATTCATATTTTTTATTGATTTCTTATTTATTTCTCAATTTTTAAATTTTTAAATTTTTTAAATTTTTTAAATTTTTTAAATTTTTATAATTTATTACTCATAAACAATAACCTTCACACAACCATACAAAAATTCTCTTTTTAAAACCATCATCATCTTTCACGCCATTCATTACAATTTCCTCATTAACAACCTTAATTAATACCTTCATCACGTTCCACAATTAAGTCAGAGGATGTCTCAAGCACAATACCAACCCATCTAGGCCCTCAGGGGGTGCTGTGACACCCGCAAGGCTCCGTTCGCTCCGCCGGTGCACCGGTGCACCCCCCCCCCCCCCGCCTGGCCTAGAACTCTCCTTTCTTACCTACTTGCATTTAATGCATCGGAGCTACTTTAATGTTATTAACACTTTCCAAAGAAGGTTGAAAACTGTTATTAACACTTTCCAACAAGGTTGAAAAGTGTTTATGACTTCGGTTTGTCTGTCTGTCTGTCCGCGCTCTAACTCCCGTAAATATTTATGGAATTTCTTGAAACTGATATATGTTATTCAAGATTACTATTGGACGTTCCCTATTGAAAATGGAGTTCATACCTCTACTAGTTTGTGTACAGGGACACCCGAAAGTATTTCAAAGCATTGTGTTCTATGAGAGGTATTTCTACAAACCATATTTTCTTACCTTTACTGTAGACATATCTTAATGAAATTGAAATATGTTATTAAAGTTTACTATAGGATGTTTTCTGTATAAAATGTAGGAAATATCACCATCGGTTTATGTACAGGGACACTCAAAAGTATTCCAAAGCATCGCGTTCTATGAGAGATATTTCTATAAATCAAATTTTAATAACTTTACTTTCCACGAAGTTTTTGGAAATTTAAATATGGTATTTATATGCAAAAAAGAATGCTTTGCACAGAATATAGCATGATTAGCATTAGATTTACAGGGTGGCACAAAAATATCCAGTTACATTAACAGCTATTAAAAAAAAAATGGCTAGAATTGTACTTTCGTTTACGTTAAGCGTTTTTAACACATTCTGACATTTTTTAAGGGTGAATATGATACCTCTACTGGATTCTGTACAGGGACACCCGAAAGTATTTCAAAGCATTGTGTTATGAGAGGTATTTCTATAAACCATATTTTCATACCTTTACTGTAGTCATATTTTAATGAAATTGAAATATGTTATTCAAGATCACTATCGGGCGTTCCCTATTGAAAATGGTGTTTATACCTCTACTGGTTTGTGCACAGGACACCCAAAGGCATTTGAAAGCATTGTGTTCTATGAGAGGTGTTTCTATAAACCATATTTTCATTACTTTACTGTAGACATATCTTAATGAAATTGAAATATGTTATTCAAATTCTTTATTGGATGTTTCCTGTATAAAATGGAGGAAATACCACCACCGATTTATATACAGGGACACTCAAAAGTATTCCAAAGCATTGCGTTCTACTGGAGATATTTCTATAAATCAAATTTTAATAACTTTACTTTCCAAGATGTCTTTGGAAATTTAAATATGGTATTTATATGCACAAAAGAATGCTTTGCACAGAATATAGCATGATTAGCATTAGATTTACAGGGTGGCACAAAAATATCCAGTTACATTAGGAGCTACTACAAAAAAAAATGGCTAGAATTGTACTTTCGTTTACGTTAAGCGTTTTTCACACATTCTAACACTTTTTAAGGGTGAATATGATTTCAGTTTTGTGTATCTGCCTGTCCGCCTGTTTGTCTGCCTGTCTGTTTGTCCGAGCTCTAAATCTTATAAATATTTATGGAATTTTTTCAAAGTGATATATGTTATTCAAGTTCACTATCGGATGTTCCCTATTTAAAATAGAGTTTATACCTATACTGGTTTGTGTACACGGACACCCGGAAGCATTTCAAAGCATTGTGTTCTATGAGAGGTATTTCTATTGGTTTTACTGTAGACATATCTCAATTAAATTGAAATATGTTATTCAAGTTCACTACTGGATGTTTCTTGTATAAAATGGCAGAAATACCACCACCGATTTATGTACAGGGACAGTTAAAAGTATTCCAAAGCATTGCGTTCTATGAGAGATATTTCTATAAATTAAATTTTAATAACTTTACTTTCCACGAAGTTTTAGGAAACTGAAATATGTTATTTATATGCAGAAAAAAATGCTTTGCATAGAATATAGCATGATTAG
Source organism: Salticus scenicus (assembly GCA_963930645.1). Classification (NCBI taxonomy): domain Eukaryota; kingdom Metazoa; phylum Arthropoda; class Arachnida; order Araneae; family Salticidae; genus Salticus; species Salticus scenicus. The sequence continues at coordinate 289,488,210 of OZ005657.1, read as the reverse complement.
CATTAGGTTTACAGGGTGACACGAAAATATCCATTTATATTTAGAGTTACTGATAAAACAATTCTAGAATTGCACTTTCGTTTACATTAAGCGTTTTTAACACTTTCTAACATTTTTAAGTGTGAATATGATTTCAGTTTGTGTATCTGTCCATCTGTCTGCCCGTCTGTCTGCCCGCGCTTTAACTCCTGCAAATATTCATGGAATTTCTCGAAGCTGATATATTTTATTGATGTTTACTATCCGATGTTCCATATTGAAAATAGAGTGAACATCTCTTCTGGTTTGTGTACAGGGACACCGAAAAGCATTCGAAAGCATTGTGTTTTATGAGTGTTATTTTTATAAACATTATCCCTATAGAATGTTCCCCATTCAAAACGACATTAATAGGTCCTGTACAACTAGTTTTTTTACAGGGACAAAAAAAAAAAAATGCCAATGCATTACGGTTTAGGACAGAATTTTTTGAAAGTTAAGTCTTTCTACTGCAAAAATCATAAAAATATTGAAATGTATTGTTAATATTCTAAAATAATGTTTTGTATAGAATATGGTATGATTAACTTTCTGATTTAAAGGGCTACACTAAAATATTCAGAGAGATCAAAAGCTGTAATTATAATTTAATGGCTGCATTTTATTTTGCGTTAAGCCTTTTTAACTCTTTCCAAAATGCCTAAGAGTACTTTTAATATGAATTAGTCTATCTGTATATTTTTCAGTCCTTCTGTCTGTTGTGTGATAACGTTGTAAAGTTTGCGTTGACGCAAACTCCATCTTAACTTAATTAGATCACTAAATGGATAAGTAAGAGAACACAAGACTTGAATTAACAATAACTAAAGTTTATTTGAGCAGATTAATGGGGAGGGTGGCCTGGCAATTAAACTAGCTCAGTCAGTGTATTACTCAATCAAAATATATATATCAACAATTAAATTAGATTATCTTAAATATCTCACCCCAGCAAGCAATTGAAGGCGTAGCGACGGTTGCACTCGTAACTCCACTGCTGCGACTTCACTTTCGATCAGAGGATTCCCTACAGATCAAAATTCACTTTCACGAGCGCTAGCAAATACTCGTACTAACACTCATCATCACGTATCCCTCACTCCTCTAAATTTCTACTACTCAATATTCGCCAAAGTAAGACTTTCAACAATCCACTATAATACTCCAATATCCACGCTATAATATCCTCCAACATCCACTATAATATCCTCCAACATCCACTCCCATCTACTAAAACCATCGCCATTTTATACTTCTTCCTACATCCTCCTCTTTCTTCATTTCAATCCGTCCTTTTAAAATCACTTCTAATTTATCTAATATTCAAAATCTAAGTCTTTCATTGCAGCACCCTGCCGACACAACGCTAACAAGACCTCAACTTTCTCCAAGTCACTGGCGACGAAGCGATTTTAACCGTCCCCACTTTCTACTTTGCTGGATCCAGCTTAATTAAAACAACTATGGTGACGTTCTGATGTCTCAACCTCACAAAGTAGGCAAATAATATTAAAAGTTATTCGATACAACAATTACGTACAGTTGGAAGGTGTTACTGATCAATGGGTACTGCATGATTTTTCTTTCTTGTTTAAGTTTTAACGTGTTTTCAATTTCTGTATCTATGTGCCCGAATCTCCATTTGTCTATCTGTCCGTGTACCGCACTTAGCGTCCGGAAATATTTTCTGAATTTAAAAAAATATATATATGTTGTTCATATTCACTATTGAATGTTCCCAAATAAAAAGGGCATTAATAGGTACTGTACAACATGTTTATGTACAGGAACGCGCAAAAAATGCCAATGCGTTGCATTTTAGGACATACATTTTTATAATTTACATTTAAAGAACTTTCATACTGTACTTTCAACTGTAAAATCATAAAGAAATCGGCATTTATTGTTAATTTGCTAAATTAATGTTTTGTATAAAATATGATTTTGTTAACCTTCAAATTTACAGGGCTACACTGAAATTTTCAGATAGATTAAAGGCTAGAATTACAATCGAAGAGCGACGGTTTCTTTTGTGTTAAGCATTTTTAACACTTTCAAACAGTGTTTAAGAATGATTAGGAATTCAATTAGTTTGTCTGTATGCCTTTCAGAACTACTGTTTGTTTGTTGTGTGATAACGTAGGTACAGAACTTTCAAAGTTATAAGATACAACAATTACGTGCAGTTGGAAAGTGTTAATAATCATTGCGTAATGCATGTTTTTTCGTTCTTTTTTTATAGTTTATAAAATACTTAATACCACATAACTATTTCAAGATAAAATGTTGTGTAACTCCATGTGCAACTCTGCCTTTAACAATGTGTGTAACTCTTCCTTTTTATTAACAGTGTGTGGAACTTTGTGTCTAAATCTGCAGTATGTTAACAGTGTGTAACTCTTCTTTTTTTTTTAACAGTGTGTGTGTAATTCTGTGTGTATTGCTGAACTTTTCTAACAGCGCACGTAACGCTATGTGAAACTGTCACTGTGTGTGCAACCCTGTATGGAATTAACAGTGTGTGTGTAGCTCTTCTTTCTTATTAACAGTGTGTGTAACTCCATGTGTAATTTTGTTTTTTATTAACCGTTTTTTTTAACATTATGTGTGTACCACTGTGTGTATCGCTGATTTTTAGCAAACAACGTGTGTAATTTTACTTATGTGTAACTAACAGTGTGTGTAACCCTGTACGTAATTAAAAGTGTGTGTGCAACTCTGCCTTCTTATTAACTCTGTGTGTGTAGCTCTGTGTTTAACTCTTTATTAACAGCGCCTTTTTATTAACAGTGCATGTAACTCTGTGTATAATCATGCCTTTTTATTAGCAGTGTGTGTAATTCAATGTTCAATTCTTTTTTTTTTTTTTTTTTTTTTTTTAAATGTGTGTAACTTTGCGTGTATCACTGATTTTTTGCTGTGCATAATTCCGCCTTTTTATTAACAGTGTGTGTAACTCCGTATGTAAACCTCTTTTTTTTTTTTTTTGACAATGTGTGTAACGCTGTGTGTACCGCTATTTTTTTGCTAACAGTGTGTGTGTAACTCTGCATTTTTATTAACAGTTTGTGTGTAATTGTGTGTGTAACTCTGCATTTTTATTAACAGTTTGTGTGTAATTGTGTGTGTAACTTTGCCTTTTTATAACAGAGTGTGTAACTCCGTGTTTAACTCTTCTTTTCTGAGTAGTGTATGTGTAACTCTGATTCCATGAATATTTACGGGAGATAGAGCACGGACAGACAGACAGACAAACCTAAGTCATTAACAATTTTCAACTTTATTGGAAAGTGTTAAAAACATTTAGGAAGTGATAAAAACGCTTATTGTAAACGAAAATGCAATTCAAGCAATTTTCCAACAGTACATCTTAATGTATCTGAATATTTTTGTGTGGCCCTGTAAATATAATGCTAATAATATTGTATTTTATGGAAGGCATTCTTTTGTGCATATGAATAATATATATATATATATATATATATATATATATATATATATACGACATGTGCAAAGTAAAATCATTAAAATTTGGTGCTTAGAAATACCTTCCATAGAACGGAATGCTTTTAAATACTTTCGGATGCCCCTGTATACAAACCAGTGATGGTATTTACTTCAATTTACATGGGGAATATCCGGAAGTGGACTTAAATGATATATTTCAATTTCATTAAAATTTGTTTAAAGTAAACGTATCAAAATACGGTTTATAGAAATATCTATCATGGAACACAGTGCTTTGGAAAATTTTGGGTGTCCCTGTAGACAAATCAGAAGAGGAATTCCCTCCATTTTCAATAGGGAACATCCGACAGTGAACTTGAATACGATATATCAGCTTCAAGAAATTCCATGAAAATTTACAGGAGTTCGACTGCGGACAGACAGACAAACCGAAGTCATTGACACTTTTCAACCTTGCTGGAAAGTGTTAAAAAAAGAACGAAAAATCATGCAGTACGCACTGGTTATTAATACTCTCCAATTGTACGTGCTTGTTGTATCATATAACTTTCAATATTCTTTGCCTGCATTATCAAACAAAGGAGAGAAGCACAGAAAAATATACAGATTGACTGATTCAATTTAAAACCGCTCTCAGACATCGTTGAAGAACATTAAAAAGGCTTAATGCAAAAGAAAATCCAGCCGTTAGATTATAATTGCTTCCCTTAATGTATTTGAATGAATATTTTAGTGTAGTCCTGTAAATCTGAAGGTTGATCATATCATATTCTATACAAAACATTATTTTAGAATATTAAAATACATTTCAATTTATTTATAATTTTTAGAGTAGAAAGTTATTTAGATGTGATTTATAAAAATGTCTGTCCTAAAACGCAAAGCATTGGAAGTTCGCTGCACACAAAAACGTTCTGTAGGACATATTAATGGCATTTTAAATAGGAAACAATCCATAGTGAACATTAATAACATATATCAATTTTTCAAAATTCTGAAAATATTTAAGAACTCTCGGGACGAGAGCCAGATAAAAAGACAGACAATCGGACAGAAAGATAACCAAATTAAAATCATATTCGCGCTTAAAAATTGTTAGAAAGTGTTAAAAATGCTTATTGTAAAAGAAAATGCAATTACAGCAAATTTTTATTAATAGCTCATGATGTAACTTAATATTTTTATGTGGCCCTGTAAGATTAATACTAATCATACTGTATTTATAAAAAGCATTCCTTTTTGCATATGAATAACATTTTTCAATTTCATTAAGATTTGTGCAAAGTAAAGTTATTAAAATTTGGTTTGCAGGAATACCTCTCATACAACGCAATACTTGTAAGTCTCCCTGTACACAAAACAGTGGTAATAATTTCTCCATTTCACATAGGAAACATCCGATAGCGAACTTGAATAACATATTTCAATTTCATTAAGATTTGTGTAAAGTAACGGTATTAAAATATGGTTTATCGAAATGCCTCTCATAGAAAAAAAAATAGTTTGCAGTACTTTCCGATGCCCCTGTACCAGTAGAGGTATTCACTCCATTTTTAATAGGGGACATCCGATAGTGAACTTGAAAAACATATATTAGTTTCAAGATGTTCCATAAATAATTACCGGAGTTAGAGCGCCGAAAGGCAGACAGATGGGCAGACAAACAGATACACAGATACACAAATTGAAATTATATTCACACTTAAAAATTGTTAGAAAATGTTAAAAACGCTTAATGTAAACGAAACTGCAATTCCAGCAAACTTTTCTTAATAGCTCTTTATGTATCTGAATATTTTTTTGTTGCTCTGTAAAACTAATACTAAACATACTATATTCTGTAGAAAGCAGTCTTTTGTGCATATGAGTAACACATTTCAGTTTCATTAAGCTTTGTGGAAAGTAAAGTTTTCAAAATTTGGTTTATAGAAATACTTCTCATATAACGCAATGCTTTGGTATGCTTTCAAGTGTCTCTGTGCCCAAACCAGTGGTGGTATTTACTCCATTTAATATGTAAAAAACATCCGATAGTGAACTTGAATGACATTTCTCAATTTCATTAAGGTTTGTGTACAGTAAAGGTATTAAAATATGGTTTATAGAAATATCTCTCATAGAACACAATGCTTTCTAAAAGGTTTGGGTGCCTCTGTACACAAACCAGTAGAGATATTTAACTCCTTTTTCAATAGGGAACATCTGATAGTGAACTTAAATAACATATATCAGTTTCAAGAAATTACATAAATATTTACTGGAGCTAGAGCGCGGTCAGACGAACAGACAGATACTTAAATTGAAATTATATTCACAGATGAAAATTGTTCGACAATGTTAAAAACGCTTAATGTAAACGAAATTGAAATTATAGCAAATTTTTATGAACAGCTCTTAATGTAACTGAATATTTTTGTGTGGCCCTGTAAATCTAATGCTAATCATGCTATATTCTATGCAAAGCATTCTTTTGTGCATATGAATAACATATTTCAATTTCATTAAACTTTGTGGAAAGTAAAGTTATTAAAATTTGGTTTATAGAAATACCTCTCATAGAACGCAATGCTTTGGAGTACTTTCGAGTGTCCCTGTGTACAAACTAGTGGTGGTATTTATTCCATTTTATATATGAAACATCCGATAGTGAACTTGAATAACATGATTCAATTTCACTAAGATTTGTATACAGTTAAGGTATTAAATATGGCTTACAGCAATACCTCTCATAGAACACAGTGCTTTGGAATACTTTCGGGTGACCCTACAGGAATTAGAGCGCGGACAGACAGACAGACAGACGGACAGAGGGACAGACAAGCCTAAGTCACTTTTAAACCTTGTTGGAAAGTGTTAAAAAGGAAAAAATGCTTAAACTTCCCTTAATATATCAACTGTAAAAATTGCCGCATTTAAGGGATAAAATTTGTCGCATTTAGGAAAATGGTGTAAACAGACCCTTAAATGCGATAAAAATTTTAAACCCCTCTTTTTAAAAAAATGTAGTATTTTTTTTTTTTTTCTTCTGGTAGGTATAAAGGTTATTCAAGCATATGACGTAACAGTGGTTATTTGACCTTGAAAGATGAAAGGATAAAATTACTGTTACTATTTGAAAATATTTCATCGCAATTAGTAAAAGATGGGGGAAAGCCATAATGACAATGTTTATAGCAAAAGTAAATTCTACTAGAAAAAAACTTTTAAAACTTAATGAAAAGTTTCGCGAACCATTCTTGAAATGTGTATGTTCCATTATGATTTAATTGTTCCATTAAGTTTGGGATTTAAGCATTTAGATTTTCAGTAAAAGAACTTTGTCGCATTTATGGGTTATCGCATTTAGGCACAATGACCTTAAATGAATAAATATTCAACTTTCTTCTCAAATTATTCTTAATTAAACTTAAGCAATATTCTTAATAAAACCACAATAAATGCTGTATGCCATTACGCATTTTCAATTCCATGTGCTATAAGCATTTAAAATATAAACAAACACTCCTTCCTTTCAATTATCAAACTCCCGAAACATCTGTTTCCAATATGCAAGCGAATCCAAACCTAACAAGTGTAATCCCATCGCTCACTTTCAGGACGAAATAGTAAATTAACATCTAATAATCACCCGTTACCTATATCATTCTAGCTGCATAAATTAACACTATTTCGTTAAACTGTGGTATCAAAATATTTTATTCAAACGATTTTATTATCTCATGAAAAATAATCAACACCAAATAAAATCATTTCTAAATTAATATCAGCACGATCTTATTTATCCTAAACGTTAAAATTATCTTGCTTATTAAAATTATTTTGATTAATATATTTCACAAGGAATATTCCGTAATACATTCTAGAAAATGTTATCATTACAAAATTATCGTTAAAAAAATAACGCAACTGCAGCTGTATTATTTTTTTAACGATAATTTTATGAACATGGAAATGGAAAGTTATTACTGATTGAGAATATCACTGAGTAACAGAGTTGCATGAAATCGTATGTATTCCTTACTGAGATTTCAGACCTATTTTTTCAGACGTGAAGTAACGAATCGATTCGAACATCTGCGCGGAAAGTCTGATGCGAGTGTTTTACTTGTTACTTCGTTATCTGTTTATGTATGATGCTGTATCTAACATGAGGAGTACGTGAATAGTTAGATGCGAAAAGATGGGTGATTATTCGGTACTTTTTTCCTACCGTATGACGCGATTTGGACTATCAGTTTTCGTATGATTTGAATTTTCGGTAGTAGCCGGCGTTCATAATATTGTTTTTGTATTTTGTAAATTAAATAAAATCAAATCAAAAAGTAATTATATAAAAGAAATAATTCAAGCTTTTTACTTGTACAATGGTGTATTATATCAGTTTTATCGCCAGAAATCTCTTGTCTATTTCGCGTGCAGAGATAAAGTTCAAAATATTATTTTTTTAATAGGATATTTTTTGTAATATATTACCGTGCTAATAGGCTACAATGCAATAATATTATTGCTTATTATGTTACGTGAAATAACGCACACCTCTAGTAAATAATACTAAGCTTTTCGCCATTTATTCGAGGCATCATCAGGTATATAAGTTGCATTTGTAATACAAATGAGACAGCATTTTATATACTACAGGATCGTTGGCGGTTATAATTGTTACGGAAGACTTCTTAGCTTACGTAGTTAGGAGCTGAATAGAGAAAGCCTTGGAGACAAGATAACACTGCTCGGCATGAAAATTGCCTTTGACACCATTTCAGCATATTCTTATGTAAAATGATCTCCTGAATCCGAATATGACGCTCATTCTGCTCGATCACCCACCGTTGTTTAGGAACGGCCCTCTATTTTTATGAATTTTCGGTTAAGGCTATAAATTTGATTTTTAGGAGGAGAGAGTATTATTTTAACTGTTAAATATCTTCAGAGGGGATACAGAGTTGGAAAATTCTAAAAGATGAATATTTGTGACAAAGGATTTTTTTTTTTTTTTTTTTTTTTTTTTTTGGGGGGGGGGGGGATTTGCCACTAAAATTATGCATTACATGTCTTATATTTTTTTTTTATCTGTTAGTAATGTTATTTTTTAAACTTTATATTTGTTTGTTTTTAGGTGTTAAATTATTTTTCATTCTTCAAACCAAATTCATAGTCATAAAATTGTAGAACCAGGAAAGAATTGAGGGAGGGGGTGGTGTATCTAGAAAATGGTGGGTGACTGGGCAAAATGGGAGTCATATTAGGATTCAGGAGGTCATTTTACATAAGAATCAGCAAGAATGGTATCAGATCTCAATTTTTTTTTTTTTTTTTTTTTTTTTCTTTGCAGAGCAGCGTAACTTGCTTCTTAAATTCGCAGGTATGGTTGAGCATAAACAGCACTAGGAATACTTTCAGAAAAATACCTATAGGAGATCCTTTGTCTTAGGCCAGGGCTGAACAGTTCTAAGACAGGTTGCACTAGTTAGCAAGCTGAAAAGATAAGTAGATTAATATTTGGATTCACATAATAAATGCCATATTTTGTGTAAAATTACTGAGTTTAGAATTAATCGTATTCTTGCATTTTAAAGTATTAATAGCTTGTGGTGAACGAGCGGCGTCGAGTTAAAGAAGTAAAGGTCGCGGAGAGAAATCAGTATTGAAAGTAGCGTAAAGTTATAAGATCGAGTCGGGATAGAATATTTTTTAAGATTGGGAAAATTTCTAGCTGGATCCAGCATCGTTCGGCGATGATGTGGGTGAGATAGCTACTTGAAGGTGTCGAGCAGAGGTGAATTTCGGTTAGCATAGAGTGTCTAGTTATTGGATAGTTAGTTGGATAGATTGAAAACAGGATCTACGTAGATTGTGTGAAAGGTGGTATAAAACTGAATGCGGATAGTCTTTAAAGAAGTAGCTTGGTAAAATGAAGTGAATCGTATTTTCTATTTTTGATAACTTTAAATAGAGCGATAGTTATGTCGTTGGTATGGTGTTGCTGGATATGTGACGGATGTTGATAGTCGTTGTAAGTGAAAGACATTGTGTATTGATTTTGGATTTGGTGAAGGTGCCGTTGGTGGTTAATATTTCTGAGTGCTATTTCGGATGTTGTAAAGTGTTCCTCGTCGTTCTAAAAGTCCCCGATCAAGTCGTCTGTTAATATTAGTAAGCTTCAAGTAGTGAGCTATATTTCTTTGTGATGGTTTTAAGAAGTTTAAGTTATTATTTAATTCCTTCTTAATTCTAAGCCATTTCCAGTTTAAGTTAAATGAAAATTGATGTCATCGTAATTTAAGTCGTAATTTATTTAACAAGACGGTATTAAGTGTACTTTTTTATATAGGAATTATTGCTAGCGATCGAATAATTTTACTGTCGACTATAGCTTGTTGGTGTGATTTACAGTCTAAGAACATGATTTAACATAATTTATTTAAAAAAACAGTATTAATTGTAGGTTTTGACATCGGAATTATTGGCTAGTGCTCGGATGCTTTTGCTGCTGACTGTAAGTCTTGACTATTACGAAGTGCACATTTCTACTTTTGACTATAAAGGGTATAATAATAACAGGAGACTTGGCGTTGGAATATTAAAACCCGAAAAAACTACTACGTTAGAAACGCCAAAGAAAAATATTGGAAGTGCATACAGCTGTTTCGGCAGCCTTAAGCGTGCCGTCTTCAGTGCAAAAAGGATTCTGAATCTGCAGAAGTGCTCGTATATATAGGAGAGGGGCCGAATTTAGTTCAACCAATAGGATTACGGGAAAGGTGGGGAGAGTGGCCAATAGGAATTTATTAGAGTTAGCTGTGAAACATTAGAAAGATTAAGAAAATGTGGACTGAATATAAAATTTCCAACAGACAAATAGGGAACAGCGAAATCACAATTTACAAGGTTTTTAAAATTTTTATAAATATGAAAAGCTTCAAAGAAATCGAGTTCATGAATGGATTTAGAACTGCAAATTATTTTAGCTGAATTAAATTTAAAATTATGATTTTCCTCCCAGCAATGTTTAGAAATAGCCGATTTATTGACATGAACGCGCATGGGGAGGAAGGGAGACGCGTTCATGTCACCCACCTAACCAAAAAATGGCTGCTTTCTATACTTTTGTAAACCGTGCCCTTAATATTTGTTCAAATCCTATTTTATTAAAATCTGAAATTAAATACCTGAAAGCCATTGCAATTGACAGGGGTTATGACCCTTCCATTATAGACAAAGCTATCCAAAAATTACAACTCCCTCGTATTTCGTCTACTAAGTCAGTCTCTTCTAATATCAGTATTGTCTTACCCTATTTTCCTAAATCCAGTCAAACCGTAGCTAAAATTCTCAAACAATATGATTTTAAAATAATATTTTCGCCTTCCAATAAACTCACCTTTTCTCAGTTAAAAGATCCCATTGATATGCATAATTCTTGGGGTATTTATAGTATTTCCTGTCAGTGTGGTTTATCATATATTGGCCAAACTAAACGCAGTCTTAAATTTTGTCTAAAAGAACATATGAATTACGTCCGCAAACAAGAAACCAATAAATCGGCTATTTCTAAACATTGCTGGGAGGAAACTCATAATTTTAAATTTAATTCTGCTAAAATAATTTGCAGACCTAAATCCATTCATGAACTCGATTTCTTTGAAGCTTTTCATATTTATAAAAAATTTTAGAAACCTTGTAAATTGTGATTTCGCTGTTCCCTATTTGTCTGATTGTTGGAAATTTTATATTCAGTCCACATTTTCTTAATTTTTCTACTGTTTACACAGCTAACTCTAATAAATTCCTATTGGCCACTCTCCCCACCTTTCCCGTAATCCTATTGGTTGAACTAAATTCGGCCCCTCTCCTATATATACGAGCACTTCTGCAGATTAAGAGTCCTTTTTGCACTGAAGACGGCACGCTTAAGGCTGCCGAAACAGCTGTATGCATTTCCAATATTTTTCTTTAGCGTTTCTGGCGTAGTAGTTTTTTCGGGTTTTAATATAAAGGGTATCTCCAGGGTTATCATAGATAAATTGGACTCTTTTTTCTTTTTTTAAATTACGGACATGTTCTTTTATTCTTCTCTTGAGAGTACGACAGGTTTAACCAATGTAGTAGAAAAGTTCATCACTTAATTTAATTGGAATTTTATAAACACCACGAGTGGGTCTTTTAAAATCGCAGTCATTAACACATAACTGTTTAATAGTAAATAGGGAGATGAAAGGAATTAAAATATTAAAGTTTCGAAGAATAAAATGTTTAAAACTTACAAATTCAGTACAGAATGGTAGGTTCTTATACTTTTCGTGCCATTAATTATACTTCTTTTCAGTTTAACGAAAATAAAGAATTAAATAAAATCATTCAATTAGGAATTAATGCAGGACATAATAAAATCAATATCTTAAAAGTCATTAGTAAAAGTTAAAAATAAACTGTATTATAATAAAATTAACCCTAATAACCAAATCACTAAAATTAAATACACTAACAGCCTACCATTCTGTAATGGATTTATAAATTTTAAACATTTTATCCTTCGAAAATTTAATATTTTAATTAATTTCACCTTTCCCTTTACTATCAAATAGTTATGTGTTAATGATCGCGATTTATCAGACCCACTGGTGGTGTTTATAAAATTCCAATTAAATTATGAACTTTTTTACTGCATTGGTGAAACTCTCTCAAAACAAGAATATAGAAACATGTATCCGTAATTTAAAAGAAAAAGGGAAAAGTTCTGCCTTTGTCGAATTCATCTATAATAACCCTAGTGCTACCTCTTTATGTTCAAAAGTTGAAATAATCACTGCACATCGTAATAGTCAGGACCTACTTTTAACTGCAGCTATTAATATTTTAAAATGCAAGAATACGACTAATTCTAAAGACTCAGCAATTTTACACAAAATATGCCATTTATTATATGAATCGAAATATTAATCTACTTATCTTTTCAGTTTACCTGGCATTAATAAGTTGTCTACTAACTAATTTAACCTGTCTTCGAACTGCCCTGCCCTGGCCTAAGACAAAGAATCTTCTATAGGTATTTTTCTGAAAGCATTCCTAGTGCTACCATGCTTATGCTCAACCATACCTGCAAATTCAAGCAACAAGTTATCTTGTCCCCAAGGCTTTCTCCATTCAGCTCCTGGCTACGCAATTTAAGAAGTCTCTGCTGTAACAACTATAACAGCCAACGATCCTGTGATATATAAAACGCTGTCTCATTTGTTTTATAAATGTAACTTATATACCTAATGATGTCATGAATTAATGGCGAAAAGCTTAGTATTATGTATAATATAAACAGAATATTACAGTTCAAGGCGAATATACGGTATTTTAACATTTCCAACATAAACAACATCTTAATGTAGTTTTATTTAATATCCATCTCTGTGTGAAGGGGCGTTAGCCCCCTCTCAATCCACTTTTCTGAATATTGGAACTATCTTCGTTGAGCATTTATGCTCATTGAAACATATTCGACTAATTAAAAAAAAAAAAAAAAAAAAGTATTATTTTAATAAACTATAAATAGGGGAAGACGGGGCACAGTGTACCACCCCTAGTTAAATCTGTTAATATTCAACTCCTTTAGTTTATATGGATACACATGCATGACAGCATAGTACTAGTTATATGCAGCCAGAAAAATCACATGGGAAATAGTAAGATAACCATTTTGAGCAGTTTGCATGTTTTGAGCTGCTCAAAGTAATTTTTTCACGTTGAAGTTTTTAAAATTTTATAAAGATTGAACTAGTGACTATACGTACTATATAGCTGTTAAAGGAAGGCAAGATATTGCTGTTTTTAAATTCCTAAAAATTATTAAAATACTTATAGTCTCTATATTATTTTATTTTTATTATTTGTTTTACTCTGATACGGGGCGCAGTGGACCACCTTCCAGTGTGCCTAAAAGTACAAATTAGATTTAAGGTCATTGTGCCTAAATGCGATAACCCATAAATGCGACAAAGTTCTTCTACTGAAAATCTAAATGCTTAAATCACAAACTTATAAATCATAATGGAACATACATATTTCAAGAACAGTTCGCGAAACTTTTCATTAAATTTTAAAGGTTTTTTTCTAGTTGAATTATCTTTTGCAGTAAACATTGCCCATTATGGCTTTCCGACGTCTTTTCCTAATTGCGATGAAAATTTTTCAAATAGTAACTTTATCAAATAGTAATTTTATCCTTTTATTTTTCAAGGTCAAATAACCACTGTTACGTCATGTGCTTGAATACCCTTTATACCTACCAGAAGAAAAAAAAAAAAAATACTACATTTTTTTTAAAAGAGGGGTATAAAATTTTTATCGCATTTAATGGTCTGTTTACACCTTTTTCCTAAATGCGACATATTTTATCCCTTAAATGCGGCGAAATTTACAGTTGATATATTAAGGGAAGTTTAAGCATTTTTCCTTTTTAACACTTTCCAACAAGGTTTAAAAGTGACTTAGGCTTGTCTGTCCCTCTGTCCGTCTGTCTGTCTGTCTGTCTGTCTGTCCGCGCACTAACTCCTGTAGGGACACCCGAAAGTATTCCAAAGCACTGTGTTCTATGAGAGGTATTGCTGTAAGCCATATTTAATACCTTAACTGTATACAAATCTTAGTGAAATTGAATCATGTTATTCAAGTTCACAATCGGATGTTTCATATATAAAATGGAATAAATACCACCACTAGTTTGTACACAGGGACACTCGAAAGTACTCCAAAGCATTGCGTTCTACGAGAGGTATTTCTATAAACCAAATTTTAATAACTTTACTTTCCACAAAGTTTAATGAAATTGAAATATGTTATTCATATGCACAAAAGAATGCTTTGCATAGAATATAGCATGATTAGCATTAGATTTACAGGGCCACACAAAAATATTCAGTCACATTAAGAGCTGTTCATAAAAATTTGCTATAATTTCAATTTCGTTTACATTAAGCGTTTTTAACATTGTCTAACAATTTTCATGTGTGAATATAATTTCAATTTAAGTATCTGTCTGTTCGTCTGTCCGCGTTCTAGCTCCAGTAAATATTTATGTAATTTCTTGAAACTGATATATGTTATTTAAGTTCACTATCGGATGTTCCCTATAGAAAAAGGAGTTAATATCTCTACTGGTTTGTGTACAGAGGCACCCAAACCTTTTACAAAGCATTGTGTTCTATGAGAGATATTTCTATAAACCATATTTTAATACCTTTACTGTACACAAACCTTAATGAAATTGAGAAATGGCATTCAAGTTCACTATCGGATGTTTTATATATTAAATGGAGTAAATACCACCACTGGTTTGGGCACAGAGACACTTGAAAGCATACCAAAGCATTGCGTTATATGAGAAGTATTTCTATAAACCAAATTTTGATAACTTTACTTTCCACAAAGCTTAATGAAACTGAAATGTGTTATTCATATGCACAAAAGATTGCTTTCTATAGAATATAGTATGTTTAGTATTAGTTTTACAGAGCAACAAAAAAATATTCAGATACATAAAGAGCTATTAAGAAAAGTTTGCTGGAATTGCACTTTCATTTACATTAAGCGTTTTTAAAATTTTCTAACAATTTTTAAGTGTGAATATAATTTCAATTTGTGTATATGTGTATCTGTTTGTCTGCCCATCTGTCTGTCTTTCGGCGCTCTAACTCCGGTAAATATTTATGGAATATCTTGAAACTAATATATGTTTTTCAAGTTCACTATCGGATGTCCCCTATTAAAGATGG
This sequence comes from Salticus scenicus, assembly GCA_963930645.1. Classification (NCBI taxonomy): domain Eukaryota; kingdom Metazoa; phylum Arthropoda; class Arachnida; order Araneae; family Salticidae; genus Salticus; species Salticus scenicus. The sequence continues at coordinate 289,472,962 of OZ005657.1, read as the reverse complement.
AGTGAATACCTCTACTGGTTTGTATACAGGGGCATCGGAAAGTACAGCAAACTATTTTTTTTTCTATGAGAGGCATTTCTATAAACCATATTTTAATACCGTTACTTTACACAAATCGTAATGAAATTGAAATATGTTATTCAAGTTCGCTATCGGATGTTTCCTATGTGAAATGGAGAAAATATTACCACTGTTTTGTGTACAGGGAGACTTGCAAGTACTGCGTTGAATGAGAGGTATTTCTGCAAACCAAATTTTAATAACTTTACTTTGCACAAATCTTAATGCAATTAAAATATGTTATTCATATGCAAAAAGAATGCTTTTTATAAATACAGTATGATAAGTATTAATCTTACAGGGCCACATAAAAATATTAAGTTACATTATGAGCTATTAATAAAAAATTGCTGTAATTGCATTTTCTTTTACAATAAGCATTTTTAACACTTTCTAACAATTTTTAAGCGCGAATATGATTTTAATTTGGTTATCTTTCTGTCCGATTGTCTGTCTTTCTATCTGGCTCTCGTCCCGAGAGTTCTTAAATATTTTCAGAATTTTGAAAAATTGATATATGTTATTAAAGTTCACTATGGAATGTTTCCTATTTAAAATGCCATTAATATGTCCTACACAACGTGTTTATGTACAGGGAACTTCCAATGCTTTGCGTTTTAGGACAGACATTTTTATAAATCACATCTAAATAACTTTCTACTGTAAAAATTATAAATAATTTTAATATTCTAAAATAATGTTTTGTATAGAATATGATATGATGAACCTTCAGATTTACAGGACTACACTAAAATATTCAAATACATTAAGGGAAGCAATTATAATCTAACGGCTGGATTTTCTTTTGCATTAAGCTTTTTAACGTTCTTCAACGATGTCTGAGAGCGGTTTTAAATTGAATTAGTCAATCTGTATATTTTTCTGTGCTTCTCTCCTTTGTTTGATAATGCAGGCAAAGAATATTCAAAGTTATACGATACAACAACCACGTACAATTGGAGAATATTAATAACCAGTGCGTACTGCATGATTTTTCGTTCTTTTTTTTTAACACTTTCCAGCAAGGTTGAAAAGTGTCAATGACTTCGGTTTCTCTGTCTGTCCGCAGTCGAACTCCTGTAAATTTTCATGGAATTTCTTGAAGCTGATATATCGTATTCAAGTTCACTATCGGATGTTCCCTATTGAAAATGGAGGGAATTCCTCTTCTGATTTGTCCTCTTCTGATTTGTCCCAAAATTTTCCAAAGCACTGTGTTCCATGATAGATATTTCTTTAAACCGTATTTTGATACGTTTACTTTAAACAAATTTTAATGAAATTGAAATATATCATTTAAGTCCACTGCCGGATGTTCCCCATGTAAATTGATGTAAATACCATCCCTGGTTTGTATACAGGGACATCCGAAAGTATTTAAAAGCATTGCGTTCTATGGAAGGTATTTCTAAGCACCAAATTTTAACGATTTTACTTTGCACAAGTCGTAAATATATATATATATTATTCAAATACACAAAAGAATGCCTTCCATAAAATACAATATTATTAGCATTATATTTACAAGGCCACACAAAAATATTCAGAGACATTAAAAGGTATTGTTGGAAAATTGCTTGAATTGCATTTTCGTTTACAATAAGCGTTTTTATCACTTTCTAAATGTTTTTAACACTTTCCAATAAATGTGAAAAGTGTTAATGACTTAGGTTTGTCTGTCTGTCTCTCCGTGCTCTATCTCCCGTAAATATTCATGGAATCAGAGTTACACATACACTACTCAGAAAAGAAGAGTTAAACACGGAGTTACACATTCTGTTATAAAAATGCAAAGTTAAACACACAATTACACACAAACTGTTAATAAAAATGCAGAGTTACACACACAATTACACACAAACTGTTAATAAAAATGCAGAGTTACACACACACTGTTAGCAAAAAAATAGCGGTACACACGGCGTTACACACATTGTCAAAAAAAAAAAAAAAAGAGATATACATACGGAGTTACACACACTGTTAATAAAAAGGCGGAATTATACACAGCAAAAAATCAGTGATACACGCAAAGTTACACACATTGTTCAAAAAAAAAAAAAAAGAATTGAACATTGAATTACATACACTGTTAATAAAAATGCAGGATTATATACAGAGTTACATGCACTGGTTATAAAAAGGCACTGTCAATAAAGAGTTACACACAGAGTTACACACACACAGTTAATAAGATGGCAGAGTTGCACACACACTTTTAATTACGTACAGGGTTACACACACTGTTAGTTACACATAAGTAAAATTACACACGTTGTTTGCTAAAAATCAGCGATACACACAGTGTTACACACGCAATGTAAAAAAAAAAAAAAAAACTATTAATAAAAAACAAAATTACACATGGAGAAATTACACACACTGTTATTAAGAAAGAAGAGCTACACACACACTGTTAATTGCATACAGGGTTGCACACACCGTGTCAGTTTCACATAGCGTTTCACTGTTAGAAAAGTTTAGCAATACACACAGAATTACACACACACTGTTTAAAAAAAAGAAGAGTTACACACTGTTAACAAACAGCAGATTTACACACAAAGTTCCACACACTGTTAATAAAAAGGAAGAGTTACACACACTGTTAAAGGCAGAGTTGCACATAGAGTTACACAAAATTTTATCTTGAAATAGTTATGTGGTATTAAGTATTTTATAAACTATAAAAAAGAACGAAAAATCATGCATTACGCAATGATTATTAACACTTTCCAACTGCACGTAATTGTTGTATCTTATAACTTTGAAAGTTCTGTACCTACGTTATCACACAACAAACAAACAGTAGTTCTGAAAGGCATACAGTTAGACTAATTGAATTCCTAATCATTCTTAAACACTGTTTGAAAGTGTTAAAAATGCTTAACACAAAAGAAACCGTCGCCCTTCGATTGTAATTCCAGTCCTTAATCTATATGAAAATTTCAGTGTAGCCCTGTAAATTTGAAGGTTAACAAAATCATATTTTATACAAAACATTATTTTAGCAAATTAACAATAAATGCTAATTTCTTTATGATTTTACAGTTGAAAGTACAGCGTAAAAGTTCTTTAAATGTAAATTATAAAAATGTATGTCCTAAAATGCAACGCATTGGCATTTTTTGCGCGTTCCTGTACATAAACATGTTGTACAGTACCTATTAATGCCCTTTTTATTTGGGAATATTCAATAGTGAATATGAACACCATATATATATTTTTAAAAATTCAGACAATATTTGCGGACGCTAAGTGCGGTACACGGACAAATAGACAAATGGAGATTCGGGCACATAGATACAGAAATTGAAAACACGTTAAGACTTAAACAAGAAAGAAAAATCATGCAGTACCCATTGGTTAGTAACACCTTCCAACTGTACGTAATTGTTGTATCGAATAACTTTTAATATTCTTTGCCTAAGTTGTGAGGTTGAGACGTCAGAACGTCACCACAGTTGTTCTAATTAAGCTGGATCCAGCAAAGTAGAAAGTGGGGACGGTTAAAAACGCTTCGTCGCCAGTGACTCGGCGAGAGTTGAGGTCGAGTTAGTTTTGTGTCGGCAGGGTGCTGCAATGAAAGACTTAGATTTTGAATATTAGATAAATTAGAAGTGATTTTAAAAGGACGGATTGAAATGAAGAGAGAGAGGAGGATGTAGGAAGAAGTATAAAATGGCCATGGTTTTTGTAGATGGGAGTGGATGTTGGAGGATATTATAGTGGATGTTGGAGGATATTATAGTGGATGTCGGAGCATATTATAGTGTGGATATTGGAGTATTATAGTGGATTGTTGAAAGTCTTACTTTGGCGAATATTGAGTAGTAGAAATTTTGAGGAGTGAGGAATAAGTCATGATGAGTGTTAGTACGAGTATTTGCTAGCGCTCGTGAAAGTGAATTTCGATCTGTAGGGAATCCTCTGATCGAAAGTGAAGTCGCAGCAGTAGAGTTACGAGTGCAACCGTCGCTACACCTTCAATTGCTTGCTGGGGTGAGATATTTAAGATAATCTAATTTAATTGTTGATATATATATTTTGATTGAGTAATACACTGACTGAGGTAGTTTAATTTCCAGGCCACCCTCCCCATTAATCTGCTCAAATAAACTTTAGTTATTGTTAATTCAAGTCTTGTGCTCTCTTACTTATCCATTTAGTGATCTAATTAAGTTAAGATGGAGTTTGCGTCAACGCAAACTTTACAACATTATCGCACAACAGAGAGAAGGACTGAAAAATATACAGATAGACTAATTGATTTTAAAATTACTCTTAGGCATTTTGGAAAGAGTTAAAAAGACTTAACGCAAAATAAAATGCAGCCATTACATTATAATTACAGCTTTTGATCTCTCTGAATATTTTAGTGTAGCCCTTTAAATCAGAAAGTTAATCAAACCATATTCTATACAAAACATTATTTTAGAATAATAGCAATACATTTCAATATTCTTACGATTTTTGCAATAGAAAGACATAACTTTCAAAAAATTCTGTCCTAAACCGCAATGCATTGGCATTTTTTTTTTGTTGTTGTTGTCCCTGTAAACAAATTAGTTGTACAGGACCTATTAATGTCGTTTTGAATGGGGAACATTCTATAGGGATAATGTTTATAAAAATAACACTCATAAAACACAATGCTTTCGAATGCTTTTGGGAGTCCCTGTACACAAAACAGAAGAGATATTCACACCATTTTCAATATGGAACATCCGATAGTGAACATCAATAAAATATATCAGTTTCAAGAAATCTCATAAATATTTACAGGAGTTAGAGCGCGGGCAGACAGACGGACAGACAGATGGACAGATACGCAAACTGAAATCATATTCACACTTAAAAATGTTAGAAAGTGTTAAAAACGCTTAATGTAAAAGAAAGTGCAATTCTAGAATTGTTTTATCAGTGGCTCTTAATATAAATGGATATTTTTGTGCCACCCTGTAAATCTAATGCTAATCATGCTATATTCTGTGCAAAACATTCTTTTGTGCATATAAATACCATATTTAAATTTCCAAAAACTTCGTGGAAAGTAAAGTTATTAAAATTTTATTCATAGAAATATCTCTCATAGAACGCAATGCTTTGGAATACTTTTAACTGTCCCTGTACATAAATCGGTGGTGGTATTTCCGCCATTTTATAGAGGAAACATCCCGTAGTGAACTTGAATGAAATATTTCAATTTTATTGAGATATGTCTACAGTAAAGGTATAAAATATGCTTTATAGAAATACCTCTCATAGAACAAAATGCTTTCGAATGCTTTTGGGTATCCTGTGCACAAACCAGTATAGGTATAAACTCCATTTGAAATAGGTAACATCCGATAGTGAACTTGAATAACATATATCACTTTGAAGAAATTCCATAGATATTTATGAGATTTAGAGCTCGGCGAGACAGGCACGCAGACAAACAGGCGGACAGGCAGATACACAAAACTGAAATCATATTCACCCTTAAAAAATGTTAGAATGTGTTAAAAACGCTTAACGTAAACGAAAGTACAATTCTAACCATTTTTTTTAATAGCTCTTAGTGTAACAGGATATTTTTGTGCCACCCTGTAAATCTAATGCTAATCATGCTATATTCTGTGCAAAGCATTCTTTTGTGCATATAAATACCATATTTAAATTTCCAAAAACTTCGTGGAAAGTAAAGTGATTAAAATTTGATTTATAGAAATATCTCTAATAGAACGCAATGCTTTGGAATACTTTTGAGAGTCCCTGTATATAAATCGGTGGTGGTATTTCCTCCATTTTATACAGGAAACATCCAACAGGGAATTTGAATAACATATTTCAATTTCATTAAGATATGTCTACAGTAAAGGTATAAAATATGCTTTATAGAAATACCTCTCATAGAACACAATGCTTTCGAATGCTTTTGGGTTTCCTGTGCACAAACCAGTAGAGGTATAAACTCCATTTTCAATAGGGAACGCCCGATTGTGATCTTGAATAACATATTTCAATTTCATTAAAATATGTCTACAGTAAAGGTATGAAAATACGGTTTATAGAAATACCTCTCATAGAACACAATGCTTTGAAATACTTTCGGGTTTACCTGTGCACAAACCAGTAGAGGTATAAACTCCATTTTCAATAGGGAACGCCCGATAGTGATCTTGAATAACATATTTCAATTTCATTAAAATATGTCTACAGTAAAGGTAAGAAAATATGGTTTATAGAAATACCTCTCATAGAACACAATGCTTTGAAATACTTTCGGTGTCCCTGTACACAAACTAGTAGAGGTATGAACTCAATTTTCAATAGGGAACGTCCAATAGTAATCTTGAATAACATATATCAGTTTCAAGAAATTCCATAAATATTTACGGGAGTTAGAGGGCGGACAGACAGACGGACGGACTAACAGACTGACGGACAGACAGACAAACCGAAGTCATAAACACTTTTCAACCTTGTTGGAAAGTGTTAATAACAGTTTTCAACCTTCTTTGGAAAGTGTTAATAACATTAAAGTAACTCCCATGCATTAAATGCATTATCGCATTTAGGGAGTTTGAACATCGCATTTAGGATATAGTACCTTAAATGTGACAAAAATTTCCTAAATGCGACGCTGGTATATATTTTCATAAATTAATGATATTTTTTTAATTTCTTGAAAAAAAATGACATAAAACACTAGTTTAGAACTATGAGTATAATATTCAACCATTTTTTCTTTCTTTTCATAATTATTTGTTTACTAAAATGTCATAAGTTTCCTAAATGCGATAAACTTACCAAAAATCACGTCGCATTTAGGCACAATGACCTTAATACATTTGTTTTAGTTAAATTTATAGATACAAATATAATGTAAAGTATATCTCAAAGTAATAAACATCTTAATGTTATAATAAAATAAAAATAATAATAAATTTTTGAAAGAGTAAGTATTTGAATTGTAATATAATTATTGTTAATATCCAATTTTATTAACTATTTGAATTATATATTAATAATAATAATAATAATAATAATAATATATAATTTAATAAATAGTAGGAATTATTTAATATTTTTGTTGTTTTTAGAGATCACATGTGAAAAGCAAAGGAAGTAGCTTAATATATTTTACTTAAATTTATCCGAGAAATACAATGTAAATTTATTATACCTCAAAATAATTACAAAAATATTAAATATTTGAATAGTTGTATAATATTTATTAATATCTGAACTAAAAAAAAAATCGATTTATATAATGTTAATAAAAGAATAAAAAACAATATCTATTTAAACTTAATAAATTTTCTTAATGAAATTTGATTTCTTATTTGTTTATTTTATTTTAACTTTATTTATTTATTTATTTTTCATGAAAATGCTAGAATTATGTTATTTAGACTAGAATAGTATAAGGAACTAATTTTAGAGGGGAAAAAAAAAAAAGCAATTTGTATTAATTTGATATAAACGAAAGACGCTGGCCCACTGTAGCCCGGTGATGGGGCACAGTGGTCCACTTTGTGAGTGCTCACAATTTATCTTTTAATTCATAATGTATTAGAAATATTGTTATAAAAAAAATAAGACATGTTAAAAAGGGCTTAGAGATTGTTTCCTATTTTTTTTTTTTTCAAATACATTGCTTTTCTGTTTTTGGGGAAGAAAATTAAAAGTGTAAAAGTGGTCCACTCTGCCCCGGTCTCCCCTATAACGAACACACATATATATAGAGTAACAAAATAGTGGAATGAAAAGAAAAAAAAAAAAAAAAAAGGATGAAATGCCCCCGTAAATAAATTTATTTATTTATTTTCGGTTTCAGCACACCAATAAACATATGTATATACAGTCGGTAACAAAAGTAACCGAACACTAGCAATAATTCCTATTTAATAAATGTAGAGCTAATACTGTTTTTCTAAATAAATCCTTGTCGAATCATGTTCTTAGACTAACTAAGAACATTATTCGACAAGGATTTGTTTAACAAAACAGTATTAACTCTACTTTCTTTACATAGTAATTTTTGCTAGTGTTCGGATACTTTTGTTACCGACTGTATATATTATTATTATTTTTTTTTTAATGGAAGACCAAAAGACATCTGTAGACAGAAAAACAAGCAATAGAACTAGAACAAGAAAGAAAAATAACAGAAAACACAAGTAATAAATCTGAGCTACAGTAAATCTATAAATCGTTCATCTTGTGCCGAGCTCTCCACTATTTCTCCCACAAGCGTCCCGAAACCAGTGCAGGGCAGTGAACCAAATGGTTCAGATCTACAGTCGACTGCAAAATTATTCGAGCACTAGCCAATAATTCCTATATTTAAAAAGTACACTTAAGACTGTTTTGCTAAGTAAATCCTTGTCGAATCATGTTCTTAGACTGATTCAGAACATGACTCGACAAGGATTTATTTAACAAAGCTGTATTAAGTGTACTTTTTTTTTGGCAAGGATTATTGCTAGTGCTCGAATAATTTTGCAGCCGACTGTATTTCCTCACGAAGGTTTCTCTATTGACGGAGAGGACTTGAAAGTATTTTTATACGATATAGATGTTTGGCGAGGCAATCATGTCCAGTAGCGAGCCGAAAAGTGACAACAGATTTGTCCCTTGGCCATAGCGGAATGTTTGTGATTTCCTCGATCCATTCCTTGTCTTTATTTGCCTCCTTTATGTTATTCCAAAAGTTCTCTCGGACAGAATTTTTAATTAAACGTTTAGCGGTATAGAAAGGAATTGGTTTATTTATTTTATTTTATTTTATTTGTTGAGCAATTTTGGTTGTCTTCTTTGCCAGGGAATCAGCTGCCTCGCGGCACATAATGCCAGAATTGTAGATCATTTAGCGTTACCCAGGGTGCATCACGAGAAGGTAGATCTACGTTGCACTCCACATATATTATATATATATCAGTTAAAATTACCAAATCAAATTTTGTCAGCATTATTTTTGTAGATCTGTATTAATTATTTAGAATTATGAGTCAGTTTAAATAAGCATGAGGTTGAACAGACCAACTAATATAATGATTACCTAATGTAATACTGAAGTGAAAAAAAACTGAGCATGTAATAACGAAGGACATACAGTTCCTGCTTAGTATTGGGATATGTAACATGTATATTTTTGCATATATACAGTCGGTAACAAAAGTGTCCTAACACTAGCGAAAATTCCTATGTAAAAAATGTACACTTCATACGCTTTTGTTAAATAAATCATTGTCGAATCCTCTTCTTAGTCAGTCTAAGAACATGATTCGATAATGATTTATTTAACAAAACAGTATTAAGTGTACTTTTTTACATAGGATTTTTTGCTAGTGTTCGGACACTTTTGTTACCGACTGTACATAAGTATATATATCTCTATACAACTGTTTAAGCAATGATCATCAAACGATTAGAATGTGCATTCGCAGATATATCACATAACTTAATTTTTCACAACTTCATTTAAGAGTAAAATTTCAGTGTAAATACAAGAGGCAGAAAATACTTTTAAATAAAACTATATTTAAAGTGTCTTCTGACAATAAAATAAAAATATATTTAATTCGGGGTTTCATTAAGGAGTAAAATTAATTGAAAGAAGCATTCAGGGTTAATTTTCAAAAAGTATTTCTGAAAATTTTTAGAGTAAATTATTATTCTAAAATGACAAGATAATCATAAAAAACTTCCATTTGTATTTGAAATGAAAAGCCCATAAAGTATACATACGCGATTAAGTCATTCTCAAAATTGCATCTCTAAAAGCTCATGTTATTCACGTTTAAATATTTATAAACACATTCATCATTTAGACTAGAATAGAAAAATCGATAGTATATATAATGGATACTTAAAGATTCAGGAATTCTGGTTTTTAAATAAAATTTACAAAAAGCGTATTTAAAGTTGTTTCAGAGATATAATACTTTAATATCTTTTAAACGAAATACATTTTGTGTTTCACTAAAGGTCAAATCTTTCTACGAAGGTTTTGCAAACTACAGGTACGGATAGATTCTTACTCAACAGGATTTCCAGTGTGCGCAAGGTATAAAAATAAGAATAATCTTCTTTGAAAGAATCGTAACAAAGGAGTTTTGTCAACAAGTAATCCGCATAAAAGATGAAACGGCAGAAAGAGATTTTATCAATAATATATAAGATTTAGAGAAAGAATAATACATACAATTGCACAGGAAAGATGACTAGATGTATTTATTTGATTTACTACGTAAATAAAGAATTTGTTGTTAGAAAAGTCGTTTTAAAAGAATTTGAAATGCTTTTGGAATATAAAAATCATTTCTTGCAAAGATTTCTGAAGCTCTTTTGATTTTTTTTTTTTTTTTTTTTTTTTTTTTATGCTTTAGAATTTTTTATTACAGGAGGTTTTAAGTAATACATTTTTTGAGGTATACTATAATATTGAATGGTTTTGTTCTTCGATATTCAGATGAATAATTTTCTTTGATACCATATAAACGTATTTTAGTGAAAAGAGAATAAGGAAATATAAAAAACAATTTAGAAAATTTACATTCTATAGGAAGTTATAGCACAAATAAATAAACTTAAAATTATTTTTGTTTAAGAAATGTGAATTTCTTCAGGAAAAAAAGAATACAAATAAATGTTTATAACATTTACTAAAACTAATAAATAGTACTTTTTTTACAATATGTAACATGTAAAAATGTATTTCGTAAGAAAACAATTTTATAGGCTATTTTAAAATCAAAATTTCATGTTAATTAAGTTAAATAAAAATAATTATAATCTTCTGAAAAGAATAAATATTTGAATAGTAATATAATAATTATTGATATCTAAATTTAATAAATATTTGAATTATATAACATTAATAAAAGGAAAAATATCTAATTTAATAAATAGTTGAAAAATTTGTTATTATTGTTGGTTTTAGAGATCACATGTGAAAAGCAAAAGAAAGTAGCTTAATACATTTTAGTTAAATTTATCCTACAAATATAATGTAAATTAATTATACCTCAAAATAATAGAAAAGAAAATTAAATATTTGAATAGTAGTATAATATTTATTAATATCTGAATTTAAAAAAATTATCTGATTTATAAAATATTAATAAAAGAATAAAAAACAATTATCTATTTCAACTTAATAAATTTTCTTAGTGGAATTTGATTTCTTATTCGTTTATTTTAATTTTATTTATTTTATTTCATGAAAATGCTTGAATTATTTTTTAGACTGGAATAGTATAAGAAATTAATTTTAGAGAAAAAAGAAAGTAATTTCTAATAATTCAATATAAACAAAAGAGGCTGGTCCACTGTACCTCGGTCAGGGGGCACGTGGTCCCCTTTGTGAGCGCTCACATTTTTTATTTTTTTTATTTTTTTTTTATTCATAATGTATTGGAAATATTATTATAAAAAAATTAAGACATGTCAAGAAGGGCTTAGAGTTTGTTTGCTATATATATATATATTAAGTGCATTGCTTTTCTGTTTTTTTTTTGTGAAAATAATAATAATAAGAAGAAGAGTGTAAAAGTGGTTCACTGTGTGTCCCGGTCTCCCCTATATTACAGAACTAAAAATAAAGCTTAATAAAAGCTTAAATCTGTTAAAAAATAAATAAATAAATAATTAATAACTCATCATTTTACGTAGTAATATATATTAGTAAATCTGAGACATGTTTATAAAATTTCTTGGAAACATTGTGAACAAATACACTTTATTTTAAATAACAGTTCAGTGGTAAGTTTCCTTTTCAGAAAATCTGTTGACCATTTTTGAAGAGAGGGATTTCTTTCGTGTTTTCGACACAATTCAAACATATGGGTTAAAAATAATTGGTAAGCGGAGCTCAAATATTCTTTGAGAGTACCTAGTCGGTCGTCTCCGACAAAACATGCACACGGCGACATTGTATTGGATTCAAAAGAAAAAAGCGTGAGAATCCACAATACTAAAAAACATTACATTGCTTTGCGCGGGTGCAAGACCACCCAGCGACGCGGGAGATGTACTACCAGACAAATTAGAGAAAGGATCTGTTTTCACAGAACCTTGCACAATAGGCCTGAGTCACATGTCCATAGATTCTCTTTTTATCTTTAAAAATAATGAGATTCCTGTTATTTGCGAAAGTAATTCTTTAATTCATGAAAATAATCTTTATTTTATAATTTTTGCATTGAAATATAGCATTTTTAAAAATTAAAGCATTTAGACAAGGATTACTGGTTTAACACATATTACACATAGAGTAAATAGAATAATATTAAAGTTTTTAATGTCTATTTATATTTTTAATACTAAAAATAAAAATGCATTCAGATTATTGAAATAATTTCATGTCAGAGATGTAGATTTTATATCAGTGATTATTTTATTTTCAACACTTTCTGGAAAATGCAAATAATAATAATTAAAAATAAATAAATGAAATAAGAAATAAGAAAACAAAAATAAATAAAAATAAAAATAGAATAATAATCCTCCTTATTATAACAAGCTATTTATAATCTAATTTAAATTGTCTTAATGTTTCTTTTTTTTTTTTTTTCTAAAATGATTATATATATCCTATCCACGAATACATCCACAAAAATTCAAATATAGTACGTGTACTAAACTAAAGATTATTTTTCTTTTTTTTTAAATGTACAGCTAGTTTTAAAATATCATTTATGATAACAGCAAACAGGATTTAATTATTGGGATTTAATATTACACTTTTAATTCTTTATATTTTTATTTATAATGAAAGGCTTTCTTAAAACCTTTCTTAAATTACTCTTAGAACTTCCATAACTTTTCGTAACAGGAGGTATTTCGCAAAAATTTGTGTTATTGAAACAGCATGGATTTGCTTGCATGAAAACTGAAATATAAAATTGATAACAGTATAATATCTTTGAAAACTGGGCACGAAAAAATTACAGTAGCAAGGAAAAGGGTAGCCTACTGGATAGGGTATTTAAGTCTTCAATCGTATTAGGTGATCAGCGGAATTTATATTTCTTCTTATGAAAGGACTGCCTTAGAGTCCTGCGGGGTTCCAGTAAACTTGACTCACAGCCGACCCGACCTGCAAAATGGTTTTTGACCTTCAACCCGAACTGAATCTGCAGCTTCTGACCCGCTATATTGTTAAAATTGTGTTGTATAATAAACTGAATAAAAGTTCTTTTAAAGAAACTACAATTATATTATTGATTTAATCTTTCAGACAATTAAATATGGTATAAAAATATTACAACAGTGTATTCAACTAATTATAAACAAACTTTTAGCTATATTAAAACATATATTTAAAAAACCACTGTTCTAAGTATTTTGACAGTAAAATAAGGAAGCAAATATAGGTCTTAAAAAAAAAAAATAGTTTTCCATATAAAGCTTTAAACGTTAAGTATAAATATTTAGTCATGCCTTTAAATTACTAGGTAGGAAGACAATGTCATCCAATCTCTTCATTTAAAAGTTTAAATTCATAAGTAAAGCATAAAACAATCTTCGGAGAAAACATTTTGTGAATAAAAATTAATGACCAGCAAAGCAGGTAATAAGCGATTACCCGACCCGATGCGTTTCTCTCTTGTGAGAAATGCGTCCTATCCTGCGATTAAAAGGGTAGAAAGTATTGCTACGAAGAATATAAAAATTTTTCCCAAAGGAATAAAATCCATATGAGTTTGAGTTACTTTTCCCGCTCAAATTCATGAGAAAACGAACTTTGCTCAGCTCAAGTTCACAATTTAAAAAACAAGCGAAATTCAGCTCAAAACTGAAAAAGTTTTAATTAAACTCATGAACGCGGTTCTGCGCAACACTGATTTAAAACAACGGAACCTCTAAATTATAGAATTTGTCTCCTATTAATAAGTTCTCATGCGCATAAACCAATGTATTGAAAATTTGAGAATAAAAAACCATGCAAAATCAGTGGGTACACTATTCAGAAGTGTTGGCTATATAAATTTTTACTACAATTAAATTAATAAGTTATAATTAAGAATTATAAGTTAATAAGTTTAATTAAGCATAAAATTAAAAATAATTTTCATGGTAATTGGTAATTTTAGAAAAAAAAAAAAAAGGGAAATTACCTATGAAAGTGTTCACGTTGGATAAGATCTGTTTAGAAAAAAAAAATGTACGTAAAAAGGAACTTTTAGTGAGTTTCGCTCGTTTTTAAATATGAACTTGAACTGAGCGCGTTCATTTCTTTCAGATATGAGTTTGAGCGCGAACTAACTCGTTTTTTACACGATGAACTTGAGTTCGTGAGCTTGCAGAACACTGGTAGCGGGTGACACGTATGATATCTAGTTCATAGTACGTTCACTGTAAGCGATCACATCGATTACGCATAATATTTTTTAAACTGAGTTCATAAAAGGGGGTGTTCTCAATACAAAGCATATGTTTTTCTCGTTGTTGCTGTTGTTGTTGTTTATTAGCTTATAATTTCGTAAGAGATGCTGAGATTTTAATATTTTTTATTTTAATGTAAAGATCTTGGCCTGAAATTGCACCTATTATGGTTTCATTAAGCTTTAAATAAATTTCTGGATGCTCACAAAAGTACGTTTTCATTCTATTAACTGCTGAACGGCTGCAGCTACGCAAATAAAAGTAGTATGTTAGTATAGTAAAGTGACCATGCTCTACGAGATGCGATTACTTACAACGCCACCTGGTGGAAAATAGCGGAGCTAGCATTTCTATCTCGAAAACAGTACGACGCAAGAGAAAAAAGTAAATTACAACCCAAGCAGCACCGAAATTTTCTCTGAACGTTCAAACATTGTTCTGCAAACACTTTCTAAGAACGTTCACTTTGAACGTGTTATAGACGTCTATCTGTCCATGTTGAAGACGTACAATAGTACGGTTCAGAGAACGTTCAATGAACGTGTAACTATCACCATCGGTGTTATAGAAGCGTTCTGAAAACGTTCTAGGTATACGGTCTCAGAACGTTCTAAACGTTTTTAGAACGTTTTCAAAACGTTACATACATTTTCAGAACGTTCTGGAAAACGTACTGTTAACGTTCTAAGATAGTGTAGAAACGTTTTGAAAACGTTCTATACACACGTTCTCACAACGTTATGTAAACAATTTTTAAACGTTCTTTGAACGTGCTAAAAATGTATTTTATGTATAATAAAATGGAAGAACTCGCAACAATTGTTCCGGGTCGTAAGAAGACACGACCCTTCGTCAGACGAACATAGTAGGCACGAGTGCTGCAAATACAAGAGCTACGTTGCAGTTTTTTTTTTTTTTTTTTTTTTTTTTCAGCACTCGTGCTTACTTTGTTCGGTTGATGAAGGGTTGTGTCTTTTCTCGACCCGAAACAATTGTTTCGAGTTCCTGAATTTTATAGTGTCTATTCAAAATTTTGCATTTGTTATTTTATTTACTTATTTTTTTTTCTTTCTTTTTTTTTTTCTTTTTTTCCTTCCTTTCCTTATTTATCTTATTTATATTTTCTTTTCTTTTTTCCTTTTTGTGTACTTTTTATTTTATCTTTTTTTTTTTTTTCTTCATAAATAAATGTCTTAATATTATAAAATTTTACATACATGCATTGAAATATAGTATAACAAAAGGTCAAGTATTTTGAATATTCTGGATAAATATTTGAATGCAACAACGGAATATAGTCATATTTAGAATATAGTCATATTTAGATATTAATTTTAATAAGTTAAGCAAAAAAAAATATATGTCTAAATTTTGGAACTTACTGGAAACTTTTAGCATTCAAACACAAAAATATTTTATTAAATTTTAAATTATCAATGAGGTCTCAAATTAATGCCCAGATATGTTACATATTCTATTTTTAAACTATAATAATGCACAATCAATGGAAAACAAAAAATAAAAATTAGTTAAAAGAAGTACACAAGTGTACAAAATTAAAACAATAAACTGTTTTCTCGTTTTCTTTTTTTCCACATAATTCTTAAACAACTAAACACAGAAGTATAAAATGTTTTTAAAATATCATGAATTGAATTTTGTATAACTTTAGTATAAGTAATAATTTTTAAACTAAAAATCAGTAAATTTTTCTCAAAAGTAAACTTTGAAAAAATAAAAAAATTTAGCAATTTTAGAAAAGAAAACTTAATGAAAAATGGTCATGAAGATGCATTATAGATAGGTTAAGAATGTACGTGCATCCATATTTTAGATTAAAACCGTATATTTCTTCTTGTAGTCATTTTTTTGTTTCTTCTTTTTTCTTCATTTTTTCGTGTGTGAATATTTTTTTATTTTTTTATTTTACATAGAAACATGAAAATCGGATTAGACGTCATTATTAAATTATTTATCGACGTTTTTATTATTCTGGTGATGGTCACAGTTTATACAAATTAGTAATTATTACTAATTTTTTTTTCAAAACATCCTTTATTAAAGTAAAAGAAAAGTGAACACAGGAAGAAAAACAGGATTTTGTTTCTAACATTTGAGGGCATGTGCGTCTTCACTTGTTTATAATGCATCATTACACAATTTTTCATTAAGTTTTCTTTACTAAAATTGTTGAAATTTTTCGTTTTTTCCAAAGCTTACTTTTGAGAAAAAATAATAATTATTACTTTAAAATTATTGTTTATGCTAAAGTTATGTAAAATTCGATTAATGGTATGATAATGAACATGCCATCCAAATTTTATGTCCATGTGTTTATTTGTTTAAAAGTTATACACAAAAGACAAAAATGGGAAAGCAGGTTTGTTCCTATAATTTTGAAAAGCGCGGTGTATTTTAAATACGTTAAAAATAAATAAATAAATAAAAATATATATTTTTTTATTTATTTAAGTAGATTTCGTGAAATTTACTTAATATTTTCATATTTCAAATCATGCGTATGCAAAATTTATTTAAATTATTGATTTTGTATTTATAAATTTTACATACACCAAGCAGTGAAATATAACAGTATAAAGTGTGGTAAAACTTTTTGAAAAATAGATAAATAATTAATTAAAAGTTTATTCTGCAAACAAAACAAATAATTAAATAATAATTAAATTAAATTAAATTAATAAAAATAAAATAAATAAACTTCAAAATTTAAAACCTTTAGAAATATTAAAAACCACCTGAGTAACTATATATATATATATATATATATATTAATACTTCTCCCTGCTTTTACATTTCTGTAGTGTAATGTAAAATGTAAACATAGTATATGCTCAAATCTATATAATATTTCTCTAATTTTGGATCAGTTACAATTGATTTTTGTCGAAACGTTACGATAGTAGTATAATTATTGAAATACGGGAGGATAAAAAATAATATTTAAAAATGAACAATATTTAAGCATACCGACTCAACTCAATGAACTAATAAGAAAAAAAATACGACATTTGCCTACTTACATTATTTTATGGAAAACTGTATTTTTAAAAATTGCTTCTTCAATCTTTATAAGCGTCATTTTAAACATAGAAATACTTTAAAGATTATACAGAATATGAATTATTGTCATAAACTGACTAAAAATCAGAAACATAAAAATATAATCAAAATAATAATTAGTTTTTTGTTAATATATATATATATATATATATATACCAAAATAAATAAAAAGTCACCGTGAACATTGCGACAAAATTTAAAAGGCATCATGGAAATCCTGTACTATAACTGTACTGCCTGCGGAAGTATGAAACTGGTTCTTCAATCATGAATTTTATTTTGAAACCTTTCTTTGAATGATCTTAGTCTCACTATTGCACTACATTAATTTGGTACAAATAATAATTTGGCTTCTGGTAAATTAAAATTTTAATTAGATGGGGATTTCTGTATAATATTTATGAGTTTCAAATTTAAAAGTAAATAAGAAAAGAAAAGTGCGAAAAATTCTCATGGGTTTGCTAGTTTAGACTACATCGTTGAACTGTAATAATAAGAAGAAGCTGTAGAAGCTGAGATATAATCTCCCCATAAAAGGGGGAATTTACAGCATAGAAGCGACCCCTATCTGGTGATACATTCCAAAGGCTAATGAGCACCAAAGATTATATTTAGGTCAATACCTAATTAAACATTCCTGATATTTAGCAAATTAGTTTAAAGTCTAACTAAACATAAAGTTTGGTTAAATTCCGTCCATTGGTTTGTGAGATACAGAGTCCACAAAACTTTGATAACACATACACACAAAGATAGACAGACTGGAGTAATGTGTTTGATAGAATTCAACAATATAAAACTTAAATAAAATTATAAATAATTTTAATGATTGTAACACATAATTAAAGTTTAAAATTTTGTAACTTTTTCCCACCTCATCTCTATTACATTTCAATGTTTATTCTATACTGGCATGCCAACAAAATCTGAAACTGAAAATAAGGAAACAAAACTGAAAAAAAAAAAAAAAAAAAAAAAAGGCATTTTGTCATTGCAATCACACTGTGACAGAACGTGTTACGACGGTGATACACTTGAACGTTTTTCATAGAACTAGAATTGTACGCTTTATAGATGGTACAAAGCAAACCTTTTCAGAACGTTCTAAGTAATACTATTTTTGAACGTCTAATCAAACGTTCTCTTGACACGAAACACGGTGTTTGAACGACTGTAACCATTATTAGACGTTCACAGAACGTTCCCGTGCTACTTGGGAAAGTTGTAGAGTAGTATAGAAAGATTTAGTATAGAAATATACCTTATAAATATGTTAAAAGCAGAACGTTTACACATGCATCTGTTTGTTCGCAGTTTCCTTACCTGTAACATGTCGAAACGATCTTATAAATCAAAAAGACATTTATTTCGATGTTTAAACTTCTATTCATCAGTTGCAATGCTTATTTGGAACCTTGTTTGAATTATACGTTGCACACATTTCATCACAGCGGGTGACATGTATACTCTGTAAAATGCAATCAGAATCCAGTTATGTATTGCAGTTGAGGTTACCGTTATACCCTTTCTATGTCTTTTTTAATTTATTAAAGATATACGCTGTAATTTTCCCATATAGGCTCATTTGATAGCCTTATATGAATAACAGAGAGTCATTAATCCTTTTTAAGCTGTTTCTCTTTTGATCGTTTACATTTCATACACTACACTGTAAACGAAAACGTCTTAAATTCAGTTACAAAAGTGTCTTAAACGGATGGTCATTTTTTAAGCGAAAAAAAAGTGTCTTACTTTTTTAGACAACTTTTCGCATCTGAAATTAAGACACTGTAAATGTCTTAAAACACCGCCATCTTTTTATTTTTAAAAACACCGCCATGTTAGGCTTAAAAGATCTGCCATTTCAAGGCTTTTTAGTAAATAAATAATAAATAAAGGTGCGATGTGGCGATTCTGATTTTCTGTTCAAAACATATTTTATAATATTCTAGAGCATAAATAAAATATAATAATTAAAAAAAAAAAAAAAAAAAAATCCAGCCCCTGGAGTCGAACCTACTATCTTCGCTACCGTAGACAAACGCGCTTGCCAATCGCGCCACGATTTCACACAAAAAAAAGTATGGTAATAAAGAATGTAATATTCGCGGAAGGAATTGTAGTGTTATAATATAATCGGTATTTTTCCCCTTAAAACTATCGAGATTAAATCTAAAGCTCAATATGTATTAATTCTATTAAATTTTAATTGTAGAAGTAAAAATTTTGTAAAATATAAATAAATATGAAAACCTAAGATTGTAATGTTTTAAAAACGATTTCTTTCTATAAATTGTTATTTAAAAAAAAAAAAAAAAAAGAATGAATATGAAAACTAGAAAAGTTTTGTTTTACGTCTAGGTACAGGTAAAAAAAGTTAAAGAAAAGAGTTTTATATCAAAAGAGAATTAAAAAAAAAAAAAAAAAAAAAAAAAAAAGCATCTATTTACATGTTGTGCGTTAGATTAGTTAGAAATTCGCTTTCTTAGCGATAAAATATTCTTCGCTGCAAGTTCGTCTTAATCTTTTTCATTTAATTAAATGAGCGAGCTTTAAATAAAAAGTAACCATTTTAATAATAGAATTGAAAAAATGTCAAACTAGGAGTAAAATAAAAGCGGCTAGCTTTACTCATTTGAAATGATTTTCAGAAAAATCTCATCAACAAAACAATTTACTGAAAATTTTTATTTATTTATTTTGTCTTAAGAGATTTAAATTCTTGATATTTGATTATAATTTCAATTTTAAAAAATACTTTTTTTTCCGCTGCTATGTTAAAAAATTCTTAAAATAAATTATCATTTTATTAAACTAAACCTGCATCTTGCTATGAAAAAAACGAGACAATGAAGATTATCTTGATTTCCATTCACAGATGGCGCCACTACTAATAGTCAACGATGAAATGTGAAATGAATTTAAGACATTTTTAAATGTCTTATTTTAAGACATCAGGCTTTTTTTAGATACTTTACATTAGTTCTTTTCATCACCAGTTTATTAAGACACAAAAGTGTCTTAAATTAAGATATCTATTATGTCTGAGCATCATTTTAAGATATTTACGTGTCTGAAATCCATTTTAAGACGTTTTTTTGTCTTACTTTAAGACGCCTTTATTTGCAGTGTAACTGATATTGGATACTTTTATACTACTTGCCAAATAGGATTTTTACTTACGAATACAGCGTACGCGTTATTTACATGTCTAAAACTATTTTAAGTTAATGTATTTGGATTCAATAAATAGTTTTTTTTTTTCCTCATTTCGCATAAAGGCAAGAAAAGTGACACAAATGAAAAATGCAGTGATTGAGAAAAATCAAGTTAAAGATAAGGTATTGACTAGAATAAAAGTGGCACGACTGCCTCTGGAGTGGATAATTTTCGATATGGAGATGTAAAGTTTTTTGTTCACATTGGGGCACTTTATATATTTTTCAGTGACATAGACTTGAAATTCCAATTTTTTGAGTTGTGTCACTTTTCTTGCGGGTTGCAATAAGTGGAACCGTCGTCGAACGTCTTCTCATGTTCTGCTATGAATATATTTTCACTGAAAGGAAAAAAAAATCAAAATGTTTTTGTATAAAAACAGAACCGACTCCAAAAAGCAACCATCACGCAAACAAAAATAAAATGAAATTGTAAATTGCGCCTAAATGTATGAAATAAATTCCTTCGCCAAACAACATAAACACTACAATTAATCATAAATTTTGAAGTCGGTGCAAAATTAAATAAATATTGACAGTTTTATTCAATATAAAAATCAAATTCTATTCAAAATAAACATCTCCCTTTGACATCTCCAAAACACAGCCGAAAACTTTGATTCAAATAAACAATTAGATTTCGTAAGCTGCAAAAGTTTGCGGAGTTAACGTGGTACCTGTCGCTCTTGGAGATAAAAAAAAGAAAAAGGTTGCCTTATCTGGCGAACATATTTTATTTCTTACAAAAATCATGGTTTTTTGAATAAGGTATAAAAGAGCAATTAAGAATATGAAACAATATTTCGTACAATACATATTACGAAAAAATACATCTTTCGTGTATATTTTTTTATTACGATTTGGTCGCAAAATCCAAAAACCGCCAAAGACGACAGATATCAAAGTTATATCAAGTTTTCAAAGAAAACTTTAGAATTTCGTAAAAACTTTTCAAAATTAACTGTAATTTTAACCAACTTATTATTATTATTATTATCTATAGCCCAAACATTTTCTTTCTTTCACCTAGAAATATTAAACCTTAGAGGAATCTTAAAATTAATTAAAATAATAATAACAATAAATCCATGTAACAATGAAAAAATAATGTGGTGTGTCACCCACACGACTTTCTCTTACCCTGAAATTTAATACTATAAATACAGGTTTCAGATTAAAAGGTAACGAGTTCAGATTAAAAGGTATAACGAGTACTGTTATGTAAAACTGCGTTAAACAATTCATATTAGGCTTCTGAAGAGTTTTATATGATAATTAGTTCTGTTTGAGGGGGGCTACCGCCCTCCTCAACCCCCCGTTTCATTAATGCACCTATATTTATATAGAATTTAATTCGGTTATTAAAAAATAAATCTTGTTTTTAAAAAATAATTTATTAATATTATAATTTAAAAAAATATATATCTTTCATGATAATGCAGACGATTTCCATATTAGAGAAGTAGTATAACACCAAATATCTAAAAAAAGCCCATTTTATTCTCAATATTACAAAAAAAAAAAAAAAAATGCGATTTTTTTTTTCTAAGTTTTTTTTTTTATAAAAGTAAAAAAAAATCGATAACTTTGTTTTAAATTATCGCATATCGATGGTTCAACGATTCGTTTTAAAGGTATTCGCGAGCTCTTTTGAAAGATACCCATCATGAAAATTTACTCCCCTCGAGGGGGGACTTCCCCCCCAGGGGGGGATGCGAGGCTCCTACATACACAAAATTTTTTCCCCAGTTAACTATCTCTATTACAAAAAATATATATTCGTTTCATTTGGTTTAGTGCAGTCTATAGACGTTAAACTCAACTTACCTGCAATTTCCCCCATAGACGTAATGTATTAGAATTCTCTTGATTGTCCCTGTACACGAACCATTTGCTTGATCTTAACGAAAAGCTTACTGTAGCATCCCTATATGATACACATTTAGAATACCAAGTTTGAACTTTCTGCGATAATTAGTTTTTGAGATATGCTGATAACACACACACACACACACACACACACACACACAGACACACACACCATTTGCTAAAAACATGATTTTCGTATTCAGGGACCTCAAAACGTGTAAATATAACAAAATCTCGCATTCGAAAATTTGACCCAAAAACAATACTTTCTCTACCTTATGGGTAAGAGAAAGTAAATAATCTGGTGTTTCACTCACACGACTTTCTCTTACCCTGAAATTTAATACTATAAATACAGGTTGCAGATTAATAGGTGAGATAACGAGTACTGTTATGTAAACCTATGTTAAACAATTCAGATTAGGCTTCTGAAGAGTTTTATATGATAATTAGTTCTGTGTGAGAACTCCCTGTTTCATTAATGCACCTGCATTTATATAGAATTTAATTCGGTTATTAAAAAATATTTCTCTATTTAAAAAATAATTTATTAAAATTATTATTTTAAAAAAATTATCTTTTATGATAAGGCAGACGATTTCCATATTAGAGAAGTAGTTTAACACCAAATATCCAAAAAAAGTCCATTTTATTCTCAATATTAAAAAAAAAAAAGTACGATTTTTTTTCAAAGTTTTTTTTTCGTTAAAAGTAAAAAAAAAAAAAAAAAATCGATAACTTTGTTTTAAATTATCGCAGATCTATGGTTCAACCATTCGTTTTAAAGGTATTTTCGAGCTCTTTTGAAAGATACCCATCATGAAAATTTACTCCCCTCGAGGGGGGACTTCCCCCCAGGGGGGGGAGGCAAGGATCCTACATACACAAAAAAAAATTTCCCAGTTAACTGTCTCTATTACAAAAAATATATATTTGTTTCATTTGGTTTAGTGCAGTCTATAGACGTTAAACTCTATTTTCCTGCAATTTCCCCCATAGACGTTAAACTCTATTTTCCTGCAATTTCCCCCATAGACGTAATATATTAGAATTCTCTTGATTGTCCCTGTACACGAACCATTTGCTTGACCTTAACGAAAAGCTTACTGTAGCATCCCTATATGATACACATTTAGAATACCAAGTTTGAACTTTCTGCCATAATTTGTTTTTGAGATATGCTGATAACAGACAGACACACAGACACACACACAGACACACACACAGACCATTTGCTAAAAACATGATTTTCGTAATCAGGGGACCTCAAAACGTGTAAATATAACAAAATCTCGCGTTCGAAAATTTGAGCCAAAAACAATACTTTCTCTACCTTATGGGTAAGAGTTAGAGAGAGAGAAAGTAAAAAGCATATGTTATATATATATATATATACGCATAATCAATTTATATTTATCACATACATATTTTCTATGATTTCAAAGATTTTTAAGTTTATAAAAGCTATGTTTTTTTTTTTTTTTCAAGTATTTCTATAGATACTTTTTTTTTTTTTTTTTTTTTTTTTAAATTTAAATTAATATACACATAATTTATGTTTAATATATAAAACATATGGTAATTCAGTTATTTCATTTTTTTATTTATTTTTTTTATTAATTCATGCACGTTTAAATTTTTATGTGTACTTAAAATGTGAAATTATTATTCTATGTGAATTTTACGCACATTTAGATTACGCATTTTTTTTTTTTTTTTTTCATCTTACAGCGACAGTACACATGCACTGTTTCCTTTAGAATAAGAGTATTGTATTTACATTTTCATACATGGAAATTCTTATTATATAATCTAAAATAAATTCACTTTTTTTTGCACATTTTCACATTTACACTCACAACTTTCTTTTCTAAACTTAATATAAGTTTTATGTCCCACACTGTATCTATTTTTACCGGTTAAGATGTAACTGGGGTTTTGATACACAGGATTTTATCTTTGCATGTGAAATATAGCCATTGTTTTCTTGTGTTAAGGGATATTTCACTGCGCCATCATCTGAATATTTTACATATATCACTACTCTAATTTTCATTACAATTAGGAAATAATTCATCTACACACAACTGTACATTTTAACATACACAAGTTTTGTTAAATTTAGACTACTTGATAATCTATAAGCTGTTGGGTTCTTTTTTTATTTTATTTTATTTTTATTTTATGTTATTAATCTTTATAACAATTTTAAATTTTTTAACTTCATTATTTAACACATTGAATTAAAGACAATTTTATTAAATGCTTAAGGATTTTGTAAATTTATAACTGTCCTAGTCTTGATTTTATGAATTTAATCTTTTTCTCGTTATACATGTTTCTTTACAAAATATTTACTTTTTTTATTGTATTTTTTCACACATACTAATGTCTCAAATTTATTAGTGCTAATACATTTAACTTCAAATTTACAATCGGCAACAAAAATATTGAAGCGCTAGTAGTTCATATTTAAAAGATGTACACCTAATACTGTTTTATTAAGTAAATATTTGTCGAATCGTGATCTTAGTCTGTGTGCTGCTTATAAAAAAGTAAGTTCATGATAAAAATTAGCGATCAAACTAAAAAAATAAAAATAAAAATAAAAATAAATTAAAAACATGCATATGGGCTTCAATAATTTTGCTGCCCATTGTATACAGTATTATTACACATTTTACGTATACATTTACACAAATTTCCTCTTTGATTCGTACTTCAGTAATTATTATTTATTATTACAAATATTTTTCTTAATATATTGTTTACAAAATTCTTATCTATGCAAATTTTCAAGGGAAATTATTTCAAATATTTATAATATTTTAAAACAAAGTTTTTCATTTAAAAAAAAAAAAAAAAAAAAAAAAAAAAAAGACAAAATAAAAGAACAGTGTTTTTTATTTGTATTTAATGTATTGCTGTAACACTATTTTTATCTTTTTCACTATATAAACTAGGAAATTCACATTTATGATATCTACACTACCTACCAATAAGTATTTGGACACTTCCGAATTTACACAGCGTAAAGAACACGTTATACTCCATACATTTCAGCAAAAGTCGTGTCCTGAAAAGCAAAAGGGTATCAGTAATTAAAAAAAAAAAAAAAAAAAAAAAACCTTTTGTATCACCCTGTAAAAAGTAATGCTTGAAATGCATTTTAGCTGCATCATGGGATTAATAGGAATTTTCTCCTTAATTGTGTACACTTTTAAGAGGCCACCACATATATCCATGGAGATAAAAACTTTGTTTTTATTTTATTTTTTTACATTGGGGGAAAAAAAATCACATTTTTAAACTATAACACGTAGGGTATTAGACCCAGAGCAAATAAGACATTTTCAGAATTTTTGGTATAATTTCTTAGACATAGTATATTGCAATCAGAATGCAAAAATGTTAAATATCTTACGAAATAGGAGCAATTTTACTAAAACATTTTTATCTACGAATGCGCTAGCTTTCAAAAAATTCCATTTGTATAATTTAATAGCCAAATGTATTGAGCAACTTATATGAAAACCCCAAACAAATATCGAGGCAAATGTAAAGCGCTATGAGAGATAGAATGAACAGAATTTCAGTTCTCTCAAAATAAAAGCTAAATTTTTAGGGGTTATTCTCACATTTTTATTTTGATTCAATCAATGCCCAATGGTAATACAATGTTCGCTGATTGTAAATAAATATCCATAAAAACCCCTATCATCTTCCTTTTTTTTTTTTTTTTTTTTTGAGAACTGAAATTCTGAAATTCTGTTCATTCTACCTCATAACTCTAAATTTACGCGATATTTATTTGTTTGCGGTTTTCATATAAGTTGCTCAATACATTTGGTTATAAAATTATGCAAATGAAATTTTGTTAAAAGATAACCCATGCGTAGATAAAAATTATTTAGTAAAAATGCCCTTATCATAAGATATTTAATATTTTTTCATTCTGATTGCAGTGTGCTAAGTTTAATGAAGTATGCCAAATTTTCTGAAAATGTCTTTGCTTTAGGACCAACACCCTACGTGTTATAATTAAAAATATAGACTTTTTTTGTGCTATGTTTTAAGAAAACCGTTATATCTCCATAAATATATATAGTAGCCTCTTAAAAAATTATACGAATAATGAGAAAATTCCTCTTAATCACATGCTACATCCAAAATGCATTTCAAGCATTACTTTTTACAGGGTGATCCAAAACATTTTGATTTTACTTTAATTTTTTACTGCTCCTTTTTCTTTTTTAGGACACAACTTTTGCTGAAATATATGAGGTATAACGTGTTCTTTGCGCTGTCAAAGTCCCAAGATAATTCCAAAAGAACTTTTCTAGATATTTGACAAAATATCTAAATTAGAAAGTCTCCAAATACGTATTGGTAGGTAGTGTAGTAATTGTCGTCATCATTATGCATATCATTTGTTTATTTGCATTGATAGGGAAAAAAAAGTTCTGAAGTTATGCTTAGAATATTTGAACAAATATGCACATGTAAGCAAATTTTTTGCTTTAATTGTTAGTTAGCTGCATTCTTAATAACTTTATGACTTCATAATAATGAAGCTTATAGCCAGTGAATGCTTTTAATGTGTTTTATATATATATTGTAATTTTAGTGTTATATTATACTTAGTATGCGATTATTGTTTATTGGAATAAAAGGCTTACATACATATACAACAGAGTTTTTACGTAATTTTGTCATTTTACCTATTAGTTATTTACAAGAATATCTCACGACACAATTTATAGACGAGTAATAACGAGCAATAACTCTAACTGAAGTAAGGTTGGTAACGAGTAATATAATCCTTGCTACTCTTAATAATAATTCTTACTACTAAAGGTGATAAAGATGACCAGATTGTTCTCATGGATAAAATTAAAATCGAATATTTTCATAAAGTTAATTCTCTTTTATGTAATGGACCTTACACTGAAATTAAACAAGACCAAAAAATTCATAGATATTTAGAAAAAAATATTTTCACATAAAACACAAATTTCAAATTAAGTCAGTCATTTATTATTCATTTTTTGCGTTTTTAAATTTTGGACTTTGACAATTATAGATTCGAATTATCAAATATGTTAAGGAATAACATAATCAAATATATCAGGAATAACATAAGCAGTTATTCCTGATAAAACACAATTTCGCGATACATTAGTTAAACATGAAAATTTTATTTTTCTTCAACATTCACATAACATTTTTTTTTTTAATCCATATGCGTGCTGTTGATGCACAAACCATTCGCATGTCTTGGTTTTTATAATTTTCATGAGCATATAAAAAAATATAATTTCTATCACAGTAATGCACAAATTATACTATAATAACATAAATACGCCATAATAACATAATTCAATTCATTATATTTAGATAATATTGAATTTAAGAAATAAAAAGTGCGTGGAAAATGAAATAAAAAAGAACAGGATGATTTAATTTAATTTAGTTTACAGAGACATCTGTAGTAGTATGTAGTTTAAACTAATTTAGCCGTTTTCTTTTTAGTAATAAACAGAATAGAAAACGAACAATTTTTTAACTGGAGATATTTTAAGATCAATTCTGAACTAGTTGTAAATATATTAGAAGAATAAATAAGATAAAATATTTTTGTAAAAAAATAGAACCGACTCCAAAATGCAACTACTGTTCAAACAACTAAAAAAAAAAAAAAATGGATATGAAATGAAACTGTAAATTGCGCCTAAAAGTAAATATCCATAAGTAATTTCCTTCGCCAAACAATCTATAACACAACAATTAATCATAAGTTTTGAAGTCGGCGCAAAATTAAATAAAATTTAATTAGTCTTTAAAGGTTTGTTTTTAGATCGGTAGCAACAAATGCTACTGCCTCGAATGATCCATTTTCATGTTTCCTTTATTATTTTATCGCTGTATACAATTGGTCCATTAGTAGCATCTACATAGAACAGTGAACATTCTTCACAATGCGGTATTTATGTTTCTACAAAGTCAGAGTTTCCTATGCAAATTTGGTATAACATTGATAACTATCATCCTTCGTGGCTTTTGGATTTGGCGATCAAATCGTAATGCAAAAATATACACGCAAGATGTATATTTTCATAACATATACTGTACGAAGTATTGCTTCATATTCTTGATTACTCTCTTAATATACCTTATCAAAATAATCATGATATCCCAAAAAAATTATACATGTTTGCCAGATAATTTTGCGATTTCTCTTTCACCAAGGACGTTAGATACCAGCACCTTCGCCAACTTTTGCTGCTTACGAAATCTTATTTGTTTTCTTGAATCAAAGTAGTTTTCAGCTGCGTTTTCTAGGTGACAATGTGAGATGTGTATTTTGAATAGGATTTGATTTTTGTATTGAATAAAGGTATCAATTTTTATTTAATTTTGCGCCGACTTCAAAAGTTATGATTAATTGTAGTGTTATAGGTTGTTTGGCGAAGGAAGTTATTTTATACTTTTAGGCGCAATTTACAGTTTCATTTCATTTCATATCCATTTTTTTTCCTTTAGTTGTTTGAATAGTAGTTGCTTTTTGGAGTCGGTTCTATTTTTTAAAAAAAATATTTTATTTTTCTCTTTTCAGCGAAAACTTATTAGAACATCAAAAGGCATTCGACGGCAGTTTCACAAATCACAACTTCCCAAAAAAGTGACATAACTCAAAAAATGGTTTATGTCACTGAAAAATACGTGAAATGTGAAATGTGTTACATCTCCATCTAGAAAGTTATCCGAGACAGTTGTGCCAGTTTTATTCTAGTCAAGTTATTTTTTCAGTTGATTTTTCTCAAATGTTGCATTTTTAAGTTGTGTCACTTTTCTTGCCTCTATCGGATATGAGCTAAAAACTATCTATTGAATGAATATACGTTAAGTTAAAAAGTCTTCAGAAATGTAAAGAACGGATACGCTGTATTCGTAACCAAAAATTCTGTTAGGCATATATATTGAACTTTACAGTGAATACATGTCACCCGCTGCGTTGGAAATTGTGCAGCGTAAAATTCAAACAAAGAGCAAAATATGCAATGCAGCTGACGGACAGAAGTTTCAACATCGATACTTACATACTGCTTTTACCAGTTTAGCTGCATGCGTTCAGCAGTTAGAGTGAGGACAGACTTTTGTGAGTATCCTGTAACTTGTTTATATCTTAATGAAATCATAATGAAACCTATTTCAGGCCAAGATCATTACAACAAAAAAAGTATTAAAATTTAATCATCTCTCACGAAGTTAAAAGCTAACAAATTTCAACAACAACAACAATGAGAAACATGGTTTGTATTGAGAACCTCTTCCTTTATGAAGTCGGTTTAAAACGTCTATGCGTTAATCGATGTGACCGCTTACAATAACCATACTTTGAATTTTACATAGCAAAAATGACACCCGCTACGCTACAACATATGCACGTTTTAAGCGTTCTGTTTTTAAAGCTTACAAACACCAACAACACATAGCTCAAGTTAAGAACACCCTCCTTTCTGAAGTTGGTTGAAAACGACTTTGCGCTCATCGATGTGACCGCTTACAGTAACAGTACTTTGAACCACAGAATATACGTGTCGTCCGCTACGCTGTAAAGTGTGCAACGTAGTTCAAGTGTGCACAGTGCAGGACATTGCGGACAAACAACTGCAAGCTTTAAGCGTTCTATTTTTAGCAATAATGTCTAAAATCTTATTTTTCGTAGTAAATCGATGATGTTCTACAACTTTGTAAAACTTAATAATTTGATAGCGAAATGTATTGAGCAACTTATATGAAAACCCCAAATAAATATCGTAGAGTTATGAGAGATAAAATGAACAGAATTTCAGTCCTTCTCAAAAAAAAAAAAAAAAAAAAAAAAAAAATCAGTATTAAAAAATCATTAAAAATCAGGGGTTATCAGTATTTATTTACAATCAGTGAACACTGTATTACCATTGAGCATTGGTTTAAAAAAAAAAAAAAAAATCAGAGTGAAACCCCTCATAGTTTAGCTTTAATTATGAGAGAACTGAAATTCGGTTCATTCTATCTCTCATAACTCTTTAAATTCCCATGATATTTGTTTGGGGTTTTCAAATAAGTTGCTCAATACATTTGGCTATTAAATTTTGCAAACGACATTTTTTAAAACTAGCGCATGCGTAGAAAAAAATTATTTAGCAAAAATGTTTATATTTCGTAAGATGTTTAACATTTTTGCATTCTAATTGCAGTATGCTATGTTTAATGAAATATACCAAATTTTCTGAAAATGTTTTTGCTCTGCATCTAATACTCTACATGTTATAATTAAAAAAGTGAAAATTCTTTTTGCAATATTTAAAAAAAAAGTTAAATCTCCATGAATATATGTGGTAGCCTCTTAAATATCTATACATATACTGAGAAAATTCCTTTTAATCGAATGCTACAGCCAAAACACATTTCAAGCATTACTTTTTACAGGGTAATCCAAAACAATTTGATTTTTCTTTATTTTATTACTGGTCCTTTTTTCCTTTTCAGGACACAACTTTTGCTGATATACATGAGATATAATGTGTTCTTTACGCTTCCAAAGTTTCAAGATGTTTCCAAAAGAGCTTTTCCAGATATTTCACAAAATGTCTAAATTCGAAAGTGTTCAAGTACTTATTGGTAGATACTGTATGATAGACTTTGCACACAGAATATATATATATATATATATAATTGCACAAAAATTCTTGATTTTTCAAAAAGTTTACTGGTATGTTTTGTGACTACCTCAAATGTCCAAAAAGTGCAAGGCTAACGTTTCGTATTACGTATGACCGAAATATTTATGAAACACTACTCCCATAATGTTTGGAAAAATTTTATATTCTATGAACAATTTCTTTTCTTGTTTAATTGCGATTGAGATTGATCATTGGAATTTTGCATCTCTATTTATCTCAAAATGGTCATTAGTTTATCTTAAAATGCTTATGATTTGTTGCGTGTTCTTGTTCGGAAAAAGGTAGCGTAATAATATAACAAAGTTTCAGGAAAATTGTACATGCATAAACCCATTGAAAAATTACTGCATTAATTGTAACAGGCTTATGTCCACAACAAAAAATATTTTATACGGTGCTCTCCAGGAAAAATTCTTAGAGAAATTTCTCAAACATAAATATTTTTCTTTCATATTTATCGTTATTTCCAAAGACTATGAAAAGTAAGAGAAATGTACCGCCTACAAAATGCAAATTGTGCAAATTGTGCAAATTGTGCATTTTGTTCATAACCTTTTACCATGATTTGGTAATTTTATGTTGAACCAAGTATCTCCTTATATTATTAAAATCTGTACGCGTGTGTGTGTCTGTCTGTGTGTGTGTCTGTCTGTGTGTGTGTCTGTGAGAAACGGCTTGACGCAGCTAATGCTCCGCCGCTAAAGGTCGCACGGACTTCGAACAGGTACCGTCGGACAGAGAATTTATCGCAGATCGGGGTTATCTAATTTGCTAAACGATGCGACCCTAATTAGCGGAGATATTAATTAAAATGTCGACCATTGTCTAACGAAAAAACGATTCGAAATCGCGGGCGACGGCCATTTTGTTACGGAACAGCCTACCTCGAAAGAAAAAGCAAAGAGAGAAAATTTCGGGGTTTTCGTAAAGCGATCCTGTTTGAACGGTTCGACGTATCGAAAATACACTTGTACCAAAAGAAAGAGCATTTATTACCAATTCTTACGGTAGAATTTTTTTTTTTAAAATACGGATTTTTTATATTTTTAAAAAAAGTTTTAAAAAGGGTCGAAAATTTCTCTTTTTCGCGGTCGTTTTGTTTGAAACGACCTGTACGACCGAGTATTCCTTCCATTTCTTAACAGCTGGTATATAAAGAGAGGCGATTTAATCTTCTTTCGAACCATATAAACATTTTTACAAAATACGGATTAGCGATCCATATTTTTAGATTTTACGAAACATCGATTTTTTCGCAAAACATTTTATAACTCAAAAGTGTTTAGAGATAAATCATTTCCTTTTTTTTTGTATATACATCTCGCTTCCATAATTCAATTTCCAAAAGATTGAGAGAAAATTTCAAAAACTGAATGAGTTATAATTTTTTTAATTTTACGCTTTAAAGCATTTATTTGAAAACTGCACCTTTCCTTCCGTAATGATTTTCAGAATTTCATTGCCGTTTGTCGTTTCCATGGAAACCATTTCAAGGAAGTGAGATGTCTGCTCGGAAGTAGGGCTGGATTATTTATCAATATATCCCTAAGTATCGATATTTTTTTAATATCCCGATAACAATATTTAAGATCTAGCTCCTACAATATATCCCTTTAACGATATTGCCGAGTGTGAACGAAACTCGAGCGAATGAAACCCGATCAGCCAACATACAACAGCTAACGAGAGCGAAACCGGAAGAAAAAAAGCGCCGAATATCTTATTTTAATACTCATTTTCTACTTTCCTCTAATTACTCACTGATAAACTAGAAAAAATAGCCCCACGCCAAACGATTTCTATTGCAACACATATACATATACTTCCTCATCCTTCATAAACTCAAATCTAAACATCACTGCTTTAAAAAGGCCACCGCATAAAAAAAAAAATAAAAAAAAAATAATAATAATAATAATAATAATAAAAATATTTATTGAAAGCCATCTGCTTTGATTATCCCGTGAATAAGCTGACTTCGTTCAAGGTCACGGTTCTACCCCTTCAGAAAAAAATCATCAGACATACTCCAATATCACAATACCTATAATCAGCAGGTGTGTTTACTAGAAAAGAGATTTGATATTAGTCGAAACGATATATCCCTATCCGAGATATCTACTATGGGTTCTGATATATTACACTATACTGATTTCCCAGATTCCCACTCTACATTCATGCATATCGTAGGTGATGGAAACCACAGAAAAGGCAATATGACGAATGAAAACAATATCTTCTGTTTTAGCTCCTTTCCTGCTATTGGTTCATTGATATCTGTCTATTTCAAATTGTTGATATAAAATGGCCAATAACATGCTTCAACATATGTTTAATAAAGATCATCAAAGCCGAACTGATACAGTGATGCCAGATTGGGGATTTTGTCCCCATTTTAGGGAGTTTTGAGGCTTCTGGGGACAATTTTGGAGACCAAATGTTTGTGGGGACTTTTTTGGGGAATTCTAAAATTTTTGGGGACAAATCTGGGGCGTTTTTCAACTTTCTGTCAATGTTGGTAACGTAATGATTTATCCCTATGTCTAGAGACTTTCAATAGCTTTATTGTTATTTGGGGATTTTTTCAAAAATTGCCTTCATTTGGTGAAAAATCTGAGCTTAAATCATAGAAAAATCTGCTTGATTTTTTTTTTTTTTTTTTTTGAAAAAAATTTTATTTTCCCTTTTTAGTAGAAATCAAGTTGGGGATTTTTTCGAAAAAAAAAAAAAAAAAAAAACCGTGATTTGGGGAAATTTGAAGACTTGTTTGGGGAAATAATTTTCGACCATCTGGCGTCACTGAACTGATATCCACTAGAAGAGTTTTTTTGCAAATTTTCTTAGCGTTTAATAAAAAACTTCTGAAAATATAAGCAATTATGGAATGTATTTTTTTTTTAATATTATTTTATTATTATTAAATATTTCGATAAAATATTTTTTTTATTAAGACTGTACATCAGTCAGATAGCTTCCTTTCTCCTTTCCCATGTTATCCAATGGGATTTTCGTTGCTTCGTTTTATAAAAATATCTCATTCAAAAATGAAGTTTTTCAAATTCTGTTTTTTGAATATTACTCTTTGAACGGGTCGCCTTTTAGCTTAGTGAGCAATTTTTCGAAAAAATTAATTTAAATATTTTATTTCAATAAGTAAATTATGGACTCTAAGTGTGGATCTCTAAGTAAAATATTTAAATTTATTTTTTCGAAAAATTGCTCACTAAGCTAAAAGACGACCTGTTCAAAGAGTGATATTCAAAAAACAGAATTCGAAAAAGTTCATTTTTGAATAAAATATTTTTATAAAACGAAGCGACAAAAATCCTATTGGATAACATGGGAAGGGAGAAAGGGTGCTATCTAACTGATGTAAAATAAAGTTTTATCGTCAGTAATTTTACAGTGACAGTTTCTTTATAGAATTATATAATATTGAATAGTTTATTACTTTTTTTATGTAGCATTTATATTTCTCTTTCCATTTATTTATTTATTTATTTATTTATTTTATTTTTAAAGCCGTACATGTTAAATAAAATTGGTTTAAATGCAAAATGAGTTACTTTAAGTAACAAAATGAAACTTCAACATAATTTTGTTTAAATAATATAATTTTTATACTGACAATGTATACATAAATACACACACACACACACACACACACACACAGACACACACACACATTATAATATGTAATTCAAATTTCAATTACTGTGAAACTATTACGAATGTGAATTGAACATATATATTTAAAAGATATTGTAATAATTTGGTAAGAGGATACAAAAATAAAAATGACAAGTAACTGACATTTAGGATGCATATAAGAGTTTTAAGTAAAAAATATTACTTTCTACAACCAAAAAAAGGTGTATTCAATGGCAATTCTGAACTATTTATAATGGCAATTCTGAACTAATTAAAATGATTTTCATTTTTATTTAATACCTACATCTTAAGACAATTTTTCTGAAGCTTTATTTTTAGTAGAATTATGAACTTTGATATACTTGGTACAAATAAAACACAGATTACATATTAGCTGTGTTAAAATATGATTTTAAAATAATTAAAGCTTAAAATGAGAAGAATAGAGGATAAACTATACAGAGGTATACTAAAAAGCAATAGTATAAGTTATAAGAAACACAAAACATTAATTCACTTTTTATGATTTTTTTTTTTTTTTTTTTTTTATGATAAAGTTATGGTAGTAATATACCAGAAAATACATGGAAAACACTCTATACTTGTATACTTTAAAATTCGTGTGCATATGTCTTTAAAAAATAACAAATGTCTATTTTTTTCTGCCTTGAAAGAAATATCGCAATATATCACTAATATCGATATTAACTTGGTGATATATCGCGATATTTAATTTCTGATATCGTCCAGCACTACTCGGAAGCGAAAAAAAAAAAAAAAAAAAAAAAAAAAAACACTTGCCGTTAATAATCGGATGTATTTTAAGTGGTATAAAAAATTGCAAATTTCTATTTTCTTCCATTTTTCGAATTCGGACATGATACTTGGTATGAAATCTTAAAACCATAAAATAAACTTGCAATTAAAATTTCATCGATTTTCGTCAATAAACAAAAGGTTTACATTTTAATTCCAAAGTAAATTTTATTCTAATATTCGTATTTCAATTTCTAATTATGATTGTTTTCTTTTGCATCTTAGCTAATTGAGTTAGACCGTTCAAAATTGGTATACGTAGGTTAATTAGGAGGGGCTAAAAGGGTGGAGAAGAAATAGGTGTATACCGCGCGCGAGATTTCACCCGATTTACACGTTTTGAGGTGTCCTGATTAGGTTTTCTATTCAATATTTCAATTTCTAATTATGATTAAATTATTTTTTATACATCATTCGAAAGATATTTTAAAGTTCTTTTTTTTATTTAAAGTTTTCAACAGATTTACACGTTTTGAAGTGTCCTGAAATAGTTTTCTTTTGTATCTCAGCTACTAATTAAAATAATTTCATAAGTAATACATCATTAGAAAGCTTTTTTGAATTGGAATCGAACAGTGGAATACAGAATTTTGTACCGCCAGATGGCGCTGTAATATTTTCAAATTTCAATATTTCAATTTCTAATTATGATTAAATTATTTTTAATACATCATTCGAAAGATAATTTTAAGTTCTTTTACATTGTCGAAAATTTTCACCAGATTTACACGTTTTGAGGTGTCCTGAATCAATTTTCTTTTATGGCGCTGTAATATTTTGAAATTTCAATATTTCAATTTCTAATTATGATTAAATTATTTTTAATACATCATTCGAAAGATATTGTAAAGTTCATTATATTATCGAAAGTTTTCACCAGATTTACATGTTTTAAAGTGTCCTGAATTAGTTTTCTTTGTATTTCAGCTACTAATTAAAATAATTTCATAAGTAATACATCATTAGAAAGATTTTTTGAATTGGAATCGAACAGTGGAATACAGAAATTTGTACCGCCAGATGGCGCTGTAATATTTTCAAATTT
The DNA here is from genome assembly GCA_963930645.1 of Salticus scenicus. Classification (NCBI taxonomy): domain Eukaryota; kingdom Metazoa; phylum Arthropoda; class Arachnida; order Araneae; family Salticidae; genus Salticus; species Salticus scenicus. Next base: position 289,436,114 of record OZ005657.1, on the reverse strand, counting down.
CAATATTTCAATTTCTAATTATGATTAAATTATTTGTAATACATCATTCGAAAGATATTTTAAAGTTCTTTTTTATTATCGAAAGTTTTCACCAGATTTACACGTTTTGAGGTGTCCTCAATTAGTTTTCTTTTGCATCTTAGCCAAATGAGTTAGATCGTTCAAAATTGGTATACGTAGGTTAATTAAGAGGGCCTGAAAGGGTGGAGAAGAAATAGGCGTGCACCGCGCGCGTATCCCTTAACCTGTGCGCGCGCAGAGCAAACAGCACTGCGCTGCCGAAGGCAGTGGGGACCCGGTACGAGATTTTACCCGATCAGAAATGATTTTTTTTTTTTAGGGGTCACGAAGGCTCAGGGAAGGAACACGCGCGCGCAGCGCGTGTATCCCTGAAGTTGTGCGCGCGCAGCGTGCACGGGACTGCGCTGCCGAAGGCAGTGGGGACCCGGTGCGAGTTTTTACCCGATCAAAAATGATTTTTTTAGGGGGCACAAAGGGTCAGGGAAGGAATACGCGCTGCCGAAGACAGTGAGGACCCGGGCCAACTTTTTAACCAATCGCAAATGTTTTTTTTTTTTTTTATTTCTTTTCTTAACACTAAAAGTTACTGTTAGTGATTCATTAATTATAGTGATTCATTTGAAAATACTGACCCGCTAGTTGGTATTATTGAAACCCGAATAAACTACTACGTCAGAAACGCCAAAGAAAAATATTGGAAATGCGTACAGCTGTTTCGGTAGCCTAAAGCGTACCGTCTTCAGTGCGGTAGCGCTTTCGGTAGCGCTTTAGGCTACCGAAACAGCTGTATGCATTTCCAATATTTTTCTTTGGCGTTTCTGAGGTAGTAGTTTATTCGGGTTTTAATATTCCAACGCCAAGTTTCCTGTTATTATTGGTATTATGTTTTAAATAGAATAATAATAATAGTAAATCAACATTCGACCGAGGCGGGGATTGAACAGATGACCTTTCTGTCTCAAGTCTAACACCCTGGCACAATGTCACGCTACTTTCCCCGCTAATTCTGTTTCGCTGTTTTTGATAAAAGGGGCTAAATTTTCCAGGTCTTATCTTGACCTATGGGTGAATTGTTGCATAAAATTTGCACTTTACCCTATGTTTTCAACCACGCTCTTCAATAATCTTGATATTAGAGCTTTTATAAGCTCTTTAATAAACTTTTTTAAGCTTGGTTTGGTTTCAAAAAGAATGTTACTAATTCATACTTCCCAGACTGTATAATAGATTGTTTCTCTCCTTAAAAGGATACTTATACTTCAATAAACTTTCTTATAGTAACACATGGCTAGTGATAAATTAAAGAACTCTTTTTTTCTTGTAATGAATATTGGTTTTGAATGACATAATCACACGCGAACTTACTCCACAGATTTTATTTTCACTCTCCGGCTTACAGCCGGTGATTTTCAGTTCGGTAGAGTTCTTCGGTAGACCGCGGTAGACCTATCTTCTAAATTCGAAGGGAATTGCAATTGTATGTACACCAAAACACTTCTCTTATAAGTGGATGTATGGCAGCTCGGAATTTTGATGCAACTGAATATCAACCGCAATAAGTAGAAATTTGAAATGTGAGGTTAAACCATATTATGGTATTCCTGATAGCTTTACTCCATATAGTGGTTCAAGTTTGAACTGAAATTTTTAATAAAGTATGTTTTCGAAGCATATGAATATTTTCTCTCCACTTTGCTGCCAGAATCTTCTGTAATATAATAGATTTTTTCTTTCTTTATTTTTATAATATAGCTACGTGATGAACATTTTCTGCTTGATTTTATTTTTTTTATTGCAAAAGAAAAATCCTTTTAATAAGGATGTTTCTTTGTAAAAGACACTAACTAAAAAAAAAAAAAAAAAAAGAAAGAAAGAAAAGAAACATGCACAGATTAATATTGCACACATTTTATCGCATTATTTTAATTTAATAATATACAATCACTATCTAAAGTTATCTAAAATGGAATTTATACCTTTATCATTAAATTAAGCACCTAAATCATCATTTGTGACTGAAAAACTGATAGTAGAAAATAATTTATCTTACTAATAATAAATTCAAAAACTGATGTATAGCAAATAATAAAACTTACAACCTTCTTCCCACACCATAAATTTAATGTATGCATTGCTGGTTTCGAAAAGATATGGCCTTTCTCCCAAGTAGCACAGGAACGTTCTGTGAACGTCTAATAACGGTTTCAATAGTTCAAACACCGTGTTTCGTGTCAAAAGAACGTTCTAAAACACGTTCAGAAATAGTATTATTTAGAACGTTCTGAAAATGTGTGATTTGTACCATCTATAAAACGTACAATTCTAGTTCTATATAGAACGTTCAAGTGTGACACCGTCATAACACGTTCTGTAACAGTGTAATTATAACGAATATGACAAAATGACTTTTTAGTACTATTGGTTGGGAAAATAGGTTAATCATGAAAATTTTTTACTTCAGTTTTTGATTTTTTTACACGTTTTGTGGCGTGAGGAATCGGGAAGTCAAAAGGTTGGTATGGTATCTGTTAATGTGTATCGGCTTCGGCACCTATTAGTGTGATAGCCCGTTAGTTCATGTACACGATATCTCAAGAACAAATGATTGCAGAGAGATCGGACCAGTTTTAAAATATCACTTATGATATTGATAAGAATCTTATTGAGAGATTTGCAACATTCTAATTTAAAAACTTCGTAAGTTATTCGAAATTTATAATTTTTAGCAAGATAGAGAATAGAGCATTTTTTACATTTTCAGTTTAACGTTTTGTTAGCACGTCAGTAAAGAATGCTTCTCAATAATCAGTAGCGGTGAGGTGAAAAAAAATTACAAAATTTTAAACTCATGGAAAAATTTTGTCGATTTTGTATTTCAGGAATCAATGTATGGAATTCAACCAAACTTGTTACAATATTAGATCTTGCCCTAAATTGGAGTTTATTTGAATTTCATTTGGGATATATCGTCCGATAGATTGCGGTGCTATGCAATGAAACCCTCCATTTATGGGACGGCTATATCTCAGCTTCTATAGTGTACAAATGCATTAAACTTGATATATTGGCATGTATCATCATAACCTCTGCTAATACAATTTGGATGTATACATTGTCCAACAGGTGGCGTTGCTAATCTGCAATTTAATCATTTTAACGGAAAGGCAATATTTTAACTCTTGTGATTTAACAATAAATTTTGTGATACACTGAAGTTATAAGTGAAATCGATTTTATGTAAAGCTTTACTGGTCTATTTTGGATGCACATCGGCCAACAGGTGGCGTGGCTATGTTGCAATTTAATCTCATAACGGAAACGGAAAATCTCAACTTCTGTGATTTATAAATATTGTAAATTTGGTAAGTGAAATTAATATTACGTAAAACTCTATAGATTGCCTTTGGGTGCATATCGGACGACAGGTGGCACTGCCACGTTCCAAAATTTTCCATTCACAGAAAGGCTATCTATCAGCTTCTGTAATATATATACTCACCAAACCTTCTGCGTGACATACATTTGATATCTATTATTGATTCAATTTGGATGTATAACGAGTAATAGTCAAACAGTTTTTTTATTATTATTATTATTCATAGGACATTGTTTTCCCCCCTAGGAATAAGTATACATCATCCCTGGGGGATGGGGGAGGGGTGGATAAAAATTTTCACTATGATTATCTTTCAAAAGAATTCGATATCACCCTTAAAACGAATAATTGAAACATCGTTTTCTGATGATTTAAAACAAATTTACAGTTTTTTTTTTTTTTTTTTTTTTTTCATTTGTAATAATAATAATAATAAACCATTAGAAAAATACATTTTCTAAGATCTTCTATACAGCATAAAAATGATTGTCTTCTGTCATGAAAATCTATGCATTCCCCAGACCCAGAGTTTAGATACAAAAAGCTAATCACGGATGTTATTGAATAAGTAATATAGTGCTTTACGCGAGTTTCAAAGAAAATCACGGGAAAACTCCGAAAACCTAAGTCGACGAGCGTGACCAGGAATCGAAACCAACGCTTCCCGTCTGTAAGGTTCGAGAGTAGAACCTCGCGGTCTCTAATACTCATCGGGAAGTTACAGAAATGAGTTTTTTTCTTCTTTTCTTTAAGTTATGGTTCTATTTAAGTTTAAATGTTACTGATAAATTATCAATATTGATCATGTTGTTAAATCATTACTCTGTTTGATTGGTCTTATTTTATTTTATTTATTTTCACTGAATATTTTGTTCAATACTGAAATATACACTAAAACATGATATGCTTTTCCGTTTAATTCGAGATTTTAAAATGGAAAAATAAAGTGATCTCATAAGTTTTTAAAATACTTTATAAAAATTTAAATAATTGTTTAACTCCACTAAATTTTTCCTTAAAATATTGACTACAGCTATAAATGCTTAATAAATTTCTGTTTCAAATGTTGAACTTTGAAACATGATTATTGCGGATGCAAGAAGGAAGGGAGAGCAGATGATAACATCGACATCTGTGGATTGCATTTATTTAATTTTCGCTGACCGTGCAACTGCAAAGTCAAACGCCAGGCGCGGCGCCAGGTCTTGGGAAAGTCGTGTCGTTATGTGAGGCGGTAATTTTAAAACATGTAATCTGATTTGTTCAGTTTCAGAGTTATAAAGACTAGGATAAGCTTTAGAAAAGGTAAAAATGTAATATTTTTAACCTGTAATATTCTCTATGTTCTATTTATTAAAGTCTTATTTTAATATCAATTAAACAATCATTTTCATATCTGCGTATGTTCTTAAGCCTAACTTTTGATACTTGAAAGTTGAATCGCAGAAAAAACTGCTCCTGTTACAGACAACCGCTTAGAAATTATTGATTCATTTTATTAATTTAGTCTTCTGAGATGGAATTTGTTAAAATAACTATTTTTGGTTATTATAATTCTGAATGAAGTATGAAGAAGTCACAAAGACTTTACAAGATAAAAGCTAATTTTAAGTGAATGCCCTTCCGACTGGTCATTGTGTATTTTAAAATGCTAGTTGGAAGGATGTTTTCTTGAAGAAAATTCTTATGAAAATTCAGAAGGTTCGTAATTCTTTTTTTCTTTTCTTTTTAAATTCTGAAGTATTTATTTAATGTTTATATGATAATATATATACAATCTAGGTTATGCAAATTGCACATTTTTAAAATAATATCCTAAGTTTCACCGACTTACAATTTTAAATATCTCTTTACTGTTATTTATTAAATAAAACATATGAAATTGTTTAACAGCATAATAAAACAAAGATTCAATTCAATTTTATTCCACATCTTTATAAAAAAAAAGATATTCTGCTTAAAAAAAAGGACGATTTACTATATTATTTATTAATACTAATAATATTTACATTTATCAATTATTTAATATGCCATATGATAGCATAATTACATCAAATGAGGTAAAAATTGCGTTGCCTCAATTTAAAGAAATTTAAACATTTAAAGAATACCAATTACATTGCCATGTGGAATAAATTTAAATTAGGGGTGGGAATCGATTAAGAGTTTTAACTGGGTTAATCGTAGTTCATTAATCGATTAATCGGTCGATTAATCGGATTTTTAATCGGTTTTCATTTTTCTTCATATAATTTTATTTCAATGATGAATAAAACTCTCATATGTATTATTCATAAGTTTCATTTTTTTTTTTTTTTTTGTCTAATCAATTATATCTGTTTCACAACTGAAATTTAAATCAATTTTCAGAGTAATAATTGGTGACTTTAAGTGTTAATTTTATATAAATATTTTCACTTATTCAATTTTATTTATTATTATTATTTTTTTCAAATAAATTATTTTTCGATTCATTTTGAAAGAAACATTAAATGAATATACACATATTTTAGTTTTATATTTGCAGGTCTTGTCTATCTCGCTTGTCACTATTTTTAAATGAATTCTCAAAATTTCCAGATCATTATCATATAAATCTCACATTCTTATATCTTAGTTCTTCTTTGTCACTTCCGACTAGAACACAGAATGTTATTATCTGTTTCTACTTCAATTGTTACTATCAGAAATTCTGAACAGACAGTAAACGCTTGAAGATACTGTGAAACTCAGTTGACATTTCCCCCATCAGAGGGGTAGTGGAAATCTCAATCCCTTCTTCTTCTTTTTTTTTTTTTTTTTTTTTTTTTTTTTTTTTTTATCTTTAGCATTTCTATTTTTTGAAAGTTTCTTGTTTCTGAGAATACTATTACCCTAGCCAATACTTTCTGTAGAAGGCTACAGATAGGTGTTGTTGTTCCAGCATGCACATGAAGCGGAATTTTGTTTAATAACTGTCCTCCCCCTTTTCTCTATCAACAAAAGTGCAACAACTTCTTTTGAAAGGTTTTATTTTTATTTATTTATTTGTTTTATTTTTTATTTTTTATTTTTTTGCTTTTTTCATTATTTGATGGATGTTTCTTAGAATGTTTGTTAGTAAAATATGTGAAAAAATATTTTGTAGGCAGAAAAATATTTTTACTTTAATTCGTAGTTTGAAAATTTTAATCGGATTTTGAAAATTTTTAATCGAATTAATCGATCCGATTAACTCGATTAAAAAAATTGATCGGGACCAAGCATTGATCGATTAACCGAACCGATTAATCGATTAATCGGCACAGCCCTAATTTAAATACCTGCAAACATCTTTTTTGTAAACTGCTGCTGTAAACTGAAAATATTTATACACACATGCACTGAAATTTAAAAATATGAAGTATGTTAAATATTTTAGAAAAATATTTTGATTAAAAATATATATATGTATTTAAGTATTTGGAAATTTTAAAAATTTCCTCCTTCTAACTAATTTTTAATTTTTTGTTTCAATTTCTTATTATTATAAATTAACAATATATTCTAAACTCAATTATATATTATTTTAGCGGTGTATTGGTACATTCATTTTTGAAATTATTTTTTATGTTGGAATATTAAAACTTTCTATGAACTTCAGCATTCAAATATATTTATAAACTATCCATGGACTTACAAAGTAGTACCCAGAAATGTTTAGAATATACAGGGTGCAAAGTCGAGAGCAGGCCTTTATTTGCGCAACAATTGGTCTCAGACGTCCTCCAATAAGAAAATGTATTTAAAAAAAATGTAAGAATTCATTATATGACATGTTTAAATTAAAAAAATTAATTTATTAAAAATCACAAAAACTGATAATTTTTATACAATTTTCATGACACTAATAGTGAAAGTTGAGTTCCAACCTAAAAAACCTATATAACACAAAAAGTTTCACTTTTGTGCACCCAAAATTGTCTGAGATAGTTAGTTTCAAAATTTAGGATTATTTCGCATTTTTCGGGCTTTATTAAAAAGTCAATGAAAAATTCTTTAATAAGCCCAGGGAAAATGCAAACAAAGTCCAATTAGGATTTTTAAACCGATCCCTTATTGAAGGCCGAAATATGTTAGAAAATCCAAACTTTAAATATCTTGTTCCATTTTGGGAGAATAGAAATGAAACGTTTTGTTAGGATGAGTGTCAGTTTTCTAAATATGACTATAGGGATCTGGGACTATGTAAAAAGCTAGTTTTTGCAATTTTGAAAAGATAGATATTTTAAATTTATACATGTTATACCACAAATGCTCATATTCTTTAAAACATTTTGTAACTGAAACTATATATTTGCGACCAATAGTTGCGGAGATAAAGGTATTCTCGTCACAATGCTTTGCACCCTGTATTTAAAAAAAAATTAATATATATATATATATATGTATAAATGAATTTTTAATCTTAGTTAAAGCCAAGCAACAGATATAAGATCCCTGAAACCACATAGGTCAATGAGAAGGAAATTACAACAAATTTAAATAACCTGGGGAGACTGATTGTGATTTATTGAAACATTTATTTTTTATTTATTGATTTTTATTTTATTTAACTTCAGTCTAATCATAAATTTATTCCTATATTGTTAGTTGCAATTTTAATAATTTTGCCGGTGCGTAAAAACCACATGAAACTCAAATCAAAAGATACAAACCAGCAACGAGGAAATAAAAAATTAAGACAGCATTTAAAAAAAATTTTTTTAGGAAAAGCTTAGAATGGTAAAAAAAAAAAAAAAAAAAAAAAAAAAAAAAAAAAACTCGTTAGGGGTGACCTTTTTCGTCGTTGAACACCAATGTACGATTTCGTTCGTTAGCAGCTATAATAGCAAATTGCTAGCGGGCACCCTATCGTACAAGAAATTAATTGAAGTTAGAAATGAAGAATAAATTGGAATAAATTATTTACTTCAAGAAATCAGAGAATCAAACAGAAAACAACCATGAAAAACAAACATTAATCATAGGATGACGCATTCGGAATCACAAGGATTAAAACAAGCAAAATAAATCACGAGTTTAGTTGTACATAGCAGATGAAGAATAATGATACAACACAGCAACAGGGATATAAATTACTTTTTTTTTATTCAAATAATGTTTGAAAAATTTTAACATACTTACTATTCCTTTAATTTCAACGTATATGCATGAAAAATTCCATATTTTATGACAGTAATTCCCAAAAAGTGTCATAACGTGTCTATATCCCTTAAAAAATTCCTTAAATTTTTGCATTTTTAAAAAATTTCTTTTTTCCCCTAATCTGAAGATAATAACGTTATAGTATTAATTACGAAACTTTGAATAAACACCATAAAATGCAAGAACTCGCAACTGCTACAAACAAAGCACGGCTTCTACAAACAAAGCGGCAACGCATTCAACACACTCAACGTGCTTGTTTGCAGCTCTCGTGCCTACAATGTTCGCCTGATGAAGGGTTGTGTCTTCTTTTGACCCAAAACAGTTGGTGCGAGTTCTTGCATTTTATGGTGTGTATTCAAAGTTTTGTAATTAATAATACAACTTCATTATCTTCAGATTAGGGGAAAAAAAGAAATTTTTAAAAAATGCAAAAATTTAAGAAATTTTTTAAGGTATAAAGAGACGTTATGACACTTTTTGGGGAAAACTGTCATAGAATTTAGAATTTTTGATGCATATACGTTGAAATTAAAGGAATAGTAAGTATGTTAAAATTTCTCAAACATTATTTGAATTGAAAAAAAAAAAATAATTCATATCCCTGTTCATGTGTTGTATCATTATTCGTCATCAGCTATGTAATTTTTACTTCTAAACGCTCGTACTGAGGTGATTTTTTACAATGACGTCATAATTTTTTTTTTAACTACACTATTTTAGAACGTTTATAGTACGTTTTCTGGAACGTTCTGAAAATGTGTATAACGTTTTGAAAACGTTCTAAAAACGTTTAGAACGTTCTGAGACCGTATACATAGAACGTTCTCAGAACGCTTCTATAACACCGATGGTGATAGTTACACGTTCATTGAACGTTCTCTGAACCGTACTATTGTACGTCTTCAAGATGGACAGATAGACGTTTATAACACGTTGAAAGTGAACGTTCTTAGAACGTGTTTGCAGAACAATTTTTGAACGTTCAGAGAACGTTTCGGTGCTGCTTGGGCTTCTTCAGATGCAAAATACACGTGATCTTGGATGCAAAAGTAAGATTTCGAAACTGGTATTGAATTTTGTGGTATGTAAAGAAAATTTTAAGTTTTATAATTTATCTTACTATTTTTTACTTATTTTATAATAATAATAATAATAATTGTTATTATTATTATTATTTTTATTATTTTTAACTGTGAAGCATTGGGAATTTTTAGTTTTAAAAGACACTGTCGATGTTTTACGAACAGGAATTTTTTATGTTACATTTTGGAAGCATAAATAGATTAAACAAATGTTAATATTTCATTCTATAAAGGATTTAATACATTCAGAACAACAACTGCTACAGCAAAACTGCTCCAAAATATAAATATAAACGATAGCGATTTCCAATCTATATCTTATATATGTGTGTGTGTGTGTGTATAAACAAATAAACAGAAAAAAAATTAAATGCATACTTTTATATTTATAAAGTAATTTTTGCTTGCAAACTATTTATTTTGTAAGTTATTTCCCAGATGCACTCCTTATGTAGAAATTTTAATCATAATTTTTAGCTTATTTAAAGTTATTCTCGGGAAAGCATCTACATTATTTAATCCACGAATGAGAAAACGAAAATAATTTTTTAATGAGTTCAGAAGTTTTCTGAAAGTAATATCACTAAAATTACCGTATCTGTTTTGTAGAATTACATAGGAAATCTTTAATAGCTTCCTCCGATACATTGCATGTTTTTAAAAAGCAAAAGATTTGGAATTTTTAAATGTAATATTTTAATTATATAATCCAGATTATTTTAAAGTTTTAGAACTTCATTTATCTTACATTAAAAGTTTCTAATATATATATATATATATATGCATGTTTTGCTCTTTTTCTATTTTTTTAAAGAGTGCATTACTGTTAAATAAGCATTCAGTCGTTGTAAAAGAAATTTTATGTAATTTGTTTTAGTAGTATTTTGCAATTTAGAATGGATATTAAATAGATTTTTATTATTATGTAAAAATTTGAGGACCTTCTTTTTCATTTGTAGGATATTTTATTTTAGAACACAATTTATTTTAATCAGATGGATATTTCAAAAAGCTTTATTTATTATTTAAAGCACCTGGATGACCGAGTTCACTCGGTCTCATTGTAAAAATCATTCGAATTGCAAATAGAGCAATTTACTTTCGGAATTATGTGTTTTAACTGTTTGTCTCGGGCGGAGCACGGGATACTAATAATAGCTAATTTTCTTTACATATAGAAAATTCTAATTAAATGATCATCTGAAAACCCTAGTTATAAATTTTTGTCAAAATGATTTAAGCAGATTTCTAAAAAAACAAGTTTCTGCTACATTTTGTTCAAGGCATATCACGCGTTACCAGTGACTGCTAATTTCTCTGAAGAAAATTGAGTCTTATCAATTTCCCCCCACCCCACCCCTCCGCCTCAAAAATAAATAAATAAATAAAAAGCCCAAGCTTTTATCGAATTCACGAATCTATTTCTGAGTAAACTGAATTTCTGCCATATTTTGCAAACAGCGGAAAAAGGGCTAACAGCGAATGGAATTGTTGCTGAACATGAGGATAAGTGATGAAGATAACTGATTTTCCCCCCAAAAAATCGCGTAGCCAAAACTTTCATAAAATCGTAAATCCATTCCCGAGTAAAGCCAATTTAAGCAAAATTTTACAACGGGCGGATAAAAGGTTGACAGCGAATACGAATTTTGCTGAAGATGAGTATAAGTCCAGTCAATATTTTTCATCCCCAAAAACTTTAAACCAAACTTTCATCGAATCCGTTAGAGTCGTTTCCGAGAAACACAAGACAAATTTATACACAGGGTTTCCAAAATTAAACTTACAGTGTTCTGTAGAGCGATCTAATTACAAGAATGGCAGCAAAGTTTGTAGGAAGATCAAACAAGACGGGAAAGAAGGATTCCACAAAAAAGAAAATAAACAAATAAAGTTTTTGTTGTAAGTTATAATTTAAAATTAATGATTGCGCAGTTTTTTAAGCACTGCTTTTGTCCCATTTATATTATTTTAAAACTGAAGGCATTGCGCTAATTTGTCGGCGACAAAAGTTTTACTTAGAAAAACAGCACCACATATTCTCCTAGGGGTATTTTTTTTTTTTTTTTTTACGAAATCCAAACCAATAGCTATAAAGTTCCAAAACTATATTCCGAATCTAAAGTTTCAAATCTATAATTTTTAACTTTTGTTTTCGGTAACTTGTATAATATTCGTACAAACTTTTGTGCTCTCCTTGCACTTAGATCGCGCTGCAGAACACTGTAAGCACTCAAAGTTTAATCATGGCCACCCTGTATTTATATGAATATATATATATATATATATATATATATATATAGCATGTTACGTGATTAGCTCATTTAATATAAACAAAGGTAATACTTACATGAGAATTTTTTTCCGTCAAACCAATAGCTATAAAGTTCCAAATCTATATTCCGAATCTAAAGTTTCAAATCTATAATTTTTAACTTTTATTTTCGGTATCACTATAAACTATTCATAATGACTAAAGCTTAATAGATATTATTATCTTAAATTTTATGTGCAGAGGTTTAGAGGGTTTTTTTTTTTTTTTTTTTTTTTTGTAAAAGGCGTAATAAATATGAGAAAACAGTAGACTATGGATTTTAAGCGATTTTGTCAAAATAAGCGGTATTTACAAGAAAACAAACTATGTTCATGAAAACCAAAAAAAATTGTTCTTTTACATTTTTAAGTGTCGGGAAATATTGCGGAAGAAAAGAATTTTTAAAACGAAAAAAAAAAATCAATTATGCACAAATTATTCAACACTGTTGAGGAGTTTTTTCCTCAACTGTATTAATTTAGGAAATAAAAAAATAATTTAATAAAGTAATGTAAAAAATAAAGAAATCCCTAGAGCAAAATCACTCAGTCATGCGAAAAAAATAACAGGATAAAAAGCTATTTCTAAATTTTCTTTCCCTTAGGAGGTATCAATTTCTAAAACTCTTGTTATCTCGAGTATGTGAGGGGGAATGGTGACCTTGGATCTCAGGTGGGTAGAAAAAGCGATCCTTCTCAAGCTCTGTCGGTGGTGAAAGTGACTCCTCGCATTTTACGAAAAAGCAAGGCGTGTCAGTGGTATGAGAGAGTTTTTTTAAGAGGTCTTTAGTGTTGTGGCAACGGGGGAAAAAGGGACGCCGAGTTGAAGGCGGGAAAAAGAAGGGAAGGCGAGGACAGGACGCGGAGAGAGGATCGTTGGAAGGTGGTTCAAAAAGTTCCCGTAGGGGCGTACGCCCCTGCAGGGGCTCTCACTGGTGTGCCCCTGTGCTTGGAAACGCGATTATGGGAAGAAATAAATAAAATTCATCTGCGACAAAAATTTGGAAAAGATAACTAAAGACCTAACAACAGCAAAGGGGATCGTAAGTGCCGGTGAACTGTTGAGCAGTAGTCTGTCATCTTGTGGAAAAGAAACTTAGCTTCTTAAATGACAAGCGTTATGCAAGATGCCTTGTTTTTTAGAGAATGGAGATGTCTATTTAGTTTTGATGGGGCCAGATGCTTGAAAAGGGAAAAGGTACGTTCAATGACCGTTGGAAAGGATTCTTAAGCGATTCTATAGTGCTCGGAAGATTGCAGTATTCTGTCATCTTGTGGAAAAGAAACATAGCTTCTTAAAATGACAAGCGTTATGCAAGATGCCTAATTTTTAGAGTATGGAGGTGTCTATTTTGTTTTGATGGGGCCAGATGCTTTAAAAAGGAAACGGGACGTTAAATGGCCGTTGGAAAGGATTCGTAAGCGATCCGAACGTGCTCGGAAGATTTTCCTCAAAAAATAAAGTTGGATAGGCATCCTCGCTGTCATGCCGGAGAAAAGCAGCACGTGTGTGTGTGGTATTCATAAAGATTCCCTGAAAGGTGCTTAGGATCTTTCCCAAGAAAGTACATTTTGAATAGTCAGCTTCGCACTCGAACTCAGTTAAGAGGCACCTGTGCAACCCAAAATGAAAATAATGGCTTGAAGAAAGTGGAATCCCCAGTCATTCCCTGACTCCTGATCTTAGGTAATTATGATTTTCCTTTAGTGTTTTGTGTCAACGTGAACTTAGAATGTATAAACATGGTTGTTTAATGAACCAGATTTGCATATGAGAATAATTGGTTTAAATAATGTTCTATGTCAATTGCTGTTAATTTATATAATATGCAAGGTAGGACTGTTATTGTGAAGACTTAAAATTTTTAGTATGATCTTTTTAAAATTCTCTAATAGTAATTATTAAATAAGATGTGTAACACTAAAAACTCAAGGACATTAATTGTAAATGCAGTTAATAAAGATTAATTTATAGACTCAAGTCCAAGAAACAACGTGTTATGTACTCTGTGTGTTAATAAAGTGACATCTAGGTTGATCTTCTGTTATCTCTGAATGAATGATAAGACTTTTATTATAAAGACTTTAAACCTTATTTTTATTTGAATTCTTGCACGATAGGGAGTATATGAAATTATTTAGAGTTTACATTTAAAAGCTTAGTATGGGAGTTGCTGTCTGTGAGAAGTTTGATTTCATAAGTAGATTTATAAAGTAATTAAATAAAGTGATGAAGGTTTAAAGTGACCCATCACCCAATAAGGTCTATGTAAATTTGCAGACAGCACCTCACATCATGACCACTAAGATTAAAGAAAAAAAAAGGGGTTGAACTAAAAAAAAAGGGATGTATATATCAATATGTGTTTATGTATATTTTCAAATTTTGTGGGCAATTTAGTACCCTGCTGTGAGGGAAGTTTTGACTAAAAGTCCTAGGATTTAAGAAAAAAAATATGAGCATTGTTGTATAAATGGATTTATTTTTATGTGATAGGGCTGACTTCCCATTACTCACAGCAGGATACATGACTAATTTTTATTTTTGTTTATTTTTGGGGGGTGGCAAATTGCCCAGTGTGTATTTTTTTTCATTTCTTATTTCTATGTATTTATTATCATTGAGTATATTTTAAAGGATTGTCTATGAGAGTCTCTGTCTATGCCTAATGATTTTATATAAAGTTTAATGATGGGTAGTGCTGGACAGAGGCTGCCATAGACCATAATGTAGGAAAAATTATTTTTACACCTACATTGAGTAAAAATCATAACTGCACAGCAACATAAAACTTTCTAGTGTGCAATTTATTGCACAAATAGTTTATATTTAGGGAACCTGGGAAATTGCGGGAAAAACACAACGCTCTTTAATGTGATTTAGTAGTATGAGGAAAATTTAAAAGATAAAAATTAATTAAATTAAATCAACGGTGAGATAACAAACACACCAATCTCATCACCACAACACTATTTAGTTACAAGTTCACTTTCTTAGCTACAAGTTACATGCTTCGTTTATCTTAATATTTTTTCTTTTATTAGATGTAAAACTTTAAATAAAAATTACTTTGTTTCTTTAATTTTTAACCGAATAAAATTCGTGTCTAAGTATTTTAAATAAGTTAACTACTTATATTATATAAAATAATATTAAATTTATTTAACGTTAAAAAAAATATATTTATTTTAAAATAGGATATCCATTCTGCTTAAAGTAGGTTCCATATGGAAAATTTGTTAAGTAATACAAATTAGTGAATTTCTAAGTGTCCTTCCAACTTTGAAACGTCTGAATTTCCAAGTGCCTAAATTGTAAAATATCTAAATTTTTATGTGTCTAAACTGTAATATGTCTTAATTTTACACATATCAACCTTATTCAGACACTTACCTCAACTCATTTATAAAGATACACTTATATATCTTAATTTCAGGCAGTACATGCGTCTGAAAATTCGCATACTTAAGTGTTTCAGACATTCATGCGTCTTAATTGGTATTTCAAACACATTTCTGTCTGAATTTAAGACGCCTCTATTTACAGTGATCTTGTATAATATTCGCACAAAATTTTGTGCTCTTGCAATTAGATCGCGCTGCTGAACACTGTCAGCATTCAAAGTTTAATCATGGCCACCCAGTATATATATATATATATTTATATATATAATATGTTACGTGATTAGCTCATTTAATATAAACAAAAGATATTACTTACATGAGAATTTTTTCCCGTATTTTATAATAATAATAAATTATTGCATCCGCACGCTTTTATTTATTTATTTATTTATTTATTTATTTTTTAACATATATTAGGCACTTAGAAACTGCAACTGTTACTGAAATTTTTGTTAAAGAGTGATATATAAAATTATTCCCCTGATAATGTAATTATGCAATTATCACGAAAGCTTTTTCTACATTTTCAGCCATGTTATGATTTGATGCTTAACATATTAGCTTAAAAAATTACTTTAGTACAATATATACACTTCTTTCCAAAAAAGAAACTATTATTCTGCTGTTATAAACATTAAGATTGTTTATATTAAAAAAAAATATATATCTAGCGCTATGTATCGATTCGTTTAAATAACGTTATTTAAGTATCTTCAATTGACTAACAGTGATTTTTTTAAAAGTTCAAACACAGACAACAAGCAATATTGTTATAAAATAAAATAATATTTAATAAAGCATTTCGGAAAATATCTGAAGTATCAAAAAGGAAACGAAATTATTTTGTTCCACTTGTATTTTAAAAAGAAGTAAAAAGGAAGTAGAAAAAATCAATTTTCATTTCAGTTTAAAACTGAATTTTTAACTTTAAGGTTAAATTCTATTGTTATGAGATATGCATACTTGGATACCTTTCCAAAATTGACCAGACACTTTCGATGTCAGACGTTTTGTGAAATAAGAAGTATTATGTATAATTGTGTCTCAAGAAGTACTTCATGAATTGTCATGATACTTCAGGAGTGCATAGCACACCTTCTATATCTCAGTGAAAGTTTTTTTCACGAAAGTAAAAGGCGTACTAGTAAAAAATTAAACAAACAACAACAAAAAAAAGTTTAGGATTGCCTTGTAAAAAGTATTGTTTGAAATGCATTGTAGTAGTACCATACGACTATGATACTTCTTTTAATTATGCACATTAATTTGTAGGCGACTGGCAAGCATATTGATGGTGAAATAACAATTTATTTTAAAAATTAATATTATATGGGATCCAGATTTCGTCCCGCTATACCTCAGAAGCTGGCAAGCTGCCAACACGACCTGTGGAAAACTACTCGACAACTTCTACCTTGCAGAGCTCAGAGAGAGAACAGGAAAAAGATGTGATTAATTAAGAACTGACGTACGAGGTTATATTCCTCAAAACGAAACATCTTTTTTTTTTCATAAAATTCAAGAACGATGTTTAAGACGATTGCTATACCAACCTACTTTACCTGTAAAAATATTCGTGTAAATAATATAACCTAGTAATTTAATTAAAAGAACTCTTAAAAAGTGTTTGATCGACATTCTTACTAAACATATGAGTGTGCTTTATGAGATTACTTTTTTTTTTTTTTTTTAAATAAGACGTTCTGAATCCTGGCAAAATTACAGTGTCAGAATCGAGATCGAGTAAAACTTTTGAAATGCAAAATTTTATAAAAACGTCCACATTTCACGACAGTCTGGTTTTCGTAAGACGTCAATTAGTATGAAAAACAGGTAACTGTATTTTTCATTCTTCATATTCATCGGAATGATGTTTGGTGTTACATATTTTCTGTTCCTGGATTGTGCTCATCCTGAAGTGCATTAAATCACCACAAGATCCTTGTGAAACATAAGATGAAGCTCAGTTAGAATTATTTAACCGGAGTGCAAATATAATTAATATATGAGTCTGGTGGTACATCTACTTTACTTTCCCTGATTTCAAGTCGGATACCAATATCACAGGTGAGATTGTTCCTTATATAATTGTTTACAATGAAATTATTTTTCATACCAGAACTGGAACTTGCCACAAAAAAAGAAAAGACTCACAAAATTCAATTGTTACATAAATTATTACTTGGTGATACAGGTGATCGGTCTAATAGAAAACGCATACGCCAATTTAATGGACTTTTATTCGATACCAGATCTTATTAACAAAATAAATGCAACGAAAAAAGAATTTAAGCTAAATAATTTATTTAGCATCGCCGACGTTTTAAATGTCAGCACACAAGGATGAATTATTTACCCGATTCATTGCTTCATTGAATGATTTAAATGAGTTAAAACATAATATTATTAATGATATGCCTGATAATGGTTCTGATTCAGATAATGACGAGATATCTAATGATACTGAAAATAGTGTATTGCATAATACGGATGAAAGTAATGACTCCGGTACAACAGCAGTACAACGGGAAATTCCAGTTCAAGTCCATGATATATCTAAAAATTTATTTCAATTTACTGATATCGAGTGTATGATTCAGCCGTCTGAAAGCAACGAATTTGAAAATGTAGAGAATTTCTTAGATAACTTTGAAGATGTTTCATGTTTATTTAAGCTTCCTGATTTACATAAATTGATATATTGCAAACGTTTGCTGGTGGTGGGGGGGGGGGGGGGGACCCAGTTAATGGTATATAGAGAAAAAAGAATTCTCTCTTGGAACAAATTTAAAAATTTGTTATTGAGCGAATTTGGGAAATAGTATTCTACCGCTGACTTACACGAAATACTTACACAGCGGGAAAAAAAAAAGAGAGTGAAACATTAAAGGATTTTTTTTTTTTTTTTTTTTTTTTAAATTAAAAATATTTGTTCTCGCGGTGACATAGATGATAAAAGTTTAATGAAATATGTAATCCAGGGCATCAATGACTCAGCCTATAGAAAATCAATTTTATATGGTTGTAAAACCATTTCAGAATTCGAAAAATTCATTCGATTTCCATTTCGAAAAATTACAAATTTATGAAGAAATGACAAAAGAGGCTGAGAAAAATAAACAAATAAAACATATATTTTAGAGTAAACCTAAAGTCGATAAATCTAAATACGAAATTAAATCTAAAGTAACTAAAAATGATCAATTACGTTGTTATAACTGTGGTCAATATAACTATAAGAGTAGTCAATGTAAGAATAAACACAGAGGCTCTCTTTGTTTCTGCTGTTCGAGCTATAGCTACAAGTCTTTCGAATGTACCAAAATAAAAGAAGAGAAACCACGGAACACTACGGCACAAGTCAACACTGTAAATTCTCAAAATTTACATTTTAAAAGTACATAAGTAAACCTAAAGTCGATAAATCTAAATGCGAAATTAAATCTAAAGTAACTAAAAATGATCAATTACGTTGTTATAACTGTGGTCAATATAACTATAAGAGTCGTCAATGTAAGAATAAACTCAGAGGCTCTCTTTGTTTCTGCTGTTCGAGCTATAGCTACAAGTCTTTCGAATGTACCAAAATAAAAGAAGAGAAACCACGGAATACTACGGCACAAGTCAACACTGTAAATTCTCAAAATTTACATTTTAAAGATATTTATATTAATTCAGTTCATATTGATGCACTTGTAGACGCTGACTCGCAGAAAACACTGGTTAAGAACAATATTTATGAAAAAATTGAAAATTCAGTAAATTTAGAAGATACTTATATTTCTTTAATAGGACTGGGTAAAATGCTAATTAAACCTTTGAGATGTTTTGTAACAGAAATTCGAGAGTTGATGATGATTTTTTTTCTACATGCGTTTATGTTGTTCCAGATCATGCTATTGGTTTTGGTTTCATTGTGGGGATAGATGTGCTGAACCAAGGTACTTTGACAATTTTTTCAGGAGGTGTATCATTAACTAAAAATGAACCTATTATAAATAACTTTCTAATTAATTTGGTAAATGTAGTAGAAAATGTTGACATTGATTTGACTCATCTCAACGATTAAAGGACGCGGTCTGAATTATTTACACTAAATAAAAATTACACTCCTAACAAAACAAAAACAGCAGACATAACTATGAAAATTAATTTGACCGGAAACATACCTATAGTTTCTGCTCCCCGATGATTTCCACCTGTTGAAAAGCAGATTGTTGAAAAGCAGATTGTTGAAAATCCTTAGGAATGGATTTTTTCATGTTGACGTTGAAGAGAGTTCCCGAAAATATATAAGTTTTGTTATGCACGAGGGGAAATATGAATTTATTAAATGTCTTTTTGGTTTGACAAATTCTCCTAGTGTTTTTCAATGGTATATTTATAATGTTTTTCGCCAATTATTGAAAGATAATGTTGTCATTATTTACATGGATAACATTATTATTGCATCTAAAACAGAATCCCAAAATATAGAAAATTTAAAATTGGTCCTACAAACAGCTTCAGACTATAGTTTAGAACTGAATCTAAAAAAATGTGACTTTTTAAAACGTGATATTGATTTCTTGGGTTATAGAATATCAAGCGGTAAAATTCAACCTTCGTTGCATAAAACTAAAGCTGTAGAAAATTTTCCAGAGCCAAAGAGCACAAAAGATGTGCAGAGCTTTTTAGGATTCACAGGGTATTTTAGAAAATTTATTAAAGGGTATTCGATAATTTACCAAACTATTAAGTGACTTGTTGAAGAAAGATACTAAATTTAAATTTGGAATACAGAAAAGGACTTCTTTTCAGGAACTCAAAAATGCGTTGTCCTCCGAACCTATATACAGCCTGAAAAGTGAAGCCGAAATACATACAGATGCTTGTAAGAATGGTTATAGCGCTGTATTAATTCAAATCTCTATAATAGATAATAAATTTCATCCTGTTTATTTTATGAGTAGGAAAACATCTGATTGTGAAAGTAAATACTCGAGTTATGAACTAGAGACATTGACAGTGATAGAAATGCTTAAAAATTTTCGGATTTATGTACTAGGAATCCCATTCAAAATTGTGACTGATTGCAATGCGTTCGCAATGACCATGGACAAAAAATATGTCTGTACTAAAGTTGCTAGATGGGATTTGATGCTCTCGGATTTTGACTATAAAATTGAACATCGTACAGGTACACAAATGCGCCTCGTCGACGCCCTCAGTAGAAATCCCGTTAGCATGACCATAGAAGACAGTCTTATGCTTAAAATAGCCCAAGCACAAGATTCCGACGAACATATTAAAACAATCAAAGAAATTTTAAACGTTAAACCCTATAAGGACTATTTAATCAAAAATAATATTTTATACAAATGTGCTAACGGTAATGACTTGATTGTGGTTCCAGAAAATATGCAGTTAAACATTATTAAAATAGCTCATGAAGAAGGTCACTACATTGCGAAATACACAGAGGAGAATTTAGCAAATGAGTCTTTTATTCCGAGAATTGAACAAGAAATAGAAAAATGTATAACAAATTGTGTTCCATGTATTGTAACAAATCGC
This sequence comes from Salticus scenicus, assembly GCA_963930645.1. Lineage (NCBI taxonomy): Eukaryota > Metazoa > Arthropoda > Arachnida > Araneae > Salticidae > Salticus > Salticus scenicus. The sequence continues at coordinate 289,415,192 of OZ005657.1, read as the reverse complement.
AAGCGCGGCAAACAGGAAGGATACACCCGATCTAGAAAAATGACATTCCTTTACATACGTATCATGTTGATCATTTGGGCCCTTTAGAAAGTATTAATAAAAATTATAAACACATATTTGCTGTTATAGATGCCTTTACTAAATTTATCTGGCTTTATCCAACAAAATCAACGGATACAAGAGAAGGTATCTCAAAATTAGAAATACAGAAAGCTACATTTGGAAATCCAACTCGCATCATTTCCGATCGCGGATCAGCTTTCACATCAAAAGAATTCGAAGACTATTTTGCCGAAGAAAACATACAGAATATACACATAACGACTGGATTACCACGAGCTAATGGACAAATAGAGAGAGCTAATTCCATCATTATTTAGATTTTATCTAAACTTTCCATAAAAAACCCCACTAAATGGTATTTACACGTAAATGATGTTCAACAGGCAATAAACTCTACTTTCCAGCGAGGCACTAACACTACTCCTTTCGAACTTCTTTTCGGAACTAAAATGAAACATAAAAATGACACTATAATTTTAGACTTACTTGACGAAGAATTAAGATCAGTTTACACAAGTAATCGCGAAGAGCTACGGAAAGAAGCGAAAAACAAATTCTGAAGGTGCAAGAAGGAAACAAAAAATACTACAACCTCAGAAGAAAAAAACCCAACAAAATTCAAAATTGATGATGTAGTCGCGATAAAAAGAACACGAAAAGGCCTCGGATTGAAATTAAAGGCGAAATATCTCGGTCCATACAAAATCTCAAAAGTGAAAAACAATGACACATGTGATGTTGAGAAAATTGGGTTCAATGATGAACCAATGCGTACCAACACGTGCGCTGAGTACCTTAAACCTTGGCCTGATATAACGTAAAGACAAAGAGTGCTGTGTATATAGTTTAATTTGTATATAAGTAAAAAATAAATAAATAAATAAATAAAATAAAATAAACTTTTTCTTCTGTAATCAGTATTATTTCCTATATTTGTTTTGAAAAATTCTACTATTTTAATTGTATTAAATTTGTTTGAAAATTCGTTCTTTAAATCTAAAAAAATATAGAAGATGACAAAGACAAAAGAAGAAGAAAAAAAAAAGAGAGAGAGATTGGTTGTGGATCTTTTCAAAGACGAATGAACAAGTAATAACGACGTAAAACTACGGAATCCACAACGTAATCAAAAGACGATGTTTTTTTATGTGCTTATTGTTCTATGTGAACTGGCAGCTGTTTTTTTTTTCTTCTTCTTTTCATACATGCTACTACTTTCCGATTAAAGATGATACCCAAGTGAGGTCACCTGGACTGGTCAGGAATGGCCGTTATGGAATCCAGTTTTCGCCCCTCTGTACTTCAGACGCTGGTAAGCTGCCAACACGAAATTGAATTGTTTGAAATGCATTGTAGTAGTACCATACGACTATGATGCTTCTTTTAATTATGCACATTAATTTGTAGGCGACTGGCAAGCATATTGATGGTGAAATAACAATTTATTTTAAAAATTAATATTATATGGGATCCAGATTTCGTCCCGCTATACCTCAGAAGCTGGCAAGCTGCCAGCACGACCTGGGGAAAACTACTCGACAACTTCTACCTTGCGGAGCTCAAAGAGAGAGCAGGAAAAATATGCGATTCATTAAGAACTGGCGAACGAAGCCATACTCCTCAAAGGAAACATCTTTTTTCATAATTCAAGAACGATGTTTAAGACGATTGCTATACCAACCTACTTTACCTGTAAATATATTCGTGTAAATAATATTACCTAGTAATTTAAAGGAACTCTTAAAAAATATTTGATCGACGTTTTTATTAAACATATGAGTGGGCTTTGTGAGATTACTTTCTTTTTCTTTTTTTTTAATGAGACGTTCTGAATCCGACATATATATAGCCCTATTTAAATAATAACATGCAGAGTATTAAACCCAATATGAAGCCAGTTTTAGGAAATCTGATATGCTACATTAGACATAGCATAACTGCAGTCAAAACACAGAAATATCAAATAGCTAATGAAATATGACAATTTTTACTAAATAATTTTTAACTACGCTTGCGCAAGTGCTAAAAATTTTGCATTCGCATAATTCAAAGGCCAAAAGTATTAAGCTACTTACATGAAAACTCTAAAAAATTAACTTGTAAATTTAGAGTTGCCGGCGATAGAAAGATTCAGTTCCTCTCAGATGAAAAAAAAAGGAAAACTGCAAGGGATTTTGTTCACATATTTATTTTGATTCAATCAATAGTGATACAGCATTCGTTAATTGTAAATAAATTTTGACAAAACCTCGTATCATATTCCTTTTCATCTTCCTTCCTTCCTTTCTTTTTTCTTCTTTTTGAGTGAGAGAGGAACTGATATTTGGTTTATTCAACCGCCAACAACTCTTTTGAATTTACACAGTAATTTTTTACTGTTTTCATATAATTAGCTCAATACTCTTGGCTAATAAATTATGCAAACGGATTTTATTTTTTTCTTTTGCGTATTCCAACATTATTTAATTATTTACTTAACATTTTTGCAAAAAATTTAAATATTATGCAAGAGTACATTATTTTGGCAACTAAGAAAAAATAATTAGTTGCCACTGATGCCTGACTTTCACATTCTAATTTCTAACCCTGCTTATAATGCATCTGTGTTCTACACCATTGAGTTCAGCGTCAACTGAAGATAAACTTTTCCAGTTTCATAAAGTGATTCTAAATTAAGAAAGACATCGTGCAGAAGTGTTTTTTGGGCGATATTTAATCTAGTATGCTCCTTCTATTTGGTGCATAGTACCAAATAGAGTACTTTTCTTAACCTGGCACTTTTAATTACTTTGTTAAGATGACAAATTTTTAACTGAACGAAATATCTTTGGAGTATTCAGCACACATTAACACTTTTCCTTACGTGGCGAACACCGCGAGAATTAAAATTGAGAAAAACTTTGACACCAGCAATAATATTTTTTCTTTTATTATATGGAGATATATTTCCATACCACTTAGGGTATCTCTGTCATCCAAGATAAGAAGAGAGAGAGAGAATTTTTCACCCTTACTCAAACATAAAGTGAGATTTCTAAATACAAACTTGCAAGAACAGAAAAATACTTAAATTCTATTCTAGAATTTAAGTATTTTTCTTTTCTTGCAATTTTTTCGCTAGTTTGCATTATTCTAATGTAAATTGCTAATGATGTCCAAATTTTCAGCTCACTGGTATAACTCAGTATAGTTGTATTTAATTAACTATGTCAATTGTTTTCGCTGCTGATCACTGAAATACTATTGCACTGCAAATTGATGAAACTTTCTTTTTAAATGGTCAATAAAAAATTACTTACCTAATTCCAGTTTTTTTATTTTATTTATTTATTTTTTTCGCGTTTCATTGTAGAAATATAAATTTTTACAGCTGATAGCAAAATATGAATTTTCTTATAAATTTTTTTTTTTTTTTTTTTTTTAAATCGTTAAAATGTCTGATTTTTGTGAAAAGTTAAGGGTTTTTCATTTTTATGAATAACATGTTTTCTGATCAAAAATTTCAATTGATTGGCCCAAAAAGAGTGCATGAATTTCTAACAATGTTTAAAATAAAGAAATATGGAAAATTCCACTTTAGTGGGTATCCTGCCACCATTTAAAAAACAAAACAAACGACAACAACAAAAAAGTATAATATTTATGCAGTTAATGACAGAAAAGCTAATTTTGCTTTTATGCATTTCTTTTTCTCCCAAAAAATAATCCTTTACCTAGATTTTTTTGTGTATTTACTGAAGTATATACAGTTAGCAGCGAAAGACTAAAGCACACATCCATACTTTTTATATTTTTATTTAGTCTGATCGCTAGTTTTTATCATAAACTTACTTTTTTATAAACAGTATAGGACTAAGATCATGACTCGACAAATATTTACTTAATAAAACAATATTAGGTGCACGTCTTTTAAGTAGGAGTTATTGCTAGCACTTTAAAAATTTTGCTGCTGACTGTATTACATACTTTAAGTCAAAAATAAAACAAACGATTTTAAAAAATGTGAAAATTTTCATCAAGATACAATTGAGCGTGGTTTTATTAGGGTTTCTTCAAAGAAAACTGCTTAAGGTTTTATGGTTGGATCAAAAACCCTTGTATAAATAATGGTTTTACTTATTAAATACAATAAAGAGTCAAAAGTTCATCTTCAAAAAAATTTTATTACAATAATTTAAAAAAGAAGTTTTTACAATCAAATCTTTTCTAGCTGTGTCTTACCTATTTTTATAATATTAAGACAACAAGTTAATAAAGTCAGTCTTCCAAAATAAGTCTTATTAGTAATTAAAAAATAAATAAAATTACATGCATATGTATGTAAAAAAGTATGACATTAAAAAGAAAAAAAAAAAAAAAAAAGGGAGGGGGGGGGAGACAGATACAAATGCTTACAAAAATAATTTCACCTTTAAAATATTGTAAATATGAAAAAAAGATAGTTTTATTTTTAAATGAAACAAGTAGAAACATATGAAGATGACATACATGTAGCTAAAAGGTTTAGGCATCTCTTCTAATAGCAGATTTACAATTCCGTAAATACGACAATAAGTACTTTTTATGTTATAACACTGCTCTCTGTTGAACTGCTATAAAAAGACCCACTCTGTTCGCATGACAAACGGTCATGTCTTCTTTCAACCCAAAATAATTGTTGTCAGTTCTTGCATTTTATGGTGCTTATTCAAAGTTTTGTGCTTATTACTTTAAAATAACAGTTCTGCTCTCAAAACTCTGCTCAGATTCGGAACAGCAAACATCTCCTTTACTTCCATTCTTTCTTCATCAGAATAATCTATTAATTTGCTTCCAGATGAAACTGCTTTTCTCTGGAAAGAAAAATTTCTTGTTGTCAAATATTAAATAGAAGACATTATGAAAATAAATAATTATATGATTAAAAAAAAAACTTTTTATATACCATGTTTTTAAGTTTTCTGATGAATCATTAATAGAATACACGAGGATAAAAAATATTAAGCAATATTTAAGCATGCGGACTCAGTTCAGTGAACTAATAATAATAATGGAAAAAAAAATGGTTTTAGAAATAAAATATTACTCCTTTTAGAACAACGTATCATGAACTACATTAGTACTTATCATTGTGTATAAAATTTTTAAACTGATAATGTCGTCAATTTTTGTGATATGCATAATTTAACTTTTTATAATTTTTTAACGTTCACGTTTAATTAAATGTATTTATTTTTATGTCAAAAGAAAAAGAACTCGTAAATTTTTTTGGCAACAATTAAATTATAACTAATATTTTAATGGCTAATTTTACCATGTTTTTATTAACTTCTATTCTTGTTTGTTTGTGTGTTTGTCCGGTACAAATTTTGCAATCTATTTTTAACTAACTTCCCCATTAGCTAGACAGTTGAAACTTTCACAGTAGCTCAGAACCCGGTGACAACACAATACTTCGAAGGCAGATTTTCGAATAGTTTTCTTTTAATTAATTAAAATATGAAATTAATAAGCTCCTAATAGCAATAAAAATAGCCATTAAAATATTAGCTATAATTTAATTGTTGCCAAAAAAAAAAAATTATGAGTACAATTATGAGTACAAAAATAAATAGTACATTTAATTCAACATGAACGTTAAAAAATTATAAAAAGTTAAATTATGCATCTCACAAAAATTGACGTCATTTTATTTTTAAAACCAATTTTTTTTTTTTTTCATTATTATTAGTTTACTGAACTGAGTCCGCATGTTTAAATATTGATTATATATTATTTTTTATCCTCGCATATTTTATTAATGATTCATCAGAAAATTTAAAAACATGGTATATAAAAAGTTTTTATTTTTTTTTAATCTTATAATTATTATTGCTATTAGGAGCTTATTTTCATATTTTAATTAATTAAAGGAAAACTATTTGAAATATTGTGTTGTCACCGGGTTCTGAGCTATGCTAAAAGTTTCAAATGTCTAGCTAGTAGGGAAGTTAGTTAAAAATAGGTTGTAAGATTTGTACCGGACAAGCAAACAAGAATAGAAGTTAATAAAAACATGATAATAAAGCACATGCAACATATTGACGCATTATGATTAGTTTTATAGATGGACAAAAGACAAATATATACTATATTAATTCATAATTAATCCTAAGCATTATTGGAAAGTGTTAAAACTGCTTAACACGTCTATAAATTTAATTTCTAATTACAGCCCTTATATGCCGAAATATTTTTGTGCAACCTTGTAAATCTGGTTTAACATACCATATTCCATAGAGATATATATATTTAACGTATTAACAATAAATATAAATTTCATTATTTTGCAGTAGAAAGTTATTTAAATATGATTTAATGTATCTAATTTTATGTGGCTCTGTAAATCTTAATGCTAATTATATTAGACAAAGCACTTTTTGTGCATAGTAATAAATATCAATTTCACTAATATTTATGCAAATTAAAGGTATTAAGATGTATGCAAATTAAAGGTATTAAGATGTCAGTTTTAAGGAATTTCCTTAATATTTACAAGAGTTAAAGTGTGGACAGGCAGAATAACTTTTAAAGTTATAAACCCTTTTCAATATTTTGGATGGTGTTAAAAAACAGCATAAAACAAAAGCATTATCCGAAAACAATTTAATGGGATAAAATACAGAATGATATAGTTTCGAGACTGTCACTTTTTGTACATACAATCAGGTTCTTTAGAATAAAATCACAGCTTAAGATAAAATTGCAGTGAGTGACTCAAATCAACTTTTTCAAATACATATACTGAAAACTTAAATTTCTTTGGACAGCCTCTCGTTCAGGGCTGTGGCTTGGGGGTAGGGGTAACCGAGCAATGAACCAGGAAGGTTAATAATTACAAAATGCAGCTGAAATTAAAGTCTACTAAAATTAGCTGCCAGATAAAAGTTAAAGATTTAAGGCAATTATATATGTTCTTCATTGGATCAATAAAATAAGAATATTTAAGAATAAAAAAAAATATTAAAATAAATTTAAAAAAATTAAGTTTAAAATTCCTACTGAAGTCTGATCTAAGTGATCAGATAATTTTATAAATCAGATAATGGATAAGATGACTTAAAGTAGAAATTTATTGATTAAATATTAGATGTGGAACTGAAAAAAGCGTTTTACGCCAAAGAGGAGAGAGACAGGTATCGAATTCATTTAGTGCATTTTACATTTCTAACAACACTATCACTATCTCTTGGAATAGAATGAATTTTATTAAATACATAGTACAAAGAAATTTGTTAGTAGAAAGAAGTCATAAACAAATATTTGATATAATGTTTGCAATTGTGGGTGAATATTTAATTTTGAAAAATACTTCTGTGACACACAAACACAACAAAGAAAATAAGCAGAAGTAATATAAGCAATAATGAAAAACATTAAACAGTTAACTGCATGAAAATAATTACTTACTTATTTCTTCATATCATGCCAATCTTTTTCCAGATTCGATTTGTTTTCTTTGCATATTTTCAGATGAATAAGTTGAACTTTTAGGTAGACAGAGACTCGGTAGAGCTGATAATTTCAATTGTGGTCATACATTTTTCTGCTGAAAACAGAAAAACAGCCAGCTTAAAAGATTGCTTTAAATTCTTTCAACAATACATGTACAGTAAAGTCCTTTTCCCTAAAACTGCACTTCAACTATTTTCATATTAAATTCATTTTAAATAACTACTATGTTATGCTTGTTGAATTCATTAGAAAGTTTAATATTATTGTTAATAATAAGCTTATGTTAATATTCTGAACAGAAATATTTGTAATGCTATTACAATCTAAATGTAACATTAAATTAGCCCGTATATTTTTAAGCATGTATTAAGTTTAAATAACTGCAATTTAATACTAGTTAAACGTTATAATTAACATTTATAATTATATATTTTTAATATAAGTTAATGCCAGTAATTATAATTTTTTAAGGATTTGTCAGAAAAGCAGAACAACATTATAGCATAAATATATTATGGCAATAAGCATTTATTATAGAAAAAATTATAACAGCTGTATAAGGATTAAAATGAAAGAAATATAGATGTTGATACAGTAATACACTCTTTAACAAAAAGTACAATCAGCTATATATAAATAAATCTGAAGCATAGAAACAAACTGTCAGCTTTGAAATTAGTTTTTAAGAAATACAGTAGAATTAAATAGGGCGTTCGTAAATACTGCTGAATATACTAAATTTCGTTACTGACACTTATCACATTCATCAATTTTGCATTTCAATTACTTTATAGCAAATACCACTGTTTTCAGAATAAGCTCAGATACAAATAAAAGCTCTACTTACGTGGGAAAGTAATCTAAATGCTTGGAACATAGACATCCTTGGAAAACTTCTTTTCCGATTTTCAAAAGTCTAATCCATTCTTTCCTCCGGTTAATCATGAGACTGCAGCCATTTGGTGATGATTTTTGATTAGTCTTTTGGTATTGGGAAATTTGAAAAACCTAACATTGGGAGCTTTGGAACTTCTGTTATTACACTGGGGCACACAGCAATATATATTATCTCTTTTTTTAAAAATAATTTTAGGCTCCACTAATGCAATAACATTCACGCACAACGAAGCTTACACGAACCCGACATGTCTTGTTTACAGTACTGTGCGAGTTTCAGCTTTTATACACTAGAGGGCGTCGATTTCATTTCACTCGCGAATGGCTCACACACCTAACATTTTCATTAAAATTCAAATATTAATCATACCCCACAATAGAAAAAATTAAATACTATCTATAAGAAAATAAGGAACACACAGAAGACACATTTAATGATTTAAAAAATTTAATTATTATCAAAAAAAAAAAAATAATAATAAAATAAGGATCCTCGTAAATTTAAACATTATGACATAACACAATTTTCCTCCCCCCCCCCTCTTTTTTTTTTCTTTTTTTTTTTTTTTTTTTTTTTTTTTTTGACATCATAATATATATAACAAATAATTAACACAAAATAATAAAAAATAAATAAATCGGCAATAAAAACTTTTACTTCACAAAATTTTCTTCGCTTCCAAACGTTCACAATTACTTGGCAGAAATAACATAAATTTAATTAGCGATATGATAATAGCTGCATTTAGAAAAAGTTTATTAGTTAATTACAGTGCCTTTGTATAAAGTTCAATTTTGTTATGAGAAGGGGGGTCTTCAATACGAACAAAAGTCCATACAACTATTAAAACAGTCTGTGAAGATTTTTAAACAACTCGTGAATACATTTACTAAATTAATATCGATCTAGTGAAGATCTTAACCCAATCTACCTTCTTAACTTGATACACAAGCTTACACACAGAGTGATGGCTTTAAAAGGCACAAGGGATACAAAAATTTATACAATGCAATTTTCCATATCAAATATTAAATGAAGTTAAATAATTAGTTGGTAACAATTTAAGTATTTAATAAGAAACAAATTTTTATGATTAACTCATTTTAAACCAAAAAATAAAAAATATACCGACAGGTTACTATCAATGATGGAGGCCTGAGATCCTCTGGAGGCAGCTACAGGTATCTCTGGTACTCACAAAGTCGTACTGGTATCTTGCCAACACACTAGTACTTGAACACACGACATCACAGCCAGATTTTGCTCCATCGTATTTCAGTTTTCTTGACCACCGAAATAATCAGAATCCGGTATCTTATCAGCACAAAAAGAAGACACCACCTTTATGGCAGTCAAGCGTAAGAATACCTTTCAGGCATTCAACATTCGGATCCCAACTCGTGTGACTGCGAGAAGGCACTTTATAAACCACACACCCGAAAACCATTTTTCTGGACATTTTTTACTCGTGAACGTTCCAGCTAACATTTTCATCACACGTCTTCTAAAATTTTTTATATTGTGAGAAACATAGTAGTTCTGCCGAATATCATAATGTTAACAGGAAAATCAACCTCTTTAGGTTGAACGAAGTTCCAGCACGAGACAATTCAAAACCTCACCCTAGTCGACATCTTCTTTTCTTTTGAGAAATATACTTCCGGAGATATTACACAGTACATCCTGGCTAAGAATCTTGCACCAGGGCCATGAAAATATGGTTATATGAGGCCACATGGACCCCAATAAGGGCCTAGCCCTTTTTCCAAGCTTCATATTTTACACCATACAGCACACATGAAAACGACGCCTCAATTGCCGTGAATTCCCGAGCTTCACCCACGCTGTTACAATTGTTGCCAAACAGTCCAGAGAAACTCTAGATGAAAAAACCAACCGCCAATCAGCTGTCGAGACACTTTCAAACGAAGTTCACACTGAACTTGCGAATTGGCAGAACCAAGGTATTCTGCCTGCGATCTGTACGCACCAACACACATGCTAGAGTGACCTCGGGGTGACCGCTGACAGAGTTGAAGGGCAAAACACGACAGATGTCACGACTTTAACTATACTCGGGGAAAGGATAACTTGACAGTGTGTATTAGCCTGTAGAAATTACACATCCGCGAAAGAAAATAGTTCTTTACTATATTTAAGTGTAATAAACTTTTTCTCGATTTTTTTTTACTCTGGTAAACTGAAAAAAGATTAACTATTTAAATTAAACATATTTATGTTAACACATGGAATTTTTTGTAATAGATAAGCATAAAATTTATATCAATGTATTGTTTCGCGAAGAAAGTCTGTTGGCGAAATATTGGCTGAAGAGGGAATACCGGAAGCAACCTTTTAACCCCTATTGTGAGTGCGAAACAGTTTGGTGGGGCTAATAGATTACATTATTTTCGAAAATTTGAAGATAATTAATGCACAGTCCGCTTCTTTAATTTCACAACTGTTAAAAATAGAGTAAAAATTTTGACGGATTTGAACTTTTGGAAAATTTTCACACCAGATTCACACCAAATATGTCAATGAAATATTCAAGCTAACAGGAATAAGGAAAAATATTTTTCGACAAATACATTTCTTTTTCGTTATTATTATTACATTGATAATATAATTTGAATTCGTTTACGCATTGTTATATAAAATATTTTTATTTCCAATACAAGCAACTAATAGTGTTTACATTAATTTATACTATGCACTATATACTAAAGATTTTACTTTTTTTTTTTTTTTCTGGAACAGAACAATAAAAGAAAAACATAATTATCTTTAATAATAATAATAACTATCATATATATATATATATATATATATATATATATATATATATATATATATATATATATATCAGACTTATATATGTAAAATTTATATATAAATGGGAGACAGATCAATTATTTAAAGCCGAAATTACATAATTAGCAAGCATTACATTGTAAAACAAATTTTATTTTAATGGATATTTACTTAAAGAAAATTAATTGGGAAATAAATACTGTTTGAGACTTTATAACAAATTGATCGATACCTTGGAGAGGAATTACAAAATTTTAAAGATATGTAGAGCAATTATGTAGGATTTTCTATATTGCAGTTTAAAATATTTACTTTTAAAGATATCATTATAAAAAATTTTGATTAGAAAAAGCTTACATTGAATAGAATTATTACTTATAATTCTGTAGATTTAGTTGGTAAAATAATTTCATCAAGTGAATAAAAACTATATTATTTAACAAAAATAATAAATTAAATTAATTTAAATTAAATTAAAAATAAATAAATAAATAAAGGCTGATAGTGGTCAAGTGAATTGAAATGAAATTTAAATTCTGTCCTACACATAGTATAATTTTGTGAAAGTGGCCTATTTATTTATTGTGTATGCATGAAAATGTACTCCTGACACTGCCTGCTTTAATCAAGGTAGTCTACCGCAAAATTTTAACGACACAATTATTATTATTATTATTGGCTCTTGAAAGAAATAGTTCTCTCGTCCTTATAAATCTATCTTTTGAGATTTGAATTTAGAGCCAAGAGCCTCCTAAATTCATAAAAATGCCTCGAAGTTCTTCCAAAAGCTACACAAAAGTCAAAAACTTATTTTTAGATATCTAAAATAATTCCAAATGGCTACAAAATTGGTATTCATTCAATTGCTAAGTTTTTCAGTATCAAGTATGACGGAATTTTGACTCATTTTCTGCAATTGCTCTACATAATTTACTACAATAGTAATTTTTCGATTTAAATATACAAATAACCTTAAAAAAATGGGAGGGGGTTCTTAACTTTGTTTATAAATTGTAGCCCTTTGAAACGGTTACTATATAAATTTCTGAAAATTTCTGTCGAACATTATCTCTCAATTTTACCTTTAATATTTTTTTAACTGTGCCAAAGGGAAGACAAAATCACAAAATAAAAAGATAAATCGTTTTTATTTAGTCTATGCTGTCGGAAAGAAATAGTCCTCAATAAAAGTGTGGAAACATTGTTTCTGAAAATTTTAAGATTGCTTTTAAATTTAATATCACACATTAATATCAAAGCATGCTTATCCATTCAATATATCAAAATAAATTGAAAAATGCGTGAAATGACATGCTTTCATTCCTATTCCAAATAATCGAATAACGTAACATTTCCCTCTTTCTCATCTATAAAAATCTCATACATTCCAACCTCCTAAAAATGCTATGAAAATAAATGTTTCAACTCAGTTTTTAAAAATAGCAGTCGCAAAGGTGTGTGTTTATCAGTATTAAATAAATACATCAAGACAAATCATATTTACAAGTAAATTAAAATTCGCTTCCCTTTCATATAAATTGTGAGTTTCTTAATTTTATTCAGAAATAAATATATAAAAATTCTCATATTCACATTTAGCATAAAAAATCGGGATACAGACAAAATGAATGTATAAACAAATTGTAAACAGAGATTGCCTCTGCATATGAAAATTCACTATATTTATTTATTTATTTTAAATTAATATTTTTTAAATATTTTCATAAAAGCTTTAAACTATTTCCACTTTCTCATTTTTTTACTGCTTTTAACATTTACTGATTAACCGGTAAATAATAATGCAAATTGAAAATCTATTACGTTTTGTTCATTTAGAACTTTTTGTTCATTTTCTCCACAGAAGATACTGCCATTTAAAAATCACAGTTTAAATCTTATGATAAAATAATTTTTCTGCCAAAATATATTCGAAATATTTTAAATGTATATATTTAAATTATAAATATATATATATATATATTTATATATATATATATATATAATAATCGGTTTCTCTTTAAAGAAAACAAAGGCAAAAAATGTACATACAGATAATATTTTATTTAATTTTTTCCTTTTTCAAAATATTTAAGTATTAACCTTTTTGTTTTTGTTTTTCTCTCAAGGTAAAATGTAGTATATACACAATTTGCAGTAATATGGATTTACAATAAATTGTAAGTAATGAATTTAGCGTAAATTCATTTCTAAAGAAACTAAAAAATATACTCTGAAAAAATATTTTTACTTTAATCGAAAAAAAGAAAAAGAAAAAACTTTCCGAAATCATCGCTAAATCGCCCGATATCGCAACCCAATTACCGCCAAGTGCGTAAACAGGTCTCTGTAGCCTTTGCAATGCTGACAAGTTATGCGTTCCCCGAGTATAAACACGGGAACAACCTATAAAGTTAAACGATAAGGGAAAATGAGATCTTTGCCGGAAAATTGAATAAACAAACAAACAAACAAACAAACAAAAACTAAGAGGGATTGAGATTAAAAAATAAATAAAATAAAAAAGATCTGATTTAAAGTAGCTATTGTTAAATTCTAGACTTAAATTTTTTAAAGGCGAAAACTATAGATTATTTACAACTGTTGTAATCTAATTATAACACAGTAAAAAAATAAATAAATAAATAAATAAATAAAAATATAAATAAATCTATGAGCAATCCTACCAGTTTATCTTAGCAATTTTTACTGAAGGAATACTGTTAGACTAATGCAGAAATTCTCTGTTTGAACAGTGTTTTCCAATGTTAAGAACATGGTAATCCTGTTAAAGAATAAGACTGTATCCGTGTGAAAAATAATATCTTCGTTTTACGGTCTGGGTAATCCTGTTGACTAAATACAGACTTTTCCTGTTTAAAACTTAATTTTCCGTATAGGCAGGGTAATCCAGATTTTAACCTTCTTTGGTTTTAGTGCCGCAAAACTTTTATAGAACTGAATGTAAAATCTTTTAAAATTCATTTTCTATATTTTATTAAGAGGAAATTTACGAAGGGATTCCTGAAATTTCATGTTAGGCCTGAGTATGGAGCGTACTGGTTGTAAAATATCCGAAAATTGTTATATTATAGTATTCTGAATTATCTTACTATTTTATATTTTAATAAGAGAAATCGTAGACAAAATACAAGACGGCATAATATTTCACTGAAACCTTCTTTTGCCTAAAACTTCTCACAATAAAACATAGAAATTTAATTTTAAAATGATTTAGCATATAATTGTATAGATTAATTCCATGAAGTAAAGTATATGTCAGTCACACAGAAGTATACGATTCCCTGCCGCTATGATTATACAGAAATCTTTATCGTACATGTATAGCAGGTTTTTTTTTTTTTTTTTGTGATTAAATCGGATAGTGATTGTTAGAAATTATTGGTGGAAACGGAAATATCTCTGTGGACTCATATTATATTTACATGGAATTACCCTATAACAAGTTTTTTGCCTCTAAAACCAATCAATCACAGTCTTAGACGTAATATGGTTCTGTAATAATTTCTCGCATACAAAAACGTAGAAAATTAATTTTAAAAACATTCAGCATGCAGTTATGAATTTATATATATATATATATATATATTATTTATGTATTTTTACCAATGACACACAAGCCCAGTAAACAGTAGCAGATCCATTATTTAAGTAAAATTATCTAGCTGTATTTAAACGTTGATCTAGTAAATCATATACATAAAAAAAAAAAAATAATAATAATTTGCAGTAAATAAATACAAAATGTTACACGAAATTTGCTGGCACCTTTATCTGTTAATCTAAAAAAAACTTTATTAAGGCTACATTAAAGTAGCCTCTCAAGAATTATATCTAATGTTTGATTTTTCATCATTTCCCCAAGAATATTCATAGGGTCATACTTGGAAGTATGATACCGCATTCGCACACTCTTATGATTTGATAACAATATGTGGAAAACTCTGTAAAATGCACAATATTTTTACATAAATGTAAAATTTATTAAAATATTGAAAAACAAACTTACCTAAAAAATAAACTAATAAATACCACTTCTTAAAAAAGACACACTAATATATACCCAAGCAGCACCGAAACGTTCTCTGAACGTTCAAAAATTGTTCTACAAACACGTTCTAAGAACGTTCACTTTGAACGTGTTATAGACGTCTATTTGTCCATCTTGAAGCCGTACAATAGTACGGTTCAGAGAACGTTCAATGAACGTGTAACTATCACCATCGGTGTTATAGAAACGTTCTGAGAACGTTCTACGTATACGGTCTCAGAACGTTCTAAACGTCTTTAGAACGTTTTCAAAACGTTATACACATTTTCAGAACGTTCTAGAAAACGTACTGTAAACGTTCTAAAATAGTGTAGAAAAAAAAAAAAAAAAAAACTGTGACGTCATTATAAAAAAAAAACACCACAGTACGGGCGTTTAAAAGTAAAAAGTACATATTATTACTTACAAACTTTGAATAAACACCATAAAATGCAATAAACTCGCAACAATTGTTTCGGGTCGAAAATACACACGACCCTTCATCAGGCGAATAAAGTAAGCACGAGTGCTGCAGTCAAAGCGGCAACGCAATTGGTGCGTTGCCGCTTTGACTGCAGCACTCGTGCTTACTTTATTCCCCTGATGAAGGGTCGTTTGTTTTTTCGACCCGAAACAATTGTTGCGAGTTTATTTCATTTTATGGTGTTTATTCAAAGTCTGTAAGTAATAATTTTTACAACGCCAGTTTTGTGGTGCTTTTTTATTAAAAATTACATAGCTGATGATGCAACACATGAACAGGATTATAAACTACTTTTTTTTTTATTATTCATATAATGTTTGAGAAATTTTAACATACTTACTATTCCTTTAATTTCAACGTAATATGCATCAAAAATTCGATATTATATGAGAGTTTTCCGAAAATAGTGCCATTACGTCTCTTTATCCCTTAAAACATTTCTTAAATTTTTTCATTTTTTTTTTTTTTTTTTTTTTTTATTTCTTTTTTTCCTCTGATTTGAAGATAATGAAGTTATAGTATTAATTACAAAACTTTGAATAAACACCATAAAATGCAAGAACTCGAAACAATTGTTTCGGGTTAAAAGAAGACACAACCCTTCATCAGGCGAACAATGTAAGCGCGAGAGCTGCAAACAAGCACGTTGAGTGTGTTGAATGCGTTGCCGTTTCTTTTTTTTTTCTTTTGTAGCAGCTGCGAGTTCTTGCCTTTTATGATGTTTATTAAAGTTTCGTTATTAATACTATAACGCCATTATCTTCAGATTAGGGGAAAAAAAGAATTTTTTTTTTTTTTTTTTTTTAAATGCAAAAATGTAAGGAAATTTTTAAGGGATATAGTGTTGACTTTCACGTTATGACAATTTTTGGGAATTACTGTCGTAGAATATGGAATTTCTCATGCATATACGTCTAAATTAAGTATGTTCAAATTTCTCCAACATTATTTGAATTTTAAAAAAAGTAATTCATATCCCTGTTGCTGTGTTGTATCATTCTTCATCTGCTATGTACAACTAAACTCTTGAATTATTTTGCTTGTTTTAATCCTTGGGATTCCGGATGCATCCTGTGAGTAATGTTTGTTTTTTATAGTTGTTTTCTGTTTGATTCTCTGTGTTCTTGAATTAATAGTTTATTCCAGGGGTGCAGAAAATGTTCAAACCTCGGAAATTTCCCCCAAACACAGTATAAATTTCCCTCAATAATGCAAAAATCTACTTTGCTATTCAAAGTCATTTGTTCTATGTAATAAATCTTTAAGAGAATAAACATACAGTGTAACATAAAAATGTCGCTGTTAGTGTATAAGCACTTCAAAGTAGCAAATTGTTATTTTTGATTTACATTTTTATTTTCTCTTAAAAAAATATTCAAAATTTCACCCGAACCTCGTTCGGACGTTCCGACATGTTCTGCACCCCTGGTTTATTCCACTTTATTCTTCATTTTTAACTTCAATTAATTTCTTGTACGATTGGGTGTCCGCTGGTATAGCTGCTAACGAACGAAATCGTACATTGGTGCTCAACGGTAAAAAAGGTCACCCCTGACGAGTTTTTTTTTTTTTTTTTTTTCTTCTTTTTCACCGTTCTGAGCTTTTCCTTTAAAAAAAAAAATGCTGTTTTTTTTTTTTTTTTTTTCCTTCTCGTTGCTTGTTTGTATCTTTTGATTTGAGTTTCATGTCGTTTTTACGCACCGGCAAAATTATTAAAATTGCAACGAATAATCTAGGAATAAATGTATGATTAGATTGAAGTTAAATAAAATAAAAATAAATAAACAAAAATAAATGTTTCAATAAATCACAATCAGTCTCCACATGTTATTTAAATTTGTTGTAATTTCCTTCTCATTGTTCTATGTGGTTTCAGTGATCTTATATCGGTTGCCTGGTTTTAACTACGATTAAAAATTCATTTATACATACATATATATATATATATATTAATTTTTTTTAATACAGGGTACAAAGATAATCACGAGAATGTCTTTATCTCCGCAACTATTGGTCGCAAACATATAGTTTCAGTTACAAAATTTTTTTTATAAAAATATGAGCGGTATGACAAGTTTAAATTTAAAATATCTATTTTTTCAAAATTACAAAAACTAAATTTTTATACAGTTCCAGATCCCTATAGTGATATTTAAAAAAATTGACACTCATCCTAACAAAAAGTTTCATTTATATTCTCCCAAAATGGAACAAGATATTTAAAGTTTAGATTTTCTAACATATTTAGGCCTTCAATAAGGGATCGGTTTAAATATCCTATTTGGAATTTGTTTGCTTTTTCCCGGGCTTTATTAAAGAATTTTTCATTGTCTTTTTAATAAATCCCGAGAAAATGCGAAATAATCCTAAATTTTGAAACTAACTATCTCAGACAATTTTGGGCGCACAAAAGTGAAACTTTTCGTGTTATATTTTTTAAGTTGAAAGTCAACTTTTACTATTAGCGTCCTGAAAACCGTATAAAAATTACCAATTTTTGTGATTTTGAATAAATTGATTTTTTTAATTTAAACATGTCATATAATGAATGCTTACATTTTTTTAAAAAATACATTTTGTAATTGGAGAACGTCTGAGACCAATTGTTGTGCAAATAAAGGCCTGCTCTCGACTTTGCACCCTGTATATTCTAAACATTTCTGGGTACTACTTTGTAAGTCCATGGATAGTTTAAAAATATATTTGAATGCTGAAGTTCATAGAAAGTTTTAATATTCCAACATAAAAAATATTTTCGAAAATTAATGTACCAATACACCGCTAAAATTATATGCAATTGAGTTTAGAATATATTGTTAATTTATAATAATAAGAAATTGAAACGAAAATTTAAAAATTAGTTAGAAGGAAGAAATTTTAAAAATTTCCAAATACTTAAATATAATTTTTTTAATCAAAATATTTAACATACTTCATATTTTTAAATTTCAGTGCATGTGTGTATTCATATTTTCAGTTTACAGCAGCAGTTTACAAAAATTATGTTTACAGATATTTAAACTTATTCCACATGGCAATGTAATTGGTAATCATTAAATGTTTAAATTTCTTTAAAATGAGTCAACGCAATTTTTACTCATTTTATGTAATTATGCTATCATGGCATATTAAATAATAAACAAATGTAATTATTATTATTTTTTTAATAAAAAATATAGTAAGTATATTATTTATAATTAATATATCATTTCTTAGTATATTATTTATTTACTTATTAAATATATTATTTATTGTTTTGATAACGTTTTCCCTTTTCCGTTTTTATATTATGTTAGACATAAGTAAAAGGAAAGAAAGCCGTCCTCACCCAATCTCTGTCTATGATTATGCTAAAAACATAATTTTTACTTATTGGACGCCATTATTTTCTGGTTCAGAAGGTTAGTATAAAAAAAAAAAAAAGAAAGAAAGAAAAATTAAAGAAAGAAAACATATAGAAATAGCTTTTGTATAAATACTTTATAAATAAAACTATTGTTCTTTCGTATATATATATATATATATATAATTATATTTCACAACAATTTTATCGTGTTGTATCCATTAATATAAATAGTTTTTATTCCAGAGAATGCTTGAATTCCAAACTTTAAAAGTCAATTTTTAGCCATTTTCATGATATACAGACGAGTGGCAAAATAATGTGTAATTTTCCGATTTAGCCTTTTTGTCAAATACATAGAGAAATCTTGATAAAGTGCATAGAACTTCATGGGTATAAAAAACATGTTATTCCACATATATTTATGTAAAGATTTTGTCCAGAAAGAAAAGAAGGGATCTTAAGGGGGGGGGGGGGTGTAAATTTTTATTTATAAAAATTTGCACTTGAAATGCGTTGTAGCTGTAGCATTTATTTTTATGTGGCTTCTTTAATTTATGTGTATTCATAATTTTGTCAGTATCACGCGCATTCATTGAGAATATTTTTTTTTTTTTTTATTTTTTTTTTATCTTTATTGAAAATTTGCGAAACATTTTTTGCTTATATAACATAAAGGGTTTTCAGATCAATTTAATGCCATTTCTAGAAAATTTGACATAGTGCATTAGACATAACATAATACAAATATAATATAAAAATATTAATATAAGATGAAATATGAGTATTTTTTCTAAATAAGTTTTAACTTTGCATCCACAAATGGTGACAAAGTTTTTTTTTTTTTTTTTTTTTTTTTTTTTACAAAATTTATTATCCAAATACATAAATACTCTGAAAAAATAACCAAAGCAATATCAGGGAAATTTAGAAACATATCATCGATAGAATTAGTTAAATTTAAAGCAATATGAAAGAGAAGCGAACGATAAGTGGTTTTATAAAGATTTCAATTTAATTAACTTACAGTGTATTCCCAAGGACTTATTAAAAATAAAAATATGCATTACATACTTATACTTTTGCTTGTCTTTCATAGTGCTTAAATTTCAACTAATTCTGTTGACGATATCTTTTTGATTTTTCACAATGTTTGCATGAGTTCTATACATTTCACTAAATAATACCCAAAATTTTTTTTTCGTTAAATCTTGTGCATGCGCAGATAAATATCTTTTAGTAAAAATGCTCATTTTTTTGCATAAATTTAATGTTCTTAATCTCAGATTACAGAATGTTGTGTCTAATAAACTATGTCAAGTTTTCTAAAAATGACTTATAATAAATTAAAAACCGTGCTTATTATAAATAAAAAACACTTGAAAGTCTTTAATTTCGTTAAAGAAATTTTCTGTGATGGTGAATTATAAATGATAATTAAAAAGAGCGCCATAAAAACATGCTAAAACTACAATAAATTTCAAGCATTATTAATTACAAGATGGTGCCAAATATGTAAAAATATAATTTTATTAGTGGTTCTTTTCTTATCTTTGGGGTATTTTTTTTAAACATATGTGATATAACATGTTATTTACACCCACAAAGTATCCATCAAATGTTTCTCAAAATTTCCGACAAAATGTTTAAATTCGAAAGTATCGCTTTTTTTCTTATTTGGTCCCCCATCATCTGTATACGTATATAAAGATGCACAATAATTATTCTGTGGATTACATATGTGCTTACACTTGTGTGTATTCAGACTAGCTTTATCTGAATTACTATTTGATTATTAATCATAAAATTGACAGATTCATTAATTACATACAGTACAATATACTCTTAATAAATATACGGCATTGTAGTTCTTAGATACTGTACAACGTATGTCTACTATGTACATATTTAATATTTATGAGTTTTGTACGTTATACACCAAAAATGATAAATTCGGAACAACAGTTTAAATTTTTCAAAAATATATATCTTAATAATGCGAAATGCATACGAAAATAAAACTTTAAAAGATTAAATTAAAACAATATTGTGCATTGTGATTTTACATAATGCCCAATGTTACATAATGTTTTTACGCAACCAGATACCAAAAAAAAAAAAAAAAAAAAAAAAAAAGGATTATATTAACCAGAGTATTGTTTGTAACATTAATGTTCAGGTTCACTTAATTATATTTTTGTAGATCTCTATATAATTCAGATGAAAGAAAAATATAAAGCTACGCAGACTTATACATTTTTATTTATTTAAATTCGTTTAACCCTTTCAAAGGCTTTGGAATACATTATATCAAACCTAATTTTAATTCCCAACTGTAAAAACTTGTCCAAGAATTTTTTTTACAAAGTTTTACTTTAATAATATAGAAGAAAAACTCCATTTTTCTTTTTAATCACTTATATTTGTTTGTACGTACTGGTGGCAGATAATTTTAAATGATCAAAATTATCTTGTCCCTCAAAGGGTTAAGTGAGAATAACTTTTACACATTTAACATAAATATATTTGGTTACAAGAAGAAATATTTTTAGAAATTTCTTTATTAGCTATATATTGAAGAATGTTAAATATTGAATATAGCAGACATATTTTCGTAATCAATTAATTAAAGAGGTATAATAAAAACGCTTTAAAGATTAAATTGAAATACATGTATGCAAACATTCAGATGCATTAAACTTGTCTATCAGAGTTGACTTAAGCAAATTATTACAGTAAAATTCACGTCTGAAAAAGATGCATTAAATCTGAAAATGGAATATGAGAAAAATAAAGGGAAAAAAAATATGAAACTCTATTCCATATTTTGTGTTGTGATTTTATTCCAAACTTTATAACAATACTCTGTACTTTGAGAGTTTAAATTTGTAAATTTTTTACTTTTTTTTCTGATACAATATATATATATATATATATAGTCGAATCTAATTAACGTAAACCGCTTATCGTGAATAGTTTCCACAATCCCCGCTAAAACAAAGGTCAGTTTCTCAGTTACTGACAATATAAACTACTGATAACATGAACAATTTTTTTTTATTCCCCATGAGATTCCCGTAAACGAGGTTCGACTGATATATATATATATATATATATATATTATATATAATGTATGTTGCTTGGTAAAAAATCAGTAAGTAAGCTAAAAAAAAAAAAAAAAAAAAAAAAAAAAAATTCATCTAAATATCTCATGATAAAATGAGTATTTATCAACAACAGGTGGATCTGTTATTATTTAAGAACTACAATGTTAAAGTCAACTGTACCTCTTTAGATTTTGAAGCATGTATTTTATAGCCCCTGCTCTTTCCATTATATTACCATTTGATTTCGATGAATATAATAAAACGAAAAAGTACATTTTCCTTTAAAAAGAAATGAATGAATAAAAAAAAAACAAATTAATTTTAATTAAATTTTAATTTTAATAAGTTTAATCTTTTCAGCTATATACTACCATTGTTTCCAATAAATACTACAAATAAATAAATAAATAAATAATAAAGATTTCTCTTTTAAAGAAATTATTTAAAATAAACAAAAGTAAAAAGCTGTTATACTATGAAATTTATACATTATGCATAAACATAACGGTTATAAATAAGATTTTATTTAAATTTTAATGCACTTTTTTTTTCTTTTACTTCATTACCATTTGATATGAAGGTGACAAATAGGTTATAAATTGAAAATAAAAGAAACGCAATAGCTGTTTCAGGTCAAATTATCAGTCCGACTCTTCTTCAAGTGAAAAAAGAAAGCACCGAAATATTATTAAAGCAACTACGCATTCGTAAATTTTAAGTGAATTTCGGAGTAGTGCTGCT
This sequence comes from Salticus scenicus, assembly GCA_963930645.1. Lineage (NCBI taxonomy): Eukaryota > Metazoa > Arthropoda > Arachnida > Araneae > Salticidae > Salticus > Salticus scenicus. The sequence continues at coordinate 289,392,221 of OZ005657.1, read as the reverse complement.
ATCTATTAGTATTTTACAAGAAAGATATCTTACGAACTGCTATATAGTAAAACGCAACTCACAAATTATCTTAATTTCAAACTCTCTCTCTATATATATATATGTATATTTTGTCAAAAATATAAAAACATGAAACTTAATACAATATTTTAAATATCTAAATGTAAAATAAACTTTTTTACTTTAAAAAATATACGAATTTAAAATGAATGTTGGATAAGAAATTAATAATCTCAAGAAATTCTGCCATAAAACGGAAATTTTAGAAACTGTTGTTATAAAAATTTCTTGTAAAATTTCTGTTTTTATTTCTTAATAAATTTCTGTTTTTAAACATGTTCTCTTAATATTAACCGTAACTGACTGTAAACATTTACAACATTAAATTAAATTAGCATTTTTATAAGCAGGCTTTTACTCACATGTCTTGAGAAAATCGATGCTATTGAATTTAAGAAAACTAATACATAATCTCTTTTTTAGCATTTATTACATGGATATTGAAACTGAAATATAATTTTCTGTCTGACCAGTAGAATCACACGTACATGGTCATAAACGGTTATAAAAATTAAAAGAATAAAATTCATAATATAAAAAAAAAAAAATTATCTACGTTATTTAATTTTTGAAAATTCTCCTTGATTTTGCACTAATATTGTTTATTAGTATAATCTGAATACATTTGTGCTTTACTTTGTGGATCGATTGATGAGTTAATTTTTATTTTTGTAATATTTTTAACTGTGGAATTTTCATGCAATTATTTTTTTTCTAATTCAAAAATTATATATATATATATATATATATATATATATATATATATATTTATAAATAAATCCACAAAATAAATGTACAGATGCATTTAGAGTATATTTATAAACTATAATAATATAAGATCGAAGTAAAAACTTAAGACTAAAGCATTTTAAACAATTTAAAAAAAGATTAAAATTTGTAATTTTAATTTTTTAAACTTTGGTAGTATTCAGGAAATTTTAATATATTTAATATTCATACATTTCAATGCATATACAGACACTGTGAAACATACGCTGTGAAACCGGTGTAAACTCCACATTTTTTAAATATGAATATTTTTGCTTAATTTTACCACATTTAGTTACATCTTTCATTATAAAAGTGAAAAACCTCTAATTATTGCATTAAAATCCCATAAATGGCCTTACATTGTTTTTTCAGAAAACTAAAACTTCTAAATAATTATAAAAATGAAACTTCTAAGTTATTTTTCTTATAATTTATAAATTCTTACTACTCTGATTTGTTTTAAACGCTAAAAATAGGTAATGCTTACAAAATCTTAAATTGTTTTCCTACATATAAATTTGCAAAAAGTTCGTTATTTCAAAATCTATTTAGAAGGAAACAATTCACTTTACATTGAACGACCCATTATATGGAATACAAACAATTGTAAGACAATAATTTCAAAGAAAGATTTTCAACGTCCACCATACCCTTATTAAGACTGACAAAATGACACAAGCACACATACCTTAAAATTAGATTTATAAGAAATTAATATATGTTTTTTTCTCTTGATGAGAAATTTAAATTATGTTTATTTTTTACACAAAAATCCCGCTTATTTATAACAGAAAAAATATTTGATGTCATAATACTATTATGTGACAAGTTTTGCTTGTAAAATTTATTCATTGGTAATACTAATATTCAAATGCTGTTAGAAAACAAATTAGTAGTTAGATTTACATTAACAGCATTTTTCAATTTCTCGAGATAAAAAAAAAAAAAAAAAAACTTAAAAATAACAAGTCAAACTTTTTAGCATCTGATTAATAATTATATACAAACTTTTATTATAAGTATGAATAAAGTATTAATAATGTATCAAAATATATGTATGTAAGATATATAAAGTAAATTCACTCTTACGTCTCTCTTTGATAATCAGAAAGTCATCAACATGAGAAAATTGATATGAAATCATTTGGTTTTCGCGGCTGAAAATTATGGAACTGGCAACCCTTGTTGGTAATTTGGCGGTCTAGTCAAATTTGGCAGCTTTCTATTTTGAGATAAAACAACACAAGTAGTCCTTTTCATTTTGTGGCATAGTCATTATTTAATTATTAGGGGTTAAAAAAACTATTTTTGTTTTATGTAGTTACTTTAATGAAAAATGCAGAACTCAACAATTGTATTAAAAAAATGTTATTTAAATATTATGTTACAGAGTTTGTATTTAACAATATTTTGTTAAATAGTTTATTTTTATGATGAGGCAAGATATAAAAATTCGTGGTGTATTTAAAATGTTGCATGCTTGTTTTATTGAATTACATAAAATGCCACTTCAAGGAAAGCTTATCTAACTAAACAGGATGATAATTACAAAATCAAGCTAGTACGTCGTGGCCATTACAAAACTGTATTTTATATTTTCTTAAACAAATCCACGTTGTTCAATTAAAAGTAGTTATTTCTGCATTTTACATTTATGAAAAAAATGAGAGAAAGGAAAAAAACCAATAATGGAAAAAAATATTATTTATTTATTTGTTTATATATATATATATATATATATATATATATATATATATATATATATATAATTCAATTATTTCAAATTATTACAGAAGCTTGATTCAACTATTCATTTTAAAAATTGTGAGCTATTTCAAAAAATATTAAAATCATTTTGCCGGCACGAAAGAGCGGTTGTGAATGATGCTACTCTATATACTGTCGTCAGAAATATTATTGAAGCTCTAGTAAATTAAAATATTTGCACCTAAACTGTTTTGTTGAGTAAATATTTATCGAGTCATAATCTTAGTCTTAAGCTGTTTATAAAAAAGTAGATTGATGATAAAAATTAGTGATCAAACTAATATCTATATAATATTTCTCTAACGTGGACCAATTTCAATTAATATTTTTTGAAATGATACGACAGTGGTAAAATTAATAAAATACGTGAGGATAAAAAATAGTATTTAAAAATGAACAATATTTAAGCACGCGGATTCAGTTCAATGATCTAATAAAGAAAACATGACGATATTTGTTTGAGGACATTATTTTATGAGAAATGTATTTTTGAAAGTTATTTCTGCAAAATCTTTGCAAGAGTCAGTATAAACCTAGCAATATTTCAAAGATATAAACAGAACATGATATATTATCATAAATTGGCTACAAAACGCAATCATAAAAAAATATTATCAATTTAAGTCTAGAATTTTTTTTTTACTTTTTTACAAAAAATTACGCTAAAATAAATAAAATGCCATTGCATACATTAAAATTTAAAAGGCGTCACAGGGGTCCTTTACTAAAACCGTACTGCCTGCGGAAGTATGAAAACTGAGTCATAAACCATGAATTTTATTTTGAAGCTTTTCTTTGAATAATTCTGGTTTCACTATTGCACAATATTTATTTGTATCTAATAATAATTTGGCTTCTGGTAAATTAAAATTTTAATTAAGGGGTGAAATTGATATAATATTTATAAGTTTCAAATTTTAAAGGTAAATAAGAAAAGAAATAAAGTGCGAAAATGCCGCACGGGTTTGCTAGTATATATGAAACGTGGATGTGTGCTTCAGTAATTTTTCTGCCGAATGTACAAAAAGTTTTTTTGAATAATTATCAGTATTGTGTATATATATATATATATATATATATAATCATTTCACAACCATTAGTTAAAAATAATCTGTGTATTTTTATACTAAACGTTATTCTAGATGACTGCACGGATCGAAATTTTATCCTTTAAACCTTTAATTTAATCCTTTGCCGGTCCTATTGAATTTCCCTCTCCTTTTTTGAATGTTGCCAAATTTCAGGATTTTTTTTGTTCAATATCCACCAATAAATTTCTACTGCATCGGTTGTCTAATCACTTCGAAGTTTATTCGTCCATTATGTATATCAAATATCACTCCTCAAAATTATTGGTGTTCGTTAAATAAAAGAGTCCCTCAATTTGGCAATACTATGTATAGCGGTTTAGAGCACTAGGGCCGGCAAAGGGTTAATATAGGAGAAAATAAATAAATTAATAAATAAATAAAACATTTTTTTTAGCTGTTTTTAATTATTTCAACCTCAAGATTGGATCAAGCGTATGATTACCGTTTATTATTATTATTATTATTTTACTTACATCTGTCAAGAAGAAAGTATTGGATTCGTGAAAATTTCCGACTTTCGATTTTCGATAAATTCACACAGTTTGTGATTTTTGGAATATGATTCGACTATTGTTAGAAAATGTCTTTGTATGTGTGTCAGAAAGAAAATTTTGGACTCTGTTTCTCACGAGCCAGTGGACAGCATTTAACCAAACTTAATATTTGGCTAGACTTAAATTACTGCTAATTAGATTTTAATATGTGGCTTTCATAACATGTTGCTTCTATATTGCAATTCTACTGGACAGGCTCCATCTAATCATCTATAGTTATAAATACACTAAGCTTGTACATGTGATGGAAATCATGTAAATCTGTACTGATTTTATTTGGGTACAAAAAGCTAACAGACGACAATTTAATTTCGTTTCTGATAAGGTAAAACCTTGCTTCTCAGAGTAGGTAGTTCTTCTAAGGTATATATATTTCGTATGTTATTTATTGTTATTTAAATCCACCAAAATTGGTATATGATATTTATATTATTAAAATGTATGCTGATTCAATTCGGATGTAATCTATCCACAATGTGGCGTTGCTGTTAGTGTCTGGGATTTCCAGTTGCCTATACAGCAGCACCTATTGGTGAAAATTGTACGAAATTATATGTATAGAAAGTTAATTGTGAGAAGCTAAGTTTCTTGAAATTTTGTGCGAATAAATCGTTGGTGACGCTATTATATAGAATGGAATTAAAAAAAAACTTTTAAAGCCGTCACAGTATAACTAGTTTTTTTTTTTTTTTTTTTTTTACTAATGCGCAAGATATTTATATTTTTATTGAAATATTACAGAAATTGCTACATTTTTACTATATTTAGTAATAAACAAAAAAGAAAAATCATGCGGACCACTTAGTTTATAAAACACCTGCACCCTACACCTAAACATACACTTTTGTACGTTTAAAATTTTAGTGAGTCCCCATATCAAACCGCTTACGGTATACACATACTTTCAATAAAAAATGAGCACGGTTACGATGTAACTGAGGAATTATAAAATATATTTTTGAAATTAGAGAACGAATAGACAGACAATGGTGTTGACAAACTTAAATTTTAAGCATATTTTTAACTCGTTGGAAAGTTGAAAACGTTTAACAAAATTTAAAACACACTTCGATCAATTTTCGCTTATTATCCTCTAATATATCTAAATATTTCTATATGGCCTTATGAATCATAAGCTAACAATAAAATATTTTATAGGAAACATGTTTTATGTGCATACGAACAGTATTTCATAATTTTATTACGTTTCGTGTAGCATATCTAAGTATGCTTTAAATAAACATTAGCAGGCTTTGCCCGCTTTGCTGCATAGTATATTTAAATAAATTCTCAAAATTCCATGTCATTATTAACAAAATCTCAAAAGAAAAAAAAAATCGCTGAAATCAATCGAAACTTAAGTTGATGTTCCAGCTGCGTTTGGTAATGGTTCTTCCGCTCGCAACATGATTAGTCTGGGTTTCCATTGCTTTCGGCAGCGTCTTACCCACTTTTTACTCTCCCTCTTCGGCGGGTAAGTTAGAAGTTTCGCGAAATACCACCGAAGTGCCTATTACATACACTCAATCAATACCCACCAACCAAAATTCGCCATTCCAAGATAATTTGAAGCAAAATTTTGGATTTTATAATGTGTGAAATTTGAAGGTATCGCTATTTTTTTTAATAACGACCGTCATCATGAATGTAGACCATCAATTAAATCTCTTCTTTCATTTGACAGACACATCACTTCTCAACCCAAATAAATAAATAGATAAAAATAAAATAAAAATTACTACTTAATTATGCATTATCAGTATTTAAAAAAGACTGTTTTTATTTAAATATTAATAATAATTTCGTGGGACACTCACATGGCTGTCTCTTACTCTTACCTAGCATTTGAATACTATAAATGCAGATTGCAGATTAAAGTGTAAGATAACAAATACTATATATAAATCTACGTTTTAAAAATTTCAAACTAGTTTTAGGAACAGATATTATTTGACGAATAACTCTCTCAATGAGGAGGGGGGGGGGGGGACCCCGTTTAAATATATTGCATAATGCCTACTATAAAAAATTCTTGGCTATTATTAAATTTAAAAGTTCATTCCAAATTTTTCAGTCAACTTTCTTTCTCACCACTCTTTCAAGCTTATTAATCTTGAACAAACATTTTTAGCAACCTCAAAATAAACTTCAAAATACAAAATTTGAATTATCTGCAAATATTTGTTTTAAAATTAGCTGATAACAGGCATACACAAAGATTAACCATTAAAAATTTGATTTTAGTATTCAGGGAACCTCAAAACGTGTAATTATAGGGAAAAAAAAGCGTTAAAATTTCCACTTAAAAAATTTCTTTGTTTACTCTGTAGGTTTGAAGTATTAATTATCATTCCTAGGTAGCCCTGTAGATGAATGGGGAATGATTTTCATGCCATATTTTACACTAAACATACTTTTATGCATATAAAAAAATATATGTTAACTTATTTTTGTTTAGTACAGGCTACAGATATTAAACTGCAAATAGCAAAAAAATTTCGCTCACATACCTAATGTATTTGAATTATCTTGGACGTCCCTGTACACGAAGCATTTGCTTGATCTCAAGGAAAAGCTAAGTGCAGCATCCCCTTACATGATTCAAATGTAGAATACTAAGTTTTCATATTCTGGAATTATTTGTTTTTGAAATGTGCTGATAACTGGCATACACGTACAGGCATACACAAAGACACACACACACACACACAGAGATCAAATACAAAAACCTGATTTTTGGATTCAGGGGACCTCAAAATGTGCAAAAATATTGCAAAAAATCAGTTTCAAAATTTGACCCAAAAACAATACTTTCGGGTCAAATTTTGGATTTTTCTTATCCATATCTGTGGATGAGAGAAAGAAAAGAAAGAAAAATATAAGCAATAATTAAAGAGAGGAAAAAAATAGCCAAATTAGCGATAAAACTGCCAAACCGTTTGACTTAACTGTAATAGCAGATGCTTGCTTATCGTTAAGTTAAAGCGCGAAAATTTTTGTCACATTCTTCAATTATGTTGATGCTATGCAGACCGAACCTTGTGCAGTTTGCTGATCAAGCAGTAGATTATTTATTCAATAACATCCTTGATTAGCAGATTTTCATGACAGAAGACAATCATTTTTATGCTATGTAGAAGATCTTAGAAAATTTATTTTTCTAAGGGTTTATTATTATTATGACAAATGAAAAAAAAAAAAAAAAACGGTAAATTTGTTTTAAATCATCAGAAAACGATGGTTCAATTATTCGTTTTAAAGGTGATATCGAATTCTTTTGAAAGATAATCATTGTGAAAATTTTTATCCACCCCTCCCCCATCCCCGTATACTTATTCCTAGGGGAAAAAACAATGTCCTATGAATAATAATAATAAAAAAAAAACTGTTTGACTATTACTCGTTATACAGCCAAATTGAATCAATAATGTATATCAAATGTATGTCACACAGAAGGTTTGGTGAGTATATATATTACAGAAGCTGATAGATAGCCTTTTTGTGAATGGAAAATATTGGAACGTGGCAGTGCCACCTGTCGTCCAATATGCACCCAAAGGCAATCTGTAGAGTTTTACGTAATATTAATTTCACGTACCAAATTTACAACATTTATAAATCACAGAAGTTGAGATTTTTCGTTTCCGTTATGAGATTACATTGCAACATAGCACCTGTTGGCCGATGTGCATCCAAAATGGACCAGTAAAGCTTTACATAAAATCGATTTCACTTATAACTTCAGTGTATCACAAAATTTAAGTGTTAAATCACAAGAGTTAAAATATTGCCTTTCCGTTAAAATGATTAAATTGCAGATTACAACGCCACCTGTTGGACAATGTATACATCCAAATTGTATTAGCAGAGGTTATCATGATATATACCAATATATTAAGTTTAATGCATTTGTACACTATAGAAGCTGAGATATAGCCGTCCCATAAATGGAGGGTTTCATTACATAGCACCGCAATCTATCGGACGATATATCCTAAATGAAATTTAAATAACCTCCAATTTAGGGCAAGATCTAATTATGTAACAAGTTTGGTTGAATTCCATACATTGATTCAAGAAATACAAAATTCACAAAATTTTTCCATGAGTTTAAAATTTTGTAATTTTTTTTCACCTCACCGCTACTGATTCTTGAAAAGCATTCTTTACTGACGTGCTAACAAAACGTTAAACTGAAAATGTAAAAAATGCTCTATTCTCTATCAAGCTAAAAATTATAAATTTCGAATAACTTACGAAGTTTTTAAATTAGAATGTTACAAATCTCTCAATAGGATTCTTATCAATATCATAAGCGATATTTTAAAACTGGTCCGATCTCTCTGCAATCATTTGTTCTTGAGATATCGTGTACATGGACTAACGGGCTATCACGCTAATAGGTGCCGATACCATACCAACCTTTTGACTTCCGGATTCCTCACGCCAGAAAACGTGTAAAAAAATCAAAAACTGAAGTCAAAAATTTTCATGATTAACCTAGTTTCTCAACCAATAGTACTAAAAAGTCATTTTGTCATATTCGTTATAATTACACTGTTACAGAACGTGTTATGACGGTGTTACACTTGAACGTTCTATATAGAACTAGAATTGTACGTTTTATAGATGGTACAAATCAAACATTTTCAGAACGTTCTAAATAATACCATTTCTGAACGTGTTTTAGAACGTTCTTTTGACACGAAACACGGTGTTTGAACTATTGAAACCGTTATTAGACGTTCACAGAACGTTCCTGTGCTACTTGGGTATATATAAATATATATATATATATATATATATATTCTCAGTTTCAAGCAAATTACAATATGCCTCATGGAAACTATTACAATTATTGCAAATTCATCTAATCCTAGCAATTTGTGACAATATTTTTCACAACTTTCATAGTTATACAAGATAAACAATTAATTAAAGTAATAACTTTAAAATACTTATCTAACCATTTATCATAAAGGCTAATAATCCAAGATTCTTTAACTAAATTAATTATTAAATTAAAAATATACACGTTAAACCTTCATTACTACATGTATGTAACACATCCTTTTAAAAAATGTAGTTTTTATAAGAAATCAGCGATAACAACGAGAAAATATTCATGTTTGTCGAGTTAACTCGACATGCTTTCAAGTTTAAAGCCATTGTTTAACCCCTTCCTTCTCGCTCCCGTGAAAATGACGGGGTGAGTTCTCGCTCTCTGTTTCTCGTGCCCGTGAAATTTCCGGGCTGGGGTGTTCAAAAGTAACGCAGTGAAATTCTTTAAAAACAAACCATCTTTGATAGCCGGAAAAAGGTTTATTTCATATTTTGCACTCTAGATAAAAATAATAGACAATTTAAAAGGTAATTGGTGATTGTAGGTTTATTTTAAACTGTCAGCATTGTCCAATTTTAAATATTTGTAATACAGTAGACTCTCGTATATATATATATATATATATATATATATGTCAAATAATAAAAACGAATACATATATTGTTCATACACTTTATTTCATACAATTTTCTTGAATTTTTTTTTTTTTTTTTTTTTTTTTTGAAAACTACGAAATCATTAAGGGGTTAAAAAAAAACTAAATTATTATTATAATATATATATATTACTTTTCTATTTATCGTTTACTTATTACTTGTTTTTCTTCTAGACTTAACTGTTCGTAATTATATCAGAATCATTACACAGCCCTTATATCGTAATAATAAATTTTTCATTGATTATTGAAAATATAAATTAAAAAAAGAGTTTACTTAGACTCACGACTCACCAACTGTTTTGGTGACTTTATGCTCTCAATTTCACATCCACAACAAAGAGAAATGGAAAATGAAAATTAATTTAAATAAAAAATACGTCTTCGAACCTGCTTTGAAAATATATTTATCCCCATTTTAGGCCGTTTTCTTATATCAGCATCAATACTCAAACCTTAATGTTAAATGTTTTATACTTTTTTAAAAAATATTGGAAGGTCTCCACTTATAAGACTAACAGAGTATTTTCAAACCCTTATGCTTTGAAAAAAAAAAAAAAAAAAAAAAAAACCCAGCAACTATTTTTTAAGTTTCAAAATATAAACTTGAATGACAAGTTTTTTTCTTTATATATATATATATATATATATAACGTATTGTCTTTTAATAGATGATTCATGCCAGTCGTTTCATATTAAGAGAGTTCACTCAAATAACTAATACTCCAAAATAGTTCATGCAGTCGTTTTATTGAAGGTACTTAATCATTTTACATTTTATTAACTGTTCATCAATCTGAGCACGCTGACGTACAGATCCGTAGCCGAGTCGGGCCGAAATCGTCCCGTTAACAGCGGAACCGCGAATCAATCCCCCTCCTGGGACCGTTAAATTAGACTTGTTATTGACGTGAACTAATGAAGCAGAAGCTTCCATGAAAAAGGCGCCGATTTTCGGGTGCTGCCGCTTAAATATGGATAATTTAGGGCGAGGCCAAACTCCTAATATGAATTCTTATTGGATAATTAAGTAAGCTAAAATCCAGCCCACATTCTCTTATTGGTTGACCCGGATATCCAGGATTTCGTATTTCGCAATGTATTGCCGCTTATTTCGACTATTGCATAATTTTGATTATGAAACTTCTTCTAACTCCGATTCCCGCGCTATGATGTGTTTTGCTGAAAAACTAACTTTACTGGGGCTCTAAAATAGAATTCTCACAAAGTTGTTCTTAAAATTAAGATTTATTCTGAGCTAATACTATTAAGATATCACTTAATATTAATTTAAATACTAATTTAAAATCTTGCTTATTTTATCCTTTCATATCCCCCCCCCTCCAAGCCGACGCTCCCCCATACTTGCCTGCAAGTATGTGGGAAGTCACCCAGAGACAGAAGATATTTCAGGAAACACTTTTGTCTAGGTTATAATTTTTAAGTAGGAGTTATGGCCTTTCCCTTTATTTATAAAAAAAAAATTAATTTTTCTTTTTTAATTTATTTACTTGTATGTTGGACTGGTCAACGTGCTCGCCTGATATATATAATAGTGTTTACAGCACTTGTTTACAAACATAAGAAAAGTTTAATATAATGTATGATAACGTATGACATACTGTACGAAAAAAAAAATTATAACATAACATGTTTACCGGCATAACATATTTGACAAGATATCTTTCTTTCTTACAAACTAGTTTGTGTTTAGGAAAGTCTTTAAAACATAAAGTTCCTTTTGGCCATTAAAAGTTTTTGAATGTCTTGAATAATAACCATTGATCTTTGACAATAAATAATTGTTGTAAAAAGTTTGATCTCCTTGGTTATTGAGTCCATATATAATATGTATAACAATAATTATAAAACTGTAACTTTAACAGCACATTGTAAACAAATGTTTTGGAAATTGTAAACAAACACATTGTAAACAAACTTTTCTTTTCACAAAATTTGTGTTTTTCTTTGTGTATCTTTTTAATAATGCAAAGATCTTTTAATAAAACATAAAGTATATGAAAAACAATTATATCATAGTACATTTTTAACAATTTCTAGAAACTTTATTTACATACTAACACAAATAATTTTTTCATAAATATAACATTTAACAGACACATAAAACTATTTAATAAACACAATAGTGTTTAATCAACTCTAATAATACTACTAAAACTAAGAATACCAGTACTACTAGGCATTTTCTTTTTACAAACTATTTACACAAAACCAACTTAATCGCTTTCTGTTAGTAATTAATTGTTTTAAAATACTACATTGGTATCAACATAGTTTGGTTAGCCATTGGCAAGCCAAAAAAAAAAAAAAATTGTTTTGTGGGTAACTTGACCTTTGAAATTGTGAGAAGTCAAGTCTTTCTAAAAAGGTGAGTTGGGATAAAGGTGGAAACTGGTGAATTTCTACAGAGGGCAAAAACAAATCATTTTTCCCGTGCTCTCTGATCACTTTACAGTGGTGAAGATCAGGAGATCACGAGAATAATAAATAAAAAATATATATACATGGGGCATGGAGTTGATCCCTAACTAAAATTATTCATGACTTAATTTGAATTTTTGAGGGTTATCATAGTATTTTAACTTAGATGAATGAACAATTTCTGAATTTCTTTTAAAATGGGGACTGGGTTTGTCTATATCAAAATTAACTTCAGATATTTGTTTTAAGATTGTATAAGGGCCTGAATAAGGTGGACTTAACTTACGTGTGTTGGGATATTGGAATTCTTCATAAATAATTTCATCACCAACTTTAAATTTAACAGGGAGAAATCGAGCATCAAATCGGATTTTTTTTTTTTATGATATTGTATTGTTTTTTCTTTTGCTATTTTTCTAGCTTCATCAATTGAAGGATAGTAACTATTGTTTACTAATAATGGATCATATGGTAATTCTCCTAATAATAAATAACTAGGTGGGAATTGAGTTACAGAGTGAGGTGTTAAGTTATATTGATTTAAAACGTCACCAATTAATTTTGTCCGGGGAATTTTATTTGAAGAAGAGTTAACCTTACATTTTAGACGCGTAACAATAGTCTGATTGAGGCGCTCGATTTTCCCGTTGCATTCGGGATGATGGCTACTTGTTAACAAATGTTTTGTATCATAATTTCGAAGGAATTTTTTGAAACGGGATGCCGTGAATGCTGCATTCCTATCTGTTAACAATTTTTTAGGTACTTGAATTTGAAAAAGTTGTTTTAAAAAGTTTGTATAAGTTTCAGCGGTAACGGTTTTTGATGGAAATTCCCACGCATAACGGGTTGCATGGTCCACGACCAAATGCAAATATTTTTTTGTAGAATTATAGTAGTTCAGCCCACCAACAGTGTCCAAAGACAAACATTCAAAAGGTTTATCGGTTGGCGGTACTTCCTGTAATGATCCAAACCGTTTTTATCTACATTTTTTTATTTATTTGACAGGTATGACAATGTTTTACAAAATTTTCAATATCTTTATTAATATTAGGCCAATAATACTGTGGTGTAATTAAATTTATCATTTTATAAATTCCTGGATGTCCAAATTGAGTGTGGGTTTTCTCTAGGAGGGGTAATCTTAATGACATCGGGACTATTATCTTATACAAACCTTTCTTTTTAATTACAATTACATCTTCAATTTCAAGAATTTTCTTAATGTTAATACCTATGTTTTCTTTTTTCTGGTTTTCTTTAATTTCATTTAAGTCTAGGAAGTGTACATGGTGTGACACATTTTCCAAAACAGGCAATCTAGATAGCATATCAGCTTCAATATTTGTTGATCCTTTTTGATATTTAATTTCATAGTCAAACATACTAAGTTTAAGGGACCAGCGGAATAATCTTCCTCTTAAAATTTTAACATTTTTTAACTAAGTGAGAGACGCATGATCCGTATGTATGACAAACTTTTGACCGTGCAAATAATGATAAAAGTTATCTAAGGTATCAATAATTGCTAAACATTCTAATTCCGTAATTGCATAATTTTTTTCATAATCTCGTAAATTTCTTAAACGATATGCCACTGGGTGTAAAGTACCATTCATATCTGCCTGTTTAACAACACATCCCACACCATGACTCGAGGCGTCAACAAATAACTGACAGGGAGTTCTGGGATCATAAAGTCTTAAAATAGGTTTACTTATAAGAGCATTTTTTAATTTTTGGAAGGATTTTTCACATTTCTGGTCCCAAACATAGAGGACATTTTTCTTTAATAAATTATTTAAAGGAGCTCTTGTTTCGGCATATTTTGGAATAAATCTAGCATAAACGTTAACTGATCCCAAAACTCTCTGTAATTCCTTGACATTTTTTGGCTGTTTCAAATTTTTTATTACTTCAACGTTTGGATTATCAGGGGTAATTAGGCCATTAGTTATTTCGTATCCTAAGAAGTTAATTTTTGTTTTGACAAAATTGCATTTTGATAATTTTAATTCTAAGTTTTCTTTAACACATATATCAAAAAGTTGTTGTAGGTGTTGGAAGTGTTCATCTTCTGACTGTGAAAATACAATTATATCATCAAAATAATTACAGGCAAAGTCTATTTTGTATTTATTTAGAATCCTTCTAATGGTTCGATTGAAGATAGCAGGGGCATTTTTAAGCCCAAAGGGAAGGTATTTCCACTCATATAATCCGAAAGTTGTAGCGAAGGCCAATTTTTCAGTATTTTTTGGGTGAATAGGAATGTGCCAATATCCACTTGTCAAGACAAGAGTGGAAAAAATTTTTGCTTTAGTTAGTTTATCTAACAAAGTATCTATTCTGGGAAGTGGTTCAGCATCTGTTTTAGTGATTGAATTGAGTTTACGGAAGTCAATACATAATCGCGTCTTTTTTCCTTCTTCCCGTTTATACACCAAAGTTACAGGTGCGGAATAAGGCGAACAACTTTCTTTTATAATACCGGCCTGTAATAAATTTTGAATTTGGGTTTTAATTTCTTCTTCCTTAGGGGAAGTTCTATATGCTCTGAGCGAAATAGGTAAATCTGAAGTTAAACGAATCTTTTGTGGTTCCATATGAATTCTTCCAACATCATATTTAGATTTTGCAAAAATTTGGACATATTTTGATAATAAAGTAGGAAGTTTTCCTTCTCTAGCAGACTGAGGTTTTACGTGGTTCTCAGTGGCTTGAGTGTACTTGAACTCCCTTACTCTATTGTTTGTTGGAATATTAAAATCTTTCCTTTGACTATGGGTATTTTCACTTTCAGAAGTTATATGTAAAGTTTGTGTACATTTAGATATATTTTTTAACAATGGGAGAATGGTATTATTTTGTTTTACCAGTTTTTTAGCACAATCAATGTTCAATTGAAATAGACAGCAATGTGATAAGCTAAGGAGAGCATAAGGTAAGTCATTATCTAATATAAACATTTCAATATTTTTTGTATTATTACCAATTTGTAATTTAAAATAACATTTTTCTAGAATTGTCAATATCCCCTTTGTTTGAATGACATGTAATGGTGAGACCTTTTTCGTTTGAAGTTTAAATTTATGGACAAAATGTTGAGGAATAATGCTTAAGCTACTGCCCGTATCGAAGATTAAAGGAATGGTAGAGTACGATTCTGGATTTTTAACACCTTGATTAGTTTGCTTGTTTTTTCTTTGGATATCCTTGTATATAATGCGACCGGTCGCTGCAAACTGTCAATAGGTGTTATTTGTACCATCTGTTGTATTATCTACCACCGTTGACTCTTCTGTGACATGAGTTGGATTTTCTTGTTTAAAAGGGCATTCACTATGCCAATGAAAGGCATTAGGAATTTTGAGTTTTGAACAATATTTACACGGGAGAGAAGGCAAAAAGCCTTGAAAGTGAATGTGTGCATCTGGGTTTGAAAAATGGGGTCTAGGCCCTCTTAGATTGGGTCGAGTATTGTTTGTCCAATTTGGTCTGTTTTGATTAGGGTATCCCATATGTGGTCTCTGCACATTAGGAAACCGGTAACTCCAGGGTTGTGGTCGGGGAGCATATTGAACTGGGTTTCTATTTTCCCTGTCTTGTGGATAGGTGAACCTTTGAAATTGACCTGGCAACTTGTTTGGAAGGGGATCAGCCGATTTTTCAGATATTTGCAGTTTATTAAGTTTGTGGACAAGATCCCTCCATTCATTTAATGTTTTTGGCGCATTAGCCACAACAAGTTGTCTTAAAGTCAGTGGCAATCCGTAGGTTAATCTTTCCATGAAAAATTTGGGCTCTAGGCTTAGTGCTCGCCCTACTTGGAGTTTTTTGTGGTAATATTCTATGACATTTTCGCCTGATTTAAAGCAAATGCTCGAGAAATCTGTTAAAGATGTTTCACCTGGTGTCGTGAATTCCTCTGTAAAAATTTCGACCAATTCCTCCCAATGAAGCATGTTTAAGCTATTGTTTTTATACACTGTGAGGGCTTTACCCTTCAAAAATCTTTGTATATTACGGACTCGCCAAACTTCATCTTTTCCATTCTCATCGCACCAGGCTTCAAAATACATTAGCCAGGACGTCCACATCATGCCGTTTTCAGGGCAAAAAGCAATGAGGACATTGTTCTCTCTTACAGTTGGAGATTTATTTACACTTAAAGATTTCTTTACATCATCTGATTCACCTGCATTACCTATTGCTTTTACTAGTGTGTTTGGAGAGGGCAGTTTACTCGCCTCAAGTAAATCATTTTCTAAATTTGTCTCTACAAGTAGATTTTCATCTGTACCCTTAGGGGGTGTTAATAAACATGTTGGGGTGTTTCCTTTGGACATGGTTAATTTTATTCACAATTCAAAATTTTGAAACTTTTTTTTTTTTTTTTGAAACAGGTAAATTATTTAATTTTGCAATTAAAATTCGGTATTTGTTAATTATCACAGCTTTAAAATAAATATTCAATAAATTGAATATCACCAAAAACAATCTATCTAAACATATAAAATCACTCATATATTTTTTTTTTTTAATATCACAATTAATATAAATAGTCTGCTTTTTTTATCACAGTTATATCACCTAAATAAATCCAAATAATAAATAAATATAAATAACATATAATAAACAAATAAATCAAATTTATTGACGTTCAAAATAAATACTTCTGAAAGTTCTTTGTCTAATTTCACCTAATAAATCCTAAAAGCAATAACACAACAAAATTCCCTATTTTTTGAAAACTCAAAAAAAATTAACTCTCCATATAAATATTTATGACAGTTTTACTTTCAAATCTCTTAACATGAAATATAATAACCAGTTATGAATTTATTTTATTTTATCTATTTATTTATTTATCTTTATCAATTTCAATGCAAGTCTTAAATTAAACAATATTTAATAAACGATATTTGATCACATAATTAATAATTTTTTTTATAAACTAAGATAAATATAAATTCAATAAAAATAACTGTTTAATTAAAAAATCCTCGTTCCTGACTAGAAATAAAATGAAATAATCACTCACCCACTTTTCTTTTACACTGAGATGAAAACACAAAAAACAATAATATTATTTTTTACTTGGTGGATGAAAAGAAAACCTTAATCAAAACACAACATCCTCGCAAAAAACGTGAAAGTAGAAACAGGTGTTTGTGGCAGGCTTGCGACGCATCGCGAAGAAGCCATCTGGTACTTCTCACATCAACGGAACAACTTGAGTCAAAAGTGGTGTAAGTCACCTCTTTTTTTCATTCTACCGGCATTTGAGTAAACAATCGGAACAAAGTAGCGTAAGTCACGTCTCCTGTTCTTTTCATTCTAAAGGCACTGTTTACAGTTGATGAACTATTGTTGCTTGATCTTTCTGACATCGTCCGGCTTGGTTTGGCAAAATCCGGCCTGGTTTGGAAAAATTCCGGTCCCAGGAGGTCACATTCCAAGATATTGCAGTTCCATCCCAATATTTAAAAACTAATATAAGGTGCTGAACACAACTTATTTCATGCTGAGTTGTTGGTTTTCCCTTACAGGTAAACCATCCTTGTCGGCTTTATTGTAACGTATCGATCTTTTAATAGTTGATTCATGCCAGTCGTTTCATATTAAGAGAGTTCACTCAAATAACTAATACTCCAAAATAGTTCATGCAGTCGTTTTATTGAAGGCACTTAATCATTTTACACTTTATTAACTGTTCATCAATCTGAGCACGCTGACGTACAGATCCGTAGCCGAGTCGGGCCGAAATCGTCCCGTTAACGGCGGAACCGCGAATCAATCCCCCTCCTGGGACCGTTAAATTAGACTTGTTATTGACGTGAACTAATTAAGCAGAAGCTTCCATGAAAAAGGCGCCGATTTTCGGGTGCTGCCGCTTAAATATGGATGATTTAGGGCGAGGCCAAACTCCTAATATGAATTCTTATTGGATAATTAAGTAAGCTAAAATCCAGCCCACATTCTCTTATTGGTTGACCCGGATATCCAGGATTTCGTATTTCGCAATGTATTGCCGCTTATTTCGACTATTGCATAATTTTGATTATGAAACTTCTTCTAACTCCGATTCCCGCGCTACGATGTGTTTTGCTGAAAAACTAACTTTACTGGGGCTCTAAAATAGAATTCTCACAAAGTTGTTCTTAAAATTAAGATTTATTCTGAGCTAATACTATTAAGATATCACTTAATATTAATTTAAATACTAATTTAGAATCTTGCTTATTTTATCCTTTCATATATATATAAATTTAAGAATTCAGTAACGTTATAAGATTTAGCATTTAATAGATACATGATAATACCAACACCAAAAAAATAGAACTGATTATAACACAGTTTAAAAGCTAGCACAGAAATTTAAGGATTCATTTTTAGTTCCAATTAAAAGACAAAACCAATTTAAATTATCTACTCCAACATGAGCAAAAAGGACCATAAAACTTTGACGAAGAAAGAAATTTTTTTGCGAAATTGATAAAGGGTCTCAATAAAATTTTTATAAAAAATGTATCTGGAAATGAGAATTGAATTAAAAAGTATGAAAAAGAGACCACAGAAAATAAGAATTGGATTAATAAATGCTTAAAAATAGAAGTATTAGTTCATCAGGGAAACGCGTACTTCCATAAGCAGAAGAAGCTGCAAGATTTCGTAAAGCTGTATAGCTAATTCTAGCCAAAAATACAGCCCATGTTCCTACCTTGCAACAAAACCATTTTGAAAGAAGAATGAAATAAAGTATTAAAGCAAACCTTCAAAGAATCCAGAGAGAAAAAAAAGAAAAAAAAATTAAATATTTAACCACATGTCAGGCCAATACCAAACACAGAGAGTAACAAGTTGCCATCATAACAATGATAATAAAAATAAATTCCAGACAATCATCAATTAATCAATAAAGATTTCACAATATATCAGTTTCAATAACAATTAAATTCACATTGTAATTGTATTTTTAAGTTAGTTAAATTTATTTTAATTTTATTCTAAAATCATAAAAGTTAAAATCTTTTATGGACATCAGAATTTAATTACAGCAAATATTAATACATATGTGTGCTTGCGTCATCTAATATGAAGCCTGATAAACAGTGTAAGTCAAGTAAAAAGTTTTAAGATTAAACAAGCAATTACTGTTTTTTTTTTTTTTTTTTTTTTTTTTTTGTATTATTTGAGAGAAGATTTTTAATTTAATTTAATTTATTTATTTATTTTTAAATTTTTTAAAATTTAATTTAAGTTAAACCTGAAGTAACAAATCTTTAATCTTAATTTTTAATAATAGAAATAAATTTTAAGATGTAAAATGTCTCAATCACAAGCAATAATCACAAAAGGCACCCACTTGTTGTGCCTTTTGGGTGTGTGCATATACCAAACAGTATAATAATAATTATTTCATTTTATTTTATTTATATATATATATTTATTTATTATTATTATTTTTTTTTGTGAGGGGGGGGGGGGGGAAATAAGATTTTTACAAATTCCATATTATACGACCTATTTCCCCGCCATTTCAACCCGCTTTAGATGAAACAACTTTTTAATACCATAGTGAATGAAACTTGTATTGAGGATATTCAGGATTATTTGTCAACTATTTTCCAGATATTTCACAGAACGTGTAAAATTGAAAATATCTGAACATTTCATATGACAAAGTAGTGTATTTCAATTTCTGCTGCATTTATAAGGGTCACTAAAATTAAAAATATGTGTTTGCAAATTTTTCATCAGTGTTTATATTTTATACAATATAATCTAAAATCTAAATTACTGCATCTAAATCCTTAAAATGTTTAACAATATACATGACGACATTTTTGTTTTTCTGTGATTCAAATATGTGCGATAAAGTTAAAGGAATGTCATATAAAACAAATAATGGATTTATTACATACATTATAAGAAAATAGTTTCTCGATAACGTTCTACAATCGATCTAGTAATTTCACAAAGAAAATAATGAATTTATATGAAGGCAAAGAAACTGTATAAGGTAGGTGAACCAAAGGTGGCCATTGTTCCTGAGGTAGCCCATCCCCTGAAAAAAGGTTTCATTTAATATTTAATCACAAAATGGTGTTACTGCATTGTAAATCATGCATCTCCAGGGTATGTGAAAGAATTTGAAGAGATTATCTTGATCGACTGTCACTGTATGCAGTGATTTCTCTTTAGAAGAGTACTCATTCTAATTTTCAGGTAAGGAGGTATTTTAATTTACATGTGCATAAGTTCTTGAAATTTGTACTGTGATATGTTTTCTGAAAATGTATTTCTTTTTCTTTAACCACATTAACTTCATTTTTAATAAATTTATCAGATTAAAAGTTTAATGCCGTGAAAATGGCGATCATTTGCATGTTCTCAAGGTGGCCCAGATATCGGGTAACCTTGGAACACGTGACCACCTCATCAAATGAATACAAAAATTAATGTAATAAGGATAACTTTCCAAATTTCTGCTTAAATATCTAAAAAGAACTTATTATCATTTATTCTCCAGCAATTTCCACGCAATTGAGAATATCAGAGATCTCCCGAAATAAGTCAATGAATCCTAGAATAAAAATCCTGAACTACTTTGCACAAAAGGGGTTTAAAGTTTTTTTTTCCTTTTCCTTTTTAAAAAGTAAAATTAATTAGAAGAAAAACATGAAAAATAACAAAAGAGCATCTTAGGCACAATTTAAAAGAACTTTTAACATGTAGGCCACCTTTGGAATACTATGCGCCAAAGGTGACCCACAAGGTACAATTTTGAAATTGTATTATAAAAACATCTAAATTTCACTTCACCAAGTAAATTATACTTGATATGTATAAGAGATAAGTGTAGCATTTTACGATAAAAATTGCAGCCACATACACCCAACCAAATAATTATAAAAAATTCTCAAAGCTTAACTATGGCCACCTTTGGGTCACCAACCTTATATTTTCTTTTGTTCAGAACAACGTTCTTTTGTGTGTGTGTTTATCATACAAAAGCCAGGTTTACCAGTTTCACTAATCACTATCTCTAAACGTATTTTAAAGTTATTTTTTATATCATTATATCACTATACATGCTTTTTTAAATCTTTTAAAAATAAAAACAAAAAAAAATCCATTTAAACCGCTGAAAGGTACTCATGGATTTGGTAGCGTTCTTGCTATGTTGTATCTGGATCCCACTGCCTCCAGCATCACATATGGGTGTTTATCGGACGGCAAGTAACCCTGGCATTATTAGAGACTCTTTGACAAATGGCTACACTGTTACAAAAATTCCTGTTATGTTACAGAAAATTTCTTGCAGCAAAGTCGCTAGAAAATATCCACAAATGCGATGGAAGAAATGCACTGATAGTTATTGTTATTTTCCGTAACAGATCATTAAAGAAAATAAAAATTTAAGTAAAAAAAACACGTTTGAACATTAGAAGCTTTTTATTCTGGAGCCCTGAAAAGCACAAAATATATTTTTTTTCTGGCAAACACATGCTATAAAGAAATGAAAGTTTCAACACTAAGAAACTTTTAGAAAAAAATAGATATTTCTCTTTTGCAAGAGATGAAATTTTTTAATTATTCAAAATATTTCAAAAATCATTCGAGACCAATATTCTTAGTTATTAGTTTTTGTATAATTATTCGTTAAGCCATGAATTTTAAAAGTCTCGAAAACTTTTTAAAATGTTTTGAATAATTAAAAATTTTCATCTCTTGCAAAAGAGAAATATCTATACTTTTCTCTAGAATTTTCTTAGTGTTGAAAGTTTCATATCTTTATAGCATGTCTTTGACAGAATAAATTTTTATTTTATGCTTTTGAGGGCTCCTCAATAAAAAGCTTCTAAAGTTAAAAAACGGTTTTTTTTACTTAAGTTTTTTAACCGACTTCAAAAAAAGAAGGAAGGTTCTCAATTCAAACCGTATGTTTTTTTTATGTTTGTTAGCTCATAACTTCTGAACGGATGCTCCGATTTTGATACTTTTTGTTATGTTGAAAAGGTCTTGGTCTGCAATAGGTCCCATTGTAATATCTTTACGATCTAAAGAAAATACAGGGTGCCCAAAAAAACCAGTCCCAACTCTTTTAACTGCTAAACGGCTGCAGGTCTAGTAATAAAAATGGTATATAAGTGTTGTAAAGTGGCCCTGCAGTACAAGGTTAAACCGCTTGCTGCGCCACCTGGTGGAAAATAGTGGAGTTAGTGTTCCTATCTCGAAACGGTTCTAGAGAAAAAAAGTGAATTAGAAAGTTGAAGATTATCATCGATTTAGTACAAAAAGACAGTTTAGACATTCATGCTAGCGTTTCTATCTCGGAAACGGTTCAAGACAGGGGAAAAAAGTGAATTATAAAATTGCAGAGCATCATCGATTTAGTACGAAAAGATAGTTTTGACATTAATGCTAAAAATTCAAGGCTAAAAACGTGCCTTTTTTGTTCGCAATTTCTTACACTATTCACACTTGAGCTACATTGCTCACGTTGTAGCGTAGCTGGTGAGACATACGCTATATAGTTCAAAATACGGTTACTTGATACTTTTTGCTTTGTTGTAGAGATCTTGGTCTGAAGTAGGTCCCATTATAACATCTTTACAATCTAAAGAAAATAAAGCGCCATCTGGTAAAAAACAGTGGCATTAGCGCTCCTATTTCAAAAACGGTTCAAGATGGGAGAAAAGTTAATTACGAAGTTGTAGAGTATCATCGATTTACTACGAAAAGACAGTTTTTAGACATTATTGCTAAAAATAGAACGCTTAAAACCTGCAATTGTTTGTTCGCAATTTCCTACACTGTGCACACTTGAACTACGTTGCACGCTTTACAGCGTAGCGGATGACACGTATACTCTATGGTTCAAAGTACTGTTACTGTAAGCGGTCACATCGATTAGCGCAAAGTCGTTTTCAACCAACTTCAGAAAGGAGGGTGTTCTTAATTCTTGCTATGTGTTTTTGTTGGTGTTTCTAAGCTTATAACTTCGTAAGAAATGCTCTAATTAACCGACTTCTAAAAGGAGGAGGTTCTCAATTCAAAGAGTATGTTTTTTGTTTTTGTTTGTTAGCTCATAACTTCTGAACGGATGATCCGATTTTGATACTTTTTGTTTTATTGTAAAGGACTTGGTCTGACATAGGTCCCATTATGAGATCTTTACGATCAAAAGAAAATACAGAGGGACCAAAAAAGTTAGTCCCGACTCTTTTAACTGCTGAACAGCTGCAGCTATAGTCATAAAAGTGGTATGTAGGTACAGTAAAGTGGACATGTGCTACGCGATTCAACCGCCTAAAGCGCCACCTGGTGGAAAAGAGTGGAGTTAGCGATCCTATCTCGTAAACGTTTCAAGACAGGGGAAAAAAGTGAATTATAAAATTGCAGAGCATCATCGATGTAGTACGCAAAGATAGTTTAGACATTAATGCTAAAAACAGAACGCTTAAAACGTGCATTTGTTTGTTCACAATTTCCTATTTTGTGCACACTTGAAAAACATTGCATATGTTGTAGCGTAGCGGGCGACATTTTATGCTATGTAAAATTCAAAGTATGGTTATTGTAAGCGGTCACATCGATTAACGCATAGGCGTTTTAAGCCGACTTTATAAAGGAAGAGGTTCTCAATACAAACCATGTTTCTCGTTGTTGTTGTTGAAATTTGTTAGCTTATAACTTCGTAAGAGATGATTTAATTTAAATACTTTTTTTGTGTTCGTAATGATCTTGGCCTGAAATAAGTTTCATTAGGATTTCATTAAGATATAAACAAATTAGAGGATACTCACAAAAGTCTGTTCTCACTCTAACCGCTGAACGCTAGCAGCAACAATGGTAAAAGCAGTGTGTAAGTATCGATGTTGAAACTTCTGTCCGTCAGCTGCAATGCATATTTTGCTCTTTGTTTGAACTTTACGCTGCGCAATTTCCAGCGCAGCGGGTGACACGTATTTACTGTAAAGTTCAATATATATGCCTAACAGAATTTTCGGTTACGAATACAGCGTATCCTTTCTTTACATTTCTAAAGACTTTTTAATTTAACGTATGTTCGTTCAATAGATAGTTTTTTGGTCATATCCAATAAAGGCAAGAAAAGTGACACAATTTAAAAATGCAGCATTTGAGAAAAATAAACTTAAAAATAACTTGACTAGAATAAAACTGGGACAACTGTCTCTCGAGTGGATAACTTTCTAGATGGAGATGTAACTTTTTTGTTCACATTGGGTGTATTTAATGTATTTTTCAGTGACATAAACCATTTTTTGAGTAATGTCACTTTTCTTGGAAGTTGTGATTTGTGAAACTTCCTTCGGACGTCTTTTGATGTTCTGCTATATGAATAAGTTTTCACTGAAAAGAGAAAAATAAAATCTTTTTGTAAAAAAAATAGAACCGACTCCAAAAAGCAACTACTATTCAAACAACTAAAAAAATAAAATTAAATAAAAAATAAATGGTATGAAATGAAACTGTAAATTACGCCTAAAAGTATAAAATAATTTCCTTCGCCAAACAACCTATCACACTACAATTAATCATAACTTTTGAAGTCGGCGCAAAATTAAATAAAATTTGATACCTTTATTCAATACAAAAATCAAATCCTATTCAAAATACACGTCTCACATTGTTACCTGCAAAACGCAGCCGAAAACTACTTTGATTCAAGAAAACAAATAAGATTTCGTAAGCAGCAAAAATTGGCGAAGATGCTGGTATCTGACGTCCTTGGTGAACGAAAAATCGCAAAATTATCTGGCAAACATATTTAATTTCTTTGGGATATCATGATTATTTTAATAAGGTATATCAAGAGAGTAATCAAGAATATGAAACAACACATCGTACAATATCTATTATGAAAATATACATCTTGCGTGTATATTTTTGCCTTACGTTTTTATCGTCAGATTCAAAGGCCATCAAGGATGATCTAACTTCGTAGAAATATAAATACCGCATTGTGAAGATGTTCACTGTTCTATGTAGATGCTACTAATGGACCAATTGTATACAGTGATAAAATAATAAAGGAAACATGAAAATGGATCATTCGAGACAACAGCATTTGTTGCTACCAATCTAAAGACAAACCTTTAAAAACTAATTAAATTTTATTTAATTTTGCGCCGACTTCAAAAGTTATGATTAATTGTAGTGTGATAGGTTGTTTGGCGAAGGAAATTATTTTATACTTTTAGGCGTAATTTACAGTTTCATTTCATACCATTTATTTTTTATTTAATTTTATTTTTTTAGTTGTTTGAATAGTAGTTGCTTTTTGGAGTCGGTTCTATTTTTTTTACAAAAAGATTTTATATTTTGTGTTTTTGAGTTACAAAAAAAAAAAAAAAATTCTTAAAAAAAGAAAAAAAAAACTAATGAAAATTTCTTAGGATATCAATGTGTACACAACGAAAGATTTTCTTTTATCAATTGATATCTTTTCTTTTAATTATCTGCAAAAAAGTAACACATCCGCCGTCGAGGATTGAAGCCACGACCATCGCGTTATCAGAGTGACGCTCGAACCAAAGGCTAAAGAACTGTCAAGAGAAGCCATAGAACATTCCAGATAAATCTAACAAATACAAAAAGAATATTGTTTTCGAATGCTTTTTAAAAATATTTAAAATTTTTCATCGCTTGCAAATGTGAAAAATCTGTATTTTTCTCTAAAATTTTCTTAATGTTGAAACTTTATCTATCTATCTATCTCTCTCTCTCTCTCTCTCTCTCTCTCTCTCTCTATATATATATATATATATATATATATATAACATGTTCTCTGCAAGAATAAATTTTTATTTTTGGCTTTTTGGGGCTCCACAATAAAAAGCTTCCAACGTTTTCTTTTCTTTTTAATGTATTTAATTTCTTATTTTGTGCGTTTTAGTAATTGACAAAAAGCTTCTTAACAAAAAAAAAAAAAAAAAAGAAAAAAAAAAAAAAAACTAATCAAAATTTCTTAGAATACTGTGTAGAAAATGAAAGGTTTTCTTTTAACAACTGCCATATTTTCTAGCAATTGTCTGAAGGGAAACAAAAATTGACCTTCGAACCCACGACCAGCGCGAACTGCAAAAATGTTCACTTATATATGTAGATGTTACTAATGGACCAATTGTACACAGTAATAAAATAATAAAGGAAACATAAAAATGGATAATTCGAGACAACAGCATTTGTAGCTATCGGTCTAAAAACAAATCTTAAAAATCAATTTTATTTAATTTTGCGCCGACTTCAAAAGTTATGTTTAATTGTAGTATTTGGTTGTTTGGCGAAGGAAACTATTTTATACTTTTAGGCGGAATTTACAGTTCCATTTTTACCAATTGTCTTTCATTTTTAGTGGTTTGAATAGTAGTTGCTTTTTGGAGTCGGTTCTATTTTTTTTTTTTTTTTTTTTTTTTTTTTTTTTTACAAAAATAATTTATCACATCTTATTTGCAATTATTTTAATTTTATATATGTATATATATATATACCTTTTAGGGCTCCACAATAAAAAGCTTCCATTGTTATTATTATTTTTTTTAACTAATATTTATTTTGTGCGTTTTAGCAACTAAAAAACTAATCAAAATTTTCAGGAGACTTTGAAGACAACGAAAAATTTTCTTTTACCAACTGACATTTTTTTTTTTTTTTTTTTTTTTTTAAGTTATCTGCAAAACGCTACTCCTCAGCCCTCAAGGATCGAACCCACTACCATCGCGTTATCAGCATGACACTCAAATTAGCTGACTAGGAAACATTCAAAAGGTGTCGTCTTCAAAAATTTATGAAAAAAAAGGTATGTGATTCTACTCTTCATAAAACACCAGAAAGTGAAAAAAAATTATCGGCTGAAAGGAGTTACAACGACCACAAAAAATTATCAAAATTAAGCATTTTTGGCGATTTAACGCTGTTAGGCGATAAACTCGCTAGTACCGAGATTGCCGTGTACGAACAGAAACTTGTTTTGCTTTTACGCGAAGTACTCAAAATCAATCGCCTAACAGTGTGAAATCGCCAAATAGGCTTGATTTCGATCATTTTTTGTGGTCGCTGTAATTCATTTCAGCCATAATTTTTTCGATTTCTGATGTTTTATGAAGAGTAGAATCACATATATGTTTTTCAATATTTTTTGAAGATGACGCCTTTTGAATGTTTCCTTGTGAGCTAACGAGTGACCGAAGACGTTGCTTACCTTTACATTAAAGTGAAGGCGCCTTGCTTTTGAACGTGACACCAAGACACGTTGACAAAAATCCAGTTTCAATAGAAAGCTTCTAATTACTTAAATTTTTATTTTGTGCTTTTTAGTAACAAAAAAAAAAAAAAAAAAAAAAAAAAAAAAAGTTTCTTAGAAAATCTCTTCAAAAATTCTTAGAATACTATGTAGATAATTAAAATTTTCTTTTGTCAATTGACACCCTTTCTATTAATTATCTGCAAAATTTAACGCATCGACCCTTCGAGGATCGAATTCACAACCATCTTGTCATTTCCATGACGCTCTAACCAACTATGCCAATGCGCGGCGAAAAGGATTCTTACATTTACTTTAAAGTGCCTTATTTTTTAGTGTGAGACGAAGACGCGACGACAAAATCCAATTTCAATGAAAGGCTTCTAATATTCTTACAGATTACATTTTATCCGCATGGCATAATGCAAAAACTCTCTTATTAAAAAAGATAACCAGGGTGCATCGCACAGTAGGTGATGTTATTACTTCTCAGTCACAGAACGACTGTTACGTGATACTTCTAAATCCTGTTCTGTTACCAAGCTCTTTGTACAAAAAGAGTGATCAAATTATTATATATATATATATATATATATATATATATATATATTTACATTTTTTCGATTATCTAAAAATGTACTAGACGAAATGGCCTTAAATTTCATACATGCGAAGAACATTTAAAACCTCATATTTTCCACTATCGATTTAGTCCAGAGTGCAATTATGGGACCAATGACAAATTGAAGAGGAACGAAAATACTTTGAAACACCCTGTATGAACAAATGACTCGTAATTTTAATACATAGTTGCATATACTATATACAATATTTTTATCTTTTGGTGCGGCAATTGTGCAAAATTTAGGCAGATATATATATATATATATAAATATATATATATACCGTATCCCAAAAGTTTAGACAATCAATAAAATTTGCATTTACGTAAAAAGTATTACGGTACAATGAAATTTCGGGAGATAGGTAATAAATAAAAACAGTTTTGCTGATATACTCATATAAATTATGATCAAATGTTTGAAATTATAAAATGTACATTAAATTATGTAAAAGTGTGCTGTCCACAATACAGCATTACATGTTTTCTTTCACATTTTTGTTCACAGAATAAAATATTTCTATTGTCGTCTGCTTCTAAATAAATTTTCCTTTACTTGAAATATCGTCTGCTATATTTTTAGCATAATAATTTAATGAGTTCAATGTATTGTTTTGTTTGTGATTCGGAAAAGACGTTTCCTGCGTATTCTGATAAAAATGCCACGTTCTAAAGAAATTTCTATAGGTGAAAATAAGATTTTACAGTTAAAAGCGCAAAGACAAAATCCTGAACAAATATCGAGAAGCATAAAGAGATCCTTGAGCAGTATTTATAGAGTTTTCAGATCAAGTGGAACATGGAATACTCGAAAGCGAGTCGGAAGACCAAAGAAAAAAACGTTACGTGAGGATAGAACGTTATTAAAGAAGTCTTCAGTAGAAGTCTTCCTAAGAAAAGAACTGAAGAATTATTTCAGCAGGCAACAAGGCGGAGAATCCGTAATGACCTGAGGATTATTTTTGTTTCAATGGGCAAATATTCTAGAATTTACGGACAGAAAAATAAAATCAGAGGATTATCAGGATATTTTACGTATCAATTTACTGCTAATTATGGATTTGCTAGCAGGATCGGACTATATGTTTTCCAACAAGATGGGGCATCCGTCCATACCTCCAGAACAACTAAAACGTGGTTTATGCAAAACAATATCACACTATTAGACTGGCCAGCACTTAGTCCGGATTTGAATCCCATGGAGAACATATGGGGGATCTTATTTCGTAAAATATATGAAAATGGAAAGCAATATACATGTGCAAATGACTTAACAACTGCAATTGACAAACCGTGGTATGAAATATCTGCTTCTGTAATGCAATGCTTATTTAATTCTATGAAACAATATGTATTTGATGTTATAAAGTGTCGTGGCAATACAATTCAATATTAAATTCAAGTTTTTAGTTACTTTTATAAATGTAAAACCAAAAACACTTACTTGTGTCTATACTTTTGGGACAACACATTTTTATATAATTTAATGTACATTTTATAATTTCAAACCTTTGATCATAATTTATATGTGCATATCAGCAAAACTGTTTTTATTTATTACCTATCTCACGAATTTTAATTGTACCTTATTGCTTTCTATGTTAATGCAAATTTTATTGAATGTCTAAACTTTTGGGAGACGGTGTATATAGGGGAGACCGGGGCACAGTGGACCACCCCTATTTAAATTTGTTAATATTCAATTCTTTCAGTTCATATGGATACTCAAGTATGGCAGCATGCTACTAGTTGTATGCAGTCAAAAAATTCACATGGGAAATAGTAAGATAACCATTTTGAGCAGTTATTATGTTTTAAGCTGCTTAAAGTAATTTTTCCACATTGAAGTTTTTAAAAATTTATAAATTTTGAACTAGTGACTATAAGTACTATATAGCTGTTAAATTAAGGCAAGATATTGCTGTTTTTAATCATCTAAAAATTATTAGCATATTTATATAGTCTGTATTATTATTTATTATTATTTATTATTGTCTTTACTATTATTGGTATTACTCTCCCGGCTAAAAAAATCTGCAGAAAAACTGAAGGCAATTGGCACAAGTTTTTTAAAGTTTTTTAAAGTTTTTTTTAAAGATATTTTAAAGTCAAAGTTTTACTGAGCAGACTTCAAAATTTCAGCGAAAAAACTTAAAAAAACTTGTTTCATTTACCTTCAGTTTTACTGTAGTTTTTGAAATTCTGCAAAATTTCAGCGAAAAAACTAAACAACTTGTTCCATTTACCTTCAGTTTTTCTGTAGTTTTTGAAATTCTGCAAAATTTCCATGAAAAAACTTTAAAAAAACTTGTGCCACATGCCTTCGGTTTTTATGCCCCTGGAAAAAACTGAAAATACTTACTCCTGTTACTTTCAGTTTCTCTGCAGTTTTTTAAATTCTACACAATTTCTGTGAAAACCTTAAAAACTATTACTGTTCCCCTGCCACACATAAAAGCCATTTTTTTAAACTAGTTTGTTGTGGCCAACACATGACTCTCTTCTGTGTTTCTATACAAATTCCCTCAGTAAAAAATAATTTATTAAAATTTATCTTCCATATAATGAATGCAGACAATTTTCATTCTAGAGAAATAATATTAGGAGCAGTCAATAAATAACAAGTCAGAGGCAAATTCACAGTAATTATTTAATAAAACTCAAAAGTATTGTCCGTAGGTATTTAGGCATTTATTCCATTGTGACAACAGTCGCATAATGCCATGCTCGTAGAAATCCTTTGGTTGCTGTTTGAATCAATTGCCCGCACACACATCGACTTCATCTTCTATTTGAAATTGATGTCTCCGCAATGCTTTTTTAAGTTCAAGATGTGGAAGTCATATGCGGACAGATCTGGACTATAGGAGGGGTGGCTCAGCCCACTTGAACTTCTGCAGACATTCCTGTGTTGCGTTGGCTAAGTGTGATGGTCTAGCGTTGTCGTGCAACAGGATGACACCTCGAGAAAGTTAACTGGGACGTTTTGATTTTATTTCATTCATGAACTTCAATAAGGTTTTACAATACCGCTGAGCATTGAACGTAGCTCCATGCTCCAGGAAATTGACGAGGTGTGGTCCATTACGATCGAAGAAGAACGAAAGCAGTACCTTGCTGGCACTAGTGTGGAGGGGAATCTGTGTACTTCCACTAAAGACTTAGCCGTTTTGACTCGTGCTAAAAGTTGTGGCACCAAGTTTCATCACCGGTAACAATTGCTGAAAGAAATTCGTCCCCATCGTTGTTGTAACGCTGCAATGCTTGCAGAGACATGGCACTCTTGTGCCGGTGTCAAGCGATGCAGGACCCATTGTGCGCGCACTTTACGGAACTTTAACCTGTCCTTGATGATTTCGTGAACCGTACCATGGCTAAGCCCCACTGATACAGAAATCTCGTCTACTGTTAAACGACGGTCTTTCTTTATGAGCTCATCCACTTTTGCAACATGTTATTCTGTAACACACTTCGGTGCTCCAGTCCAGGGACCATTACCGATCGATTTACATCCTTCGCGAAAGCGCTTATTCTACTCCTGAACTCTTGCCTGTGACATACAGTACTCCCCATAGATCCTTTCTATTAGTCTATGAATTTCGTGTCCTACCATACTTTCCGCTGCCAATAAACGTACAACACCACACTGCTCAGCTTTGGATGCCTCCATTCTACGTCGCTTTCAAAAATGAAATGACTGGATGTGGCTGATGCTGGGTTATCCTTTTCTCACTCCTTGCCAGACAAGTAATGGCATCTGGCAAGAGAAATGCACATGAATCGTTAGGCTGCATTTTTCTACGTACTATACTTTTTGTGAAATATTCACTGTCTCGTTATTTATTGACTGCTAATATAATAGCACTAAATATGCAAAAAAAAACCAATTTTTTAGATATGACTTTTTTTTCTTAATTTTAACCACAAAATAAAAAGCATAAGTTTCTTTTAAATTACCACACATTGATGGTTCAACCATTTATTTTAAAAGGTGTTAATGAGTTCATTTGCAAGATACTCATTAGGAAAATTTGCCCCTCTTGGGATGGACTTTCCTTTTTAGGGGGGGGGGATGCTTGCACATTTACAAAAAAAAATTCCCAGTTGACTATCACTAATATAGATACTTCTTTTTAATTTCATAATGATTATTAAAAAACAATTCACTTTATGTGCATTTACATGAAATGTTTGTTCTGCAATGTTAAAAATAAAAAAAAAAAAAAAAGCAAAATGACAACCTCATTTGTTGGATGATTTTTACCAAAAGTTTTTAGGCATTAATTTAGGTATATGATGTTGCAACTACATATCAAATTTTAGGAAATTCTGAGTAGTATAGTTCCT
The DNA here is from genome assembly GCA_963930645.1 of Salticus scenicus. Lineage (NCBI taxonomy): Eukaryota > Metazoa > Arthropoda > Arachnida > Araneae > Salticidae > Salticus > Salticus scenicus. The sequence continues at coordinate 289,359,789 of OZ005657.1, read as the reverse complement.
GAGATACAGTTGTTACAAAATTTTGTCACACACAGATTTTTTTTTAAATAGTCAAATCATGTTCTATGCACCTCAAAACATGTAAAACCATTGAAAACCCTAATTTTTACGAATCCAATACCTTCTTCGATTGAATATAAAAGAAATTAAAAACAAGTTAGGCATATTTTAACAAAATAAAATATTTTAATTTAATTTAATTTAGAAATTTATTCATCAACCATGAAAGTTCATTTCAGAAAAATTTGGAGTAGAAGCATGACTTTTTATACCAACTATGTGAAAAATACCAGAGCAGGGAATCGAACCCGGGCCTTTCGCTTTACGTGCGAATGCTGAAACCATTGAGCTGCCCTGTCTGATTACCAGGTAGGCATTTCGCACATAACATTTGTTGGCAAAGTAAAGTCACCGAGTCTCTAAACACAGCTATATCAATTGACATTATTAATCATGGCACAACTCCAATAGACTACGAAATTTTAATTTAATTTAGATATTTATTCAACAACTATCAAAGCTCATTTCAGAAAAATTTTGGAGTGGGAGGGGATATTTTGTTCTAAAAGTGATTGCTGCGAAACAAAATTTTGTGCCTTTTAAAGATTCATACAGATTGCAAGGGAGGTATTTAGTGATTTTTTTTTTTTTTTTTATATGTGAAGCACAGACATACGTATTACTGATTGCTGCAAAACGTCGCCATAGCGCTGTGCTAGTGCGATGTTAAATCCAACCTACCTGCCTGTGTACCTCCCGGATTGTCTTTAATTGCCCATAACACAGTAGTAGTGCGACATTAAATCGAATCAGCGTATCTCCTTACATACTTATTCAGTTATTTATGGTATTTTTTTTTTTTTTTTTTTGTAATGTTTAATATATTTTAGTTTTTATTTTTATTTTCTTTTGCTCAAGTTTTTGAAAAGCTACTTTTTACGGTTTATTTTTAGGCACTTGGTTTAAAACACGTAAAATCAACCATTGTGAAAAAATCACGAGACAAAACTGCAAAAATGTGCGAAATTGGCGATTTTGAAAAAATTCACCAAGCAGTGTGGTAAAGCACCAGGGCTTGAAAAATCTCAAAATTTTTACATGCCCTGTCGGGCATGTTAGTCTGGACAATACATCCCCGAATGGAATTTTTACATGCCCAAATATCTTATTAAAACGCATTTTAATAAAAACATTCACATACCTAGTGAGAATAATTTAACGACATTATATCTGTATTGACATTATTTCAATTTAAGTAAAAGTCTTAAACTAGATGCTGTATTTTAGAATTATTTTTAGAAGTTATTTTTGTTTCAGCATGCATGCCTAGCTGGGCATGTAAGAGAAAAAAGTACATGCCCACTTAGTGATGTGGATTGGGTAAATACCCAGTGGGTAGGTAAATATTGGGTATTTACCCGAGGCCTGGGTAAATACCCAAAAACTGGGTATTTTGGGGGGGAAAATTATATATACTTTATTATAGCATCCTAATAGTGAACTTGAATAACCTATATTAGTTTCAAGGAATTTCATAAATATTTTGTATAAAGCGCTGTAGATAGACAGACAGACGGACAGACAGTTATACTAACCGAACTCGTTAATCTATTAAACAATGTTTAAAATTGTTAAAAACACTGAACACAACTGAAAATGAAATTCCAACCATTTCCAATAACAGCCCATAGTATCTTAATTTTATTTTATTTTATTTATTTATTTATTTTGTAAGTTTTAGGGGGGAGGGTTTTGTAAACTTGAATGCTAATCACACAATATTAATTGTTAAAATTGTTAAAAACACTGAACACAACTGAAAATGCAATTCCAACCATTTCCAATAACAGCCCATAGTATCTTAATTTAATTTAATTTATTTATTTATTTTGTAAGTTTTAGGGGGGAGGGTCCAGTAAACTTGAATGCTAATCACACAATATTCTATAGAAAGCATGCTTTTGTGCAGATAAATAATAAGAAGGAATTTCATTATATTTTTTGCAGGATAAGTATATTAAATTATGATTTGTATAAATATTTCTCATAGAACGCAATACATTAGAATATATTTTTGGGTGTACGTGTACACAAACCAGTAGTAGTATTTACTGCACTATCAGTAGAGAGTATCCTATAACTTGAATAACATATATTAGTTTCTTGGGATGTCATAAATATTTACGGGAGTCAGAGGGCGGATAGACAGACAGACAAACCGAAGTCATAAACACTTTTGAACTTTGATGGAAAAAGTTAATAACAAGGTTAAAATAATATTCAGCAGCTGTAGTGCTTTACACAAGTTTTGCTTGCTGTATTTTTTAATAATAATAATAAAAAAAAATATTTATATTCAGAACAAAAAATCATCAATAACGCGATAAATGTCAAAAAAAGTAACATTTTTCTTATAGTTTCATCTTCTAGCTGTTTCACCTTGACCCACTTTCTTATATTCCTGTAATAATGAAATGATCCGTCCACTGCTATAATAGGTCTATGGAAATGGGCAATGTATCGGTTCATCGAGAAATATCAATTTAATGCTTATGTCGCTAAATTGATTTAAGCTTAGGCCGATTCTAGCCTTTAACAATTTTACATACATATTGCTAAATCGATTTACGTTTATCCAGTTTTTGAGGCATACATCATGAGATGTGGAGGTAATATTAGTGCCATGCATCATATCGAAACCAATAACTGCGACTTATACAAACATGGACATTGACTTATCTTGATTTCTGACGTTCTGACCGAAGATTATGATTCGATCGTTACGAAATTTTCAATTAATACTTTGTTGGGTGTTAGTACGACAAAGACTATACAGTTAGAAGGAGAGAAGGTCTTACCATCCACGGTGCCCTGTCTCGAAAAAGTAATGTCCGAACGTTACGAAATTTTAAATTTGGAGTTGTATGGGTGTTAGTATGACAAATATTGCACCGTTGAAAGGGGAGGGATCGTCCACCCCCCACCATGGTGTCTTATCTCGAAACATTATGGTTCGAACTTTACGAAATTTTAAATTTGGAGTTGAATGGGTATTCGTATGACAAAGACTGCGCCTTTGAAGGGGGAGGGGTTTCTTACCCTCTCTTATACTTTGGAGTTAAATAGGTGCTAGTGTGACAAAGACTGCGCCGTTGAAAGGTGGGGGGGGGGGGTAATCGCCCTTCTTAACCCCTCACAGTGCCTTATCTCAAAAAATCATGGTCTGAACTTTACAAAATGGTGTTAAATGGGTGTTAGTATGACATAGACTGCACCGTTGAAAGGGGGAGGTACTTGTTCCCCATGGTACCTTATCACGAAAAATTATGCTCTGAATGTTATGAAATTTTAAATTTAGTGTTGAATAGTTGTTAGTATGACAAAGACTGCACCGTTGAAAAAGAGAGGGTCTTGCCCCCTGTGGTACCTTATCTCGAAAATTTATAGTCCGAACTTTAAGAAATTTTAAATTTTAAGTTTAATGGGTGTTAGTATGACAAAGACTGCACCGTTGAAAGGACGGAGGGTCTTACCCCTTCTTATTCCCCATGGTGCCTTATCTCGAAATATTATTGTTTGAACTTTACAAAATGTTAAATTTGGAGTTGAATGGGTGTTAGTATGGCAAAGACCGCACCGTTGAGAGAGGAGAGGGTTTTACATCCATGGTGCCTTTTCTTCAAAAATTATTCTCCGAACTTTATAAAATTTTAAATTTAGAGTTGAATGGGTGTTAGTATGACAAAGACTCCCTCTTTCCCCCCAAGGCGCCTTACCTCGAAAAATCATGTTCCGAAGTTTCGGAAATTTTTAATTTTTAGTTGAATGGGTGTTAGTATGACAGACTGCACCGTTGAAAGGGGGTAGAGTCTTGCTCGCTCTTACCCCCATTGTGCATTATCTTAAAAAAGTATGGCCCGAATTTTACAAAATTTTAAGTTTATAGTTGAATGAGTGTTAGTATAACAAAGACTGCATCTTTAGAAGGGGAGGGTCTTACACCCTCCCCCCTCCCCCACGGTGCCTTATCTTGGAAAGTTACAGACCTAACTTTACAGAATTTTTAATTAAGAGTTGGTTGAGTGTTAGTATGACAATGATTGCACCGTTAGATTGCACCGTTTGATTGCACCGTTGGAAGTAGAGAGTGTCTGTCCCGCCACGGTGATTTATCTTGAAAACTTATGGTTCTAACTTTACGAAATTTTAAATTTGGAGTTGGTTGGGTTATAGTATAGTATAACAAAGAGTGCACCGTTGAAACAAGGAGGATCTGATCCCCCACAGTGACTTATCATGGGAAGTTAAAGTTCGAAATTTACAATTTACAATTTGGATTTAATTAGGTGTTGGCACGACGGACCCCGCATTATTTAATAGAAAGCAACTGGATCCCGTCTCACTACAGTGCTAGGTATTTTAGAAACTTACAATGAGATCTACGCGAAATTTTTAATTTTAATTCGGTTGGATATAACGAAAATCACTTCGTTTGAATTGGAAGGAATGAATTATTAAAACTAAGAAGAAATAAAGTATTAAAATGAAAAAAGTGCGGTATGTTGTAAATGATTGTTGCATGAATAGTTTACTTAAGTCGCTAACGTTTTTATTTCTCCGCAAATAATATAAACTGTTGCACGAGTTTTTTTTTTTTTTTTTTTTTTTTTTTTTTTAATGACAGGTACTCCCTAAATTCCTTACTATTAGTATCTATTCTAACTCTCCACGTTTTCCCTTTCATATATAACAAGTATTTTCATAATTATCTAGGTAATAAAACTTCACAATCACGAATTTTTAAGAAAATCTGTATGGGGCTAGATTTATTTATTTAAATAATCACTGATATTTCAAGTAGGAAGTGAATCTGTCAAGCGATGACTTATTTCGATTTTTGAGTTTTATTAGAAAGATTTATTTAAGTAGTTTTCAATAATGTTATAAAATATATATTTTTTAAATCAAAGTAAAACACTTTTGTATTTGAAGGGTGGAATGCCAAGTCAAGACTAAAACGATCTTCACCCATGCAATATGATAGAGATATCAGAGCAAGTATTGGCCTTGAACACAACAAATGGGTTATTGTTCAAGAACCTATCTCTCGCAAAAGGCTTCCACTGAACACCAACATTCATACCGACCTTTTAGAGCCATGCAACAAAAATGAACAGAATGATATCATTAGTAAAAAGGGACTCGATACAATTGAAAACTTTCCAAAAGAGAAGTTTTTACATGCATATACAGATGGTTCCTCTGACAAAACTATCACCAATAGGGGTTCAGGTGTGTTTTTAACTACTCCAGGTGATACGCCTCACCAGGGCAAATTTGGTGCGGGAAATATAGCTTCTAACTTCACCTGCGAGCTACGTGCAATTCTGGAGGCACTTAACATGTATAAGTCCCTTCCCACTACTAAGCAGGTAGAGGGCCTAGTAGTTTTCTGCGACTCGAAGGCCGCCCTCCAGGCCATTTCAAAGGGGCACTCTTCTATCACCCATGAAATTATCTCAGGACTTCAAGATCTTCAAGCTATAAATAAAACCTGTACACTTCAGTGGATACCTGCACACGTCGAAATAGCAGGGAACGAAAATGCTGATAAACTAGCCAAGGAGTCCAGAAATCTGAACAATAACAGCAACAGCTCTTCAAGATGCAAATGCAATAACTAAATCTAAACTTAGAGAAAAAACAATCCAAACGAAACACCAGCTTTGTGAAATAAATGCAGATCGATTAATAACAAAAACTATAATAAGGCTAAGAACCGGTCATCACAGAGGCATGAAAATTAATAAAGAGGGTGAAAGGGTGTATAGAAACTGTAACAATTGCCCAGATACACAGCTTACACCTTGCCATATCTTTGAGTGTCCGGCAATAAGTGCGAACTTGAGAGAAATTGGTGTATTGCCGTCACTGATGGACCTATATGACGACAACATCCAACAAATCGCAGATGCAGTTATAAAGATCCACGGTTTAATCTAATTCGACTACGTCATGGACACGACAAAAAAAAAAAAAAAAAAAAAAAAACACTTTTGTAAAAGTTTTATATATATATATATATATATATATATATATATATATATATATATATGTTTTTAATTTAAACATACTATATAATGTTCTATGTACTAAAGTATAAACATTCCTAAAATGTTAATAAATTTTCTATAATCGATATATCGTTAAATTACGATATGAAGCTAGTTATGTATTGCGATGTAGGATTTTCAACATCGCCCAGTCCTGTTATGTAGTTTATGCTGAATGAACTTATTTATAGAAATAACTGATGCTGTTATAGGCAAATTTCTATTCTAAACTGAATTTGTAATTTATAAGCGTTTTTTTTTTTTTTTTTTTTTTTTTTTTTCTCTCGACAATCTAAGTCTGAATAAAGAAATGGGTGATTGTTATTGTTATTTAGAAATTTTCTTCGAATTTTCTTCAATTGGAAACTTCAGTGTTATCATCTGGAGGAATACTTGCTGCATTTAAACTTTAAAAACAAATATAATGGTATTATTACTATTATTATTATTATTATTATTATTATTATTATTATTTTTATGAAAACAGGATTTTATTTTATTAGGATATTATGATAATTAGATAGGTAAGCTAAAGAATACGTGTATTTAAGTAATAAACAAAACATTATTTATTTATTATTATTTTGCCGTTTGGGAGAAATCTCGTGATAGATTAAATCATTTAATTAGACAAGGGTGGCAAAAATATTACAAATGCAGTTTCTCGATAAAGTTATAACTCGTTCAATGCATCGTTTCTAATAAAAATTTTTACTAAATTATCTGAACGCAAGAATTATCAGAGCGATATTATATATGGTTTTTATATATGAAATGGAAAATACGTCTCTTAAATTTTATTAATTTTATTAAGCATTATGTTTCAAAAAATTACTCATAGTTTCCAACATTTACACTTTTTAATACCACTACTTTTATATAATTATTTTTATTTTACTTAAGAAATAAATTTTAAATTTAAAGAAAGTTATTTTAAAATAGTAGTATTCAAAATGCGTGAAAATTGGTTACTATGGAACGCTAAATAGTGTAAGAAAATGTACAGTTGATTTCAAGAAAACTGGTAAAATTATCCAAGATATATATATATATATATGTATATATGTATATTTATATAAAATATATTTTTTAAAATGTATGTAATATGAAACTAATATTTAAATTCAAAAGTATTTTAAATAAAGTTAATTTTGAATTTTTCGTAGCAATTCCATTCCCATCGTTAGTGAAAGACATGATATTTTTATTCAAAGTTGAGAGACATAAATTTATGTCATTTGAAAGCACCAGCTATGACAGGAAATGCATCAAAACTCAGTCATTATCAATTTTAATATGCTTCGGTTGAGTTTTGATGGTGAATTCTTGCTGTGATATTGAACATGTCAACTCTCATGATGCATACATCACCAGTAATTTCTTTTTATGTCATGGCGTCCACTGCAGATATGTGGGCGTGCTAAATATTGCTTAATATATATTGACTTCAATAAGCTTTAGTAGGAATAGAATAAAAATACTAACTTTATATAGCAAAAATTTATCTTAACAAGAAATTGAATATTTAGTTTTTCGGTTAAAAAAAATTGTTTAAACGAGAATTGTTCAATTTAAATCAATCGCATTAAACTATTTTGTTTATATTTGTAAATTAAAAATTAAAAAGTGAGTGCTTTCTTTGTTAAAGGCATTTATAATCAATTTATTTAATAAATTCAATCACATACACAATAGATTTTAGAAAAAATTATGAAAGTTATTTTTACGAGAAAGAAGAGTATCCCCGTGCTAAAATCAAGAGCTGGGATATTTAGGTTAACAAAGCAAAACTTATGCATTATCTATCCACGTGATCTATCAAAGGTGACATATAACCCTAAGCAAACCATGGGGTTATAGAAAAAATATTATTTTGAAATTAAACTGTATAACATACTAAATATTTGTTCAAAGTTAATATTTTTTCATAATATGGTTAATCAAACTAAACGCATAGCAAGGTACATTATCAACACTTAATCGAATATAAAGACAATAATTTTTAAAGAGAGGTAAGCAGTAAATCTTAAAACAAAAAAACTTTTTAAATTAAATTTTAACTTAATTAAACTGGAAATATTTCACGTAAGCAAATAATAAAAAGTTAATAACTTCTGATTTGGAATTCATACCTTCAAAGTAAATTTTGTTGTAACTAATAAACATTTAAAATACTGCACTATTTATGGATCATATTTTCAAATAAAAGTTATTATTATTATTTTATTTTTCATTTTTATTTATTTATTTATTTATTTTATTTTATTTTATTTTATTTTATTTATTTATTTATTTTTGGGGGGGAGGGGGGGGGAGGGTTAAGTGACATTTTTTTTCTATTTGAACTACTAAATTCAAACAAGAATTTTTTTTTCACTAACATATTTATTTAGACGATGTTTGATCAAGTTTTCTATAAATATTGTTTGAGGAAAATTTCCAGTGTCTGTTTTTTTAATTCAAACGATCAAAATTTTTCGGTAGACCTATTGTTTACAGTAAAATTTGCAGCTATTTTTTCCTGGGATTTAATTTAATTTAATTTTATTCATTGGTTTTCAGCAATTGCATTTAATTTATACAAACGAGAAATTTTACAAAATACAATGTTTTGAATATTTTTTAAGTATCCCAAACTCATGCTTTATAAATATTATCAAATGTATAGAGTGGAACAAAAATTCTAGGCACATTTTAAATTTTGACCCTTTACCATTCCCTACATATTTTCTTTTTAAAATTGTTAAACTAATTTAAAAAATAGCTAATGGATACCTACACTATCTATCAATAAGTATTTGAACACCTTCGAATTTAGACGTTTTGCAAATATGTAGAAAAGTTCATTGAGAATCATCTTTAAACTTTGGTAGTGTAAAGAACATATTATACCTGATATATTTCAGCAAATTTGTGTCCTGAAGAGGAAAAAAGAACTAGTAAAACATTAAAAAGAAACAAAATGTTTTGGATCACCCTGTGAAAAGTAATATTTTAAATGCGTTTTGGAAGCAGCATGTGAATACGAGGATTTTTCTCATTATCTGTATCACACTTTCAAGAGGCTACCACATATACTCAGGAAGATATACTTTTTTTTTTTTTTGCAAAAAAATGCTCCATTTTTTTATATTAACACGTAGGGTATTACACCTAGTGCAAGAATATTTTTAGAAAATTTAGCATACTTCATTAGACACAGCATACGCAATCAGAATGCAAAGTGTTAAATATCTTACGTACCAGGTAAATTCAAACATTATGATAGATAGAATGAACAGAATTTCAGTTGTCTCAAAATAGAAGCTAAACTACACGGGATTTTACTCTCATTTTTATTTTTATTCAATCAATGCTCAATGGCAATACAGTGTTCGCTGATTGTAAATAAATATTGATAATACCCCCTATCATCTTCCTTTTTTTTTCTTTTTTTTTTCAGTTTATTCAGTTTATTCTATCTCTCATAAGTTTTTCAATTTACACGATATTTGTTTGGAGTTCTCATATAAGTTGTTCAATACTTTTGGCTATTAAAATGCAAATGAAATTTTTTTTAAAGCTAGCGCATGCGCAGTTAAAAATTATGCTCATATTTCATAAGATGTTTAACATTTTTTGCTTATACTAATACTATTATTAATTTAGCAAGCAGTGAATATGCAAATTCTAGTATAGAGCATGAAACTTTTCTGAAACTGTTAGATTATCATTCTCAGAAAACAGAAGAAATCCTTGCCTCTCTCCCAAAATAAATAGATGAATTAAAAGTCAAATTTCCATCACCACAAAATACATTCTCTAACTATAATAATAGGTAAAATTTCGGTAGCTGTACTATCAAGCATAAAGAACAGGAGATTCAAAGATCTTTTGTCAGATCTCCATTGCATTTCCCTGGGCAAATTTCTCACACCTGCACGTAATTTTAAAGGCATAATCACGCTCCAGAAACATGCTATTATCGTCCAAAACAGTCGGGAAATTCTTGCAATCTCCCTGCAGTCCAGGTTCCTCAGAATCAAAGAAGACGACCGTTAAATTCTCAGTGATTACCCAATAGTCGCCCTCTAAACAATTTAGGAATTCGGATGTAATTCCGAATTCCGAAAAAATGAAATGTTGAATGATGATGAAATGTTGCATGTTTTAAAAAACCAGAACACTGTTGTACTAGGTTAAACAAGTATTTACCTATGCTTAGAATTAATACTAATGCACATATCGTAGGATCAAAGCACTGTTACTTACCGGTGATTGATGTTCAATTGGTAGACTGTTACACTGTCTGTCTCATTGACCGTGGAGCTTCTTGTTCGATTTTAGAAAATAAGATTTTTATCAAAACAAAGCACCATTCTTCTATAACATCGTGTGAAACAGATGTAAAAATAATATCTATTTTTGTTAATTATGGACACATTTTGGAGTGTTATATAATTCAGGTAAGTTTGGGTAACAAAGCCATTACACGTGCATTTTATGTTGTGAAAATTCTCTAGCAACACAATACAATGTTATTATTAGTTATGACCTATTGAAATTATATAAATTTATCATTTGCCTAGACTCTTACAGTTTAAAATTCGGATCTACTATTTTAAAAATTCGTGATGCTAAATCTAATCCGGTAAATAATGAAATTCCTCAAAATTTTGCGAGATTAGGAACAAAACAAATTTTATTACCTAAACAGACTCGTGGAATTTTCTTAAAAATTGACTAACCTTTATATCAAAACCGATACTGAAACTTTTTACACATGTTTTTAATAATGAAAAAATTAATATAGGTTAGATGCTCCAGTGATTGGCATGCTCCAGTAGTTGACATCTATCCCGAAATAATTAATAAATAAGAAACATAATAAAATCATATATTTTACATATAAGAATTTTATAATTTTATGTCAAACACTGGAGCATAGGGGGCTAATAACTCGTAAAATGAATAACTAGCAGTGTCAAACACTGGAACGTAGGGTGCCAAATTACTAATAAAAGGAAAAACTGGGAGTGTCAATTACTGGAACACTGAGTGGGTGCCAAACAAAAATTCATTACAAAATATAATTGTTATCAAATGCATATATTTTAACATATATGTGGTTTTGAATGTCTTTCATGCCGTATATATTAACTTAAGATTTCTAAAAATATTTTCTGATGACTAGAGCATTAAGAATATCAGAGATTGCTCTAAAAGTATCAATCATTGGTGAACTTACCCTATCTGAAGCTTTACCAATTTATAATGACAGAAAAGATATATAAATTCTTATATGTTATTTAACTACTCACCAAATTGCTTAAAATAAAAACTCACGATTAGGTGTAATTTCAGAAGTGAGTAGCCATAGAGATATATATAAAATTGAAGAATTAGGAGGAAAAGAATTAAAAGAAACCGATTTTAAGTTATCACATCTAGGTAATCATACTACAAACAAACTCATAACTCAAAGTATGCAAATATTTTCAGTAAGTGAATTCACACCATAGGTGGAACCAAGATGGTAACGCCTACTTTGCATGTGAATGTTTCATAATTACCATCTATACGTCCTTATCCAGTCTCACACGCATTACAGCATGAATTAAAACTACAATTAGATAATTTCTTTAAAGCAAACATAATAGAACAATTAGATAGCCATTTTAGTTTTCCACTTTTAATGATAAAAAACGGAATAATCCAGGAGAAACAAACAAACAAAATTGGAAAATTGGAAATGATTTTCATGCTTTAAATATGCATTTAAAATATCTTCGTTACAAGTTATCATTAATTAATCATTTACTTTAAAAATTACGTGATTCAAATTACTTTACATCACTTGACCTTTCGTCCTCATTTTGGCAAATTCCTTTAAAACTGGAGGAAGGGAACATGACAAATTTTAGCTCCCCATATGGTAATTTCAGATATACAGTGCTTCCTCGGGATTCAACGCCTGAAGCTAATGTTTTAGTCAACTCTCAGATAAACTCTTAGCTCCAATATCAAATTTAAAGATATCAAATTTTATAGATGATTGAGTCTGAAAGTGTAGGCGATATGATTTAAAAATTGAGACAACTTTTCGAGAGAATAAGAAATTTTGGTCTTATTACTCTAAATCCTACAAAATGCTGTTTTCTTTTACTATAAATAAATTTTTGGGTCACAAATTTACAGCACTTAGCTATCGACCAGTAGATGAAAATATTAAAACAACATTAGTTTCCAGTCCCTAATACAGTTTCATAAGGTTAGACGTTTAATTGGAGTTTTGGGGTAGTTTATGAACGATTTATAAAATAAAAAAAATCTGATGTGGGCACCACATGACTTCCTTATACACTTTTAGAAATATACATAATGTTAAAAAACATTGACATTGGACCCGAAACAGTTGGCTGAAAATATTAAAAAAAAAAAAAAAAAAATGAATTATCACCGTGTTCTGAGCTTTTCTGAAAGTTAGTTAAAAACCGATTGCAAGAATTGTACTGGTAACGCTGACGAAGGCAGCAGGGACCCAAAAAAATTGGCTAAAAGTATTAAAAAAAGGCATTTTCACAGTGTTCTGAACTATTCTGAAAGTTTCAAATGTCTAGCTACTCGGGAAGTTAGTTATATAAATTTTCTGTTGAAAGATATAAACGCTGCCGAAGGCAGCAGGGACCTAAACGGTTGGCTAAAAGTGCTAAAAAGAAGCATATTCACCATGTTCTGAACTATTCTGAAAGTTTCAAATGTCTAGCTAGTCGGGAAGATAGTTAAACAAATTTTCTGTTGAACCATATAAACGCTGCCGAGGGCAGCAGTGACCGGAAACAATTGGCTAAAAATGTTTAAAAAATGTATTATCACCGTGTTCTGAGCTTTTCCGGAAGTTTTAAATGTCTAGCTAGTCGGGAAGTTAGTTAAAAATCGATTCAAAGATTTGTACTGGTAACGCTGCCGAAGGCAGCAGGGACCCTACACAGTTGGCTAAAAGTACGAAAAAAATGCATTTTCACCGTGTTTCTGAACTATTCCGTAAGTTTCAAATCTCTAGCTAGTCGGGAAGTTAGTTAAATACATTTTCTGTTGAATCACATAAACGCTGCTGAAGGCAGCAGATATCAGAAACTGTTGTCTAAAAATATTTTAAAAATGTATTGTCATCGTGTTCTGAGTTTTTCCGGAAGTTTTAAATGTCTAGCTAGTCGGGAAGTTAGTTAAAAATCGATTCCAAGATTTGTACTGGTAACGCTGCCGAAGGCAGCAGGGACCCTACAGAGTTTGCTAAAAGTATTAAAGAAATGCATTTTCACCGTGTTCTGATCTAGTCTGAAAGTTTCAAATGTCTAGCTAGTCGGGAAGTTAGTTAAATAAATTTTCTGTTGAATCACATTAACGCTGCTGAAGGCAGCAGGTATCGGAAACAGTTGGCTAAAAAAATTTAAAAATGCATTGTCAACGTGTTCTGAGCTTTTCTGAAAGTTTCAAATGTCTAGCTAGTCGGGAAGTCAGTTAAATTGCAAGTTTGTCTAAACCGATTGTGAGTTATTACCGTTTATTGATACATTATGGCGAAAACCTATGTATTTCTGTCATTCTGAACCTAATTTTCCTAAATATCTCGAAAAGGGAAAATCATACAACGTCCAAAAAGGGAGGTGCACAACTACATGTTATAACAAACCTATGTACCAATTCGCAACTTTCTACGTCCAACCGTTTTTGAGTTATGCGACATACACATACACAGACAGACACACACACACACATACAGACGTCACAAAAAATCGTGTAAAATCCCTCATATCTCTAAAACGAGAGCTCGTGTTAAGACGACACTTGCAGGTGTGCAACTAGACATCATGACAGTCACACGTATAAATTGGCAACATTGAGCGATCATTCGTTTTCGAGCAATGTTAAATACAAAATCCATTTCGCAAATCGGGATTACTATACTTCCTTATACTTTGTATAAGGAAGTAAAAATTCAGAACTCACTCTACCGCTCACAGAAACAGCATTTTCCCTTAAAACACACTTATCCACAGTTCATCCTAAATATTTAATTTCAACCACATTGCATACTAAAGATGTCAATTTCATCCTCAAGATGTCCTATAAATGCCTTGCAAAGGAGATGTGTTTGTAGAGTTTCTTGGACAGATGCCACTCAGCGTTCTTTTGAAATACTTGGAATCATCTTGAAACTTTAGCAATATAAAGAGCATGTTACACCTTCTAGATTTCAGCGAAAGTTGTGTCCTAAAGAGAAAAAGGAAAGCAGTAAAAAATTAAAGAAAAATCAAAATGTTTTGGAACACCCTGTAAAAGGTAATGCTTGAAATTCATTTTGGATGTAGCATGTGATTATGAGGCTTTTCCTCATTATTTGCGAAAATTTTTATGAGGCTACCACATACGTTCATACAGATATAACAATTTCAAAAAAAAAAAAAAAAAAAAAAAAAAAAAAAAATTGACAATTTTTTAAATTGCAACACATGGGGAATTACCCAGTGCAAAGCCATTTTTAAGAAACTTGTCACATTACATTAGACATAGCATACAGCAATCAGAATGCAAAAAAAATATCTTACGAAATATGAGCATTTTTACTGAATAATTTTAACTATGCAATTTTAAAAAATTTCCTTTGTATAATTTAGTAGCCAAACGTATTGAGCAACGTATATGAAAACCACAAACAAATATCGTGCAAATTCAGAAAGTCGTGAACACTGTATTACCATTGAGCATGGATTGAATAAAAAAAAATGCGAGTAAAACCCCTTATAGTTAAGCTTTTATTTTGAGAGAACTGAAATACTGTTCCTTCCTGAAATATTGTTCAAACATACTAACATTCGTGTGTGTGTGTAGGACTGAAAATGCATTTCTAAGAGTACAATAATTTTAATAACTAGTGGGCTCTGCCCCCTGCTCGCTCCGCTGACCAACCCCCGAAGGAGGCTTCGCCTTCTCCCCGACTCACTTTACTTATTAACACATGCAGAACTCTGCCCGCCTATTCGCTGCTTTCTTTCACTGAAAAGGAATATTAATAGTGCATATTACAAGACAAAAGCAGAAAATTATTACGGAAATCCTCATATTCAATGTCAAATTGAAATATATAATATATATATATATATTAATAGAAAGAAAATCATAATAGCTAGACCATTTTGCATTACAGCTTTAGTATATGACCCTTTTTATTTCTTTTTTACAACCTTAAATCCAGACCACGGTAGCCCAGTCGGTAGAGCGCCGAGCTCGTAATTGGAAGATTGTGGGTTCGGTTCTCGAGTCCATCAAAGACCGTCGTGTACACTAATGTTGGCTGGTGCACGTAAAATATGTCGTGGCCGCAATATCCTCTGTTTTTCCATCAAAATTATACCTCTGGGGGTCACCGAAGCTGGGGAGCTATCCCCTTCGTGTAGGACCAAAACTGTGGTGGCATGTCTCCGGATCATCCGTAAGGGTGCTTCCCAGACCGTCGCCAATTATCCATAGAGCAGTAATGGTGCGACGTCAATCACAACCTACCTAATTATCTCAATACCTACAACCATGGATCCTATTTTAATTTTCCCGTGTAAGAAGAATAATTTTCTAAAAGTAGAGAAAAAAAAGTTGATATTTATTTTCTTTGATTTTTACATCCATTTTTTCGGACCTCGGTACCCTAGTCGGTAAAGCACTGAGCACGTAATTGGAAGATTGCCGATTCGATACTTGAGCCGGCCAAAGACCGTCGTGTACACTAATGGTGGCTGGTGTACATAAAATCTGTCGTGGTCACAAAGTCTTCCACGTTCTCATCCCCATTATACCTTTGGGGATCACCAAAGCGGAGGGGGATCCCCTCCATGAAGGTAATGACATGTCTCCGGAACATCTCTAACATGCGTCCCAGACCGTCGCCAATTACCCATAGCGCCGTAATGGTGTGACGTTAAATCCAATCAACCTACCCACCTACGTACAACCATGGATCATATTTAACTTTCTCGTGTAAAATGACTTCATGCTAGAAGAACAACGTCACTGGGATAAACTTTTTTCAAAATGGCAAATAGAGTACCCTCATAAACTTGTCGTTTTTAGTTAATAACTTCTTTAATTAAAATGATAGAAATTTCTAAGTGGCTGCAATGTCTTGGAGTACTCGGAACACATTGCTACCTCTCTGACACGAAGAACCCTGCCCTCCGTTAGAAGATGCTGTCGCAGACAAAAAAATTTGACGCCAGTGACAGTAACTTTTTTTTAGTATATAGAGAAACTTTAAATTTAGCGGCTTTTTGAACTCACAATTCAGCATGAATTGCCCTTCTTTTCCCCACACTTAAAGTTTACAGGTAACCCGCGCTACGCCCAGGAAAATATAAAATAACTTCGTTTTCTTCGAAAGTATTCGGATGAATATGGTAAAACTTGGTTTATGAGGTGATATTTCGATCTGAAGTGCAGTCATTTAGGAGATAGCGTTCACTGGTAACTCACACTTCGTCCGAAAAAAGTACGGTAGAAAATTGGTTTTCCTAGGAATAGCTGAATTAATTTCGGAAGAAAAAAGCCTAGTTTTTATTTTATTTATTTATTTATATTTATTTTTTATTTTATTTATTTATTTATACTTATTTTTTATTTTATTTATTTATTTTTATTTATTTTTTATTTTATTTATTGATTTTTGAGATAACGAACTGATCTCGCTTATCTTATTTTTCATAAAAATTAGTAAAATTGGTAAATCGCTTTTCATCCGGGTAAATAAATAAGAAATATATATCCGAAAACATATTACTCTTTATGTTTACACTATGAATGATTTTTACAATGACACAGAGTAAACTCTGTCAACTATTACTATAATAATTATCACTACTATAATTATTATTTAGAATAATATAATTTACATTAGCATGATTCAATTTATGTATCATGTTCACCAAGTCACACTGTTCTAGTGTTTCATTTCATAAAATAATTTTTAGTTTTCAGGCGGTGTTTTAGTTTTTAGATTTGAAAATTTAAATACCTTAGAAGATTTTTCTGTTTTGATATTCAAAACGATTTTTCCTTTCTTTTTACTTAAATAACTTTTAGTGCTATTCAAATTCATCTTTGAAAAAATTCTTTTCAAATAGTTTTTGTAAAATAATTTTTAAGTATCTTGCAGCTATTTTTGTTTTTTAATTCATTGAAATGCATATTTTTAAGTGGATTTATCTCTCTACAAATTAATATTTTCAAAGGAATTTCATTTCCAGCGTTAATCTTTTTATGCTGTACATTACGTTTATTCATAAAATGTATATACGGTACTTGAATTTGTAATTAAAAAAAATTAATCAGTGGGTGTTTTAATACATTATTAAGGATACTTTAAAAAACATTTTTTTCCCCTCAATTGTGGATTTTCTTTTTCATTTCTGAAATTCTCTAACGTGTTTTTATGAGCCTTTTTAAATTTCAGATTTATATTTTTAGTTGTGAATTTTAAAGATTTATTTTTATTTGACATGAATAAAATTTCTTTTAAATATAATCGAATTTGTTTTAAAATTATTTTAAACTTTAAATGAATTATTACACAAATTAAACTGAAATGATCATGGTAGGGAGAATAAGTAGATTTTTTGGTGAAGAACATCACCATGCAAGTGCTAGATGACGATGGAAATGTATAAGTGCATTAAATAAGAGCAGATATTAGCAAGGAAATCTAGATATTTTAACTTTTCTTATAGGTAAACAAATATTGACACTTCTCCATTTGTTAACATAACATTATAAAGAAATATTTCTGAGATGCTTATAAGAACTTTGAAATGGTCAATTGTAATCAACGATCTATTACAATTTCGTAGGTAAACAAATATTGAGATTGTTCAATTTTTTACTTCCTTATACAAAGTATAAGGAAGTATAGTAATCCCGATTTGCGAAATGAATTTTGCATTTCACATTGCTCGAAAACGAATGATCGCTCAATGTTGCCAATTTATACGTGTGACTGTCATGATGTCTAGTTGCACACCTGCAAGTTTCGTCTTAACACCAGCTCTCGTTTTAGAGATATAAGGGATTTTACACGATTTTTCGTGACGTCTGTATGTGTGTGTGTGTGTGTGTGTGTCTGTGTGTGCGTACGTCGCATAACTCAAAAACGGTTGGACATAGAAAGTTGCGAATTGGTACATATATTTGTTATAACATCTAGTTGTGCACCTCCCTTTTTGGACTTTGTATGATTTTTCGTTTTGGAGATATTTAGGAAAATTAGGTTCATAATGACCAAAAATACAAAGGTTTTGGCCATAATGTATCAAAAAACGGTTGGACAAATCTTGCAATCGATTTTTAACTGACTTCCCGACAAGCTAGACATTTGAAACTTTCAGGAAAGCTCAAAACACGTTGACAATGCATTTTTTTAAATATTTTTAGCCAATTGTTTCCGATACCTGCTGCCTTCAGCAGAGTTTATATGATTCAACAGAAAAATTATTTAACTAACTTCCCGACTAGCTAGAGATTTGAAACTTACGGAATAGTTCAGAAACACGGTGAAAATGCATTTTTTAAACACTTTTATCTGACTGTTTCGGATTCCTGATGCCTTCGGCAGCGTTACCTGTACAAATCTTGCAATCGATTTTTAACTAACTTCCCGACTAGCTAGACATTTGAAACTTTCAGAAAAGCTCAGAACACGGTGACAATGCATTTTTTAAATATTTTTAGCAAATTGTTTCGGGCCCTGCTGCCTTCGGCAGCGTTTATATGGTTCAACAGAAAATTTATTTAACTAACTTCCCGTATAGCTAGACATTTGAAACTTTCAAAATAGTTCAGAACACGGTGAAAATGCATTTTTTAAATACTTTTAGCCAACTGTTTTGGGTCCCTGCTGCCTTCGGTATCGTTACCAGTACATATCTTGCAATCGATTTTTCACTGACTTCCCGACTAACTAGACATTTGAAACTATCAGAAAAGCTCAGAACACGGCGATAATACATTTTTTAAATATTTTTAGCCAACTGTCTCGGGTCCAATGACAGTGCTTTTTAATATTATGTATATATTTCTAAAGGTGTATAAGGAAGTCATGTGGTGCCCACATCAGATTTTTTTTCTATAACATTATAATAGAAAATTTGGAAAATATTGATTAGTTTTTTTTTTTTTAATGGTCTGTTGCAGCCAATGATCTATTCCTTTTGTTGAACTATTCTTCTCACTAGGAAAGTCACCTTAAAGTCTCCTCCTCAGAATATTCTAAAAAATTTTCCACTGATACTACTTACTTTCGTAATATAAGATCAGTCAAATTTATCGGAGAAATCTTAGCAAATAATCGGTAATAAAAAAAAAAAAAAAATTGAGTATTTGACGCGAAAGAGCCAAAAACATTCTACAATATGGCGAGCAACATACCTCTTCGCCAAATGCAAGTAATCTTAATAAATTTTAAATTGCTTGCTAGACGAATGTTTACCGAATAGCGTAATAATGAATACTTAAAATTTATCAGATGAAACAATTGATTACTTTTTATGTAAGCTTCTCTAATATACCGAAGTGACTTGTGGTTGAAAGTATTTAATTTTACTTCTTAAAAATGTTTTTTTATCGTATAATTAACGAAGGTTTAAATCAGATACGCTTAAGTTATAAGTATATGTAGCACTTTATTTTATTTTATTTATTTATGGATTTTTCATTTTGTAAATTGCAATTATTATTTTGGAATTTTAGCTAACTTTTAAGATCATATCTCACAATGCGAAAAAGAAACATACAGTCGGCTGCAAAATTATTCGAGCACTAGCCAATAATTCCTATGTTAAAAAAGTACACTTAAGACTGTTTTGTTAAATAAATCCTTGTCGAATCATGTTCTTAGACTGACTAAGAACATGACTCGATAAGGATTTATTTAACAAAGCAGTATTAAGTGTACTTTTTTTGGACAGGGATTATTGCTAGTGCTCGAATAATTTTGCAGCCGACTGTATTTTCATTTTTAGTTGAAAATAATGATTTTTGAAAACTATACGCACAGTGTTGCTATGATAAAATTCGGATATCTCATTCATTTTGCATTAAAAACTCAAATTGTGGACAGTTGTAACTATTTAAACAAAACTTTCACACCTCTTTTTTTTTTTTTTTTTTTTTTTGTAAATTATTTTTTACAGTTTTTCACGGTTTCCCAGTTGTAAAGTTAATTTTTCATAGTTATGTTTTTCTTTCGATCTACGTCAAAACATCGTCGCCGAAACATCTCTTGTCAAAACATCGCCATGACAATAACATCGCCCGCAAAAAACATAGCGAAGCAAAAATTTTTATACTGATTTGACTTGACATTGGAATAGAATTTTCTGAACTCTTTTTTTTTTAAACATGGATCTAAAGGTTGAAAATTAATGTGTGATGATTGAAGATTTAATGTCATGCCAAAACTATTTCTAACACATTTTTCTTTAGTTTCTTCCGTACGATAAAAAAGAAAATATTAGATTTGTGAAAATTTTCAATGTTCGTTTTGCAATGGATTAATACGTTTTTAGATAACCTGAACATATTTTGACCATTTAAAAAAATGCATGTGTGTCTGACCAAAATTTTATAGACGCTGTATCATACGAACCAGTGGACGGAATTTAAGTAAATTTGATATTTAGTAAAGCCCTTGTCTTAAATTGGTGCTGATTAGCTCTTAGGGTATATCGCCCAAAACATGGCGCTGTTAAGTTATGATTTAGTTACAGTAAAAAATGTGTATTTCAGCTTATATAGCATATAAATGCATTAAATTTGACATGTGGTACGGATGTTGTGTAAAACTATACCAATTAAATTTGAATACATATTGGCCGATAAGTGGCGCTTCTCTGTTGTAACTTAATGCCTTTTACGAGAAGGCAGTATCTAAACTTTTATGATATATAAATGCACCAAACTTGATATGTGAGATGTATATGCAGAACTAAATTGTTTGAATTTGGATGCACATCGGTTGTCAGATGATGCTGATGTGCTGCATTATATTCTATTCAATTATATTTTATGTTATATAAAAGGACAAAGGGATATTCACTGCATAAAAAAAAGTAGACGGACACTTCTTTACAATTCTTTAAAACCCCGTCTTTGTTTAATAGGAAATGTCAATTAAAATTCTTTAACATGTTTATGCTTATCAATCTTCATATTTGTGACAGACAAATAAAAATATTAAATTATTTATAATTTTAATGTAGGGAAATGCAGAAAAGAGAAAAGATATACATTTGCACAATATTTTTTTTTTTTTTAAGTAGATAGACACTGGTCAAAAACTGCAATTATCTAAGTGGGTGTTTCTTGTGGAATACCAGTTTTGCATGTACATGTACATTTGGCATTTTGCCAATTGCTAATGTGCTTGACAATATGGTTTTACATAGTTAAATTTCTTGGAGATGAATGCGCCATACCACGAAGAATTCCTCTCATTGATTAACAGAAAGAATAGATTATAGCGCTGAAAAATGTGAATAAAGGAGTCAGAGAAATTAGTAGGCTACTTCTAATAAGCAAAAGTACCATCAGCGATTTTCTACGTGCTCCTTAAGCCCATGGCGTAAAGAAAAAGAAATTTTTCAAAGAAACTTTCGCTTAGAGACCAAAGAAACTTTCGCTTAAAGAAACTTTAGAGGCCAAAGAACTTTTCGCTTAGAGACCAAAGAAAAATTTTTACTGAGCTGAAAAAAACTGAAGCATCAATTCCCAGAGTTCTAATAGGCACAGGAATTGCTAACGTAACTTCTCAGACAATTTATAACTACATTAAGCACTCAGAGCTCTTTCAATATAAGAAGAGAAAACATCATCCATGCTGGGAGGATCACCACGTGACAGAACGCCTACAGTGGGCTCAAAACCATCTGTCTTGGACTACATAATAGATATCTGTAGTATTTTCAGATGAGAAAATAATTTAATTTAGATGGCTCAGATGGATATCAATATTATTGGCACAGTTTGGAGGAAGAAGTGTACTCTACTCGGCAAGTTGGTAGTGGTGACGTGATGGTGTGGCTAGCTGTTGGCTATGGTGGAAAGACAAATTTAGTGTTCCTAAGTAAGAAGCAGACTCACAAAGATTATACTAAGCAGTGAGCTTTTGTCATTTGCGTGTGATCTTGGAGGAGAAAACAGGATTTTCCAACAAGATGGAGCGCCAATACACACCGCTAACAACGTTAAAAAATGGTTTCATGAGAACAATTTCAATGTTTTACCCTGGCCAGCCAAGAGCCCGGATATGAATCCTGTAGAAAACATTTGGGCTATACTTGTTCATAAAATTTATGAGGGTGGACACCAGTATGAATCAATTCACCAGCTCAAAGAATCTCTTACAAACATTTGGGAAATTTTCTGTCAAAAAAAGATTTAGAATCTCATTGATTCGATGCCTAACAGAATATACGAACTTATTAAAGTAAATGGGAGACGAACCACTTACTAAAAACGCTTTATTTTAGAGATACAAGATGTGTCCGTCTACTTTTTTAAAGAAAAATTACAGTGCAAATAGGCACCATTTTTGTTTCCTGAATTTTTCCACTACATAATTCAAAAGGATTGAATCTATATCCAAAAAATAATAATATATGAAGTCTCAAGAATATAATTATATTAGAGAAAAGAACCTCATATCTCTAATTAAAGAAATAAACAGCTTTAAAGTATTACAAGTAAGGGTCCGTCTACTTTTTTTATGCAGTATATGTGAGATATATATTACGAAAAATTACGCTGATTGAATTTGGGTGCATGTCGGCCGAAAAGTGGCACTGATGTTACTTTCTCTCTATTAACATTTTATCTATGAAATTTTGTGCAATTTTTACAAACAGTTGTTGAGTTACAACCATTTGGAAATTTGCAGAAATTAAAAGTATCACCACCTGTCGGGTGATGTATACCCAAAATGAATCGGCAAATGTGAATAATTTATGTATCATATACCAATTTCGTGCATTTATATAATATAGAAACTGAGATATAGCCTACTAGAGATTCCATAGCCAACAGAAATTAAACGAAATTAAACTAAAGTGTAGTGGCGCCACCTGCAGCGATAAGCACTTAATCTGAATTCTGAATCAGCATAGTTTTTTGTATAAATCGCCTCACATACGAAATTTGGCGCATTTAAATATTATAGAAACTGAAATATTTCATTCTCATAAACGGAATTAAATTGCAGCACAGCATCGCCTCCTGACGGCCGATATGCAAAGAAATTGAATTAATATAGTTTTACATAATATTTATCTCATATACTAAGTTTGTTGCATTTGTATACCATAGAAGCTAAGATATAGTCTTCGTTTAAATGAAGAAAATGGCAGCCAAACTGCTCTACCTATAAGGCGATATATCTCAAAGCCAATCACCAACAATTATGTCACGGTCTAATCAAACAATAAGCTTCGTTAAAATTTCGTGTTTTAATTCTGGAGATACAAAGTTTGGCATTATAGTATGAATACCACAGACAGATATCTAAAAATGGGCGAATCATTTTCAGAACATTTCAAAATGTGTAAAATTATTAAAAAGTAGAATACGAGAATTTCTACGAATAATATATATATATATATATATATATATATATAAGAATGTAAGTATTGCCTTCTGAAAAATTATTCTGTACCATTTTATATAAAAGCGTCAGTTACGTTTAACATGCATAAAGATTTAATCAACATAGTTTCTCACAATTAACATTTTACATAAACAATTTGGTACAATTTTCACCAATAGATGCTGAGATATTTAGGCAACTGAGAAATCGCAGAAATTGACAGTAGCGTCACCTACCGGCCAATATATACCAAAATCCAGTAAGCATATTTTTTAATAATATACATTTAATACACTAAGTTTGTCAGTTTATATATCATAGGAGCAGAATTACGGTTTTCTCGTAAACAAGAAATATTACAGCACAGCCTTATCATCTATCGTCCATTATGCAGCCAAATTGAATCAGCATAGTTTTACATAATATTCATCTCAAATATCAAGTGTTGTGTATTTATTCACTGAAGAAGTTGAGATATATCATTTTAATATGCTTTCCTTGAAACGGGATTAGAATGTAGCATATCAGCGCCACTTGTCAGTCGATATGCCTTCAAATTAAATCAACAGAGTCTTACAAAATTTGCAATCCATTCACTAAGCTTGCTATACTATAGAAGCTGAGATATAGCTTTTCCTCAACATGGCTGCGCCACCTGTTGCGTGATATATCTGAAAAAAACAATCAGCACCAATTTAACTGCCAATCAAATATAAAATTCGGTTAAATTCTGACCATTGTTTGTGGAGATTCAGTATCCACAATGTTTAGCTAAAACATACAGACACATATTTTCTACATTTAGCCGAATCTTGTTCTTGACATCTCAAAACATATAAATTTATCGAAAATCAGAAATCGAAAGTTTTTACCAATCCTATACTTTCTTCCTATGTATGGAGAAAAAAGTAAAAAATCCATAAAATTCAAAAATAAGAAGTCAATTACAGTTAACTGTAAGGCATTATGCTTTAAATAAAAAATATCACAACAAATTATAGCTGACAATCATAAAAACAAAAATTACAAAGTAAATAAATCAAAGTTTTCATTTGTCTATATATATATATATATATATATATATATATATATATATATATATATAATTAATAGACGTACTATGCTAGTTCTACTATTTCATTCTAAAACCTGATCTGTGTGAGTTCTACAGTCGGCTGCAAAATTATTCGAGCACTAGCAATAATCCTTGCCAAAAAAAAGTACACTTAATACAGCTTTGTTAAATAAATCCTTGTCGAATCATGTTCTTAATCAGTCTAAGAACATGATTCGACAAGGATTTACTTAGCAAAACAGTCTTAAGTGTACTTTTTAAATATAAGAATTACTGGCTAGTGCTCGAATAATTTTGCAGCCGACTGTATTACTGCAGCAGCGAGGAAACGAACAGCCTTGTCTGCGTAATCGTGATGTCAGAGGGACGTCACTACTCTAGCCTTACCTCCTGTGCACGCATTCCCATAGACCCCTTGGATAGATTCCCTTGGAGCAGAGACGTGAAGAAGCGCAGGCGCGATTCAGATTTTGACGATAGCAGAACTCGGCTCTGCTGCCCATTCTTTGACGTGCGGTGACTTGCCGTGAATTAAGATGTTCTTGGAAGTATTAGACGAACACTTTCAAATAGAAAAAAAATGTCCAAAGCTTCTATAAGTTGTGTTGATTGAGAGCTTTATGAAACTGACGCTAAATAAAGACTAACAAGGAAACATTCAAAAGGTGTCATATTAAAAAAATATTGAAAAAAAAAAAATATGTGTGATTCTACTCTTCCTAAAACACCAGAAAGTGAAAAAATTATCGACTGAAATGAATTACAGCGACCACAAATACTATCAAAATTAAGCATATTTGGCGATTTTACATTGTTAGGCGATTGGTTTTGAGTACTTGGCGGAGAAACAACACACGGTTATGTTCGTACACGGCAATCTCGGTGCTAACGAACTAAACGCCTAACAGCGCTAAATCGCCAAATATGCTTAATTTTCATAATTTTTTGTCGTCGCTGTAATTGATTTCAGACGATAATTTTTTCACTTCCTGGTGTTTTATGAAGAGTAGAATCACATCAATGTTGGGCATAATTGACTAAAAAGTAATTGAATTACAATTAAATTACAATTATAATTATTTAACTGTCTATCAATTAACAAGTAATTGATTGAAAATAAATAAAATTACTTATTCAATTTATTTATAAGAATTCAATTTATTTGTAATCAATTACTTGTTAATCGATTGGCAATAAAATAATTATAATTGTAATTTAATTGTAATTCAATTGTAATTCCATTACTTTTTAATCAATTATGCTCAACCCTGAATCCCATATATTTTTTTCAATATTTTTTGAAGACGATACCTTTTGAATGTTTCCTTGTAAGTAACTATTCTAATTCAATTTGACTGTTACAAGTGACTGTTCTTATTCGAATGAACGTTATTTTTGATACGATTACAAATGCTGTTTAACTACTATATTCTCCATCCTGTATATAATGTATGATATTTAATCTTTATTAAATTTAAATATATAAAATTAATAAGTGTTTAAGTAATTAATTGATTAAATACCCACAACCACTCCCACATATATATATAAAGTTTAGTAATGTAAAATTTAGATTTAATGACATATATTTACAAAGAAATAGCTACGAAAAATCTTCAAAATTAAATATTTAAATTGCAATATCTTCAATTTTTACTTTCTTCTATATGTAATATAGAGAAAGTATTAGATTCACGAAAATTTTCGACCTCCGTTTTTTGACGGATCTACACGTTTTCGGATTTCCTGAACACGAATTGATAGTTTTTAAAAAATGTCTGTCTGTGTGTCTGTCTATCTGTCTGTCTGTCTGTGGTTTCGTGATTTCACCGTATCTCACGAACCAATGAATGAAATTTAACCAAACTTGGTATATAGTTGGACCCTGGCGGGGCATTGTGCTAATTAGATTTGGGGATCGATAGCCCAGCAGGTGGCGCTGTGATCGCATTTTATGTAAATTTTTAACATGGCAGTATAGGACAAATTTTCGTATTTTTCACCGTATCTCACGATCCAATGAATGAAATTCAGCCAAACTTGGTATATAGTCGGAACCTGACGGGGCATGGTGCTGATTAGATTTGGGGATCAATCGTCCAGCAGGTGGCGCTGCGATCGCAAAATTTCCTATTTTTCACTGTATCTCACGAACCGATGAATGAAATTGAACCAAACTTGGTATATAGTTGGACCCTGACATGGAATGGTGCTGATTAGATTTTGGGATCAATCGCCCAGCAGATGGCGCTGTGATCGCATTTTATGTAAACTTTTAACATGGCAGTATAGGACAAAATTTCGTATAAATATACATAATGAGCGTTATTTTAAACTTGTGATTGTAAAATTAATATGAATTATTGATAATGGTAGTAGTTAACTACGAAACAAATTTTGTGAATGTGCAGGCACCGGTTCCCCCCGTGCGGGGAAGTACCCCCCCCGGGGAGGGGGGTAAATTTTCAAGATGGGTATATTTCAAAAGATCTCGTCAATACCTTTAAAACGAATGGTTGAACTATAAATCTGTGATAATTTAAAACAAAGTTATCGATTTTTTTTACATTTAACAAAAAAAAAAAAAAAACTTAGAATTTTTTTTTTTTTTTTTTTACGAAATTTAACCAAACTTGGTATTTAGTTGGTCCCCGACATAAACTGGTGCTGATTATATTTGGGGATCAATAGCTCAACAGGTTGCGCTGTGATCGCATTTTTTCTAAATTTTTAACATGGCAGTATAGGACAAAATTTCGTATAAATGTACATAATGAGAGTTATTTATAACTTGTGATTGTAAAATTAATATGATTTATTGATAATAGTAATAGTTAACTAGGAAAAAATTTCTGTGCATGTGGGGGCATCGCTTCCCCCCCTGGGGAAACTCGTCAATACCTTTAAAACGAATGGTTGAACTATAAATCTGTGATAATTTAAAACAAAGTTATCGATTTTTTTTTACTTTTATAAAAAAAAAAAAAAAAAAAAATCTTTTTTTTTTTTTTTTAAATAGTGTTACTGGTTAAATATGTATAGAAAATAAATCGTAATTTTTTTTTTTTTTTTTTTAATATTGTTATTGATTGAATATGTATATAGGAAAATATAGAAGAAAGTCTTGTGGTGGCCACAACATACTAGTTAACTTAGAAACTTGATTTTTACAGCGTTTGGTCAATTCATACAGGTAGCCAGATTTACAAATTTTTGAAAAAATGGGAACAATTCTCTGCTAATTACTTCGTTCTTAATTTTACCTGAATACCTTAAACAATAAAATGTAATTATCTTTTATTCCAGACAAGATGTCACTTATTGAAAGAGAATCGTCTGCGAGAGGGAATTGGCAAGAAGGATAGTGCGTCATAATATCGCCGGAAAAACATAAAACGAAGTCATATTTCATATTTTAATAACTTTTATAACTGTAATAAAAAAATTTAAAATCAAGCTCCGAGGTGCAGCACGAGGGGTCAAAACAAACCACCGTGTATATATATATATATTTTTTTTTTCTAGCATCCGTTTATCCACAAAGAGACCGACATACACACAAAAAAATAGACACTTCTTATTATATGTAGAAACTAGCCGCCTTCGGCGACCAGCTGGTTCGCGATCCTTGAAAAATCCAACTTTATGAAACTCCCGCTCGGTTGCGTCTGCAGCGCCTTTTTCTCGTTTCACGTCCTATAACAGCTTATTGACATATAGTGAAAATAGCTTTATTGACAAATATAACCACAGTAAATTCCCGCTCGGTGGCGCCTGCAGTGCCTTTTTCTCGTTTCAGGTCCTACAACAACTTATTGACATATAGTGAAAATAGCTTTATCGACAAATTTAACCACAGTAAATTCCAATCGGTAGCGCCTGCGGCGCCCTCTTCCCGTTTCAATATCTGAAACAGCCTGTTCGCTCACCGTGTTATGATTTTTCAAAATTCTGACTTTAGCAAAGCCCCGTTCGGTGGCGCCTGCGGTGCCTCATCCTCGTTTTAGAACATACAACAACTTGCTCGCTCATAGCGCAAATAAATTTTAGTTGTAACAAATTTCCGATCTGTGACGACTAATGCTTCGCTTTACGTTTTATGCTTTCAAAAGGCCTGTTCGCTCACCATGTAAGGGACCTTTGAAAATTCTGATCGTCGAAAATCCGCAACCCGGTGGGGCCTACGATCCCCCATTCTTTTCCCTATAAGTAATTTACTCATAATCAGAATCGGAGATATTAAATTATTAAAATATCAAAGCACCCTCTGGCAACAGAGATTTTCAATGTGTACTCTTCAATTTCAATTTAATGACTTTTAAAATGATATTTTACGAATGAAATTATGTTACGTAGAAGCTGAGATACAAAGGTAATATAAGCATTGTTATTAAAAAAATAATTGTGTCTGATTTTTTCGTAGTTTTTCTCTGAAACTTGCGTAACTGCGGGCTAAATAGTGTTAAAAAATCTTTATTACTAAATGTGAGCGGAGTATCGGAATTCGAAAGCCTGCATCATAATTAGAATTGGAGATATTGTAATAAAGATGTTCTGGTTTTTCTGTGGTTTTCTCAGAAACTCCCGTACGGAATTTAACAGCTTATACCAGTTTAAAATTCCGCAATATTTCAAATGATGTGTTATAAGTAATTTAATCATACTTAGAATTTTAGATATTGAATTATTGAAATATCAAAGCGTCCTCTGGCGACAGAGATTTGCAAGATATGAGCTTCAATTCCAATTCAAATAACTTTTAAAATGATATATTACTTATGAAATTATGATTATTAGAAGCTGAGATACAAATGTAATATAAACATTTTTATAAAAAGATTTGTGTCTGACTTATCCATGGTTTTCTCCAAACTTATTCTTCGGCAATGTTTCTGTCAGCGATGTTTTTGGCACGGCGATGTTTTTGGCACGGCGATGTTTTGACGCGTGACTTTTTTTCCGGCGATGTTATGACGCGTTACCTTTTCTTTTACCACTCCCCACCTCACCCTAAAATAATAATAATGATAATAATAATAATAAAGATCATCAACCGTTAATTATTTTTTTTTCTTTTGGTGGAATGAATATGGAAGAGGATCTCATCTTCAAATGAAGCATATTATAATATCAATCAGTATTCTATCAGTAATTTCATTTTTGTGGATTTTTGGTTATCAAAAATTTTCAACAGTCTCCCTCACACTATAAATTAAATTCAGTGTGTGCTTAAAAATTTTAACTCCTCATAATTTTCCATTAAAAATTGATTTAAAATTTCAATAAATCAAAATTGTACGTATACATATTTCACAAAATTGTTGTCATATAATTTATTTAAGTTAAATTTGTTTAAACTAATTTAGCACGTAGAACTGAAGCTTTATTTATTTTTATTTATTTATTTATTTATTTATTTATTTATATATATATATATATATTTTTTTTTTTTTTTTTTGGGGGGGGGGGGGATAAATTTTATCCATCCGGTCAAATAAAAAGTTAATGGATAGGAAAATTGTACATTTTCAAATGAATATACTATGTTTTATTTTATTTTTTATTTTTTTATTTTTTTAATTTATTTATTTATTTATTTTTTACCAGTGGATCTTAACCGGTTTTCCATGAACATACAAAATGCATTTCGATAATTGGTTGGTACTTCTTCATATATAAACGGTAATGTTCTTTTTAATTTATTATGCAATTTAAAAGGAATATAATATTTTATTTCAGTCTATAACACTCAAATCTTACATAAATTTTAGGTTAATTTAAGTGTTCTGCAGTTATCAAAGATTGTTAATGTACGATCATTAGATTTGAATTTACGCATTTATAAGTAAATATATATATATATATATATACACTCCTTCTCATAATTATAAGGACACCCGTTTTTCTATATTAACTAAACACTGAACACTATTATTTAAACAGATATATTTTTAATTAATTTGAATTTCATTAATAGATTATATTTAAAAAGTTTTATCGTTTTTCCATCTTAAAAAACTTTAAATATGGTAAAAAGTTGATTTTTCAGGTGTTCACAATTATAAGGACAGCTCGAATTTTAGTAATTTTTTTCAGTTATTCTATAAATTAATATTTTATGGGGTCTCTTTTCAGGGGTAAACAATCACACATTCTCTCTGGTATATATATATATATACATTTTTTTTTTTAATTCAGTTTCAATACCATTTCATATAGCATATATGATATTCTTAATACATTTAAACTATTTAAAATTGCTTTCCACTTGCATGCACATTTCTAATATCATAAGTTAAGGTTTTTTCAACTTTTAGACCATTGGAAAGGCAATAATGCAGAAGTTTCTTTCTTCAAACTATTTCCTATTGCTCTAAAAGTAGAGCAAAAATGTAAGTCTTGTTGAAAAGATATTATTACCCCCCAAAATCTAGCAAAAATCTGAGAATTCTACGTTTAAAATTTGCATACATTCTCTTGATGTTCATAATAATAGAAAAAAATTACTAAATTCCTTCTGCCTTCAGTAGAAACAGCTCCCCAGAGCACCATAGATCCACCTTCAAAATGCCCAATTCATATCTACATTTAAAAAATCAGCTCTGTCTTTCGCTATCTTCAGATCGTGCCAGTAATTGTTAAAACTATTTGGTTAATCAAAAATAAAATGTTTTTCATCCGAAAATGCAACATTTTACCATTTAATACTGTCTTTATTCAATTTTAACACAGACGTGCTTTCCCCCATTAAATGCTTATTGATTATTACAGGTTTTGTAGCATTTTAACATATTATTAATTATTCTAAGCATGCATAAATGTGGACCCCAACCTTTCGTTAAAAAATACGAGCAAATTCAGCAGCAGTCATTATGAGTAGAACAGTAAGAGGAATTATGAGTCTTCGATCTCTGTAAAACAACTCGTATTTTGCATCAGATCTCTCTCCTATCGAATCAACAGTTCAACGTTTGATCACATTTCCTTCGGTAATTTTAGATCTTCGAATTTCATTAGAAATTCGGTGGATTGAAATTATCCTTCTACTTAAAAAACACATTTATCATGCTTCACTACACGAACGTTCTTTTTTTCGAGGAATTATCAGTAATGTCCGTCCAAGAAAAATTGAAGGCTTATATATGAATTAATCTAGCCCAGTAGTTAACAAATTCGCATGTCAACTGTAATTTATCCGCTAGTCATTTAAGTAAAACGAAAAAATCTGGATTGTCCCTATAATTATGAACGTCTAAAAACGTGGAGAAAAACACATTTTGCATTATTTTTTATTAATTTTGTTTCATATTAAAAAAATTATAGCAATTTTGGTTTTTAGAATACTAGATATATTAAGTGCACTTTGTTAATCTTGTTCACAATTACTTTTGCATTAGTTATTTCAAAATATAAAGTGTCCTTATAAATATGAGAAGGAGTGTATATATATATATATGAGAAAACTGCAGTTATAAAGTGTTTATTTGAAGTAAGCATACTTAATTTATTTTAAAGTGAATAGGTAGGGAAAAGTTTTTATTAAAGATTATATATATATATATAAGAAAAGAAAAAGATTTGTTACATTTTTTTTTTTTTTTGTCGCCAATGAGCAAAAAAAAAGCCAAGAAACGAACATTTTTATTATTCTTTTACAGGCGATATGTACAGATTCTTTCTCTCTCTCTGCCGAATTGTCTTTTAAAAACATACATAACATCAGGAGAGGAGTACATTTCTGTAATTTTTTCACAATTTTCTGAAGACTTTGCTTGTCAGTAACCTAAACCTAAGCAGAATGTATGTTTCCATTTTACCGGACTTCTGCTTGAAATTTTTAGCTAATTACATGAAAGTGTACTTTAAATAAACGGGCTTTCGTCCGTGCATATGTGAGCGAGGAATTAAGATTATCAAGAAAGATTAGTTGTAATACACTATCTACAAATAAGTATTTAGATACTTTCAAAATTACACGATTTGTTAAATATCTAAAAAAATTCTTTAGAAATCATTTTGAAATTTTGGTAGTGTAAAGAACATGTTATACTTCATATATATTTCAGCAAAAATTGTGTCCTGAAGAGGAAAAAGGGATTAATAAAAAATTAAACAAAACTCAAGATGTTTTGGATCACCCTCTAAAAAGTGATGTTTCAAATGTGTTTTGACTGTAGAATATTATTATGAGGACATTTCTCATTATCTGTATAAATTTTTATTAAGCTACCACATATATTCTTGGAAATATAACTTTTTTTTTAAAATTGCAAAAAAAATTCCACTTTTTAAATTATAACACGTAGAGTATTAGACACAGTGCAAAGACTTTTTAGAAAATATGGTATACTACATTAGATACAGCATGATATTTTTGCAATCATAATGCAAAAATGTTAAGTATTTTACGAAATAGGAGAATTTTTACTAAATAATTTTTATTTACGCGTGTGCTAGCTTTAAAAAAATACATTTACCTAATTTAATAGCCAAAAGTATTGAGAAACTTATATGAAAACCCTAAACAAATATCGTGTAAATTCAAAAAGTTATGAGAGACAGAAAGAATAGAATTTCAGTTCTCTCAAAATAAAAGTTAAACTGTAAGGGAGTTTATTCACATTTTTATTTTTATTCAATCAATGCCCAATAGTAATACAATGTTTGCTGATTGTAAATAAATATCGATAAAACCCCTATCACTTTTTTTTCTTTTTTCTTCTTTTCTTTTCCTTTTTCTTTCTTTTTCTTTCTTTTTTTTTTTTTTTATGAGAAGAACTAAAATTCTGTTTATTCTGTCTATCATAACTGTTTTAAATGACACGATTTTTTTTTATTTTTTTATTTATTTATTTATTTTTTTTTATTTATTTTTTATTTTTTTTTTGGGGGGGGGGGGGTTGTATATGTTGCTCAATACTTTTGGTTATTAAATTATGCAAATGAAACTTTTTAAAAGCTAGCAATCTTGTATTCAAAAATTATTTAGTACAAATGCTCATATTTTGCAAAATATTTAACATTTTTAAAATTTTGTTAGCAGTATGCTGTGTCTAATGTAGTATGCTAAATTTCCTGAAAATGGCTTCGCACTGTCCCTAAACATCATTAGTGACCCTATATAAAGAGAGACTGGACATTGACCGAAAGTCGGCCATCTTAGTGCCAATTCGGAGCGATCCCCGTACAACGTAATGCTTTTTTCTTCGCGATTGATGCTTTACTATACAACATAAATGAAAGGAAATTGTGCTAAATTTGTGCAGAAAGTAATGCAGAATAGAAATATGTAATTTTTTTCGTCTTAGATAAAAAGAGTTTTGTTTTAACCTTTGACATGGTTACTTTTTCAATTCCTATCGGAAAACAGAGGAATTTTTTGTTGTATATTTCTATATTAAGCAAAATACGTTGATTGTGAAAGCAATTCTATCTTCGTGAAAGTAATTCTACTTTATTTTTTCTGAGGACATACATTCTATATATAAAATTTTTAACAAAACATATACATCTATATATAACATCTATATATAAAATTTTTAACAACTATTTTTAACAAAAATATGGTAATCTTAGTTTTTGTCAAGTAATTCATGAATAAATATAAAACTACGGCAGAAGAACATAAATAATTTTTTATTATTTTATAAAAATATTTATGTAATATTTTTTCAAAATAAAAATACATATTTTATTTATTTCAATTACGCATTATTAATAATAATGACTTAGTTAAATATTAAAATTTTATTAATAATAATTTGTAAAAATATTAACTAATATATTTAGCAATTAAAAAAAAAGTTTTTATTTATTTTATTTACATTTGCTTATTTCATTGATTTTTTTTTTTTTAGTTTCTTTTTTCTTTTTTTTCTTTCTTTTTTTTTTTTTTTTCTTTTTTTTTTTTTTTAATATTATGTAAATAGAAATAATTACTTATTTAAATATTATTTATAAAATTTATTATGGTAATTATTACTTAAAAGAAATTTGTATTTCATATGTCAGCAAATAATATACACCTTATTTTCTTTATTTTTATTATTTTATTTTAAGAAATCTGATACATTTTGCTTACTAGCAAAAAATCAAAAAATATATTTTTATATAGTTAATTTAAATATGTATTTTAAAATATATCAGAAAAATACATTGAGATCTAACATATTAAATATATTGCACAACAGAACTTAAAAACTAATAGCTAGCAAATAAATAATGTAATTATCTCATATGTTAGGAAATAAATACGTAAAACAGCATGCAATAAGAGAATTCAAAGTATTTAAAGCATGATATAAAGTAAATAATTACGCATTTTTATCTTTTAAAAGTATTCCAAAATTAAAGCAGTTTATCTCCCAACAAAGTAAAAATGTAATAAATAAGTTCTTTTTCGATTATGACGAAAAATAATCGAAATTTCTTCTCAGCGTAATGGTAAGCAATGGAGCAACTGGCACTAAAATGGAGAATTTCGTCAAAAAGCCGGCGCGCCAATGTCCAGTCTCTCTCTATAGAGGGTCCCTAAACATCATGCGCCTACAGCGCCATCTGGTGGAAAACAGTGGAGTTAGCGTTCCTATCTTGAAAACGGTTCAAGATAGGGGAAAAAAGTGAATTACAAAGTTACAGGATATCATCGAATTAGTACGAAAAGGCAGTTTGTACACATTAATGCTAAAAATAAAACGATTAAAACGATCATTTGTTTGTACACATATTCCTATCACCAAAAGCAACCAAGGATGATAGTTATATCACAGTTATACCAAATTTGCTAAGGAATCTCTGACTTCGTAGAAACATAAATCCCGCATTGTGAAGAATGTTCACCGTTCTATGTAGATGCTACTAATGGCCATATCACACGGGAGCATATATACTCAACACAACATTATACGCAACATGTTTACTATGCTGAACGAACGAGAAACCGGTCAGCTGTCCGTAGGGTTCCCCCGAATTGATAGCGTGATGTATTCCCTTCTCTAAAGGTATTCCAAGAAAAAATCCTGTTTATTCTTCCTATTGGTCAATTTTGATCAGCACGCTCAACATACTCAGCTTTTTCTAAACGGTTTCGTAAAAGTTGATCATCCTAAAACTTGCTGTTCTTGAACAAAATTAGGCTGAGTATGTTGGGTATAATGCTGTGTTTAGTAAAATGCTGAACGAAAGTCTCTCGTGTGATATGGCCATAATGGAAAAATTGTATACAGTGATAAAATAATAAAGGAAACATGAAAATGGATCATTCGAGACAACGGCATTTGTTGCTACCGATCTAAAAACAAACCTTTAAAAACTAATTACATTTTATTTAATTTTGCGCCGACTTCAAAAGTTATGATTAATTGTAGTGTTATAGGTTGTTTGGCGAAGGAAATTATTTTATATTTTTAGGCGCAATTTACAGTTCCATTTTTACCAATTTCCTTTCATTTTTAGTTGTATGAATAGTAGTTGCTTTTGGGAGTCGGTTCTATTTTTTTTACAAAAATATTTTATCACATCTTATTGTATTTTTTTTTTTAACTGTTATCTCTCCATGAATATATGTGGTAGCCTCATAAATTTTTTTACAGGTAATGGGAAAAGTTCTCATAATCACTTTTTACAGGGTAATAGAAAGTATTTAGATTTTTTTTTTTTTTTTTTTTCTGGACCACTTTTTCTCTTCAGGACACAACTAAAGTTTACACTACTAAAGTTTCAAGATGAACTTTTCGAGATATTTGACAAAACGTCTAAATTCGAACGTGTCCAAATACTAATTGGTATTTAATGTAAGAAATGGGAATTGAATGAGAAATGGCGATTTAAAAAATACATATATATGGATTTTTTTTTTTTTTTTTTTTCTGTACTTGACAGTAAATATAAAAAAATGAAAATTTCTGCTGTCGTAAAAATTCCCAAGCCATAAGAAGATTCAGAAAACAGCTTAATTAAAAAAAAAAAAAAATCTTTCTGATATTACAATTAAAATTTTTTACATAGTGTAAACTTAATTCTTTAAAATAGTTTTATTTTAAATTGAAATTATATTTCGGCTTACTTAGAAAGGTTTTTTTAAGCGTACGACTTCCTTCGAGCATTTACATTATTCCCATTTTAAAAAAATTTTTGAGTATTTTTTTTTTTTTTTTTTTTTTTTTTTTGACATATTTTAAAATGTCCTTTAAAATAATTGAATATTTTTTTCTTTGAGGTATTTTTTTTTTTTTTAACTATAAGTTTATGTCAATAGAACTTAATTTATCATAACAATAATTGTCGAAATTTGTTTTGTGAAACAATGATCCAAATCCACATACACTCGTTTGTAATCAGTACCAGTATAAAACTAATTAAGGAATATCATTGAACAGATTTAATTATATCCAATCTTTGTGATATCACACGCGTCAAGCAAAGTAGCATTTCAGCTTTTAGTGTGGAAAGTCCAGTAATTGTTAACTGACATCACAAAAGCATTCATTAACTTGATAAATGAACGATATGACCGGCATCGTACTTGCTTAATTGTAAAAGTTTTCCAGTTTTCATGAAGAATGAAAAAGAATGTGGGCCTTTAATTATGTAGTTGAAATTATTAGGTAACTTGTGTTCTATGATCGCTCGTTTAAAATTGTTTACATGACTGTATAATAACACACAATGGAGTGCCTTAATGTAAAAGATGTCGTTGATGCTCAAAAGTTACGGTGATCACTGAAGCGTTGCATCTGAAACTCTTTCGCTCTGTTGCTACTAGATATATTGTAGGAGAAAATTATTTTATGAAATAAGATAACTTTGCGGAGATAGTACTGAACACACGTATCCTACTTAGCAGCTGAGCTCTTTTTGTTAACAGATGGACATCTTTATTAATTTTACGGATTTGGGGAGATAATATTCCAGTGAGTATTGTGGGATTTTTTTTTTTTTTTTTCATATATTTATTAAAATTATTACAGGTTATTTTTTTGCATATCTTCATTATAATTATTATTGGATATTTTTAGTTTATTTATTTATTTATTTATTTATTATTTGTTCTTGCGAATTATGGTGCCATTTCATCATCCATTTTCGTGAATTCTACAACTTTGTTACAATATATTTTTATATATAGGGTCATGTATTCTGTTATGGGCACTCTCTGGTTATGGTCACCCCATATTATTTAACAGAAAGCAAACATGGTGGATTTGAGTACTGTCAGACATGTAATATTTTGACTGTACGCAGTTTTTCTGCTAACACCGAAGTAATTAAATGTATTTGCTTAGTAAGTGCAAGCATCGAAAAAATATCTGGAAAAAAAAAAAAAAAAAAGCAACACAAAAGCAATTTGTGAATATCTTCAGTGTGCGATAAATCGAAGTGAATTAATTACGAAATGTGAGTATAATGTATATTCATGCAGTATATTCATTGTATTTTCTGATTCATTATCGAATAAAGCCAAAATGTGGGCCAAAAATTGTTTTTTCTGTCATTATAAAAATGTCTGCCATTCCTGGTTGTAGGCACCTTCATGTAACCGGTGATGGGCACCCTTGTTTTTCATTTAAAGTGTCTGTTTAACCTACAAATTGGCATATATGGTCGCTTTTTGTCAACATAATATACTTTATTAGTGCTTTTATGTAGTTTTAGGTATTTTAGCTATGTCAACCCCGGAAATGTCAACCGATCTGAAAGAAATGGATTTTAAAGCGCTAGTTAAAACAATTAAGGATTGCTTAGTGGATATGTAGAAACTCATACAATCGACTGCCCGAGAATATGGACTTCCTCGCAGCATCTGTGTACCTCCAGAAGATGCCTTGAAAAAGTAATGCAACTTTACTTGCCAAACTGCCGTCCAAGTGCTTAAAAAAAAAAAAAAAAAAAAAAAAAAAAAAAAAAAAATTGGAATCTCTACCATCTAATGATGGATGTCGACTATATAATCTATTTTTAGCACCTGCCACCACGCCAAACAAGAGTCAATCAAGTGCAACAATGCTATCGTCTGGTGCATTTGAATTGTGCCAATATGCATGCAAGTTATTTTATTTGCAAGCATTCCACTTCTGATTTGGAGAATGAAGAAGATGACGAATAAATTTGAAAAAAATGCCATTTTTATTGTTATTTTGGTTACTCAGTCTTTAGAAAATGAATAAATTCTGTTATTTTCATTATTTAGAGTGGCTTTTATTATTATTTTTCCCATTTTTATAGGATTTTTCAAGGGTACACATTTTTTATCTTTTTTTTTTTTTTTTTTTTTTTTTGAGGGAGAGGGATGATCACTTTACAGAAGTGGAGCTAAATCTTTTCTAGTTGACGGAATCAATACAGTTACTTCATCAAACGTTAGCTAAGGGGTATTTTTACTGATATTCATATGCTTGTATAATATCTATTCAATCAAAAGTTATAAGCCAAAATCAAAACATTCCCATATATTGGGTTGAGTAAAAAGTCATTGATATATATATGTGTATTTTTTGGCAACAGATGGCAGTAGTGCAGTTTCTGAAATACTTGAAGCATTTGCAATAGTACTTGTTACGTCACTGATAGCTGACACTTTAAGCTTCATTGTAAAGAACAAATTCAGCTATTTCGTTGAGTTTGGAGATTTGACAGCACGTTGAACATGGAAGACCAAACTGTTCATTTTCGCCAAATTTTTCTGTTTTACTTCCGTAATGA
This sequence comes from Salticus scenicus, assembly GCA_963930645.1. NCBI lineage: Eukaryota > Metazoa > Arthropoda > Arachnida > Araneae > Salticidae > Salticus > Salticus scenicus. Next base: position 289,320,245 of record OZ005657.1, on the reverse strand, counting down.
AAAAAATGTGCGTCAAGCTTGTGAAAAAATGCGTAACGTTTACGGTGACGATGCTTTAGAAGAACATCAGTGCCAAAACTGTTTCAAGAAGTTCCGCACTGGTGATTTTGATTTGAAAAATGCTCCTCGATCAAGAAGGCTTACGCAAATTGATGATGACAAAATAAAAACATTCATCCAATCAAAGCCACATTACACGACATGAGAGAATGTAAAAACATTGAAGATCAGTCAAAAAAGTGTTCATGTCCACCTAAAGAAACTGGAATATGTAAGCAAACTCAATATTTGTGTTCCTCATGAACTGAAAGAAGTTCATTTGACGGCTCGAATAAACATCTGCGATATGCTCATGAAACTTAAAGAAGACTGTCCTTTTTTGAAACGAGTGATAACTGCTGATGAAAAGTGAATTGTTTACAACAATGTGGTGCGCAAACAGTTTTGGTCCCGAGGTGATGATTCGTCGTCAACGACTTCAAAAGCAGAACTTCATCAGAGGGAAATTATGCTCTCAATGTTGTGGGATTGGAAAGGTGTGAGGTTTTTTGAGCTCCAACCAAGGAACGAAACAATCAGCTCGATGTATACTGTAGTAAATTGGACAGTTTGAACTATGCTGTCATCTAGAAAAGTCCGGAGCTCGTCAATCGTAAAGGACATCACGACAACGCCAGATCTCACACAACTTTAGCGACCAATCAAAAATTATTGGAGCTTGGATAAAGAGTGTTGCTCAACTGAACATACTCTCATAACCTTGAGACGTTAGATTTCAATTGGTTAGAAGGAAATTTACTGAAACAAGGTGGCAACAGCTAATGAGAGAATGGATGTTTTTCAGGGGGGAAAGAGGTCATTCGAGTGGAAAGATTCAGACAGAACAGATCCACGCTGTGGGTCTCGAAAAATGGAGGGGGGCCAAGAGGCTCCCCCCAACATCGCCATAAACGATTGAGATTTCGACGGCTTAACAGCTAAAAAAATGTTCTCCGGTCTTGCTTTACAGTTGGAGCATGTTTCATCGGTGTGTGCTTGGACTTGATGTTGGCGCAAGTTTGTTCTAAGATAAGTTTCGAAAATCAAGCAACACTGGGAAAAAGTTGTCGTCCATGGGCCTAAATAAAATTCAGTAGGTCTTCGAATAAAGGCGAGGATTCTTCGGAAATCTTGAAACTTTTTTAAATATGGAGTCTGGTGGTCGTGATGACACTAAAGTTTGCTGTTAGTTTACCTACGTTGCTGAGTTATGTGGTGTTTGTTTTGCTGCCAAGCTTTTAAAAGAATCTGCGAAATATCATTCGTCGAAGAAAGGCCCTTTTGAAATATGATAAAAAAAAAAAAAAAAAAAAAAAAAAGAAGCGCTACAGAGACAATCCCTCGGCGGTTACCTAGTGCATACTAACGGAAATTCCTAGATAGCTTCTCCGATGTGGGTTTTCAGGAACGTGCTTACCTTCCGAGCCCGGGGATTCAAACCGTGTTTATTTTTTCGTTTGACCTGATGCTCTTGAAATCAAGGAAGTACCGGATTGTAAAGATGCTGCAGGAGACCTTGGAGAAAACCTTCATTGTGAAACTGTAAGTCCTTTTATTTATTTGATTTGTTAATGTTTCATTGGAAGAGAAATGTGAATGTGTTCTGTTAGGAAATTAGTTGCTAAAATTCAGTGTAGTTACCTTTGGTATATCCTTAGTGAATACCCACTACTTTTTGTTTATGTATGTTTGTCTTTTTGAGAGTTTCTCTCATTTAAGGTAAAAGTAACAAATTTTAAAATTTTAAATGGAAAAGTGAAAACAAATAAAAATATGTGTCTAGTAAAAAAAAAGTAATTGTCAAAATTAAATTATAGTTATGTCAATCTCTGCATATAATTATGTTTGTGACTATGTGATGTAGTATCTGTCAAATCGTCTCAAAATTGAAATAATGTAATAAAAATATTTAGTCACATTAGGTTAAGTGTATATTTGTTTTTTCTATGGAGTAGTGTATTTTATTTATTTATTTATTTATTTTGTTTAGCAGTTTTTTAAAAAGTTAATTAAAAGAAAAAAAAAAGAATTTAACAATAAGGAATTTTGCAGAATTTTGTAAAATGTTGAATAAGGAGGAATGAATAGTTATTTATTAAATAAGTACTTTTTTTGTTGATATTCCATTTTGGGTAGAAGAGAAGTTTGCCCCCTTTTTTTATTAATTTCTTATTTTATTATTATTATTATTATTATTATTATTATTATTATTTTATTTATTTATTTTTTATTTTATTTTTATTTTATTTATTTATTTATTTATTTATTTATTTTTTTGAGCGAAATTCTTTTACCTCGTTAGATCCTAGGGTTTGTGCATTTTAAATTTTAGATTTTTTTTTTTCTTTTAGCCTTTTTTTCCTTCTCTTGCAGTGGTAACAGAAAGTAGGCATGTAAATGAAAAAACATAATTTGTTGTTAAATAATACTCGTCTCAGTTTATTATTATTATTATTATTATTAAGCTGATGAAATAATGAAAAGGTTTGCAGTAATTTGAAAAGTTAACTAATACAACCCAATATAGGAATTAAAAGAAATTAAGACCTTTTGTGAATGAAAGTTCTGTTAGAAAGAAGCTGTAAGACAGATTGAGTCAGTTAGTTAGCTCAAGCTATGTTGGAATTGTGTTTAGATTCTAAGTTGTTTCACCTCTCTAGATGCAATAATTAGAATAAATCTTGTAGAAAAAAAAAAAAAGAATTGTCTAAAAAGGGTTAGGTTATGATACAACAATCCCAGAAATGGTTTGAGCTAACAGGTTTCCTTTTCAGGTATACAGGTTGCAGAAAAAAAAATGTTAAAGAAGTGTCATTTAATTATTGTTTTTATTTTATCTTTTATTATTATTTATTTTTTATTTTTTAAGTACTGAGTCATTCTGTCCTTTTCTTTTAATAAGAAGGTAAAAAAGAGAGAAATTTTAAAAGGAGTAGTATGTAAGATAATTAAGAGTAATTCTGGCTAGAAACATGGAGAGATTCACAACTGAATTTTAATAATAATAAACCTGAGAAATTAGGAAAGTTGAAGTTATGATAAATAAGTTTATGCGCTACCATGCCATGTCAAGCCCTGTTACCCTGTTTTTTTTTTTTTTTTTTTTTTTTATTATTATTATTCACACAATGCAAAGTACTTATGCTTGAATTTCATTTAAAACAAAATATTGACATTGGAAATTTAGGGACAAAAGTGAAATTACTTAAGGCATGGCCATTCTGGTGTTCACTCTGCCTCGTTGCTTGGATTTCAATCTGATGTAAAAGTATTCCTTGGTAGTTGAGTAGAAAACGAAGGAAAACTCTGGTTAGGGAATAAGATTTTTTTTCTTTCTTTCTTTTCTTTTTTTTTTTTTTTTTTTTTTTTAATAATTCAATAATCCTAAGTTTTTGTTGATGAAGATTTTAACTCTTGGAACTTTTTAGTTCCTCCTTACAATAATAATAATAATGATGATGAGGATGAAAGTTGATAAAATATAAAATTGCTCTTAAATAAAAATCCAAGCAATATTCTGTTTACCATTTAATTAAGAACTCCAGGGTAAGAGAAAACACCAGAACAATATGTTAAACATGATATGTAATTATTTTCTCCATTGCAAACGTACATACATCATTCGTGGACTTGAAAGTCTAGTGTAAATATTATTTTATAGCATTCTAAAAAAAAAAAAAAAAAAAAAAAAAAATGAAATTATTGTAAAATGCAGTACAATTTTAAAATTCAGGAACAAAATTAATTTGATTTGAGGTATATATTCAAATTAAGAATGTTCCAAAATTGTAAAGCATGTAATATGTATTAAACTTTTAAATAATTGTTTTATCAGGTATTTTAGTGAATTTCAATTAATTGCTAATTGGTAAATGCATTTTTAAATGTGATTCTGTTTACTAAAATATTATTGGTATAATCTTATTAAAAGTTCTTTAAGTCTTTATATTTTTAAATGCTAAATTAAATATTTAAATTTTCTTCAAAAATTAATATTTTAATCTATATCAAAAAATTATATATTATAGAATTTGTAATAAGCACCAGTTTCTAAATATGTTTTAATATAAGATTATTACAATAATAAAATTTAAATTAATAAATTTGCCCCCTAAAAATTTTTGTTATTATTACCAAACTGTATCCTATATGAAGAGAATTATTTTTTCTGTATTATTCACAGGGGTGTTTGTGTTCAGGGCATGGTTGGGTTTTTGACGTCAAAAAGTGGTTTTCGACATGACATGTCAAAAACCTCATGTAATAATCTTATTAAATGTATTTTATTGTAAATCAAGCTACAGAACTAAGTAAATCTTAATTCATATATTATAAATAGTTTTGTGTTACATTAGTGTAATTCTAACTGAAATACATATTATAATGCATATTATTTGTGAAGGAAAAATAGCAAAAAATAGTAAAACTATAAGGTGCATTTTTAAAAGTACTATTTATATATTTTATTATTTAATTATTCAAGTAGGTTACAAATAGTGTTATTAATCTAAATACTAATTTTTTTAAAACCAAGATTTTTTATTATTATTCAATTACTTATTTTAAGTTACCTAAATACTTCATTTTGTAGACGTGACATGAGCAATAATTACAATATTAATATTATGTAATTTGTAATCAGTATAATTACAGGTTTTAAATTAATATATCACAATAGAGGATTAGTTATTATTATCAATATCAGGATGTCTCTCCAAGAGTGATGATGGAAAGGTTTAAGGTGACACATCACCAATTGTCACAAACGGTTAAACACAAAGCTATTCTATTAGAAAATTTGTTGTTAAAATTATTCATTACTTTTTACTTTCTTCTGTATGTTTATATAGAGAAAGTATTGGATTCGTGAAAATTTTTGAACTCCAGTTTTTGATGGATTTACACGTTTCGGGATGCCGTGAACATGATTCGACTATTTTTAGAAAATGTCTGTCAGTCAGTCACTCTGTCTGTGTGTATCACAAATTTTGTGGATGCTGTATCTTACGAACCAATAAACGAAACTTAGCCAAACTTGGTATTTAGTTGAACCCTGACATAAACTGATGCTGATTAGATTTGGGGATCAAATGCTCAACAGGTGCGCTGTAATCCCACTTTTTCTAAATTTTTAACATGGCAGTATAGGACAAAATTTCGTATAAATGTACATATGAGAGTCATTTTTAACATGCGATTGTAAAATTAATATGAATTATTCTTAATAGTAGTAGTAAACTAGGAAAAAAGTTTGTGCATGTGGAGGCATCACCCCAACCCTGGGAGGGAGTACCCCCAGGGGGTGCAAACATTCAATATGGGTATCTTTCGTAAGATCTCGTCAACACCTTTAAAACGAATGGTTGACCCATAGATCTGTGATAATTTTAAACAAATTTATTGATCTTTTCCTTTTTTTTTTTTTTTTTTTTTTTTTTTAACTTAGAAAAAAGAAAAATCTTATTTCTTTTGATATTGGCAAAAAAAAAAAAAAAAAAAAAAGACACTTTTGTTTGGCATTTAGTGATATAATTCTGTCAATGGAAAATAATTTAATAATTTAATAAATAATTTGTATTGCATGAATTTTGTGTAAAATTATACAGAAGAAAGTCATCTGATGGCCACATCATACTAGTTATTATTATTATTATTATTATTATTATTATTATTATTATTTAGTAAAAGTTTGAGTATGAATCTGTGTTGAGTGTGAATTTTTACAATTGTTAAATTAGTGCTTGTTTACGAAAATATTTTTCAAATTTCTAATATTTTATTTTAAAGCTATATAAAGTGTGCCACATGAACTAAGTGTATTTTTTCCAATTTATAGCTTTGAAATTAAGTATTAAAGTTAAAAAAAATATTTTAGGTAATGGTTAATACTAATTACAAAGTTGAAAGTTCACTATAGAATAACATGATGCTTGACTGTTAGTGATAAGGGATGTTGCATTACCATTCCAACAGAATTTATTCTGTTCATAATGCATACTACACCTTTGAGTTAACAATAATTTAAGAGGATCTTTATTAATTTTCTGTAAATCTATTCTAAATTAATTAAGAAAGGAAGAAAATACAAAAGGCTTCTTAACTACTATTTTGTTGTTGCATACTCTTAAGAGAAAAATAATTAGAAAGATGCAAAATGCTAAAAGTAACAATACGTAATTGAAATGCATTTTTTTATTAATAATTTGGCCTACATAGTTTGAGTATTATTTGGTATTTTGTTTTTTCTAATTTGAGGCTCTAGTTTACAGGATTTTACCTTTGAGTCAGAATCACCCCCTGTTTTTCAACGCTTAAGCAAACGAAGTAGGCACAAGTGCTGCAAACAAATATGTGTTGTCCCGCCTTTGTTCATCTGAAGAAGAGTTGTGCTGTTTTCCATTAGAAATTATCATTGGATTGCTGTGGCACAACAACAGAATGAACTAAGTTTCATTTCTAGAGAAATCATTAACTATCATAGCGGCTTTTACAGCATAGACATGTTGGTGCGGAGCAGTAATCTAGTAATGCTGTGATTAAACAATCTCACCTGTAAATCACATGAATCTCTTGTATCCACTAGCATTGTTTAAAAAGGGGAAAACAATTATTTTAAAATTTTATATTCTAGTGTACAAACAAAAGCTTGAGGTTTATAAATGCATATTTTTTAGGGCTCAATTTTGTAAACTAGATATTTTTGTGATTCATTTATTTTTAATTTTTATGAATGATGTATATTACAGTTATACAAAAATAATTATTTAAAAATTAATTTATTATCTTTATACTGCATATTACGCTAACATAAAATTAAATTATGCTAATATATATAGAAACCTACAACGATGCTAGAAAGAAACTTGTTGTAGCTGAAGAAAGACAAATCTGACCTCAATACGACAGATGCAGAAGATTGTGGACGGGGAAACGGGTTAAATTTCCTAAGAGAAATGTTTCTTCGTCATCTACATATTCTAAAGGTATATTAAATGCCTGTTTTTTGCAAGGAGCACCAGTTATTCAAACTCCTAAGTTAAATCCTGTTGAAAGTTTTCCTAGTTGCTCTTTCACAGTATCAACGGAAAAGAATGTGGAAAATGAGGACAGAAATTCTGGTACAGTGAAACTTTCATTTGAAATTATCCTACATTCTCCTTTTTTTTGTTCACAATTAAATATGCTAATCATCATATAAAATTTATATATACTCCTTCTCATAATTATAAGGACACCCGTTTTTCTATATTAACTAAACACTGAACACTATTATTTAATCAAATATTTTTTTAATTAATTTGAATTTCATTAATAGACTATATTTAAAAAGTTTTATCGTTTTTCTATCTTAAAAAACTTTAAATATGGTAAAAAGATGATTTTTCAGGTGTTCACAATTATAAGGACAGCTCGAATTTTAGTAATTTTTTTCAGTTATTCTTTAAACTAATATTTTATGGGGTCCCTTTTTAGGGTGAAACAGTCAGACATTCTCTCTGGTATATATATATATATATATATATATATACATTTTTTTTTTTTTTATTCAGTTTCAATACCATTTCGTATAGCATATATGATATTCTGAACACATTTAAACTATATAAAATTGCTTTCCGCTTGCATGCACTATTCTAATCTCATAAGTTAAGGGTTTTTCAACTTTTAGGCCATGGGAAAGGCAATAATACAGAAGTTTCTTTCTTCAAACTATTTCCTATTGCTCTAAAAGTAGAGTAAAAATGTAAGTCTTGTTGAAAAAGATGTTATTACCCCCCAAAATCTAAAAAAAACCTGATAATTCCACGTTTAAAATTTGCGGATATTTTCTTGACGTTCATAATAATAGAAAAAATTACTAAATTCATTCTGCCTTCAGTAAAAGCAGCTCCCAAGAGCACCATAGATCCTCCTTTAAAATGCCCGATTCATATCTGCCTTTAAAAAATCTGCTCTGTCTTTCGCTATCTTCAGATCGTGCCAGTAACTATTAAAACATTTGGCTAATCAAGAATAAAATGTTTTTCATCCGAAAATACAACATTTTACCATTTAACATTGTCTTTATTTAACTTTAACACAGACGTTCTTTCCCCCATTAAATGCTGATTGATTATTACAGGTTTTTTATTCATTTTAACACATTATTAATTATTTTAAACATGCATAAATGTAAACCCTAACCTTTCGTTAAAAATTACGAGCAAATTCGACAGCAATCATTATGAGTAGAACAGTGAGAGGAATTATGAGTCTTCGATGTCTGTAAAACTACTCTGATTTTGCATCAGATCTCTCTCCTATCGAACCAGCAGTTCATTGTTTGATCACATTTCCTTCAGCAATTTTAGACCTTCGAATTTCATTAGAAATTCGGCGGATTGAAATTATCCTTCCACTTAAAAAACACATTTATCATACTTTACTACTTGAACGTTCTTTTTTTCCGAGGAATTGTCAGTAATGTCCGTCCAATAAAAATTGAAGGCATATATATGAATTAATCTAGCCCAGTAGTTAACAAATTCGCATGTCAACTGTAATTTATCCGCTAGTAAGTTAAATACAACGAAAAAATCTTGATTGTCCCGATAATTATGAACATCTTAAAATGTGGATAAAAACACATTTTGCATTACATTTTATTAATTTTGTTTCATATTAAAAAAATTATAGCAGTTTTGGTTTTTAGAATACTAGATATATTAAGTTCACTTAGTATAATCTTGTTCACAATTATTTTTACATTAGTTATTTTAAAATATAAAGTGTCCTTATAAATATGAGAAGGAGTGTAGATGTTTTTGTATCTTTACCTACACACATGGAGTTATAAATTTTGCATGTTAATATAAATGTTCATATGTACTTCTAGCATTAAAAGGATATATACTAGTCAAATAATTTTACTTCTGCTCTTAATGCGTACAAACTAAATTGATTTTAAAAGGATTTTACACTGTGTCAATTTCTCTTGAAATTTGTCTTTTTAACTATTTTTACGGCTTTCAAAAAAAAGTGTCCTAAGAGAATTCGATATTATCTAGTCAAATCGAAATCAGTAATGGAGAGTTTGGACAGTATTCTAAAGTCACGTAATGCAGACAATATGACTTCAAAGAACTCTGTAAAAATGAACTTAATTGAGGACATTCTGGAGCTATTACCTGCATCAAATGGGAATAGTTTTAAATTAATTGAACAAAAGCTTGAGAAGGAAGATTATTTTAAGCAAATGGTAAAATGTAATTTTACTTCAAAGCATTTTGTTGGGTTTTTCATGTTTTGTTTCCTTTTTTAAAAATCACAAACCTGATGAATACACGCCTTTTATTTAATAACTAGCGGTCTTATCCACTTTGTTGGTCTTTGTACTTCAATGAGTCAATGTTCATTTCTTGTTTTTGTTTTTTAGAGGCTAAAAATATATAAACTTTGTTTAAAAAAAAAAAAAAAAAAAAAATGAAATCAGTTATTATTTTGCAAGAAATAAACTATATCGCTCACTAATCTCAGTTCACGTCTCCACTGCTTTTTGTAGCATCTTTACTGGACATGCTCTTTGTGTACTATTATAACTTTAAAAGCTTTTAAACTATCTTTTATTAATTTCTGTAGACAATGAATCGGTTCTTGAAAACAGAAATTGCTTAAAATTGGGTCATAACGCAGAACAACTATGACCTTTGTAAAATATTTCATCCATTTGAAAAATCTATTAAGAATTTCAAAATTTATTGCAAACACAGGGAAAATTCAGAAAAACTAAGGAAAAAAAGAGAAAAAAAAATCAGATGGTTTCATTTTCAATTTTTAAATTGTCTAGTTTAATAGTTTGGAGTCCCTCCCCCCTCCCTTTATTATAAGATCAATCAATAGTCAATTATGATTTTTGCCCAAGTATAGTAAATTAATAAAATTTTCATGGCTTGTAAATTTGTTGCGCTATAAACCCGTTAGAAAGTTGCTAAAGGCAATAATATCTTCAATGTAAAGACCAAATTCTCATAAACATTTTTTAAATAGTACATTTACATTAATATCGCAATATTTAACATTGAAAGTTATTGTCAGAATAGTAAATTCTGAGTTCATGACTCAGCTTCAGATACATTAATGTTTTTTTATGTTTTTTTTTTTTTTTTTTTTTTTTTTTTTTATAAATTTGCAATAAACACTTTACAAAATATTTTTGTTTAACTGTGGTCTGTCCAATTTGGAAATTTTGTTTGTCCACTTGCAGAACATTTGCAAGGCATTTGAAGTAATGTTGAAAAACACTAGATATAAAACTAAATTCAAAACTGGTGTACAAATCAATATTTAAGCTTTAAAACTTCTTCACACACCATAAAATTTAATCCAGTACAACCGGTTTCGAAAGGAAGAGGCCTTTCTTCTTCAGGTGCAAAAAACACGTGCTACGTCTTGCTTTTGCCTTCCAAGGCAGTAGCACGTATTTTTAGCACCTGAAGAAGAAAAGCCTCTTCCTTTCGAAACCGGTTATACTGGATTAAATTTTATGGTGTGTGAAGAAGTTTTAAAGCTTAAACACTAAATATAATTTTGCTTCTGGGAATCGGTTTACATCAGTAATTGTTTTATAACAATTACGAAAATGAATGTTTGTTTTAATTTCTATTTCAGATTGTTTATTTAAACAGAATCGGAGGAGTTCAAGTTGTACAAGGCTTAAAATTAATGCTTAAAAAAATGTTATCTGATGAAATAGCGAATACTTTTAGTCTGCTAGGATTCAGAGAAAAACAATCTTTCAAAATGACAAATTTATTTAAAGTAATTACAGATGAGATATTTTTTTAAATAATAAATAGATGATGTATTACTATAACTTTATTAAGTTTAAAAAAAAAAAAAAAAAAAAATGATTTGGGGAGGTGAAGTGTTTTTTCTCATCTGACTGTTCAAGGGTTTTTACAGGAACATAACAAAAATTTCCTTATTATTATAATCTATGAGCTCAAATTATTTGAAGGGCAATAGCGTATATGGAGAAAAATAACTGTATACCTTTAATTATAATTTCGAAAGACTTTTTTAATGTTCGTTTAACTCAAAACTTTTCGACCCGATACCGGGACTTCTTGAGACGTTTAAACCTTCTGTGCTTTGTACAAGACTGCTGTTTCCTTTAACAGTAAGCGCTATCTAAATTTCTATTGGGCTCCATGTCTCTTGAAGAAGGCCCGGTATCGGGCCGAAAAGCTTTGAGTTAAAGAACATTAAAAAGGTATTTCAAAATTATAATTAAATGTAAAGGTTCGTTTAAGCTTTTAAGAAATTTTATAATATGTTTTCGCCTTACCAACACAACAAGAACGTGCCGATGAAATAGAAATTTAGATAGCAGATGGCGCTTACTATTAAAGGAAACAGCAGTCTAGTGCAAAGTACAGTAGGTTTCAACTCCTGAAGAAAAGAAGGCCTGGTATGGGGCCGAAAATCTTTGAGTTAAACGAACATTAAAAAGGTATTTCAAAATTATAATTAATTGTGACGGTTCGTTTAAACTTTCAAGAAGTTTTATAATCGTATACCCTATTTATAATTTTCTCAGTTTATTTAATGATATCTCTTACTTTAATTTATTTGTACAGCCGTTAATTACTTAATGTTTGAAAAAAGTGGAGTGAAGTCACTCCATTTTTTTTTTTTTTTTTTTTTTTTTTTTGTAAAAATATATTGAAATTTATTATTTTACCATATTGATCTTGCGACTTAATCTACAGTCTTTATAGAATTGAAATGCAGGGTAAAAAAAAGTTGTGTGAATGACAGACTAGATTATTAATTTCAATTTTAAATAACCGTTAATTTAGTACATTATAATGTTTTTTCATAATTCAGTTTTTGATTTTGCACTTTTAAAAGGCAGTTACATGTTTAAAGCAAATTTTTATGAAAAAATCAAGTTTGAAAGTCATCCATTTATCAACATCACAGATCTTAAAATAGATTATTCCTAGAAAGTGAACAGTAAAAATAATTTACTTTGACATAAAATTATACTTGTATCAAATTTAAATTTTTAAGAATCTGTTAAAAAATTCAATTATGTCTTCAATTTTATGTTGTTTTATGTCAGTTACTTGGAAAACATAAAAACAGTGTTCAATGTTCAATATGTATTGTTATATTATTACTTACAAACTTTGAATAAACACCATAAAATGCAATAAACTCGCAACAATTGTTTCGGGTCGAAAAAACACACGACCCTTCATCAGGCGAACAAAGTAAGCACGAGTGCTGCAGTCAAAGCGGCAACGCACCGTTGGTTGCCGCTTTGACTGCAGCACTCGTGCTTACTTTGTTCGCCTGATGAAGGGTCGTGTGTTTTTTCGACCCGAAACAATTGTTGCGAGTTTATTGCATTTTATGGTGTTTATTCAAAGTTTGTAAGTAATAATTTTTACAACGCCAGTTTTGTGATGCTTCTTTATTAAAAATGTATTGTTATAGTGTGTGGTAACATTAATATTCATTTTATGATGTATTTATTTTATTTTTCAAATAGGATTAATCAGAGAGAATTCTTTGTGGAACAATACACTGGAAAAAGACATTGAACAAATCATAAGCAACTGGTTGAGACATGCACGTGGAAGGATACAACAAAGAAAATTGTATTTGATAAAAGAATAAAAAATCGTTTTGATATTACTGATCTCTGTGTGTGTGTTTTTTTCTTTTTCTTTCTTTTTTTTTTTTTTTTTAATATTAATTTTAGTGAATCTAGAACACTATAAATTTATTTAAAAACTGTCACCAAGTCTAAATATGACTGCTTTTACACAATATAGATAGCAGAAATAAATTTTAAAAAGGTCAGAGGATAAATACATCTTATATCATATAATATAATTTCACTAACATCACTTAAAACACATTTTTTTTTTTTTTTTTTTATCATGAAATTGTATTCGGGAATTTCGAAATTTGTAAATCCATAAAATAACAGAAGTCAAAATATTATGAATCCAGTACTTCAATTGAATGGAGGGGAGAAAAACAAGTAATAAAAATTCATTTTTGTAATGTCATAACTAATAATTAGAAAGAAAAAAAAATATTTTGAAAAGTTAGGGAGGGAATATTTCAAAATACTTATTTCATAGATACATATATTTAGAATATCTTGAATGTTTAATATAAAATGATAATGCGTTATATAACCTTACTTTGAAAAACTAACTGATGATCTTAATGGAACAAAAGACAAATGTACTGTTTCATTTTCAAAATTAGCCTACCTTATCTATTTTTTGAATATTCCGTGTTCTGGCTTTCAGTTTCAGATGCTAAATTTAAATTTTGAATCCACATATATATATATATCTTATATATATTATGAATGTGAATGTCCGTTTATTTGAGTCAGTTTCACGCTAAAACTGCTCGGTGGATTTCGATAAAATTTGTTATGGAGATAGCTTATACCCTAACTTAAAAAGTTGGCTACCTTTTATTCCGAAAAAAAAATTGTTTTTGCGATTTTTATGCATAAAATAGGAATTTTGTAAGCTAATAATAGCAAAAAATTAGCCATTTAAATTTATCCATAATTTAATTGTTGCCAAAAAAAAAAAAAAAAAAAAACGAATTTATTTATTTTTTTTCAACAGGAAAATAAATACATTTATCTATACGTGAACGATAAAAAATTATAAAAAAAAATTATGCATCTCACAAAAATTGACGTCATTTTTAATTAAAAATTTCTTTTACACATTGAAAAAGTGCTAATACGCAAGCGAAGTGATGACGTCACTGGCCGTTCGTGGATGCAAGAAAAATATTTCCTATGTTAAACGTCCATTGGATTTTTTGTAAAAAATTATTAAAAATCGAGGAAAATTATTTCCCGATTTTAATCCCCATATTTAGGTATAGGTATGTATTAATTATCATGTCCATGCGTTAGATTAAATATTTTTGTTGTAAAATTGATAAAATTTGAATTTTTAATTTCAAAACTCTAGGGGGAAAAAATGGCAAATTTCCATATTCGATTGAAAACACAAACATTTCATTTCAAAAGATGATATTTACACAGTAAATATCCAACTAATATACTAATTAAAAGGAAAATGATAAATATTCTATCATAATTTGAAGTCAAATTTGTTTTCAAGTGTCTAAATAAAGTATCTGATATAAGATACTAATATGTTGCAGCGGAATAGATTTGATATCGGTCATCCTTAGCAGAAAAAAAAAAAAATATCGACAAATTATTTGGCGAACATAATTTAATTCCTTTCAAAAATCATGGTTATTTTAACAACTTATATTAAGAGAGTAATGAATAATATGAAACAATATTTCGTACAATGCATATTACGAAAATATACATCTGGCATGCATATTTTCGTATTACGTTTTTGATCACCAAATACAATAAGCGCCAAGAACGACAGAGTTTTGAAATTTAAAATTAAAATTTTGTCAATTTGACAGCAAAATAACTCAATCTAACGCATGCACATGATAACTAATCTATACTAATATTATAAATGCGAAATTTTGGATGGATGTTTGTTACTCAATCACGCCACAACGGCTAAACGGATCTGGATGAAATTTTGTACAGAGATAGATAATAGTCTGTAATAAGACATAGGCTACTATTTATACCGGAAAAAATTTAAATTTTTAATTAATCCTCTATATAATATAAATATTTCTTCTATAATAAAACTTTAAAATAATTTATTTTAGTTTTTAAGCCAAAGTGTTAAGCCAAGTAGTGTTAAAGTGTTAAGCCAAGTAGTCCATAAAATATACAAACAAATCTGTACATATAAAAGAGTAAACTCAATGATTCACTGACTCAACACTGCCATGACGATTTTGTGGGAAAGAGGGTCACAAATTTTAGTGACCTGGTTGGTTTTCGGAGCCTGACCCCCCAACTAAGACGAAATTTTGCAAAATACCCGCCCCCCTGTGCCCCTTGGGGGGCAGAAGGCTTAACTCGGCTCCAAATTACTTAACGGTGAAGAAATTGCAGATGGAAAGACCAGACTTGAGTACAAAAAAATTATTTTCTGCGATTTTGGAATTTTGGATTTTTAAGGGGGGGAGGGAAGGGAAAAGGTTTTGGAAGAAGGGTACTCAACACACGAGGAAATCGAACTGAACACACACTACAAAGGGATTTTATGAAATTCCACCCTACCGCCCTTTGGAGAATGGGGGGCAAAAACATGTATTCATGCGTAACGCTGCACTAAATTATCTAAGGTTGGACATTTTTTATGTAACGGACGATTATATGTATCTAACTCATAGTATGAAGAGATTTTGCGAAATTCCCTCCTTTAAGAACGGGGGGAGAGATTAAAAAAAAAAAAGTTTTAAAGCATAGCTCAGCTTTAAATAATTTCATGATCTCAATTTTTTGATGTGTCGGTTAGGTATGTGTATGCAACATGCAATATAAAGTAATTTTGGAAATTTACTCCCCCCCCCCTTCCTCTTGGGGCGGGCGGGGCAAAAACCACATTTTGAAGCTTAAATCCGTCCAAATTACCTAAGAATGGCGAATTTTGGTGTGTGGGTGTTAATTAAGTGTGCGAAATATGCACTTTGATGAGATTTTGTAAAACTTTCAACTGTAACCGCGAGGGAGGAGGAGTAAAAAGCAGGTAAGGGACTGCCGAAGGCATTGGGCAACTTAAAATTAGATTTTGACGGATTTCAATGATTTTTTTTTTTTTTTTTAAGATATTTTATTATTATTAATGATATGCTGTTTTGGGGATTCATTTCAAAATAATGACCAGCGAAGCGGGCAAAGCCTGCTAGTATGTATATATATTGGTAGTGGTTTCAAATTCATTTTACACTGCACATCTCAGCCTAATGAACCTTAATGTACAAAAAATGACTGTAGAGTGACAACCACAATATATAGAGCCCTTAACCAAATCGGTGGTGTCGCACTTGCGACCGGGACAGATCCGACCGGGGTTAAAATCGTAGCACTTGCGACCGTTTTGGTTTGAGGGTAGCACTTGCGACCGGATCTATCCGAAAGCAGGTGCAACACAGGAGGTGTGTTTATGTGTAAGGAGGGGGGGGGGCTTCATTAATTAAATTCGTTAAAAAGAGTTAACAAAACTGAATTTATTTACTAAATAAAAAACCAAACGCGTACAAAAGTCAATAAATTTATATATAAAAAAAAAAAAAAGTTTTTTCTTTCTTTTTTTTTTTCCTTTTTACAATATACAATTATTGTAATGTAATTCAGATGCGTAGCTTGAGGTGGGAGGGGGTCCTAGTATGCGCTAGTATTTTAGTTTTTTTCCCTACTTGAATAATCTGGTGTGGCACTCACGGGTCTTTCTCTTATCTTGTAATTCAATTTTATATATATATATATAAATATATATAAAAAAGACTACAAAACAAGGGATCAGATAACAAGTATTAATTGTATATAAAGAGAGACATAAAAGACTTGGCAGCTATGTAATACTATTGTTTGAGCTTTAAAATGAAATATCTAATTCAAAATGCTCTTAAAAATAAAAATATTTTTTTTCTATAACTCATTATAGAAATAAAGATCTAATTAAAATTGTTTTATTTAAAAAAAAAAAAAAAAAAAAAAAAAAAAAAAAAAAAAAAAACTTTCAAAGAAAGAGTAAATTAATTATCTAAGGACTAAATGAATTAAGAAAAATATAAATTTTAATAATTAAATTTGTTGCGATTCCTCAATACAATTGTTTCTGCTTTCGTGCTTTCGTTAGAAAAAAAAATATTTTAAAACACTTTTAATATTAAAAGATTTTATTTTCTGTGAATAATTATGAAAAGAAAAGCTAGTTAAGGATCTAATTAAAATTATTTTATTTAAAAAATTCTAATAAAAGACTAAATTAATTATCTAAAAACTAAATTAATTATCAAAAATATGAATTTTAATAATTAATTTAGCTGAGATTGCTTAATACTACTGTTTCTGCTTTTAATAGAAAAACTTATTTTAAAACACTTTTAATATTAAAAGATTTTATTTTCTATGAATAATTATTTTTTTTAAAAAAAGGTGAGGGGTAGTTAAAAAATTATTTAATGAAATATTCAATTAAAAAACTAATTTATTTATTAAATATGTAATTTATTATAATTAAGTTAGATGAAATTGCTGAATACAATTATTTGGACTTTTAATCAATAAGCTCAGCAGTACCAAAGTGTCCACGTTGGTAGACAGAAGTGTCGGGTTCGATCCCAGGTCATGGTTGTCGACCCTCATGTTCTCAGTCAGGTTTAACACCTAAATTACCACCACAAAATTATTTTTAATATAAAAAGTTATTTTAATCACTAATTATACAAAAATCAATTAATAATATAATATAATTAAAAACTTATTTAATTATCAAAAATATTTTTTAAATAATGAATTTATATCAGATTACTTAATATTACGGTTTGAGCTTTCAACAGAAAATCTATTTCAAACTTTGTAATATAAAAAGATATCATTTGTCATGATTATAGAACAAAGAACTAATTAAAATTATATTATTTCAATAATCTAATTCATAAATTTTTACATTAAAATATATATAATAAATACTAATTAAATTAGCCGAGCTTTCTCAGAACTATCCTTTAGGCTATTATTCGAAAAATGTACTTCAAAAGACATTTACTTAAAAAAGAATTTTTTCTATTAATTATTATAGAAAAATATTAAAAAAATAATATATGATTTTTTTTTTTTTTTTTGTTTCAACAACTTGGCAGAAAAATATAAAAAGAAAATTCTTTTAAAAATGAAAAGTCAATTTAGAACAACATATTTTGGCATCATGAACTATATTAGCCCTTTATCAATATGTATAAATTTTTTAAAGTGATAATGACGTCAGTTCTTGTGACATGTATAATTTTTTATTGTTCATGTTTAATTAAATGCATTTATTTTTACACCGGAAAAAAAAAGAACTTGTAATTCTTTTTTGGTAACAATTAAATTATAGCTAGCTAAAATTTAAATGGCTAATATAGTGCTAATAAGAAGTTATTATTTACACTTTTTAATTAATTAAAAGAAAACTAATCAAACATTCGAAAATCGGGTTTCGAGGTGCACAAAGACCCCTCGGAGGGCACCTTCGTGTCGAAACACGTGACTGTTCCAACTACCGTCTTTGCGCTACGCTGTCCACACACAGACACACACACACACAAACATTGCATTATATATATATATATATATATATAAAGATTATTATTGTTATTGTTGTTCATAATGTTTTATAATGTATTTATATTTTTAAATATAATAATAATAATAATAATAATAAAGAGAGAGAAAGAGAGAGATTTTACCTTTAAGTGAATAAATTAAATAAATAAAAAAGTAGTACGATGTGGCCACACCACAAGACTTTCTTCTATATAACTTTACCGAAAATCATGCAATTCATTATAAATGCAGTTGATTTATATCTGACAAAATTATATGTTTCAATGCGTACAAAAAGTCTTTTTTTTTTTTTTTTTTTTTTTTTTTGCCAATAACAAAGAAATGCGATTTTTTTCGTTAAAAAAAGAAAGAAAAAAATCTATAACTTTGTTTTAAATTATCACAGACCTGTTCAACCATTCGTCTTTAAGGTATTGACGAGATTTTCAGAAAGATAATCATACTGAAAATCCCCCCCCCCCGGGTAAGAAGCAACGCTCCCACATGCACAAAACCTTTTTTCCTAGTTTACTACTACTCTTATAAATAATTCATATTAATTTTACAGTCACACGTTAAAAATAACTCATTATGTACATTTATACGAAATTTTGTCCTATACTGCCCCGTTAAAAATGTTGAGAAAATGGGATCACAACGTCACTTGTTGAGCGATTGATCCTCAAATCTAATAAGCACCAGTCAAGGTCTGACTAAATACCAATGGCTAAATTTCTTTCATTGGTATTTCATAGATACTTCTCTTCATGTATTTTTATTTTTATTTATTTATTTTATTTTTATTTATTTATTTATTTTTATTTTTATTATTATTTTTATTATTATTTTTTTTACTTTATTTTTTGAAGATTAATGAAATTTTTCATTAACTCAAATATATGTACTTAAAAGTTATAATTTTATTAATAATAATATCTACTAAATAAATCTGAAAATTCTCCGGATTCGATGATTTTAATAGCTTATAATAATGATTGCAAAAATGATTGTGCACCATCTTTGTATTTATGTAATTAATAATAGAATTTTGGTTGTGTTATTATACTATAACATATTAGTAGGGTAATATTGACAGTTGACCAACTGCTGCACCACTGCACGGGCGAGCCGTGCTGCTGTCGCGCCGTTATCTTATCAGCATCCGGGGTTGCATGAGGCTGTTATCTATCTGACCTCCACAGTCTTATGAAAGAAAGTCATTATCTTTAATGATAATGAATATTATTTACATTAATTAATGAAGAATTATGGTAATTTGAAATATTTTAAACTTAGAAAAAAAATTATGATTTTAAGAATTTCTTATGTTCAATCAGAGCTTTTTTTTTAAATCCGTTTAAACATTTTTCTTATACGACCATGACTTTGCCATTTAGAAATTAGGTTAAAGGGAGATAAATATTTTTTTTTTTAATAAAGAGATAAGTGCATGATTTTTGTGTTATATGTAGTAATAATTGTGAAATCTAGTGTTTATCTTTGAAATAGAGTATTTAAAGAACTTTATGAGTGTACTTTCTTAAATTACAGGATGTTGATATTATCTTGGAATTTTTTTTTTTTTTTTTTTTTGAACTTCCATTTTATAATAAAATAGTTATATTTCAAATAAATAAAGATTCTTGTAAATGAGTTGTCTTAGAAATTTTGTGAAAGAAAATTGAAATAATGTGGTAAGTGCGTATTTTCGGATATATGTAGAAATAGTGATTAAGACTTGTGTTTATCTTTGCATTACAGGAAATGTTTAAACATGAGATCTTGATTATACACTTTTAAATAGATAATGAGTCTTTTAAATGAGTTGTATAAGAAATTATGTAAGAAGATATTTTTATGTACTTAATTGTTAGATAAGTAGTTTTCGTTTAAAAAAATGTGATTCAAGATGAAACTTTGATAGTGAATTCACATAGATAATTACTGAGTTTCGATAACGTTTCCCAAATATTTAAAGTGTTAACCAATATCAGTTCTTTTTCGGATAAAGCCTATTGATATATTTTTTATCAACTTGCTACTTTTGGTGAAAAGTTTAACTAAGAATTAATAATTGCGTCGAGGATTTGAATGTGTAATGATGATATTTTTAGACATGTACTCATCTTTGATATGACGTAGAATTGAACCCGTCACCTTTTCAACTTAAGTGGTCATAGAGATATGAATATTATTTACATTAATTATCAATTTTAAAATTAATTTTAAACTTAGAAAAAAATTATGATTTTTAAAAAGAGAATTTTAATGATCGGTGGTGTTAGTCGATCTGAGAGAATTTATTTATTTTTATTTTTTTAATAAAGAATTTAATGAGAGGCAATGTATTCCGAGGACTTAGCACTTTTCGCAAGCACTTAATACGTCATACTACAATAAACTCATTTTGTTTGATTATCTTATATAGTTCTACTAAACTAGTTAAAAAAACTTTTTTAAATTATTCACCTTAAAGTGAAAATACTATACTACAGAGTTATCATTTATTTAATTCATTAAAAAATATGCTGCTTTTCTACACTTCCAAAGAAACAAATGAGTGATAAGCTTATTTCTTATCGACCATGTTGATACTACGTCATACTACGATAAACTCATTTTGTTTGATTATCTTATATAGTTCTACTAAACTAGTTAAAAAAATTTTGAATTATTCACCTTAAAATGAAAATACTATACTACAGAGTTACCATTTATTTAATTCATTAAAAAATATGCTTCTTGAAAATAATGAGCTATCTAGAAGTATTTTTCATTGATATGTAGGATATATTTATTTAATAATATTAATTTAAGAACTTTATTTTATAAATTAACTTCTATCAACCAATAACATTTTACCACGCAACACAGTTATAGTAGATTTTATTTAACTTATCATAAGCTAAAATCAAACCATGCACTTATTAATCTTATATTCATGTATTTGCATATTTTGTATATTTTTGCATCCTTTAGTATTTTAGTTATGTAATATTTTAAAATGTGATTGGAAAAAAAATATTTCGCATTATAAATGTAATTTAAGTTTATGCACGCACACACATAGAAAAATTTAATTATTTATTTTTTAATCTTAATAGATTAAAACGGAAATTTAAAAGTTAAGCATATGTACATTGCGAAATTGATTAAGATTTAATATTACAAACTTAATTATATTGAGTGAAATTAGGATGTAGCTTATTAGATGTCCAATAGTTATAAAAGATGTAAAAATGTTGAAATACATTAAGATTTATTACTTACTTAGATATATTTTATGTGCATATTTAGTACTTTTTGTGATGTAATGTAGCTTATTAGATGTCCAATAGTTATAAATGATGCAAAATGTTGAAGTACATTAAGGTTTAATAGCTGCTTAGATATATTTTATGTGCATATATAGTACTTTTTGTGATGTAATGTAGCTTATTAGGTGAACGATAGTTATAAATGATGAAATACATTAAGATTTATTACTTACTTAGTTGTATTTTATGTGCATATTTAGTACTTTTTGTGATATAATGTAAGTTATTCGGTGAACGATACTTATAAATATTGCAAAATGTTGAAGTACATTAAGGTTTAATAGCTGCTTAGATATATTTTATGTGCATATTTAGTACTTTTTGTGATGTAATGTAGCTTATTAGGTGAACGATAGTTATAAATGATGTAAAAATGTTGAAGTACATTAAGGTTTAATAGCTGCTTAGATATATTTTATGTGGATATATAGTACTTTTTGTGATGTAATGTAGCTTATTAGGTGAACGATAGTTATAAATGATGTAAAAATGTTGAAATACATTAAGATTTATTACTTACTTAGTTATATTTTATGTGCATATTTAATACTTTTTGTGATGTAATGTAGCTTATTAGATGTCTAATACTTATAAATGATGCAAAAATGTTGAAGTACATTAAAGTTTAATAGCTGCATAGTTATATTTTATGTGCATTTATAGTACTTTTTGTGATGTAATGTAGCTTATTAGGTGAACGATAATTATAAATGATGCAAAAATGTTGAAGTACATTAAGGTTTAATACTTGCTTAGATATATTTTATGTGGATATATAGTACTTTTTGTGATGTTATGTAACTTTTTAAATGATCAATACTTATAAATATTGCAAAAATGTTGAAGTACATTAAGGTTTAATACTTACTTAGTTATATTTTATGTGTATATAATACTTTTTGTGATACAAAATATTCTCGGGGGATAGTAGTTTTCAAGCGATTTAAACCACAGGAATACACTCTGTTTAAGATAGAAATAGATGCACTAGTATTGAACATGCTAGCTTCTTTTATGGTCACGTGATCCAATCAGAAGCATGGATTTTTAATAATTATAAAATTAAGTGATTTTAGTATACAAGTTTCGGAAAAAACCATGAAAAACTTCAAACGAATAGTCTACAAGATTTAAAATCTGTGATGCGCAAATTATTTGTTTTAACATGTTGATGAACTAGATTAGATTAAAAGGTTTGGGTATTAAAATGATACATATTTGGCGTGATTAATAGGGGTTCTAAAGAATTTGGCTGCTTCACCTAGTGTATGAATTTAGCTTATATTTGGTGTGATTTCGCCAATAATTACAAATTTGGTGGTAAACCTACAGTATAAATGCACTCGCAAAGAAATTTTAATCAGTTGCTGCTATATTTTTGAGGAGTGCGCACGTTTAATTTTATAACTTCGATTTTGTATAACACTCTACTTTTTAGTGAGAGATGGATTTATCTGAAAATATGCCTATTTCAAATGAGTTGTCATCAAACTTGGATACTAAGAAACTACCGAAAACTTTTAGTTGTGTTTCTTGCAGTGTGATATTTAAACGAAAATGGGATTTGCTTCGACACATGAAAATTCATCTCAAAGAAAAATCTTTTATTTGCAATGAATGCTCGAAAGCATTTAACAGATCAGATGAGTTAAAGACACATTTAAAAATTCATGAAAAGATTCCTATTGAACATAGATGTGAGCAATGTAGCGAATCCTTTAATCGCAAGTATCAGTTGCTGATGCATATTAGAAAAAACCATCAAAAACCTTTACCAGTGCATTCCTGTGATCGATGTGCAGAAACATTTAGACAGAAATATAAATTATTAGAGCATGTTAGAGAAAATCATCGAAAACCCTTTTCGCAAGCAGCATTAAAGGGATTGACAAAGTCTGACCGAGATCTTCTGAAGGAGAAAATTATGCATTTTAAAAGGAAAAATGCACTTAATACATTTACAATAACCACATTTGATAATAAAAACAAAGATTTGGATTTGACGTCATTTTTTAATAATTTAAGAACTGACATTATAAACGAATTAAACTTTCAATTAAATGAGCAAGGTACATTGAAATGGTATATTAATGTAGAAGTTATTTTTAGTTGTATTTATGAAAATGGAGAGAAGGATTTTATTACACAAAATTTTAGGTCAAAAAGTATAACAACTTTTTTAATAAATGATTTGAATAATGATCTTGAAAACGCTTTTAACAAGATGAAAAAGTGTTTTGATGAATTTAGCGAACAAGGATCAGGTTGGACATTAACAGAAATTTTCAAATTAGAACTTTGTATGACTAAATATGGTTCTTTTCAAATGTAATATCTGATTTTACTATAAATATTAAAAATTGTTAGTTGAATCTTATAAAATTATTGTAAATTTTGTATAAAAATGATGAATGTAAAAATCTTATAATTTGAAAAATAAAAGTATGTGTATAAAAATTGTATTTTTAATTATTTATCTCATATAAAAATTTTATGTAAAAGTTTAAATTATTAATCGGATTTTTAAAATAAATGCACTTATGTTAATGTAAAGATATTTTATTTTATTTTATTTTATTTTTTTTAAATATGATTTTAAAACTATATATTTTAAAACTACATTTTTTTTTTTTTTTTAACGTTTATTTCATAAATAAATTGATATTTTATAGTAAATATATAATCATATTCTTACCAATTTTAGAGATTGTATCAAAAAATCATGAACTTTGCATTTGACACATAGTCTAGAGTAATACTAATCTACTTAAAAGTTTAACTTTTCTGCGTGCTTGAAATTAGACATGAACAAATTATCTGTTTTAACACGTTGATAAACTAAAATAGTTTACGTGATTTTTTAATGTGATTGAGGATAAACTAGAATATTTTACAAGATTTGGCTATTAAAATAACATATCTGCTAAGATTTGGCGAGATTTTTTTAATGTATTTGGCAATAAATACTGATTTGGCATTAAACATAGAGTATAAATTCAGTCTCAGAGGAAAATTTAATCAGTTGCTGACTTGTTTTCATGGTTCAGTTTTCATATAGCATTTTTAAAGTTTTACTTTGATTAATTATATAATGGATCTATCTGAGGAAGTGCAAGTTTCTGTTCATCAACAACCCTCTTCATCATGTTTTGAAGATGAGACTTTACACTTAAAGGATGCAAAGCCATATGTTTGTGATATATGTAAGAAAGCATTTAGGAGATCGTACGATTGTAAGAAACACATAAAAATTCATGAAAAACCTCGCATAGGATATGGGTGTGAATACTGTATGGAAAATTTTACTCGTAAACGGGATTTTTTAAAACATAATGCAAAAATTCATAAAAAGACTTTACATAATCACAGTTGTGATGAATGTAGTGAAGTGTTTAGGACTAAACAAGATTTATTGAATCATAAAAAAATGCTACATCGAAAGGTTTTACCTGAATATCTATGCGTAGAATGCAACGAAAGTTTTCGATATAAGTATGAATTATTACGTCATAACAGAAAAAATCATCGTAAAGATTCTTCTGCTTACGTATGTACAAAATGCAATGAACGAAATACTCTGCCGATCAACAACTTGATCAACAACTTGCCGATCAACAAATATGAACTTAACGAATTTTTTGAATAATTTGAATACTGCTTTTTTAACCAGCACCTATTCTTTAGCCAAAAGCTTTCATGATGAAAATAACAATACGTATTTTTTAGAATTTTTAAATAATGAAAATATGAATACCGAACGAATTAAATAAAAATATGTTTATGTTTATTATGTTTAAATATAAAAACTGGACTTACCTCAACACAGTTGTTAATTTGCGTCCTTCTCTTCTACTCGCACAGTGTGAAATGAGCGATAACGCTATTTCTTATCAAGGTCACGTGGTAAGCTTTCTTATCTACTACGTCACATGACATTGTCTACTATGACGTAGTAAGCTAAACACAAACCCTACACTAATGTAGTACTATATGTGACGTAGTAGATACGTGCTAGATATTCAGGTAAAACCTTTCGATGTAGCATTTTTTTATGATTCAATAAATCTTGTTTAGTCCTAAACACTTCACTACATTCATCACAACTGTGATTATGTAAAGTCTTTTTATGAATTTTTGCATTATGTTTTAAAAAATCCCGTTTACGAGTAAAATTTTCCATACAGTATTCACACCCATATCCTATGCGAGGTTTTTCATGAATTTTTAAGTGTTTCTTACAATCGTACGATCTCCTAAATGCTTTCTTACATATATCACAAACATATGGCTTTGCATCCTTTAAGTGTAAAGTCTCATCTTCAAAACATGATGAAGAGGGTTGTTGATGAACAGAAACTTGCACTTCCTCAGATAGATCCATTATAAAATTAATCAAAGTAAAACTTTAAAAATGCTATATGAAAACTGAACCATGAAAACAAGTCAGCAACTGATTAAATTTTCCTCTGAGACTGAATTTATACTCTATGTTTAATGCCAAATCAGTATTTATTGCCAAATACATTAAAAAAATCTCGCCAAATCTTAGCAGATATGTTATTTTAATAGCCAAATCTTGTAAAATATTCTAGTTTATCCTCAATCACATTAAAAAATCACGTAAACTATTTTAGTTTATCAACGTGTTAAAACAGATAATTTGTTCATGTCTAATTTCAAGCACGCAGAAAAGTTAAACTTTTAAGTAGATTAGTATTACTCTAGACTATGTGTCAAATGCAAAGTTCATGATTTTTTGATACAATCTCTAAAATTGGTAAGAATATGATTATATATTTACTATAAAATATCAATTTATTTATGAAATAAACGTTAAAAAAAAAAAAAAAAAAAAAAAAAAAAAAAATGTAGTTTTAAAATATATAGTTTTAAAATCATATTTAAAAAAAAAATAAAATAAAATAAAATAAAATATCTTTACATTAACATAAGTGCATTTATTTTAAAAATCCGATTAATAGTTTAAACTTTTACATAAAATTTTTATATGAGATAAATAATTAAAAATACAATTTTTATACACATACTTTTATTTTTCAAATTATAAGATTTTTACATTCATCATTTTTATACAAAATTTACAATAATTTTATAAGATTCAACTAACAATTTTTAATATTTATAGTAAAATCAGATATTACATTTGAAAAGAACCATATTTAGTCATACAAAGTTCTAATTTGAAAATTTCTGTTAATGTCCAACCTGATCCTTGTTCGCTAAATTCATCAAAACACTTTTTCATCTTGTTAAAAGCGTTTTCAAGATCATTATTCAAATCATTTATTAAAAAAGTTGTTATACTTTTTGACCTAAAATTTTGTGTAATAAAATCCTTCTCTCCATTTTCATAAATACAACTAAAAATAACTTCTACATTAATATACCATTTCAATGTACCTTGATCATTTAATTGAAAGTTTAATTCGTTTAAAATATCAGTTCTTAAATTATTAAAAAATGACGTCAAATCCAAATCTTTGTTTTTATTATCAAATGTGGTTATTGTAAATGTATTAAGTGCATTTTTCCTTTTAAAATGCATAATTTTCTCCTTCAGAAGATCTCGGTCAGAATTTGTCAATCCCTTTAATGCTGCTTGCGATAAGGGTTTTCGATGATTTTCTCTAACATGCTCTAATAATTTATATTTCTGTCTAAATGTTCCTGCACATCGATCACAGGAATGCACTGGTAAAGGTTTTTGATGTTTTTTTCTAATATGCATCAGCAACTGATACTTGCGATTAAAGGATTCGCTACATTGCTCACATCTATGTTCAATAGGAATCTTTTCATGAATTTTTAATTGTGTCTTTAACTCATCTGATCTGGTAAATGCTTTCGAGCATTCATTGCAAATAAAAGAATTTTCTTTGAGATGAATTTTCATGTGTCGAAGCAAATCCCATTTTCGTTTAAATATCACACTGCAAGAAACACAACTAAAAGTTTTCGGTAGTTTCTTAGTATCCAAGTTTGATGACAACTCATTTGAAATAGGCATATTTTCAGATAAATCCATCTCTCTCACTAAAAAGTAGAGTGTTATACAAAATCGAAGTTATAAAATTAAACGTGCGCACTCCTCAAAAATATAGCAGCAACTGATTAAAATTTCTTTGCGAGTGCATTTATACTATAGGTTTACCACCAAATTTGTAATTATTGGCGAAATCACACCAAATATAAGCTAAATTCATACACTAGGTGAAGCAGCCAAATCCTTTGAACCCCTATTAATCACGCCAAATATGTATCATTTTAATACCCAAACCTTTTAATGTAATCTAGTTCATCAACATGTTAAAACAAATAATTTGCGCATCACAGATTTTAAAGGTTGTAGACTATTCGTTTGAAGTTTTTCATGGTTTTTTCCGAAACTTGTATACTAAAATCACTTAATTTTATAATTATTAAAAATCCATGCTTCTGATTGGATCACGTGACCATAAAAGAAGCTAGCATGTTCAATACTAGTGCATCTATTTCTATCTTAAACAGAGTGTATTCCTGTCGTTAAAATCGCTTGAAAACTACTATTCCCCGAGAATATTTTGTATCACAAAAAGTACTATTAACACATAAAATATAACTAAGTAAGTATTAAACCTTAATGTACTTCAACATTTTTGCAATATTTATAAGTATTGATCATTTAAAAAGTTACATAACATCACAAAAAGTACTATATATCCACATAAAATATATCTAAGCAAGTATTAAACCTTAATGTACTTCAACATTTTTGCATCATTTATAATTATCGTTCACCTAATAAGCTACATTACATCACAAAAAGTACTATAAATGCACATAAAATATAACTATGCAGCTATTAAACCTTAATGTACTTCAACATTTTTGCATCATTTATAACTATTAGACATCTAATAAGCTACATTACATCACAAAAAGTATTAAATATGCACATAAAATATAACTAAGTAAGTAATAAATCTTAATGTATTTCAACATTTTTACATCATTTATAACTATCGTTCACCTAATAAGCTACATTACATCACAAAAAGTACTATATATGCACATAAAATATATCTAAGCAGCTATTAAACCTTAATGTACTTCAACATTTTTACATCATTTATAACTATCGTTCACCTAATAAGCTACATTACATCACAAAAAGTACTATATATGCACATAAAATATATCTAAGCAGCTATTAAACCTTAATGTACTTCAACATTTTGCAATATTTATAAGTATCGTTCACCGAATAACTTACATTATATCACAAAAAGTACGAAATATGCACATAAAATATAACTAAGTAAGTAATAAATCTTAATGTATTTCATCATTTATAACTATCGTTCACCTAATAAGCTACATTACATCACAAAAAGTACTATATATGCACATAAAATATATTTAAGCAGCTATTAAACCTTAATGTACTTCAACATTTTGCATCATTTATAACTATTGGACATCTAATAAGCTACATTACATCACAAAAAGTACTAAATATGCACATAAAATATATCTAAGTAAGTAATAAATCTTAATGTATTTCAACATTTTTACATCTTTTATAACTATTGGACATCTAATAAGCTACATCCTAATTTCACTCAATATAATTAAGTTTGTAATATTAAGTCTTAATCAATTTCGCAATGTACATATGCTTAACTTTTAAATTTCCGTTTTAATCTATTAAGATTAAAAAATAAATAATTAAATTTTTCTATGTGTGTGCGTGCATAAATTTAAATTACATTTATAATGCGAAATATTTTTTTTCCAATCACATTTTAAAATATTACATAACTAAAATACTAAAGGATGCAAAAATATACAAAATATGCAAATACATGAATATAAGATTAATAAGTGCATGGTTTGATTTTAGCTTATGATAAGTTAAATAAAATCTACTATAACTCTGTTGCGTGGTAAAATGTTATTGGTTGATAGAAGTTAATTTATAAAATAAAGTTCTTAAATTAATATTATTAAATAAATATATCCTACATATCAATGAAAAATACTTCTAGATAGCTCATTATTTTCAAGAAGCATATTTTTTAATGAAATAAATAAATGGTAACTCTGTAGTATAGTATTTTCATTTTAAGGTGAATAATTCAAAAAGTTTTTTAACTAGTTTAGTAGAACTATATAAGATAATCAAACAAAATGAGTTTATTGTAGTATGACGTAGTATCAACATGGTCGATAAGAAATAAGCTTATCACTCATTTGTTTCTTTGGAAGTGTAGAAAAGCAGCATATTTTTTAATGAATTAAATAAATGATAACTCTGTAGTATGGTATTTTCACTTTAAGGTGAATAATTTAAGAAAGTTTTTTTAACTAGTTTAGTAGAACTATATAAGATAATCAAACAAAATGAGTTTATTGTAGTATGACGTATTAAGTGCTTGCGAAAAATGCTAAGTCCTCGAAATACATTGCCTCTCATTAAATTCTTTATTAAAAAAATAAAAAATAATAAATTCCCTCAGATCGACTAACACCACCGATCATTAAAATTCTCTTTTTAAAAATCATAATTTTTTTCTAAGTTTAAAATTAATTTTAAAATTGATAATTAATGTAAATAATATTCATATCTCTATGACCATTTAAGTTGAAAAGGTGACGGGTTCAATTCTACGTCATATCAAAGATGAGTACATGTCTAAAAATATCATCATTACACATTCAAATCCTCGACGCAGTTATTAATTCTTAGTTAAACTTTTCACCAAAAGTAGCAAGTTGATAAAAAATATATCAATAGGATTTATCCGAAAAAGAACTGATATTGGTTAACACTTTAAATATTTGGGAAACGTTATCGAAACTCAGTAATTATCTATGTGAATTCACTATCAAAGTTTCATCTTGAATCACATTTTTTTAAATGAAAACTACTTATCTAACAATTAAGTACATAAAAATATCTTCTTACATAATTTCTAATACAACTCATTTAAAAGACTCATTATCTATTTAAAAGTGTATAATCAAGATCTCATGTTTAAACATTTCCTGTAATGCAAAGATAAATACAAGTCTTAATCACTATTTCTACATATATCCGAAAATACGCACTTACCACATTATTTCAATTTTCTTTCACAAAATTTCTAAGACAACTCATTTACAAGAATCTCTAATTTGAAATATAACTATTTTATTATAAAATGGAAGTTCAAACAAAGAAAAAAAAATTCCAAGATAATATCAACATCCTGTAATTTAAGAAAGTACACTGATAAAGTTCTTTAAATACTCTATTTCAAAGATAAACACTAGATTTCACAATTATTACTACATATAACACAAAAATCATGCACTTATCTCTTTATTAAAAAAAAATATTTATCTCCCTTTAACCTAATTTCTAAATGGCAAAGTCATGGTCGTATAAGAAAAATGTTTAAACGGATTTAAAAAAAAAGCTCTGATCGAACATAAGAAATTCTTAAAATCATAATTTTTTTTCTAAGTTTAAAATATTTCAAATTACCATAATTCTTCATTAATTAATGTAAATAATATTCATTATCATTAAAGATAATGACTTTCTTTCTTAAGACTGTGGAGGTCAGATAGATAACAGCCTCATGCAACCCCGGATGCTGATAAGATAACGGCGCGACAGCAGCACGGCTCGCCCGTGCAGCGGTGCAGCAGTTGGTCAACTGTCAATATTACCCTACTCATATTTTAAATGATTTTTGCATAGTAAAATATTTAATCTTTTTGGCGAGAAAAATTCAACAACACATAGATTTTTTTGAAATAATGTTCATTAAATCTAATGTGCATTGCTAAGGGAATTATGGTGATCTTTTGCGGGATATATCCATTGACACAGCGATTGCCATGCCTTTAATTATAGCGGTCGGTTGGTTGGTTGGTTGTAGGATTTAAGGCCGATTGACTCCTGATGTGTCCTAGGCCTAGAGGGGGAATGCCCTCCGTGGGGGTCTTACTAAGGGGTCCTAGCCCGTATTTACGCAAGTTTCGGAGGAAACCACGGAAAACTCCGAACGGCTAGGTCGATGAGCGCGACCTGGGATCGAACCCGGCACCTCCCATCTACCAGCTTTGAGCGCAGAACCGCTCGGCCGCTGGTGGGCCTTAAAGCGGTCGGAAAAGCTACCTTGCCATGAAGAGGTGTGCATAGATTTAAGAATTCGGTCGCAAGTGCTACGATTTTAACCCCGGTCGCATCTGTCCCGGTCGCAACTGCAACGTAACCTGAAAATCATACAGCAGGAATGATTGTGTATAGGATTTTTTTTTTTTTTTTTAAATGGACAGTCTACTTTTATTGTCGCCGGCAGTCAAACGCCATGTTATTCTTTCGAAAAATTTGTTATGAGAATTATTCCTTAATTGGTGTATTATTTTAATTTTAATTTTCACATTCAGAAAATTTCACAACTGTTAAATTTATTCTTGTTGTCTAATATATTAATGTATCTGCCTACTTACGGAGCACTTTTTTCTAAAAAAGCAAACTATGCATTAATTATATTTTTAGTTATAATCGGACATATAATGATAAAAAATAGTACATTTTAAACAAAAATTTCTTTATTTTGCAAAGAAGTAGGTGATTTTGAGTAAAAAATGAGCAAAATTTCACGTTTACGCCAAACCTCACACACTCAATAAAAATTAATATAATTCAATATCCATTGAAATACATAATGATATGACCCTTATCTGTGCATTGAACTAAAAATTAAGAGAAATTTTTAAAATTGACTGAAATATGGTAGCTAACAGAGAAAAATACAGAATTTTCCGAAAAAAAATCTGTTTTTTAGAAAATAAACGCATGTAAATTTTTCAAAATAGTGCATAGAACTTGGCTTTTAGTTCATTGCGTGACGGCAAGTCTGTTATATACTTTGAAAAAATTTCATAGAAATATCTTGAAAACTTTTGGAGAAATCAGGTTTATCGCATACAGAAAAATCGAAAAATATAGTTTTTCAGAAAACGCATTTAAAGATTTTACTTTGAAATTTACTTAAGGTTTTTTTTTAAATGTATACCTTCAAAATTTCACACATTTATAAGACAAGCATTTATTTATGTCACAGTGCAACAACTTTAATTTTTTGACTTGTCAATTTTTTTTTCAATGAATTTTTGCAGAGGTATGTAAATGCCATTTTTCTGAAAAAACGGCAAAACTTCCTGTCTTAAAGAATCTCACTTCCGGTTTACTTAATTGGCTATAACTTCGGTTCTAATTAGCGTACAAACAAAAGTAAAGGTGTTTTGGAAAGCTAAAAGTCTATTCTTTAAAACTAAATAAAAAAACAGAAAATCGATATTTTACGCCGTAATGTACTTTATAATATATTTCAATAAGTGTTGTTCCTTGGCGCTCGTGTAAAAAAAAAAAAAAAAAAAAAAAAAGAGTTTAAATCTAAAAATGGGAGAATTTCGGTCATAAAGGCAAAATTGTGAATCTTTGGACCCCTGGAGAACAAACAATTACTGGAATAATATAAATAACATTGATTGAAATTTAAAATATACATGTTCTAAAATAAGTAAATGGAAAAATTTTACACCTGTGATCAATCTGATATTGTCCTTAATTTCAGGGTCGAAAAATCCCCTATTCATCCTCATCCTTTAAAGATTAATTTCCTGTATCTGGAAACATAATGAAAAAGATAGATTATGAATAATTTTTACATTGTATTGTATTCATTGGCTTATGTTCAGGGATCTTTTTATCACTGCTATTTCAGAAGAGTAATTTGTATAATATAGCATTAAATCCTTCAAGAAAAATTTCTTTTTAATATTGGCGATGACAAAATAACAAAATACACATAAAAATATAGGAACGCTGTGAGTGCTGCTTGCATAGTTGCCAACTTAGCACTTTTTGCCTATTGTAAAATTTTAATAGATATTTTGCTTTTATTTAATCTTTGTTGTAGAAATATATAGAAATATTTTATAGAATTCTCTGGTAGCCAAAAAGAACTAAGGCCTGAATGTGCATGTAATAGACATACATACAGAGCTGTCACATGTGACATTTTTTTTTTTTTTTTTTTTCAAATATTTTTTCGTACAACTATTTCCAAAAAATAAAATGCATGATATATTTACGCAGGTGAATTTGCACTTTGCCAGCTTAAATTTATTATACATTTTATGTTATGGAAATAGTAGTATGAAAATAACAAAAAAAAAAAAAGTCCTGTGGCAGCCCTGTATATATTACGTAGGTATGATGCTCATATACATACATAATATGTACGTAGATTTGATGTTTATCTACATATACAAATACAATACATAGATTTGATGTTTATTTACATCTATAATACATAGATTTGATGTTTATTTACATACATAGTACATTGATGTGATGTACATTTACATCTATATTACATACATCTACATTAATAATATATAGATATTATGTACACTACATGATATAGATGAACAAACATGTCTAGTAAAGTCAATTTTTCGTCAGTCTAGATGTAATGTAGGTGTATATCTGATGTAATCGAAGAGACATCTGATGGTTATATCTACGTTGATTCTATGTAAAAGCTACTTTACTGGATGAAGTCTAAACATAGTTTTGGATGTAATTTACGTCATATAGATGTAATATATACTTAATTGCGCTGTCTGAGAAGCTATTCCTCTAAAAATAACAAGTATTTTAAATTAAAGTTTTTAATCTCAGCAAAATATAAGATAAAAATTTATATTTGCAAAAAATAATAAATAATATTACTTGTATACCTTTGTAATATAAATCTTGGAAAACTTTCGCTTTTTTTTTTTTTTTTAATTATCGCTTGTATTATTTGTATCTACACTGTTATAATTATTGAAACTTAGATATTACTTATGTTTTTTACCCATAAAATGATGCTCCTTTCGTTCTTTTGAAATTTCATATACTTTACAATTTTGTTCATTGATTATTTCGTAGTAAAAAATTACAATTAAGCAAAAAAAAATATAAATTATTTCTATATCTATGTTAAGCTGAAATTATTTTTTTGATTTATTTTCATTAGTGAGAAAATGTTGGTATGACTTGAATGGTGCTGACATCTATAGAGCAAATTATAAATCTTACTTTGTATTTTGTATTAGTAAATATGTTTCTTCATTCAGCAAAATATTACTTATGTTTATTTTACATTTTTACGAATATTCAAACGTTTACATACATAAATATTTATTTGTTTTCTGAAAGTAAAACAAATTCAAAAAGTAATAAAGAAATAATTAGCTTCTCTAAATTAAAAATAATTCAAGTGAGATCTTTCTGTACTTCGTTTGCTTTCACATAAAATTTATAGTGAAACTTATTAGGTGCTGCCATCTGCAAGAAATTAGTACCAAACAGAAAATATTTGACTGTACGTCATTCAAAACACAAGTTTCTTAATCTTTAATTAATCAAAGCAATTTAATATTTTTTAAAGCGAGCAAAACATTAAAAGTTAACTTATGTAAGTAAATATGACTTAATTTTACAAAGGTTAAAAAAAAAAAAATCGTTTGCTAATGAAATTTCAAATATTTCGAAACTGTAATGAAACAAACATTTCAAGTTTACGTATCAGCATAAATAAAGTGCTACATTGTTTTCATCTTTTGCAATTGTTTTCCTTTTTCATGTGAAAATATGTTCTATACAAAAATAATTTTCAATTTTCCTAAACTTCTTCTACCCACGTATATATTTTAAAAATTTCCCAGTTGCATGATTATAAAATTGGACACTTTTGTCATTTATTTTATTTTATTTAGCAAGTGATTCTTTTGTCAGTAATAATTTGTAAATATCGGGTTGTTCAGAAGTGCTAAATTGTATATCCATCACCCGTCTACCATTCTGCTGAGATGAATAAAAATTCAAATTTTTTTAAAATAAAGAAATAAATCAATTTAATTAATTCTCGATTTAAGAAATCACATTTAATAAGAATTCTGTTGCATTCTATTATATTTTGATTTTATATATACAATTTTATTAAGGGAAAAAATATAATGCATATGCATATCTCAATTAAAGTTGAATTTAAGCAGAAATAACTTATTAGGTTATTAATTATTATTATTATCATTATCAGAGGAGAAGGTGTAAATATGGGCACTTCTCCACAAGTCGCTGTTGGAGGTACGGAAATGTGAAGGTAAGGACTGTTGATGGTGCCACTTGCTGATATAAGAAAGCACTCGTAGAGAGCAGATGGAACCACTCTTTCAAATAGTGTGGGTGCAGTGTGAGTTATTGTGCGAAATGGTGCGTTTATTCTGGACTGCAAACTTTTGACAGGTATCTGAAATCGCTTTCTTTTCATGTTCTTGTGGTTAGTTTAAAATAATTTCACAGTGATATCCAGAAAGTGGCGATCCTAAGCTACTAATAATAACAGAAGATTTGGCGTTGGAATATTAAAACCCGAATAAACTACTACGTCAGAAACGCCAAAGAAAAATATTTGATGTGCATACAGCTGTTTCGGTAGCCTGAAGCGTACCGTCTTCACTGCAAAAAGAAACCTAAGCTACTTTTAGAAGCACGACTTTAGTCACGTACACCTTTATAGATTACAAGTGATAGAGGCCACATTTTTAGGTAAGGTTGGTGTAAATATGGACACTTTTTTTTTTGGTGTAAAAATGGGCTCCGGGAACTTCAAATGCAGATTCTCCGTTCAATATACAGTAAAGCACCGTTTATACGTCTTTAAATGGACTGACGTAAAAGGACGTATAAATGAAAAGAAGTATAATCGAAATTTAAAAGATAAAACTTAGATTATTACAAATTTAATGATACTGAGGCAAACGTTATGTGAAAATAATAATTAAAAGGATTTTTAAAATATTAATTAGTACTTTATAATAGAATTTGGGTTTGAAGATAAGTATGAATTAAATTTAAAAACATATATATTTATTATAAAATATCGGTTATTATAACCATGCTTCAATTATTCCCTACCTTTTTGGGAAGTATAAAGACCATTAAAACCCTACTATTCTCCGCCCGATAGTTAATAAATCTGAGGATCAAACTTACTACCTTGAAAAATATATGAAAAATATCTATAAATCCCTCCTCCCTCCCTCCGATTATTCCATAAATTCAACCGAAACTTTTATTAAAAAGATACGGGGTTCTAATGTTCATTTTCACGATACATTTAATAGCTTTGACGTTAAAGATCTGTACACTTCTATTAATATCTCGGAAATTGGCAATATTATACAATCTAAAATTATCGACATTTATGGGGACAACAAAATTAGCGAAACTCTCATACGTACAAGTAACTTTTTACTTAACAAATCCCATTTTTCTTTTAACGATGACATTTACCGCCAAACTCCCTATGGGCTCTCCCATATCGGGAATTATTGCCGAATTGAAAATGCAATTATTATAAAATTCCGCGAAAAATATTATAAATAACTGCAACTAATGGGTCCGATATGTCGACTATATCTTCACTATAACCCCAATTCAGTTAATCCTTCTAAGCTCCTTACAGAATTAAATAAATTAGATCCCATATTAAATTTACTAACGAAACTGAAACTTATAACTGTTTAAATTTCCTGGACTTCATTATAATTAAAAATAATTAAAAATAACGATAACTTGTTTGATGCTACCGTTTTCGGAAAATCCACGAAGAATAATAAAATTATCAATAACAAATATAAAACCCCCTTCCCTATAAATATGCTGCTATTAGATCTTATATTAACCGCGCCATTCTTATTTGCTCTAATAAAACTTTGCTTAATAAAGAACTCAAATTTATCAAAACTATCGCTAAAAAGCTAACTACAACCCCTTCATTGCTCAAAAACTTTATAAACAACGTTTGAAACATTTAAATAAGATTAATAACGCACAAAAAACAAAATCAGTTTTCACCTCTGCTATCCCATACTGTAAAGGCGCATCAATAAAAATAAAAAATGAAGCTAATAAACATAACATCAATATCCCAATAAAACCTGATAAAAATATTTTCCAACGCATCCGCAACGAAAAAGATCCCATCCACTTTAAATATACTTCCGGAATTTATAAAATCAACTTTAAATTCGAAGACAATAAACCTGCGTGTTATATCGGTATGACTAAACGCCATTTAAAAGGTCGTAAATCCGAGCATCTCGCTGACTTAAAGTACAATAAACTCTCTACCGCTTTCTCTAGAATTGGCAACAATAACCCCATTAATCCTAACACCCTCGAATTAAAAAAAAATATATATATATAGCACATTATAATTCCCATCAGTTTGCCTTAAAGCGTAAAGCAATTGAAATTTTAACGAC
The DNA here is from genome assembly GCA_963930645.1 of Salticus scenicus. NCBI lineage: Eukaryota > Metazoa > Arthropoda > Arachnida > Araneae > Salticidae > Salticus > Salticus scenicus. The sequence goes on along the minus strand of OZ005657.1, from coordinate 289,282,274 downwards.
TAACGACGCCGTCAACGATAGAACGCTGTCATAATTACGACGAACGGGGAAACAGAAGTAAGCAAAGTCATTCGAGCACTGAAGATAAACCCGTTGGGGTTTGAAATATATATGCTCATACTATTAAAGGAATGTTTGTAAGGTATTTTGCTAATTTAAATGTAAATTAATCTTTTATAATATAATTACAAAAACATTTAACTTAAGTAAACGGGATTCAGCATGTTTTTTTCCCTACGAATTTTGCACTTATTAATTTTAATTCAATGATCCCCTAATGTTTTTAGTGCCTAAGAAAGATTTTCAAAATAATAATAATAATAATAATTTAAGTAAAAAAACATTTTTTAACAGTTGAAACTTTTTATTGTGAAGCTGTAAAAAGGATAAAATAAAAATTTATATTTCCAGAAACAATCTATAAAGAAATGAAAATTTCAACACAGGGAAAATTTTAGAGAGAAATATAGGTTTCATTTTTGCAAGAGATGAAATTTTTTTAATATTCAAAATATTTTAAAAAGCATTCGAGACCAATATTCTTAGTTATCAGTTTTTCTATAAGTATTCGTTAAGCCATAAATTTCAAAAGTCTCGGAAACTTTTTAAAATATTGTGAATTTATAAATTTTCTTCTCTTGCAAAAGAGAAATATCTCTATATTTTTTTAAAACTTTCTTAGTGTTGATACATTCATTTCTTTATAGTATGTTTTGCTAACATAAATTTTTATTTTATACTTTTTAGAGCTCAACCATAAAAAGCTTGTACTGTTAAAAAATTACTTTTTACTTAAATTTTTGTTTTGTTCTTTTTAGTTACAAAAATAGTTTCTTAAAAAAACTAATGAAAAATTCTTAGGATATTGTGTAGACAGTGAAATATTTTCTTTTATCAATTGACACCTTTTCTATTAATTACACTCTATAACAGAAAAAGCGACGCACCAAGAAGGAGAAATGCAAACTGGACACAAATTGACATGCATACAAGTTTCGATGGAAATTGCAGAATTTTAAAGTTTGGCTGCCATCGAATGAGCATGTGAAGCTGCAGCGCATCTTAACTGCGCAGTTGGCAAAATATTAAAAGTGAGAAATTTTGATTCCAGGTCACAAATTCTTCGAGAATTTCATTCCGACTATTTAGATAGACAGTAACTATGCCTCGCATACAGGTGTGCAAACAATATGCGCAGATGACAGCGTTTGGGAGAGGTGTGTAGTTGGGCTCACTGAAGCCAGTTGGTTTAACCTGCGAATTGTTTTACAGTTGGATAGGAGCGATGCCACTATTAGATTATATTGACAGGAATGGGTGAAACATAACCGAACACAGATTCAGGGAGTAAGAGATCGGCCTAGACAGAGGACAGAATGTGAGAACCGATCAATCGTCAGAGCGGTTCTCAATATCCCAATTCATCATTGTCATCGATCCTGCGTGCAACTGGTACTTCAGTGACTTCAAAGACCATTAATAGGCGGCTCAGAGAAATGGGGTTGAGCTCACGGAGATCCTTGTGCGGGATACTATTAAACTTTGTATACCGATAAGCACGTTTGCAATGATATCAGGATCGTTCGAACTGGAATGCCACTAAATGGAGTACAATTCTCTTCAGTGATGAGTACCACTCCGATTTGAGTCCCGATGACTAGTGAAGACGCATCTGGAGATGCCCTGAAAAGAGGGAGGATGCCAGCCAGACAACCAGGTGTGATTGTCTGGAATGTCATTTCATTTCATAGCAGGACTCCTTTGATTATCATCCATGGCTTCTTTACAACACAGCGGTACGTCGACGACATTCTATGTCCCGTTGTGTTTCCTTTTATATCACGCAATCCTGACAGTTTATTTCAGCTTGATAATGCCCGCCCGTGCACAGAGATAGTTTCTAGTGCTTGTTTTCCTGCTTGCCTAACATTATTTTGGCCAGTAAAGTCGCCGGATCTCTCACCCACTGAGGACGTTTGGAGCATCATAAAAAGGGTCTTACAACCAGCTCGGGATTTTGCCAATCAAATGCACCAATCCGGCAGAATTTGGCATGATACCTCGCAAGAGCATATCTGCCAACTCTATCAATCGATACTAAGCCGAATAACTGCTTATATAATGGTCAGAATGCGTTATTGACTTGTTGACTTTTGTGAGGCCGTTTCTCTTGATTAAACCATTCAAATTTACTGAAACTGTAATCATTTGTCTCTCTTCGCATGTACATCATATCTACCAATTTTCGTCTCATTTGGATAACTCCTTCTTGGTACGTCGATTTTTTTGTTGTAGAGTATATTTGTAAAAAATAACACATCGGCCCTTAGAGGATCAAGCCCACGATATCCACTATGACTTTAGCATGACGCGATAATCCAAAGTTAAAGAACAGTCAAGAAAAGTCATACGTTAGAAATATCTAAGAAATTCATGTACAAAAAAAATTTTGTTTTCGAATGCTTTTTCAAATATTTTGAATGTTTAAAATTTTCATGTCTTGCAAAAGGGAAATATATTCTTATTGTTGAAATTTCTATTTTTATAGCATGTCTTTACAAACACATATATGTATATATTATTATTATTATTATTATTATTATTATTATTTTATACCTTTTAGGGCTCCACAATAAAAAGCTTCCATTGTTAGTTTTTTTTTTCTTTTTTTTTTTTTTTTTTTTTGTGCGTTTTAGCAAAAACTAATCAAAATTTATTAGGATACTGTGTAGACAATGAAATATTCTCTTTTATGATTTGACATTTTTTCTATTCATTATCTGCAAAAACGCATCTCATCAGCCTTCGAAGACTTAACCCATAACCATTGCGTTATCAGCATGACACTCAAATCAACTCACCTAACGAGTGACGGAAGACATTTACATTAAATTGGAGGCGCTTTGCTTTTCAGCGCGACACCAAGTCACGATGACAAAAATCCAGTTTCAATAAAAAGCTTCTAATTATATTTTTATTTCGTGCTTTTTAGTAATAAAGGGAGCTTCTTAGAAAAACTCTTCAAAAATTCTTAAGATACTACGTAGACAAAGAAAATTTTATTTTATCGGATTGGGTTGGGTTAGAGAGTAAGGCCGATTGACTGTTCTAGGGTCTTAGGCTTAAAGGGGTCTTTCTAAGGGATCCTTGCCCGTGTTTACGTAAATTTCGGAGAAAACCAAAGAAAACTCCGAACGGCGAGGCCGACGAGCATAACCTGGTATCGAACCTGGTACCTCACGTCTACCAGCTTTGAGCGCAGAACCGCTCGGCCGCTGGTGGGCAACTTTCTTTTACCAATTAACATCTTTTCTGTTAATTATCTGCAAAAATGAACGCATCGGCTTTTCAAAGATCGAACTTACCATCATCGTGTTATCAACAGCATTCTCTGATCAACTATGCCAACTGTGAGGAATTAATGGTCTCCATATTCCTCAATCTTAGATCTTAGATCTTAAAGATTAACTTAATTACTTGATTACTTAGTTAGATAGTAATAAGAGCTCAAGACAAAGTTTTAAATAAAAATAACACAGTTTATTAATTCTTAATTTCAAGGAGGGCGTTGAGCTAACTCAATTTAAATAAGTGACTTCAGGAAATAACTTTAGCAAGACATAAAATAAAGGTTAGCTTATCTCACCAATGCTGATCTTGTCGATGACTGCTCCCTGCTACTACCAACTATTCTCACTCCAGAGTGTCGGCCGGATTCCCGAGACGCGACGGACTCTTTTCTTAATTTACGCCACAATACTACACCTCTCTACCATCACTTCACAAACACCATAATCCGGGGCAACTCAGTATCACCACCAACTCCAATTCGCTATAACTCTTTACTCCACACTAATCAGCTACCATTCTCCAATTTTCTATCCATCTTATACTACATCCTAACAAACATCCTTTCCTTTCATTTCAATTAAAACTTACAATCACTTTCCATTCATCAAACACTCAGAACCTAATTCTTTCACTGCAGCACCATGCGACATAAAACTCACTCGACCTCAACTTTCGCCGAGTTACTAGCGACGAAGTGTTCTAACCGTCCCAACTTTAGATTGCTGGATTCAGCTGAAATTCAAACGAACTGTGGAGACGTTCTATAGTCTCGACCTCACAGTCCCCCTCCAAGAAAAAAAATTAGTTGGGGAAATCCCCGACGGGTTTCATCGAGTGATTTTAAACTGCGTAATTCCATATCTATCTCATATCTTGGAAGTGTGAGTGCAGCCACAACTTAAATTTCTGAAACTAAACTTTAGAATAAGTTAGAAAAAAAAAATGAAACTTTCATTTGCTGAGCAATGAACTGCTTAACAGCGTAAAACACAATGGCGAATAAAAAAACCCTAAGCTTAAAACCGGACCAACCCCGAAAAGAGATATTTAAATTTTAAAATTATAAATGGGGACCCTTTACGGCCGGAAACTACGGGAGAAAACAAAACGCTTCAAGTATGTTAGCTCAACCAGTACAGCGGGGATTACAAACATCTTTCTGATAATCCAGAGTGGAAAAAACTTATTTTTAAACTTGCAGTATTGATGACAGGTACCTCTTTCCTTAACCTGGAAAGGAACAAACTTAATTTTTAAACTTGCAACATTAAGCAAATAATTTTATTGAAAACTTGAAATGTCTTGTTAAGTGAACCATCCTTCGAAACGTAGAAGAGGAATTTCTTCATCCATTAGAGAGCCAGTCTAGGCTCAAAAACATCAGTTAGTCCCAGTAACTTGAGAGTGTAGATTGAAGGACAATTCAGTCAGAAAACGTCAGGCATCAGAATAACACTTTGGACATCAGATTAGATCGTTAAAGATAATTCTAAAACGGAAACTTTTTACAGTATCAAAAATATATAAAAACTACATTTTGTAGATAGATAAACGAGACAGATTGTCTCTGAATACATAAAATAGTTTATACACAATAATTTTCCCTCCTGGGCTATAGCATGCGAAAAGACAAAAAAATTAATTTGTTAGTGTTTTTAGTTAAAAGTTAAGCGTGATTTACGCATATAGCCAAAAAATATATTTCCCCACTCAAACACATATATACAGAGAAACTTTTAGGTTTTATACAAAAGTTTACACATATCAAATTTAATTTTATATATACAAATACAATATTTACAGAAATACGAAAAAAAGGGGGGGGGGATATTTACAAAGGCTAAAAAAACATTTTATATTACCCACTCTGCAGGTGATGGCTACAAAATAAAAGAACTTAGTGTACATACATAAAATATATATTAAAGCTGCTATCAGACGAAAGACCGTATAAACTGCATTAGCCTATAGTTCAGCATAAACCGGTTTTTCACGAGGAAATCTGACGAAATACCCTCGTTTGATACTTTTGCCTAACGTATAATCTTCTTTCACGCATTTTCGACTGTTTAAATCTTATATTGTAGTTATTAGCCTGAACTCCTCCAATCAGAGGATCGCGATTACAGAACACCCTCTATTCTTTTCACTTTTAAACATCCTTGGGGGAGAATAATAGCCAAATGTTGGGTCCGTTGTGTACATTTCTGGATTTCGTTCTTCCGTTTATGCTTAAAAACAACCCCACTTAAGTCGTTTGGTTGCTTTTGAGCGGCAATAGCTTATACTTTAGAATATATCGTCTTCCGTCTGATAGTACCTTAAGAGAGAACAAAAATGTTGCCAATGAAGCTTAAACATGAATTTCGATATGAAAGTTCATGCACTAATTTAAATTTTACAGTTTTTAGTTTAAGAAAGTTCGTTTCTTTCAGAAAAGGTTCACAAGTCCTAAAAGCTTCAAAGCATGTCGTACATTTTGGTACAGCTCTGATAAACAAATACTTGAGAAAAATTAAAATAAGGAACGATACGACCTGACTCAGGGTTTCCGCTGTAACAGCAGTAGCATTAAACCTGTTAGTTCTGCTGGCCATTGCACTCGTCGCAGAAATCATAAGGCCGGAGGCTTGCAGCACGAGGTCAGGCACCTTCCTGGGATAGGATCGAACCTGGCATCTTGTTACTGTCCACAGTTCCAGGAGAAGGTTCAGCTGGTTCTATAAAAAATCTCCTGAAATTAAAGTGCAAAGTCGTATGAAGTGAGGTAGTCTCTCTTATGGTATCGAAACCTCAGTTACTAGAAATGATTCGGGAAAGAACATCCGAACCCGTATGCTCAAGCTTAGAGCTAACAGATGAAGAATTAACGTGGAAATGTTTCAATCTGTCACTTTTATTCCCTACATTTTTATGTAAATTAGCTAGCAGTTTTTGAGCAGGACCGCTATTTAACCTTCCACTTTCTTTTACAACATTTTCTTTTAACACAGTTTCTGTGAAATTAGATAACTCCCCGGATTTGATCGGTCGAGCATTTGAATATGATTTATCATTACAAATAGTCGATTCTTCCAACTTGACAGTTTTATAACTGAAATGTAGTTTATTATGGGGTGCATTTAAACTACTAGGAGACTTAACAGTTTCAAAATATAAATTTGATTTGTTGGCGAAAGGATTAGCCGCTACATTCAATAGGCTTTCATTCTTCTCTAAATTAGAAGGTAACGGAGAGTTTAAATTAGAGACGCACTGAGAAGAAGAATTTAAATGCGGCCAGTTTACTGGAGAAATAGCAAGAGAATTTAAACATATAGATTGTACTTTGGTATTGCGAGAGTTCGTTGGGTCCTGTGCAACATTTTCAGATTGATTTAAGTCACTGGGTCTTGCATGTCAAACGCTAGCTTGTTGCGGATGGTTGAAATTAACATTTTGAGGGAGGGGGGGGGCGAAATTTTCTCGCTGTTCATTTTGATCATTGACGGGTTCTTGCCGGCGATTAGACTTATCCGCCGGTTTAATAGCGTGACGTGCTTGATATTTATCTAAAATTTGAAAAAGAGTATCAAAAGATGCGGTTGGCTTTAAATCTAGAAAATCTTGAATTTGGACTGTAAACAGCGGGTTTATAATGTCCAACACTTCAAAAAATGATAACTGTAATTCAAGTTGCTTAATTAAATCGAGCTTACGCAGGAAAAAGGTTGTCGGCTTGTCAAATCTAGACATTTTCGTTGTATACAGTTCCTGCATTAATTTAGCTCTATCTGCACTCGAGGAAAATGTGCTTATAATTTTGATTTTTAACTGTTCATAGGTGGGATTTTGACCCAAAGAATGAGAGGTTATGAGGTCAAACCACATTTTAGGTTCTCCTTTTAAGGAGTATTTTAACCAGTTAAATCGATCAGAAGTATCAATATGACATACATCAAAATATTCTTCAAGTTCCTCAAAAAAGTTAAGCACGTTATTTGAGCCGGTAAAATACACTCGAGCTGGGGGGGGGGTCGAACTCGTTTGGGCGCCATGGCGAGGAATTCATGTTCCCCATATTCTTAATTCCTCAGTCTTAAGATTAACTTAATTACTTGATTACTTAGTTAGATAGTAATAAGAACTCGAGGCAAAATAACACAGTTTATTAATTCTTAATTTCAAGGAGGGCGTTGAGCTAACTCAATTTAAATAAGTGACTTCAGGAAATAACTTTAGCAAGACATAAAATAAAGGTTAGCTTATCTCACCAATGCTGATCTTGTCGATCACTGCTCCCTGCTACTACCAACTATTCTCACTCCAGAGTGTCGGCCGGATTCCCGAGACGCGACGGACTCTTTTCTTAATTTACGCCACAATACTACACCTCTCTACCATCACTTCACAAACACCATAATCCGGGGCAACTCAGTATCACCACCAACTCCAATTGGCTACAACTCTTTACTCCACACTAATCAGCTACCATTCTCCAATTTTCTATCCATCTTATACTACATGCTAACAAACATCCTTTCCCTTCATTTCAATTAAAACTTACAATCACTTTCCATTCATCAAACACTCAGAACCCAATTCTTTCACTGCAGCACCATGCGACATACAACTCACTCGACCTCAACTTTCGCCGAGTTACTGGCAACGAAGTGCTTTAACCGTCCCAACTTTAGATTGCTGGATTCAGCTGAAATTCAAACGAACTGTGGAGACGTTCTATAGTCTCGACCTCACACAACGAGCGACGAAAAGAATTGCTTACATTTACTTTAAAGTGGAGGTACCTCGTGTTTTAGCGTGACACGAAGAAGCGATGACAAAATCCAGTTTCAATAAAAAGATTAAAAAAAAAAAAAATCAAATTTAGTTAAGAAAATTGTTAGAATAAACCAAAATATTTAGTAAAATGAAAATTGTTTAAGGTTGTAATTAAAAGTATAACGTCTAGTCTGCAAGAATTCCTTCATTCTGTTTTTGCTTTGATATCTCCTCTTTTTGCATTCCTTAGATTTATTTAAATGTTAATTTATTTTTTTCATATGTTGAACTTCCAAATTTTGTATTTTAATGTTTTTCAAAAAGTTTTATTATCTCAAAAGTAGTAAAGATTTTAATTGAGTAATGCTTTTGTAGTTAAAAAAATCAAGAAAAAATATACAGTAAAAAATAAAGTTCCTATAAATCAAGTTAATCAAAAATATTTAATTAGGGTAACTTCGTCAATAGCGGACATTTTAAAAATATTTACTGGCTATTTTTTATACACTGTTTTTAATTTTAGAGATTGTAAAATTAACCAGTGTGTTTCATGCCTAAATTAACAATTTCTTTACGCACGACTGTAATATGAAGCTTGCTAATTGTATCATTTTTATATGAAGATTTTGATGAGAATGCGCTAATAGTGGACACCTTTTTATACTGGTAGTGTACAGCTTTAAATTTTTGCACAAAAATTGGGATAAAAAGCGAATATGTTGAAAAAATTTATGTGAAAACTCTTATATTACCTTTATAAAAAAAGAGTACTCTAGTAGATTAATTTATTTTTTGGAAAGTTTTCCTTCTTTTATTTTGATTTTTAGCTTCTTTAATGCAGTTTTATTCACTTCTTCTTTGGCTACACATATATATATATAATCCTTTTCTTCTCTATTCTGTAAATTTTTTCTAGTTTTTTTCCTCTGTTTCTTCTCTCTTTTACTTTCTGATTTCTGTTTTTACTTTCCTCATATTTTCCATAAAATATTTTTAGCACCTTTTCCTTATGGTATGTTTTAGCCCACTTCTGAAAGTGATAACTCATTGGATAATAACGTTTGAATCTCTGTCTTTGGATTTTGAGAATATCCTAGTCATCTTAGAATAGTCATCTTAGAATTTCTTTAAACACACCGGAAGAACATGTCTGAATTATATAGTTCTTGAGAGTTCGGATTTGTGGTGTAGTTCAACGGTCATTGTTTGCACATTAGATCGGGGCCTACGGCTTAAAGAGAATTTCGAACCACTACAAGCATTCATGCCTGAACCGGGATTCGAATCTGGAACTTGGAAACTGAAGTCATATCCTTGAGACACAAGTATGACAGTATTTTATTATCCCTTTTCGATCTTCATTGAATAAATCGTATCCACTTTGGGAATGCGTCCAGTTTTTATTTGGTAGTTCTTGTCATATTTTCTTCAATAAAGGCATATATTGTTTTCGGATATATTTTTAAATTCTTCGTTAATTACGCTTTCGTCTTTAGGTTTAGTCGCAGACTCCATTTTTCACCACGTTTAAGAGGATAGGGCCGTGGTAGCCCGGCTGCATTTATCCAAATCCTATTCTATTTCAAGTTAAATGTTGTAGTAATTAGTACACGTGTTGTTGTTAATATTTACACCGGTACAAAGATAAGCATTTAACATTAATTTAATTAACTGGTTAGGATTGATTACATATGTAGAATTTTATAAAAGTTTGCAATTATTATGAATTAATTGAAATTTTATTTTTTCCGACTGAGTGAAAATAATTCCTGGACCGGGAGTCGAACTCCGGATCTTTGACTTACAAGAGTTGAGTCTGAGTCAAGAGTTGTCTGAGTGAGTAATGCTGATTGATTGTCGGCCTGGATAGCTCAATTGGTAGAGCCTTGACCTTGTAAGTCAAATATCCGGAGTTCGACTCCCGGTCCAGGCATTATTTTCACTCAGTCGGAAAAAATAAAATTTCAATAAATATGATTTTCTTCCACAGTTGTTTGTGGGATTTTAATAAAATTGTATTATGAATTAAGATTTCTGTTCATCGATATGAATAATATTACATAAAAGCTGGTTCAGCTAGCCCATGCGACATCATGTGCAACAACAAATATATATCGTTGACACAAAACTAAAAGAAATTTCAGTGAATGTTCTTATTGCCAAAACTGTAAACAGTTTGAACCAAAAAGGAAAAGCTACGTAGTTCAATGTTCTTGTTGCCCCAACTCTAACAAGTTAAAACCATGGAGAAAAAGTTATATAGTTCACCACAAGTGCCACAAGCACTGAAGTCAAAGATATTATGTGTAGAAGCGTACATGTCGACCAGAGCGTGTAATCACAAGAGCATTCTATTTGGGTGTATTGTGCACTACTGGAGGATCTGGAGTCGACACTCGATGATCTGGAACTCCTGATGGTAGTTCTGTCCTAGGGTTCGGAAAAGACATGACTCATCAGAAGAGTTTTCTGTAGGGGAGGAAAAGTCAGTTTCCTCCACTAAAGCTGGATTAAGACGGTCTATACTTATGGTAATTTGTCAGCCGTTCATGTCAGTAGTGAAGTTCTTGTTGCTTCAGTGCACTACTTTAAAGGGACCATTATAGGGAATTTGAAGAGGCTTTTTAACTGCATCATGTCGCAGGGAACATGACAGGGGAACATGACATGAGAGATGGATGAACAAAAACATTTCTTTTAGCATGTGAAGAAGTTTGCACTGGTCGAAGAGATTGCATAGTTTCACGTAGCGTCTGGAGAAACTCGTGAGGTTGTAAGTTCACATAGGAACTGTCCATAAACTCACTAGGGAGACGAAAAGTTATACCATAAACAAGCTGAGCAACGGTGCAGGTAAGATCTATATTAAATGAGGCTCGAAGACCTAGCAGCACAAGAGGAAGAGATTCAGTCTGTTTTGAATCTTGGAATCTGAGTGCTTGCTTTAATGATCCGTGAAATCGCTCCAATAATCCGTTGCTGGCAGGATGGTAAAGAGATGACCGGTTTTGCTGAATGCTCAATATTTTACAAGTGGTGTAACTCCATTTTTTTAAAAATATGTATATTTTTACTTAAATGTATCACATTTAGTCACATCTTTCATTATAAAAGTGAAGAAACTCCAATAATTGCATTAAAATCCCATAAATGGCATTACTTGTAACTTTCAGAAAACTATAACTTCTATATATTCATTATAAAAATGAAGTTTCTAAGCTACTTTAAATTATATTTAATATAATTTATAAATTCTCATAATTCTAAGTTGTATTAAACACAAAAAATCGATAGCATTTACTGAAACTTGCTTTATTCTATGCACATAAATTTACAAAAGGCTCGTTATTTCAAAATCCATTTACAAGGAGATAATTCACCTTTATAATGAACGACTCCAACCTTTGTCTAGGTAATGGAAACGACTGCAGTGGACTTGATGTATGCCTGATTACTTTTGCTTTCAGACATTTGACACAACTTCGGGTCCATATGTTGATATCTTAGGACATGGATGGCCATATGAAACGAGCTTGTATGAGTTTTTTGGAAGTTCTACTCCCAGGATAAGATAAGTTATGTAAAGCATAAAAAACACTTCTGCGAAACTCTTTAGGCACATACGATCTAATAGTATTGGGATTGCTGTCACAACATATATTTAAAGTAGGGGTCAGGTCAATTAGTTTTAAGCGCAACGAGTTCTCCCCATTAGCTAATAATTCCGGAAGTTCAATGTCCTGCACTTGAGCTTCTGCAATGGATACTGACTCAGCTTTGATTATATTTATTCGGGACAATGTGTTTGCGACCGCATTCTCAGAGTCAGAGATATATCATTTATCTGTGCTAAATTGGGATATAAAATCAAGGTGCTTGAGCTGGCGTGGAGAATATAAGTCAGAATTTTCTGAGAAGGCAAATGTTAAAGGTCGGTGGTTAGTAAATATTATAAAATTTCTGCCTTCCTAAAGATGTCTAAAGTGCTTAACAGCTAAATAAAAGGCAAGAAGCTCTCTATCATAAGTGCTATATTTAGTCTCTATTAGGCTCAGTTTATGTAAAAAAAATGCAATTGACTTTAACCCAACTGGAGTTGAACAATACAGATCGGCACCAACAGCAATGTTAGATTCATCTACATGAGGCATAGTTGGTAGCTAGGGGTGGGATATACCAAAGTTGCCGCCTTAGTTAATTCTGATTTGCACTTATCAAAAACAAGAACAGATTCATCATTCCAAGGAGCCCGGCGTTTGTCGTTTTTCTTGCAATCACGGAGTAAATCATTAAGAGCAGCCTGTGTCATTGCTGCATGCTGAAGAAATCTCCGGTAAAAGTTTAGCATTGCAAGAAAACACCTTAACTGTGCGAGTGTTTTTGATTTTGGAAAATTTTGTATGTTGGATATTTTTTGTGGAAGTAGGTGCACACTCTCTGGGGTTACCAGACTACCGAAGAATTTTATAGAGGACTGCCCGAGTACTCATTTTGAGGCGTTGATTTTCAACCCATTTTCAACTCCATTTTTTTCAACCTATGGTTTCTAATCAGGCAAAAAATCTGGTCAAGGTGTTTAGCATGCTTCACTGCATCAGCAGACGCAATTAATAAGTAGTCGAAATATGAAATGTAAAATTAAAAATTGGCAAGAATTCCATGGATAAATCTTTGAAAAGTTTGCATTGCGTTGCGCAACACAAAAGGCATGAAAACAAACTCAAATAAGCCAAATAATATTGTAATGACGTTCTTTTGGATACTGGAGGATTAACTGGTATTTGTGGTATGATTTTTCTAGATCAATGGTGGAAAATATTTTTCCCGTGTAACCCTGGACATGAGGTACCGGGTAGCGATCATGGGTTCTGATTGAGTTTAGACGACGGTAATCGCCACAAGGATGCCACACCTCATTTGGTTTTCTAACCATATGGAAAGGGCTGGCCCAAGAACTGTTAGATGGACTTTTAGACTTATACATTAAATATTCAAACTCTCGCTTTGCAACACGTAGCATGTCAGGGGCCAGATGCTTCGATTTAGAATTACTAGAGGACCAGCGGTACGAATATGGTGAGAAGTTTTACACGTAGGCTTGTTTTTATAAGGCACTGCGGTAGTAAGGGCAGGATATTTTTTAAGAATTTTGTGAAATGGAGTGTCATCAAGATATAAAGAAATATTGAAAATGCTAGGGTTTATATTGGCAGGATTCGCGACAGAAGAAAGTTAGAAGCTAGCATCAATTAATTTATTGCTTTTGGCATCTACTAATAAATTAAAGTGCTTCAAAAAATCAATACCAATGAGTTGTTGCTTAACATCAGCGATAATGAAAGGCCATTTAAAATTTCTACGTAAATTAAGATTAAACGTGGCGCAATTTGTGTCAAAAGTTTTTATTTCTGTCCCGTTTGCAGTATACAGTACTAAGTTGTTGGATACTCTCGATTGAGGAGCATAATTGTTTGGTAAAACAGAAATATATGCGACAGTATCGATCAATAAAATTAAGTTCGTTTTCGTATCTGCCAGCAGAATACGTGGTACGTGGCGAACAATATCCTGGCCAGCTAGCGATCGCCGCTCTAGTTTTCCGCCGGTTTGAAAGAACAAGGGGAGGTACAGTTTCTCGCCTTTTTCCCCAAATTAGTATGATAGAAACAAATGCCATGTGTAGGTTCTTTGCATTGCCGGGAAGGATCGCAGGGCCGCCTTCACCTTCTAAAATCTAACATGGTTATGCCGTTGCCTATCCGAAGTTTGTTTATGTATAATTAATGTTAAATCTCTAACCTGCTTAGTGAGCTGTGGAATTTGCATTTCTAAATTGTTTGGAATGATTGTTTCCAGACTTGCAGCATTTATGGTTGGAGGTATTGTAAACTCAAGAATTTTGTCAGCGATTGTTACTAACTCGCTCAGATCTTCGTTAAGTGCAGTGAGGATTGATCAAGTGTTGTTAGGGAGCCTGCCCAACCATAAAGATTTGAGTAGTGTTCCACCTACCGACGTGCTTGCTAAGGCACACATGTGTGAAGTAGCTGCTATGGGCGTTGGTCGCCAAGCTCTAGTCCTTGTAGCAGAGTGTGAATCTTCAATCATTCGCTTTTAGAGTGTGAATCAATTAATCCATTTTTTAATACTGTATATGGTTCGCTGCTGGGTGGGTTCACGATAACATCGTTGACAGACGTGACCACGTCCGCATCCAGAGCTGCTACAACATGATTAAATTTTGTAACCTCATTAGTGATGTTTGTCAGAGCAAATTGTGCTTCCAGTCTGACAAAACACAACGTGGGTTTTGGTTTCCAAAATTATGGGGGCTTAGCAGTTATGTGTGCCACCCGGTTATTACCTGAACCATTCATTAGCACCATTGGCTAAATCAGTTTCGCCTGGCATGTTCAAAATTAATTTATTGAAAAACGCCAAGTATCGTTAACCCTTTGACGGTTAGGGAAATGAGCAGTTTTCGTTTACTTAATTCGCGCAGTATTACGAGTAAACAGTAGTCGAAAGTGGCACGTGTTTTCCCCTGCCGTTCTTCCGAAAATGTCACCCTTCTCTGGCGATGCCGTAGATAGTTCGCGTTTTAAAAATTTCTTAAAGTATTTGTAGTACATAAATAACAGTTTTTACGTACTTTAAAATAATTAATAAATTCGCATTAGTTTCACTCCAATGATGAGTTTGGGAATGTTCTTTGTTCTTAAATTTATTTAAATTTTCAGCAGCAAAAATGTTGGTTTCAGTAACAATATGATTTACAATCTCATCAGTAAAAAACAGCTCGAAGTACTCTAGTGGATCAGAAATATTTGTCACGCAAGCTTTCATGCCCACATCACCAGTAAAACTAATTAGGCTAAGAGCGTGAGAACTTGAATCAATTTTGCACCACTGTGAAACACTCGAAAAATCTTCCTCGTCGCTTGAATCGTCTTCTGAGCTTGATATAGAGTTCTAACAGATGACACCACGAGCATGTTTGCTGAGGGACAGTTGACCTCACTGACCCATTTTCTCAATACGGAATAGTGTTACAAATTTATTGTAACACAATATTGTAAATGTATTTGCAAAAGCATAAAAAAAATTCGACTACTACGCTTCCAAAGGCATGAAAAAATTACCGTTGTCCTTCAGCAAAGTACGGTTGCTAAGAAGAAAGTCACGTGGTTGTTAGAACTCTATACTGTGAACAATGTCTTCATCAGACTCAAAAAAAACTTGATAAGCTTTCTGTATCATAATCATAATTATCTAACTTTCGCTTTTGAGCCATTTTACTTTACAAACACCCTGAAAAACGCGCCAAAATACGCATAAAAAGAACAAGATAAAAAAAAGCATTCCCCCTTCATTATGAAAAGAAATTCATGGAACCCGTACTGCCATTTGTTGACAGTAAAACTAACTAAATTTCGCGAGTAGGATTCGTTTGTAACATTATCAATGCAGAATAATAATGACGAACGAGCTCAGCTCGTCAGCGCGCATTGGGGATATATTTCACTACGCGAGTAGTGCTCGTTTCTAACCATTTCGGTCGAAATCTTGCTCCCGAGCGGGACTCGTTTGCGCGCATTATGAAGCACGATTCGATTGCGAGCTGAACTCGTTCATAACCATCAAAGGGTTAAATGAGTAAACAGAGAGCAACAGAGATAAATATAAAGGTTAAATTAACAAGAAAAAGAAAATAGTGTAAACAACAATAAAAGAAAAATTAGCTTACCGTTGTTTAAAAAGAAAAAAAAAATGAGAGAGCAAAAGGAAATTCAGACTCCTTTGGAATGCAGTGCTGTATATCATGCCATTTAAATAGTTTGCCTAATAAGATAATCACTGTTGTTACATCGCAAACATCCGAAGCGAAGTCACCATGCTCGGGTTGTAAACATAGGAAATATTTTCGGCAGAACGTCACATAACTCCTTGAAGATTAATATCTTCATAGACTACATGATTTTGAAGATAAAGTAGGTCTATGGACAAAAGATGCTTTTAGTTATTCAGCATGCGATTAGAAGCAAGTCGTGTTGAATCTGTCAACTTATGTTTTTTTTACATACAAGTTTTTTTTGTTACTTAAATAATATGATGTGAACTTGTAAATTCAGGGCAGATATATACATATATATTTCATGGTCTCGGTTGAGTGTCAAGAGGGGGGGGGGCTTATTGTTAGATTTAGGAATTTAAAATATTAGTGTATTCTTGACACTCAATGTTTTATTCAGTTTCACTCCCTCTTTAGTTTAACTATTTTTCCTTTTTTTATTAAAACCGATGGTTATTAAAAATCTAAGTAATTTATCTTCTATTTAATTTTATAATTTTAAGTTAACAAATATTTAAAAACTCATAGTTTATTTAAAATTTATTTTAGCATAAAATATTAATACGTTAGCCGAAGCTATCAGTATGCAAATGACATAAGTCTACGTCGTCTGCTTGAATTGAATAAGTAGCGTAGCAGAAAAGCAATCGTGTGGCTTTTCCGTGTTGGTGCCGATGTGAATCTCGGTAATAAAGAAGCTGGCATGAAACGCAGTTTGTATAATTTAGTTTAAGTTTCCTTGATAACTTCGACAGTATTAAAGCTTGTGTAGAAAGCTGTTGTTTTTCAGATGAGGTTTAAGTAAACATTTTTAGATTAATTCGAGGATAATAGTCATTTTAAAACTGCAAACTTTTAAGCTACTTTCAGTAATAGTATATTAGGCTTCAATAACTACTCTGTATTAATCTATCTGCCCTGAAGCATATTAAACGAATCATCTAAATGTGCTATAATTTTTATTTTCATTTGCCATATTTTTATTTCACTAGATAAATCAATCTAGTTTTTAAATAAATGATTTTATTTAAAAGAAAAACTTGTCATATTTCTTTTTACCTGCTCAATATCCACTGGACTCTATTATTTCAACTCTGCTTAACTTTGAAGCTTTAAGATAATCATGTCAGGTTTATAAACCTGACATATTTGGTTATGGGCTATTGCCCAGTATTGAGCAGTTTAAGTGAAAGTTTTAAAATGACAGAGTTTAATGAAGTAAATTTTTCTTCCGGCGTATTGGTCCCAAAGTTTTATAAGAATCTTTAAGAAGGGGGGGGGGCAATACAGTTAACGAAAATGGCAATGATACAGCATAGTATAGAAAAACTCAATGCTACGAATTATTGTAACTGGGCAGTTGAAGTGAAGTTTTTATTATTTGAAAAGAATGCCTGGGATATCTTAATCGGAACTGAGGAAAAGCCGAAACCATCAGCTAATCTGAAAGAATTAAAAGATTATAATACGAGGTCAAAACTTGCTTTATCTATTTTATACCTCAATACTGAGAAGGACTTTCGTCGGATTATAGAGAAATTAACGGATCCAGATGAGATATGGAAAAAATTAAAACAACATTTTTATCCAGATAACCGAGCACTCCATATGCAGTTGTGCAGCGAACTGTTTTCATGTAAAATAAAAAGTGGAGAGAAAATTGATATGTATGCTGCTAGGCTCATGAGAATAGCTGAACTTTTAGAAGCAATTGATCAGCCAATGAAGGAAGTTTATCTATCATTCCAGTTGCTTCGTTATCTCCCAGAGAAATTCGATAGTATAGTTCAGAGCATACTTAGGTGGTCTGATGATAAATTTGTATTTAAAGATATTTTAGTTGAATTAATTAGTGAAGAATCAAGGATTGAATTGCGTGATCAAGATAAGTGTGATGAACTTTTCATTGAGAGTTACAGCACACAGTACTCAAGATCAAATGTGACTTGTTTCCGCTGTGGAGTTCCGGGACATATCAGTCGTTTTTGTCAAAATTCAAGGAAAAACTTCGAGCCAAGATCAACATCGAAAGGGTATCAACGCCGGAAGTCTCCGTTTTTCCAGAGGCAACATGCTCAATCCCCTCACACACCATGGCGAGCTAAACCTACAGAGGCAACTGTATCCACTACCAGTGATTCCAGTCCTGAGAGATCTAACCAGAAAGAACCTGACCATTCCCAGAGAAGAGGCCGTTCCAGACTCCCGAGATGAACAAGAAAGGACTCTAACCAGGTTTTTTTTTACTTTTGCTAATTTGAGTAAAAATGTGTGTGTCAAAAGCAATTGGCTTTTTGATTCGGCTGCGAGTAATCACTTTTGTGGTGATAAAAATTTGTTTTCTAATTTTAAACCATTGTATAATGAAAGATTAGCTGTTGCAATAGATAATATTGATTTTCCTGTTGAAGGAACTGGTGATGTTAAATTACGATTTCGTCAACAAAATATACCATTTGCTAATACAATGTATAGGTCTAAGTTGAGAAAAAATTTAATATCTGCTCCAAAGGTGGATATTGCAGGAGCTAAATTTAAGGGGAGGAATGGTAAAATTAAAGTAACTAACAAATATGATCAATTTTTATTTACTGCTAAATTGCATGGTGGTATTTATTATTTATTTCCAAAAATTCCATCCAAAGAAACGAAAAATGTTAAATTTGAAGTTTCTAAAACTTCAAGTAAAAGAAACTCTCAGGATACAAAAACTGCAGTTTTACATACTCAAAAGGACAGTTTTAATATGTGGCATAGACGTTTTGCTCATGCTAGTCCTAAACTAATTGACAGAACTTGTAAATATGATAGTGTGAGGGGGCTTCCTAAATTAAAAGTCAATGAAGCTTCTTGTGAAACTTGTAAACTTAATAAAGAAAGACGAATTTCTTTTAAACCCCATGGTCAAATAAGGTCTAGACATCCACTTGAGTTATTACATATGGATGTATGGGGACCATGCAAAATAACTGGCCGAAACGGTCAAAGGTATTTCTTATCAATTATCGATTTATCTCGTAAAGTAACAATATTTCCTATGAAAGCAATAACTGGGGTATTTAAAAACTTTAGAAATTATGTAACAAGAGCGGAGAGATTTTTAAACTGTCAGGTAAAAGCTATTAGATCAGATAATGGGAAAGAGTTTCAAAATAATAATTTTAAATCTTTTTTGAGCTGAAAGGCATAAAACATGAATTTACTAACATTTATTCACCGGAAAAAAATTCTGTTGCAGAAAGATTTAACCAAACTATTGTTGACGGTATAAGGACAGTTTTAGACGAAAGTGGATTAAATATAAGTTTTTGGCCAGACGCAGCTTTATACTTTGCGTATACCTGGACCAGAATTTGTCATACTGATTTAGAGAAAACACCGTTTGAGTTGTATGGTGGTTATAAACCTTCAGTAAAGCACTTAAAATCTTTTGGCTCAACAGCATACGTAGGGGTACCCAAACAACTTAGAAACAAACTTGACCGTAAAGCGAAAAAGGAATTATGATAGGTTACGCCCTTAGTACAAAAGGTTACAGGATATGGCTCCCAGATGAAAATAAAACAATAGAAACAATTAATGTTAAAATTGAAGAACCGATAAATATTAGGGAGCACAGTGGAGCAGTGATGGGCCGCGAAAATGAAAGTTGGTTATGTTCAGATGAGGGGTCAGATTCAGAAGGCGTGAGTAATGCTGATTCAGATGCTATTAATATATATCAGACTTACCCTGATCATTCTGAATCTTCGTCTGACGAGGAAATTAAATCAAGTCGAGATATAATTAAACGAGTCCCGCTCATAGAGGCTGTATGGTTTAGAAATCTGGTACCCCCGTAAAACTAGTGACAGAATCGACGTTTATTATTGTGAATTTGGAAAAACTGAACGTTTAAAATGTCAGAAAGATGTTAAAAAACATTGTAAGAAAAATTGTATAATTTATGAACCAAACCTTTTTAATTTCAGTCCTAGAGAAAAATACGTAGGTAAAATTAATGAAAAATCTTGTTCTAGTGCAGAACAAACTTTAAATTCTGATGAAATTAATTCAGATAGTGAACACGATTCAGATAATGAACTTAATTTAACTGAACCTAATTTAACTTAGAAAAACGATTGACTAGACGTGAATCAAATTCCAACGAGTTTTAAACAGGTTTTAAAATCTCCTTATAAAAAACAGTTGTTGCAGGCTATGAAAGAAGAAATGGATGTTATTCGGGAACGTAATGTATGGCATCTTACAAAACCACCTCCAAATTCTAATATTTTAGGATGTAGATGGGTCTTCACTCTTAAACATAATGAAAGGGGGGAAATAGCCCGTTTTAAAGTCAGACTGGTGGCGCAGGGATATAAACAGATAAAAGGAGAAGGTTATGATGATACTTTTAGCCCTGTCGTTAACTTTGGAGTAATACGCTTCTTCTTTTCATTGCTAGTTTCATTTAAAGGATGGATTCATTTACAACTGGAAATTAAAGGTGCATATCTTTACGCACCACTCGATGAACATGTTTATATGTCGCAACCACCAGGTGCCATAGAGATCGGGAAAAAAAAAATTCGTTTGTAAATTAAATCGCGCTATATACGGCCTACACCAAAGTGGTAGAGACTGGTTTTTCGAAATGAATAGAATTTTGATCAATATAGGTTTTAACAAATTTTCATGGTGTAACTGTGTTTATATTTTTAACAAGAAAGTAATTTTATTATTGTATGTCGATGACATTGTATTGTTTGCAAAATTTAAAAATCATATCGATGAGTAGTGGACTATTGAGTAAAAATTTTGATTTAAAAATTTTAGGAAAAACCCGTAAACTATTGGGTGTAGAATTCGAGGAAAATAATGGAAATTTAACTATTCATCAGCATTCATATATTAGTGAAATATGTAACAGATTTAAAATTTTCAATTTTCCTGTATCGTCTCTCCCCATTAGTAAAGGGATAATTTACTCAAAATCTCAATGTCCTCAAACTAACGCTGAAACAATAGAAATGTCAAAATATCCTTATAGGAGCATTTTAGGTTGCTTATCGTTTCTCTCTAATAGAACTAGACCTGACATATCGTACGCGGCTAATATTTTTGCCCAATTCCAAAGTAATCCTGGCATAATGCATTGGAATGGCCTGTTAAAACTCTTAGGTTATGTTTGTTATACCAGAAATTTAAAGTTAAAACTTGAGTGCAGGAAACCACATATTACTGTTTATTCAGACGCTGACTTTGCGGCCAACAGAGACGATAGGACTTCAATGGGGGGACAGCTGATTTTACTGGATTATTCACCTGTAGCTTGGAGAACGTTTAAGGAAAAATGTATCAGTTTAAGTACTATGGAATCGGAATTCGTAGCCATGACCGAAGCGGCAAAAGAACTATTATGGTTCGATAGAATTTTAGAAGAATGTTTTAATAAAAAACTAATACAGGGCACTAAAGAAAAATCTTTACTTTTAGTCGATAACATGGCTGCTATAGATTTCGTGAAGTCTCCCATCTAAAACTATCGTACCAAACACATTGACGTAAAATTATTTGTTATAAGGGATTTGATTTATAAAAACATATTTAATATTAAACATGTTAAAAGTACCAATAATTGGTCAGACATTTTCACTAAACCGTTAACAAAATATGTGTTATCACTTTTCATCAGTAGCCTATTTTTATCTACTGAGTAACATATATATTAAAGGAGTAAATTTTGAAAAGAAATGAATTAAGGAAATAAACAAATTTCTACTTTTTTTTATTGAGTTATTTATTTCTAAAGAAAACAGAATGTTTTTCTCCTTAATATGAAAATGCAAATGTATTTCTGAAAGTGTTGATTATATTGCGAAATGTATATATACTTGTTTTATATCATATATTGGTTAATTTATGTACAAGCCAATGCTTAATTATTTATATTATATCTTCATAGCAAGAAGAATTTTCTGTATAACTTCGAAATGAAGCATTGCAAAAATTGGACTATATTGCTTTGCTCTTGAAATATACTAAAGAAAGACGATTAGTAGCAAGTCGTTGTTGAATCTGTCAACTTATGTTTTTTTTACATACAAGTTTTTTTTGTTACTCAAATAATATGATGTGAACTTGTAAATTCAGGGCAGATATATATATATATATATATTTCATGGTCTCGGTTGAGTGTCAAGAGGGGGGGACTTATTGTTTGATTTAGGAATTTAAAATATTAGTGTGTTCTTGACACTCAATGTTTTATTCAGTTTCACTCCCTCTTTAGTTTAATTGTTTTTCTTTTTTTATTAAAACCGATGGTTATTAAAAATCTAAGTAATTTATCTTCTATTTACTTTTATAATTCTAAGTTAATAAATATTTAAAAACTCATAGTTTATTTAAAATTTATTTTAGCATAAAATATTAATACGTTAGCCGAAGCTATCCGTATGCAAATGACATAAGTCCACGTCATCTGCTTGAATTGAATAAGTAGCGTAGCAGAAAAGCAATCGTGTGGCTTTTCCGTGTTGGTGCCGATGTGAATCCCGGTAATAAAGAAGCTGGCATGAAACGCAATTTGTATAATTTAGTTTAAGTTTCCTTGATAACCGACAGTATTAAAGCTTGTGTAGAAAGCTGTTGTTTTTCAGATGAGGTTTAAGTAAATATTTTTAGATTAATTCGAGGATAATAGTCATTTTAAAACTGCAAACTTTTAAGCTACTTTCAGCAATAGTATATTAGGCTTCAATAACTACTCTGTATTAATCTATCTGCCCTGAAGCATATTAAACGAATCATCTAAATGTGTTATAATTTTTATTTTCATTTGCCATATTTTTATTTCACTAGATAAATCAATCTAGTTTTTAAATAAATGATTTTATTTAAAAGAAAAACTTGTCATATTTCTTTTTACCTACTCAATACAATTTCCACTGGACTCTATTATTTCAACTCTGCTTAACTTTGAAGCTTTAAGATAATCATGTCAGGTTTATAAACCTGACAATCTACAGTCAGCAAAAAAAAAAAAAAAAAAAAAAAAAACGCCCCCCCCCCCCACCTAATTTCGCCGTATCTTATCGTAGAAGCATGCGGCTGGTACCTATCGATCTGCATCAACGTCTAGTTTTTAATGGTGTAGTTCGATTTTACTTAAGCGGTCATCTACATATTAAAACAGGTATAAACTTCATTTATTGCAATGACGACCCCTATTTTTGACCTCATATTCCGATTTTTGAGATCAAGGCAGTTCGGAAAACTTACCTATTTATATACTTTAAATGAATTCTAAACAGAGTTACACGTGAAAATGTGTTAGGGGACCGTCTATACATTTAGAAAAAATAAATTTTGATCTACCACGCAATATACATTATTTATTCAATTTCACACCGGAAACAAAGTTCAGAAATGTTTCTTATAAAATAAAAAACGATTCTAATTCGCAAAACTTTCTGTGTTAGTTTATGAATTAAAAGATTTTTATTGGTTTCTATTTATTAAACATTGAATAGTAAAATACATCACTTCATTAAATTAAAATCTTCATTCAAAAAAAATTAAATAGCTTGAATCATGTGAATCCTACAATACAATGTTGAATTACAAAAATTTTGTGATGACTTGGTTAAACAGAGATAAAATATACATTGTTGCGTACTTGAGGGTTCGTGAGTTGTCCGAGAATGAAAGGCCAAACTTACAAAAATTCAGTAATTTATTCACAGAAAGTTCCAGAAAAATACAGGTCTATAAACCAAGTATCAGCTTCAATTCAACCAGTAAACACAGCTTAAACAACAGCTGTCAATAGCAAATCCACAGTACAAACTGTATAGCAATAACACTTTGTCATGCAACCAACCACTCCTAAGTTTATTTTATGCAACCAACCAACCTTGGAAGATGCCGTGAGCGGGAGAAGGTATTTTCGCAGAGAGAGACTTTGGCCTTCGGCCTGAAACGTAGGGTGAAATTGGCGCGCCCGAGTCACGGATTTATTCCGTAGGTTTATTCTTATTATTACATGAGTACATGGGTACTCATATGTATATAAATTTCTCACTGTATATATTCATCTTCATGTTTGATTTAATATTAATTAATTAAAGAGCTAATTTTATACAAGAGGAAATTTTCTGTTCTCAAGTGTCAACACTCGGTACATCACAGCACGCTCTGCAAACGTCGAACCAGAGTATATTGTTCTCAGAAAGGATAATATAAATTCCATGGACGCAATATATAAAGGTGAGAAATTCATGTTATTTTATGGTGATAGGATAGGAATTAACATTTTAAATAGCAATGTTTAAAAGTGTTACGAAGGCCGATCTACTTACCGTTTTGCAAGAGTTAGGGGAACAAGCTGACTCTAATTTAAAGGTAGTGGAATTAAAAGATTTATTGTTAAAATCTAAAGAATACATTAAAGATAAAGAATTTGTGAGTGAATTTTTAGCAACCACAGTTGAGAAAAGAAAGGAATCGGAAGAAATAAATCGTTTGAGTTTGTTAAAGAAAACCGAAAGTAACGATTATGTGTTGCATAATTCTAGTAACTCAGAAAATATATTATCATTAGATAAGCTTTTGAAAGCTATATTAACTTTGGTAATACCAGTACCTAAAAAGAATAAACCATGGAATCTTTTTTCGATTCCATTGAAAGAGCTTTTAAGCATAAAAATGTACCTAAAGAATATAAATCGGAGATTTTACTGAAAGTAATTGGCGATAAAGCCGCGAATATTTTGATTTATGTAAGCGAAGAAGAATTAAAGAACTATGAGGAAATTAAATCCTTAATTCTAAAAGAATATGCACCATCCCCTTTCACTTGTTAAGAAAATTTTAAGAAACCTACAAGAATATCTGGGGAGACACACCAGCAGTTTGCTTCTCGTTTAAGGTCCAGTTGGCTCCATTATTGTAAAATTCGAAATGTAAATGATTTTGAGTCGTTAGTAGATTTGATTATATCTGATAAAATATTTGAAAATCTAGATAAGGATCTGGCAATGCATGCTGCAGTCACACAGGGTGAAGATTGGTTACGCCCAGAACAATTAGCTAAGACGTGCGGTATTTATTTTACTGCCAAAGGTAAATCATTTGATGAAACAAAATATGAAAAACGCGTCTATCGTGAAACAGTCACAGAAAACCATAAAAAATACGTCCCACCTCCATTGAGAAAATATTCTTCTAATAATGAGAGTAAATATTCTTTTAAGCGGGAGTGTTATATTTGCTCTGATATTTCTCATGTAGCTAAAGATTGTTCGAATCGTAGAAACAGATTCGATAAAATTAACAAACAAAGTGAGGAAATAAAAAAATCTAAAAGTAACGCACAAGCGACAGAGAAAAAATCTGTAGTGACCCACGTAATGTCGAAACATTTACAGAAATGTGAAAAATCGGAAAAACTTAATTTATACCCCTTACAAAAGGTTAATATTTATATCGCAGGTAAACAAATTCCTTCAATTATCGACTCAGGTACTGAGATTTGTGTTCTAAATAGCGCCCTAATTCTTGATGTTCACATTGAAAGCAAAGGCAAAATTCTGTTAGAATCTGCATTTCGAGAAATAGTTGAGGCGAGATTAGCTGTAATTCCAGTCTATTATAAATAATTACAAGATAAAAAGATCTTTTTATATACCATGTTTTTAAATTTTCTGTTCAATCATATAAACGCTACCGAAGGCAGCGGGAACCCGGAGCAATTGGATAAATAAAAAAAAAAAATCATTGCTCTAGTGTTTTGAGCTATTATAAAAGTTTCAAATGTCTAGCTAGTCGGGAAGTTAGTGAAAAATCGATTGTAAAAATCGATTATCGAAAGATCGTTAGTAAAAATCGATTTGTACTGGTAACGCTGCCGAAGGCAGCATGTACCCGAAACATTTGGTTAAAAATATTTTTAAAATGCATTTTCACCGTATTCTGAACTATTCTGAAAGTTTCAAATGTCTAGCTAGTCAGGAAGTTAGTTAAATAAATTTTCTGTTGAATCATATAAACGCTGCTGAAGGCAGTAGGGACCTGAAACAGTTGACTAAAAGTATAAAAAAAATGTATTGTCACTGTATTCTGAGCTGTCCTGAAAGTTTCAAATGTCTAGCTAGTCGAGAAGTTAGTGAAAAATCGATTACAAGCTTTGTACTGGTAATGCTGCCGAAGGCAGCAGGAACCCGGGGTAGTTGGTTAAAAATATTTTAAAAATGCATTTTCACCGTGTTCTGAACTGTTCTGAAAGTTTCCAATGTCTAGCTAGTCGGAAAGTTAGTTAAATAAATTTTCTGTTGAATCATATAAACGCTGCCGAAGGCAGTGGGGACCTGAAACCGCTGACTAAAAGTATTTTAAAAATGTATTGTCACCGTGTTTTGAGCTATCCTGAAAGATTCAAATGTCTAGCTAGTCGGAAAGTTAGGAAAAAATCGATTGCAACCCCTGTACTGATAACGCTGCCGAAGGCAGCGGGAACCCGAAACAGTTGGCTAAAGGTATTAAAAATATGCATTTTAACCTTATTCCGAACTATTCTGAAAGTTTCAAATGTCTAGCTAGTCGGGAAGTTAGTTAAATAAATTTTCTGCCGAATCATATAAACGCTGCCGAAGGCAGCGGAACCTGAAGCAGTTGACTAAAATTATTAGAAAAATGTATTGTCACCGTGTTGTGAGCTGTCTTGAAAATTTCAAATATCTAGCTAGTCGGGAAGCTAGTTAAAAATCGATTGCAAGATTTGTCCCTGACAAACAAACACACAAGAATCGAAGTTAATAAAAACATGGTAAAATCCTAACAGTTGTATATTTACACACGCGGATTCATTATTTGCAGTAACTGGCAAATTAAATGTTCCATGTTTAATCAATCCACACTTCTATGATACATTAGTAAATCAAAAAGAAATATTAAATGATTTGTTTATCCAAGAAAACTCTAATACGCTATTGGCGCCGCCGAATAAGACAGGAAATGAAAGTAATTTAAATGAGTCATCGCTGTTACATATCGAAAATGGATGTAGTAATCAAAAAATAATTTCGGGAGAGGATAATACATTATTTAAGAGTGATGGTTTTTCGAGGTCAAACGAAATGCAAGATTTGATTAATAAAAAAAAAAAAAAAAAGAAACTAGTTCACATAATTATCCATCACAATTGATAAATAAAAAAAAAAATTGTTTCTTCAATAAATAATAGCGATTCAGGTGCAGCTGTTTATTTGATTTCGAATAAAGAAAAAATGATTAACTTGCCAGAGGATAATCAAATTGAAAATAGGGAACGGGAGAACGCACAAAACAATGTTAATAATTTATCTGATGCTAGTACATTTAGGGAAAAGCAGCGAGAATGCTTATCGTTACAAACTGCTTTTAAAGAAGCGGAGTTAAAGAAAAATAATTATTTTCTTAAATACGATTTATTATTCCATAAAGATAAAATATGTGGAGAAACAGTAAATCAATTGGTCTTACCTTTGAGTTATCGAGAAAGTGTTTTAAAATTAGCTCATGACTCAATCTTCGGTAATCATTTAGGGATGCGGAAAACAAAAGAGAGAATAAAACTATCATTTTATTGGCCTAACCTAATAAGAGATGTACAAAATTTCTGTAAAACTTGCGAAAAATGTCAGTTGAGGAGTCCGGAAAAAACGTCCGATAAAATACCTATAACGCCTGTGGTACGTCCTCCTTATCCTTTTCATACAGTGAGTGTCGATTTAATTGGAGAGACTGCGCCGCCCTCGGGTAGCTAAGAAGGATGGAAGTGTACGATTATGTATAGATTTTCGTCTGCTCAATTCGGTAACCAAACCTTTTGATTACCCTATGGAGAACATTACAGATTTAATTAATGAAGTCGGTCATGCACATGTTATTACTTGTTTAGATGTGTTAAAAGGATATTGGGAAATTCCCTTAGAAGAGAAAAGTCGTGATTTTACGTCTTTCAAGACACACCGTTCTCAATATCGCTGGAAGGTAATGCCCTTCGGATTACGAAATGCGGCTGCAAGTTTTCAGAAAATAATGAATGAAGCTCTGAATGAACAAGCGAATGAAGCGCGAATATTGCAAAGCATATCTCGATGATATCGCGATTTTTTCTAATGATTGGAAATCACATCTTATACATTTAGATGCAATTTTAACTAAGCTAACTGAACTAAAATTTACCGCAACTGTTAAAAAATGTGTATGGTGCAGATCAGAGATTAAATATCTAGGCCATGTAATAGGATCTGGACGACATCAACCTGATCCTGAAAAGTTACTTGCTATTGAAAATATTGAATCGCCGAAAACTAAAACAGCTTTAAAAAGCGCTCTTGGTCTTTTTAACTTTTATAGAAGTTACATTAAAGACTATGCTGAAATTGCCAAACCGTTGACCGATTTAACTAGAAAGAAGGTTCCGGAAAATTTACCGTGGACACAGACGGAAGAGATAGCATTTCGACAACTTAAAGAAAAGTTGTGCCTCCTAAGCTTTATACTCCAGATCCAAATAAACCCTTTACCATTCAATGTGATGCCAGTTCTTTCTTTCGATCAATCCGGTTTCCATTTTTCCTGTCCTGCTTTCATTTCATTCATCTCTTCAGTCAAGCCGCCTTTCAATTATTTTTGTCCGGTTTCTATTTTCTCTATCAATCCAGATTTTAACTCATTCATCTGGGCAGTTAGACCTTCCAGAAGCTTCTTCATTTCTTGCTCCATAGCTCTAGTTATTACCATTCACAGACAAATCCCACTTCTGACACCAAAAATGTTGCGTACTTGGGGGTTCGTGAGTTGTCCGAGAATGAAAGGCTAAACTTACAAAAATTCAGTAATTTATTCATAGAAAGTTCCAGAAAAATACAGGTCTATAAACCAAGTATCAGCTTCAATTCAACCAGTAAACACAGCTTAAACAACAGCTGTCAATAGCAAATCCACAGTACAAACTGTATAGCAATAACAATTGAAGCAAGTCTCTTTCAGAGAGGCTCAAAGCAATGGAAGTATTAGCGAAGCTGGCTAAAAACTGAACTGACTGACCTTGGCGAAGAAAACAGCCTTATATACCCCTGTAGAAAAGTGTGGAAAGTTCCGGAAATTTCCGTATCTCATCAGCCAATGATATTAGAACTTCCATATTTGGTTTTTCCCTTATAAGGATTTTCTCGCCAAGGTCACCAAAAAATCGCCAAGGTGGGGAAAAGTCTCCAAATTTGGCGCCAAATCCATTACCTGCCTTATTGGGGCTTTTTAATGCGTTTATAAGGGAAAATAAGGCCATTTGAACGCTAAAGCGACTAGAAATGCACAAAATTAGCACTTTATCAACTTACTAAGCCTCTTTGAAAGAATTTATACAAAAATAAACACAATTATCTACAATTTTGTAACAATATGATTGGATGTGATAATCACAAAGTTGATCTCACAAAGAGAATCATAAAATTCTATGTTTTAACAAGATTACATTTTTATGTGAAACAGCTCAATAGGGATCGTCAAACAAAAAGAGAAAAAGCTAAATGCCTTAAGATTCGGCGTACACAATAAATTTACTATAAGTAAAAAGATATTAATTTAATTAATTTTAATTAGTTCATCTTTTAATCTTAAAGTAAGTGTTTTGCTGTTTAATTAATTATATATTTATTTAGTGCCATAATACAAGTTTTAGTAAATTATACTACTGAAAAAAATATTACGCAGGATATTAAATTTTGTGTTTAATTTTGAATTTTATATGCACTCTTTTAATTGAGATGAATTATCTCAAAAACTAAGTGTGCTAACTCAGGGACAAACCATTTTAGATTTTTTTTCTTAAGCAGTTTACATCTTAACTGTTAAAACTCATTTCTTTCACTGATAAGTAAAAATTGTCTTGAAGATGAAATATAACATTCTTGGATATATTTTGAGAGATCATTCATCTATATCATGTTTCTAAATTCTTTATTTAATATTCATATATATAAATATATTAGTTTATTGATTTTTCTGAAACATATGTTATGACATGAATATTTTTACTAATATATATTAATGAATTTTATCAGACTCAAATTTTAAATTGTATATTCTTTTTTATATACATTAGAAAATGTTCCAGTTCAGATTTTATATTAATTTTATTTTTATTTATTTTCTGAATGATTGTTTAATTCATTAAAAATTCCTTTTAAATAAAAATAAAATAAAAGTTACTGGAATAGTACTGTAATACAGACTGTGTTCCTGCAGTATGAAATCAATGCTTCTTCTTTTATATTGAAAAACCTGTAAACCTTACGATTGGCTTTAATTTATAATTTTTCGCAAGCTTCCTTTATTTCAGTATGATTATATGGTCAAACAAAAAATTAAAGCAACTTTAATCTGTACAAAAATATCGAAAAGGTTTTATGAGTGCTGTTATAAAAAATATTTCATCATTAAATAATATGAAGTTCAATTTCTAGATATATTTCTATTTGAAAGAAATAATAATTTGTTAATGAAAATTTTTAAAAATAGGTATTTTTTAAATGCACCTATTGTATATATTTTTAATTTATAATAATTTATTATTTTTATGATAGTTATATCTTTTTATTTTAATAAATATGTACTGAGAAAGAGCTTCAGATTTTTATTAATTTCTTAATTAGTATTTCTCAGTTATTTACGCTATTTTATTATTAATTGTGAAGAAATTGAGAGCTTAATTTTATTCTTAATAGAAATATTTATTAAATTTAAAAAACGAATAAAAAATTAATTGTGAGGCAAAATGTTAATTTGTTGCTAGTATTTATATTCAGCCGAAAACCAGAAGCAATGTATCACAATCAGAGGTAGCGCCATCTATCAGAGGCTTGATTTCTTACACGTTTTTCGCTCATCGAACGACACACTATCTTATTCTAGCCGCTGTAGCCACAACTACAAAAAGTTTGAAACAAGGAGGAAAATTTTCGTAGTTCAATGTTCTTGTTGCCACAACTCTAAGAAGTTAAAACCATGGAGAAAGAGTTACATAGTTCACCATAAGGTAAAATTTAGTCAATTAGACTGATTCCCGCCTACAAGACCATCCTACTTATAGGAAGGGCCAAATTTTTCCCTCCCACATCGAAACCGATACTAAAGAAGTTAAATAACATTACTTCAAAGCGAAAAATAATCAATTGACGATGCCAGCAACAAAAGGTAATGGAAAAATTTAACAAAATTGGAAGAATAGAAACCTAAAATTTACACTAATAATTATATCTGCAAGAGGTATCAATATCCAGGGTTTAGTTGCTTATGATTATTCTCAAATTTAACCCTTTGCGCTCGGCATATTTTCCGCAAGACATGCCATTTGGCGTTCCTTTAAAACGTCACACATATAGTTTCCAACTTACTACCTTTTGGCTACCAAAAATTTGTACTAATTTGTTTTATTTTACTTCATCATTAAATAAAATAAATCTTTCTGTTAAAATATTTCGGTAGCCGAAAGGTAGCCTATAGTTACACGTTTTAGAAAAATAACATTTTATTTGCAGAAAAACATCTTAAGGCGTGGCTCGATTTTTCAATGTCCCCTCAGAAGGGACATATGAGCGATAAGGGTTAATTGTCACTGTTGTAAAAGTTATATTCAATATACCAGCTGTAGAATAATAAAAATATTTCACTCTTTACTTAGAATTTTACATAAGTAATATATAAAAACTTTTTAATTAAATATTTATAACAGCACTTCACCTTTCAAATGCTTGTTTAAATTATAATTGATAAGTACATACAATAAAACCAGAAAAAATAAATAAAATAAATAAATAAATAAAACCTTACTATTTCTAGACATAAAACTCAATATTGTAAAAGATGTTACTAAATTAAAGGAATGATATAAATTAATATCAGTCAAATTTCTTATCGAATTTTGTTGAATGTACTGTTTTGGGGTCAAATTTTAGAAATTGAGTTTTTCTTACATTTACACGTTGTGAAGGCCCCTGTATACGAAAATCATGTTTTTAACAGTTGGTCTCTCTCTCTTTGTGTGTGTCTGTGTTTGTGTGTGTGTGCATGTGTGAGTCTGTTATCAGCATGCCTCACGGACCTACAGGCCTAGGACCTACAGCAGTCAATCGGCCTTATTCCCAAATACAATCCAGTACGTTTACAAATAAAAATGATTTCGAAAAATAGTTAGATTTTCTTTCACAAAATTCAGTATCGTAGTCTTTATAGGTTAAAAAAAAAAAAAAGCTTTTGTTTTTTTAATATGAGAATTGGCTAACTTCTTAATTTTGTCAAAAATAGAAAATTTAGATTTTAAAATAGTCTTAAAAAAAAAAAAAAAAAAAAAAAAAAAATGCATAGTTTGAACGTTAACAATTTAATCACTGTAAAAAAATTCTGTAAAAATAAAGGACTTTTTTTTAACATAAATACAGCATAAGTTGCTGTAAATTTGTATAGCTAGTTTAGTAAAAATAATTGAAGATTTGTTACTTCACATTGGGCTGTAAATCGCTTTAAAAAATTTTCCAGAAGTCTTTTGGTGCGTATGACAAGATTTAATTAGTCAGTTCTGATGTTGACTTTATCTGTTTTTGTAAAGAAACGTTTCTGTGATCCCAAGGGTGCGGGTGGCAAAGCGCTGGCCTCTGACACAGGTGATTGTGAGCTCGAATCCCGGGTTACCCAAGACGGTTTACTTCGCATGAAAATTAATAAATTAGTTTTTGCGTGTAAAAAATAAGTAAGTTTTTTAGTGTTGTGGATTTCCCCCTGCACACATGTGTAATAATTGCAAAAAACTTTTTTAAAGAATTCGAGAAACTCAAACATTAACTTTTAATTTTATGGTCAATGCCACTTTTTTTGCAGGTTGGTTGTATGGTTCATCAGAACGTAAAATTACTGGCGATACATCGTTCATCGTCTAAATGTATTTTTACGGGTTTTGACTGGAATCTCTGTTGTCGGGCTTTGCCCGTAATTTTACTGCAGCATTTTTAGAAGGTTTTTAATTGAAATTGACTTTGTCATCGTGTCCTCGTGTCACGCTAGTAAACAATGCGCCTTCATTTTAAAGTAAATATAAGCCGTTTTGTTTGTCGCTCTGTGGCTCGGTTGGTAAGAGCGTCCTGTTAATAACGCGGTGGTTGTGAGTTCGGTCCCTGGAAGGTCCAGCGTGTTAGTTTTTGCAGATAATTAGTAGAAAAGGTCTTAATTGAAACAAGAAAACTTTTCGTTGCTCGCACTAAGAATTTTTTGAGGAGTTTTTTTAAGAAGCATTTTTTTTATTTAGATAGTGGAAAACACAAAACATTTTAGATATTAAAAAAGCACAAAATAAAATGTTTTAAGTAAAAAATACATTAAAAAATATTTTTAGAGGCTTTATATATATGTATATATAAACATTATATATTACTATTATATGAAATTGGATTTGTCATCGGCTTTTTGTCACGTTAAAAAACCAAGACGCTTCCATTATATATATTAAAAAAAAAAAAAAAAAAAAATTAAGCAACTCATTGTATTTCTTAATGAATCAGCTGGTTACAGCGTCATGGTGATAATGCGAGAGTCGTGTGTTCGCTCCTCGCCAGGCCGAGGTGTTTTTTGCAAATAATTAATAGAAAAAGTGTCAATTAATAAAAGAAAATATTTCGTTGTGTACACAGTATCCTAATAATTTTTCAAAAGTTTTTTAACGGCTTTTTATCTAGTTACAAAAAGCATAAAATTAAAATGTAAGTAAAAATAAATAAATAAATAAAATTTTTTAGAAGCTTTTTATTAGTTAGAAGCTTTTTATATGAAATTGACTTGGTCATCGTGTCTTCCTCTCACGCTAGTAAAGAATTAAAGTAAATATAAGCCGTTCCGTTTGTGGCTACGTGGCTCAGTTGGTCAGAGCGTCAATTTAATAACGCCGTGGTCGCGAGTTCGGTCCCCGGGAGGTACGGAGTGTTATTTTTTGAGGATAATTACTAGAAAAGGTGTCAATTGATAAAAGAAAATTTTTCGTTGACTACACAATATCTTAAGAATTTTGCGAAAACAATTTTTAAGAAGTTTTTTTTTTTTTTTTTTTTTTAATATTAGAAAACACAAAACATTCTTAGATGTTAAAAAAGCTCAAAATTAAAAGTTTCAAGTACAAAATGCATAAATAAATATTTTTAGAAGCTTTATATATATATATATATATATATATATATATATATTATATTATTATATGAAGTTGAATTTGTCATCGCGTTTTCTGTTACGATAAAAAACAAGACGAAAAAAAAAATGTAAACAATTCATTGTATTTCTTAATGGCTCAGTTGGTTAGAGCGTCGTGTTAATTTTTGCAAATAATTAATAGAAACGGTGTTAGTTGATAAAAGGAAATATATCGTTGTGTACACAGTATCCTAATAATTTTTGAAGAGCTTTTTTTTTTAAATAGCTTTTTATCTAGTTACTAAAAAGCACAAAATAAAAATTTAAATAAAAATAAATAAATAAATAAAGTTTTTATAAGCTTTTTATTGAAAATGGATTTCGTTATCGCGTCTTCATGTCACGTTAATAAATATGGCACCGCAACTTTAAAGTAAATGTCAGCAGTTCTTACAGTCGCTAGTTGGCTCAGTTGGTCAGAGCGTCGTTAATGCGATGGTGGTGAGTTCCATCCCCGAAGGATCGATGTGTTAAATTTTGTAGATAATTAATAGAAAATGTGTCAAATGATAAAAGGAAATTTTTCATTGTCTACGCAGTATTCTAAGAATTTTTGAAGAGTTTTTTTAAGAAGCTTTTTTTAGATATTAAAAAGCACAAAAAAAAAAAGTTTTATATATATGTACATATTCTTTTAGAAGCATTTTATTGAAACTGGATTTTTATCATCTTGCCTTTGTGTCATTCTGAAGAAGAAGGCGCCTCCACTTTAATATAAATTTAAACAACCTTTTTCGTCTTCGTTAGCGCATTTGGTTAGAGCGTCATGGTGATAACGCGATGCTCGTGGGTTCGACCCTTGCAAGCCGATGTGTTGCTTTTTTGCAGATCATTAATAGAAACTATGTCAACTGATAAAAGAAAATCTTTCATTGTCTACACATTATCATAAGGAATATTTAAAGAAGCTGTTTTTTGAGTTACTAAAACGCACAAAATAAAAATTTTAATAAAAATATAAATAAAAATAACACTGAAAGCTTTTTTTATTATTATTGTGTAGCCCTAACAAGCCCAAAATAAAAATTTATTCTTGCAGAGACATGCTATAAAATCATAAAAGTGTCAACAACAAGAAAATTTTAAAGAAAAATATAGATATTTCACTTTTGCAAAAGGTGAAAAATTTTAAATATTCTATATATTTTAAAAAGCATTCGAGAACAATGTTCCTTTTGTATAAGTATTTGTGAGATTTTTCTAGAATGTTCTATGGTTTTTCTTGACAGTTAGACTTTTGGTTAGAACGTCATGCTGATAATGCAATGATCGTTGGATTCGGTCCTCGAAAGATGATATAGTACTTTTTTTCCAGATAAATAATCGAAAAAAAAAAAAATGTCAATTGATAAAAGACAATCTTCCGTTGTCTACAAAATATCCTAAGAAATTTTAATTAGTTTTTTTTAAGAAGCTTTTTTCTTTTTGTAACTAAAAAGCACAAAATAAAATTTAAGTAAAAAATCATTTTTTAAAATTAGAAGCTTTTTACTGTGAAGCCCTAAAAAGCATAAAATAAAATTTATTCTGGCAAAGACATGCTACAAAGAAATGAAAGTTTCAACACTAAGAAAATTTTAGAGAAAAGTATAAGTACTTTCCTTTTCAAAAGATGAAAATTTTTTAATGTTCAAAATATTTTAAAAAGCTTTCGAGACATTTGAAATTTCTGGCCAAACGAACGATTATATAAAAACTAATAACTAAGAATATTGGTCTCGAAAGGTTTTTAAAATATTTTGAACATTAAAAAATTTTCATCTTTTGAAAAGGAAAGTACTTATACTTTTCTCTAAAATTTTCTTAGTGTTGAAACTTTCATTTCTTTGTAGCATGTCTTTGCCAGAATAAATTTTATTTTATGCTTTTTAGGGCTTCACAATAAAAAGCTTCTAATTTTAAAAAATGATTTTTTACTTAAATTTTATTTACAGTGTAGACAACACAATAAAGAAAAAGAAAAGAAAAGGGACTTTGCGTATTCGATTTTAGCTCCATAGTTTACGCTGGCAAAAGTATACACGGGTGTCATTTACCGCATCTTTTACCGATGATAAAATCTGAACCATTTAAACACTAATGCATAAAAATAGCTAATTAAGCATTACTGTTTAAAATATAAAAATAGGTGGACGTAAAATTGTTAATATTTCCCGATAAACCATAAAACAAATCGTAAAATTTGATAGTATTAAACTAAGTACGATTAAAAATTTTAAAAATGTATTAGGATGTCGAATAAGTTCTCGTTTTTTATTTGTATGCAGGGATGGGAGAGTTTCGCTTTTTCTGCAACTAATATTTCTATACAAAATTTATTATTATATTTATAGAGTAATTTTTGTAATTTTACAGATTAGAAATATTTGTACACTGTAAAAAATATGTCCTATTTGCTGCCAGAAATTCTCTGTAATTTGAGAAAATACGCGTAATTTACGAAAAAATTATGTTGTCAGAACGTATTTTTTGTTATTACAGAAAATTTCTGGCAGCAGATAGGGTATATTTTTTACAGCGAGGAAAATACTGGTGGCTAAAACAGCAGAAATCTTCCATCCCTCTGTATACAATGCAAATAAAGGAGACTTAAAATATGACCAAAAAAAAAAAAAAAAAAAGACTGAAAAAGCATTTAAGGCACTTAAATGGCTTAATATAGAGCTTAGACATAATAGATATCTTAATTTAAGACACCTTTTGTGTCTTTGTTGTGCAAATGAACTAATATCAAGTGTCTTAATAAAGTGATATATCTTAAAGTAAGACATTTAAGGTGAGTCTCTTAAATTTTAAAATGGCTTTTAAAATAAAACGTTTCAGATTTCATCATTGGCTGTTCGGCAGGATGGTAGTGGCGCCACCTATTCATGGAAATCAAAACGATGTTTATCATACAAAAATACAATTTTAATATAATAATTTCATTTAATTTTAAGAATTTTTAACTTAACAGCGGCAAAAAATCATTTTTTTAAATTGAAATTTTAATGCAAATAAAAATTTTTAAATCTCTTTTATTGAAGGGAAAAAAAAAATCAGTAAGTGATTTTATTTATAAGACTTTTTTTTTAATCATATCAGGTGAGAAAGTGTAGTCGCACTTATTTTACTACTAG
Organism: Salticus scenicus; assembly: GCA_963930645.1. Taxonomy (NCBI): domain Eukaryota; kingdom Metazoa; phylum Arthropoda; class Arachnida; order Araneae; family Salticidae; genus Salticus; species Salticus scenicus. The sequence continues at coordinate 289,244,930 of OZ005657.1, read as the reverse complement.
TTAGGGACTTATTCAATTCCATGATGTAAAATAACTTAAATATGTCAAATTTTAATAGATAACCCATTAAAATATTTTAATTACTGTTATTTAATTAAATTTAATTACTGTTATTTATCTACATTTATGTAAAAATACTGCTTAAAATAATGAAATAATTACAAAAATTGCGCTTTGTTCAAATGCAAAATTAGAAAATTTAAATGATCTCAATATAAGAATTTTAGGTTTAACATAACAGATATGCAAAAATGGTACGTGAAGTGCATCCTATTTTTGCATCCATGGATGTACGTGATGTGCATCCATGGAATTATGTTAAAAATACTTAATAAAAAACTCTTTTAGTCGCGAAACTTATTTGGTTGAAAGAAATGTTACATTTTATTTAAAGCTTTCTCGTATAAAAAAATAAAGAAAAAAATAAATCCAAAGAAATAATAAAATAAATTTAACGCGTATAGTGAATAAAGATCTCTTTCTTTTTTCTTAAATACTTGTTCCTGCGTTCTAAGAAAATATTGTATTTTTTCTACTTTCCAATTTTTTAACTGTACATGAAAAGGGGAGAGAATTGCTTTGACCCGTACGCATCCAAGGTTATTTTTCATGGGGTCGTGAGTCGTTATTGGCGCGAAGAAGGTGGATTCCATCAACTTGCGAAGTGTGTCTTTAAAAAAATAATAATAATAAGAGAGGTTTTTCCATGTAAGTTTAGCTTTTCCGTTTGGCAACTGGGGATATTCCCCTCTTTATTATTCACGCGCTTCCTCAGCAGAGTTGGAGTGGAGAAGCTATGTGCATGAGGTAGTTATTTGATACGTTGTAAAAACAAAAGGGGCCTCGGCCTCTGTTTAAGATCCTTTTGGCACCTTGGGCCCCATGCAACAAGTCTCAAATAGTTCGAATTTCTTGTAAAAAAACTGAGAGGCGTTTAATTTTTTAGTGTCAAGAATAAAGAAATATTCAAGACCTCTGCTTTTGAGTAACCTGCGATACTGTTGGCGACTATACGAAAAAAAATTGTGATTGTGGTGATGTTGCTTGTGGTAAAACCTGCTTACTGATAGTCTTTAGTAAAGGTCAATTTCCTGAAGTGTACATGCCCAATGTATTTGAGATCTGGGAGGCGGAAAAATGTGTAACGGAAAGATGGTGTAAGCGGAAAAAAAGGGTAATGGAAAAATGGGTAAGCGGAAAAAAGGGTAGCGGAAAAAAGGGTAGCGGAAAAATGGGTAACGAAAGAATGGGTAATTTGCGAATTGCTACTTGCGAATCATGTACTGAAATTGCCCCAAATTATGCCATACAGTTAAACTATGTTTCGAAGCCATTTCATCTTTGTTACTGATTATTTATTTCTCCGTCAGTTAAAAATTTATTATTTTAAGAGGACTGAATATAAAAAGTCTTTCACAGAATCCTTTTCAGTTAAAAAAAAGTAAATAAATAAAATAAATAAATAAATTAAGTTTTCATTTATTAATTTATTCACGTATTTACTATTTATGAAATTTTAATTATTTTTTAAAAGAATTCATAATGTTAAAATAATAATTATAATAATAATTGAAAAGAAAAAGAAATGAAAGAAAATATTGGAAAGAGAACAGTGTAGAATGGAGACTATTTTTATTTTTCGGGCAGAGATAAATAGAAAAGCTTTGTTTCAGTTAAGCGATGGCAGGCGTTTGACTGAAATTCCCTTTTTTTTCAAATGGGGCTATATTACTTCTGTTATGTCTTATTATGTTTCTTAAGAAATGACAAGTAAATAAACAAGCTAATAAATACTATGATTTTATATATAATATTTTGTGATTATTATTATTATTTTCTCTCTTTTCTTTTCTTCTTCTTCTTCTTTTTTTTTTTTTTTTTTTTTTTTTTAAATCAGCAATCACAAGTTTAAAAATAATTTTATACAAAAATATATCGTTCAGTTATATTTAAATGCTGACTAGCTAGTTTCTGGTTAATTCATGAATAGATTGTGTTAACTAAAAGTGTAAAATTTTTAAATTTTATACTTATTCACAAAAGGAAATTAATTTTTTTTTCTTTAAGTAAATAAAGCCTAAAACGAATGACTAGAATATGGATCTCGGAAAAAAGGGCACCCGGAAAAAGGGCACTTTTCCATTTCGCAAATCGCAAAATAATAAATATTAAGTAATGAATTTAAAAAATGACTTTCAAATTACATTTTTTGAAATTTCAATTGATTTGGTACTAGCAGCAGATTAAAAAAAAAAAAATGTTTTTATATCAACTCTTACCGATTTTAATGAAACTTTGTATAATCACGTACAATTTGTGAAAAAATTATAGTAAGTGTCAGACATACTTGGGGGGAGGTTAAAGAAGGCGGGGGGGGGGGGGGGGCAGAGGAAAATAAAATGATATTTTATATCACCATTTTACTGACTTTAATCATATATTTTACAACTATCACTTACTTTTTATGAAGATAACAGTGAGTACATTATGTACTTGGGGGGGCAAGGGTGGCAGATGGAAATGAAATATATTCTTCATTAAACTACCCTATTTTTGATTTTTTTTTTTTTTTTTTTTTTTTGTATAATCACGTATAATTTATGAAAAAAATATAGAAAGTGTCAGACATACATTGGTGGGGGGGGGGGAGAGGAAAATAAAATAATTCTATAACTATCACTTACTTTTTATGAATATCACAATGAGTGTATCATATATCTGGGGGGGGGACAAGGGGGGCGCAGATAAAACTAAAATGTATTATTTTTGCACTACCGCATTGTCGGTTAAAAAAAAACTTTATATATCTACAACTTTCTGCTTATGTAAAATTACAGTGAGTGTACACATATCTGGATGATTTGTTAACAGAGGGGGGGCAGAGTGAAGAAATTTTTTTGTTTTTATATCACCATGCTACTTATTTATATGAAGCTTTGTACGAGTATCCCTTTCATTTATTAAAATTATAGTGAAAGTTACCTATAGTTGATAAGGGGGGAGGGAAGGGGGCAGATGAAAAATTTATTATCGTTTGTTTTATTGTTTTATTTGCATTTTGTGTAAATATCATTTACTATTAATGAAAAATTACAGTGAGGTACACAAAAATGCGATGTATGGTTTAAATTTGTAAAAAAGTTACTCAAAAATTAATTTTCTTCTTTTAATCTGTCTCTTTTGTCTTCCTCCAATGTATAAATAAAAAAATTACACTCTCGTTGATGTTTAGCATCAGTTTTATAAGGAGAAATTAAGAAAAGTGCCCTTTTTTCCAGATTGCGGAAAAAAGGGCACTTTTCTTAATTGTTACTTGTAAAATACTTGCTAAACATGGACGATAGCAAAATTTTTTTGTTTCTACGAGGGGAGGGGGAAACAGATGAAAGAAAAAAATTCTGTTTTAAAATAATCGTTTACCAATGTTTGATATTAACTTTTAATTAATGTCTGATATTAAAAATTTATTGAATTTTTGGATTGCGGAAAAAGGGCGTTTTTCCTAATTTCTCATTGTAAAACTGATGCTAAACAACAACGAGAGTGTACGTTTTTTTTTATTTCTACATGGGGAGGACAAAAGAGACAGATTAAAAGAAGAAAATTCATTTTTGAGTAACATTTTTACAGATTTAAATCCTTCATTGAATTTTTGCATACCTCACTGTAATTTTTCATAAATAGTAATTGATAGTTGCACAAAATGTAAATAAAACAATAAACAAACGATAATAAGTGTTGTTAAAAAAGATTATTTTATTTTCCATCCCCCCCCCCCCTTATCAACTTTAGTTAACTTTCACTATAAATTTCATAAAATGAAAGTGATAGTGGTACAAAGTTTCATATAAGTAGGTAGCATGGAGATGCAAAAACAAAAATTTTCTTCGCTCTGCCCCCTTCACCCCCCCTTAGCAAATCATCCAGATATGTGTATACTCCCTGTAAGTTTTCATAAGCAGAAAGTTGCATAGACACGAAGGTCTTTTTTAAAATTAACAATGCGGTAGTTTAAAGAATAAATATTTTACTTCTATCTTCCCCCCCTTGTCCCCCTCCCAGATATATAATACACTCATTGTGACCTTCATAAAAAGTAAGTGATAGTTATAGAATATGTCATTAAAATCGGTAAAATGAGGATATAAAAAATATTTCATTTTCCTCTGTCCCCCCACTCTTTAACCCCCCCTCCCTCAAGTTTGTCTGACACTTACTGTGATTTTTTTCACAAATTGTACGTTATTATACAAAGGTTTTGTTTAAATCGATAATAGTGTAGTTTTAAGAAGAATATATTTTATTTCCATCATCACCCCTTGCCCCCCCCCCAGGTATTTAATACACTCATTGTAATCTACTTAAAATTATAAATTATGCGTGATTATACAAACTTTTTTAAAATCAGTAATAGGGTAATTTAAAATAGAATATATTTCATTTCCATCTGCTCCCTCTTGACCCCCCCCCCCGGGTATATAATACACTCACTGTGATCTTCATAAAAAGTAAGTGATAGTTATAAAATATATCATTAAAGTCCGTAAAATTGTGATATAAAACATCATTTTATTTTTCTCTGCCACCCTCCCCCCTCCCCTTCCTTTAACACTCCCCTCCCACAGTATGTCTATCGGTAAGAGTTGATATAAAAACAATTGTTTTGTTTTTTTCAATCTGCTTATATTCCTTTCCCCTTCTTCCCACTGCTACTACATACTAAATGAATGTTGTACCAAATCAATTGAAATTTCAAAATAAGCAATTTGAAAGTCAATTTTTAAATTCATTACTTGATATTTATTATTTTGCGATTTGCGAACTGGAAAAGTGCCCTTTTTTCCGGGTGCCCTTTTTTCCTGGTGCCCTTTTTTCCGAGATCCATATTCTAGTCATTCATTTTAGGCTTTACTTACTTAAAGAGAAAAAAAAATAATTTCTCTTTGTGAATAAGTATAAAATTTAAAAATTTCACGCTTTTAGGTAAAATCTATTCATGAATTAACCAGGTCAGCATTTAAATATAACTGAACGATATATTGTAATAATATGGATAATAAGATAATTTTGTATAAAATTATTTTTCAACTTGTGATTGCTGATTAAAAAAAAAATAATAATAAAGAAAATAAAGAAAGAAAAGAGAGAAAATAATAATTATAATCATAAAATATATAAAATCATAGTATTTATTTGCTTGTTTATTTACTTGTCATTTCTTAAGAAAAATAAATAACATAAGTAATATAGCCCTTTTCAAAAATTACTAACCATGCCTACAATTTCAAAAAGTAAAAAGTTACATTCAAGGCACTCGGAGAAATTTACAATACAACTACAGGTATTCTTTCAGCTATTCCTTGTCCATTTTCCACGAAACCTGAAAAGTCGAATAAACCACTAGTATATCTTAAAACAGGATTTGGCACACATGCAGATTTATGCAATAGAGGGGAAGATGAATTTCCGAATTTCCAATGACTTTCCGAAGCATGATAAAAACTAGAGAACGCTTCTAAGAAAGGGAATTCCAGTCAAACACCTGCCATCGCTTAACTCAAAGAAGCTTTTCTATTTATCTCTACCCGAAAAATAAAAATAGTTCCATTCTACACCGCTCTATTTCCAACATTTTCTTTAATTTCTTTTTCTTTTTCTTTTCTTCTTCTTCTTTTTTTTTTTTTTTTTTTTCTCAATTATTATTATAATTATTATTTTAACATTATAATTTCTTTTAAAAAATAATTAAAATCTCATAAATAGTAAATACGTGAATAAATTAATAAATGAAAGCTTATTTTATTTTATTTTATTTTATTTTTTAACTGAAAAGGATCCTGTGAAAGATTTTTTGTATTCAGCCCTTTTAAAATAATAAATTTTTAACTGTCGGTGAAATAAATAATCTGTAACAAAGAGGAAATGTCTTCGAAACATAGTTTAACTCTATGGCATAATTTGGGGGCAATTTAAGCATATGATTCGTAAGTAGCAATACGCAAATTACCCATTCTTGCGTTACCCATTTTTCCATTACCCATTTTTCCGCTTACCCTTTTTTCCGTTACCCTTTCTTCCGCTTACACATTTTTCCATTACCCTTTCTTCCGCTTACACATTTTTCCGTTACCCATCTTTCAGTTACCCATTTTTCCGGGATCCTTGAAAACTAATGTGGCCGATATGGAAGCAAGGTGGAACTAGCTCTTTGGGATACAACTGTTCAAGAAGATTATGAGCGTTTAACCCTTTAAAGTTCACTACATATTTCCTTTTGAAAATTGTGAAATTAATTTAAAAAATGACTTTTAGACGCATCACTGATCATAAATATACAAATGAAAAAGAATAGCATTTTTTATTTTCCAGAAATTTATGATTTCACAATGAAATCAATGAACGGTAACGGGCTACTTTTTCTCCTTAAACAAACTATAATATAAAAGTTGCAGAGAATAAATCAGATACTTTAGAAATCTAAAACATTTATATTTTGACTTTATTAACAAATTCAAATAATGATTTATTCAGAAAAGAAGCAAGTGTGGTGTAAGCAGTGTTACAGAACCAGGCGCCTAGCCAAACGTTGCTGCTACAGCTCTGGCTTTATTGTTTATTTTTACTTTTTACTTTCTCTTACCCATAAGGTAGAGAAAGTATTGTTTTTGGGTCAAATTTTCGAACGCGAGATTTTGTTATATTTACACGTTTTGAGGTTCCCTGTGTATGTCTGTGTGATGTCTGTGTGTCTGTGTGTTTGTCTGTATGTCTGTCTGTTATCAGCATATCTCAAAAACTAATTATGGCAGAAAGTTCAAACTTGGTATTCTATATATGTATCATATAGGGATGCTACAGTAAGCTTTTCGTTAAGATCAAGCAAATGGTTTGTGTACAGGGACAATCAAGAGAATTCTAATACATTACGTCTATGGGGGAAATTGCAGGAAAGTACAGTTTGACGTCTATAGACTGCACTAAACCAAATGAAACGAATATATATATTTTGTAATAGAGATAGTTAACTGTGAAATTTTTTTTTGTGTATGTAGGAGCCTCGCCTCCCCCCCTGGGGGGAAGTCCCCCCTCGAGGAGAGTAAATTTTCATGATGGGTATCTTTCAAAAGAGCTCGCCAATACCTTTAAAACGAATGGTTGAACCATCGATCTGCGATAATTTAAAACAAAGTTATCGATTTTTTTTACTTTTAACGAAAAAAAAACTTAGAAAAAAAAATCGTACTTTTTTTTTTTTTAATTTTGAGAATAAAATGGACTTTTTTTTGGATATTTGGTGTTATACTACTTCTCTAATATGGAAATCGTCTGCATTATCATGAAAGATAATTTTTTTAAATAATAATTTTAATAAATTATTTTTTAAAAACCGACTTATTTTTTAATAACCGAATTAAATTCTATATAAATGTAGGTGCATTAATGAAACGGGGGGTTGAGGGGGGCGGTAGCCCCCTCACACAGAACTAATTATCATATAAAACTCTTCAGAAGCCTAATATGAATTGTTTAACATAGGTTTACATAACAGTACTCGTTAACTTACCTATTAATCTGCAACCTGTATTTATTGTATTAAATTTCAGGGTAAGAGAAAGTCGTGTGAGTGACACACCAGATTATTTACTTCAATTATTTTACCAGAAAAAAAAAACTTTATATTCATAATTGCAAAACGTTTAGTACATATAAATTATTCAAAAAGAAAAAAATTATATAAAGATATATACGGACATACATACTTATATATATATATATATATATATATATATATATATATATATATTCATATAATTCCAGAAATGATATTTTAAGAAATTGCGGAGAATCCAGGAAATGTTCACATTCTACTCCTACCTTATGTCTTGCGAAATTTGACCTTTACTGCAGTTTGGTTTCATTTTACATAACTTTTCAGACAGTTCTGTTTGTTTATATAAAAAAATGAAAATTGCGATTTATGACTAAGAAAGGTTATAGTAAGTTCATGTGCTATTATTTAAAATAAATACTTTTTCTTTATTTTTAAAATTGATACAATTTTAGAAAATTAAAGTGACTTCTATATCTGGCTTCATCTGAAATAGCATTTTTTGGATTTTGCTGTAGTGCAAAGAGAATGAATAACAGTTTAATATTTTATTAGTAGTTTGTAAAAATACTGAAAAATTGCTGGAAATAAAAGTGTAATGTTTGGTTTCTGGGCGAATCCAATGAACGTTAAAGGGTTAAAGGAAGGGATATTTCAGGATCATTGGGGTGAATAGGCAGTTTGGAGAACTTCTCCTTTTGCCCAGTAGAGCTCGCGGTTCTCGAATCTGATTTCTATGGACGGTGAAGAGTCGCCTTAACCCTTTAACGTTCATTGGTTTCACCCAGAAACCAAACATTGTACATTTTTCTTTTTTGCAGCAATTTTTCAGTATTTTTACAAAGTGTTAATAGAATATCAAACTCTTATCCATTCTCTTTGCACTACATTGCAGCACTACAGCAAAACCCAAAAAATGCTATTTCAGATGAAGCCAGATATAGAAGTCACTTTAATTTTCTAAAATTGTATAAAGTTTAAAAATAAAGAAAAAAATATTTATTTTAAAAAATAGCACATGAACTTACTTCTCCGTCATAAATCGCAACTTTCAATTTTTTATATAAATAAACAGAACTGTCCGAAAAGTTATGTAAAAGTTAAATTTCGCAAGACATAAGATAGGAGTAGAAAGTGAACATTTCCTGGATTATCGGCAATTTATTAAAATATCATTTTCTGGAATTATATGAATAGATATATATATATATAAGTATGTATGTGGGTAATATCTTTATATAAATTTTTTCTTTTTAAATAATGCATATGTACTAAACACTTTGCAATTATGAATGTAAAGGTTTTTTTTTTTTTTTTTTTTTTTCTGGTAAAAAAATTAGTATAATTAATTTTATGTATAAATTCGTAAATTTTTAAATAAAATAAAAGATTAAATAATAAAACCAGAGCTGTAGCAACAATGTTTGGCTAGGCGCCTAGTGCTGTGACACTGCTTACACCACACTTGCTTCTTTTCTGAATAAATCATTTGAATTTCTTAATAAGTAAGTCAAAATATAAACGTTTTAGATTTCTAAAGTATCTGATTTATTCTCTGCAACTTTTATATTAGTTTGTTTAAGGAGAAAAAATAGCATGTTACCGTTCATTGGATTCACTGTGAAACCATAAATTTCTGGAAAATAAAAAATGCTGTTTTTTTTCATTTGTATATTTATGATCAGTGATGCTTCTAAAAGTCATTTTTTAAATTAATTTCAAAATTTTCAAAAGAAAATATGTAGTGTAGAGGTCTGCACGGGCCGGAATTTTGAGGTCCGGGCCCGGCCCGACAAAAAACGATAAAATCAGGCCCGACCCGGCCCGGTCCGATTCAAAAATATGAAAATAAATAAATAAATAAATAAAGGCCTTCCTACGAAAAAGATTTTTAGTATGTGTTTTGCAGAGGTTTTATATAGCGAAGCAATAAAATCTTCTGTAACAAAACTGCTGAACTTTTACAAGATAATTATATATAAACGAAAGTTCATTATTGCAGATGTGCAGAAGGCACAAAGACAGACAGAAAATCAAATCGAAAGCAATAACAATCATCAAACAATATAGGACAGTATTTAAAATAGTTATTATTACTAAAAATGCACGTGCAACCATTTCCTCTTATATACCGTAATGTAAACGAATCTTTCATGTGATCCGGTAAACAAAATTTTAATACTAATCCAACCATATTCAATAAAAAAGAGGCTTTTGTACATGCTAAAAATGATGCTTACTTTCATTCAGTGCACTGGAGAAAAGAAAAAGGAGTTTAGAGAAAAAGTTACAGCGGCAGGATTTTTGTAGCCTTCATATCACCTAAACTCTACACATAATAGGACACAAAGCCTTATACACAGTAACGTATCTAATTTATTTTGCTTGAACATGTGCACAAACTAGTAGTGTCATACATATTATTTTGAATAGGAAACCATTTAATATAACTTGAAATAAAATATATTAATTTCGAGACATTGTAAAAATATTTGCGGAAAATCAGATCGCGAACAGACAGACTGGTAAGCAAATAAATTGAAATTACAGACATGTTTAACAAAATAAAATTTTATGTGATATACCAGCCTATAAAATTATGTGATATAAATGACTGAAGAAATATTTTATCATTTTCCTATTTCGTTGATTAACGAGGAAACCAGAAAAAGATTCGGGCCGACACGGCCCGGAAAAAATTTCATTCAGGCCCGGCCCGGCCCGAGTACACACAAAAAATTCGGTCAGAGCCCGGCCCGAGAACAAATTGAAAAATTTAGCCCGGCCCGTGCAGACTTCTAATGTTGTGAACTTTTAAGGGCTAAATCGTCAAGTTGTTAATGCGATAGTCGTGGGTTTGATACTCGGTGGCGGATGTGTTTGGCAGGTAATTAATAGATATGATGTCAATTGTAAAAAAAAAAAAAAAAAAAATCATTGTCTATACAGTATTTCTAAGAAATTCTTATTAGGTTTTTCAAAAGCTTTCTATTAGTTACTAAAACGCACAAAATAAAAATTTAAGTGAAAAAAAAAAAAAAAAAAAAAAAAAAGTCTTAAAATAAATATTTATTCTTGAAGAGATGTGGCTATAAAAAAATCAACATGTCATCAATCGGTAAATTAAAAATATATGTATATAGATGTTTCACTTTTGCAAGAGATGGAATATTTTAACTAATCAAAATATTTTAAAAAGCATTCGAGAACAACATTCGAGATTCTTTTAATATTTGTTAGATTTTTTTTTTATTTTTATTTTTTTATTTTTTTTATTTTTTTTATTAATTAAAATATGAAAATAATTTCTTTATAATAGCTTGAAAATTAGCCATTGAAAATATTAGTTTTGAATTTAATTGTTGCCAAAAAAGTTTTCCAGTTCATTGTTTTTGACAAAAAAAAGAAATATATTTTTACGCGAATAATGAAATTTTGCTACTGAATATCGAAACTAAAATATTTAATAGATGTTGACATTGAAATCTTTGAAATCGTAGTTCCCAAATAATAACAAATCTACCTTTCGCCGATAAATACTCAAATTGAAGAACCCGGAATAGACCTTTCTACAGGCAGTGGTAATATGGACCTGATGCAGTGCGGGTGGAAAAAGACCTGCCGTAGGCAGCAGACACTCGAAGTAAGGTTTAGGGCAATTTCAATGTAGTTTTTTTTTTTTTTTTTTTTTTTTTTTTTTAATAATGTGATATAAAAAATAAACAGTGATTCAATTCTTTTGAAAAATCATTTAAATATAGTGGCCAGCGAAGCGGACGTAGCCTGCTAGTAATATATATATATATATATATATATATACACTAAGTGCCAAAAAAAAAAAAGCCGCACTTGGATATTTTCCTTTACCATTTTTTCAACCGCCAATTTTATCATTTAAAAAGCAAATTTTTGAACAGATTTTATTACGTCGCCACGTACACTCTAGGATTGAGCCCAGTGTTAAAAATAAAATGCAACTGTCAGGAAAATTATAATTTTAGAAAGTATTTCAAAAATGGCAAGTATAAGGCATTTAACGATGCCACAAATAGCTTTAATTTTAGAATGAAAGTCAAAAATATTTTAATACGTGAGATGGCAAATTAATTATGTGTTAACGAAATATTCCTGAGATGATTTTTAGGAGCATATAAAATTTTTTTGTCTGTTTAAACGGAAAATGTGTCTTTAGGCGGCCATGTTGTCCATCCAAGCGAGATGATGGCAAGTTAAGAAACAAAAGTTTAAAAAAATCGGATTGTACATGCTCATAACTTAGAAAAGATTAAAAAATAAATAAAAAAAAAGTGCATAGCAAAGTTATTTCTTTAAAAACAGTGCGGGAACAATTAAACAAAGTATGTTAAAAACCAGAAGATCTCCAAAAAAAAAAATCTGATGTGGGCACCACATGACTTCCTTATACACTTTTAGAAATATACATAAGGTTAAAAAACATTGTCATTGGACCCGAAATAGTTGGCTAAATATATTTTTAAAAAAAATGAATTATCACCGTGTTCTGAGCTTTTCTGAAAGTTAGTTAAAAACCGATGCAAGATTTGTACTTGTAACGCTGACGAAAGCAGCAGGAACCCGAAAAAAATGGCTAAAAATATTTAAAAAATTTATTTTCACCGTGTTCTGAACTATTCTCAAAGTTTCAAATGTCTAGCTAGTCGGGAAGTTAATTAAATAAATTTTCTGTTGAACCATATAAACGCTGTTGAAGGCAGCAGTCACCTGAAAGAGTTGGCTAAAAATATTTAAAAAAAGCATTGTCACCGTGTTCTGAGTTTTTCCAGAAGTTTTAAATGTCTAGCTAGTCGGGAAGTTAGTTAAAAATCGATTGCAAGATTTGTACTGGTAACGCTGCCGAAGACAGCAGGGACCCTAAACAGTTGGCTAAAAATTTTTAAAAAATGCATTTTCACCGTGTTCTGATCTAGTCTCCAAGTTTCAAATGTCTAGCTAGTCAAGAAGTTAGTTAAATAAATTTTCTGTTGAATCCCATAAACGCTGCTGAAGGCAGCAGGTATTAGAAACAGTTGGCTAAAAATATTTTTAAAAAACATTGTCAACGTGTTCTGAACTTTTCTGAAAGTTTCAAATGTCTAGCTAGTCGGGAAGTCAGTTAAATTGCAAGATTTGTCCAAACCGTTTTTGATTTATTACCGTTTTTTGATACATTTTGGCCATTATGAACCTAATTTTCCTAAATATCTCCAAAACGGAAAATCATACAAAGTCCAAAAAGGGAGGTGCACAACTAGATGTTATAAAAAACCTATGTACCAATTCGCAACTTTCTACGTCCAACCGTTTTTCAGTTATGCGACATACTCACACACACACACACACACAGACACACACACATACAGACGTCACGAAAAATCGAAAAGTCCCTTATATCTCTAAAACGAGAGCTCGTGTTAAGACGGCACTTGGAGGTGTACAACTAAACATCATGACAGTCACACGTATAAATTGGCAACATTCAGCGATCATTCGTTTTCGAGCAATGTGAAATGCAAAATCCATTTCGCAAATCGGGATTACTATACTTCCTTATACTTTGTATAAGGAAGTAAAAAAGTCATTACTAAGGAAAAGAATTAAAAAAAAAAAAAAAAAAAAACAAGACTTCAGTTGACCAAACATTTTAAAAACATTATCAGTTAATTATTAGGCCGAACTGGTTTTCTCTGATGAGTCAAGTAGATTTTATTTCGGGCTGATAAAAAAAAAAAAAATAATAATAATAATAAATAAACTAGTAAGATGATAAAAATGCCACCGAATTATTGAAAATTGCATTCATAAAACAGTGACACATTCTCCGTACATTATCGTACGGAGGTGCATAAATTTTTAATGAGTCGGGCAAATTTTTATGCTCAAGGGATCAATTAACTCGAAATAAAACGCGCCCATTATAAAAACGGCGCCTGGCCGACTATTTTAAAGGTATCTCAGACTTTCCTGTAAATAGAATTTCAAGATGATATTGCACCTTACTAAAGGGCGTCTGTGATGCGTTTGTTCGATTCAAATTGTTAAAACTATCTATCCTATCCCATGAGCATCTATAATTTTGTAAGCAATCATATCTTTTTTAACTTTAAGTTAAATCCCACAAAAAATATGGCAGAATTTCTTTTTTATCAGACTTGAAAATACCCCTAATCTCATTCCGCTCGAAAATTTTAGTCTATAAAAAAGCGCGGAAAAGGGGTGAGGATTAAAAAATTGCAGCCTACAACTCTGCAAGGACAAGAAAAAATTATTTATGATATTTGGCACAGAGAAATTGTCTATATTTATATTAAAACACTGCATAATACTATGCCATTGCGCAATAAAGCAGTAATTCCATATAAAGGTGGAATAACTCAATGCAGAATACATATTTTCATTAAAAATTGCTTAGATCTAACAAACAAATAGTTTTATTTCAGGTATTAACCTTCCAGCGGGCGCTCTGCTTATACGAACATGAAAAATCGCGCATATTTTTTACACACACTACTGTAAAATATGTATTTTAAAGTATCTGAATATTTTAATTATACTATAACCATTTGAAGATTAATAAGAACATTCAATTAAAACTTTTATTCATTGAATAAAAAAAAAAAAAAAAAAAAAAAAAAAAAAAAAAGAATGAAACTGAAAGCAAAAAATCAATATAAAATAATCAATGAAACATCGGAATTATTTGAAAATAAAATAAAGAATATAGTTGATGTTTTGTCGTTTTTAATAAAAAGTGTAAAGTTAAAAGTTAATTAATTTTAAAAATATTTAAAATAAAAACAACAAAGAATCATTTTAAACAGCGAAAAAAAAAAAAAAAAAAAATCAAATATAAAAAAGCATTACATGAACGGACGCGCGTATTTTTCAAATAAAAATAGCAAATATACAGCTTCATATCATTGTCTCGAGGTTCAAAAGATAACTAAAAATAGATCAATATATACTGAGTGAATAGCCAAAGATAAGTGTTCCAAATGCTCTCTGACTTTAAGATATACAATGAGATTCACCGCTAGTGTATCTCTCATATACGCGCGCCCGTTGGATGGTTAAAATCTAACTTGTTTATATCATATAATAAATCATAATACATACAAAGTATATGTTTATTACATTACGTTTAAAAAGAATGTTTTATGTAGATTTTTAATAATTACTTCGTAGAGTGTAATAAAGTGAATTATTAAATCAAAAATGTCCATATGTACCATTTCATCTCTTTGATATTATGCAAACATGACAGTTTTATTTGTTTCAACCATTAGTTTTGAAGTTATTACAAATGAAAAAGATATAAGGTCATTGTGCCTAATGCGACGTGATTTTTGGTAAGTTTATCGCATTTAGGAAACTTATGACATTTTAGTAAACAAATAAGTATGAAAAGAAAGAGAAAATGGTTGAACATTACATTGGTAGTTCTAAACTTGTGTTTTGTGTCATTTCTTTTTAAGAAATTAAAAAAATATCTGTAATTTATGAAAAAATATACCAGCGTCGCATTTAGGAAATTTTTGTCGCATTTAAGGTACTGTATCCTAAATGCGATGTTCAAACTTCCTAATTGCGATAATGCATTTAATGTATGGGAGTTAATTGAATGTTAATAACACTTTCCAAAGAAGGTTGAAAACTGTTATTGACTTCGGTTTGGGTCTGTCCGTCTGTCTGCCCGTCTGTCTATCCGTCAATCCATCCCTACGTCTGCCCGTCTGTCTGTCCGTGCACTAACTCCCGTAAATATTCATGGAACTTGTTGAAACTGATATATATTATTCAAGTTACTTATAACATATTGAAAATGGAATGTGTAGCTCTACTGGTTTGTATACAGGAACACCCGAAAGTATTCCAAAGCATTATGTTCTATGGAAGGTATTTTCATAAACCATATTTTATTACCGTTACTTTACACATATCTTGATGAAATTGAAATATGTTATTCAACATTACTATCGGATGTTCCCCATTGAAAATGGAGTAAATACCATCATTAGTTTGAATACAGGGAAACTCGAAAGTATTCCCTAAAGCATTGCGTTCTAATAGAGATATTTCTATAAACCAAACTTTAAAAACTTTACTTTGCACAAATCTTAATGAAAGTAAAATATGTTAGTCATATGCACTAAAGAATGCATTCCATAGAATAAAGTATGATTAGCGTTAGATTTACAGGGACAAACAAAAATATTCAGTTATACTAAGGGCTATTGCAAATTTGTTGGAAATGCAGTTTCGTTTACATTAAACGTTTTTATTACTTTCTAAATGTTTTTAACACTTTCCAACAAAGTTGAAAGGTTTTAATAACTTCGGTTTGTCTGTCTGTCCGTTTATCGGCTGTCTATGCATTTGTCTGCCCGCGCTTTAATTAGCGTTATTACTTATGGAATTTCTTGAAACTGATACATATTATTAAAGTTTAGTATAGGATGTTCCCTATTGAAAATGAA
Organism: Salticus scenicus; assembly: GCA_963930645.1. Lineage (NCBI taxonomy): Eukaryota > Metazoa > Arthropoda > Arachnida > Araneae > Salticidae > Salticus > Salticus scenicus. The sequence continues at coordinate 289,228,826 of OZ005657.1, read as the reverse complement.
GTGTGTACCTCTACTAGTTAGTTCACAGGGGCACCCGAAAATATTCCAAAGCATTGTGTTCTGTGAGAGGTATTTTTATAAACCATATTGCATTACCGTTACTTTGCACATACCTTAATAAAATTGAAATGTTATTCAAGTTCACTATCGGATGTTTCCCATTGAAAATAGGGTAAATACCTTCATTGGTTTGTATACAGGGACACCCGAAAGTACTTCAAAGCATTGCGTTCAAAGAGAGGTATTACAATATGAACTAAATTTTGATTCCTTTATTTTACCCAAATTTTAATGAAACTGAAATATGTTATTCATATGCATAAAAGAATGCTATCTACAGAATGAAGTGTGACTAGCATTAGATTTACAGGGCCACACAAAAATATTCAGCTACATTGAGAGCTTTTATTGAAAATTTGCTGTAATTGTATTTTCGTTTACATTGAGTGATTTAATAGTTTTTAACATTTTTTAAGTCTGAACGTGTTTTCAATTTTTGTATCTATCTGCCCGACTCTCCATTTGTCTATCTGTTCGTCTACCGCACTCATCGTCCGTAAATATTTTCTGAATTTTTAACATATTATATATGTTGTTCATTTTCACTATTGAATATTCCTAAATTTAAAGAGCATTAATAGGTCCTATACAACTTTTTTATGTACACGGACACGCAAAAAAATGCCAATGCATCCCATTTTAGGAGATACATTTTTATAATTTACATTTAAGGAACTTTCTACTATAAAATCATAAAGAAATTGATATTTATTGTTGATTTGCTAAAATAACGTTTTGTATAAAATACGATTTTGTTAACGTTAAGATTTACAGGGCTACACTGAAATTTTCAGATAGATTAAGGGCTGGAATTACAATCTAAGGGCTACGTTTCCTTTTCTGTTAAGCATTTTTAACACTTTAAAACAATGCTTAAGAATGATTAGGAATTCAATTAGTCTGTCTGTATGCCTTTCAGAACTAATGTCTGTTTGTTGTGTGATAACGTAGGTACAGAACTTTGAAAGTTATAAGATACCTCAATTACGTGCAGTTGGAAAGTGTTAATAATCATTGCGTAATGCATGATTTTTCGTCATTTTTTATAGTTTATAAAACGTTTAATACCTCATAACTATTTGAAGATAAAGTGTTGTGTAACTCTACGTGTAACTCTGCCTTTAATAGTGTGTGAAACTCTTCATTTTTATTAACAGTGTGTGGAACTTTGTGTGTAAATCTGCTGTTTGTTAACAGTGTGTAACTCATCTTTTTTTTTTTTTTTAACAGTGTGCGTGTGTGTAATTCTGTGTGTATTGCTGAACATTTCTAACAGTGTACGTAACGATATGTGAAAATGACACTGTGTGTGTAACCCTGTATGCAATTAACAGTGTGTGTGTGTTTATCTCTTCTTTCTTATTAACAGTGTGTGTAACTCTCCTTTTTATTAACAGTAACTTCTCTTTTTTTAACATTGTGTGTGTAACATTGTGTGTATCGCTGATTTTTTGCAAACAGCGTGTGTAATTATATTTATGTGTAACTAAAAGTGTATGTGTAATCCTGTATGTAATTAAAAGTATGTGTGTAACTCTGTGTATAATTCTGCCTTTTTAACACTTTCCAACAAGGTTGAAAAGTGTTTATGCATTGGGTTTGTCTGTCTGTCTGTCTGTCTGTCCGTCTGTCTGTCTGTCTGTCTGTCTGTCCGTCCGCGCTCTAACTTCCGTAAATATTTATGGAATTTCTTGAAACTGATATATGTCATTCAAGTTTTCTATCGGATGTTCCCTATTGAAAATGGAGTTTATACCTCTACTAGTCTGTGTACAGGGACACCGAAAATATTTCAAAGCATTGTGTTCTATGAGAGGCATTTCTATAAACCATATTTCCATACCCTTACTGTACACTAATCTTAACGAAATTGAAATATGTTATTCAGGTTCACTATCGGATGTTTCCTGTATAAAATGGAGTAAATACCACCACTGATTTGTGTACAGGGACACACAAAAGTATTACGAAAGCATTGTGTTCTATGAGAGGCTATAAACCATATTTTCATACCCTTACTGCACACAAATCTTAATGAAATTGAAATATATTAATCAAGTTCACTATCGGATGTTTCCTGTATAAAATGGAGCAAAATTCATCACTACAGGGGCACACAAAAGTATTCCAAAGCATTGCGTTTTATGAGAGATATTTCTATAAACTAAATTTTAATAACATTACTTTCCACGAAATTTTATGAAATTGAAATGTGTTATTTATATGCACAAAAGAAAATGCTTTGCATAGATTATAGCATGATTAGCATTAGATTTACAGGGTGACACAAAAATATTCAGTTATATAAAGAGCTATTAATAAATATTTGCTAAAAGTGCACTTTCGTTTACATTAAGCGTTTTTAACCCTTTCTAACATTTTTAACACTTCCCAACAAGGTTGAAAAGTGTTAATGACTCCGGTTTGTCTGTCTGTCTGTCCGTCTGTCTGCCTCTATGCGCTCTAATTGCCGTAAATATTTGTGGAATTTCTTGAAACTGATATATGCTATTGAAGTTCACTATCGGATGTTCCCTGTTGAAAATGAAGTTTATACCTCTACTGGTTTGTGTACAGGGGCACCCGAAAGTGTTTCAAAAAGCATTGTGTTCTATGAGACGTATTTCTATAAATCATATTTTCATACGTTTACTGTACACATATCTTAATGAAATTGAAATATGTTATTCAAGTTCATTATTGGATTTTTTCTGTATAAAATGGATTAAATACTAACTCTGTTTTATATATAAGGACACTCAAAAGTATTCTAAAGCATTGCGTTCTATGAGAGATATTTATATAAATCAAATTTTAGTAACTTTACTTTCCAAAAAGATTTAGGATATTTAAATATGTTATTTATATGCACAAAAGAATGCTTTACATAGAATATAGCATGATTAGCATTAGATTTACAGGATGACACAAAAATATTCAGTTATATAAAGAGCTTTTAATAAATATTTGCTAAAAGTGTACTTTCGTTTACATTAAGCGTTTTTAACCATTTCTAACATTTTTAACACTTCCCAACAGGGTTGAAAAGTGTAATGACTCCGGTTTGTCTGTCTGTCTGTCCGTCTGTCTGTCTCGCTCTCCCGTACATATTTGTGGAATTTCTTGAAACTGATATATGTTATTGAAGCTCACTATCGGATGTTCCCTGTTGAAAAGGGAGTTTATACCTCTACAGGTTTGTTTACAGGGGCACCCGAAAGTATTTCAAAGCATTGTATTCTATGAGAGGTATTTCTATAAATCATATTTTCATTCCTTTACTGTACACATATCTTAATGAAATTGAAATATGTTATTCAAGTTCACTATTGGATTTTTTCTGTATAAAATGGATTAAATACCAACTCTGTTTTATATACAAGGACACTCAAAAGTATTCTAAAGCATTGCGTTCTATGAGAGATATTTCTATAAATCAAATTTTAATAACTTTTTTTTTCCACGAAGATTTAGGATATTGAAATATGTTATTTATATGCACAAAAGAATGCTTTGCACAGAATTTAGCATGATTAGCATTAGATTTACAGGGTGACACAAAAATATACTGTTATATTAAGAGCTATTATTAAAAGTTTGAGAGAATTCTACTTTTTTTTACATTAAGCGTTTTTAACACTTCCAAGCATTTTTTTAAGTGTGAATATGATATCAATTTGTGTATCTGTCCGTCTGTCTGCCCGCGCTCTAACTCCCGTAAATATTTATGGAATTTTTTGAAACTGATATATGTTATTGAAGTTCACTATCGAATGTTTCCTATTGAAAATGGAGTTTATACCTCAACCGGTTTGTGTACAGGGACACCCGAAAGTATTTCAAAGAATTATGTTTTATGAGAGTATTTCTATAAACCATATTTTCATACCTTTACTGTACAATATCTTCATGAAATTGAAATATGTTATTCAAGTTCGCTATTGCATGTTTCCTATATAAAATAGTTTTTATACCACCACTAGTTTATGTACAGGGACACTCAAAATTACTCCAAAGCATTGTGTTCTTTGTGAGATATTTCTATAAATCAAATTTTAATTACTTTACTTTCCACGAAGTTTTAGGAAATTGAAGTACGTTATTTATATGCACAAAAGAATGCTTTGCATAGAATATAGCAAGGTTACAATTAGATTTACAGGTGGACACAAAAATATTCAGTTATATTCAGAGCTATTAATAAAAAATTGCTAGAATTGTACTATCGTTTACATTCAGCGTTTTTGACACTTTCTATCATTTTTTAGTGTGAATATAATTTCAATTTGTGTATATGCCTGACTGTTCTTCTGTCCGTCTGTCTGTCTCTCTGTCTGTTTTTCTGCGCTCTAATTTCCGTAAATATTTATGGAATTGCTTTAAACCGATATATTTTATTGAAGTTCACTATCGGATGTTACCTATTGAAAATGGAATGTATACCTCTTGTGGTTTGTGTACAAGGACACTCAAAGTATTCGAAAGCATTGTGTTTTATGAGAGGAGTTTCTATAAATCATATTTTAATACATTTAATGTATAGAAACTTTAATGAAATTTCAATATGTTATTCAATTCCTTATCGGATGTTTCCTATGTAAAATAGAGTACATTTCTAAATGGTTTGTGTACAAGGCACTTGAAAGTACTCCAAAGCATTGTGTTGTATGAGAGTTTTTTTTATAAACCAAATTTTAATAATTTTATTTTCCACAAAGCTTAATGCAATTGAAAAATATTATTCGTATGCACAAAATACTGTGCCTTCTATGTAATATAGTATGGCTAGCATTAGATTTACAGGGCCACACAAAAATAATCAGTTACATTAAGAGGCATTTATAAAAATTTGCTGGAATTGCACTTTTGTTTACATGAGAGTTTTAACACTTTCTGATAATTTTAGTGGGAATATGATTTCAATTTGTGCAACTGTCTGTCCGATTGTCTACCTTTCTATATGTTTGTTTCCGGCTCCTGTCATCCGTGAATATTTTGAGAATTTTTTAAAAATGATACACTCAAGTTCCCTATGGAATGTTCCCTATTTAAAATGTCATTAATAGGTCCTGTACAACTAGTTTGTTTACAGAGACAACAACAACAACAACAACAAAAAAAAAAAAAAAAAAAAAAAGCCAATGTATTACGTTTAAGGACAGAGTTTTTTAAAAGTTATATTTTAAAAACTTTCTACTACAAAAATCTTAAGAACATTGACATGTATTATTAATATTCTAAAATATTGTTTTGTATAGAATATGATATGGTTAACTTTCAGATTTACAGGGCTACAGTAAAATATTTAGGGATTTTAAAAGGTGTAATTATAATCTAACGGCTGTATTTTCTGTTGCGTTAAGCCTTTTTAACACTTTCCAAAATGCCTAAGATTAATTTTAAAATGAATTAGTCTATCTGTATGTTTTTCAGTCCTTCTGTCTCATGTGCTATAACGTAGGCAAAGAACATTAATAGTTTACAACAATTGTGTACAGTTGGAAAGTGTTGCTAATCAATGCGTACTGCATGATTTTTCTTTCTTGTTATTAACAGCGTGTGTAATTCAATGTTTAATTCTTCTTCTTCTTTTTTTTTTCTTTTTCAACAATGTGTGTAACTCTGTGTGTATCACTCATTTTTTGCTAACAGTGTGTGTAATTCTATGTGTAACTAACAGTGTGTGTGTAACCCTGTATATAATCAACAGTACGTGTGTAACTCTATGTGTAACTCTGCCTTCTTTTTAACTGTGTGTGTGTGTAACCCTGCCTTTTTATTAACTGAGTATGTAACTCTGTATAATTCCGCCTTTTTATTAACAGTGTGTGTAACTCCGTATGTAAATCTCTCTTTTTTTTTTTTTTTTTTTTTTTTGTCAATGTGTGTAAAGCTGTGTGTTCCGCTAATTTTTTGCTAACAGTGTGTATCTAGCTCTGTGTGTAACTCTGCCAGTTTGTGTCTAATTGTTTGTGTAACTTCGCATTTTTCTAACAGAGTGTGTAACTCCGTGTTTAACTCTTCTTTTCTGAACAGTGTATGTGTAACTCTGTTTGATTCCATGAATATTTACGGGAGATAGAGCACAGACAGACAGACAAACCTAAGTCATTAACACTTTTCAGGTTTCTTGGAAAGTGTTAAAAACATATAGAAAGTGATACACACGCTTAATGTAAACGAAAATGCAATTCCAGCAAATTTCCAATTAATACCCCTTAATATAGCTGAATATTTTTGTGTGGCCCTGTAAATATAATGCTAATAATATTGTATTTTATGGGAGACAGTCTTTTGTGCATATGGATAATATATTTTAATTTTTGTAAGACTTGTGCAAAGTAAAGTCATTAAAATTTGGTGTTTAGAAATACTTTCCATAGAACGCAATGCTTTTAAATACATTCGGATGTCCCTGTATACAAACCAGTGATGGTATTTACTTCAGTTTACATGGGGAACATCGACAGTGGACTTAAAAGATATATTTCAATTTCATTAAGATTTGTGTAAAGTAAACGTATTAAAATACGGTTTATAGAAATATCTCTCATGGAACACAATGCTTTGGAAAATTTTGGGTGTCCCTGTAGACAAACCATGAGAAGAATTCACTCCATTTTCAATAGGGAACATCCAATAGTGAATTTGAATACGATGTATCAGTTTCAAGAAATTCCATAAATATTTACGGGAGTTAGAGCGCGGACAGACAGACAAACCGAAGTCATTAACGCTTTTCAACCTTTTTGGAAAGAGTTAAAACAAGAAAGAAAAATCATGCACTATGCACTGGTTATTAACATTCTCCAACTGTACGTGCTTGTATCGTATAACTTTCAATATTCTTTGCCTGCATTATCAAACAAAAGACAGAAGAACAGAAAAATATACAGACTGACTAATTGAATTTAAAACCGCTCTTAGACATCGTTGAAGAACGTTAAAAAGGCTTAATGCAAAAGAAAATCCAGCCATTAGATTATAATTGCTGCCCTTAATGTATTTGAATATTTTAGTGTAGTCCTGTAAATCTGAAGGTTGATCATATAATATTCTATACAAAACATTATTTTAGAAAATTAAAATACATTTCAATTTATTTATAATTTTTACGGTAGAAAGTTATTTAAATGTGATTTATAAAAATATCTGTCCTAAAACGCAAAGCATTGGAAGTTTCCTGTACACTTGTTCAGGACATATTAATGGAATTTTAAATAGGAAACATTCCATAGTGAACTTGAATAACTTATATCAATTTTTAAAAATTCTGAAAATATTTAAGAACTCTCGAGACGAGAGACAACCAGATAGAAAGATAGAAAGGTAGACAATCGGACAGAAAGATAAACAAATAAAAATCATATTCACGCTTAAAAATTGTTAGAAAGTGTTAAAAACGCTTGTTGTAAAACAAAATGTAATTACAGCAAGTTTTTATTAATAGCTCTTAATGTAACTTAATACTTTTATGTGGCCCTGTAAGACTAACACTAATCATACTGTATTTTATAAAAAGCATTCTTTTGTGCAAATGAATAACATATTTCTATTTCATTAAGCTTTGTGCAAAGTAAAGTTATTAAAATTTGGTTTCTCGAAATACCTCTCATACAATGCAATACTTTCGTGTCTCCCTGTACTCAAACAAGTGGAAATATTGTATCTATTTTACATAGGAATTATCCGATAGGGAAACTGAATAACATATTTCAATTTCATTAAGATTTGTGTAAAGTAACGGTATTAAAATATGGTTTATAGAAATACCTTTCATAGAAAACAATAGTTTGCAGTAATTTCCGATGCAATGTACACAAACTACTAAAGACAGACAGATGAACAGATACACAGATACACAAATTGAAATTATATTCACACTTAAAAATTGTTAGAAAATGCTAAAAACGCTTAATGTAAACGAAAGTGCAATTCCAGAAAACTTTTATTAATAGTTTTTAATGTATCTGAATATTTTTGTGTTGCTCTGTAAATCTAATACTAAACATACTATATTCTATACAAAGCAGTCTTTTGTGCTTATGAATAACATATTTCAATTTCATTACGCTTTGTGGAAAGTAAAGTTATTAAAATGTGGTTTATAAAAATATTTCTCATATAACGCAATGCTTTGATATGCTTTCAAGTGTCTTTGTGCCCACACCAGTTGTGGTATTTACTCCATTTAATATACAAAACATCCGATAGTGTACTGGAATAACATATTTCAATTTTATTAAGATTTGTGTACAGTAAAGGTAATAAAATATGGTTTATAGAAATATCTCTCATAGAACACATTGCTTTGGAAAAGGTTTGAGTGTCCCTGTACACAAACCAGTAGAGATATCCCTTTTGCAATAGGGAACATCCGATAGTGAACTTAAATAACATATATCAGTTTCAAGAAATTACATAAATCTTTACGGGAGTTAGAGTGCGGACAGACGAACAGACAGATACTTAAATTGAAATCATATTCACACATAAAAATTATTAGACAGTGTTAAAAACGCTTAATGTAAACGAAATTGCAATTCTAGCAAATTTGTATTAACAGCTCATAATATAACTGAATATTTTTGTGCGGCCCTGTAAATCTAATGCTGATCATACTATATTCTATAGAAAGCACTCTTTTGTGCATATGAATAACATATTTCAATTTCATTAAGCTTTGTGGAAAGTAAAGTTATTAAAATTTGGTTTATAGAAATACCTCTCATAGAACGCAATGCTTTGGAATACTTTCGAGTGTCCCTGTACACAAACTAGTGTTGATATTTGTTCCATTTTATGTATGAAACATCAGATAGTGAACTTGAATAACATGTTTCACTTTCACTAAGTTTATACAGTTAAGGTATTAAATATGGCTTACAGAAATACCACTCATAGAACACAATGCTTTGGAATACTTTCGGGTGTCCCTACAGGAGTTAGAGCGCGGATAGACAGACAGACAAACAAACCGAAGTCACTTGTAAACCTTGTTGGAAAGTGTTAAAAAGGAAAAAATGCTTAAAGTTACCTTTATATATCAACTGTGAAACTCCCCGCATTTAAGGGATAAAATGTGTCGCATTTAGGAATATGGTGTAAACAGACCCTTAAATGCGATAAAAAATTTTAAACCCCTCTTTTTAAAAATTTGTAGTATTTTCTTTAATTTTCTTCTGGTAGGTGTAAAGGGTATTCAAGCACATGACGTAACAGTGGTTATTTGACCTTGAAAAATAAAAGGATAAATTTACAGTTACTATTTGAAAATATTTCATCGCAATTAGGAAAAGACGGCGGAAAGCCATAATGAACAATGTTTACTGCAAAAGAAAATTCTACTAGAAAAAAACCTTTAAAATTTAATGAAAAGTTTTGCGAACCATTCTTGAAATGTGTATGCTCCATTATGATTCATAAATATGCGATTTATGCATTTAGATTTTCAGTAGAAGCACTTTGTCGCATTTATGGGTTATCGCATTTAGGCACAATGACCTAAGTCAATTTTTCTGCAGTGCGTTTTTTTTTTTTTTTTTTTTTTTTTTTCGCTTAGTGTATATATATATATATATACATATAAAACATTTACAAAAGACTAAGAGCTTAAGAGCTTTAATGATCAAATAGTATTCTTAGAAAGTTTATAAATTATTACCAAAGTTTTGATTTACGAATATTTCCCTTTTTAGCAAACATAAACACACGCATTTTTGACATTTTAAAATGCAAAAGTGACAATTAATAGGAAATAAATAAATAAAAAAATATTTTGAAATATTATGAGCAGTGCAATTGTTTTTCAAACACAAAATTTCGGGAATGATTTCATAGGCAAACATTTTTTTGTACCCTTTTGCTTAGATAGAAAATTGACCATGTCAATGTTCTGTCTGATTTACTGCAAATTTAAAACGTTCCTTGTGCACTATAAAAAAAAATATTGAGTGACAAATATATATACATGTATATGTATATTCATCTTTCATGGTAATCCCTTTTTACCCTACCTATCTCGAAAACAAATCAGAAGCTGAGCAATTAAAAGAAACAAAAATGAAGACATTTGATCTGGCACATCTTGAAAAGCAACGCTCTGTACTTCAAAAAACGATGGATTACTTAATTTTTCTAAAAGTATTTCTTAAAGCATTTTTTTTTTCTGTCCTTTTGCAGTACCTTCCGGCATTAGTGATTAGCTTACAAGAATTTTCTTCCGCTGAGATGGCACTTAAGTTTTTAACGATATCAGGACAAAAAAAAAAAAAAAATGCCTTCTTCTAATTTTTCAAAATCCTCGATACTTCATAACTGTCGTTCATCGCTATGGAGGAAAAAAAATATATATATATATATAAATATATATATGTATATATATATATGTTTTGCTTTACAACTTTCTTGAAATCATGTTTCTTTTTCATTAGTGATTTAACCTTTACCTACGGCTGTATAAATATGATGAATAAGCAACCAATCGGTCGGGTATTACAACTATAGTATTATAAAAATGTGCTCATGAAAAGAAAAATGGGAAATTGTAAAAAATATTTATATCAAAAAGTTATTTTTATAGTTCTTTATAAAATATAAAATTATTTTTTAATTAGTATAATGCAATATGTATCATTTTTCTGTAAGTGATGAGTAGTGGTGAATATAATATGATTTCATACTTCACAAATGCTTGAGCAGTTGCCCCAGCTCTTTCTCACGACCAGGACACATTCAGGGGTGAGTAGAGTGTCTGGAGAGTGACGAAGCGCGCATGCTCTGTGGATGTTTCCGAACCCACAAAGTGTTGCTCAGAGAGGATCTCTAGAGCGACGTAATCCACTTTGGCGAAAAATTGCCCGTTTGACCATTTTACAAATATTCATTTTTCGTCGAGATTCTTCCATTCATTGAAACAGGCTAAATTATTTATCCTTACTATAAAAGCACATTCAGATGTAAAACAATTTCTATAAACATTATCGAATGCAATAGGAAGTTTTAATATTTTAATACGTAAATAGATTGAATATTTTTCAAATTAATTTAGCATTTTTTAATAAAAAAATAAATAAAAATAAAAATAAAGAGGACTGATTTTTTCAGACAGAAAAAAAAAAAAAAAAAAAAAAAAAAAATCATTTTTCTATTGATTACTCTCTTAAAAGTAAGAGAAATAGGCTAAGTTTAAATACATCATAGGACAAAATACAAATAATAATAAAAGAAATATGACGAATAATAAAGAAAAGAATGGAATAATAATAGAGAATTTAAAATTAATTAAGCGCATGGGGAATGGCATTTTATGTTCACAATATACTCAATGCACATTTTTTTATTATTATTATTTACCTACGTTAGGGAAAATTGTGTTATCATTATTATCATGTGTTTAAAATTACTTTGATAATTAGAGATAACATTGATTTGATATATATATATATATATATATATATATAAACCTCCAATTATTGTAGTTTTTAGAGATATTTAGACTGTTTTTCACCGTAACAAAATTTCTTATATACATGAAAGGATAAAGAGAGATAAGTTTTTAAATTAATTATTTTATTATTTTAAATTAATAGTGAGTAATAACTTAAAAAAATATCCCATTACAAAGTCTTAACTTAAAATTAATTTTAAAGCACACTAGGCGTGAGAAGTTTCCACTTTTTCGCTACCCTATTTTTGTACGATAATCTCTTTCTATTGAATCACAACACGTTACTATAAAAATAAGAAATACATTTCTGTATAAAAATAGTGGTATCAAAATTTGCGGAAATTTCTCGTCTCAGTAAATAGAACAGGGTGCACCATATCTGTTGTATAGACAATTGTTTACTAACCACCAATTACGTGCTGAATAAATTTGCATTTGCGTAACTAGTACTTAAATAAAAGCGTACAGTTTTTGTTTAGAATATATTAAAATGAAATTAATTGCACTAATTGCACTATATTTGCAAAAGAACATTGGTGTTTGCAGTACAGTAAGGTTTTAAAAAAACTTGCATAGCTTATTTTTATTTTTTATTTCTTTTCTTTTATCTTTTTATTAATTAATTTATTGTCTACTAATTTATAATTTTGATCACGAATCGACACTTTTATTTATTTATTTATTTATTTATTTATTTTTACCAGTACATTTTCATTACTGGCGGGAATCCTAATCATAAATTGCCCCTAATAAATATTATTTTGAATTTCTAAAATAATGTAACAGTCAATCCTTATACATTTAAATGAAACTTACATATATAAGGATTTTTATTTAACCCTCTGAATCCCCGGCATGAATTTCTAGTAGTACGTCAAAATACCGCAGCCGCCCGAGTTAAGACTCGCCCGAGTGAGCTGGATATATTTTTTTTCCCCCGTGTCTTCGACGGCTACATCCCATATAGCACAGTTAGACAGTTGTGACAGCTGACCAGGTGCAAAAAAATATCATTAAGGACTTCCTTTTCTTAAACAGCTTTACCCAATAAAAGCCGAAAAATAATTTGCTATACGTCCCCCGAAACGTTTGCTTCTTACCCCGCATTCTTTAAAGAGGATCGTTTCCTGTATTGGTAAATGTTAGTCGAAGCATTTAAGAAATATTATGTTTACTAATATATATCTTTCATTTGCTGAGTGTTGCAAAGGAATTAAATTATTCAATATACAATATATATATGTATAAGTATTTTACCGTATGTTATTTATTTCAATATGATGTATTTATTAAGTTCGATTAGCTAAGCGCATTTACACTAAATAATGACAAATATTCTCTTTCTTTCTGTCTTTCTCTCTCTCTTTTTTCTTTCTTTCTTCTCAAATGAATAAGACGTACATGACTAATTATTGTGTATTAATAACTGAACTGTAAGTTGATATCTCTTTATAAATTCTTTCAAGATATTTAAACTTATATAAATCTAAAGTTTTGTTGATTAACTATAACACACGCCTCCCTATATATATAAACAGATTTACAGAAATTCGTCTAATTTTGCATATAATAATCAACCGATGCCCATGAAGACGTATTAGGTATATTATATGTTTTTATTATTTGAATTCTGATTATTTCTTTTTCTTTTTATTTAAATTTTCACTTTCCTAATGAGATATATTTCAGCACTTATATTTCCTTTTGTACAATGTTTCAAAAGGTTTAATATTATAGATATATATAGATACACACGCACACAAAAGAAAAAAAAAAGAAAAAGAAAAGAATTTGCCCGTGCTTTAATGAATGTATTTGTACATTTGCAGTTCTTAATAAATTGATTTTTTATTTTGCTTTCGATAATCTTAATATAAATAAAAGTCATTGTTTGTATGTAAGGGAAAGAGGTTAAAATTATACCAAACAAATTTCTGCTTATTATGATAAAATCTTTTAATAGGTGTTTTGAAATCTCTCAACCTCTTGAAAACAAAACCCGACACGCAGAAAAAAATTTAGTCAACCTGACCTAAACCCGAATCGCAAGAAAAAATAGTATGTTGTGGCCACCACAAGACTTTCTTCTATATTTTCCTGTACAAATTCACTAAGTGCGAGTAATTTATTAAATCTATTATTTATTAAAATTATTTAACATGATAAATGCAAATCCTTTTCATCTTAAGGAAATCTAACACTAAGTAGCCAACGGAATACAGTTTTATCGCCTATAAATAACATCTTAAAAAATGCGTTTTTATAATGATTATCTCATATATCAAGTTTCGTACAGTTACATGCCACAAACGTTGAGATATAGCCATCACTTATTGATGAAATTAGCAGCATAGGAGCGCCACCTATTGACCGATAAGCATCCAAGTTGAGTCAACATAATATCTCATAGTGGCCTTCTTACATATCAAGTTATGTTTGATGATACGCAATAGAATCCGAGACATAGCCTTCCATTAAATTGTGGAAATCGCTGTGTAGCAGCGCCACCTGTTAATCGGTTTACTCCAAAAGTTGAGGACACTAATTTTTGTTAAGCTGCATCTATCTACATACAAATTTATGTGCAATTCTGTGCAGTAGTTTCTGAGATATAGCCATTCCTTAAATTGCGGAAATCGCTGTATAGTACAAAATATGTTGGTCGATAAGCATTCAAATTGAATAAGCATAATATCTTATAATGGTTTTCTCACTTACTAAGTTTTCTTTGATAAAACGCAATAGAACCTGAGATATAGCCTCCCTCGTAATTGCAGAAAACACTGTGTAGCAGCGCCACCTGTTGAGCGGTTCACACCAAAAGTTGACATGCACTAATTTTTGTTAAGGTGCACCTACATACAAGTTTATATGTAATTCTGTACAGTAGTTCCTGAGATATACAAACTTTGTTTAAATTTTATTCATTGGTCCTTGAGATACAACATCCACAAAATTTGTGATACAGACAAACATTTTCTAAAAATAGTCAAATCCTCTTCAGGACATCCCAAAACATGAAAATACATCAAAAAGTTTCACGAATCCAATACTTTTTCTATATATACATACAGAAGAAAGTGATAATAGCTTAAAAAGAAAGAAAGAAATTGTTTTTAAACCTCGATTCTGATAACCGCTAATTTTTTCAGCGTCTTCGTCGCTTATGTCATGTCGGATCTCGGTCACCACTGCCTGCTGAAGCGCCTTACCTGGGCAATCAATATTGAACTTCATTGGATGCTAATTGCTGCTATTATTCCGTGGTTTTCTATGAAACTCGCTCATAATACGGCTTAAGTTCCTCTAGATTTCCATGAGAGCATCACAAACAGGCGTGGGACATAAGTGTTCTCAATCGGTATTAATTCGAAAATTTAGAAAGCGTAATTTAAAAGTCTATTGTACAATGCCTTGTTAAACATGTTTAGATTAATAGCTACATAAGAATGAAAATTGTTCTTAAATATGTAGTTTTTTGTCTACATTATACACAAAATCTTGAAAATTCGAACACGGAAAAAAAGAGAAAATCCCAGAATTCTGATAATTCAACATTTAACTAAAAAATTACCCTAAAATAATACTATTAGATAAGATTTATAAATACTGATTTTCAGCAAAAGGACGCTTATCTATATAAATAAAGAGAAGTGTCTGTGTCTACCTCCGCTCTGGTGCTAACACTACCGATCACAGAGCTATAAAACTTGTCATATCGGTACCTGGGACCCTGTAGGTGTGCACCTCATCGAGATTTTTTCGAATTTGAACTTTTTTTTTCTTTTTTCAATTTTAAATATTGGCTTTTATGTTTAATCTTTCATGAATTTATTCTTCCATTGTAATCGTCTGCATTCTTAGCAACGGCCATTGCACAATTTATTACTTTCTCTTACCCATAGGGTCGAGAAAGTACTGTTTTAGGGTCAAATTTTCGAACGTGAGTTTTTGTTATACTTACAAGTTCTGAGGTCCCCTGAATACGAAAATCATGTTTTTAGCGAATGGTCTGTGTGTCTGTCTGTTATCAGCATATCTCAAGAACAAATAGTAGCAGAAATTCCAAACTCGGTATTCCAAATGTGTATCATATAGGGATTTTACACTAAGCTTTTCGTTGAGATGAAGCCAATGGATCGTGTACAGGAACACTCAAAAGTATTCAAATACATTACGTCTATAGGGGAAATGCAGGTAAGTAGAGTTTAACATCTATAGACTGCACTAAACAAAATGAAACGAATATATATATTTTGTAATAGAGATAGTCAACTAGGAAAAAAAATTGTGTATGTAGGAGCCTCGCCTCCCCCCCTGGGGGAAAGTCCCTCCTCGAGGGGAGTAAATTTTCATGATGGATATATTTCAAAAGAGCTCGCCAATTCTTTTAAAACGAATGGTTGAACCATCGATCTGCGATAATTCAAAATAAAGTTATCGATTTTTTTTCATTTTTAACATTTTTTTTTTTTTTTAATGTAATTGAGAATAAATAAATAAATTTAACTTTTTTTTGCATATTTAGTGTTATATTACTTCTCTAATATGGAAATCGTCTGCATTATCATGGAAGATAATTTTTTTAAATAATAATTTTAATAAATAATTTTTACGAATTTGTATAAAAAAATATAGAAGAAAGTCGTGTGGTGGCCACAACACACTAGTTATTTCTTGTTAGTAGATGTGCTTTACTAATAATATTTTACCATTTCCAAGAAAGCTGTTCGGGAATTGAAATAAATTCCTCATAGAGATATGGTAAATAATATACGTTTTAAGCTAAATATTCATCGCTTGTTTTTTGTATATTTATACATTTTGAGGCTTCCTGATTACCGTAGTCAAGTTTTTTAACGTTTGATCTTTGTCTGTGTCTCTTAGAGTAACTTAAAAACGAATAATTTTAGGAGATCCAAATGTTGTATTTTGAAGTTAATATAAGTTTGTTGCCGGAAAAGTTTGATCAAGATTGATATGTTTCGATGTATGTTGCGTGTGAAAATTGTCTGTATAATTTTAAGTAAACTTTTAATTTTATTAACAGAATTAAATTCTATATAAATGTAGGTGCATAGCCCCTCTCACACAGAACTAATTATCATATAAAACTCTTCCGAAGCCTAATTTGAATTGTTTTACATAGGTTTACATAATAGTACTCACTATCTTACCCCTTAATCTCCAACCTGTTTTAATTTATTATATATATTGAAAATAAAATGGCAATACAGTAGAAGAAAAAATTTATTATATTAAATTTTAAATTTAAAAACTTATTTATAACAGTTTATGCATAATTTTTATAGTATAAGAACTTTTTCTTTTTCCCTTTTAAATATTATTCCTTTAAAATATATATATATTTTTTTTCTTTCTCTGTCTTTTTTCTTTTTTCATTCATTCATTCATTCATTTTTTTTTTTTTTTTTTTTTTTAATTTATAGTATTTATCGGAAAAAATCGTAACATATCATAGAAACCATTAAACTGATTTTTTATGAATTTAATTCCTTTTAAAAGAAAGTATATTTTTTATTTCATTTATTATATTGCTCGGAATGATATGATAATATAGTGGAAATAGATGGAACTATAAAATACACGGTTCAAAAACTAAAATATTTAATAGATGTTGAGATACAGTCACCTTTAAAATCGTAGTTTTTCTTTTTTTTTTTTTTTTTCTTTTTAATAATAGCAGATCTACCTGTCGTCGATAAATATCCAAAATGAAATATCCTGGAAAGATATTTCTGCAGGCAGTGGAAACCCGGACCCGCTGTAGAGCGGGTAGAGAAAAAAAGGCCGTAGGCAGCAGGTACCAGAAGCGAGGTTTAGAGCGATTTCAATATATATTTTTTAATTTTTATTTATGATAGGATGAAAAAAATGAATACCAATCCAACTCTTTTGAAAATTCATTTAAATATATTGAGCAGCGAAGCGGGCGAAGCCTGATAGTTTTATATAAAAAGAAGAAATAACGATCATATAAAATAAGAGACTAAAATTTTAATGCCTGTGTTCGCCTTAATTTAACACCTACAGTGCGATTATAGTAGATCTATATTTCATTTCTTAAAAATAAATAAATAAATAGCATTATAGATGTTTATGTATTCTCTCTGTCTCTCTTTTAATACTTCCTAACAAGTTTGAAAAGTGTTAATGACTTCGGTTTGTCTCTCTGTGTCTGTCTTTTTGTCCGCGTTTTAACTTTCAAAAATATTCATGAAATTTCTTGAACTGACATATATTATTTTATTTTACTATTGGATATTTCTTATTTAAAATGGTGTGAATACCTCTACTGGTTTGTCTACAGGGACACCTAAAAACATTCAAAAGCATTGTGTTCTATGAGAGGTATTTCTAAAAATCATATAATAATAATTTTATTTCTCACAAATCTTAATGAAACTGAAATATGTTATTCAAGTTTACCATCGGATGTTCCTTAAAAAAGAAAAAAAAAAAAAAAAAAAAAAAAAAGGAGTACATACCACCGTTGATTTGTATACAAGAATTCCCGAAAGTATTCCAAAGCATTCCGTTCTATGAGAGGCATTTCTATACACCAAATTTTAATAACTTGACTTTTCACATATCGTAGTAAAATTGAAGTGTATTATTCATATGTACACAAAAATATTTTCTATAGAGTATAGTATGATCCGTATTAGATTTGTAGGGCCACACAAAAATATTCAGTTACATTATGGGCTATTATTGGAAAGTGACTGGAATTGCATTTCCGATAAACATTAAGCGTGCTTAACCCTTTCTAACAATTCTTAAGTGTGAATATGATTGCAATTTGTATATCTATCTATCTGACTGTCCGTTCCGATATTCTATAAATGCTTTGAAAAATTTTAAATAACGATACTCTGTTCACTATGGAATGTTCCCTATTTAATATGGTGTTAATAGGTCCTATACATAGGTATGTGTACAAAAACATCCCCCCCCCCTCAAAAAAAAAAAAAAAAAAAAAAATGTATTGCGTTTTAAAACAGATTTTTATAAACCCCATTTAAATAACTTACTACCGTAAAAATCATAAAGAAATCAACATTTAATGCTAGTAATACTATAATAATGCTTTGTATACAATATGGTATGGTTAACCTCGAGATTGTCAGGGCTGCATAAAAATGTTCAGATCTATTAAAGATTGCAGTTAAAATCTGAAGACTGCATTTTCATTCGTGTTAAGCATTTTAAACATTTTCAACAATATTTAAGAGTTACTATGAATTCAGTCTTAATATGTATGCCTTTTGGGAGGCGGAAAAATGGGTAAGGGAAAAATGGGTAACGGAAAGATGGGTAACGGAAAAATGGGTAAGCGGAAAAAAGGGTAATGGAAAAATGGGTAAGCGGAAAAAAGGGTAACGGAAAAAAGGGTAAGCGGAAAAATGGGTAACGGAAGAATGGGTAAATTGCGAATTGCTACTTGCGAATCGTACTCTGAAATTGCCCCAAATTATGTCATAGAGTTAAACTATGTTTCGAAAACATTTCATCTTTGTTAGTGATTATTTATTTCATCGTCAGTTAGAAATTTATTCTTTTAAGAGGGCTGAATATAAAAAATCTTTCACAGGACCTTTTTCAGTTAAAAAAATAAATAAATAAGCTTTTATTTATTACTTTATTCACATATTTACTATTTATGGTATTTTAATTATTTTTTAAAAGATATCATAATGTTAAAATAATAATTATAATAATAATTTAAAAAAAAAGAAGAAGAAGAAGAAAAGAAATAATGGAGACTATTTTCATTTTTCGGACAGAGATAAATTGAAGAGCTTTGTTTGAGTTATGTGATGGCAGGTGTTTGACAAGAATTCTTTTTCTTAGAATAGAAGCGTTCTGTAGTTTTCATCATGCTTGGGGAAGTCATTGAGTTACGCTCCCCTGTAGCATAAAAGGAAGGGTGGTATTTTCTAGAATGGTAATGGAGAAAGAAGTTTGACAAGAGAGGATTACTGCGTTTTTTCAAGTATTCCCGGCTACATATAAAGATTGGTTACAGATAAAGATTAAGCTGATAATTTGCTGTTTTTTTAATGAATTGTTAAATAATTGCACGTAAAAAATCTTTTAATTATTAAAATTACTTTAAGTACGGAATTAAACATTACATATATCTAACTTTACTTGAGCAATATTGATCTTATAAAATATAGAAAACAACTGTTTTAGAAGTAAAATAAATAACTTTGCAATTTAGGTACAAAAAAAAGAAAAGAAAAACCTCCCCCTACACACGAACAATATATATATATATATATAATTTTTAATGATAATATTGAAAAGAATGAGAACGGAAGCTAAACAGTTGAATAATTCATTACAAAACTCCACAAAGCCGATTAGGTAACTAGCGAACTTAGATAAGTTCGATATTTAAAATTTATCGGAACAGTTACATTAACTTAAATTTGTTAAAATGGTAATGAAATTATTCTTCTAATTTAATATTTTTTAGATTACAAAACATGTTGTAAACTTAGTAAAGAAAAAAATTTCAAGGAAATGTAATATAAAGGGTGTTTCATAAGTCTGGATACACCAAAATATCTCGAAAGGAAAGGAAATTTGCTAAAAACATTGATTTCAAAAGTTTCATGGATTTAAATAATCTACCACATGAAGTATCACAAGTTGATCCCGGGGGTCCCACGTGGCACAAACTTCATTTTTTAAAATAGAAACCATACCTTTTTATTGCAGAATCATGTTAAGCGAAAAATTTAGTTTATAATCATGTACTCCTTTTGGTAGGCGGTAAAAATGGCACCTGCGATTTGCGTAACATATACTACAATGAAAAATAGCCGCATTATTGCTAAAAATTAGGAAGTATTTTGAGCTTTGTTTGACTGTCGTGATACATTTGGCCATCACATACAAATACCTGTATTATGAAAAAAAGTATTGATTTTTTTATTTTTTATAGAAATATTATAGATATATTTTATAGAAAGTACTGATTTTAAGTAAAGTTTTAGAAGGAAAATTAGACATTAGAAATTTAAATTGGTACAACATTCACTTAGTATGTGTCTGTTGAAAGTTTGGTTGGGTGGGGGGGGGGGAGAGCGTTAGGAGACGACTGAAAGAAAATAATTGTTTTTATATCACAATCTTACTGATTTTAATGAAACTTTGTATAATAATCACTTACTATTTATGAAAAAGCTACAGTGTTCCATATACGGGGGGGGCGGGGTCAGAGGTATATGTATTGAAAACTTTTTCAAACAATGCTATACAAATATGAATCCCATTGAGCATTTTATACAGCTGAGGCGGCCAAGAGGGTGGTGCACGTAGATTTTCTTTTTCTTTCTTTCTTTTTAATCATTCTATTATTTATTTATTTATGACTCTTCTTGTTTTTTAAAAGTTTTAATATCTTACTTTAAAATGTGTGATATGCAAAAATTAAATAAGTTGAATTTTATCACTTTTTAGCTTCAAAGTGAAATATTAAAAATTTAAAAATTCAATATTTGGAAAACGAGAAAAACGGTAACCTTACGTATTTTTTAAATGTGAAAACGGATTTAGAAAAATTAGAAAATGAGTAATTTAAGAAACTAATTTCTCATTTAATTAACAGAGTTACACTGGCAATCAAATTAGGTGAAAAACATAGTTATTAATAATTATTAATACTTTTATATAACTAACAATAACGATAGTTGCTATATAATTGATTGATATATATATATATATATATATATATATATGTGTGTGTGTGTATAGCTGATAATAACCATTAATAGTTATCGCTATTATTATTATTATTCAAATAATAGTATCAATAGTATCAGTACAGTATATATATACTATTAATATATATAATTATATATATATATATATTTATATTAGTATATATATTATCAGTAATTATTATACCAATAGTATCTTAGAGTATTTAAATTTATTTAATGAAAACTTAATTTGAAAAATTATATATAAGATGGGTTCAAATGTAAAATATAGATTCTTTTCAAATCTATAAAATTATTTTTCTAAAAATTCTAGGTTACAGCACTTTGATGTTTGTTTCTGAATGTGCAACTGTCATGCAGTAAAAGATAAATTTTCAAAAGAGGATTTGGCATGTTAAGTCAGTTTTGAAATGTGTGACAGCTTCAGTTGTCCTTTTGTTGTTCGCAGGTGGGTACACGGTGAAGGGGGATTATATGATTATTGTATACGAAGAAATGAAAGAAAAAAAAAAAATTGCTTATTCAGCATGAACGCCACAGACCTGTTATTAGTAAAGTAAAGTATTATACACAGTAAAGTACATAGTAAAGTATTTCAACAATGATTTTCTTTCCAGAACAAAATGTCAAATTATTTAGTAAAGATATAATAATGAAGTATCAATCATATCATTAAAAATTTTCGATTCAAAAGAGTTACTTACATACAAATACCTCCATTTCATAATTTTTATTTTTGATTGACCAGCAATACCGTAATAGAATTTTTACTTCATTAATATTTGGTCTCCTTTTGTGGATAGTTCATGTAAGAGTGCTTTATTCCGTGGTGATTTTTCCAAGGCTGATTTTTTTTTTCGGATACCAAATAAAAGGGCACTTTTGTAATAAGCAAATCGCAAAATAATAAATATGAATAATACATGTGAAGAATGATTTCTGAATCACATTTCTAGAAATTTCAATTGATTGTGTACAACATTCATTTAGTATATACCTGATGGACGGGGGATGGGGGGGGGGGTAGTACCGGTTGTCTTTATACCACCTTCTTACCGATTTTAATGAAACTTTATATAATCGCGTACAATTTGTGAAAAAATTACAGTGTCAGACATAATTGAAGGTGGGTGGCAGAGGAAAACAACATATTTTTTTTTCTTGTATCGCCATTTTACTGATTTTAATTATATATATATATATATATATATTCTATAATTATCACTTACTTTTTTATTAAGATCAAAATGAGGTTTATATATACCTAGAGGGGGGGGGGGGAAAGTGTTTGCAGATGAAAACAAAAATAAAAGTTTTTTAAACTGCCCTGGTATCGATTTAAATAAAACATTGAATATATACTTACTGTTAAAAAATTGCAGTGAGTGTTACAGATATCTTGGGGGGGGGGGGGACAGAATAAGAAAAGTAGTTGATTTTATATCGCCATGCTGCCTATTTATATGAAATATTGTATGACTATTACTTACTTCTTTTATTAAAAAAATTATAATGAAAGATACATGTAGTTCAAAAAAGGGGGGCAAGTGAGTGGGGGCAGATGAAAAATAAAATAATGTTCTTAAATAATACTTATTAACGATTTTTTTATTGACATTGTGTGTAACTATCAATTATTTTTAATGAAAAACTACAGTGATGGTTACATGTCTGGGTGTGTGTGTGTGTGGGGGGGGGGGGGGCTGGAGACAGAAGGATAGAAAATGAATGTTTTATAACCCAATGCTTTTTATTTTAATAAAATGCATAATAAATATCATTTAATTTTCAGGAAAATTTACGTTGACTGTTATATATATTTTGGGGGATATGGAGGGAGCAGAAGAAAAAAATGATTCATAAATACCACAATGATACCAATTTTAATTAAAATTTCTACAGTTATCACCTACTTTTAATGAAAAATTATGGTGAATGTTACCTATACTTGGGGGGGGGGGCAAGGGGAACAGGGAGGGAAAGGGTGTTATTTTTAAATCACACCGCTTCACATGTATAGAAATTTTTTTATATCACTTATTGTTTATGAAAAATTCTAGAAAGGGATGCGTATCGTAGTATCTTTCAGTTCCTAAGTTAGTATGCAAAAATTCAATGTATTATTATTATCAGACATTAGCTAAAAAGTTAATATCAAAAATTGTAAAAAGATTATTCTGAAACAGAATTTTTTTGTTTAATATGTCCCATCCACCCCCGTCCACACACTACGTAAAACAAAAAAATTTCGCTATCGTTCATGTTTAGCAAGTGTTTTGCAAGTTACACTTAAGAAAAGTGCCCTTTTTCCCAGATCGCGGAAAAAAGGGCACTTTTCACAATAACTGCTTGTGAAAGATATGTGTCATGGAAATTATTTAAGGGGTTCTAAGAGGGAGAGGAAAAGAAAATGATGGTATGATGTAAAAAACACTTTTTTATTTATTTCTGCACGCTAACCTCTAGATTCTTTTTACATTCATACGTGTATTTTACAAGCAGCAATTGTAAAAAGCGCGGAAATTTTCAACTTGTAAAACACATGCTAAATATCAATGAGAGTGTACATTTTTTATTTCTACGTGGGGGGGGGGGGGGGAGCAAAAAAGACAGATTAAAAGATGAAATTATTATTTTTTAAATCTTTTTATTTACCTATTTATTTATTTATTTATTTTCTAAAGATTAAAATCATGTATTGAATTTTTGCGTACAAACTTATGAAGAGACAGAAACTGATATGCAACCCTCACTGTAATGTTTTATAAACAAGTAAAATTTCATTAGATCGGCAACAGGGTGGTGTAAAAATATATTCTTCCCATGTGCCCTCTAGCTCTCAGTCGATAATATAACCCACTCTGCAATTTGATAAACAATAAGAGATATTTATACAAAATTTCCTATAAATGTAAAGCAAAGTGATTTTAAAAAAAACTTTTTTCCCCCTCAGTATTCCACCTCCCCGCCTCCTGAGTATATGTAACACTTTTGAAAATTTTCATTAAAAGTAGGTAATAGTTGTTATAATTAATTTAATTTTTATAATTAAATTTTATTATTAAATTTAATTGTTATAATTAGTTTTAATTTTTTTCCATTTTAACTACTTTTTATTCTATTCATTTATTTACTTACTTATTAATTTTGTCCAATTGAGTTCATTGTAATTTTTATGTAGTATTAAGCTTTTCATTTTAAATTATTGATAAATGAAGAGTGCGTTACGAAAGACGATTCATATTATATGTAATTATAAATTGAATTATTGTATATGCAAGTATCGACATTTTATCTATGCATGTAAACTTAAAGGTAAGAAATAACATATAGTAATAAATGAAATATTATATATATATATATATATATATATTCGGGCATTGCATGCTGTAAATTTTTAGCAGTTTGCATACAGCATGACAGAAGGATCACCTAATTCGCATACAACATTCATTTAATGCCCTTGAAAAAGTAATGAATTTGTATGTTTCAATATCATGTTGCTTTTTTTTTTTTCTTCTCGTCAAATTTATTCGTTTTTTACAGTTCTTCATGTGATACTTGGTTTTATATAATTGAATGTTTGAAAAGGTTTTCGATATATATGTATAATAAAAGATGCAGCAAAAATGGAGTTATTATTTTCGAATTTTTAATGCATATCAGGAAGAAAAAGTTGTCAAGCCATTCTCCTACTATTTTTTAATTAATTAATTAAAGTAATTAAAACAAATTTTAATTACATTCAAAATGATTAATACATAATAATAATAAAAAGATGTCTTTTATTAGAGAATACCCTTCTATTCTTTTCAATTCTATTCTATATGCATTATTCTTATTTTGAAAATCTATTATCTTACCACTCTCTAAAGGGAATGTGAAAAAACATTTACTACTTCTACTAAAAAAAATAATAATTTCAGCTTATTTTGTTACTCTGAACTTTGAACGAAAGAATTTATTATTATTATTATTTTATTACATTTAAACGAAAAAAATATTTTATTACTGTAAGATTCTTTATAAGTAATAGCTACAAAAGTTAATTTTAATATAAAGCATTATACATAAATTATTTTTTTCAATCAATTATTATATTTTGTTTTGTACCGTATCAATTAACTAAGGGTAAAAAATGATTAAATAAATAAAAATAAAAATAAATTAATTAAATTAAATTAAAATGACTGAAAATACATATGGTTTATTACTTCCAAATTATTATTAGGTAAGAGCGAGAAAAAGTTGTTTTTATAATAATAAATTATTTTGTTATATAAATAAATCAATTACATTTTTAAACTTTCGCATATGACATTTTTAAAGCAATCTCCATTAAATATATATATAAATATATATATATATATTTATCAATCTGTGTATATTTTTTCCCCCCATCATGCTATAGGTATGGGGATCTTAGGCAATCATAAAAATTTTCATCCTTAATATTATTTTATCCTTTATATTTTTATTTTTTATATTTATCCTTTATATTAATTTTATCATATATATAAATATATAATTATTTATTAATATATAATTATAATATAATTGTAATATAATATAATAAATAATAATAATAATAATAATAATATATATATATAATATATATATTATAATTATATAATATAATGTATTAATTATAAATTGTATTAATTATTGATAAATATCATATATATAAATATATAATTAATTATTGATAAATTATTAATAATTTATTAATTAATAAATTATTATTAATTAATATATTAATTTTTATATTTATCCTTTATATTAATTTTTAATTAATATCAATCCTTAATGTTTGAAATACTGCCTTTATTTCACATAGTTTTCAGTTTTTATACTAAACACGTGTACTCATCACATACTCACTTTTAAACATTCTTACAAGCTTTTAAAACGCATTTTTATTTATGTATGTTCTTTTATTACTTTTTTATAGTGACTTTTTTCCCGCATGACTTTCTTTCCGGTGACTTTTTTTCGTGACTTCTTTTTCAGGTGACACCGTTTATAGCATAGACCTTATATATAAGGTCTATGGTTAATAGGTTTTTTTAAGGGACCGTTCCAGAAAAACGTACAAATGAAAAAATCGTACAACTGAAAAAATTTTTTAACACATTAATACATAATAAAGGATTATATCATTATTAAAAGTCAAATTAATTTTCATGATTTGCTTTACATTTGTTCGACTAAGATAATTTTTAATGAAATTTAAAATAATTTTAAAAAGTAGGATAAATTTTAAAGATAATTAAAAATGTAGAAATTCAGGAAATTTCCTTAAAATTTTGATTTTAACTTTTAAAGACAGTCTTTCGTTTTCTAAATAAAGATGACATTTTTGCAAACCGTTAAAGAAAAAAAAAAAATGCTTTGTCTCTCCAACAGCAAGATGTCAAATAAGAATAAACATGATAAGAAATAAGAAAATCTTCTGGTATCCTATTCAAATTTACCCAAAGGAAGTGGGTAATAAACCTTTAAGTTTACAAAATGCCTATGAAGTTGTGAGATTTTTTTTTTCTTTCAAATCCCGTGCCTAGAATGCAATTAAAGGAGAGAGTGGCACGGATGTCTACAAGTTATCAGTTTTCGTTCTCTCAAAGAAATCCTGTCTACTTTTATACTTACCAATTCACCCAGTCCCGAATGCTTGCTTCTGAATGTTTTTCTACCCCCCCGCCTCCCCCTTGCAGGCTATCAGCCCTACTTGGGTGTTATCGAGTTGCGCTTAAGAATAGGAGGTACTACTCAATTGCGCTTAGCGCCTTCCTCCTCATATTCATCAGTTGCGCAGAGATCATATCCCCCCCCCCCCAAAAAAAAAAAAAAAAAAAAAAAAAAAAAGACATATACGCATCAATTGCGCTCGTAGGTTCTTCAGAAAATCAGAAAATTTTTTTTAAATGATTTTGACTATTCAAATTTGCATAATTTATCGATAAAGCTTTCTGATAATCATTAATGTTTGTTTGTTTCAATTTTTTGAAAGCTTTTCAGGAATAAATTTGTTTTTCAAAAAACATTTTGCATACCAGAACAAATTGTTCAGCTTATTCTGTCATAAGTTATTGATGGCATGAGATTTTTGGATTTCTTTTTGAAGTACTTATGTTACATTTAAATGGGAACATATTTTGAAAACTTTACAGGTAAGACAAAACTAAATAAAAAATATGGTGTATATTCAATATTTAAACTTAAAACTTTTTCACAGACCATAAAATTCAATCCAGCACAACCGTCTTCGAAAGGACTTTGCATTTCTTCATCAGGTGCAAAAAACATGTGAAATTATTGTTATTTAAAGTGTGTTATTTAAAGAAATATTTATATTACAGAAATAAAAGCAAGACTTGCTTTTATTTCTGTAATATAAATATTTCTTTAAATAATATAATATAATATAAACTTTTTTTTTTAATTGCTCTTGATTGAATTTATTGGAGCCTATTATCTTCACCCAGGAGATAACACGAGAATAAGTAAATAATTTTTTCCTTCCCTGAAATTATAATTCGTTACCGTCCGGTATACAAGAGGGGAGGATGACAATGAATGTTATCAGTCACTTTTCTGGCGAGCGCAATTGATGTATTTTTAACAATGGGGGGATTAACGTAAGCGCAAATGATGTGTGCACGTGTACTTAAATGATATTTTAAACTTAGGAAAAGCTGTATTACGATACATGACAGGATACTTCATTTCGTATATGTCGCCTTTTCCCTCTTTTATAGCTAACCCATGTAAACCTATCTGTTACTTTATTTGAAGTATGACAATGTCCCAACTGAAAATACCTCAATGTCATGACAAAATATTTCTTTGTCCTACCAAACACTAATATTCGTTATGTAATGCCTTTTTCCTTTCGATTCTACAGTATTATTATTATAATAATAATAATTATTATTTATTTTTGTATAAATATTGGAAAAATATAATTCAATAAATTAAAATTGAGTTTTGCCGTAATGCACTTTTTAAAAGAAATTTTCTTATTTTATAAATTAATTTTTCTTTTCCAAAGAATTTTTTTAGCTGGTTGTTAACTCGAATATTGTGCTAACTTAGCATTTCATTACCTAGATAAATGTTTCTAAAGGCTACATATATCATGTCGACCAAACAAAGCTCTATATCCTAATTTTTCTCAATAATACGATCATTTTTCATTTTAGCATATGCTTCGCAAATCGCAGGTGCCATTTTTACCGGTGCCATTATTACCGGTGCCATTTTTACCGGGTGCCATTTTTACCGGTGCCATTATTACCGGTGCCATTTTTACCGGGTGCCATTTTTTCCTACATTCAAATAAAAATAGTCTCCATTATTCCTTTTCTTCTTCTTCTTCTTCTTTCTTTTTTTTAATTATTATTATAATTATTATTTTAACATTATGATATCTTTTAAAAAATAATTAAAATACCATAAACAGTAAATATGTGAATAAAGTAATAAATAAAAGCTTATTTATTTATTTTTTTAACTGAAAAAGATCCTGTGAAAGATTTTTTATATTCAGCCCTCATAAAAGAATAAATTTCTAACTGACGATGAAATAAATAATCACTAACAAAGATGAAATGTTTTCGAAACATAGTTTAACTGTATGGCATAATTTGGGGCAATTTCAGAGTACGATTCGCAAGTAGCAATTCGCAATTTACCCATTCTTCCGTTACCCATTTTTCCGCCTACCCTTTTTTCCGTTACCCTTTTTTCCGCTTACCCATTTTTCCATTACCCTTTTTTCCGCTTACCCATTTTTCCGTTACCCATCTTTCCGTTACCCATTTTTCCCTTACCCATTTTTCCGTGAAGCATGCCTTTTAGTCCTGTCTGTCTTGAAAGGAAACAAACAAACAACAACAACAAAAAAAAGATTACTGCATATATTTATACGCAGTTAAATACCGTTTCTACATTTTTCATTTATTAGTCTTTTTCGTTTTATATATCTATTTTGTACAGGTATAGTTAAAATTCTTTCCTATTGATTATAATACAAAATTGTTTGGTTTATACGATTCGAATATCGACTATAAATCTTTTTTTTTTTCACTCTTTTCTAGTATTAGCGAACTTTCTGCTTAAGTCCTCATTTCTTATTTCTTCAGATATTAATTATCTTAAATTTTGTGAGAAATTTCATGATTATGTTTATTATTATTATTCTTTTTACGTCGCTCTAAGGAGAAAAACAGCAAAAACTTTATTCGTAATGCTAAATTTAATACCCATA
Source organism: Salticus scenicus (assembly GCA_963930645.1). NCBI lineage: Eukaryota > Metazoa > Arthropoda > Arachnida > Araneae > Salticidae > Salticus > Salticus scenicus. The sequence continues at coordinate 289,199,290 of OZ005657.1, read as the reverse complement.
GAAAATCAGTGATTCAGATATTTGTTTATTAAAGTTATTTTGCAATTAATGCCTATCTTTAATGTTTAATATTTATTAATAATATATTTTTATTCGTGTTCAAGTTAAGCAATCATAATTAGTACTTTTATTTTAAAATTTATTTACTATCTTTAATATAAATAAATTAATTAAATAATTAATTAAAATAAACATAAACATAAACACGTATATTTTGATTTTAAGTCTTTTTAAATATAGTTTTATGCCATTTCCTTGAAAAATGTGTATGGTCTCAAACTAAAGAAATAACTCGTGTCTTCCTTCATACAAATTCTTGCATGTGGCAATTCTTATCTGTTGTCCTTTTTCTAAGAACGCACAACGCACCTGAAAATCCTGTTAAGGGGTTTTCTGTAGTTTTAAAAGAAGAAAATAAAGGGACAATTTCTTCTCCGTTAAAAATCCTTTATCTCTTAACAGAGGAGGGTAAAAACACTATTAATCATCATCGATCACTTGAGCTTGTGAAATTTGGGAATACACGGTCTTGGCTAGAAGCTGAGTATGCATTTTTTCATCTTTCCGATACAACAAGTGAGGGAAGTATTTCGGGATTTTTTGAAAAGATTTCGAGTGTGAGGGAAAACGTAATCCTAATCAGGAAAAATTAATAACAATCTTCTTGAATCGAAACAAATTAACAACCATTCAGTTAAACTTTGCAAATTTAAATGCTGTACTCTAATTTTACATTCAAGGGAAGCAAAACTATAGAATAATTATTTAAATTATATTTATTGTGTCTTTTCCATTCATAAAGAATATTCTGATTTGAATGAAAAGTCATAAGCTTCAAATATTAATTTACATAAATATTTATAAAAAATGTTAATAACTTGTTAAAAAACATTACTTATAATTAAAAAGATTTTGCAATATTTAAATTTTAAATAAGTTTATATTTTAAATTTTGTGCCAAAAGTTTACTGTCAAAAGTTGAGCAGAAATTATATTTCTAAAATTAAAAATTAAAATTAAATATATTTTAACCCTTTTCATCCATACATGTTTCATATTAATTATATCCTATTTATTTTTCGTATTTGTGACTTCAGACGATTGAAAGTACCTATTTCTAATGAAATAAAAATTTATTTTATTTATTTTTTTTATTTTTTTTTTAATGTAATCTCAACAAAATTTTGCTGTTTCAACAAAACAGCAATTTTTTTTCTTTTTTTGTTTTTTTTTTTTTAAATATATGGATCGAAGAATAGTGCATATTGCCTCATAATTTTTTTTTTTTTTATTTAACTGTAACAAAATTTAACAGAAAAAGAAGAGAAAGAGAGAGGCAGTTAAAACAAGATAACGAGTATACATGTAAATAATTATTAAAAACATGGTAATACAATCCTCTTTTTACCTTCATGATTAAAACAAATAGATAAATACAATCTATTTTTACTTTCTTCTATATTCAACAGAAGAAAGTATTGGATTCGTAAAAATTTTCGACCTCGGGTTTTTGATGGAATTACACATTTTTGAGAGATGTAGAACACGATTTGACCATTTTTTGAAAATGTCTGTGTGTGTGACAAAATTTTGTGGCAACTGTATCTCAGGAAATACTGCACAGAATTTCATAGAAATTAGTATGTAGTTGCACATTGACATAAATTAGTGCCTATCAACTTTTGGTAAAGATTGTCTTACAGGTTGCGTTGCCATCCAGCGTTTTCTAAATTTTTAACATGGTGGTATAGGACAAAATTTTGTATAAATGTGCATAAAGATAATTATTTTTTAATAATCATTATGAAATTTACAATAATTATTTATAATAGAGATAGTCAACGTGGAAATTTTTTTTGTATGTGTAGCAGCCTCGCCTCCCCCCCTGGGGGGATGTCCCCCCTCAAGGGGAGTAAATTTTCATGATGGGTATCTTTCAAAAGAGCTCGTCAATACCTTTAAAACGAATGGTTGAACCATCGATATGTGATAGTTTAAAATAAAGTTATCTTTTTTTTTTTTTTTTTTTTTTTGTAATATTGGCAATAAAATTGACTCTTTTTTTTTTTTTTTTTTTTTTTTTTTTTTAATATATTTAGTGTTATAGTACTTCTCTAATATGGAAATCGTCAGCATTATCATGGAAGATAATTTTTTTAAATAATAATTTTAATAAATTATTTTTACTGAGTAAATTTGTATAGGAAAATATAGAAGAAAGTCATGTGTGGCCACAACATACTAGTTGTTTTATAAAACAGCAAACATAATGATACTATTACTAGCTTACTGTAATATACATTTTCTATAATATTGATATATCTCCACAGATGATCCAATAAATTAAATTATTTACATTAAATGCACATAAATACAAATTCATTTAAACTACTTTTTTTTTTTTTCTAAGCTGAAAATATTATTTTAAATTTCTTTAAAAAATTCTTTGAAATAAAAAATAAATAATCTGTTGTGTCATTCAAAGAACTTTTTTCTTACCCTGCGTTTGAGTACTATAAAAATATATTACAGATACGATATATAATAAGAGTATGAATTAGGGACAGTTTTATTTGATATATAATTCAGTGTGAGGGAGGGGGGGAGGAGCTACAGCCTCTTTGTTGTATTGGGGTGGGAGAGCTACAGCCGCCTTTAAGGCCTCATTCGAAATAACTCTTACGTTACTGTAAAATTTATGACTGTTCTTAAATTTAAAATGTTTTTAAAATAATTCAAAATAATTTTCACGTAATGCGCGGAAAAATTGGTAACGAAATCAGTTAATAAGTTGAATCAAAATATTCTAAAAATAAGAATTTTAATATGATTTAATGTTAAAAGATAAAATAGTTAAATATTATTTTAAAAAACAATTCTTATGTTTTACCTATGTGCAAAGTACGCACCGCTTTCAACATTTGCTATTCTGGGATATAATCCCGCTTCATTTGTAAATTATGGTTACATGGAAGTCGTCATGGCAAAACTATTTAATAAATCCCATTTCATATAGTTTATTTTATGCTGCGTGATATTTGTACACACAAAATCAAACAATCGAACAGAAGAAGATAGAATTTTCTGATATCTCAAAAATGTTTTTCCGTATTCGAAAAATATTTGTCATTTATAAAAGTAGAATGAAACCCATTGTTTAAATCCTATATAAATATTATTTGTCCTTATAAATATTCAATAAATACAATTTTGAGTGTTCTAATCTTATAAAATTACAATAATAGTAATCATTAATAGCTGTCTTTAAAAAAATACCATTTAAATTGATTTCTTGAGAAGAAAATCAATATGAAGCAAATAGTACCATTAATTTATAAAATATAATGTTATTTCAATTCTATAGCTGCATTAATATATAAATTATTGTGGATATATAATATATAAATTATTGTAAATCATTGTTTGTATTAAAAGATCATGTAAAATATTAAAAAGGTCATATCATATATCAAATTTGAAAAATTATAAAATTTATGAAATTTCGAACATTAGTTCTCGATTTAGAGCTGCCCCAACACACATACGGACATTATATGTAAATGATCAGGTCGTCATCTTGATCTCTCAAAACGCGTAATCGGAATCTGGAAGTCAAAATATTTTAGAAATATATTATTTACTTATTTATTTTAGTATGGCCGGAAATAAAAATAGGGAAAGGGATAAAAAAAAGGGGGGGGGCAATATTTAAATAAAAGAAAAAAAAGGTGTTTTATTCGGACATTTATTCATTACATATTATTATATGACATGAGTTTCTGTATCTGCATAAAAAATAAATAAATAAGTTGAACTTCATATAATAGTACTTAAATTTGGCACAGTAAGAAAAATAAATGACTTAATTTGAAATGCGCTTTTAGTAGTTAACTAGAATGAATTCTGAAGGATGATTGTCTTATCGTGTATGAAAGAAATGGGGGAAGCGGGTGGGGAGCACTACACATTTGAATTTCGAAGATTTCAGGAACACTTATACCTTATGCATGTATGGAGGAACAGGTTGAAAACGAATAAGTTTCTGGCATCGTCATTTGCAAATATTATTGTTATTAGGATTACACTAATCCCCGATATTTTATCTTTATCTTTTTTCTTTCTCTTTTAAGTCTTGCACTTTGTTTCAATGCAATGTTGATATAGAATAAGCCGAGCAATTTCACTTCATCTGGATAGTGTATTTTTACTTTTATTGTTTTCGTATTATTATTCACTTCCTTCACAGTTTATGAACAATGCTGCATATTTCCTAAAAATGTCTGAAAAGCGCAATCTAGATAATTCTCTATTACAGTCTACTGTCTTCTTTCTACAGAAAATATTAAAGGATGTAAAATTTTGATTCAATAATCAGAAAATGCATTACTTTGTTTTCTAGGTATTTTAGATGAAAATAATTAATTTTATTACTGTTATACTATTATTTTATCAAGGATAAATTTTGTCTAAAACAGATATTTTATTTTTTCATGTTTTTTTTTTTTTTTTTTTTTAAATTGAAAATGCTCTTTTCTAATTAATTTTTAATCTTTACCAACAATTTTCAATATTATGTTTTAACAAGATAATCAACGTATATTTTAGGTATGACTTCGGACATTCATTAATTAATAAAATTTTAAAAATACTTTTAAAATTCCGTGAGAAAAGTTTGATGAAATTTTTAGCATTGAGAGAAAAGATCATTAAAATAATAATAATAATAATATCAATAAATTCTTAAATTAATACAGCAGTATTGTAATGTAAAGAAGTAGAAACAATAGTTTAATAATAAAGTATAATAATGATAGTAGTTCAGATTATATTACTATAAAATCAGTGTAATGTAACGGAGCAAAAATAAGGCTAAATAATGCCATGCAATAAGTAAGTAATGTAAAATAATCTAATGTAAAGGAGCTAATACTAAAATAAATTAACAGGGACATTTTTTTTTTTCAAATATTATTATTATTATTATTTTAATTCTAATAATATTTAGAAAATTAAATATATTTAATATTATATTTAAATGCATGTGTATACAAATATTCATAGAACAGAAATATTAATTTGAAAAAAAGTTTTATGATATCCACATTCCCGTCTTTATGTCCACTAATAATTTGGCCACTAAATTTCCGGAAAAATATTCCCTGGAAGAAATTATCATTGAATAAATAAATAAACCTATGAATCAGATTTTCGAGAAAAAAAATAATATATGATGTCAAGTTTTATATCAATTTTAATATTTACGCGTGAATTTCTTTTCATAATAAAATAAAATAAAATAAACTCGTAAACTTTTTTGGCAACAATTAAAAATTAAAATAAATTATGCATTTTTGTCTAAAAAAGGGCTTCTTCAGCTTTTTCGATACTGATTATTATCAATTTTCTTCTCTTTTCTTTTTTAAAAAAAAAAAAAAAAAAAAAAAAAAAAGAAAAGAAAAAAAAAAAAAAAAAGAAAGAAAGAAAGAAAAAGCTTTTGACAAAATTCTGGCAAAAGCAAAATTTAGTTTACTACGAAGGACTATTAGTTTTTGTTTTCAAATTATAACATAACTTTCAAATTATTCAATTATACTTTCGATAAATTTTTGATTTCGATAAATGGCCAACCACCGTAATACTGGCGACAACATTTTATCCGCAGATTGAGACTAATAGTCCTCAGTACAAAAATGTTTTCTATGGTTGGAGGGGGGGGGGGGGGTGGAGATAAAAATCATATAGGGAAAGGGGGAATATAAACCTTAAAATATTGAGCCCACACATAAAGACAACAATTGAAAAAAGCTAAAAAATATTTTCGATTATACCGTTTCTCTATATCAGAGAACGTATTTGCTGTAGCATATAATTTTTCCGACAAATTTGAATAGTTTGCTACTTTATGCATAAATAAAAATATCTTATTTGAATTGGAATAGTTGGTAATTATTCAATAAATAGAATTGTTAGCTTTTTCTGGTACAGGGGTAGGGTGAGAGGCATCTTTAATTTATAAAATGAAAGTACATAACTAGTTTCAGTAAAGATTAATCGATGACTGTAGTGGTTTGATTGCACTTATGCACTGTTAAAAATTTGGTGTTAATTTGAGCCAAAACTTTGAACTGAAGTAGCTGCAACCACCCAAAGGTTTAATCTTTTACCATGATTTTGTTATTTTATTTTGAACCAAATATTGGTATTATGTCTTAAAAAAAAAAAAAAAAAAAAAAAAAAAAAAAATCAACCTTCAACTGAGACGGGGATCGAACTGAAGACCTTCTTGTCTCAAGTTTAACACCCAGGCAGTATGCTACGCTCTCTTGCCCGTTAATTCTGTTTCTTTGATTTTGATGAAAGGAGCCAAATTATCTTCACCCATGGGTGAGCTGTTGCACAAAATTTGCACTTTGCCCTATGTTTTCGACCAAGCTCTTTAATGTAAGCTAGGTTTGGTTTCGAAAATAATTTTACTGATTCATACTTCCTGGATTGCATGTAGTAGATTTTTCTCTCTTCTTTAAAGGATATACTTCAATAAATCTTCTTATAGTAACATCTGGTTAGTGATCAATTGATTAAAGGACTTTTTTTTTTTTTCCTTGCAATGAACGTTGGTTTTGAATGACATAGTCGCACGCGATCTCAGTTCACAGATTTTACTTTCACTCTCCGGCTTAAGCCGGTGATTTTCAGCACGCGAGTGGCTCCATCTCCTGAATACAAAGGAATTACAACTGTATGTATGCCGTAACTCATCCCTTGTGAGTGAATGTATGGTAGCTCCAAGTTTTGATGTTACTGAAATGCTATCACAAGAAGTTGAAAACTAAAAAGTGAGATTCAATCATATTATGGTATTGCTTATAACTTTACTATATACAGTGGTTCAAGTTTGAACTACATTTTTAATTGTGTATAAAAGCAACTTTAGAGCATCCTTGATTACACAGAATTCTATCATAACTCTGCCGCGTCTATAGAACACAGGTGTATAATGATTTTAGTTGTGCAAAGGGATCATACACAATATTAAAAATCTCTCCCCCTTTTTTAATCAATACAGATTTTATCATTTATATACTACCAAACTTCTGCTTTGAAACATCCCTTAGTATCCTTTAAATTGTTTCAAAGAATTTTAGTATCAATATAATTTATTTTGCACCTTACTTATTTTATTTTTTGTATTATGCTTTAATATTTTTCTCTTCATGCCATTACATCGATGTCTAGTGAACTTTTAAGCTTGTTTGCTTTACTCGCTAATTTTTGTAAGCAATGTACAGTCAAGGAAAAAAAAAAAAATGAACGCAACACCCGCTGGTACTTCATGACGAATTGACGCAGAATAATCTATTAGATATCCTTCAACAGGAAATTAAGTGTAGTTTTAGAAAATGATGTGAAATTTTAAATTAGGGGTCATTTACATATTGAAATGCGTGCTAACTTTGATTTTTTTTTTTCAATAGCAACACCCAATTTTTACTTCATTTTTTTGAGAGTCTGGTAGTGCGGAAAAGTATATAGTTTGTGTAATTTAGCTTTAGTTTTCATAGATTTATAACCAAAAATGTGTTAGTGGGTTATCTGAAAATCTAGAAAAATAAAATTCATATAGTACAAGAATCAAAACAAAATTCTATTGTTTCACACCGGATTTTTTTTAAGAAAGAAAAAGCTTAATAATAATAAATAAATGATAACACAAGTGCTATCATCTTTATAGCTTCTTGGTTATCCCTGATTTATGTCTTTTTTTTTTTTTTTTTTTTTTTTTTTTTTTTTTTTAAAGATATATAGTGCATATTAAAGTATTATATTAAATAATAATGTAAATACATGTATAATATATTATAGATATTTTTCAGTATTTTACACTTCAAATTGTTCCGATAATGCTCTTTCAAAAATGTACGATATTTTTTAATAAAAAGTGTCTATCATGGTAACATTGATCAACAATAAAATGCTGTGAATTTTACCAGATGCTGTTTTAAAAAGTGTTGTAAAATTTACAACACTTTTTAAAACAGCATCTTGTAAAATCCACAGCAAAGTGCAGTTAATTTTACAGCACTACTAAAAACAGCATCTTGTAAAATTCACAGCAAAGTGCAGTAAATTTTACAGCACCATAAAAAAAACAGCAGCTTGTAAATTTTATAGCAACTGTGTTGGCAGCCGCGGTGCCAGCACCTTTTGTTGTAAAATGCTGATTTTTTTTTTTTTTTTTTTTTTTTTTTTTTACAGTGTAGACGCGCCATCAGACATAGAAAGTACAAAAGAGAGAAAGGACGTTTGTTGGTTCCTTCAAAGAAAACATGATGCTGCTAGTTGGATCTAGCTCCTAGGTGCTAGAGATTTGTTTTCTCCAATATAAATATCAAAAATATTTTAATGCCAAAATTTCGGGATGACAAATTTGTGATTCATAATCGCAAAATAGGTGCCAACTGTTTCCATGTGAAGACAACTGTCATTCTACTGGCTGGAACCTTTTCTATTTATATTTTTTTATTCCTTGTTTGTTTATTATTTCCTGTTCTTTTTTAAGTTTCTAGAAAATTCACTCTTATGAAATTCTATCAAGTTACCATTTTAAATTCTTTCTAAAATATATGACTTATATTTATAATCTAAAAAGCATTTAAGTACAACTGTGTTTAAAAATATCATTTTTACTAGAATGCTATAAAGGGACACTTAAAAAACTTTTTAATTTTGAGTAATTGGATAGTTAAATATTACTTTTTTGGAATGCCACAATGCTGCTAATTAACTCCTTTTTATTATTATGTAAGTATCCAGCAATAATTTTCAACTTCGTCCCACTTCCATCCCCCCAGCATAGCAGGATGAATAAATTTAGAATCAGATACATAGCTGCCAAGTTTTTTAATTTATTCCGGAATGTTCTTAGCCACGCCCTTTTTTCACACCGTAATCTTTGTTGAAAAAAATTATTTAATATATAATTACGATTAAATATGAAGACAATTACTCTAAAAATTTTACGGTGTGAAAAAGGGGCGGGACTAAAAACATTCCGGAATAAATTAAAAAAACTTGGCATCTATGCAGATATATGATCTATTAAGGATTGAATTGAAGCAACTGTAAAAAAACAGATCTTTAGAATAAATTATATATATATATATATATATATATATATATATATATATATATATGATATATTCTAATTTAGTACTGAGATAGCGCAGGGTTCATGTGGTCCTATAGTTTCCTTTATTTTCTCTACCATTAATTTTGTATGGCATTTTTTGTTATAAAAAATTGTTATTTATAAATTTAATAACAATATAATATATTTGATAACAAATCTATTGTTGGAAAAATACTGGTAGAAGTATCTTACAAAAAAAAAAAAAAAAGAAAAGAAAAGAAAAGAAAACAGAGAGAGAGAGGGGGGGATGCAAGAGAAAGAGAGTGCTTAAAAGAACCCTGAAAAAATACATGATAAATTATTTAAACAAGAAAACAAATTAGAGAATCATGAGATTATTCCAGAACAAAGATTCACAAGCTTTCAGACAAACTTCCATCAGTAAATTTTAGCAGGATTTTCTTATTTAAATGCTTAAACAACCAGAATTTTTGTTAGAAATAAATAGAAATTTATTTTCACAAAATTTTTTATACACGTTTATTCAAAGATTTGTACGTCCCGGTTCTGAGGTAATCTTTCACCACAGTGACTTGCAGTTTCTGAATTTGGTCATCCAAAGAAACTATGTACATCAATGGTATAGGAATGGGTGACAAAAAAAAGAAAAAAAGAAAAGAAAAGAAACGCGGGATATACTGTAGTAAGTCTTATATTTTAGAAAATTAAATCAGCTAATTCAGTTTTGTAGGTAACCATTTTATCTCTTCAAAATAGATTAATACAAAAAACTATAATGAATGATCTTTTTCTTTTTCTTTTCTGCATTCTTCCGATTCACAAAAAAAAAAAAAAAAAAAAAAAAAGCAATTCTGGACGGAACGGTCTTAAACTTCAGATATCTAAGAATATTTATTATTTCATATTTTTCACTATCGATATAGTCACGAGTGTAATCAGGAGATCAAATACAAATTGAAGAAAGGAACAAATACTTTTGATCACCGTGTATCATAAAAAGCTACCAATGATTTCTAACTTTAACACATTGTTGCACTTACCATGTTTAATATATATATATATATATATATATATTTTTTTTTTTTTGTGGGAATAGCACGATTATTTAGACAGGTATAATTTTTTATTTTCAAAAATTATAAACAAAAAACTTGCCAAAAACTTAATAACAAGAACAGATTTCTACAAAAGTTTACAAAAGTTGCAGAAAAATTGGCAAATTCTTAGAGTAACATTACTCTGAAACATGAAATTGACACATGTAATATTCGCTAAGATATGAGTTTCTTTTTTTTTTTTTTTTTTAATGCGCATACGCAAGTGATAGAATTTATTATTATTATTATTATTATAAAATAGATTAAAAGCTACATATATTGCGCAACTTGCGTCAAAATTTCATAAGAATACAGTAAAAAGTAAGCAAATTATCGGCAAAAGAACGAGGTAGATTTTAAAAATTTTCCAGAGTTAAAATTTAATAAGGGGTTTTCACATTCTACGTACTATTTAATTTGGGGATCGAATTATTTTAACCGTATTGCAAAAGTTCTTTTTCTTCTTCTTCTTCTTCTTTTTTTTTTTTTTTTTTTTTTTTTTTTTTTTTGAAAAACGCCAGAAAACTCATAAATTTTAGAAAATAAATAAAAATGTGTTAGAGTTATAAGCCCATAAATGGTTTTCTTAAAATAATTGGATCTCCAAATTAAACAACTGGAATATATAAACAATCCTGGAAAATATCTAAAAATATAGCTCATTTTTTTTAGCGTAATTTGCTTGATTTACACTCTATTCAAATGAAATTTTGACGTAAGTTGCCCAATATATCTAGCTTTCAAACAATTTTTGCAATTTGTGAAATTTTGTGCAATTTTATTGAAATCCATTCTTGTTAGATGTAAAATACTTGCCAAAATAATAATAATAATAATAATATATAAAAAAAAAAAAAAATGCAAATATGGTACGTAGTAAGTACAACAGTGTGTTAAAGTTACAAGTCTTTTGTAGCTTTTTATAATACAGGATGATCCAGGGTATTTGTGCTTTTCTTCAATTTGTAGTTTATTCTCCAATACTACTCGTGTTTAAACCGATATTGGAATATGTGAGTTTATAAATGCTCTTTACATGCCTGGAATTGAAACCCATTTCGAAAATCGAAAAACTGTCAAATTAAAAAATAGGAAATCTTAATATTTAATCACCTACTGTACGCAATCAATCGTTTAAAGCAAGAGAACACATACGAAGAAAAACAAAGTATCTAAATTCAACACAAAAATAAGATTATTTTTTACACCAATCACGTTTAAAAAAGGTTCATTTAAAACGAAAAAAATTACAAACAATTTAAAATAAAATTATTTAAGGCATGATATGAATTTTGAAAGAAGTTACACAGATTGCATTCAAGGGAATTTCCAAACCAGTTGTCAACACAAAAAGTCAACAAGGAAGTCTTGAACCTTAATATTAAATAAATAAATAAATAAAAATAATGATAAAAACAAAGCTCTGATATACAGAGCAATTAAAAAAAAAGTTTTTTTTTTCTTTTTTTTTTCTTTTCTTTTTTTAGAAAAATATTATTTTAACTTTTAGTCCCTATCAGATTTTAACAGTCATCTTCTTATTCCTACTGACTATGAAGTTGTTGTAAGTTAATAAATCAAATAATTGCCAAAATAAGTTGTTATTTTGCCGCGAAAAGATAAACAACCTTTTCTCAGAGCTAATTACTAAAATTCGTAACCTATGATTGAAATATTGAATCATTTCGTCTCTAAAATTTACGTTTAAAAATGCAAATAATTGCCGAAATGTGCGATTGCTCTTTCGCGTAATCGATAAATTTTGCAATTCTTCAAAGCTATTTCCCGAAATATGTGTCAGTTTTTCAACTTATTAATGAAATTTCACTCTTCTTTGACAAAATTTACGTTTAATTGCAATTAGTTGCTAATATAGGCTGTTATTTTGCTGTTAATCAATAAAAATTTTCGCATGTTTTCTAAACTTTCGCACTTTTTTGAATGGATAAGTGTTAGTAGCTATACACTCTGAGAATGAGATGTTTTTCAGCTTTAGAGGAAAAATGCATTCCTTCATTATAATTGCGATTATTTTTTTAAGTTAGAGAGTTAAATTTTATAAGAGAGAATTCATTATTATTATTATTATAAAATAGATTAAAAGCTACATATATTGCGCAACTTATGATAAACAGTTATTAATTAGTTAAAGAGTTAAAGTCAAATTTTTTAACTGTAAGATAAGCTCGATTCTGTTCTGTAAAGTTGTTGTTGGTATGTATGTATCTAAATACAACAAAGATGAGATATTTTCTAGCAATAATCACTACAGTGAGTGATCAAATTAATAGATTTTTTTTTTTTTTACATTTTTTCGATTTAAAAAAAAACTAGGGGGCTCTGCCCCTTGCTCGCTCCGCTCACCCACCCCGAGGAAATCTTCGTCTCCCCCCGACTCGCTTCACTTATTAATCCCTGCGGCGCCCTGCCTTTCGCTGAATAGGAATTGCTGATATTCGCTTCTTTACCTTTCACTGAATAGGAAAATTAATACTGCATAAAGCAAGAAAAAAAAGAAAAAAAAAAATAGATATACCCATATTCAATATCGAATTGAAATACATAATATTTAATACTTTTTTTTTTTTTTTTTTTATGAAATAATGTGCTAAGAATCAGTATTTTATATATATATATATATATATTTATATATATATATATTATTATATATTTGTATATTTTATATTTTTTTAATGGATTTCCCACCTGACGTCAGAGATCATAGGTGAAAAACAAACAGCAGACGAAGTCTTCTATATCTATAGCGATTTCTGAAATAACATATTTTCTATTCTTATTTTTGATCAATCGTATTTAATCTGTGTTTTTTTTTTTTTTAACATCTTCATTTCTAATCCATTTTATATCATTATTCATCATCTTTTGTTTGTTGTATACATTAGCAATCATCAAATTATAATCCATAAACATTCCACAAGAACAAGAAATTATTTATTGCTAGATCAGTTAATGTAACAGATACGCTACAACATACAAAAATTGATTCTTACAGCTGAAAATAAATAAACACATAAAGTATTTTTTTTTTTTTTAAATTATTAAATTTACAAATACAATTATTATTGTTTACAAATGCACAATATTACTTTTATTTTATTTTATAGTAAATATTAACACTTTTGTTCTTAAGAACAATATTTAATTGAATTCGATTGTCAGAATTCGATTATTTGTTTTCCCCTATCACAGAACTGAGCAGACGACGCTGGAAAGAGTCCATTCGTAACATCTAGACCATTTTATGTTACAGATACAGTATGTGAACATCTTTGGGACATTTAAGTTTTTGTCACTATTTGGCGATGGATTTTTTGGTAGAATTGCTTGTTGAAAAGTAAATAAATAAATAAATAAATAAATAAAAATAGAACCTTTATATTAAATTAGAATAACCTTTTTAAAAAATTAGAACCTATTTTTTTCAAATGCCCGTACTTTTTATTATTGAATTTCTTTAATTAATTTATGGCAGTATATACTCTCTGTATGTATTTATTGAACTGCTAGACAATAGATTTAGACATTCGGAAATATCGAAAAGAGAAAAAGTTATTATTATTATTATCATTTTAATTTGGAAAACCTCCTGCAGCTTCAATTATTAATTATCTTCGGTACTTTTCCATTTTGCCGGTGAAGCGATAAAGTTGCCAAGAATGATATAACCGATGCCAAACATTAGGCACCCAAGACAGAGTAATTGTTTCAAAGCACTTCGAATAATAATAAGAAAAAAAATTAAAGAAACTTATTTTACGTTTACTTATTTTATTTATTTTATATTTTTAAGAATTAAATTTTCTGAAGCTTTGCTTAAAGCTAGCTTTTAAAAGTGTTGTCCCATAAAAAATATAACATTTATTTTGTCAAATCCTTAATAACGTATATAAATAAACTTTAAATTTGAAAAAGAAAAAAAAAATCTAAGTTACAAATTTACTTATAATCCATAAATGTATTGTTGTCGCCAATAAAGTTTGCTTGGCGAGAATTTCGCCGGCGAAAGGAAAAGTACCTTCTCTCCTATCTACTTCTTACATTAACGAAGAATAAAATCTGTAAAAATTTTAGGTGAATTTTTTCTTGCCATAATTAGAAGTATGAAATGTATCATGGAAATGTCTAATTCTGTAATGTTAAAAAATTATCAATGCTAAATAAAAAGAGTTTTCGTTTATAATTGAGTTTGAATTTAAATCTCAATATTTTTGGATACCAAAATCTATCTAAAGCATTTTTAAAAACGTTTACAAATAAAAATAATAAATACACTTTAATGGTAAAGAGAAACGTGGTCAGTTATACAGACACGACGATATTTCGTTATTCACAAAAAATAAATAAATAAATAAATAAATAAATAAATAAATAAAAAATGAATAAATAAATAAATAAATAAACAAACAAATAAATAAATAAATAAATAAATAAAAACATAAATATTGCCAGTAAAAAAATTAATTTTCTAAAAGTAGGAAAAAAAAATGTTTGCGGAATTTATTTTATTTTTTTACACCAGTGATAATATTTTTATTTCCCTGTGGAGAATGACGACATTGAGGAAAATGATGTAATAAGAGAAATTATTTCTTTAATGGCAAATAGAGTACCTTTATAAACCTGAGGTTTTCTATTAATAACTTCGTTAATTAAAATGATACAGATTTCTAACTACCTGAAATGCTTTCCTTGAAGTATTCGGAACACACTGATACCTCCCATGATGCAGAGCATTTTGCCCTCCGCGAGAAGATGCTGTCGCAGACAAAAAAAAAATTCGACGTCAGCTTCAGAAGCTTTTTTTTAATATATAGAGAAATACTAGACGAAGGGGTCTGAAACTTCATATATGCAAAGAACATTTAAAAGTTCATTGTTTCCACTGTCGATTTAGTCGAGAGAGGAATTAGAATTCCAACCACATATTGAAGAAGAGTGAAAATACTTTGATTCACTCTGTATTTAAAAAAAAAAAAAAAAAACTACAAATGATTTATAACTTTAACACTTTATTGCACCTACCATGTACAATATATATGTTTTGGCGCGGAAATTGCACAATTATTTAGGTGGGTATGTATGAATTCTTTTCAGAAATTACTAAATTTTTTGACTAGTTTTTTGCTTGTAACTAGAACAGATTTCCGTAAAATTTTACCAAACTTACAGAAAAATTTACAAAACATTAGAGAAACATTATTATGAAACACAAAATTCACACGCGTAATACTCGTTGAGATATGAGCATTTTTAGTAAATATCATTTTATTGCGCATGCGCGAATGATAGAAAGAGTTTTGCTGCTTACGTTGAAAGCTAAATATATTGAGCAACTTTTATCAAAAGCTCATTTGAATGGTTTAAAAATTAAGCAAATTGTCGGCAAAAGAACGAGCTAGATTTTAGGCTTTTTTCCAGAGTTGAAATTTCATAAAGGGTTTTTCACATACCGCGCATTTAATTTGGGGATCCAATTATTTCAACCACATTGCGAAATTTCTTGTTTGTATAAAGCCTCTTATAGGCTTGTAACTTTATCATTTTTTTATTTATTTACTAAGGTTTATGAGATTATAAGGGGTTTTCACAAAAAAGAACTTTTGCAACGTCATTAAAATAATTGGATCTTCAAATTAAGAGGGGACAATACCTAATCTCGCCGGCAGCCTTCGCCCATGTTATTCTATGGGAAAATTTGTTGCTACAATTACACATTACCTAATGAATATTTTTAAATTCTGTTTTCGCAGTCAGAAAATTCATAACCGTTAAATGAGTACTCATTTTTGAAAAATTCATTTTTTTTTTTTTTTTTTTTTTTTTTTTTTTTTTTTACATTTTAATTTTGAGTTCAAAAATGCGATTTTTCACAAAATGCATTTTTCTTATTTTCTAATCGCAAAATGATACACTAAAGTTTTAAAAAATCAATTTTTGGAAAACAAGTACTAATTCAACGCTTATGAATTTTCTAAATGTGAAAACAAAATTGAAAAATATTCATTAGGTAATGAGTAATTATGTAAACAAACTTTCCCATAGAATAACATGGGCCAAGGCTGTCAGCGAGATTAGGTATTGTCCGCTATTAAATGCGTGGCATGGGTGAAACTCATGATGAAATTTCAGCTTTGAAAAATGCCTAAGATCTAAGTCGTTCTTTGATTAATTTTTACTCTATTCAAATGAGTTTTAGACAAAAGTGTATCAATGTATCTAGCTTTCAAACTGTGCAATAAAAAATTTTATATCTTTCGCGCATGCGCAGTAATATTTATTAAAATACTCATATCTCAACGAGTATTACACGTATGAATTTTCTGTTTCAGAATATGTTTCTCTAATGTTTTGGCAATTTTTTCAGCAATTTTTGTAAAATTTTATGGAAATCCGTTCTAGTTATAAGCAAAAAAACTTGTCAAAAAATTAGCAATTTTTGAAAAAATAAATAAAAAATATCAGTCTAAATAATTGCGCATTTCCCTCACCAAAACATACAAATATTGTGCCCAGTATGTGCAACAATGCATTAAAGTTACAAGTTATTTGTAGCTTTTTATGATACAGGGTGATCCAAAGTATTTTCGCTATTTGTGAATTTGTGGTTGGTGCGCTAATTGCACTCTGGACTAAATCGATAGTGGAAATAATGAGTTTTTAAATGTTCTTTGCATGCATGAGGTTTCAGACCATTTCGTCTAGTTTTTTTTTTTTTTTTTTTCTAATAATTCGATCACCCACTCTATATTAGTTAATCGGAAAAAACAAAGTAAAAATACAATAGGTTTTCGTAATGGAAGCAGTGGTAGAAAAAAAAAGTGCTGAAAGTTATCCCTGATACATGTTTAAATTCTTATAAATGAGTAATTGATTTCGCATTAATATACAATTAGATAGATTTCCAGTATAGTATAAGACATGGGCAAAAAGTACTTGCTTCTAAAGCAAAATAGAAATAATTTGAAAGTTGAAAGATTGACTTCCAAAATTTCTAAATTTAAAATCAGAGTTTGACTGTAAATATTACGCTGGAAAGTTTTGATTTTAAATAACACAAATCTACACATAATTGGCTATATTTGTGTTGGAAACAACAAATGTAGAAACTACTAAATTAAAAAAAAAAAGAAAAAAAAAAAAAATTCAGTTTATTTCTGGATATTTGTAATTTAACGAATCTGCTGTAAATTCGTTTAGACTGGACTGCCAGGTTCAAAACAAGGTCATGTCCACTAGCACAGCCGTACGGAATTTTCTGTGTTTTTTCTCCAAAACTCACAGGAAAACTGCTATGGAGTGTACTTCCTTCGATCCTAGGTCCCAAGGTCAGACAAACAGCTTCAATTCTCACATTATAACCGAAATGTTTAAATTAGTCCACAAATAGACACAGAATAAAATACTGGAAATTTGTATTAGGTTCATTTGGTTATTATTTATACCCAGAATTCCATTTTTAGAAAAAAAATATATACATATATATAACAGTAGGGTTTTATTTTTTTTTTTATTTTTTTTATTTTTTTTTTTTATGAATAGATGGCCAGGCCATTATGAAACCTGAATCCATTACTTTTTGGCACGCTTAAGAAAAAAAAAAAAAAAAAAAAAAAAAATCCTTTATATTCATAAATACAAGAAATAGGCAAGTATTTCTTATTCATGCACTAAAATATCGCACAGACTTTTTTTTTCTTTATGTAAACGTAAAGACTAATAATGTTTGATAAAAGTGTGTGAAAGTGTTTAACTCATATTTCACCATCGTCCTAACAATAGGACACCATGCATAAATGGTGTTTATATAAATTCTTTTGAATATTTTAATTCAAATTAAAGACGATACATTATTTAAAAGTCCAATAAATACATATGTGTTTTTATCGTTAGTTTAAATTAACGTTTAATATATGTATTTTTTTTAATTTTTAAAATGACAATTTTTAAAGATTTATTCATTACATTATTGTTAGATTTAGGAATTTAAAATATTAGTGTGATCTTGACACTCAATATTTTATTCAGTTTCACTCCCTCTTTAGTTTAACTATTTTTTTTTCTTTTTTATTAAAACCGATGGTTATTAAAATCTAAGTAATTTATTTTCTATTTACTTTTATAATTTTAAGTTAATAAATATTTAAAAACTCATAGTTTATTTAAAATTTATTTTAGCATAAAATATTATCTTAATAAGTTAGCCGAAGCAATCCGTATGCAAATGTCATAAGTCTACGTCATCTGCTTGAATTGAATAAGTAGCGTAGCAGAAAAGCAATGGTGTGGCTTTTTCGGTGTTAGTGCCGAGGTGAATCCCGATAATAAAGAAGCTGGCGTTAAACGCAGTTTGTATATTTCAGTTTGAATTTTTCCTTGATAACCTCGACAATATTAAAGCTTGTGTAGAAAGCTGTTGTTTTTCAGATGAGGTTTAAGTAAATATTTTTAGATTAATTCGAGGATGATAGTTATTTTAAAACTGCAAACTTTTAAGCTTCTTTCAGTAAAAGTATAGGCTTCAGTAACTACTCTTGTACTAATATATCTGCCCTGAAGAATATTAAACGAATCGTCTAAATGTATTATAATTTTTATTTTCGTTTGCCATATTTTTATTTCACTAGATAAATCAATCTAGTTTTTAAATAAATGATTTTATTTAAAAGAAAAACTTGTCATATTTCTTTTTACCTGCTCAATACAGTTTCCACTGGACTCTATTATTTCAACTCTGCTTAATTTTGAAGCTTTAAGATAATCATGTCAGGTTTATAAACCTGACATATTTTGGTTATGGGCTATTGCCCAGTATTGAGCAGTTTAAGTGAAAGTTTTAAATGACAAAGTTTAATGAAGTAAAGTTTTCTTCCGGTGTATTGGTCCCAAAGTTTTATAAGAATCTTTAAGAAGGGGGGGCCAATACAGTTAACGAGAATGGTAATGATACAGCATAGTATAGAAAAACTCAATGCTACGAATTATTGTAACTGGGCAGTTGATGTGAAGTTTTTATTATTTGAAAAGAATGCCTGGGATATCGTAATCGGAACTGAGGAAAAGCCGAAAGCATCAGCTGATCCGAAAGAAATAAAAGATTATAATACGAGGTCAAAACTTGCTTTATCTATTTTATACCTCAATACTGAGAACGACTTTCGTCGGATTATAGAGAAATTAACGGATCCAGCTGAGATATGGAAAAAATTAAAACAACATTTTTATCCTGATAACCGAGCACGCCACATGCAGTTGTGCAGCGAACTGTTTTCATGTAAAATAAAAAGTGGCGAGAAAATTGATATGTATGCTGCTAGACTCATGAGAATAGCTGAACTTTTAGAAGCAATTGATCAGCCAATGAAGGAAGTTTATCTATCATTCCAGTTGCTTCGTTATCTCCCAGAGAAATTCGATAGTATAGTTCAGAGCATACTTAGGTGGCCTGATGGTAAATTTGTATTTAAAGATATTTTAGTTGAATTAATTAGTGAAGAATCAAGGATTGAATTGCGTGATCAAGATAAGTGTGATGAACTTTTTATTGAGAGTTACAGTACACAGTACTCAAGATCAAATGTGACTTGTTCCGCTGTGGAGTTCCGGGACATATCAGTCGTTTTTGTCAAAATTCAAGGAAAAACTTCGAGCCAAGATCATCATCGAAAGGTTCACTAAATAATTAAAAACCACGTGCGAAATAACTATTTAAAAGAGTAAAATCCGCTGTAAAAGGCACGTTAAAAATTTAAAAGAATTTTAAAAGGTTAAAAAACCGTTAGACAACATGTTTCGTGCTTATTTACTAGCACATCATCAGGTCTCGTCAGTTAATGAAAGCCACTGAGCTTTATCTTGTTGTTCTAAGAAAGGCTGCCATAGGGTTTCTAAGTCTTTACTCTGATTCTCGTTGATGCATTTATCGCCAAATTTCCAAATCATGATCTTTTCGTATATGTCTAATGTGTATTCGGTGTGGGGGGTTGCTGGAATTTTACTTTCCTCCCACTTTGGCTGGGCTTCTTTATTGTCGAGTAAAAGTTGCTTTAATGCCGTGTTTCCGTACAATGATTTAATGGAATGTTTATGTTCTTTAATCCTTTTACTCAAATTGCGCTTTGTTTTGCCAATATAATAAGATGTTATATTATTGATTGTGATGGGGATTGCATATACTCCGTCAACTTTTGTTTTTTTGTCACGATCGGATATTATCAGATTTTTCAATGTTGAGGTTTTAAATGCAATATTATATCCAATATTTTTAAATTGTCGTATTACGGGATAGAAACCTTTATTAAATGAGATTGCGCCAATAAATCTACTAGTTTCGTTTCCAGTTTTTAGATTCGTATTGTTAAGCCGGTTTATTATTCTGCGTTTCAACCTATTAAATATTGTGATATTGTAACCTTGATTAAGCATAGTCTTTTTAATTAAGTTTAATTCTTTATCTGAGGAGGATTTATAGGTGCAATGTGTGAAGGCTCTATTAATTAATGGTGTAATGGCGTTGAAAAGTAGTTGTTTAGATGTATAAGAGTTAACAGGTGCTATGTTGAGGGGGGATGTTGGTTTGTGATAAACTTCAGTCCAGATAGTAGATTATGTAGATTATTCCCAAATTATCTACATAATTTGGGAATATACACATAATAGCCTTCTAACCCTAGTAAACAATATGAACAACATTTTTGATTCTGTAAATCTCACAATCGAGAAAGAAAAAGATAGAGCCATACCGTTCCTCGATGTATTAATACATAGAAATCATGATAATAGTACTATCTGGACTGAAGTTTATCACAAACCAACATCCCCCCTCAACATAGCACCTGTTAACTCTTATACATCTAAACAACTACTTTTCAACGCCATTACACCATTAATTAATAGAGCCTTCACACATTGCACCTATAAATCCTTCTCAGATAAAGAATAAAACTTAATTAAAAAGACTATGCTTAATCAAGGTTACAATATCACAATATTTAATAGGTTGAAACGCAGAATAATAAACCGGCTTAACAATACGAATCTAAAAACTGGAAACGAAACTAGTAGATTTATTGGCGCAATCTCATTTAATAAAGGTTTCTATCCCGTAATACGACAATTTAAAAATATTGGATATAATATTGCATTTAAAACCTCAACATTGAAAAATCTGATAATATCCGATCGTGACAAAAAAACAAAAGTTGGCGGCGTATATGCAATCCCCATCACAATCAATAATATAACATCTTATTATATTGGCAAAACAAAGCGCAATTTGAGTAAAAGGATTAAAGAACATAAACATTCCATTAAATCATTGTACGGAAACACGGCATTAAAGCAACTTTTACTCGACAATAAAGAAGCCCAGCCAAAGTGGGAGGAAAGTAAAATTCTAGCAACCCCCTACACCGAATACACATTAGACATATACGAAAAGATCATGATTTGGAAATTTGGCGATAAATGTTTCAACGAGAATCAGAGTAAAGACTTAGCAACCCTATGGCAGCCTTTCTTAGAACAACAAGATAAAGCTCGGTGGCTTTCATTAACTGACGAGACCTGATGATGTGCTAGTAAATAAGCACGAAACATGTTGTCTAACGGTTTTTTAACCTTTTAAAATTCTTTTAAATTTTTAACGTGCCTTTTACAGCGGATTTTACTCTTTTAAATAATCATCGAAAGGGTATCAAAGCCGAAAGTCTCCGTTTTTCCAGAGGCAATGTGCTCAATCCCCTCACAGACCATGGCGAACTAAACCTCCAGAGGCAACTGTATCCACTACCAGTGATTCCAGTCCTGAGAGATCTAACCAGAAAGAACCTGACCATTCCCAGAGAAGAGGCCGTTCCAGACTCCCGAGACGAACCAGAAAGGACTCTAACCAGGTTTTTTTTACTTTTGCTAGTTTAAGTAAAAATGTGTGTGACAAAAGCAATTGGCTTTTTGATTCGGCTGCGAGTAATCACTTTTGTGGTGATAAAAATTTGTTTTCTAATTTTAAACCATTGTATAATGAAAGATTAGCTGTTGCAATAGATAATATTGATTTTCCTATTGAAGGAACTGGTGATGTTAATTTACGATTTGGTCAACAAAATATAACATTTACTAATGTAATGTATTGCTCTAAATTGAGAAAAAATTTAATATCTGCTCCAAAGATGGATATTGCAGGAGCTAAATTTAAGGGGGGGAATGGTAAAATTAAAGTAACTAACAAATATGATCAATTTTTATTTACTGCTAAATTGCATGGTGGTATTTATTATTTATTTCCAAAAATTCCATCCAAAGAAACGAAAAATGTTAAATTTGAAGTTTCTAAAACTTCAAGTAAAAGAAACTCTCATGATACAAAAACTGAAGTTTTACATACTCAAAAGGACAGTTTTAATATGTGGCACAGACGTTTTGCTCATGCTAGTCCTAAACTAATTGACAAAACTAGTAAATATGATAGTGTGAGGGGGCTTCCTAAATTAAAAGACAATGAAACTTCTTGTGAAACTTGTAAACTTAACAAACAAAGACGAATTTCTTTTAAACCGCATGGTCAAATAAGGTCTAGACATCCTCTTGAATTATTACATATGGATGTATGGGGACCTTGCAAAATAACTGGCCGAAACGGTCAAAGGTATTTCTTATCAATTATCGATGATTTTTCTCGTAAAGTAACAATATTTCCTATGAAAGCAAAAACTGAGGTATTTAAAAACTTTAGAAATTATGTAACAAGAGCGGAGAGATTTTTAAACTGTCAGGTAAAAGCTATTAGATCAGATAACGGGAAAGAGTTTCAAAATAATAATTTTAAATCTTTTTGTGACCTGAAAGGCATAAAACATGAATTTACTAACATTTATTCACCGGAACAAAATTCTGTTGCAGAAAGATTTAACAAACTATTGTTGACGGTATGAGGACAGTTTTAGACGAAAGTGGATTAAATAAAAGTTTTTGGCCAGACGCACCTTTATACTTTGCGTATACCTGGAACAGAATTTGTCATACTGATTTAGAGAAAACACCGTTTGAGTTGTATGGTGGTTATAAACCTTCAGTAAAGCACTTAAAAGCTTTTGGCTCAACAGCATATGTAGGGGTACCCAAACAACTTAGAACCAAACTTGACTGTAAAGCGAAAAAAGGAATTATGATAGGTTACGCCCTTAGTACAAAAGGTTACAGGATATGGCTCCCAGATGAAAATAAAACAATAGAAACAATTAATGTTAAAATTGAAGAACCGATAAATATTAGGGAGCACAGTGGAGCAGTGATGGGCCGCGAAAATGACAGTTAGTTATGTTCAGATGAGGGGTCAGATTCAGAAAGCGTGAATAATGCTGATTTAGATGCTTTTAATGTACATTAGATTTACCCTGACCATTCTGAATCTTCGTCTGACGAAGAAATTAAATCCAGTCGAGATATAATTAAACGAGTCCCCCTCAGAGAGGCTGTATAGTTTAGAACTCTAGTACCCCGTAAAACTAGTGACAGAATCGACGTTTATTATTGTGAATTTGGAAAAACTGAACTTTTAAAATGTCATAAAGATGTTAAAAAATATTGTAAGAAAAATTGTATAATTTATGAACCAAACCTTTTTAATTTCAGTCCTAGAGAAAAATCTTGTTCTAGTGCAGAACAAACTTTAAATTCTAGTGAAATTAATTCAGATAGTGAACTTGATTCAGATAATGAACTTAATTTGATTGAACCTGATTTAACTAAGAAAAACGATTGACTAGACGTGGATCAAATCCCAACGAGTTTTAAACAGGTCTTAAAATCTCCTTATAAAAATCAGTGGTTGCAGGCTATGAAAGAAGAAATGGATGTTATTCGGGAACGTAATGTATGGCACCTTACAAAATCACCTCCAAATACTAATATTTTAGGATGTAGAGTGGTCTTCACTCTTAAACGTAATGAAAGGGGGGAAATAGCCCGTTTTAAAGCCAGACTGGTGGCGCAGGGATATAAACAGATAAAAGGAGAAAGTTATGACGATACTTTTAGCCCTGTCGTTAACTTTGGAGTAATACGCTTCTTCTTTTCATTGCTAGTTTCATGTAAAGGATGGACTCATTTACAACTGGATATTAAAGGTGCATATCTTTACGCACCACTCGATGAACATATTTATATGTCTCAACCACCAGGTTTCATAGAGATCGGGAAAGAAAAATTCGTTTGTAAATTACATGGCGTTATATACGGCCTACACCAAAGTGGTAGAGCCTGGTTTTTCGAAATGAATAGAATTTTGATCAATATAGGTTTTAACAAATTTTCATGGTGTAACTGTGTTTATATTTTTAACAAGAAAGTAATTTTATTATTGTATGTCGATGACATTGTATTGTTTGCAAAATTTAAAAATCATATAGATGAAGTAGTGGACTTATTGAGTAAAAATTTTGATTTAAAAATCTTAGGAAAAACCCGTAAACTATTGGGTGTAGAATTCGAGGAAAATAATGGAAATTTAACTATTCATCAACATTCATATATTAGTGAAATATGTAACAGATTTAAAAATTTCATTTTTCCTATATCATCTCTCCCCATTAGTAAAGGGATAATTTACTCAAAATCTCAGTGTCCTCAAACTAACGCTGAAACAATAGAAATATCAAAATATCCTTATAGAAGCATTTTAGGTTGCTTATCGTTTCTCTCTAATAGAACTAGACCTGACATATCGTACGCGGTTAATATTTTTGCCCAATTTCAAAGTAATCCTGGCATAATGCATTGGAATGGCCTGTTAAAACTCTTAGGTTATGTTTCTTATACCATAAATTTAAAGTTAAAACTTGAGTGCAGGAAACCACATATTACTGTTTATTCAGACGCTGATTTTGCGGCCAACAGAGACGATAGGACTTCAATGGGGGGACAGCTGATTGTACTCGATAATTCACCTGTAGCTTGGAGAACGTTTAAAGAAAAATGTATCAGTTTAAGTACTATGGAATCGGAATTCGTAGCCATGACCGAAGCTGCAAAAGAACTATTGTGGTTCGATAGAATTTTAGAAGAATGCTTTAATAAAAAACTAATACAGGGCACTAAAGAAAAATCTTTACTTTTAGTCGATAAAATCGCTGCTATAGATTTCGTGAAGTCTCCCATTGAAAACTATCGTACTAAACACATTGACGTAAAATTATTTTTTATAAGGGATTTGATTTATAAAAACATATTTAATATTAAACATGTTAAAAGTACAAATAATTAGTCAGACATTTTCACTAAACCGTTAACAAAATATGGGTTATCACTTTTCATCAGTAGCCTATTTTCATCTACTGAGTAACATATATATTAAAGGAGTAAATTTTGAAAAGAAAAGAATTAAGGAAATAAACGAATTTCTATTTTTTTTAATTAAGTTATTTATTTCTAAAGAAAACAGAATGTTTTTCTCTTTAATATGAAAATGCAAATGTATTTCTGAAAATGTTGATTATATTGCGAAATGTATATACTTGTTTTATATCATATATTGGTTAATTTATGTACATGCCAATGCTTAATTATTTATATTATATCTTCATAGCAAGAAGAATTCTCTGCATAACTTCGAAATGAAGCATTGCAAAAATTGGACTATATTGCTTTGCTCTTGAAATATACTAAAGAAAGACGATTAGTAGCAAGTCGTTCTTGAATCTGTCAACTTATGTTTTTTTTTTACATACAAGTTTTTTTTTTTTTTTTTTTTTTGTTACTCAAATAATATGATGCGAACTTGTAAATTCAGGGCAGATGTATATATATATATATATCTTTTTCATGGTATCGGTTGAGTGTCAAGAGGGGGGGCATATTGTTAGATTTAGGAATTTAAAATATTAGTGTGATCTTGACACTCAATATTTTATTCAGTTTCACTCCCTCTTTAGTTTAACTATTTTTTTTTCTTTTTTATTAAAACTGATGGTTATTAAAATCTAAGTAATTTATTTTCTATTTACTTTTATAATTTTAAGTTAATAAATATTTAAAAACTCATAGTTTATTTAAAATTTATTTTAACATAAAATATTATCTTAATAAGTTAGCCGAAGCAATCCGTATGCAATTGTCATAAGTCTACGTCATCTGCTTGAATTGAATAAGTAGCGTAGCAGAAAAGCAATCGTGTGGCTTTTTCGGTGTTAGTGCCGAGGTGAATCCCGGTAATAAAGAAGCTGGGGTTAAACGCAGTTTGTATATTTCAGTTTGAATTTTTCCTTGATAACCTCGACAATATTAAAGCTTGTGTAGAAAGCTGTTGTTTTTCAGATGAGGTTTAAGTAAATATTTTTAGATTAATTCGAGGATGATAGTTATTTTAAAACTGCAAACTTTTAAGCTTCTTTCAGTAATAGTATAGGCTTCAGTAACTACTCTGTACTAATATATCTGCCCTGAAGAATATTAAACGAATCGTCTAAATGTATTATAATTTTTATTCTCGTTTGCCATATTTTTATTTCACTAGATAAATCAATCTAGTTTTTAAATAAATGATTTTATTTAAAAGAAAAACTTGTCATATTTCTTTTTACCTGCTCAATACAGTTTCCACTGGACTCTATTATTTCAACTCTGCTTAACTTTGAAGCTTTAAGATAATCATGTCAGGTTTATAAACCTGACAATTTTCAACATATTATTACTTAAAAGGTTTTACATTCAAGAATAATGGATATACAAATTTATTGAAGTAATACTCTACACTTTTGTACTGGTAAAACAATTATATAAGTATATATATACAGATGGTCTGTTTTCCTTATATTTCCGACTGTCCTAAATTATTGTCATATTTTAGGACAGCCTGTACCGATTAAACTAATGAAAGGTTGGTAAGGGTTTTGTATACTCCGTGTATACACAGACATTGAAAAACATTTTTTCAATGCTTGGTAGGATATGGGTTAAAAGGGGGGGAAAAGGAGGGGGGGGGGAGATTTCTTTGTGTCAGCCAAAATTCTCTTAAAAGCGATTACAGAAATTCTAAATGATTTTGAAGGGTTGATATTTAATTGTAGTTTTATTTTTAATCGTAGCTATGACTGCTGAAAATGCCATATTGTTTATTAACTAATGCTTAGAACAAGAAAATGCTACCTCATTTTTTTTTTTTTTTTTAATATAGTGTTATTATTGCGTAAAAATAAATAAATAAACAAGGGAATAAATTAAAAGAAAAAAATGAAAGAAAAGGATGGTAAAGTATTATCCAATTTGTACTTCAGTTTAGGAAAGTGTAAAAAAATCGCACTAAAAGAAAGACTTTAAAAATGTGTGAAAACTATTAAGTATGAGAACTTAGACAACTCTAATGCAAGAAAAGATTGCAACGAATACAATTTTTTTCTTCGTTCTTCAGTTTTACTTAATAATATGCGCCAAATTCACTTATTTTATGTCAATTTTTTATAACCGTCGCCCATATTAGCAAAAATTCAGCCAAATATTACCTTATATGATACAATAATAGCCGAATCTTGTGGAAAATTCTAGTTTGCAAGCATGTCTTAACTTTTTCATTTTCACTCTGTATTTTAATACAAGTAGCATCTGTAATAAAATTTTTAGGGTAAAAATATTCTAAGACCTGCTGTAAAGCCCATGTTTTTTTAACGGTTGGATATATATTTGTCGAAACTTGTAGTTTAGTATTTTAAAATAAGGTAGGTTGTTATTACTTAAAATTTCAAGTTCATGGTTTCATCATAATCCACAGCTTATTAAATTGTTGAGTTTATGGTTTATATCATACAATTTCTAATTTTGATACGTATGAGATTTTATTTTACATTTTCCATCTGAAAATAACTTAATATTTCTGAGATTTTTTCTAAAATACTTTGTGTAACAAACTTTCCATTTACAAAAATTTCCGTGTATGTACACATTTTAAAACTTAGCAGCAATTAACTTACAAGGAATCATTTATAATGTGTCGTCTTCAAAAAGAAATATTGAAAAATATATACCGGGTGAGTCAAAATAGATGTTATAGCGATTATCTCGTAAACTAAGAGATAGAAACATACTTCCAATTACAAAATTGGTGGAAATTAAGAGTAGATTTCAGATATGGTGGGTTTTTTTTGTATAAGGGGTTGTATACATATTAAATACGAAATTTAATAATGGCAAATTTTTCAATCTGTGCCCAATCTACAGATTTCAATTCTTTTCTTGTCGCAACTAAGTTTGTTCCATTATCACTGTAGATGATATGAGGTCGTCCTCTACGTGCAATGAATCTTCTCAAAGTTTGTATGAAATTCTCTGTTGTTAAGGAAGTCGTCAGTTCTAGGTGAATAGCTCGAAAAACTGCACATGTATACAGAACTACCCAGCATTTGCTGCCACCTTTTAAGAATAGTGGTCCAAACCAAACAGATCTATTCCAGTAATTTCAAAAACACCAGCTTCTCTCACTTTATCTTCAGGCAGGGGGGAACTTAGCACTTCAACAGAATTTGAAGAGAATCTCTGACACTGAACACATCTATGCAGAATCTTTCTAATGGTCTTCCTGCATCTTATTATCCAGAATTTCTCTCGAATTGCTGACATAAGAATTTGTATTCCTGCATGATTCATTTCTACATGTTCATTTTCAATAATTCTGTGGATTACGTTATGGTTCGCTGGCAAAACAACTGGATATCTAAAATTTTCTGAATCTTTTCTCATTGATATTCTAGTTTGGACTCTGATGACTCCCATTTCATCAACAAATGTGCGCAAAGAGGATAAGTTTTTCTCAAAATTTAAATCTTGATTCCGAACAAACTGCAAGATCGTAATTTCAGCCTTTTCGATTTCTTCAACTGTTAAATTGGTCATTACTCTTGCTTCTTTAGGCTTTTTAGCATTTTCTTTAAACCTGAGTATCCATGCTGCGACCTTTAACATCTTTTTATACGAGGAGCATTTTTCGAAAAAGTCAACGTTTTCCGATGATACATTGATTGCTGAAACTATTGTTTTTCTTCTTTCTGATTCTATTACATTTAAATCAGGTTCTAAAATTTCGTTAGGCCAAAACTCTGAAGATTTTCTTAACCCAGAAGTTCCTTCTCACCACCGGGATTCTAAGAGAAATTCAACAGAATAACCCCTAGATGGCAAATCGGCAGGATTGAGCCTCCCTGGTTCGTATTTCCAATTCTCTGGATGGCTGAGGGATCTAATTTCTAGCACTCTATTATAAACAAAAGGTGCCCAATTTTCATTTATTTTAATCCAAAAAAGATCGTTTGACGAATCTGTCCAAGAATGTGTTGGACGACTTGGCTGTCTTAAATCTGTTTTTACACTTTGTGCTAGTCTTGCTCCTATGGTACTGGCAAGAAGCTCTTGTCTAGGAATGGTGATTAACTTCAATGGAGCTACCCGAGATCTGGCTTGCACAAGTTGGCATGTAATGGAATAAAAATTTTCTGCTCTTATATAAATGCAAGTTGCATAGGCTGCTTTGCTAGCATCACAGAAAATATGTAGGCTCAGTTCCGTATTCTCCGGATCAGGTACAAGGAGTCTTGGTATAGCAACGTCTTTCTATTTATGAAGTCCCCCTTTCCATTTTTAAAAATTTTTCCCAACACATGCAGGTAATTCAGAATTCACCCTCACTTTTAGTTGCCAACATTCTTGAAGTAAAATTTTTGGTGCTAAGGTTACTGGACAACTGTATCCGATGGGGTCGAATATTTTATGGGCTACTGACAATATTTGTCTTTAGGTAACTGTCTTGATTTCTTCTTGATTTTCTCGCAAGTTTATAGTAAGTAAATCATTATTTAAATCCCACAGTAATCCCAAAACTGGAACATTTCCTTTCTTGGAGGGAGTGGAATTTTCTTCTGTTGGATTGATAATATTATGCTCCCACCCACTTAGATCGAATTTTGCAGTACTAAGGATATATTTAGACTTCGAAGTAAATTTTTCAAGTTTTTCGGCACTTTCTACACTAGTAACACAATTGTCTGCATAAAAAGATTCTGCTAGTTTATCAGCAGATTATTTTAGTTCGTCGTTAACCTGTTGCAAGTGGTACTTTAGAGTTGCTCCTAACAAGTAGGGACTACAAGTAAGGCCGAATACTACTCTTTTATGCTGAAAAATTTTAGTATTTGAAGGATAACCCTCCTCCCACCACAGGAATCTAAGGTACGGTCGGTCTACTTTGCTGAGCTGAATTTGTAGGAACGCTTTACGAATATCGGAAATATCACCAATTTTCTTAAATCTAAATCTATTAATTACAGAGGGCATTAGTTCGACTAAGTTGGGACCTTTAATAGACAATCGTTAATCGAAGGACTACCCTTTTCTCTTGCTGACCCGTCAAAAACTGGAGGAATTTTAGTTGTGGAATTTTCTTTAATAACAGCTCTGTGGGGCAGAAAATGTTCATTTAGATTATCTCTGTATGGCTCAACTTCTTCAATGATTTCTTCTGCAAGCCATTCGTCAAAAGCTGAATCGTAATCTTCTAATCTTCCAGATTTCTTCAATGATTCCACGCAATTCTTCAATCTTCACTCAGCAATTGGTCTACAGCTAGGTAGTGGAGGATGGCTTTCAAGATGGCTTACTTCATATCTGCCATCTTCAAAAATTTGAATATTTTGGTTAAAATATTCTTCGGCAGCTATATCTAATTCTTCTCTCGTGTTCTTATTTCCTGAATCCAAAATTCCTAAAGTATCCAGTGTCCAAAGACCTGAAATCTGTGCATTGGCTACATGAAGCGATAAAACAACATTTGTACTATCATTGGAACTAAATTCTTCAGTTTTACCCATCAATGTCTCACCTAATTTTATTTCAAAGGCCACTAAACCCTTCGAGAGTAATTTACTTTTCCCTGTAAAAAGTTTCCCGTATACATCTGCAGCAATGAATAAATCAATTTCTCTATTTTTATTTTTTCTAAATTTTGTTAAGTTCTCATAATCCGAAAATTGAATTCCCCGTCTTCTTTCTTCGTTAATCCATGGCCCATTTCGTATTTGAGGTACTTCTGCGCAAATTTTTTCTTGATCAAGAACTTCAAAATTACATAAGTATTTTTTATTTAAATCACTCAAATTTATTCTATACCGTAAATGATCATGTGTTTGTTGTAACCCACCAAACAAACTATGGTTAACTTTTCTTGACCTGTAGGTGTATAACCTATTTTCTTTATTATTTCTTTCTTTAAATAGGATTTCTGAGATCCCGAATCTATTAAAGCTCTTATAATGTGTTCTTTATTTTTGTTGATTAACCTTAGCGTTAAAGTAACACTTCTTGATTACAAGTTTTGTTAGATAAAGTGGTATTTTCGTTTGTAACTTGTTTGTCGGAATTATTTTCTGGACACATTATATCGAAATGACGGCGAAAACAGATACAGCATTTTACAAAGCAACGGCAATTTTTTGCCAAATGACCTTTAGAAAAATAAACAAAACAATGACCATGTTTCATAAAAAAAATTCTCTTTTTTCACTGAATTGTTTAGTTTTGAATTCTTTACAATCCTGTAATAAATGTTTTTCGCTATTACAAAAATTACAGAAATGTCGTTTATTGCTTGAATTATTATTGTAAAGGCCTGTTGCAGTTGATGAACGAATTCTGTTTATTTTTTATGATTCATAACTTTCTTTCTTGTTTGATGTGGTGGAAATATGTTCTGAGTGTTGGGCATTTGAAATTAGTGCAGTAGCTTTCTCGCGACTAAAAACTTCAGTTTTTAAAATTTCTATCATTTCGGAAACTTTCCACTGATCATCATCGCCGTATTTTTTAGTTATTTCTAAAACTATGTCTGCTGGTTTTGATCTCAAATAATTAAATTTGTCAATGTTTGATAAAACTGGATTCCTGTCGATTGCTGCTTCAAATTGATCAATAAATCTTTGAAAATCAGTTGGATTACCGGTAAATTTATCAATATTTAATCGAGGAAGATTAATATAAACTTGATCTTATTTTGGTGTTCTATTACCTTCTATTACGGTGCTAGTTGATAAAATGTTAGAATTACTATTTTATTATTTTGATCATTTTACTTTTTACTTTAGTTTTCCAAATCAAAATATTTGAATGATATTCATCGCATTTTAGAACTTCCTCCTCAACTTCTTCTACTTTGATATTTTTCTGTATCTCATCATCTAATGAATTAAGTTCCCTATCTTTTAAATTTAATTCTTCTAAATATTGTTCTAACCCTTTTTCTGCAACATCAATTTCTAATAACCTGCCTTCGATTTTATAATTTAACTTGGTGGTTTGCGCTCTAAGAACACTTCTTTTTTGTTTTTGAATTGCACTCATTATGCTAATTATAAATAACAAATCTCTAAAAATATTGTTATTCGATCAAATTATCAAATAAAAATTTTTGGCAAAGTTGTTAATAAAATGAAACCATTTCAAAGTTATGCATTCTTCGTATTAAAATATAATGCAATAATTCAAAACACAAAGTCATGCACAAACCAAAACTAAAATATTCTTTCATTTCCTTTTTATCAAAAGAACAAATTTCAAGAACAAAAACATCAATATAAATATAATTTATTATTTATTTCAAATGTCTTAAATGAAACCAATTTTTTTTCTTTTTCTTTATAATATTATCAAGAGAACAAAATTTTAAATATTCAATTCAAATAACATTTATTTATTTCAATGTTGAAGATGATAATCTAAGTCGGCCGTCCTTGTTCTCGGGCGCCATAATTTTGTATAATCCAATATCGAGTGCACTTTGTAGATTATAATCAGAAATAAATATCTTTAAATTAAAAATCATATTCATTGTTATCTATAACTAATTATCGAAAAGGTACTCACTCTTTCGTCTATCACGGCACGACTTTTCAAAAGATGAGTTAGAACAGGAATTTGTTGACACAAAATAATTGTTCTGTAACTTTGGTTTTTGATATATTTAATTGGATGATGGTGATCTATTTACACTGCTGTTAACTATTTACAAAAAGTATTAATTTCAAATTTGTTCAGATTCATTTGTTATTCACATAATCAATAATTTTCTCAATACTTAAATATTTGTTTTCCCTTTTTTTTTTTTTTTTTTTTTTATCATAGTCAAATCATATCTTAATAATAAATTTTAAAACACAGGAAAACGTGCCTTTCTTATATCTAGTCTACATCTTTCAACACTCCCCTCCACTTTCGAAAGTAATTCTTATTCTAATAAATCCAAAATAATAAAAGTAAAAAAAAAAAAGCATTTCCACTGTCGCGCCAGATGTGCGGATTAGACAGGGTGAAAGTGGGGGGAAAGCAATGATGTTGCAACATATTTAATGCCTACATTTATTAGAAAACCTCCACCCTTTTAAATTTATTTTATTAAGATTAATGAAGAAATAAAATTGTAATATTCTAATACTAAAGCTTTTAACATTGTCCTTGAAATGCATTTATTTATTTATTTATTTTTTACTTTCTGTTACCAATATGTGTGGTAGAGAATGTATTTTTTTGTGTCAAATTTTCGAAATTGAGTTTTTGTTATACTTACACTTATTGAGGTTCCCTGACTCAGAACTGTTAAAAATGTGTCAATGGAGTCTTAGTATCGTTATTTTTAGATAATATATTTAATGCCTAAATTTATTAGAAAACCCTTTAAATTTATTTTATTAAGATTAACGAAGAAGTAAAATTGCAATATTATAGTTTTAAAGCTTTTAAAATTATCCTTAAAATACATTTATTTTATTACTATTATTATCATTATCATTATTATTATTATTATTATTATTTTTACTTTCTCTTCGTCAAATAAAACTGTTCCTCAACCTATTTTAAATTATTTTAAAAGTACTTTAAACTTTATTATCTTGCGCTATTGATCTTAAGATTTAATGTGCAGTCTATCATTATAGTATTAAAATGCAGGATAAGAAAGAAAGTCGTGTGAGTGATACACGAGTTTATTATTATTATTATTATCATTATTTAGTTTATTTTAACAAAATATTTTAAGAAAAGTTTTATTTTTGATTCAGTTTTTCGAAATTTAGTTTTTGCTACATTTGCATGTTTAAGTATCCTGAAACTAAAAATTGGGTTTTTAGCGGTTGCCTGCATGTGTCTGTGTGTTTGTTATCACCATACCTCAAGAATAGATATTAGCTAGAAGTCCGGACTCGTAATTCGTGTACAGTGAATAAGAAAAGAATTCAAATTCATTAAGTCTATGTGCGAATTTTCTGGTAAATACAATTTAATATCTTTAGATGGAACAAAAAAAAATAAATCAAAATTTTTTTTTATGTGCATGAAAGCAAGTTTCGTATACAATGTGGGATGCAAATCCTACATTAGAAGTTTACACAGAACCCCACAAAAGATTTCAGATGTATTCATGGCATGTCATGTCGTGCTACGTGTTTTAAATTTTGTGCTAAATTAGTACACTATATTGTGTTTGTATAATATATAGTAAATATACAGGGCTACCCCAAATTAAAGGAAAGCATTTTTTTTTTTTTTTTTTATAAATAAAAATCAATGTAATAAATGCAATTAAAATTAAATTAATTTAAAATTATTCTCTTTTTCTAATTTACTTTATCTTATCCATAAAAGGTCGAGAAAGTATTATTTTCGGATCAAGTTTTCGAAATTGATATTTTGCTACATTTACACGTTTTGAGGTTTCCTGAATCCAAAAATTATGTTTTTAGGGGTTGGACTATGTGACTTGTCTGTGTGTGCTATAGATATGGGGCACTCAGGTAATTTTTAAAATATTTAACATCTTTTTTTTTTCTTTTCATGTTTTGAGGTGTTGTGAATTCCAAAAACCAAAGTATTTATGAAGCGTTCTTAGGTTATTTAGTTTTTTAGTTAGTTATTTAGTCTACAGACACATGTCTCAGGAAAGAATGATTGTAAAATGGGCACATCAGCTTTTAAACTTCACTTATGTTACTGATAAGGACAATATTGCTTTGGAACAATGTAAGTTGGAACAATGTAAGTATTCAAAATTTACGTTTTTTTTTTTTTTTTTTTTTTTTTTTAAATATGGCAGAATAGAGCAAAATTTCGTTTGAACGTGCATTATGGCAAATATTTTGTCGTAAAGATGTCAGACCAATATTTAATTTTTTTTTTTTTTTTTTTTTTTTTTTTTTTTTTTAATATACATTTCATTATATATGAACATTTTAATTTGAAAACTTCAGTAATTAAAAATTTAAGTCTTCCTTCATATGACAAATTAGGCCAATTCTTCACACGAATTTGCATTATGGGGAACATTGAGTTGGAAATTAATGTACGAAAACAATCCTAATAAAATTAGTCATTTAATTCCGATAAGTTAAATGTATCGAATCGGATAGAGGGTAGCCTATGAGGTGCGACATTTCAACCATAAAATTTAAAACAAAAAATCGAACTTTATTATGATTAAGATGTTCTTTAAAAATACATAATAGTTGAATATAAAGTGAATATTTAGTGAATATTTAGTGAAAATTCAAGCACTGCATCATAACAGAAATATTTTATAAAGTCGTACATTTTAAAAATTTGAATACAAAATGATAATAAAAATAGTGTAAATGTAATATGGCGTACTACCGATTTGGACTTATGAGCCTTCTTCTTGCATTTTAGTAAGTATTAGTAATTTGGTCGATTAATTTTTACAAACTTTTTTGGCCTTATAATCATACATGAAATCGGATCTCAATGCTAATATATTGCCATTATTATTATCTACTTGTCTATTCGGAAAACTATTTCTTAATTTCAAGATATGGTTCCTTTTGCGATTTAAAGCTTACATTAATCAAAAAAAAAAAAAAAAAAAAAAAAAAAAAAAACTGGACTTTTATTTACACAGTCTCAGCGGCGTGAAGTATCTCTTTGCACTTTCCAGATTTGAGGAAAATCGCATTGTCTGGCGGAAAACTGTGAATTTGTGCTGTACGCACCAACATAATGGAGATACGCATCCCGGTCATATTGTTGAAATTTTAATAATTTTTTTACTTAATTTTCACATACATTGTCTTTTTTCTTAAAACATTTAGTGAATTTTACAAGAAAATCTTTAATTAATATTTTTGTAATTAATATTCTGTAATTAATATCATTTTAATTACTAAATCATTCTTAAACAATAACATTATTTTTAAAACTAGTCAAAACTCTTTTTAAAACCTTCGTCATCTTTTACGATAAAACCACTCATTAATATTTCTTAATTAACAAAATCAATTAACACTCTCGCCACGTTTCACGATTAAGTCGGTTAAGTAAGAGGGGTGTTTCGAGCTCCGCCAAGGCCGTGGTCATGATAGAACATGTCTTCGCAATCCGCTTGACACCCGCACGTCTTGCTGGTGCAGCAGTGCAGCACCCTCCTCCTCTTGAATCGGTGTTTCTTACCTACTGTCTTCTTTTACACTACTGTATTGAAAAAGTTTTTTATTGTAGAATTTTTAATACGATAAGCTAGGAAAGGTGGCGTGATAGGAGAGATTGCGCACATAGAAGATCAGAGGGAAGGTGTGGGATGCGAGCGTTGTTACTCCAGGCAGTTGTACAACAGCAATAGTAGAGTGCCGATTTAAATTATTGAATGTTTCGATCGTCTAAGATTAAACGTGTTTTTTTTTTTTTTCTTCAAAAATGAATGCTTGAATTTTCATATAACTTACTAGGAATTTCTATGCAATGGCAGTAGTAAAAAATATTTTTAAACTAAATGACTTTCCATAAGCTAACTAATCTGGACTAACTGTATGAACGCCAACAGTTCCTGATAAAAGAGAATAACTATTGAATAAAAGTCTGCGTAATCTCTCTTATTGAAATGGAAGAATTTGCGTATTTGCTACTTAGAAAAGACTGCACATTGATTTTATTAAATTCTATACTAGAAGAAGTTACGCAGCTTTTTGGTAATGACAAGACACTGAGAATGAGTTTGTTGAATGTCTGGAACTGTACCAGGAGACCACTTTGACAAGTGACGGGACTAGAGACAGCTCATCTTTTGGACACCACACTTGGAGTGAAACCACACTAGAATCCGAAATTGGACATTATTCAGGAGTGGAAACGATCGACAAAAGCAACAAATATCTGATAGTACTTACCTATTGAGTGTCAATGTTAGCCTATGGGAAATTTATAGTATATTATTTTATGCTATTTTATATCTGTTTAGTTTTGTAATATTTTCAAGTATGATGCTCAAGTTTTGTGCAGCTGTCGTCTGCTTAAACAGAAGCGATAAAACTGAAGGCAAACAAAACAAGTCCTTCCGGCTCATTCGAAAGGGTAAGTTGATTTATTTTTTCATATGAAGTAGCCGCCATTTTGTCTCAAAATGGTGGCTATAAATTATTAATGGACTTGGTATATATATTGATGTAAGCTATGTACGTATAGAGTTTTAAGCAAGTCGGTTCACAAATACCTTTTTATGTGAATTTGAAATTTTCAAGGGGCTGGCACTTGGAAATAAGATGGCGAGACAAGTTGGCAAACAAATATATCAACCGCATTTTTGAGATAAGTCTACTTTAAAAATTTAGCTCGAATTAATTCAGAATTTCAAAAGTTATTGTGTTGACAAATTAAGTGGCAGCCACTTGGATCAAAATGGCGGAGCAAGTTGCTCAGTCAATTAATTCATGATATTTTTTAAGGTAAGTCCACTATCCAACTTTGGTTCGAATAATTTCAGTATTTCAAAAGTTATCGCCATAACAAATTCTCAAGTGGCTGCGTTCAGTTGGCCGTAACTTGGAAACAAAATTGTAAAGAAACTTGCCCACCGACGTCATAGATATTTGAATGATAAATCTATTTTCCAACTTTGGTTCGAATTAATTAAGCATTTCAAAAGCTATCGTGATAACAAATTTTCAAGTGGTCGCTGCTTGGAAACAATACGACGGAGCAAGTTGCCCAGCAAACTCCTTCAAGATAGTTGAAACATAAGTTCACTGTCCAAGTTTGGTTCAAACCAGTGCAGTATTTCAAAATTTATTGTTATGACAAATTTTCAAGTGGTAATCTAAGTGGCTGCAACTTGGAAAAAAATGGCGGAGCATTTTGCTCAACGAAATCATCCAAGCTATTTCTATGATAAGTTCATTGTCCAACTTTGGTTAAAACTAATTCAGCATTTTAAAATCTATCTTGATAAGAAATTTTCAAGTGGCACTAAGATTTCAAGTGGCCACCACTTGGAAACAAAAAAGCGGAGTGAGATGTCCATCGAACTTATCTGAGATATTTGAATGATAAATTCACCACCCAGATTTGATATGAATTGGTTCAGTATTACAAAAGTTATCATAATGACAAATTTTCAAGTGGCCGCCACTTGGAAATAAAATGCCAGAGCAAGTTACCATGCGAACTTGTCCAAGGTATTTGAACCGTAAGTTCACTATCCAACTTTGGTTTAAATCAGCTTAATATTTTAAAAGTTATATCGTGGTGGCACATTTTCATGTGGCAGACTGATTTCAAGTGGCCTCAACTTGGAAACAAAATGTCTGAACAAGTTGCCCGGTGAACTTATCCAAAATATTTATATGATTAGTTCAGTGTCCAATTATGGTTTGAATTGAATCAGAATTTAAAAAGTTATCATGATTATAAATATTCAAG
Organism: Salticus scenicus; assembly: GCA_963930645.1. NCBI lineage: Eukaryota > Metazoa > Arthropoda > Arachnida > Araneae > Salticidae > Salticus > Salticus scenicus. The sequence continues at coordinate 289,160,302 of OZ005657.1, read as the reverse complement.
TAGTAGCCTCATTTCAAGTTATCCTGCTTAGTTTATAACATCCGCACTTTGTTAAAAATGGTGGAAAAAGTTCATTAATAAATTTTGTTGAGACCCTTATATGGTCTATGTATACATCAAAATTTAAGCAAGTCCGATCTAAAATGCGCTTTTCAGAATGTGGATTTGAAATTTTCAAGTAGCCACCACTTGAAAACAAAAAGTTGGAGCAACTTGTTTAACAAACTCATCTAAGATATCTATATGATAAGTTTGCTGTCCAAATTTGGTTTGATTTGAAGTATTATTTCGGGAGTTACCGTGAAGACAAAATTTTCATTATATACAAGGTCTTTTCCGAAAGTAATGCGCCCCATTTTCTTCTGCCGCGACTATCCGTCACATAGAGTTGCCGCTTGCACGGAAGGGTGGATGGAGTCTTGGGAACACAGCGCCACCAGTGCCAGTCGGCTCCGAGCTCCTGCATAGTTACAGTGCCTGTTTTAGTGAACCCTTGTGTGAGTGCTCGGTCGAAATCAACATGGAAAAAACTCTCGAGCAGAATTGTTGCAATGTTGTGAGGACGATCCGACTTTTTTGGACAATGTGGTAAGTGGTAACGAATCTTGGATCTTCTTGTACGACCCAGAAACAAAAAGACAGAGCGTAGAGTGGCACACGACGTCATCCCCACGCCCAAAAAAATCAAGAATGAGCAAATCGCAGGTCAAAGCGGTGCTCATTGTTTTTTTTTTTTTTTTTTTTTTTTTTTTGTTTGTTTGTTTTTTCGATTCCAAGGGAGTGGTCCATTTTGAATTTGTTCCATCTGGCCAACCAGTCAACGCCAAATTCTACGTCGAAGTTCCGAAAAGACTAAAGCAACGGGTCAACCGTGTCAGGCGCGAGATCAAGAATTCCTGGAAGCTGCACCATGACAATGCTCCCAGCCACACCGCCTTTAAGATGACCGACTACCTGACCAATGCCGGCATCTCAACGCTCCCCAACAGTTTTACAGTCCTGATTTGTCCCCGCCCGACTTCAAAGGGCAGCACTTGGGGACCCTGGAGAACATCAAGGCGGCTATGACGACGTTATTAAAGGGCATCCCTGTGACGGACTTCTAGGAAACATATAAAGCATAAAAATCGCATTGGAACAAGTGTGTTGAAGCAGAAGGGATGTATTTCGAAGAATATTGAGCGATTGTACGAATCGGTTCAATAAATTTCTTAAAATAAAAATGGGCGCATTATTTTCGGTACAGACCTTGTATATATATATATATATATATATATATATATATATATATATATATATATAGAGAGAGAGAGAGAGAGAGAGAGAGAGAGAGAGATAGATAGATAGATAAACGAAGTGATTGCAATAGGCCGATTTCTAAAGAAATGAACCTAAATCATCAACCTTTTAAAATTTCTCTTCAAGGACTGTAATTGTCAAAATTTCAGTAAAATAAAGGAAAGAAAAAATATTAAAATTGAAACGAGAAGATTTCAAACAAAGTGAAATTTAGGTTTTGTGTTTTGAATGTTTTTATAAGGAATATTTTGAGAAAATAACTTCAATAATAAGTAAATGGTGGGCGGATTCTGGGCTTAAAAGTGAGCAAAAGTAACCAATATATCATTAGACAGATATCTACCCATCTTTTTGGTTCTACCGTCTTCCCGGAAGTGGATTGCACACACGATATGTAATCCGTCTTGAATGGATTAATTTGTAGCAGACGGTTGCACGAAAGCTGCACCATTAACAAAAATGAGTACAAGATTATAGACAACGACAGATTATGTCAGCAAACAAGAAACTATTCAAACTGAAAAGGAACTGTACTAATTCTAAGTTAAATGTGCTGTCTAGAAACTTAATGTTGTTCTGTATTAGTAGTCTCGTAACAATGCTATTTCTATAAAACAATACCAGCTTTTATTTTTATTTTGTTATTTATTTATTATTTTATTTTATTTTATTTTATATTTTTCTGATTCATTACATTTTTTCTTTAAATATTTTTTTTTTAATTACTTTTATTATTATTATTGCTATTGCATTAAAATAATCACTCCTAATACAAAAACATTTGTTTACAAAAACCTTACAACAATGTTATTTAAGTTCAATTATTATCGTTAACAATTTAATTGTCGTTATAATTGAGCGCAGTCATGCATATCCTATAAGGACAGATTGTGTAAAATAGTTCTCTTAATTTTGCTACAGCTGTTGCTGTAAATTATAGCATAATAACAAAAAAAATAATAGAAATGCATAGAAAACTAATGAATTCCGAATTATTCAGCAACAGTTTAACAAAAAATTAATATTTGGATTTTTATTATTTTGTTGAATTGTTCGCAAACTCTCTTAGCTTTACCTTATGCAAAAATATATTTCAGATTTATTTATTTATTTATTTATTTGAATAAAATTTCCAATTTTTGAAGCTGTTACATTGAACAAAAAATAAAATTAGGAGTCGAAGATCGAATTAAATCCAACTATAGCGATAAAGATTTGGGTAAGAAATAAAGCCAAATTATTTACCTTAATTTGCTCATAATCCACTGTTCTAAACAAAACAAACATCTCTACAATTCGCATTCGACGGTTTTTGAACCTGCTCACTTCGATCCCAGATCACGCTGGTCGACCTAGCCGTACAGAGCTTTTCCGTGCTTTTCTCCAAAACTCAAAATTAGGTCTTTCAGCTTTTCTCTCTACTCTAGCTTTCACCCCGTCTCGAAAATTATCTTGTCAGGCTTTTAAAACCTTTAACTTTGCAGCCGAAGTCTCGCGAGAGGTTTTCCATTTCTCCTTGCTTATTGTTATAGGAATTCGGTCGAATTGCGGTTGGATTTGGATGTCGAATATTTCGGAAATGTTAACTTTCGAGTGAGTGAAAGTGAATCACAAATAAAAAGACATGTTCTAGCCGACGTACCTTATTCAACGAATTTTCTGGAAAGAAAGCAATATAACCAATTCATACACCAAAAAGTCCTCTAAAAATGTATATAGGGAAGAGTGGGGATGAATGGGACATAGCAAAATATTTGTGTTTTGCAAGCACTAGAAACTTGACAATTTTTCTGATATATGGCAGTACTGAGGTCATTCATCAAATGTAGTTTCAGAATTGTGCTGTCTATTGAAGGACAGAAAAAAATTAAAGTGCATTTTTCTGCTGCCAGAGTAAGTTTTTACTGATTCAATTAGATAGTAGTTAAAAATTAACTATTTGCTTAAAGTTAATATAACTCATTTCTGCTGAAAAGGCATAATCTTTCATTGTGTTTATGATATTCAAGAAGAATGTTGGCAATTGTTCCTTAGGCCTATTTCATGTTTTATATGATCATGTGGTGGTGGGGATGAATGGGACATTCCCACTATGTGATAATTTAAAATTGTACCCAAGAATTATATTAAAACAAATCGTAAATAGATTTTCAATAGCAAGGATTTAGAGAAAAATAGATTGAAATTAATTTTTCTGATTTTTGTTTATAGTAATTATGATTAAAAAAATTGTAAGTTAGAAAATTCAATGCAACTTAAATCAATAATATCAATAATTAAAAAAATAAATAAATAAACTAATAATAATTGGATTAAAATCACAATTTCAATCAAGCTAATTAAATAAATCCTGGTGATTATTAATGTAATACAGAATAGAATGCTTATTTTTCCAGATCAGTCGGAAACACAAATTTATCTGGATAATTTGTACTCTATTATAATGATTTATATCTTTCTAGTATCTTATTAATTTATTTATTTTTAAATTAGATCTTATTAGATTAAATTACCAAAGAATAGAACACTAAGAACTATGCGAACCAAAGGACTTTTGCCCTTTGATGTTAATTTGAGTCAATACATCAGTTTATGTTAATTTCATTAACTTCATTGTGTGTAATAAAATCACATAAACCAATTTAACTTTAAAAATTTATTTACTCTCAATTTTGTTTTCTTTTCTTTGTTAACTCCAGTCCTGTCCCATTCATCCCCATAGGTGGGGATAAATGGGACAATGCACATGCATGTAAAAAAAATATTCTTAATTAAAAATGATAACTTTTCATTAAAGTTGGTATATTTATACGTAACTGATTACTGAAGTGTACTTATGAGCAACGTTACAAAATTCTGAATTACATATAGTGAACGTTATCAGTAAAAACATTAAAAATGTCCCATTCATCCCCACTCTCCCCTATATTTTTGTAAACATTTAAGTAAAGAGAATGAGATCGTCACTAAATTTTCATTAATTAGTTTAAATTATAAGCATAAAATATTTCATTTACTGTTGAATGAAATAAAAACTACCTTTTTTACAGAAGTTCATAGGTGACAAGACTTCTGTTTTTCGAGGGAAACATTATACCGGAAAGTTTTTATAAATGTTTTTATTTTATTTAATCATCAAAAATATATGTGACAGATTGCTTTTTTAAAAACTAGTGATAAAATTATAATAACAGGAGACTTGGCGTTGGAATATTAAAACCTGAATAAATTACTACGTCAGAAACGCCAAAGAAAAATATTGGAAATGCATACAGCTGTTTCGGCAGCCTTAAGCTTACCGTCTTCAGTGCAAAAAGTCATCCTTTTTGCACTGAAGACGGCACGCTTAAAGCTGCCGAAACAATGCATTTCCAATATTTTTCTTTGGCGTTTCTGACGTAGTAATTTATTCAGGTTTTAGTGATAAAATTAATTTAAAAATTAGAAAGATTCGCAGCTATAGACGTTTAAAAATGCACCGGTGTTCAAAACTAATAAATAAAATACTTTATAAGCAAACAATATAAACTGCAAAAAACTTGAAAATATTACTTCGGCCGAAATAATATTAGGCACTTTATCAGCAATAAAATTTGGCATGCCTACTTTAATTGCCACCATGCCTACTGTAATTGCCTGATAAAGTGCCGTGTCATATAAACTTTTGAGCTATAAAAAACTGTTACAGAAGCTTCTCTTGATACATAAATCCTCATCATTAACATGTCTTACACCGCTAATACACTCTTCTTTCAAACCTTAATAAAGATTTACTCTTTTTTGTGTAATACTACGAATGCAAACTATTTCTGACAATGTGCGATTATGAAAGGAAAAAAAAAAAAAAATCCAATTTGTAAACGTGTGAAAATTATTCAAATTTCATTTCATAAAATAACCTACTAAAATAATTATTTGAAGCTTTGAATATGGAATACATGTTGCATTATTAAAGAGAACAGATTTATATACGTGGTTATAATTTTTTTTTTTTTAGGGAAGCAGCACAGTGACGCGCTTTAAAAGTGTGATAAAAGTAACAATATTTAAAACATCATATTGAGGCAAGGGAAAAATGAACTTCTTAACAGGTTAACAAAAATTGTACTACAATTAAGGTTTTAGAAAGCGCATTACATATGATCTATAAAATATTCAAACACAGGTTTAAAAATATTGAGATTGATTATTCATGTTTAAATCGCGTCTTTTGTCTCAATCAGTTTATGACAAATTTCACATTAGCGCCTAAGTTTTCTCTGTCAGTTAGAGTTAGCTATTTTATATAGTCTCAGTTTCCTAAGCAGTGAATAAAAAAGAAAAAGCATACATAAAATGTCAAAAAACTATCTTCTCTCTTTTAACGTTTATCAATTCTTATTCCAAAATACTTCACCATCTATTAATTCGAATTGATGATTAATCACATTCTTACCTTTAATTTCTGTCATTGTTTTCAAATGAAGCAGGCTTTAAAAATATGGCGTTGCATTTGAAGTTATAAAAGTTAATTTAACTGCTTTTTGAAGATTCATTTTTATAAAAATAGAAAAAAAAAACCTTTAAAAATTTTTTATACATATCGAAATGGTACTTTATTATTATTGCACTTATTAGAATTCCTTAGATTTTAGTAGGCAATATTTCGGATTTTTTCCTTTTTCACATTTTTGTGTAAAAGAGAGAATTTAGAGAATTTCCCCTCTCGAATTTCCTTCGAGAGAATTTAGATAACCGTGAGTGATAATTATATTTAAACCTAGATTTCTAGACAAAAAACCTGCGTTAAGGATAGTTCTATGTAGAATAGCTTACATTTCTTGATGTTAGAGTGGAATAATGACCAATTAAGCGAAACTTTTTTTTTTTCAATCTCAATAAATCAAAACCTTGCTACATTTTGAAACTGTGCAATTAAAATTGCATTTCTTCAAAAAATAACAATATATATATTACTCTTATAATCCCAAACCGAATTAAAAATTATTGATAATTTTTCGTGAAAAACAAATTGTTTATTAATGGAAATTGTATTATGTCTAAATACCGCTATTTAAAAAATCTTAATGCTTTATAAGCTTAATCCAGTAAGTGGTTTCTTAATATAGGCAACACCAAGTTTATTTAAAACAGATTGTAATGTTTTTCCAAACGTGTAAATGATTTTAATGTTTTTCAAGAGCATAGCTTTACGTAACTTTTACGTTCCCGAAATAATTAAATTTATATAAGAAAAACTTTAAAATATGGATTAAAAATTAATCAAATTGGCAAATTGGTAACTGTCCACGATGTGGCAGTCGTTCAATATTTTGATTATTCGCCGTTTGCCAGCAGATGGCGTTCATGGAAAAGCGCGCTTCCGAAAATTCCCACTTTTCCTTGTTTTGATACCGGCATAAGAGTTTACTTCTCCGAGCTGCTCACTGATAGTTAATTGCATTTAGAAGCGAGGAAAAAAATGCGTTGCTTTGCGGGATCTTTTTGTATGTGGAATAAAATTAAGGTTTTAGAAGAAAGATGGAAAAAGAAAAAAATCAGAAATGTGCTTTATATTAGTTTAGCTTATGTTCTATTGTATTTTGGAGGTGAGTTTTAAAAAATTATTTTTGAGAACAAAATAATTTATTACTTTAAGAGAAATACTTCACTGTTAAATATGTCTAAATTAACATCATTATATATATGTGTGTGTGTATGTGTGTATGTAAATAACCGTATTCTTTTAAACTTTTTTAGTTTATATATCATAAAGTGCGATTTATTCATCATACGTAACGTATCCTAGACATAACTTTTTTTTATCCCCCAACCCCTTTATGTTACATATAAGTTTAATGCACAGCTACAGATTTTGATCACTTATGTATATTATCACAATTTCACGCAATTCTGTGGATATGTTTTTTATATATATATATATATATATATATATATATATTTTTTTTTAATTAATTATCTTAACGATAAGAAATTTTCTACAACTGCGCTTTATTTCTATTTTCAAAGATTGAGTAATTTAATAGTGATATTTACGAAGGTACTTTAATCTCATTAAATATGTAATACAAAAAATAACATAGCAAAATATAAAATTTTAATAATTGCATATGCATTTGTTACACTTATATTTACTACATTTTTGGTAATTTTAAATTATATATACATATATTCATCTTAAGCTTATATATTCATCTTATGCGATTTTTTTGAAATTTTTGTATGTACCACAAAAATTATATTTTTCTTTTAAAATATTAGAAAATCATAATTTTAATCAATCATTTAATATAGCTTAGATGAAAAAAAAATAAAAATAAATAAATAAATAATAATAATAATAATAATAATAATAACACAGTTGTAATTTACGTCGGGACATAACTTGATACTAATAGTATAGATACTATTCTCATCTAACTTAAAATAATAGTCATGATACATTATTTGTCCAAATTACTTTTTACAATCATAAAATTTGTTTAATTTTTAATATGAATGAATATCACGAATTTGGAAATTCATATATTTTTAATCGAAATTTATCAACATATGAATCACTTATGTAATTTATCAGATTACAAATTAAAAAGATTATTATAATATTAAAAATAATAAAAATATTAATTTCATTTATTCTCTTAAAAAAAAAAAAAAAAAAAAAAAAAAACTTTTATTTCTATTTGTGAATATTATAAAGGCAAAACAAAATATTTTAACTTTCAAATAAGATTATTCTGGTGTTGTGACAGATGCGTACAAGACAGATGCGTAGAAGCTGAAAACAGTGGCACTTGCGTACATGTCCAGGTGGTTTAAATATTACAGGCAGGGCCCGATTAAGCTTCGAAGCTAGGGGAAGCTCAGTATCATTTCGGGGCCCTCGTTCATTTCAGAAAATCTTGTTTTCCTGTTACATATTGTAATATAAAAATGCTATAGACCAAAAATTATTGTATGTGTTTATAGTTATGTTTTTTTTTTTTTTTTTTCATTCATATATCTGGGTGGTTTCTACACACAACATTAAAATCGTATAACTTATTAATTAAGAACATTCAGGTTTTTGAGGTTAAATAATAGATTTTTAACGAAATAGTGAGTATTTTATCTTGCTTTAGGTGAATTTTCTCAGAAAAATTCAATCTCAGTATAAAAATATAAAACAGAAAATTGAAGACCCTGTTTTTAGTCATTTTGGGGGCCCCTCTTAAACTTTAGAGGGGAAGCTTGTGCTTCCCGAACCTTTTGAGTAATCAGGCCCTGATTACAGGTGTGTTTTCAAAAAATCTAGTGGCACTTGCGTACAACATTTCTTTCGCTTTATTTGAGGATCATTGCATGAAGGGGTTGTATCCATGTGATGCAAACATTAAAACTTTTTTCTTCCTTTCTTTTTCTTTTCTTTTTTTTTTTTTTTTTTTTTTTTGTGTGTGTGTGTGTGTGTGTGTGTGCGTGTATCTGTGTGAAACTGCATGGTGCTTATTTATTGCTAAAACGTGATTGAAGTGACTTTTAGTAGAAGTACAAATACTGACTCACGCGTGCTCAGAAGCCTTTTGGGGGGAATAGTAAAAAAAAAAAAAAAAAATCTATAATAATAAAAGAAGATGTCTGTCTGTCTCTCTGTCTGCCGTCTGTCTGTCTGTCTATCTGTGCATCTATACGTGCAGCTGCAGCCCCTACTGGACGTAGAAATACAAAATTTGACATACGGTGCCCAGAAGCCTGCCCGAGGGCATAGTGAACACAGAATTTAAAAATTTTAATTAGTTGTGGAGATATTAATTAAAACGTCGACCTATGTCAAATCAAAAAGCGATCTTAAAGACTGAGAATTCACCGCGATTGCATGAAAATAATGTTTTAATGGAGTTAAAAGCAGAAAAAGTGAAAAATAAATTAGAAATATTAGTCTGATCGTTACGAATTTGATACCAAATGAAAGGGACATTTTTTTAAAAATCTAAGAGTGCAAGCGACTTATCGATACAACAATCAGATTTTTTAAAATTAATTAAAGTATGAATTTTAGGTGGCAACATCATTTCAACTGCAGACGACTGTCTGTGATAAAAAAGGAAATGATTGTTACCAATTAAGATGTCACGTGTTTTAAAGTGGGGGGGGGGAAATTGCAATTTTCAAACTTTTTCAAATTTTCATTCACGTTACATTTAATTTAACATTTGGCCTAGACAGTATATTATAAATCTACAGTTCAATTTTCATGAAAATATGTGAATAAACAAAAAAGTTAATTTTTATTGGTAATTATATTTATCACGACTCACGTCACCAAAAGAAAAAAAAAATTTTAAGATTTAGTTTTCTTTTATATTTTGAAGTATTTTAAATTGAGATAATTTATTAGGAGGGACGGAAAGTTGGGGAAGGGGGGGGGGGGACAAAAATGTACAAAAGGAACGGAAGTTTCGGAGAAAACAACGGAAAACAATTTTTCATTTTAATAGTTATTTGAATTGGAATTGAAGAGTATATGTTGCAAATCCCTGTCACCAGAGGGCGCATTGATATTTTAATAATTCAATATCTAGAATCCTAATTATGATTAAATTACTTAAAACACATCATTTAAAATATTGCGGACTTTTAAACTGATATAACTCGTTAAATTCCGTACGAGAAATTCAGAGAAAACCACAGAAAAGCCAGAACACTTTTATTACAATATCTCCTACAATTCTAATTATGATGCAGGCTTTCGAATTCCGATACTCCGCTCACATTTCCTATTAAGGATTTTTAGCACTATTTAGCCTGCAGTGACGATTAAAATTTCTAAAGCTATTTGCGCTATGACAGAGAAAGCTGTTGTAAGTTCTAAAATGGGGAGAATTAGGGACCTCGATAGAGAGAGACTGGACATTGGCGCGCCGGCTTTTTGACGAAATTCTCCATTTTACACTGTTAAAAAAATGCAGAAAAAATACAGAAATTCTCTGTAATTTCAGAAAAAAAGTCGTAAATTACGGAAAAATTACGTAGACAAAACGTATTTTACGACTTTTTTTCTGAAATTACAGAGAATTTCTGTATTTTTTCTGCATTTTTTTAACAGTGTAGTGCCAGTTGCTCCATTGCTTACCATTACGCTGAGAAGAAATTTTGATTATTTTACGTCATAATGGAAAAAGAACATTTGATTACATTTTTACTTTGTTGGGAGATAAATTGCTTTAATTTTGGAATACTTTAAAAAGATAAAAATGCATAATTATTTATTTTATATCATGCTTTAAATACTTTGAATTCTCTTATTGCATGCTGTTTTACGTATTTATTTCCTAACATATGAGATAATTACATTATTTATTTGCTAGTTATTAGTTTTTAAGTTCTGTTGTGCAATATATTTAATATGTTAGATCCCAATGTATTTTTCTGATATATTTTAAAATACATATATAAAATAACTATATAAAAGTATATTTTTTGATTTTTTGCTAGTACGCAAAATGTATCAGATTTCTTAAAATAAATTAATAAAAATAAAGAAAATAAGGTGTACATTATTTGAAACATATGAAATATAAATTTCTTTTAAATAATAATTGCCATAATAAATATTAAAATAAATAATAAATATTATTTTTATAAACAATACTTAAATAAGTAATTATTTTTATTTACATAATAGAAAAAAAAAAAAAAAAAAAGAAAGAAGCAAATGTAAATAAAATATATAAAAACATTTTTTTTTAATTTCTAAAGATATTAGTTAATATTTTTACAAATTATTATTAATAAAATTTTTATTTTTAATATTTAACTAAGTCATTATTATTAATAATGCGTAATTGAAATAAATAAAATATGTATTTTTAGCTTGTAAAAATATTACGTAAATATTTTTATAAAATAATAAAAAATAATTTCTGTTCTTCTGCCGTAGTTTTACATTTATTCATGAATTACTTGACAAAAACTAAAATTACCAAATTTTTGTGAAAAAATTTCTAATTTTTTATATATAGAATGTATAAAAAATAAAGTAGAATTACTTTCACTAAGGCAGAATTGCTTTCACAATCAACATATTTTGCTTAATATAGAAATATACAACAAAAAATTCCTTTTTTTTTCCGATAGGAATTGAAAAAGTAACCATGTCGAAGGTTAAAACAAAATTCGTTTTTCTTCAAATTCTTTTTCTCTAAGCTGAAAAAAATTACATATTTATATTCTGCATTACTTTCTGCACAAATTTAGCACAATTTCTTTTCATTTATGTTGTATAGTAAAGCGTTAATCGCGAAGAAAAAAGCATTACGTTCTACGGGGATCGCTCCGAATTGGCACTAAGATGGCCGACATTCCGTCAATGTCCAGTCTCTCCATATAAAGGGTCCCTAGGGAGAATGCGCCGCAGGCGCCACTGAGCGGGACTTTGGTAAAGTCAGAATTTTGAAAGATCATAACACGGTAAGCGAACAGGCTGTTTTAGATATTGTAACGGGAAGAGGGCGCTTCAGGCGCTACCGAGCGGGAATTTAATGTAATTAAATTTTTCAATAAAGCTATTTTTACTATATGTCAATAAGCTGTTGTAGGACCTGAAAAGGGAAAAAAGGCGCCGCAGTTGCCACCGAGCGGGAATTTCGTAAAATCAGATTTTTAAAGGATCGCGAACCAACTGGTAGCCGAAGGTGGCTAGAAAATAAATAAAAGTAGAATTTTCAATTAATTGTGGAGATATTAATTAAAACGTTATCGCATGTCAATTAATAAACGAGTTAGACCTGATCTTAAAAAAGCCTTTAAGCAGCGTTAAATGGACAAACAGATTAGAAATATCTGTCTAATCGTTACAAATCTGGTACCAAATGAAAGGGGCTATATGAAATTTATTAGATATTTTATAGTATATGCGAAACGCAAAATTTTCTTTTTTACTAAAACCAGAGTATTTCTTTTTTTTTTTTTTTTCAGATAGGAAAAACTTGCCTTCTCATGAATTTTGAATAAAAAGAATTAATAGTCTCTTATAAATTCTAAGCATTTAAAAATACTTAATGTGGAAAAGTCTTAGTCAAGAATATTTCTCGGGTACAAAATTAAAATTCTCTTTTTAGGTTTTTTTTTTTTTTTTTTTTTTTTTTTTTAATTTTTTTTTTAATTATTTTTTGTTAAAAATCCTGTTTTTACAGGTTAATAAAAAAAACCTTCGAAACTAACGATGAAAATAATGTCATAGCTAAAAAACTGAAATGGAATAAAGAAAGTAAAATTTTATCAATGGTTTCTATATGTGCACTTCAACTGATTGTAATAATGAAAAAGGATAATTTAATGCAAAAACTTACATCACTGTCCCTGCAATGTATTGAGATAAAGAAAGGGAAATTTTTTCCATGGTTTGTGTTTTTCTGGAAGATTCATTCATTGGCTCCATTAATAAATTAAACATGCGAAATTTATTAGTCCATTTGCATAGATTTAAACATTTTGAGTCTAAATTTAATCGAAGTTATTCATTAATGTATGCACCTTTTGTCGCTCATGATGATTGTTTTAACTTTAAAACTATTATATATTAAACATATATATTATTTTGCCTATTCTGAGGATTCTTTTTTAATGATTTCTAAAAAAAGAAAAAGAAAAAAAAAACCCTTTTCCCAGTATACACGCAAAATTAAAAAGGATGTAGTTATACACATAAGATTTTGCGATATAGTTTTTTCGCAAACAATGAATATTACAGCATATCAGCGCTACCTTTTGGCCGAAATGCAGAAAAATTTAAACACGAGTAAAGAAAAAAATAGTGTAGTTATACACATTGGATTTTGAAGTCTCATTTTTCTTAATCAAGTAAGATTTAACGAAATTTATAACATAACAGCAACCCCTTTCAGCTGATAACAAACAACATTTCGTTTAATGTACACTAAAAAAAAAAAAGAAAAAAAAAATGTGTAGTTATGCTCATTAGATTGTGAAATAAGCTTTTTCGTAAATAAAGAAAATTTCAGCATATCAGCGCTACCTTTCGGCCTATATACAAAGGCATTAAAACAAAATTTACAACGTAACAGCACAGCACCACCTTTCGGTCGACATGTTCAGAATTTTAAATATAAATGAGGAAAACAATAAATGTCGTTATGTATATTAGATTTTGAGTTATGTTTTTTTTTTTTTTTCAGAAACAAAGAAAATTACAGCACAACAGCGCCACCTTTCAGCCGATATACACGCAAATTTTAACACGAGTAAGAAAAATTGAGCGACGGATGCATTTTGTTAAGTCCGTAGTGTTTAATAGAACTTGAAATATAGTCTCAAACCTAAATAGTGCAATATACAAAAGAGTAGCGCCACATTCCGAACGATGAACACCCAAATATGACAAAGATTAATTTATTTATACACACAAAATGTATACAGTCGCTGAATCTTTTTTTTTTTTTTTTTTTTTTTTTCTTTCTTAAAATTACGCAAGATTAAACTATTTCAACGGAGAACAACAGCGCTACCTGTCATCCGATATGCACTTAAAGTTTAAGCTGCTGCTGCTGAATATTATTATTATTATTATTATTCTGTCTTGAAATAAAATTGCACAAGTATAATTTATTTTTTATTTTATCATCAAAGTGTGAAATTATTAGGATAGCTTAAGGAATTGTAGACGCCACCATATGGGAGTTTGTTACGGTCACGGTCAGTGTTTTGAAAGGTCGTTTTCACAGTGCACGAATAGTTATATTTCATGTGAAAGTACATATGAGTGCACGGTTTAACCGAGTGCACCGCAGTCACCACAAAGTGAGGGTTTTCTATAGTCAGAGCTTTCAATCATATATGTGAGCAATTAAACAAATAAAATACAATAATAGCATTTTCAAAAAATTCGTCTTCTATGATTTTTGCTTTATTTTCTTACTATGCTGGAGAAAGTATTGTTTTTAGGTCAAATTTTCAAAATTGATTTATGTTGTATTACAAGTTTTGAGGCTCCCTGAATTCGAAAATCCTTTGTAAATACACAAAAAACAATCGATGAATATTTAGCTTGCAAACGTACATTATTTATCATATGTCTACGAGGAATTCCTTTCCATTCCTGAGCAGTTTTCCTGGACATGGTAAAATACTATAGTAAAGCACTTCCACTAACAATAAAAGAGAATGTTACCTCTTAAATATTTACAACCCTGTATATCTTTTGAAGAATATATATATTCTTCAAAAAATACAAACCGCATAGTGCATCTAAATATAATCTTATAGTAATAATATATAGTACAATATGAAATGCACTTCTATGAATTTTCAGCTAATGTCGCACTGTAATCTAGTTCTTTTGTGTAGCCCTGTAAATGAACAGTGAATGATTTCTCTGCCATACTCTACATGAGGCATGTTTTTATTCATATAAAAAATATATATTCATTTCATTTGGTTTAGTGCAGTCTATAGATGTTAAACTCTAATTAACTGCAATTTCCCCCAAAGACGCAATGTATTTAAATACTCTTGAGTGTCCCTGTACACGAACGATTTGCTTCATCTCAATGAAAAGCTTAGTGTAGAGTCTACACTAAGATACACATTTAGAATACCAAGTTTGGAATATCTGCTGCTATTTGTTCTTGAGATATGCTGATAACGACAAATACACATACACAAACACAGGGACCGCTAAAAACACGATTTTCGTATTCAAGGGACTTCAAAACGTGCAAATACAACAAAAACTCAAGTTCTAAAATTTGACCCTAAAACAATACTTTCTCTGCCTTATGGGTAAGAGAAAGTAATAACTGCAATTTCCCCCATAGACGTAATGTATTTGAATACTCTTGAGTGTCCCTCTACACGAACGATTTGCTTCATCTCATCGAAAAGCTTAGTGTAGCATCTCTATATGATACACATTTACAATACCAAGTTTGAAATCCATTCTGCTATTTGTTCTTGGATATGCTGATAACAGACAAAAATAACTGCAATTTGCCCCATAGACGTAATGTATTTGAATACTCTTGAGTGTCCCTGTACACGAACGATTAGCTTCATCTGAACGAAAGGCTTAGTGTAGCATCTCTATATGATACACATTTAGAATATCAAGTTTGGAATCTCTGCTGCTATTTGTTCTTGAGATATGCTGATAACAGACAGACACACAGACCAACCGCTAAAAATACGATTTTCGTATTTAGGGGACCTCAAAACGTGTAAATATAACAAAAACTCAAGTTCGAAAATTTGACCCTAAAACAACACTTTATCTACCTTATGGGTAAGAGAAAGTAAAAAACAAAACATTAAAGCTTTTATTAATGCTATTCTATTAGTTCCTCAGTAATCATAAATAATCTAATCATGATATGTTATAAAAATCAAAGTAATTAGTGGATCCGCAGATCAGGAGCCTCAACGGCCTATTTGCATCACGCATTATTTAACAGATTACTTTTATTTATTCCTTATTATATAATATATACAGAGAGATCGACTGATTTGCTACTTAAACAGAAAAAAACCACCGCTGTATCTCTCTTTCGATAACTATCCGTATATATATATATATATATATATATGTATACATATGTTTTCCTAATAACTGATTTTCTTGTATTAATTCCCTTTAATTCATAAATACTTGTACCAAATTTCATGCAAAATGATTGCATAATATATCGGAAATGCTCACACCTCTTTACTGAAAAACATTCTTTTAAAATTCTAATAAAATTTTATTATATTTAAAGAGGTGTAACCATGTTAAAATACACTTTTAAGAAATACCGACTATAGACTGTGTGAGGAATTTTTGGTCTCCATTCCTCAATCTTAAATTAATCTAACTTAAGTAGTAAATGATCAGAGCACAAAACAAAGTTAAATACAAACAAAGTTTATTAACGATCAAAATCAATGCGGGTGTTGGGTAAACTCCAGAAATAACTCTCAAATAGCTTTAGGAGATAACTTCAGCAAATCATTGAAAAAACGTAAATTAATCTCACCAATACCGATGCCGTCGACGATTGCTCTCTGCCTATCCACAATGCACCATTGATGACAGGATTCCCTTGGTTCACCTAACTTCACATTAACGATGAGCACCTTCCAAAACGACATTCACCAAAGCTAGAACTAATCACAAAAAGGCACTTAATCAAACTATTTCTCCGTCGACTCTGCATCACTCTCCTAATCCCCTCTTCACACACTTTTACACCCTTCACACATCCATATTTATATCCAAGCTTCCTCTATTCCATTCACTTCATTTAATTCTAAAAAGATTTCTCCCTATTTACTCGCGCTTCGAAACTTGTGAACTTAGCTGCAGCGCCGTGCTGACATGAATTCTACTACACACCGACCTTACAACTGTAATAGCACGAAATTCTTTTATGTATCGCAGAAAAGGAGCCGCAGTAATTATATACATTAAAAAGAATGCACCTACTTAATTAATTATAACTCATTAATATTTCAACCTAATTTGACATCATTTGGATGATTACAGTATGTCATCAGAATTCTTTTGTGGGGTCCTTAGTCTAGTTTGTGGGGTCCTTTGTCTTAGTCTATACATATCCATTTTCTAGAGTAAACATTCCCTTAAGCATCTTTATAATGTATCTTAATTCTCTTATGTTGAAAGCAGTGTAAACGCATTAAAGTGCGCTGAAATAAAAATTTGTTCATAGGCTTTAATGTTACAAAATTCTTTTGGTTGTCTCCGTAAACGAATCATAAACATTGTATACACCAGTAAAAACTATTCAATTTATTCTACGTTTGTGATGAGTAATTGTTCGAAATTTGACATAATTTGCCTGATTACGTTGCATTTTCAGAACACTTTTATACGATCCTGTACATTAATTAGGAAGCCTAAGAGCACATATTTTCTGCAGAAAACATAAGTTTAAGCATCTCAATAATGTGCACTAATTTCCTTTTGTTGATTGCAATGTAATGATATCAAAATGCGTTTAAATGAAATTCACCCAATATGCCGTAATGATAAGAATCTTGACTTGTCCCTGAACTTAATCTATAAAAAATTAGACAGCTATTCTATACAGAGCCTGAACGTGTGTGCTAATTTGCAAGTCAATCGGAGGATTTTTGCTGTCGCTATTGCAGTACATACAAATTCTGCCTATAGGCCGTAATGATAAGAAAAATTTTGGTGTGTCCCTGTACACGAAGTACAAATGAAATACACACCCGAAACTATACAGCTAAAATTTCGTGTGACTCATGAATATGTGTTCCAAATTGCAAGCCAATAGCGTGATTTTTTGAGGCCGCTATCGCGGTATACATACAAATTCTTCCCACAGGCTGTAATAAGAAAAACTTTGTCGTGTTCCTCTACACGAACTACAAATGGAATACACATCTAAAATTATACAGCTGATTTCGTGGGGCTCATGAACATGTGTACCAAATTTCAAGTCAATGACGTGATTTTTGCGGCCACTATTGCACGACAGACAGACACACAGATGGAACCCAGAACCTTTTTGAGTCTCAACAGGGACGCCTCCACTGACGTTTCGGCAATAATAATATGCATAATCTATCTATTTCCTTTTTCTGAAAAAAAAAAAAAGGAAACAAATCGGCATAGATCTATTCTCCCCAATTCCTCATTATATATTTATTGTTATTAATTTATATTGAGAGCGAAGTGTTCATGTTAAAAGGAATGAGTATGATAGAACACTCAACATGTCGCAGACTAAAATGCCCCACCTAATAGGTTATCTTCTATCCGATTCGATACATTTAACTAATTTACTGACTAATTTACATCTTAATTTACTGACTAATTTTATTAGGATTGCTTTCATACTTTAATTTCCGATGCAATACCATTCCCAATGCAATGATCTCCAAATGTAAGTTTGTGTGAAGTTTTTGTCCTACTTTGTTATATTAAGGAAAACTTAAATTTTAAATTAATAAAGTTTTCAAATTAAAATGTCCATACTTAATGAGGTGAGGTGTATTATAAATGATATTTTAAAATTGGTCTGACATCTTTACTATAAAAAAAATTCTCATAATGGACGTTTAAACAAAATTTTGCCCTATTCTGCCATATTAAAAAAAAAAAAAAAATCTAAATTTCAAATAACTTACAAAGTTTACAACTTAAAAAGTTGCAAAGCAACTGCCCCCTCAACTCAATGTTCACTTACAGTGCATACAATTATTATTATTTAAATCAAGGCCGTTGTTAATGTACATTCAAACTTTTCAGTCTTGATCAAATTTTTAAGTGAAAACCTAATACGAAATTCAAAATATTAAATCTGAATTTCTTACAGTTTTTTAAATTTAAAGTTACGCTGCTAACAGATATACATACTACTAAACCGGGAAAAATTCGACTTTCGTAATCAAGGCGCCGCAAAAAGCAATATTATTAAAAAAAAAAAAAAATTATTTGAAAATAGAACTTCAAAAAATATTTTGTTTACAGTATGGGTATGAAAAATTTATTTTGCGGTATTCGTCGAGATAGTAAAATGTACAAAGTACTTCCATCAATTACATTCAATAGGAAAGAACGCTGAACTCAATTTTGTGTAGCCCTGTATATTGTGTATGAACAATATGCACTATATGTGTGTTTAAATTTAGTCTTACTTGAAAAACATCTAATACAAAATGAATTACGATTCCAGCAAATTCCAAGTATAGGCCTAATATATCCAAATATTTTGGGTAGCCCTGTAAACAGATGATGAACTATTTCCACGCCACAATCTACATAAAACAAACTGTTATGCATATAAAAAGTTTAATCGTTCTATTTTGTTTAAGCTAACCTACACATGTTACACTGCACTTACACTAAATTTCCCCACGGGCATAATGTATTTGAAATTTGAATGCTCTTGAATGTCCCTGTACACAAACCATTTGCTTCCTCTCAACGAAAAGTTTAGTGTAGCGTCCCTAAATAATGTACATTTTGAATACCGAATTCGGACTTTCTGCTACTATTTGTTCTTGAGATATGCTGATAACAGGACCCCCCCCCCCACACACACACAGAGCAATCACTAAAAACATGACTTTCTGATTCAGAGAACCTCAAAACGTGAAAGTATAACAAAAACTTAATTTCTAAAATTTCACCCAAGAAAAATACTTTCTCTACTAAAGATATGGATAAGAGAAGAAAAAGTAAATAAATAAATACATTTAAAGAACAATTTTAAAAGCCTTAAAATAAGAATATTAAAATTTTATTTCTTCACTAGCAGGTTTTGCCCGCTTCGCTGGTCATTGTATTGAAATGAAATCTCAAACTGCCATATCATTAATAATAATAATAAAATCATTAAAATCAGTCAAAAACTAAGTTAAAGTTCTCGATGCCTTCGATAGCGGTTTTCCCACTCGCCACATTTCACATAATCCCTTTATAGTGCATGTTGCATACACATACCTAACCTACATATTAAAAATCGATATTCTAAGAATATTTCAAGCAGAGTTATGTTTTGAAACGTGTTTTTTAACCCCCACCCCCCACCCTGCTCTAAAAGGAAAGGGGGGTATTTTGAAAAATATCTTTATATTATGAGTTAGATACATATAACTGACCCACACATCGAAAATCTTTTTCATAGGAAAATTTACTGCAGAGTTACACATGAATACATATTTCTCCCCCACCACTTAAGGGGAGATAGGGTGAAGTTTCACAAAATCACTTTGTAGTGTGTGTTGAATACGCATAAGCAGTCAACACATCAAAAAATTGCCATTCTAAGACAGTTTGGAACAGAGTTACGCATGGAAACATATTTTTAATACCACCCAACTCTCAAGGGGGTGATAGCACGGAATTTCAAATAATCCCTTTGTAGTTCGTGTGTGTTGAGAACATAACCAATCGACCTATCAAAAAATCGCTTTCCGTAGATAATTTGGAGCAGAGTTACTCTTTAACCCTATAAACACGGATCCGGCCCACTCCGGCCGATATTAGCTTGTCACTTAAATACTGAACTTTCAAAAGAGAAATTTCAGAAAGTGGACTCGACTGTCTGCACGTGAAAGAGAGGGGAGATAGGCGTTCCTGAAATGTCATCTTGATGCATTCCCCCGAGATAATCCCTGTACGATCGCCACGAGGACACAGGTCACACGCTTGTTTGTAAAAAATAAAATGGAAATGTTTCAATTTTAGAATGTATATTATATATATATATATATATATATATATATATTGCACTTTTTCTCTCTTTTTTTCCCCCTTACAGCATTTTTCTTTTTAATTATTAATTTATAAATTTTATATGAGAAGTCCGTTTGTAAATTAATAGAAGTATAAAAAATTATTTAAATGAAAATATTAAGAAAAATAGTCTCACCGTTAAATTTTTAATTTAATTTTGAAAATATCAGTTTATATATTTTTTATTTTAATTGTAAAGTTTAATTTTTACCTATAACAAAATCGAACACACACAATAATAATTTAAATAATAATAATAATAATAGAAATCTTTTATTGGAAAAAGTAACAGATTCGTTGACATCTGGTTCAGAAGCAATCGATACTTAATAATTTATTTTTATTTTTATAATTTTTTAACGTATTACACAGTTAACATTATAAAAATTCAATACAACGCTTCTCTAATGTTAATTTTCAATATTTTTAAAGTTAACATAAATAACAAAGCTTCAACGAGTCATTATCAATAGAAATAATCACTTTTCAATAAATGAATATCTCGAAATGTTCCCATTTCTCTTGTATTTCATTTGCATAGACAGAACTAAAGTAAAACTATGAATATATATACCTTACTTAAATATTTAATACAGTTTGTTTTGTGATTAAATTTTGATCTTTACATAAAAAAAAAAAAAAAAAAAAGAAAGAAAGAAAGAAAGAAACTGGTGTGTTGCTGCTTTCATGCTACATTCGTGCCTATCTTTTTTTATCAAAATTATTTATGTAAAATTTAACAATAAAAGGAATTCTATTTCCGATTTTTTTTTTTTTTTTTTACTTATTTAACTTACATTAATAAAACTTTTTTGATGCATTTTACTGCAATTTACTTTAATTTGTCGAAGAATTGCACTGTCAATTTATTTATTTACTTTTATTTCACTTCAAAAAGGTGAATTTCTTAGAATCTCTTTTGGAGAATTTCTAAATGTATGAAATTTGAAAAATCATTGTCTTTAAAAATTTGAAATCGAATAATGTTTTTTAGTTCTTCAAAAAATAAATACTATATTTTTTAGAACGACAAAAATAAACAGTTGATATAAAGGAGAAAACAAGAATGGACAAACAGTGCTGCGAGAATGATTGTCATAAACACAAAAATGTGTATTTGAGTGAATACAAAATTTTAATTTATTTATTCAATTTAAGCACATTGTTAATTTACCTATTCTTTTATTCACGTATGTATTTTTTTTTTTTTTTTAATAAATTTTGTACCATAATAGATTGTTTAATTATCATTATTATTTTAAAAAACCGTTTCTTATTGCAGATACTACTCTCTGCTGAGAGAGAAAAAAATATATTAAATATTGCTTTATTTATTTTTTATTTGTTACATGTGTTAAAGATTACAATAAAAAAAAAAAAAAAAAAAAAAGAAAAGAAAAAAGAAAAAAGAAAAGAAAGAAAAGAACTATAATATTTATAGTTTTTTTTTTTTTTTTTTTTTAACAGAAAAAACACAGGTTTGAATATTTACAGACAGATTTTCTTTTTCTTTTTCTTTTTTTTTTTTTTTTAATTCTTAGAAATAAAAATGCAGTGTGGGGATACTATTGCCTAGGAAACAAAGACAGTTAAAAAGAAAATAATATATTCACAAATAGATAGGGCATAGTTTCGATTTTTATAAAAATATCTTTTAAAAGAAGGGAATATCAGTGAAAAAAAACTATTGCATGCAGAGAACGAAATGTAAATTCGGAAGATTAGTAATCCATAATATCAAATTTTAGTGTGAAATATCTATAATTACATTGCTCGGCATGAAAATCGGCCACAAAACCAGTTTTACAAATTTTTGCGTAAAATGACTTCTTGAAACCGAATAAGAAGCGCATTTTGCCCTATCACCCACCGTTTTCCAGGAACGCTCCTTATTTTTATCACTTTTCGGTAATTTTATGGCTATAAATTTGATTTGTAGGGAGGGAAACAATTATTCCAACCGTTAAATATCTTCTGAGGGCTGCAGAGTTGGAAAATTCTAAAACATGAACATTTGCAGCGAAAGAAAAATTTAGGGGAGGTGGGGGGGATTCTCAACTTGAATTATGTATTAGATTTATTATATTCTTTTAATTAATTATTATTATCGTTATTTAAATATTATATTTTTTATGTTTTTAAATGTTAAAATAAGTATCTAGCTTATCTGAGAAGTAACACGAACTACTTACAAGGATTACGAGTGGGGTGGGGGAGACAATCCATCAATGTCATCCAGACAAAGACGGGCGATGTAAAAGCACGCCCCTGCGGAGAGTAAGAAATTTTCTTCTCCGTATTCCTTCCTTCCACCCCTTTATTTTCAACTTACGGCCCATTCCGGCCGAGTCAGGAGTTAAAGGTAGTAGAGCTTTCTTATCGTCCGTAGTGAAAGAGTTAAAACGGGTTGTCACCCTCCCCCCGCCCTTAAAGGGGGGAAAAAGGGAAATTTCTCAAAATCCCCTTATAGTGCGTGTTGGGAACGCATAACCAGTCCGCACATTAAAAATCGCCTAAGATAGTTTGGAGCAGAGTTACGCTTGAAAACATGATTTTGCCGCACCTCCACCCCCAAGGGGGGTAAAGTGGAATTTGGCAAAATCCATTGTAGTGTGTGTCTTGAGTACGCATAACCAATCTGCATATCAAAAAATCGCTGTTCTGAGATAATTTGGAGTAGAGCCCCACTAAAAATTATCTTGAGATAATCTTAAAAATATTCTACTTTCTACAGAAATATTAAAAATATCTGAATAAATTTTGCAGATTCAGATTTATCACCAAAATAACCACAGATTTTTTTACGACGTTTTATAAGCATTATAAGGATTTTGTTTCATCATTAAAATAACTTCAGATTTTTTGAAGATGTAACACGAACAGTTTCATTATTTTAGGTTAGAGCAAAAAGTTAAAATTAAATCTGCAAAATATCTGTATAACTTTTGTAGGCATTTTTAATCATAAACAGCTGTGCATGGTGTGTGGTGTGTGAATTATGATAATCCATCTCTTTGCTTTTACTAAAATTTAGACAAATATAAAACAACGACTATATATTTTGCTTCAAGCTCCTACAATGGAATTCATTCAAGTTTAGAGAATTACAACTCAACACGAAGATGTGACGAGGTAAAAATAAAAAATGTTTGTTTACAATATATACAGCCGACGTGCTGGCGTTAGAGATAGCTATAATGGCGATTAGAGTGGTTGCTCGATTGCATTTTGTTAAAAACATCTTGTGTTTCATCTGTTGTGTTATTTTCTTGCAGTATTTTAAACGATAAATGATCAATATAATAAGTAATAACCATAAAAATTCGCAATGTTTTCAAAAATCAACTCAAAAAAAAAAAAAAAAAAGCAAAATTTAGGTTTATACATTTGTTGATCAAGAATGTTTTACTTGGAATAATTAAAATGAGTAATTCGGTAATATATTGGGTAGTTAGGAAAGATTCGGTAATTGCTCAGATTTATGCATTTCAACAAGCTTAATTCGGAAATGACAAATATACTAAACATATCATGTTACTGTTTAAGTAATGTGCAAAATTGTTGTTTTTTAAGTTAAGGCGGGTCTCCACCTTCTCCGTCTTTCAATTCAAAATGGCGGATCTGCAAAAAAGTGGTTTACAACAAGATATGGGGGTTGGTCTAAGTTTCAGAACTGGTAGTAAACTGCACCAATCACAAAAAGCGTGTGAATTCCCTATTCCGTAAAAAATTATCAGTCAAGTACTGACAGTTTCAATTCCCCAGAGGGTTTCTGTTATCAGTGAGTGAGAGGTATTACCATTGACACTTACGCTAATTATCTACGCTGAAAGAAGTTTTAAACCAACATTCCAAATGATGCTGTAATATGTAACACACACACACATATCATGAAAAACGACAGTTTTTTGAGTGACGCAAGCGGTGGGACAAATGGGACGCTGCGAACTCATATATACGGCTAGTTTGACATCAAAGAGATTTGTAAAAGCCGACACTTAATATCTCAGCAAATATGCCATATTTTGTTCTGATCTTTTCAAAATAATCTTTTATCTTCGGTCTTAATCTATCCTGAAAATATTACATTTCTACATGTAATATGTTTTGAGATCTGAATCTCAATTTAAAGCCAAAAAGGAAAAATGTAAGGTATAAGGTTGTAATGGACTCAAATTCTGAAAAAATATCTCTAAAACGGCTCGAAGGATTTTCATATAATTAATATATTTTGTTAACAGGATCTTTCTGAATCTAGTAACGTTTTCGTTTTTTTTCAGGAAAACTCTTGTTTTTTATATAAATCGCTTTAAATATGGAACTATATTACTCCGCCAATTACATGTGTTTCTCCGGGTGAAAACGCTGTTATGCGGTTCTTTCTTGTGAGGTATGTGGGCTGGTTGATTGCCCGACTTCAATGCAGGCAATGAATTATTTAGATTTTTTTAACGCAAAAGTACTTTATTACATGTTTAAAATATTTATTGTATATATACAAAGTCAAATTCACTTAAATATATTTTCTCTTCTGTTATGAAAAAAATATTTTTGATTTCGAAATTTCATATTCAGTCAAAAAAATATTTAGATAATATTTTAAATAAGGAAGTATTTTGTAATTTTAGATATTCCCTTTTATCATAATAATGTTGAATTTGCAATTTTTTAAAGCGAAAAAATTTTTAATCATTCATGAACATCGATTTTATAATAGCTCAATGATTTGCGATTCATATTCATGTATCATTCCGCGTCGGGAATGGAAAAAAAAAAAAAAAAACAGCAAATAGAGTTTTGGCGCCATCTATCGTTTTTTATTTAAAATATACACTAAATACATATACCGTAAATACATATATATATGTATTTTCTTTTTAAAAATTAAAAATCTCTTTTGAAAATACAGTTAGAGTTTATTAATTTATTTATTTTTCAGACTTTAAAATGATACATATTTTAAATATTAACATAATCAATTTTTTTTTATTATTATTATTTAAAGCAATAATGACTAGGGGATGAAACAGTGTTTATTAGAAATAACACTATTTCATGAATTTTATTAAAATTCATGAAAAATATGTCAAATAGCAATTATTAAAAAACACGTCAAAATAAATAAATAACATCTTTACTTTGAAACCCTAATGTATTTAAAAAATATTATTCTTTCTTTTTTTTTAATTAATTAATTTCTGCATGAAAAATTCTATTTCATAAATATATTTACAATTACAATAAACAAAAAATCCTCCTTTAGTTTTAAATAACTATTTCTACCTGTTTCTAAACAAGTTTTTTTTTTTTTTTTTTTTTTTTTTTTTTTAAGGGAAAAAAAAATAATAATAATAAAAAAAAGTTAAATATGTATATGACTTTAAACTACTAGATGGCGCCACTGCATTTATTTATTTTTCTTTAAAAAAAAGAAAGAAAGAAAAAACTTTTAATTGCTTCGAAACATGTAGAAATATTTATTTAAAATTAAAGGAGGGTTTTTTGTATATTGTAGTAGTAAATATATTTATGAAATAGATTTTTTATGCAGAAATTTCTTTCTTTTTTTTTTTTTTTTTTTTTAAAGCTTAGCTTATATTTTCCATAAAATATTTCTCCAGGTGATTTTATCTTATTTTTAAAATTATAGAAATGTAAAGCTTAATTTATATTTTGGCTATTTTTTCCTCCAAACGTTTTATATGAAAATATATATAAAGTAATTTTTACCTGCAATTTTGATTAAAATTTAAACTGTGAATATTGGAGCATACTTAGCCTCAAAAGGGGAAACAAAATATACAAATTTCCATTTTTAATATTTACTTTTTTTTTTTTTTTTTGGTAATTGTTTAATTTGTAATTCTCTAAAAAGAAACTTGTAAACTGTAAATTACGTAATTCTAACTTAAATTTGAAATTATCCACTTATTTTTCTTTCTTTCTTTCTTATTTTTTTATAAGTTTGAGAATCCCAGTCAATAAATTTTTCTAGTGCGAAGCTTCTCCATTTTGTTTCCAAGTGGCAGGCTACTTGAAAATTTGTCAGTATGATAACGTTTGAAATACTGAATTAATTCACACTAAATTTGTAGTGTAGATTTATCTTAGAAATGTATTTGATATGTTCATTTGCCAACTTAATCTACCCTCTTGTTTCCCTGTGCTAGCACACTGAAAATTTCAAATTTACATTAGAAAGGTTTTATGAACCGATTTGCTTAAAACTCCATATATACAAACTACCTCTTTGAGCAAATTGTCATTTAGTTGGATACTATGATACTATGTTTTGGATAGCGTGATGCAAAAGATAAATCAATTTATTGAAATAAATAATTTTACTTTATAATGCAAACTCGGTCAAAGTATAATTATTTGACAGTATATTTGAAAATTAAAAGCACTGTTTAAATGTGAAAATATACTTTATTAGACAAAACAAAATTAATTTTAATGGAATCTAAAAACATATCTTTTAAAATAACACCGAGGCGCCACTGGAATTTTTATATAATTCCTTTTAAAACTGTTATTTTGAATGAAAAATGCGAATGAAAAAGCATCAGTGAGTGTATTTTATATATCTGTCTGATCTTGAAGTTAAAAATATTATGTTTGCATTATAAATATAAAGAAAAGATAAAAGTAAATGATCAAATATGAAAATCTATGTATACTTTAACTAATTGCAAAGCGTCACTTAAAATTTGATATCATTATTTTTAAGACTCATATTTCAAATTCTTATAGCCATAAAGTAGCGGCGTCACAAACTTTTAAGCCGTTAAGGGTTTTTTGAACTGATATATATACATATATATGTGTGTGTGTGTGTGTGTGTTAATATACATATATATAGATAATACAATTTTTAAAATCAATTTAAAAAACAAAATGAGAGAAAGTACGCAAAAGAAATTATAAGAAATTAATGAATTAATCGTTGCTAAAGAAAATAGTGCAACTTTACATTTTAAGGGATTTTTAGTTAAAAATAAAATTAAACGAAAAAATGCGAAATATGTTTTGAAAAATGAACATAGTAACCGTTGCTAAGAAACGCATAACAAATTGTATAGTGTAACTCACTACAATAAATAAAACTTACATTTGTTTATCCAAAGTTAAATCTGTATACGACAGAATTTTAATTATTATTTCTTTAAAGTGTAATTTATCTTTTATTGTTGTTTTATTTAGAAAGTAAAATGTAGTTAATTTTTTAAAATGTAAAATCTTTAGAAGAGTGAAAATTGTGCTGTCTCAAGTAGAGCAATATACCGTAAAAACCGGCGTATGGACCGCACTCAGTGCTTTATTCAACAGCCACCACTAAAATTTAATTATAACGTTTGTCTAATCACTTCGAGGAGTATTTCGTCTGTTACATATATCAAATGTCACTCTTAAAAATTATTCGTGACTATTGAATAAGAAATTCCCTCAGTCTGGCAGCACTGGCCGCGGCTCATAAGCCGGTTTTTACGGTAATCGGAAACAGAAATAAAAAACTGGTGTGAAGTAACCGCACGAATTCCATTACCCACTATTACACACATATTAAATCCTTTTTTTGGAATTTTCCAGTAAGAGAAACTTGATACATGTGTAAAGACATGTAAAGTAAAACAGAGTTTACACAGCGAGTTAAAAAATAAGAAAAAAAAAAATTGATAGTTATTGTTTTAAACACCAATTTATGAGATCTAAAACTGAGCTATCTAATCAGAATGACTGCTAATAACCTGTAATAACAACATAATACATGAGAAAGGGTATCTAAAATGGATTTATGTATTAATTAAAAAAAAAAAAAAAAAAATCGTAAAGCCGTTTTTGAAATACCAACTTTTACTCATTACTACTCAATTATTCACAAGAAAACAATAATTACATACAAAAGGATATTTAAAAAGATGTTAATATGGCGAGTTTCAAAATAATCCGTACAGCCGTTTTCAAAGGCACGCACTTGCGAGACCTGAAATTGAGCTATTTATACAGGACGCCTATCAATTTCCTTGAACTAGAAAACTATATCATTCGAAATTACATCTAATAGAGTGTGTATGTAGCAAATTTGAAGAAAATTGTTAGAGCCATTTTTGAGATACGGATTTACGGTCCCACTTCCGGTTTCCGATGGTCCACGTCCGGTTTTCCAATCTTCACCAAAATTTAGAAACTTCATTTGTACACCAGACCTGTATCAATTCTGAAGTTTCGTAGTTTTATCTCTGATGAATTTGGGATAAGTCTATTTAAAATAAGTCTATTTAAATTTAATAATTTTCATAAATAATTAAATTTAAATTACATTTTATTACTGACATTATAAAAAAAAATTCATTATTCAAACAAAAAAGGATAAATTTTCCGGATTTATTTCGTCACTGTTGTCACAAAGGAAAACAAATTCTGTCCGTAGTAGATAAAAAATCTGGAGTGACTCCACTCGACTTTCCGAACATTGAGTAATTCACAGTTTTGTAGATAAAGTAAAGAAAGAGGAGTTGTTAAACAAACAAAAGAGAGAAAACCATAATAGAGTGTTTGAGTATTTTACTCCATACATTACACGATGTTTTATTTAACGCTACTGAACTTTGAGCCCGTAGATCAATGATAAACAATTTTTCGTTGTGTCCCTGTAAAAACCTATAAATGCTAGATTCACTAAAATGCTTATAGTTAATGCAACAGTGATTTATAATATTCATATAAATTTTCAGCTCAATTCAGTAAGGCGTTTAGATGCTATCACACTTTTAAAAATTTGGTCCCATAGGCCATAATGATAAAGAATTTTTCTTTGTGTCCCTGTAAAAGAACTATAAGTGCTAGATTCTCCAAAATCTATACAGATTGAGTGTCTGTGACCTATAATATGCGTATAAATTTTTTGCTCAATTGAATGTGGCGTTTAGATACTATTGCACTTTTAAGATTTTGGTCCCATAGGCCGTAATGATAAAGAATTTTTCTTTGTGTCCCTGTAAAAAAACTATAAGTGCTAGATTCACCAAAATCTATAGGGTTCGTACTATGGTGACTTA
The DNA here is from genome assembly GCA_963930645.1 of Salticus scenicus. NCBI lineage: Eukaryota > Metazoa > Arthropoda > Arachnida > Araneae > Salticidae > Salticus > Salticus scenicus. Next base: position 289,130,686 of record OZ005657.1, on the reverse strand, counting down.
CAATATACGTACCAACTTTCAGCTTATTCGAACAAAGCGTTTAGACGCTAGCGTGTTCACTCACAGACATACACACATACATACACACATACATACACACACACATACATACATCATCCCAAAAATAGTGAAAACGGACTCATTGGACCTTGAAACGTATAGAAACATAGAAATCTCAAATTCGGATTTTTGACATGATTACAATACTTTCCTCACTATAGTGTTCGGAAAGTTAAAAAAAAAAAAAAAAAAAAAAAAAAAAAAAAAAGACAGAAAGAAAGAAACCGAAGTTCCTGTCTATTTCTTAGAAAATACAATGGAGTTCCGAGTAAAATAGAAATTAATTTAATTTAGGGTGATGTAGCATTTTTTTTCCTATAAAGGCATGCCGATGTTGCGTTTTGTAGCAACGGTTACTATATCAGAATCGGATTCGGTAAAGTAAAAGAAAAAAGTAATAAATTTGGGGTATTTAGGCATTATATTTCTTCAACAAAGAAACTGACGATGATTTTCATGAATTTGCGGCATTTATATGTAGTTTATTTAAAATTAATAATTTTCGTAAATAGTTAAATTTAAATTACATTTCATTACTGAAATTATAAAAAACTCATTACTCAACTAAAAAAGGATAATTTCACAGGATTTATTACGTCACTGTCGTCACAAAGGAAAGCAAATTCTATTCATAGTGAAGGGTATAAAAAAAAAAAAAAAGAGGAAAAAAGAAACCGAAGCTCCTGTCTATTTCGTAGAAAATACAAGAGAATCCTGAGCAAAACACTAATTAAATAATTTAATTTAGGGTGATGTAACTTTTTTTCCCTAAGTCTATTCTTCTAAAGACATGTCGTAACAATGTTGCGTTTCTTAGCAACGGTTACTATATCAGAATCGGATTCGGTAAAGTAAAAGAAAAAACTAATAAATTTGGGGTATTTAGGTATCATATTCCTTCAACAAAGAAATTGTCGAGGATTTTCATGAATTTGCGACAGGTATATTTAATTTATTTAAAATTAATAATTTTCATAAATAATTACATTTAAATTACATTTCAGTGCTAAAATTATAAGAAACTCATTACTCGATTAAAAAAGGATAATTTCACAAGACTTATTTCGTCAGTGTCAATAACAAAAAAAAAAAAAAAAAAAAATCTATGTATATACGAGGAGAGAGAGAGAGAGAGAGAGAAATCTATCTATATAAGAGGAGAGAGAGAGAGAGAAAAAAAAAAGATAGAAAGAAAGAAACCGAAGTTCCTGTCTATTTTGTAGAATATACAATAGAGTTCTGAGCAAAACACAAATTAAATAATTTAATTTAGGGTGATGTAACTTTTTTTCCCTAAGTCTATTCTTCTATATAAAGACATGTCGTAACAATGTTGCGTTTCTTAGCAACGGTTACTATATCATAATCGGATTCGGTAAAGTATAAGAAAAAAAAAGTAATAAATTTGGGGTATTTAGGTATTATATTTCTTCAACAAAGAAACTATCGACGATTTTCACGAATTTGTGACAGTTATATTTAGTTTATTTAAAATTAATAATTTTCATAAATAATTAAATTTAAATTACATTTCAGTACTGAAATTATAATAAACTCATTACTCGAATTAAAAAGGATAATTTCACAAGATTTATTTCGTCAGTGGAAGGAAGGAAACAAGGAGGTGTCACAAAGGAAAGCAAACTCTATCTACAGTGGAGGGAAAAAAAAAAAAAGAGAAGAAGAAGATAGATAGGAAGAAAGAAACCGAAGCTTCTGTCTATTTTGTAGAAAATACAATAGAGTTCTGAGCAAAACAGAAATCAAATAATTTATTTAGAATGATGAAACTTTATTTTTTCTAAGTCTATTCTTCTATATAAAGACATATTGCAAAAGTGTTGCATTTCTTAGCAACGGTTATTATATCGGTATCAGATTCTCTAAAGTAAAGGACAACGTAAAAAGTTTGGGGTATTTTGGTATTATATCTCTTCAACATAGAAACTAGCGATGATTTTTATGAATTTGCAATAGGTATATTTAGTTTATTTAAATTTAATAATTTTCATAAATAATTAAATTTAAGTTATATTTCATTTCTCAAATTTCAGTATTTTACCACGTTTTTATTAACTCGGTTTCTTGTTTGTGTGTTTGTTTGTCCAGTACAAATCTTGCAATCGATTTTTAAGTAACTTCCCGACTAGCTAGACATTTGAAACTTTCAGAATGGCTCAGGACACGATAACAATGCATTTTTAATATACTTTTAGGCAACTGTTTTGGGTCCCGTTTGCCTTCGGTAGCGTTTATATGATTCAACAATCATATAACTTCCCGACTAGCTAGACGTTTGAAACTTTTAGAATAGCTCAGAACACCATGAAACTGCATTTTTTTAATACTTTTAGCCAATTGTTTCGGGTCCCCGCTGCCTTTGGTAGCGTTGATATGATTCAACAATCATATAACTTCACGACTAACTACACATTTGAAACATTCAGGATTTTGCAGCAACTATCTCACAACTCTACATAGAATTTCATACATATTGATATGTAGTTGCACTTTGACGTAAATTAGTGTCTATTAAATTTTGAGAAAAATGTTCCACAAGTTGTGCTTTCATTCCGTTGTTTCCAAATTTTAGACATGACGGAACCACAGGACTTTCTTATACACCTGTTGAAACATATATACTGTCACGAAAACATTGAAATTTTGGTGTCAGATTATAATTAGGTTAGTAAACAAACAAATAAGAAAGAAAGAAAGAAAGAAATTTGGGGTATTTAGGTATTATCTTTTCGACAAGTAAACTAGCGATGACTTTGATAAATTTCCACTGGGTAATTATCATAAGTAAATAAATTCAAACTTCATTCCATTACTCAAATTCTATTAATTATAAAAAAGAAATTTTAAATAATAGTCTTTTTCTTTTTCTTTTATTCTTTTCTTTCTTTCTTTTTTTTCCTTTATTTGTTATTCATCATGAAATTTGGCACTGTTTGGAGAATATTTGGAGAATATGGCAAATTTGAAAATAAGTTTATTTGGAAATATCGACCGTTATATGGACGAATGCAGACTAGTTTTAAATATTGGCTGAAAAGAAAGCACATTCCGATTTTTCCAAATTTTAAACATGGACAAAAATTCCTATAAACTTGCTCAATGAGAATTATTTTTGACAAATTATTAGGAAATTAAAAAAAAGAACTATTCATAATAGAAATATCCAACTAAGGAAAAAATATTTGAGCACGTAAAAGTGATGCCCGACCCACCCTTCCTAGGAGAGGAAATTTTCAATACGGGTATCTATCAAAAGAAATTATCAATGCCTTTAAAAAGAACGACTGAACCATTCATCTGTTATTTAAAAAAAAAAAAAAAAATGTTAAATCGATTAATTAAAAAAATCGATTTTTTAAATGTTATTATTATTATTATTATTATTACTTAAGACATTTTTTAAAGGTATTTTTAGTAGAGCATACAATCAACTTTCCTTGGACATTTCGTGTTACGCTTCTATGAGGGGGGAAAAGATCTTCTTCAATCAGCATGGAACGATTTAATAAATTATTTGCACTGGGTGAATTTTTTTATAGGAAAATATACAAGAATGTTTTGTGATGGCCACAACGGTCACACTAGGCCTGTGTGAGATGCCCTTCGTGGTGGGTCTTTCTAAAGAGCTCTGTCTTGTATTCACGCGAATTTCGGAGAAAACCATGAAAAACTCCGAACGGTCAGATCATTAAGCATTACATTACTTCGAACAAGGCACTTCCCGTGTACTAGCTTTCAGAGCAGTGTTTCTCGGGAAAAAAATTAAGATATATTCAATAAAATCCAGAATATTAAATACAATATAATATTCATAAATTACGCTATATTTCTTCCTTTTCTTCTCTTCTCTCTCTTTTATTTTAACTATTGTTTTTTATTTATTATTATCATTATTATTTATTTATTGATCTATATTTATTTTTATAGAAAAACAATATTTAAAAATAAATTATTCTATAATAAATTACATAGTATATTTAATGATAAATTATCTATTGCAGCTGTTATTTTAAAATGCTTACATATTTATAATGAAGTTTCAATTTTCTTTCTAGATTTATCTATATAAAATATTTAAATTCTTCCGCGTAAGAGAGAAGCATTAACTTTGAAATTTTAATATTGGAACAAATAACGAAATTTCTGTTAAAATCATTATACCGTGCAATTGCGTAGTTTTTTTTTTTTTTTTTAGCTGTAATACTAGTATATAACCCCATCAAAAATGACGGAATGTGAAATCAATGAACGTAGGGAATCAACGAAGGCTTTGCCTGCTTCGCTGGTCACTATATTTAAAGGAAACTCTTTTATATCGCTTTATAAACAAAAATAAATAAATAAATAAACAAATAAATAAATAAATAAAAATCACGAAATTGCTCAAAAGCTCGCTTCCTGTCCCCACTGCTTACCATTGGGCTTCCATTTGGGTACTTATCAGATGACAGTTTTGAAACGGACAGTATCGAAAAAATTAAAGTAGCAATTTTATATTTAAAACCCAATTACATATGAACAACACGATACGTGGTGTACATAATATTTTCTTTCACGTTATTTTCTACATTTATTTGATTTATTCGATCAACTATAAAATGACAACAATTTCACGCCAAATATAATATTATAATATGCTATGATCGGCTACGTCTATCGCATGAAGCAATTAATTTTTTGTTGTTATAATAATAGTTGAGTTAGTTAATAGTAGTTGGTGTATAGAAAAATAAATAATTAAATATGTAAGTCTGATCATAGTACAGCCTTAATATAGCTCCCGTTGTCGACTTTTGAATTTTTATCGCCATTTTAGACAAAAATACATAATTTATGTGATTATTTTTTCTCTTTCTTTCTTTTCTTTTTCCTTTCCTTTCCTTTCTTTTCTGTTTTTCAATATTTTATAATTTATTTATATTTTTGATGCGCTAACTTGGCTTAAAGTGGCTTTCACTTAAAAGGAGAGTTCTTGGCGAAAAATGTCCGATCCATTTCAGCATCAAAATTTTAAAATACAGTAGAACCTCGATTATCCGAAGTAATTGGGAGCAAACTTACTTCGGATAATCGAAATTTTCGGATAATCGAGAATTCATCAATAATCATCTAAAATATTTATCAGCACTCGTAGTTTGGAAAGGATGGCTTGCATACAAAAGGAATGTGAAAAAAAAAAAAAAACTTTAAAAATACATGTTTGTTAAGAGAAAATTTTGGATGATAGTAAAAAGTGAAAAAAAAAAAAGTGAATATGAAACCGACTTCGGTTAACGGAGAGTTTCGGTTAATCGAGGTTCGGATAATCGAGGTTCTACTGTATTACCAAGGATTATCAATGAATTAGCTTTCATGCCAAGCGCGATTCATGCGTGTCAAAAACTATTTAAACAAAAAAAAAAAAAAAAAAAAAAAAAAAAATGAAAAAAGAAAAAAAGAAAAAAATCTAAAATTGAAGTATATTAAAAAAGGTTATGGTTGTTTTTTACTCCATTTTCCTACCTTAATATTTTCATATGCATGAGCAAATTTAATGTATATAATATTTCTATAACGTGGTCCAGTTACGATTATTATTATTATTATTATTATTATTATTATTATTATTATTATTATTATTATTATTATTTAGGAACGATACGATAGTGACTTAATAAAAAACGCGAGGATAAAAAATAATACATAAGCAACATTTAAGCACGCGGACTCAGTTCAGTGATCTAATAAAAAATGACGACATTTGTACGGTGAGATCATTTAATAGAAAAAATGTATTTTTAAAGGTTGCATTTTTACAATCTTTGCAAGCGTTATTTTAAATCTAGCAATATTTTAATGATATAATCCCCATATCAACTTTTGTCATAAATTGACTGAAAAACGCAATAACAAAAAGTATAATCAAAATAGGTACTAAGTTTTTTTAACACAAAATTATGCAAAAATAAATGAATTAATTAATAAAAACGTATCGCCAACATGGTGACAAAAATTTAAAAATCGCCATGAGTCTTATACAAAATCTGTCCTGCCTCACAAAGTATGAAAATTAAATCGTTAAACATGAATTTTATTTTTAAGTCTTTCGTGAATGATATTGGTTTGATTATCATTAGCATTTCATCTCAGAATATTAATTTGTTTCTAATAATAATTCTGAGGAATTAAAATTGGGTTTCAAATTTTAAAGGTAAATAAGAAAAGAAATAAAGTGCGAAAGGTTCGCACAAGTTTGCTATTATTTTATAATTTTTTACTTTTCGCGTGAAACATATTTCATTTTATGCTAAAAATAATTAATTAATTAATTAATTAAAATTTTTTGGCAACAATTATAAATTTAAATGTCCAAATTTGAAGTTATTTCCAGGTTGTTATTTTTATATTTTAATTAATTTTAAAAAATCTAATCAAAACTTTGTTACAAATAAGGTACCAAATAAAAGGAGCTTTTCTTCTGAATCCGTCGGCCTAAACAGCTTATCGATCGGACAATTAGATTTTTTAAAAATGGAAATTGCTATATAGATGAGAACCGGAATCGTCACCTCTCTTGCAAACTATATATAGAAAGATTATAATAACAAATTAAATTATTTCGGGTGGTTTTCTATTATTAAAATTATCACCAATTTATTTATTTATTTATTGAAGAACCTATTTTATTACATTAAATTCCAAATTCAAGTACAAATAATTTTAAATAAGAAATTATGGGGAAAAAAATATACAATTCTCTTCCGTGATTTTAGTGCTAAGAGCTTTACTATCTTTTTAGAACTCATACATTGGTATAGGAGTCTTATATCCTTTGCTTCAAAGCGTGAACCATACTACGTCATCAGTGACCATGTCTTCACTTTTCGGACACGATTTAGCTAGCGCTTTCTTCTATAGCCATGAGATAAAATGCTGTTTTGTGATGCAGTTTCTTCTAACAAATGCCCCCCTTTTGAAAGAACTCATACGAGGGCGTATCAGGATCATTAATCAATAGTAATTAATTCCTCTAGTGCGAGATTCCCTTCTAAGGCGGAGTTTCATGAAAAAATGTGAATTTTTTAGCAAAAATTCATACTTTGCCCTTTTGTTATTAATACGCATTTAAAATTAAACTTTTTTCTTATGAATTAATAGTAAGCCTGATTATTTAAAAATTTTTTAGCTTTTCAGCCTTTCGATATCATAATTTGTTAATTTCTTACAAGCTATGAAAAAAATGAAGGCAAATTTCACATTTTTTAGCTTAAAAATGAAATATTAAAATTAAAAAAATAATAATTTTTTGAAAGCGAAAAAATTTTTACTAGTCGTGTATTTTTTTAATGTAAAAACAGAATATAAAAATATGTAATAGCTAATGAGTTATAAAGAGGCAAATTTTCCTATAGAAATATACGGGCTTTGGTTTCCGGCCACAGTAAGTGGGGAGTCCTCTTAACGATGTGCTTTGTTTTCTTTTTTAAATATTTATATCACTTAGAATGAAATCGAAAGTTTCTCCTTGATGCTGGAAAGTAAATATTAATTACATATGTTTTCATAAAATTTAGGTCGCCAATTGCCCATCTGTGCAGTACTAGTGCGACGTAAAACCCAAACATAAAACTTAGTATTTAATATATAAATATATTTAATGCTCATAAATATGCAAATCAAAGCAATTTTCATTTATAACTAATATGTACATATTTAGAATAAAAAAAAAGGAAGAATGCATATACAAATATTTTTATAATAAATGAGGAAAGGAAATCAATGCTTTAAAAAAATTAGTTTTCGGATTTCGAGGTACAATGTCGCCCGGACGTGAAAACTGGTATAAAGTTCATATTGAAAAATTTATATATTTAAAAGCTGTTTTTTTGCTTCATTTTAAAGAAGGTAATAGATAAAAGAATAAAGTAGTTACAGATTGCATTTTGAGTGTGTTTTTTTTTTTTTTTTTTTTTTTTTTTTTTTTTTTTGTGAAATAAATGTGAAAAAAAAAAAAATTCCTTTTAGCGTTTCGCAAAAATTAGCAATTACTGGTAAGTTTTATTGTAAATATGCAGTAAAAAGTTTAAAATGTGTTTACTTTAGGTAACTATAATGTTCCTTTTGTGCATTAGAGTATAAGTATGCAGAATAAGTGGCTTTTGATGGAAATTTTTAAGAAATTAGATTTCGGATTTCGCGGTATAATGTCGCCCGAATGTGAAAACTCATATAAGCTCATATTCAAAAATTTATTTATTTAAAAGCTTTTTTTTTCTTTTCTTTTTGCTTCATTTTCAAGAAGGTAATAGATAAATGCATAAAGTAGTTACAGATTGCATTTTGAGTATGATTTTTTTGTTTTTTGTGAAACAAATGTGGAAAAAAAATTCCTCTTAGCGCCTCGCAAAAATTAGCAACTATTAGTAAGTTTTATTGTAAATATACAGTAAAAGGTTTGAAAATATTTTCATTTCAGATGAATTTCATGTTCCTTTTATGCATTGAAATATAAATAAGCAAAATATGGTGCCTTTTATAAAAAATTAAAAAAAAATTAGGTTTCACATTTCGAGGTACGGTGTGGATCGAACACGAAAACTCGTATGAGCTCATATTCAAAAATTTATACATTTAAAAACTTTTTATTTGCCTCCATTTTAAAGAAAATAACGGATAAAAGTATAAAGTAGTTACAAATTGCATTTTGAGTATTATTTTTTTCTTTTTTGTGAAATAAATGCGAAAACAAATTTCCTTTTAACTTTTCACAAAAATTAGCATTTATTGGTAAGTTTTATTGTAAGTATACAGTAAAAAGTTTAGGAATAACTTTAGGTGAATATAATGTTCCTTTTGTGCATTGAAGTATAAGTATGCAGAATAAGGGGCTTTTGATGGAAATTCTTAAGAAATTAGTTTTCGGATTTCGAGGTACGATGTCGATCGAACGCAAAAACTCGTATGTGCTCATATTCAAAAATTTATATATTTAAAAGCTATTTTTTTTTTTTTTTGCTTCATTTTGAAGAAGGTAATAGATAAAAGCATAAAGTAGTTACAGATATATTACATTCTGAGTATGACTTTTTTGTTTTTTGTGAAACAAACATGAAAAAAAAATTCCCTTTAGCGCTTCGCAAAAATTAGCAATTATTGGTAAGTTTTATTTTAAATGTACAGTAAAAGGTTTGAAAATATTTTCATTTCAGATGAATTTCATGTTCCTTTTATGCATTGAAATATAAATAAGCAGAATATGGTGCCTTTTATAAAATTTTTTAACAAATTAGGTTTCACATTTCGAGGTACGGTGAGGATCGAACGCAAAAACTCGTATGAGCTCATATTCAAAAATTTATACATTTAAAAAAAAATTTTGCCTCCATTTTAAAGAAAATAATGGATAAAAGTATAAAGTACTTACAGATTGCATTTTGAGTATGATTTTTTTGTTTTTTGTGAAATAAATGCAAAAACAAATTTCCTTTTAACTTTTCACAAAAATTAGCAATTATTGGTAAGTTTTATTGTAAGTATACAGTAAAAAGTTTAGGAATAAATTTAGGTGAATATAATGTTCCTTTTGTGCATTGAAGTATAAGCATGCAGAATAAGCGGCTTTTGATGGAAATTCTTAAGAAATTAGTTTTCGGATTTCGAGGTACGATGTCGATCGAACGCAAAAACTCGTATGTGCTCATATTCAAAAATTTATACATTTTAAAACTTTTTTTTGGCTCCATTTTAAAGAAAATAATGGATAAAAGTATAAAGTAGTTACAGATTGCATTTTGAGTATGATTTTTTTGTGTTTTGTGAAATAAATGTGAAAAAAATTTCCTTTTAGCGCTTTGCAAAAATTAGCAATTATTGGTAAGTTTCTTTGTAAATATGCAGTAAAAGGTTTGAAAATGTTTCCATTTCAGATGAATTTCGTGTTCCTTTTGTAAATTGAAATATAAATAAGCAAAATATGGTGCTTTTTATAAAAAAATTTAAGAAATTAGGTTTCACAATTCGAGGTACGGTGTCGATCGAACGCAAAAAGTGGTATTAGCTCATATTCAAAAATTTATACATTTAAATTTTTTTTGCTCTATTTTAAGAAAATAATAGATAGCATTATTAAATAGATATAAATTGGAGTTTGATTAGTATTTTTTTTTTTTTTTTTAATTAGAAGTTTTTTTTTTTTTTTTTTTTTTTTTTTTTGTAAATATACAGTAAAGCACTTTCATGGCGTGTTTTGTTTAAGTAAATTACATGTTTCTTTTGTGCACATACATGTATAAATACGCATAATAAGGTGATTTTTATAAATATCGAAATAAATAAAAGCATTGCCATACCATAAGTTTTTAAACAGACACACACACATACAAAATAGTCTGAATTTTGTAGAAAATATCTGATAGTAGCATTAAAATAGGAATTAAAACTCATTTAGAATGATGAATGTCAATTGTTTGTGATACTTTTTATTAATTACTTTCAAAAATTTCATGATTTTATTTTTATTACAAAGCTATTTTTTGGTTGTTTAAGCATTTTTAATGTAGTTTTTTAACTAAATTTTTGCTAATAACTATTGATGTTTTTGAAAAATTCATTACCTTTTTGTTATGAGTGTAAATATAATCAGACTTTCTAAGATTTTTTTTTTTTTTTTTTTAATCGAGCCTAAACATATATGAATAAAATAAGTTAAATTTTGAATGTATAACTTATTTAACGACTTTTTAAGTGTTTTGATTAACTGATAACGTTTAATTAACTTTACAATTTATATTTTATCTTTTATTGTATAAACAGATCTGAATTATTCGTCTGTTATTTTTCATAATGGAAAATTTCAAAAAAAGAAAAATTTCATGACAACTAAATTATATTTTATTCTGAATTATCAAGCACCGTTTTGAAAAAGCTTTTTTAACTAATATATAAATGGATAGAATGTTAAATAAAAAATAAATTAATTAAAATTTTTATTTTATTAATTATTTATCTATATTTGTTGCAATTATTTACAACATATATGAAACATTGCAAATTTTCTATAGATTTTACTAAAAGTTCTTAAAAATATCTTTGAAAATATAATCTGCAGAATATCTTAATTTATTTGGCCCACTTTTAAGATTATATATTTTTTTAAAAATCTTAAGATCATATTCTGTAAATTTTCTTCAGAAATATGAAGAAAATCTGCAGAATATGTGGGCTTAAGAAGTGGGCCAAATAACTTAAGATGCTCTGTAGATTTTTTTTTAAAGATTAATCTAAGATTATTTTTAGTGGGGGATACTCTTAAAAACATTTTTTGCCCCCTTCCCCGCCTTTGAAGAGGGGGGGGGGGAGATTTTCGTAAGATCTATTTATAATGCGTGTTTGGAATGCATAAACAACCCACATGTAAAAATTAATCTTACTGAGATAATCTGAAGCAAAGTTATGCTTGGAAACACACTTCTCCCCACCCCCACCCCCCAGGGAGGATAAGACGGAATTTCAAAATCTCATTTTAGTATGTGTCTTGAGTACGAATAACCAATTGACATATAAAAAAATCGCTATCCTGAGATAATTCGGAGCACAGTTACTCTTATAAGCGTATTTTTGACTCCCCCCCCCGCCCTTAAAAGAAGGGGGATGAAATTTCGTAAAACCATATTACTGTACGTGTTGGGAAGGCATAAACTACCCAAATATTCAAATTAATCTTGCTGAGATAATTTGAAACAAAGTTATACTTGGAAACGGATTTATTGCCCTCCACAAGGGAGGGACTTTCGCAAAATCTCATTACAATAGGCGCTGGACACAAGTAAGTAAACTACACACAGTTCTTGAGAAAACCTAGAATTAAATGTTCTTTCATGTTAAGTCGTAAACGGCGCTGTTATATAGAATGATATAGAACAAAGTTTTGTGTTGGCCACAAGTTACTAGTTCTACCTTCCTTTATATTCATTGAAAAAAATACTGAATTCATATAGATCTGCTCTCTATCTTGATGTCTTGAAAACAGTTTTTTTTTTTTTGTTTTTATGTCAATCATCTGCGTGTGACAAAAAATTTGTTCAAATGTATCACAGGTAATACTACTGCGCACGATTACATGAATTTACAAACAGTTGCACTGACTTGAATATGCAGTTTCACTATGACACTATGACATGGTGCGAAATGCTCAACAGATGGCTCAGCTGTACTACGATTTCTCCAATTTAGGGAAAGCTATATAATTAGATGCTACTACACAGAATTGCATATAAATTTATATGTAGACGCACCTTGACATATAATGTATCTATCAAAATTTGGTACCAATCGCTCAACAGATCACGCTGTTATGTAGCGACTTCTGCAATTTAGCAAAGGCTATATCTCAGATTCTATTGCGTATAATGAAACAAGCCTTGATATGAAGACCATTATGAGATATAATACGGATTCAATTTGAGTGCATATCAGTCGATAGGTGGCCTGCTATTCTGAAATTTTAAAAGAGAACGGGCAAGCTATATCTCAGTATTCTACCGTCCTTTTCAGGACGAAAACCACCCTTTTGAAGGCGAAAGCCATTCCTCTCAGGATGTTCCACGGTTGAGGGCCTCCCAGTGGACCGCCCCAGATCGGTTCCTCAAGGGACCGGACCAACTCCCAACCTATCAGTTGGTGGAAGAGTTGTCCGGAGAAGGAGACTTCGAGTAATCCGACTATCACAAGATAGCGATAGCTCGACACAAGTGTCACAGCAGAGTCGGGAGGGTATAGACGGCGAGACCATGGAAGTGGCCAACGACCCCTCTGCCCCTCCGACGGTGTGAGCGGGGAAGGTGAAACAGCTTCCGCCTCCTGGGACCTGGAGGCTCCCGCCCCCGCCAGCATTCATGACGCCTCGAACTATCTTGAGGCGGCCTTTGTCGCTGCACAGACAATGGTTGCTAAGGCTCGGAGCAGGAGAAGAGGAATGGTTGTTAGACGAGCTGTTAGACTATCACAAGATAGCAACAGCTCGTCTCAAGTATCACAGCAAAGTTGGAAAGACATAGACGGCGAGGTCATAGAAGTGACCATTGACCTCTCAGTCTATCCGACAGCTGTGAGTGGAAACAGTGATTCTGCAGAAGCTTCTGAAATCTTGGAAGCTCCTGTCCCCACCGGTGCTCAGACTGTCTCGAAGAACTTCGAGACGACCGTTGTCACCGCACAGATGACGGATATAGGTTGTCAAGTTCACAACGAGGAGTTGGCCCATATCTCTCAGGCAGAGATGGTCGACACGTCTTTGAACCTCGTTGCCGAGACGTACCGTAGAGGTACTTTAGTCTCGAGAACCGTAGATAGGTCGAAGCTGTCTGGGCCTGAGCTGGCGGAGTTTCACGACTTCGTCGACTGGGTTCGCGATGCGTTTATCAATCAGCATAAACTGATACTACGGGGCGGAAAAGCTCCTATTACTGAACCCGTAAAATCGCCCGGAAAGAAAGGGACGAAGAGGAAGATACAGGAGGCAGGTGGAACTCCTGTACGGGGAATAGAGGAGTCTCCTGCAGGGTGTCCAATTGTGCCTCCTCCTGCGGCTCCGAAAAGAGCACGCAAAATGCGCAAAAGGCATATTAATAAAGTACGGGGCGGTACTTCCTCAAACGTTCCTTCAAGATCGGAGGGTTCAAGTGAAGGAGTGGCACCATTTGACTTAAAGTTTTCGGACACAGTTCGAGGCATTAAGCCAGGGTCCTTCGCGGACCACAAAGGGTTGAAGAAGGGACGAGAGCGAATCACTGTAGATACAGGGGGAAGTAATGGCCCCTCCCAGAAAATGAGCGCTCAGCCCGGCGCGCGAGCACGTAGCTCTGCGGCCGAGGAAAAGTTCTTGCTTATCGTTCTCCTCAATGCGACTATGACTTCAAAGACCCGTATGGCAGATATTGCAGGCAAGATCGACCCAATGAAAGCCAAAATCGCTGTCCGAGGAATGCGTCCAATTGCCGGAAACGGCGTGCTGATCTCAGTGAACAGCGCAGCAGACCTCCAGAGACTCGAGGCTAAGATGGTCGAATCGAGCCTAGCAAACGATCATGAGATTTCCAAACCTGGTCCTCGCGACCCAAAGATCATTATCTTTGGTATCGAGGAGTCGATGTCCACGGAGCAAATAGCTGAAGCATTAAAACTTCAGAACGCTACCTTGGGTTCAGGTAGGCTACGAGTGCACAGAGTTTTCCTCGGTAAAGAGGGAAACAATGCGATCGTAGCAGTGGACAAAGACACGATAGTGAAGTTGACAGGGATGAGGAGACTCAATGTTGGTTGGCGAAGGGTTGATTTGAAGCGAAATGTCCTTCCGCTGATGTGCTTCCGGTACCTTAAATACGGGCACACAGCGAAGACCTGCCGAAGAGAGGCCCTTTGTGGTCACTGCGGAAAGGAAAGCCATATGCATAAGGACTGCACGGGGCATCCCGAGTGTACTATCTGCATGCGCAGCAATCGAGACCGCTCAGGTGGGAAACTACCGGTCATTCACGAGGCGGCAAGTAAGGAGTGTCCTGTCTACAAGGCAGAGGTTGGAAAACTGCGAAGCACTGAATAATGGGTAGTACGCTCAAATTCATGCACCTTAACTGTAGACACAGTTACGCAGTCCAATTCAACCTCGCTCACACAGTTCGAAGTGAGTTGGTAGACTTGGTATCTCTAAACGAACCGCTTGTTCGTGACGGTCTCATGCTTGGATTGCCGGCAGATTACACAGCGGTGATCCCGGGGACGAATGATCTTCGATCGGCGCTCTGGGGGAACCAAAGAGTGATCTTCTGTAAGGTCTTCAATGGTCGTGACGTTCAAACTGTGAGAATAAAAGTGTCATGCTCGTTTGTGCTAGTGGCCACTTGCTACTGTGCACCAAGCGAAGACATGACTCTGAACCTGTAGATACTGGAATCACTGATGAGGCAGTACCCTTCTGACCGAGTGGTCTTAGCGGGAGACTTCAACTCGAAATCCACTCTCTGGGGGAAAAGACCAACTGATCGTAGAGGTAGGAAACTCATATCCTTTGCCACAAACTGCAAAATGGAAATTGTCAATGATCCAGATAGCGAGCCTACATTTGAGGCGAGTATAGGCACCAGCTGGATCGACGTCGTGTTGGTCCGCGGTTGCGCTGAACTCATCGCAGACTGTGGATCGTCTCTGACTCGGAGACGCTGAGCGATCATAAAGCCATTTTTTGGTCCCTTGAGGGCTGACCGGAACGAAAGCATCCTTCGGATACCAGCCGTCGCTGGAGACCGAAGGACCTGGTCTGGAAGGACTTTCTCCTCGATCTGCAGACAGCAGATCTGGCTTCTTATGATTACGAGTTACCTGACCAAGGAATTGAAAACTTATTGTCAACTTTGACGAAGCTATGTTGGGGTAATGAAAAACGCAAACCTGTGCAAAACAGGAATGCGTGTTGGTGGACAGTTAATCTGACAGTCCAGAGTTCCCGATTGCGTGCGCTGAGACGTCTCTTCCAGCGAACGCTGGAGACGACTCAGAGGGAGAGGCTTGGAGTGCTGTTAAAGCGTAGACGGGCAGAGTTCAAGAACTCGATACTGCATGCTAAAAGAGCATCGTTTCGAAGATTTATTTCCGAGAAACTTTGTTCCGATCGACTAGGGCTTGTCTGTGGTGTTATTAATGGCCGATGACGGAGGCATGCTCCAACTAATTTGGAACTTCAAGATGGAGAAGCTGCCTCTACCTGGGATGAAACCCAGGGAACATTGGCTAGGTATCACTTTAGACAGGCTGATGATGTCACGCAGTTCGAAATCATCAGAACCAACGGACCAGACTTGTTTGAAATCGGAGAGCTGGAATTTGCAGAGGAATCACTGCCGCCTAACAAGGCACCCGGTCACGATGGATTCAGTCTGGATATCAATCGTAAGGTTCTCGAGTACCACCCTCAGTGGTTACTCTCCTTGTACAATAACTGCCTCAGCACTTCTTGCTTTCCGCGGACTTGGAAACGGGCGGTGGTGGTCTACTTCCCCAAGGAAGGCAAGGACCTATCCCACAAAGTTCTACCGCCAAATCTGTCTGCTTTCCGCCCTTGGAAAAGTTTTGGACAAGATGTGCGCAACTCGCCTGGTGGCCCATCTGGATGCCAACGGAGTGCTCAATAGTAAACAATTTGGTTTCCGTCGCAATATGGGTATCCTCGATGCACTCCACAACGTTATAGATTACATAGCTCAGTCAAAAGGGAAAGGCTTGCACACTTGTTTGCTTACCCTTGACATAAAAAATGCATTCAATAGTGTACGGCGAGTGGACATCCTCAAGCTATTGAAGAAGCATGATGTCCCGCCGGACCTCCTAGGTCTCATTGACTCGTTCCTGTGGAACAGATCAGTGATTACTAATGTAAGGGAACACAGCTATAACGTTGGTGTACCTCAGGGCTCATGCCTAGGGCCGATACTCTGGCTGGTGCTGATAAATGACCTCCTGGTCAAGCTGGTGCCGAATGAGACTTGGACACACCAAGCCTTCGCTGATGACATTTTCATCTTGGCACGCAGTAAGTTTGTATACCGACTGCGAGAAGTAGTAAACCCGGTTCAAAGTGTTATACACGACTGGGCTACAGAGTGCAGTCTGGAATTCAGCTACGACAAATGTTTGTATACGGTTGTCTTAGCTAAAGGGAAAACAGTGCATGCACCTTCTTGGATAATTCACATGAATGGTCATAAGGTAACATATAAACGCACAATAAAGTACCTTGGCGTGGCTTTCGATGCTGATCTCAGCTGGATGCCACACCTGAACCTCATTCAGGAAAAGGCAACCATGTTCCAGTACAAACTATGTCGTCTTGTCGGAGCCACTTGGGGTTTGAAGCCACGCATAAGGAAGAGAGTCTACTTAGCTGTTGCCGAGAAGATCATCCTATATGCAGCTCCTATTTGGTATAGAAACCTCATTATGCTCCAAAACAGCTTACAAAGAATACAGCGAGATCTTTTGCTGTGTGTGACTAAAAGCTATAGCACTGTTTCAACGGCCGCGTTGAACGTCTTGTCAGGGATCCCTCCCCTGTACTTGAGTGCTGAGTCAGAGAAGGCTTACGCGGGCCTAACAAAGTGGGGAAGAAGTGTAGAAGGCACCAATCTCGATCCGGAAACTGTAGAGAATTGGACATATACTCTGAGACGATGTGACCTCTTGAAGCTCTCATGGACTTGGGATTTAAAGGAAGAGACATCGTATAGTTTTTATACAGATGGCTCGAAATCTGAGGACGGCAAATTGCCTGTGCGTTTCTCGGGCTCTCCGGAGGAAATGTCATCACAGAAGGCCAGTTCCGGCTCACAGATCACTGCACCGTTTTTGCGGTCCTAGCGATCAAGGAAGCAATTGCGGAGGCAGTGAATATGGGCATCAGTGAGATGGACGTCTATTCAGACGCCAGATCGGCGCTACAAGCGCTTCACGGACTAGTGCCTAAACACAAGTTAGTGGCTGAAATAAAGGACCTGATAAAGCAAACTGGAGTCAAAGTCTTCATGCATTGGATCAAAGCACATGTTGGTCATCTCTACAATGAGATGGCTGATGCTTCTGCTAAGACCGCTGTCTGGAGAGACAGTGTGGACGTTGAGGTTAAGTGTACTAAACCTCAGGTCCGTAAGATAGTCAAGAGCAGAACATTAGCAGCATGGCAAGAACTGTGGGATAAAACCACTGTGGGGCGATCCACGTATGAGGTCGTCGGTACGAAACGAATTCAAGGTGACTTCTTTGTTAATCAGGTTCTAACGGGACATGGCTCATTCGGACCACACCAACACCGCTTCTTCAAGAAGAACCCCGCATGCTTTTGTGGGGCAAGCGCGAGCTCAATCAGTCATGTGCTGTATGAGTGCACTCGCTTCACATAGGAAGCATTATGCAACACCCTGCGAATGGTTCTCATTGAACAATTCAGCATTTTTAATGCGTTAATTCAAAGCATTTTTAATGCATGTAGTGGTTATCTTATTCTGTGTAGCGAGCGAAAGCACATCACGTCTGTCTCTCGAGGACAAGCAAGGAGTACGTCCAGATCTTTTAATCACCGATCCATTAATTCCTCTTTTCAAAACATTCTAATTGCACGTCTAGACCGTTTAATAACTTTTGAAATATTATTAATTGAAGCACCAGTTCCATTTAATCTCCAAATTTCTCGAATTTCACTTTCTTTTAATTCTGTACCTCGTGGCATGTTTGTAAATGCGTGAAGTCGGTTATCGTCTGCTTTAATTAACTGCTGACGTCATAACAGCGTGCAGAAAATTTGCATATTGCGCATTATTTTCGAAAAAAAAGAAGGTATTTTAATTAAAAAGTTAGGGTGTCTTATAATTTTGTCCATTATATTTTTAAGTTTTTTCATTAAATTGTATCAAAATATCATTATTATAAAATAATTATATATGATAACAGAATAAATTTATGTTTTTGACATATTTGATAAAACATTTTTAAGCTCTGAATCTTTTCTTTTACTATTTGTCAAATTAGATAGGTGTCTTATTATAATGTCCACCATTGTATAAGTTCGCAGCGTTCCTGTTTGTCCTCCCGCTTACGTCACTCGAAAAACTATCGTTTTTCATGATTATTTGTTTAAATTGTAAGCATATTATACCTTCTGCAAACATTGCGTCAAATTGAGGTTGGTATAGAAAGTCTTAAACGACTTACTTAATTTACGCAGTGGGCAATTGGCGACGGTCTGTCATTTACTTCTACAGGCGGTCCAAAGTCATGATATCATGGTTCTGTTCCTTCGTGAAGGAGATGTCTCGTTTACTTCGGCAACACCTGAAGTATTAATTTTACGGAACGTGGAGGTCATTAGGATCGCTACGGATTTAACGTGCACCCTGCACTATTAATGTGCACGATGGTCTTCGGCTGCTTTGAGTATCGAACCCACAATACTGCGATAAATGCCATCGCTGCCCTAATATTATTTATAGATAAAATTAACTATATCACCGAAAGGTTCTTTTTTATAAAATATTTGAATGTCTAGGAAACCTTATTTTTTTTATTTCGGCCATATATAGAGCATTATTGAAAACGGGCTTTTCCCTAAAGATTTCTGTGTGTAACAGATTTCTTTTTAAATCTGAAAGTCTGATAATTCTGTAAAGTAAAATTGCTGGAGATAGTTCGAATCTTCTGTCAAAGATTTTCTTTTCTATATACGCTATGCAATTTGGTTAAAATAGGACTTATATCCCAAAAAATTAAATTTCTGATATTAGTTTTAATAATGCACTGATGTATTTTTAAAATATTTAATTATCATTCACGACCTGTCAATAAGTTTTATTGATAAACATCTGAAAACAGGACAATTCTCATCGACTTCCATATTTATAGGGGCCATCTCATCATGGTTTATTGGAAAATGGCAAATGCTTTGGAAAAGAAGACAAAGAAAATTCGTAAAAGATAAAAGAATAAAAAAAAAGAACAAAACCATAAAAAAAACAAAAACGGGAATTTAACACAATGAACAGTTGTCCTACATATAAAAGATTCTAATACTATGAATTGTACATCCCCATTTCCCGAAAATCTTTTTTTTTATTATTATTATTCTTTCTAAATAAGATAAGCAAATGAAAGAAAAAGATGTAATTTATTATTAATGATACTTTTTCTAGAGTTCTAAGGATGATAGCAGACATAGGCGTTTTTGTTATCGTTGAACGTACAATTGTAATAGGTATATTCTACGGAAACTACTTTCTTCTTATGTAGATAGGTATCAAACATCCTTTTGTATAGCATATTCTTCATAAAATGAAAAGTATTCAATAAACGTTTTTGAACTTATATGATACACAATTAGAAAAATCAATATTATACTTAATCTGTTTAAGCTATAAAAGTATTAGTATATGCTCCATAGTATTAATTAGCTCATTGATGTAATAAATATCTAAAAGAAAGAAAAATGCATATGATCATTCTATTAGAAAAATTAGTTTGCTGTCTAATATTATTTTTATTTTTTCTTTGGAAATGATATGTATCAGTTTGTGATTTGTTGTCTTAACTTTAGCAGCATATTGTTTTAGAAATAAAGTCATTCACTTCCATAAATTTTGTATGTATATTCTCAAAGAAAAAATTAAGTATATATATATACAAAATATAAATTTTGTAAAGAAGCGCAATAAAAATCGAAAAAAATAAGTGACATTTTTTCCCAGTTAGGTGTTAGTGTGTAAATGCTATTTGTCTATACTCGAGGCAGTTAGAAACAAATGCTCTAAACCATTAGACATCTTTCAAAGATTTTGTTTGCTGCTCGACTATTTATACATCGTACAACTCATAGGTCAACCTATTTTTTTAAGTTTTCTGTGGTTTTCTCCAAAACTCGCGTAAGTAAAGGTTGAGCACCCTTAGAAAAATCCCCACGGAGGGCAATCAATCCAGGCCTAGGAACCTCGTGTAGTCAAATGGCCTTAATCCTAACAACAACTAACCAACACTCCTCCCAATTCATAGTGTTTATAGACAGGTCAACAAAATCGAAACTCAAAATGGGACATCTTGTCATATTTTCAATAATCACACTGACAAAGAAAATCTTCATGTGCACATTCTCAGAAAATTTTGAAAAAATTGCAGAAGACTTTTCTCGTGAAGTTTACGTGAAGTACGGTTTATATATATATATATATATAAAAAAAAAGCGGAATCTGTATATATCGTTTTGTTAAAAAAAAAAAAAAGAAAGAAAGAAAATGTCCGTTTCTTAGTTATTTATCGCTCTGCGACAGAATATATATATATATATTCTGTAATCTTTATTGAAAACCTCTTTCGATACTCTTCAAACTAAAATAATTTAAGCAATATTCCTCCATATACACACTTATATAACTACAATTTTACTATATAGGGGAATGTCTCCGGTTGTGGGCGCAGTTTTGATTTTGGCTTACAAAATTTGATAGTGTAAATATTATGCAAACCTATTAATACCAGTGGAAAGCTAGAACCCTTAGCTAACATTTGATAAAGTAATTGTAGCGATTCCGTCAACCAGTAAAATTTCATCACCAATTTTGTGAATTGGTTATGTTTGGCCAAAAAATAATTTGTACCCGGTTTTGGCCACACTTCAAAAATACAGTAAAAATGGAATATAATAAGAAAAACCACCATCAATACAGAAAATAACAAAGTTCATTCATTTTGTAAGAATTCAATGGCAAAATAACAACACAGAATGGCATTTTTTTTTTCAGTTTTATTCGTCATCTTCTTCGTCCTCCAAATCAGAAGTGTAATGCTTGCAAGTAACGTAATCTGCATGTACATTGACACTCTTCAAATGCACCAGTTTATCACACTCGTTGCATTTGATTGAGTTGGGCATGGTAGCAGGTGCTCCTAACAGATGATGCAGAAATCGACACCATTATCATTATCAGATTGTGGTTGTTCCTATTTTTAGCGCACTTGGTCGGCTGTTTGACAGGTGGAGTCGCCTTACTTCTTCCAGGCTTCTTCTGGAGGAACACAGATGCTGCGAGGAAGTCCATATTCTCGAGCAGTCGATTTTAGGGATTTCTATCTACTAAGCAATCTCAAATCGCTTTAACCAGAGCATTAAAATTCATTCCTTTTGAATCGGTTGATTTTTCGGGATTGACATGGCTAAAAATGCCTAAAAATACATAAAAACACAAATAAAATATGTTATGTTGAAATAAACGACCATATTTGACGACATGTAAGTTAAAAAAAAAAAAAAAAAAAAAAAAAAAAAGATTTAAATAAAAAAACAAGTGTGCCCACAAAGGGTTACATGAAGATGCCCCCAACCGGGAATGGCAGCTATTTTTATAATGACAAAAAAAGCAATTTTAAGTCCACATTTTGGCTGAATTCGATATTGCATCACAAAATGTAATGAATGTGCTGCATGAATATATACACTTACACTTTTGAATTAATTTACTTTTATTTATCGCATTCTGAAGAAATTCACAAATTACTTTTGTGTGTGTGTGTGTGTGTGTTTTTTCTTTCCTATGCTTGTACTTACTAAGCAAATGCGTCTATTCACTTCGGTGTTAGCACAAAAACTGCGTACTGTCATAATACAAGTTTGACAATACTTAAATCTACCATATTGGTTTTCTGTTAAAAGATATGGTGGGGTGCCCACAACCAGACAATGTCCATAACAAGAGACATTCCTCTATATTTATTTATAAATGTTTAAATTGAAATCTAATGGCCGTATATTAACAATATTTGTTAATTGCGGAACACTTAATTTAAAATGCATTTGAGATTTGAGTGTTATAGCTTAAAATAAAACATTCTATATATCTTTTTCATAGCATAATAAATTACAAAGAGCATAAAAGTTTACATATAAAGAAATATCAATCAGCTATCGGAACGCTTTTTTATGTTCATGGAAAACTGGCTAAGTTTCACTGGTTTAAAAAAAAAAAAAGTAAATAAATAAATTGATTAAAATTATTTTTAACTCAACATTAAAGCTTAATTTTTAGCATGGCGTACACATTAATATTGAAAATATACAATTTTCCGGTCATTAAAATTATTGAATTCAGGGGACTTTTTTGGGGACCGAATTTTTGTGGGGAAATTTGAGGGGAATTTTAAAATTTTGGGGCGAAATCTGGGGAATTTTTCAACTTTTTTGTCATAAAGAAGTATAACCGATAAGTTTAGAACGTTGCCAACTGTGGAGATTTGTCCCTACGCGTAGGAACTTTTAATAGTTTTCTTTAGCATGCAGGGTCTTTTGAAGGTATTCCTTCTTCCCAGGACATCATCAGGATATCCTGAGGATGGAAATACATCCTACGTACATCCTCAGCACTAACACACTTTGGTTGGGATTGCGGTGCCTTGCTTAAGCCTATCGTAAGCGTAAATTCTGTC
This sequence comes from Salticus scenicus, assembly GCA_963930645.1. Lineage (NCBI taxonomy): Eukaryota > Metazoa > Arthropoda > Arachnida > Araneae > Salticidae > Salticus > Salticus scenicus. The sequence goes on along the minus strand of OZ005657.1, from coordinate 289,107,622 downwards.
TTAATTCTTCTTTCTGTCAAATTTCCAATACATTTGTTTATGCGCGTAAAAAAAATTATTAATAGAAGACAAATTTCATCATTTAAAAGTTCCGTTGTTTTGAAGTATACTATTTTTAAAATACTAGTATCATGTAAAAACAGGATACTTGGCGTTGGAATATTAAAAACCGAATAAACTACTACGTCAGAAACGTCAAAGAAAAATATTTGAGATGAATACAGCTGTTTCGGTGGCCTTAAGCGTACCGTCTTCAGTGCAAAAAGAATTCTGAATCTGGAGAAGAGCTCGTATATATAGGAGAGGGACCGAATATAGTTCAACCAATAGGATTACGGGAAAGGTGGGGAGTGTGGCCAATAGGAATTTAGGAATGTTAGCTGTGTAAACAGTAGAAAAATTAAGAAAATGTGGACTGAATGTAAATTTCCAACAATCAGACAAATAGGGAACAGCGAATTCACAATTTACAAGGTTTTTAAAAATTTTATAAATATGAAAAGCTTCAAAGAAATCGAGTTCATGAATGGATTTAGGTCTGCAAATTATTTTAGCTGAATTAAATTTTAAATTATGATTTTCCTCCCAGCAATGTTTAGAAATAGCCGATTTATTGGTTTCTTGTTTGTGGACGTAATTCATATGTTCTTTTAGACGAAATTTAAGACTACGTTTAGTTTGACCAATATATGATTAACCACACTGACAGGAAATACTATAAATACCCCAAGAATAATGCATATTAATGGGATCTTTTAATTGAGAAAAGGTGAGTTTATTGGAAAGCGAAAATATTATTTTAAAATCATATTGTTTGAGAATTTTAGCTATGGTTTGACTGAATTTAGGAAAATAGGGTAAAACAATACTAATATTAGAAGAGACTGATTTAGTAGACGAAATGTGAGGGACTACTAAATCAGTTATTAAAAATTACTTTCACAGAATTCTGTAATTTTCACAGAGAATTTCTGGTAACAAAATTGTATTTTTTTAACAGTGTAGCATGGAGCATTTGGATGTTGGGAGATATTTTGTATTATTTTTTTCCATAAAAGAGGCCTTCTTATCTTAAAAATTCTTTTTTTTTTTTCTATTCAAAACACGCTATATGCATAAAAATGATAGGTTTTATGGGGATTCTTAATTTGAGAAACACTAGAATGGATAACGGAAATAATGAATTTCAATGCCTTTGTCCCCTTAATCAGTCAACGTTATTGTTTAAAAAATGTATTTTACATTTTCTTAAAAAAAGTAAGTGTCAAAATTTCTATTTTTCTTTGTTCTCTGATACAATAATATGGTAACTGTCAGTACCAGAATTTTTCTTATTTTAAAAGGAAATTTTTCGTTTTGTAGAGTCATTCGGAGCTCGTTTTATTCACTTGGGAGTGCCTGGATCTGTATCTAAAGGAGATTCTATTTGGCTGGAGTGTGGATACGACTTAGAAGGAGATGAACTGTATTCTGTGAAATGGTATAAAGACAATGTTGAATTTTACAGATATTTACCCAAGGATACACCATCCGCACAAATGTACAGCCTTAATGGAGTATTTTTAGACGTAAGGAGTAAAAGTTCCTAGAATTTTTTGTTTATTTAAAGTATTTAAATTAGAGACCAAATTTAACATTAAAACAAAGAAAGAGTTTATTTTGTCCCCAATGAAAAACATATATCTTATTATATGTTATGATATTTTTCTAAAACATAAAATCTTTGTAAACAAAATTCTATCAATAATAATTTAAAGCAAATGTCATAATAAATTTTGGTTTATACATTACAATATAAGATTCAGTAATTATATAAATGTTTACATGCAGTGTTGGCCAAATATTTAGTGACTATTTATATTTTTGCAAAATTAGAGTTTACTTATTGAGAACGTCATTTATTGGCATAAGCTTGAAAATTCTGTTTACGTAGTAGTTAAAATGCCATCTATGGACAGATACAATAATTAATAGGTTTATACTAATATGTTATGTATGCATCCCGAGATTTTTTTATATTTTCTGTCAACTCGCGAAAATGTTACAGACTTCTTTTGCAGAAGAAATGAATAATTAATATATATATATATATATATTAAAAAGGTGTAAGTACATTTTTTTAAATTAATTTATTATTTTTTTATTTAATGCCTAATTTATTGCTTAACGAAAAAAAATCACTGAAGGGGGCTTAATGAAAAAAATTCATTGAAGGAATGCTAAAACGAGTGCATGCCCTCATGAAGGCCAAAGAAGAGTATACCAAAATATTAAACCATGATTTAGCACGTTTTAATCTTTTTTAGATTATGCACAAGATAACAACAATTAGTAATGGCTAAACAAATAATTTTAGATTAAAAAGGTGTCTTTTTGTAAAGATATGAACAATTAAAGAAAACAAAATCTCCAATAATTTGCAACACTATATGTTAACGGGAGCAAAATGTTTTTTAATCTAATGAATCGAAGTTTTTAGATTAATTTTGTTTTTATAACGATTCTAGAAATCTGTTACTTAGGGTAAGTGCACCAGTGATTGACACTTTTAGAGCAATCTCTGATGTTTTTAATGTTCTAGTCATCAGAAAATATTTTTAAAAATCTTAAGTTAGTACATATGGGATGAAAGACATTCAAAACCACATATATGTTAAAATATATACATTTGATAAGAGTTATTTTTTTATGAATTTTTATTTGAAACCCACTCAATGTTCCAGTAATTCACACTGTCAGGTTTTCATTTTATCAGTAATTGGCCCCCTATGTTCCAGTGTTTGACACTGCTAGTTATTCATTTTACCAGTTATTAGCACCCTATGCTCCAGTGTTTGACATAAAAATTTAAAATTCTTATATGTAAAATATATGATTTTATTATTTTTCTTATTTATTGATAATTTCGGGATATATGTCAATTACTGGAACATGCCAATCACTGGAGCACCTACCCTATGTCTAACTAGAAACCTGTCGGACACATCTTGCAAGTTATGGATTTTTAAATTAAAGGTTATTCCTCAGCACCGCAATTGTAAGACAGATTCATCTTCATTATTCCCCATACAGTATCAACATACAGTTTCGTTAGAAAATCTGTTAAAAAAATCTACATTGCATTGTAATGGCTTATTTCCAGCTTCCGGGTTTTCTCTCATCTTAACAACTAAATCTGTCTAAGTAATTCAATGATGACAACTTGAAAAAAAATTAAACTACTTGTTATTATGAACTTTAAATAAGGGGAAGGCTTTACTTTCACACGTTTAAAGAATTTATAAAATTAATATCTTAAGGAACTTGTAGTAAATCTGTTAATCATAACCTATAATTTTGTATGAGAAGCGTAATCGATACTATTTCAATTTTAGAAATGATTAAATCTCAAAACTGTGCAAATATTAATAGAGACTCTCAGTCTGAAAAACACGATCTAAAGCTCGGTTCAAAAGCACACCAAAAACGTACTCCGTAATTTCAGAAGTTCTTTTTTAAGTATAAACTGGAGAAATGATTCACTTCATTTCCCTTTAAACATCTATCCCAAAAATACCGACATCCAACTGAACAACAAAAATTTCGCAACCACCTTTGACACTTCCAATATTTCCACTTGAACCAATACCCAAATTAAACTAGATCAACTTCTAACCTTATCCTACACTAACCCGAGTATTCCATGGAGAACTTTACACTTTCTCCAAGATCATCATATCATTCCACTGGTAACCTTATTTCTTTCAGCATAACACTCCATGGACAATGTGATTTCGAGCACTTGAAACCAGAATAGATTGTGTGAGGCCTCACATCTTTACAACACCCTCCAACGAAACGAGAAGCTTTCTTGAGAGCTAGTAGTGCCACTAGTAGTGCCTAAATGTCGTTATCTTCTTCAGGACCAGAATTTTTCTATTATCCACTATAGGCAAGCGTTTAATTTGGTGATATTTTTTATATTTACATTTGTATTATAACAAGTTTTTTAAAAAAGTAACTGAATTTAGCCTTGGAAACTTGATATCCAAAATAGATATTCCTTATGATTCGGATTATTTATTCTTTTTTTATATTATCATCCTTGTAAGCGCTCATAGCACTTATTTCATAGGAAGGTCAAACAAAAATTTATATAAACTTTTTTTTTTTTTTTTTTTTTTTTTTTTGAGAAAAAGTTTCTAATACTTAAATATTTTAAAAGATGTTGGGGGGGGGGGGACTAAATTAAATAATATCTGTTACAATGACTGCATTTCTTTTTGTCTTTAAAGAGTAGTTATCTTTTTTATTTAAAAACATATTTTAAAATTCTTCGGTTTATTTTTATATAAAAAATATTTTATAGTAAAATTCAAACTCATATTTAAATGAAAGCATCTTCTAATTTCGCATTGATAATTTTTTAACATTACAGAATTAAACATGTGTATGATGCATTTCATGTTTCTAATTATGCCAAGAAAAAAATCATCACCTAAAACTCTTATAGAGATTCAAGTACATTTTATCTTTCATTACTTTAAGAAGTAGGCAGGAGAGAATTTGAAATTAAAGCTGTAAGAGATTTTTTCCAAATAAAAAAAATAACTTTTCCTTTATAAGGTATTTTTGAATGTAAAATTATTACATAGCTGTACATTAGAAATATATATAAAGAGCAATTAGAAATATATTGCAATAAATTAACTAAAAAGTTCATTAATAAAAGGTATAGGCATTAGGTATTTTATTATTGATAAAATAATAATAATAATAATAATAATAATAATAACGTGTAGAAAAATTGATGAACGACATTAGAAGTTGACAGTAAGAAATTCAGTTTTCTAAAAGTAGAATAAAATTATCCGCAGATGTTTAATTACAATTCTAAATTAAATTTGTTATTGAAAATATCTAAGATAACGCTTTTTATTTATTTGCAGACGATACATTTCTTTGTTGCTGCTAGCAACATTGACATTTATTTTGTTTAATTTTAATTTTATTTTTATTATTGGAAAATGACATAATAAGAGAAACTATTTGAGAGATAGCAAATAGAGTAGCTTTTCTAATGCGAGGGTTTTAATTAATAACTTCGTTAATTAAAGCAATAGAAATTTCAATTTAAAAAAAATAATAAGGCCTTCTTTGATGTATTCGGCAAACATTAATACATCTCATGATGCAGAGGACGCTACTATTCACGAGGAGATGAAATCGCAGACAAAATAATTTGATGCCAGCAGCATTATTATTATTATTATTATTATTATTATTATTATTTTATCTATAGAAACATTGTATTCGTTTTCAACCTAAATTTCTTTATAATCACTTCGGAAAAAAAAAAAAAAAAAAAAAAAAGAAAAGAAAAGAAAAGAAAAAAGAAAAAAAAACCGTGCTTTCCAAAAATTGCGTTGTATTTTGACCACCGTTATCCATTTAACTCAAGTGAATTACCTATCCAGTATCATAGTCCATTTAAAATTAATTCAGTATTTTAATTTCATGCTATTATGTTAAATTTAGTTAACAGCTATGAACGTTTAACTTTTGGTAAAATAAAAGCTATTTTGGTTTTAAATGCTAGCAGAGAGAGAAAAAAAAAAAAAGAAGAAATTCAAACCTAGCCAATGAAAAGAGAATTTAGAAAAAAAAAAAAAAATAATAACATTCAGGACGTTTTGAAGAAGAAATCTCTTGCTAGATTAAAATTTAAATTCAAATGATTATCGTTTGTTATCTAAAACGTGCAAAAGTCCGTTTTACAAGGGGCATAGATCAACCGGACAATCCACGGAATGAATAGACATTTATTCAAAATAATTAAATAAAATTTCAATAGCACATCTGAGATCTATAGTTTTTCATCTATTCTTCCTTAAAGAATGAAATAATTCTGAAAGTATAAATACTATACAAAATGAAAGACAGCAGTGTGGGGGAAATATATATATATATAAAGTACACGCCGCTTATTAAAACTACATTTGTTCTGAATCAAAGTGATTTTATAAAGCGGCTGATTTTTATATGCGGCGAACGTTCTTGCACTCAAGTAAACGGTATTACTTCTCTGAATTTGGAAAGAAATTTCAAAAGGTATCAAATAATGGAATTAATAAACAATATTAATTAACTTTTGTCACATAATTAATTAAGTTTTACTTCAAAATAAGTAAATTAAACACATTCCAAATTCCGTTACGCTTTTCTTTGAGGAAAGTCATCATTACTCTGCCAAAAGTTCACTCTTTTCTTTTAAATTTAAAATCTTTCCGTTTAAAACGCTTCTAGTTATTTCAGAATAGGAACTAGAAATTCTCTTTTAATAATTAAAAAATATATATATCATATGTGAATCAAACTAAATTTGTAATTTATTACTGCGTTTTGAAGAATACATTCCTTGAAATTGTTACTAAAACAAGTGATTACTGTTCGTATTTAATTTATAAGTATGCTTTTAATGTAAATTTTCGGCAAAGAGAGAAAACAAAGAGATTGCTGAATTTTATTTTCCTTGTTATTTCAAAAATAAAAACTCACACCGTAAATAAAAATTTGCTTAGCGTGCATAAATGGTATTTTTGCTGCTGAAGAGATTTTTTTTTTCTTTATTAACCGGCGGTTTTAAAACTAGTTTGTATTGATTTGATTCCGGTCCTGACAATTTGATCAGATTAAGCGGCTGATTTTAATAACCAGTGAATTTATTAAGCGGTATGAGATAAATTTGCCTCTATTAATACGATATTTACAGATAATTTGCGTGCACGCGTAAAAGTTTCCCCTTCACGAAACAAAGCACAAGCGAAAAAATCTCAAGTGTTAGTCATGTTGTTATTATGTAAGTTAAACACAGCTTTATTCTTATAGCTCATTATATATATATATATATATATATATATATATATATATATATAATGAGCTATAATAATAATAATGAGCTAATTTCTCCCATTATCAATGCATACTAGAATTTTTGAATTACAAAATACATTGGGTGATCGAATTATTAGAAGTTTTTTTTTTTTTTTTATATTGACATATATTTTCAAATTCCAAGTTAGGACACTGAACAAAATGACCTTGAACTTCAGACTTGCAAAGAATATTTATAAGTTCACATTTTCCGCTATAGCTGTAGTACCAAGTGTAATTAGAAGATCAACAACAAACTGAAGGAAAGCACAAATCTTTGGATTACCCTGTCTCATAAAAAGCTAGAAATTACTTGTAATTTAAACACAGGGTTTTACCTACTACACACAATATTAGCATGTTATTTTGTGAGATTACCCAACTAAAAAATGTCTGCAGTATATCTTAAAAAAAAAAAAAAAATCAGACCATTTAAAGGTATTTGAAACTTAGTTATCTGCAGAAAATCTACAAAATAAATCTGAAGAAAGTCTGAAAAAAAAAAAAAAAAAAAAAAAAAAAAAGGGTGCAGACAATTTAAAGGTATTTGGAACAGTTACCTATAGCAAATCTGTAAAACAAATTGCAGGAAATTTGAAGGTATTTGGAACAGTTGTCTGCAGAAAATTTGCAAATAAAAAGGTGTAGACAACTTGAAGGTACTAAAACCTTTCAAACAACCTTACTTTTAAATCGTTAGCGTCTTTCGCACAGGAGCCTCCAGCATCCTCGGAAGGAAGACCTACATAGTCGTCACTGGTTCTTGGTTTGTTGTTTTTCTCAGTTCTTGTCGCTTCCTCGATGAGGGACACCACATTCTGTCTATGTTGTACGTGGGCTTGTTTGCCATTCACAGAATTAATAATTTTAATGATTTCAAGAGTTTTGCAAGAAAAAAGTATAAGTAGGGTTTTCGGTTTTCGTTGTAGACAATTTTTTTTTTAAGTCTTTGAATATATTATGTTAATATTTTCGGTCTGGGCGGTTTTAGCTAATGCTGTGTTATTCTTTGTTAAGCTTAATGTCTGAGAAGTGTGATGTTCTATTCTACTATTGATTTTTCGCTTTGTTACACCTATGTAGCAGCTGTCATCGGAATTTTTGCGTATAAACGGGATTTTATAAACTACGGTGGTATCTAAGGGCAATATAAAGTATTTAAAAAAAAAAAAAACCTTAGATACAGCCAAAGTTTATAAAATCCCTTTTATACGGGAAAATTCCAATGACTGCTGCAGGTGTAGCAAAGTGAAAATTCAATAGTAGAATAAAATAATATTATAGTTTTAAAAAATTAAAGAACACGCTTTTATAGAAATGTGAACTAAAAAGCACAAAATATTTATCGTAGTATTAAAATTCAGGGTAAGAGAAAATCGTGTGAGTGACACACCGTAATATTTACATACATTTAAATCTTTAATTAAAATAACTTAGAATTAACAAAAACCATTTTTAAAAAATCTCCCCTGACGGGGATCAAACGCTGGACCTTTAGGTTCATAGCGCAGCGCCTTACCTCCACGCCACATCGTTCACGTAGGAAAAGTATTTTTTTTTTTACAATATAAATTTTTTGTTTGCTCCCAGAGAAGTTACAAACAAACATACATACATACATATATACAGGTGAAGCTAATAAAAGCGTGTTAAGAACACTTCTCAGACATTAAGTTTAACAAAATACTACAGTGTTAGCTAAAACCGCCCAGACTGAAAATGGTAACATTAAATTCAATGACGTAAAAAAACTCGACAACTATGAAAACCTCACTTATGCTTTTAACCGCAGAATTCTTGAAATCATTAAAAATACTAATTCCGTGTATGGCATCGAGCCCCAAAGCCAACATAGATAGAATGTGACGCCACAGCTCATTGAAGAAGCGAAAAGAACTGAGAGAAACAACATACCAAGAACCAGCGTCGACCATGTAGGTGTTCCTTCCGAGGATGCCGGAGGCTCCTCTGAGAAAGGTTCTAAGGATTTAAAAGTAAGGCTGTTTAAAATATTTTAGTACCTTCAAGGTGTCTGCACCTTTTTATTGGCAGATTTTTTGCAGACAACTGTTCCAAATACCTTCACATTTCCTGCAATTTAGATGCCGAGGGCCCCTGAGCGAAAGATTTTCAGGATTAAAGCCTAAAAAGTAAAGTTGTTTAAAACGTTTTAGTAATTTAAAGTCTTTATTTATTAGTTTATATAAATTTTAAGGTATTTTTTAAAAATTTCAGCCCCCACATGTCCTCGTCCTTAATTTTACACCTTCGAAAATAATTTTAATCCTCCTGTGAATAACAGGTTCATTTTACAAAAAATCGTGCGTAAAGTGACCCAGCAGAGGAGGACACGTGCACGTGAACATTTTGTCTTTTATATACAGAGTCGAACCTCGTTAACGTGCGAACAAGCTGAACGTGAATTACTTTTAATATGAACTATTTCCACAATCTCTGTCAAATTAAACATTAGTTTAGTTATACGAAGATTAGTTATTGTTAACATGAACAATCCCCCTTCTCTTTAAATTCACGTTAACGAGGTTCGATTGTATAATATCTATATTATAATTATTTTTTTTTTTAAACCTTTATAATAAATATTAAAATATGTCATAAAAGATACAGTGAAACCTCTCTAAAATCATTCTGTGGAATTTTAAATAATTCTTAATTTTTTGTTATTGTAGCATCTAAACACAAACAGTCTAATGAAAACATTTTTGTACATGAGGGTAGTTCTTGTTATAGTTTGAATGATTGTTACTATCATAAACTGATATTATATTCTATGAACATAAATAAAATCATTTATTCATGGGAATGGGGGGGGGGGCATAAAAGTTATTGTTAATTTGTATAGTTTTCATTTTTATATTTAGAGCTACGAGTTTTTTTTTTTTTTTTTTTTTTAACTAAATATTCCAGTAATCATAATATACTAACAAGGAGTCGGCAAGGGTGTGGGGTCCTCAAATCGAACGGAGGTTCCGCGTGTAGTTAGTACACAGTGAGTGTATTCATATACTCAAACCCTAGAGCGCACTACTTAGCCATCGCCAAGAAAAAAATTCCTAAAGTTTGAAAAAAAAAAAAATTAATTTTTATTAAAATTTAATAAATCGTTATAAACAATTTCTTTTCAACTTTTATACATTGTTAAATCGCGAATTTAATTATTTCTAACTTTTTAACATTAAACATATGGAGATTTATTATTCGCATGTGGTTGGAATTAAAGAAAATTCAATATATCAAAAATAATATGAAGAATTTACAAATTACAAATTCATCTGTTCGTAAACGCTTGACGTACATTCGTTTGACCTGACCGTTGCACTATACATATTTATTCTATCTACAGTTCTAAGTTCTAATCGTTAAAAAGTTAGAAATCATTAAATTCGCGATTTAACAATGTATAAAAGTTGTAAAGAAATTGCTTATAACGATTCATTAAATTTTAATACAAATTAAAAAAAAAAAAAAAAAAAAAAAAATTCAAACTTCAGGAATTTTTTTTATCGGTGATGGCTAAGTAGTGCGCTCTAGGGTTTGAGTATATGAATATGCTCACTGAGTGCTAATTACACGCGGAACCTCCGTTCGATTTGAGGACCCCACACCTTTGCCGTCTCCTTGTAAGTAAATACTGATATACATTTTTTCCCCACATTTATAGAGGGAAAAGAAAATTATAATTAATTCAGGCTTTCACATATTTTATATTAATTGAATTGAACAGATCCAAATATCAAGTGCATTGGTTACTGATCTAGAAACAAATAAAATCATTCCTCTTAAAAGAATGTGGAAGTTAGGGTTAAAGACTGGGAAGTGCTATTTCTCTTCATTTTGAAAGATATTTGAATCTGAAAAATTAAGTCTCTTAAGTTCTATGAGTTATTGGACAATTTTCAGCAAAACAAAAAAATAAAGTCTTGCAAAAGTCAAGGCATTAAATTAATTTCCTTTAGCATTTTTATTGAGTAAGAATTATTTAATAATAATTCAAATTGCATTGAACCTAATCAGTTTTCTAATAAATAGTGCGTTTTTTTTTTTTTTTCCTATATCTTTCATTTAGAATTAACTTTATTGAATAATTTTACACTTCCATTTAGTTTTTTATAATAATATAATTAAAATATATTAAAGTTCTTATAATATATTAAAGTCATCACTTTTAGAAAAATATATTAATTTTAATAAAAGTCGGCTTTTTAAAAATTTTATTTGGTCTATTTTACGCGGTTAAAAAAAAAAAAAAAAAAAGAAAGAACAAAAAATCTATGGTGAAACAGCCACACGATTTCCATTACTCACTATTACATGCATTATACGCATTTTATTTATTTATTTATTTTTTAATTTATTTAATTTATTTTTAGAGATAATATATTCAGAAGACATAAAATTGACCTAATGAAGTAGAAACCTAAAAATTTTCCAGTAAGAGAAACTTAACACACGCGTAAAGACATATAAAACAAAGCTTACATAGCAAGTTAAAAAATAAGAAGAAAAAAAAATAGTAGAGTTATTTTTTGAAACACCAATTTCCAAAATCTAAAATTAACCTACCAAAGCAGGATGACTGTTTATTCACGTTAACGAGGTTTAACTCTATAAGCATCCAATGGCCGTATTCACCATTAACCATCGAGCAGATATACTAGTAGAGGGAGAATCCCTATTCTATTTTAAGAAAACGTGTCCAACATGTATCACGTGATATTTCGTTGCGCTAACTTTTTTCGCTACTTATCGCTTTCTTGGCGATAGTTTGTTTCCCATAAAAAACATTTTTTAGGTTATAAATACCAAAGGATATTTACCTCATTAGATATTCTTTGACAAATATATTATAAGAGTTATGTATTTATTATTATTATTATTATTTCTTTTTAAAATGAAAACTCTGCTAAGCGAGTTTTATTCAAATAAATTAATTTTGAAAAAAGATTAAAAAAAAAAAAAAAAAAAATCTTTTGAATAAAATATAGAAATAAAAACATTTCAAATATATAGTATGTTGTGGCCATCACAAAACATACTTTAATGTTATCCTATACAAATACGTACAATGTAAATTAGATATTAACTAAAATAATTTTTCATTAAAATTTCTTTTCATGATGAAAGCAAATGATTTTTATTTCAGAGATATGTATAATAATGGCTAAAGAAAGTTTACTTTGTGTCCTATAGACCACATTGATATTTTAAAAACTGCATTTTTCTCCCTAAGTTTTTTATTTATTTATTAAGAAACGAAAAAAAAAAAACCTGCTAATTTTGTTTTTAATTATTCTAGATTTATGGTTCAACCATTAGTTTTAAAGGTATTGGCGGGTTCTTTTCAGAAACACTAATATTAAAAATTTACATAGACATCCCTCCCCCCCCACCCTCCAGCGAAAAGTGATGCATCTACATTTACAACATTTTCCCCCCCGTAATTGATTATTCCTATTTTAAACAATTCTTTTTAATTCACAAAGATTCGTTAAAAATTAATTCTCCCTGTGCATATTTATGCGAAGTTTCGTACTATGTTGAAGCAAATAAATAAATACAATATAATAAATATATACGGGATGACAGCGCCACCTATTGGGCGTTTGGTGTTTTGGAAGTAAGACTGATTGACTACCCTAGGTTGGTTGGTTGGTTGGAGGATTAAGGCCGATTGACTCCTTATGTGTCATAGGCCTATAGGGGGAATGCCCTCCGTGGGGGTCTTGCTAAGGGGTCCTAGCCCGTATTTACGCGAGTTTCGGAGGAAACCACGGAAAACTCCGAACGGCTAGGTCGATGAGCGCGACCTGGGATCGAACCCGGCACCTCCCATCTACCAGCTTTGAGCGCAGAACCGCTCGGCCGCTGGTGGGCCTTGACTACCCTAGGATCCTAGGCATAAGGTGGGATGCCCTTCGTGGGGGAGTCTTTCTAAGTGGTCCTAGTCCGTATTTACGCAAGTTTCGGAGAAAACCACGGAAAACTCCAAAAGACTTGGTCAACGAGCTCGAGCTGGGATCGAACCCGGCAGCATATTTACTACCTTTACTTGAGCTCAAACGGGGATGCAGTTCGACGATGTTGATTGGTTTTTGTTTTGCATGTTATATCTGACGTCACGCTTTCCGCCAAAGTTTAATGGAAAATTCTACCCTATAAGTTTTAATGATAATATTTTATTGTATTTCGACTTCATTTGTAAAATGTCTGTATTTTCGAAGTCAAAATTTCCTCCATCATTCATTCATGAAACTGAATCAATTTCTGATAATTTACAATTCGCAGTAATATAAAAAATTTAGAAGAGTGTGGAAAATAGATACAAGAGTTTGGCGAGTTGACAAACACCAAGTAGAAATCAAGATCATTGAAGCCCCCAGCTCAAAGATTTGCTTGCTCTTAAGTATTAATATAAGGGCTTTTTTTTCTTTTTCGCTCCATTTTATTTTTATATGTATCGTAGTTATCGTACAGCAGTTTTAAAGAAAAAGCCTTAATGTAAATATAATAATGAATAAATAGATAAAATAATACATTTCCTATTCTATTTTCTATTTTAATTTCAATTAGTTTTTATTTTTATTTTTTTAATCTTTTTGTCTCTGCAATAAGCAAACACTTTTTAAATATTTTTAAAATATGTTTAAATGTGGCGCCATCTGTATAATCGAATGTTAGTTATTGCACTTAAAATATTATTAATTTATTTATTTTACATAAATATTTTATATTAATAGTTTTTACAAGATATTTTAATTATAATTTATAAGGATACAAAGGAAATTTATATGCAGCTGTACTCTACGTCACTTTCTTTTTATATAATAAGCATTTATTTTTTATTTATTTATTTATTTGTGAATTTTCTTAACTATTTTATGTTACAATTATATATTTTTATTTATTTTTTAATGGCAGAGCAATGATTTTCAATAGCATAAATATTTTACATTTTATAAACTGAATCTTATTTAGAGTATCTAAAAAATTTGTGCATGGATGTTTTTATAGTATTTTACTATACATGAAAAGAAAGTTTTCTAATTTAGCTTTACAAAAGAGCTATATTTCATTTATTTATTTTTTTTTCAATTAGTTATAGCATTTTGTTTTAACCCTTTCGCTACCAACATTTTAAAAATAAAAATTATAACAATAAATAAATTTAAAAATGAAATTAAACGGTCTAGTGCTGCCATCTATTAGTGTTACTTTAAAATATCAGTGCTTTTTTTAAAGAAAATAACTAAAAATGCAGACAAACTTTTGAAATTAGTTTTAAAACGTCTTTAAAAAAATCTAAAATGCATGTCCTTGATCATGAACATCAGTAGTGAAAAGCTCAATATTCATCTCAGAGATAAATGATGAGAATAGCAATTGAAAAATTATTTTTCATGAAAATTTTAAAGTAAAATTTGCCATCTATATATTTCAATATTTCTTAGTAATACATAATATATTTTTTCTTCTACTATATGGGCAAGAAAAAGTTGTAACATGAAGTATAAAAAACAATTTTTACCATAAAATGGACAAATAATGCAAGAGAGAGAAAAAAAAAATCCTATTAATTTTCTTAAAAAATAGAGAGAGAGAGAGAGAGAGAGAGAGAGAGAGAGAAAATAAAGAAAAAGAAAAATACATATATTTTCAAGCATATAACAGTTTAAAGTATATTACTATGACTTTAACCTTTTTCAGCCAAAGGTGCGTAAACGCACCGTTTCAATAAATATTTTTTTATTAACACCGTGACATATATTTTTCACTAATTTTATTTTTCTGCTATTTTTAAGGGTTCTGAAGACCTCTAAAAAATATTCATAATTCAATTGGAATAAACACTTTCGCTTGAGAAATTTTCAAAATACGCAAGCGTTCTAACTTGAAACGATTATTGACAAATTCGACTTTTTGAAAATGTATAATTATTCCAATTGAGATTAAGCATATGTTTTTATAATGGATTAATGTTGCAAGTTCTGTAAATAGAATAAAAATAAAACAAATGTCATAAAAAGTTTAGAAACTTTCATTTAAATTTATTTTTAATTTAAATTTTTAATTTAAATATGCACCATTTTATTTCCTAACTAAAATATCATTTTTCATGCACGAAACTTTTTTTGTGTCTTAATGAATGTAATTTAAGCATATTTCAATGAACATAATACCACGTTTTATAAAATTTCTATGCTTGGCCTAAAATGGGTTAATGGCCATATTCTTTAAATGGTAATAAATTGTTTATTTATTTTTCAAAAAGTACAATAAATTAATAAGGCATTTAGTACTACGTGTAATTATGTATTTTTTAAATCAGATTTTCAGAAAGTGTTTTTATTTATTTTATTTTTTCATTTATTTTATATTTTTAAGTTTTTTATTTCGATGCTTGTAATTAATTTTATTTTCCCTAAGGTTCGGGAGAAAAAAGAAAAATTTTATTTATTTATTTATTTTACTAATAAAGTATTTAGAATACTAACAAGATATTTAGTATTATATGTACTTATTTAGTTTTCAAATCAGATTTCGTGTATATATATATATATAATATATTGAATATTTTAAAATTTGTTATTTTGATGATTATAAAAGAATAATAGTAAAAAAAATATTTTTTGTTGCTAAAAATAAATGCATAAATAAATAAAAATAATTATTTAAAAAAATTTTTGTTAAGGAATTGTTTAAAAATTTGTTTAAGGCGTGAAATTGATTTTGCTTGTAAGCTATACGAACTTCTTACATAAATTAAGAAAATAAGATGAATTAAAAAATAAAATGAAATGAAAATATTACATAATAATTAAAAATCACTGAAATATACAGATGGCGCCATTATTTTTCTTTTTCAGAATTATTTTATTAAAGTAATTTTATCTGCACAAAATTAATTTGGTAAAATTTAAATTACTCAGATGAAAATATTGTTTTTCAAATATAGTTAGAAAACTCCTTCAAATATCCATATTCATTTATATTCTCATAAAACGAGAGGAATATTGTAGATTATTACTGATTTAAGCTAAGTATTATAATCAGTGGAGAATCATTGCGTTATAAAAGGTACCAACCAATCCGCAACGTCAAACTGCATTCCCGTTTGAACTCGAGTAAAGGTAGTAAATATGCAACCCGGCACCTCACGTCTATCAGATTTGAGCGCAGAACAGATCGGCCGCTGGTGGGCAATTTTCAGCAATAGCTTATTGGCACTAATTTATATTTCGATGTTAGAACTAAATGTCAAGTTTGGTTAAATTTCGTCCGCTTATTTATTAGAGCATCCACATAAGTTTAGGCACACACGAAGACACTTAAAACAATGCAATCGTGTTCAGGATATGTCAAAACGTATAAATTCATTGGAAACTGGAGACAAACTTTCCATTAATCGAATACTTTCCTCTTAAATATAAATAAGAAATAAAACAAATATCTTAAATAATGATGCATCTAGATTATTAATAAAAATATTATTATGAAGACATTAAAAAAATATAATCTGTTCTATTCCTTTTTATATTATTATAATTTAATTTCTTTTACAGTTATAAGATGGAAGTAGTATATTCCTATAAATTTTTGCTCTGATTTTTGATGGGTTTATTTTTTTTATGCCAATGGGATTTTTTTTTTATTATTACTTTTTTTTTTTATTCCAATATCGTCAATAATGAATATATATATATATATATATATATATATATATATATATATATATATATATATATATACATAACTCCTATGAGAATTGAAGATAAAGACTATATTTCGATGTTTGTTTATAGATATCCCTCGCCAATGCACTTGGCGAATGAAGCTCATCACCGACAGTCAAGAGCACTGGCCACGAGGAAAGATCACAAATCACGCGGGCGCAATACCTCAATGATTCGGCTTTCGGCTAACACAATACTGTAGTAGTTCACGCGCACAGGAGAAATGAGAAATCTAAAAGTCTTTGTCACGTGACAGAGACTCGATGATGTTGGCCACATAAAGGGGTTGCCATTTCGCGCTCTACCTAAATTAAAGCTCGATGCCATTAACTTCAACTCCCGGTTCAACGCAAAAATTTGAAAAGCGTCTAAAGGCAGGATGCAGCTTTCCAGCAAAATTTGGCCCGCTGTTTCTGCCATCCAGCGTCTAGTATTTCATATAATCTCTTATTGGTTATTTTCACCTGAAAAATCTTAATATAACTATACCGCTAGGGGGTACATATAAACGGAACGCTTGCAACTTCGATGAAGTAAATTTTGCAAGTGGTTTGCAAATAGTCATACATTTGGAACGCTTGCAGGCGGTGACGTCAGCTTGCAAGAATTATCGATTGCGATGAATGATAAACCAATAGGAAACAAGAACACCTGAATTGAACAATATTCGACAAAAAATTTGGAAAATTCAATGGGTTTTTGTTTTTGTTTATTTGTGACTTATAGCCGGCCTGGTGGTTCGGTAGGTAGGGCGTTGCCTTCTGGATCCTCAGGTCCCGGGTTCGAGTCCCGGTACAGGCATGGATGTTTGTGCTGTCCTATGTCTACATAATATTGTGAACATGTTTCTGTGAGTTTCTGTAAAAATGATCAATCGAGACAAAAGTCATTGTAACTATATGTCTCAAAGTTGCCAAATAAACACAAATTGTGACTTTTGAGGATCGCTATAATTTAAGTCAAGCATACAAATCGGATGTACATGTTATCAATAAACAATCGCTATAATTTTTTAGACATTACTATTTTTTATATCAGTGCATAATTTATACCATTTTAAATGTTTATAATACTGTATAAATAACCAGAATACTTTATTTAAATTTCAGAAATACTCTGATATACTACTAACAGACCATGATACAACTTTTTATTCAACATTTTCATATTTTTCTTCTGATTATTCAAAAGGATTGGATATAATTATTTTTTCTAAAAACTATTTTTTAATACTGGTGGGATAATCTTGTGCACTGTCCTTTTTTGTCATAAGGCCATGTATTAGCTTATCCTTCTAAGTAAATATTACTGAGGAAAATACATAGTCTAATTCTGTAATTAAATATTACATAGTCCTGAATTTTCTAAATTTCATTTTTAAGTGAACTCATGGGCTATTGTTTTTCAGAGAATTACTTACTCTAGTAGGAGTTCATCATACAGTCCATCAGGTAAGTTTCATTACAATTATTATTTATTTGTTTATAATGTTCAATATGTACTTTTCGATACTTATAATGAAAATTACTAAAATCATATTCATTATGAATGCAACTTCAATATTCGCACTGAAGGGCAATCCAATGCATAGTATTATGTAAAAAGCGCTATAAGGATATCCCACAGCTTATTTTGCCTTTATTTTATACATACATAAAATTTCAGGGGGGCTGCAGTTCACCAGCCCCCTCCCCCCCCCCCCCCTGGATACGCCACCGTTGCAGTGGTTAATATTCAGATGTATGCTCACTTCACGAGCATTATAATAAAAAATAAATAATTACAAAATAAAAAGAACTTTTTATATAGCATGTTTTTAAATATAAACACCACAAAAAGCAGCAGGGACCCGAAACAATTGGCTAAAACTATTTAAAAAATGTATCATCATCGTGTTCTGAGCTATTCTAAAAGTTTCAAATGTCTAACTAGTCGGGAAGATATATGATTGTTAAATCACATAAACGCTACTGAAGGCAGCGGGGACACGAAACAATTGGCTAAAAGTATTTAACACGTTCACGCTGGCGCATTTTGTTTACATAGACTACTCAAAAGTATCCGAGCACTAGCCAATAATTCCGATGTCAAGAAAGTACACTTAAAACTGTTTTGTTCAACAAATCCTTGCCGAATCATGTTCTTAGACTAAGAACATGACTCGACAAGGATTTATTTAATAAAGCAGTATTAAGAGTACATTTTTTGGACAGACATTATTGCTAGTGCTCAGACACTTTTCTGCCGACTGTAGCTGTGACCCACCGGTGGGTCACGCCGGTGTGAACGTGTTAAAAAATGTCATCGTTTTATGAGTTATTCTAAAAGATTCAAATATCTAGCTAATCGAGAAATTACATGATTGTTGAATCATATAAATGCTACCGAAGGCAGCGGGGACCCGAAACAATTGGCTCAAAGTATTAAAAAAATTCATTGCCATCGTGTTCTGAGCTATTCTAACAGTATCAATTGTCTAGCTAGTCGGGAAGTTAGTTAAATAAATTTTCTGTTGAATCATATAAATACTAATGAAGGCAACGGGGAGCCAAAACAATTGGCTAAAAGTATTTTTAAAAAATGCATTGTCATCGTGTTCTGAACTATTCTAAAAGTTTCAAATGTCTAAGTAATCGGAAAGTTAGTTAAAAATCGATTACAAGATTTGTACTGGAGAAACAAAAATACAAGCAAACAAGAATACGAGTTAATAAAAACATGGTAAAAAAGAAAAGAAAAAATCACTGAATATCACTAATTCGTTGTGTATGAATATCTGTACTACGTCAATTACTGTCATACGCAATTTACTTTTCTAAATAATTTCAATTATTTAAAAAATAAGTAAAATAACTCAAAAATGATTTTTAAATCTGAAAAATGCATTAAAAAAAAAAAAAAAAAAAAAAGGCATAATTCAGCTGGGCTGCCAAGCAAAAAAACAATAAGAAAGTTCCGAGACATGTAAACGACGTTCCAATACAAAAAGGTTACTAGGAAAAAATGCCAATACACTTTTATCACACATAACTGTGTCACGAATTACCAATGGGCGCCTTATAGTAAAGCTTAGTGAAAATAAATGAAGGTCTAATTTTGTGTTTAAATTTTAAATTTAGAATTTTTGGTTAATTTAATGAACATTTTTATATTAAATATAAAAAATAACACTACAGGACTGATATTTAAAAATAATAAGTATAAAAAATGAATAAACACCATAAAATGCAAGGACTTGCAACAAATGTTTCAGGCTGAAAGTAAGCACAACCTTCGCCTGAGAAAGGCTCGTGTTTTCTTTTGACTCAAAAGAATTTTTGAGAGTTCTTGCATTTTATGGTGTTAATTCAAAGTTTCATATTTTTATATTTTTTACGACAGCTCGATGGTGCTTTTTTTATAATCTTTGTTGCCTCTTGCACCAAGGGAGTAATTTTGTGAATGTTTGTTTTCTTTTTACTGTATTATTTGTTAAATTCCCCCCCCCCCTTTCTTTTTTCTTCTCCTTTTTTGTGTCTTTCATTTAAAATTTTTATTTTACATTTTTATTTTATTATTTAACTCTGCCTTTTTTGTGTTTTCTAAAACGAAAATGTGTATGAAGTGCCCCAACATGCATGCAAGGCATAACATCTGTCTCACAATTTAGCGGCATTTGTGTCAATTTTTTAATGTAAACTTTGTTATTTGTTAGTTGATTTTTCTCAAGTGCTGCATTTTTGTGTCATTTTTCAAACACCGGCACAAGATACTGTTATTTAAAAAACTTATATTTTTATTAAGAAGACTACCAGTTAATAATTTTCTTCGCTGTGAATTCAGCATAACATTTAGGTATAGTAATATTTTCTAAGAATTTTCTACATTGAAGTAAACCACTGTTGCTGAATAGTATTTTTTTTTTTTTTTTTTTTTTTTTTTTTTTTTCATAATTTAAAATAAATAAATAAAAATTACTAAATATAAATGGTACTATTCAAAAAGTTAAAAATAATAATAATAATAATAATTCTAGTTTGAAACAACCACACGGCTTCCTTTACCCACTATTACATGTACTTTTGGGAAATAATATAATCAAAAGACATAAAACTGACCTAATAAAAAAGACATCTGAAAATTTTCCGGTACGAGAAAGCTGATACTCGTATAAATGCATATAAAACAGAATTTACATAGCGAGTTAAAAAAATCAGTTGAAACTTTTTTTTATTTTTGAAACACTAATTTTAAGATCTAAAACTGACCTACCTAATCAGTATAACTGTTAATTTTTCTGTAATAACTATGTAATACATGAGAAAGGATATCTAATGGGTCATCTTATGTAACAATTTTCAAGAAAGTCATTAAAATCGCTTTTTAGATACCGACTTTTACCAAAACTTGGCGTACTGAATTGTTGACCCAAAAATAACAATTATATACTAAAGGATATTTTTACAAGGAGATTAATATGAGAAGTTTGAAAAAAATCCGTGCAGCTGTTTTTAAAAGAATGCACTTGCAAGACCTGGAATTGAGATATTTATACAGGACACCTATGAATCTTCCTGAACTAACCAACTAATTCGTATGAAAGAACATCTAGTTAAGTGTATATACAGCAGCTTTGAATAAAATCGTTGGAGCCGTTTTTGAAATATGGAGTTATAGCCCCACTCTTGGTTCCTGACAGTTGAATTTTCATCAATAGTTGGAAAAAAAACATCTATACACCCAACGTGTCTCAATTCTGAGGTTTCATAGTTCCATCTATCAGTTTCGGAGAAATGATAGTCAGAAGATTCCACACACACACATACTGACCAATGGCTAAAAACTTTTTTTTTTCTTTTACTCGGGATACCTTAAAACATGTAAATCAGGTGAAAACTCGATATTGAATTTTTGAACTGAACACAATACTTCCATTACTTACACAGTAATATGGTAGTAGTAGTAAAAAATTAAGATAGTGACACTTGAATATAAGAGTAATCAGCCAGTATTTAGCTTGAAGAATATTCAATATTTGACCAAATAGTTAGTGGTGATAATAAGTGCCATGCATAATATGATAATTAAAATAATAAATTACTTATATAACCAGACTTGACATTAACTAGAAAGATTTACACAATGTTGAAAACACCCATGTAAAAAATGCTAAAAGCAAACTGCAATTTCAGTAGCAAGCGTTAAGTATGTCGTTATCAGTGCAGAATGCATTAAGCATACCATGCATCAGTTTACAATTTCTCAGTCAGGTTTGACACTGATAATGGTAGGTACGCTTAATGCTACAGAAACTGCAGTTTAGTTTTAACATTTTTTTACATTGGCGTTTTTAACATTATGTAAATATTTATAATAAATTGTTTATCATTCTGGATAATAAAAAGTAAATCCATGAAATAAATATAATACCTTTAACAGCAGTGTATTAAACTTCAGTATTTATGCATTATTAATTAATCTGAAAAAGAACTTGTTTTGTCAATACATTAAAACTGACATAACAGACAAATTCTAATTCAGATGTTTATTCGTAAAACTAAGAAAAAATGCATTCTTCATTGATCAGATCGACATTCACCTGCCAGAATTTGGTTCAAGACTGAAGTAAATTTATTCATATTTTAAAATACTCACTCAATTTCCCAATAATAAAAACTATAAAAATTTGAGAAGTATATTATACTTACAAAAAACATAATCCTTTAGTATATTTTTCTTATTATTGAAAAATATACTAATGCCTTAGTATATTTTTCAAGTAGACGACTGCTTCACTTCAGAAGAAGCACTTTTCAAGGTTTTGTGCTTCATTGAACAATCTGAAAGAGAATTTAGTATGTTATGCCAATATACTAAAACTGACATAAGAGCCAAATTCTCATTCGGATAGTTGTTCGATAAACTGGAATATTCATTAGGTCACACTGAGGTTCTTCATTTAGTGAGATTTTTAATTCAAGATTGAGGTGAATGCACTGATATTTAAAAAAACTCATTCGATTGAACCATATTCTTGATCATAAAAAAAAAAAAAAAAGAAATCAAAAACAAAATACTTACAAAATAAAATTATAAGCTATAATACTCTTTAATATTTTTTTTTATCTTATAAAATCAGAATTTTTATAATAGTCTTTATCAAATGGTATTCAAAATATAAATCATATAATATTAATAAAATAAAATAATTGAGGGGTGAATAAAAATTAATTATAAATAATTTTATAACATTACTTTAATATTTTGCTTATTCTTCAATACTTAAATTTAAATAAATAAAATAATACTAAGTAGATGAATAAAAACATCACAATGGTACTTTAGAATTTTTGTTGCTATCATGCATAATATAAAATGTAACATTTCTCAGTTAAGCAAAAATATTTATCATTTGATAATAAAACTTTTAATTTAAATCTTACTTTTTTAACAGAACTCCATATGAACTGCAGCATTTATAACATTGTAGCATCATTATCCGAAAAAGAGCTTAATATGTAATGTCAAAATAGTAAAACTGACATAACACATAAATTCCCATTCAGATGTTAGTTCAATAAGCTACAAATGTTTTTCAATGTTTATCTGTTCAGATCTTCTTAACCACATATTTAAAAAATAAAATACATAATCATCTAATCTTAAAACGAAAATCAGTACTCTCTGTATATTTTTATTGCCAATATTTAAAAATATAAATAGTTAATGAAAGATTTTAGTTATAATAAGCAAGACAATATAAAATAACTATATTGCAGTTGATTCTCTGAATGCAAATTTAAGTAGCATTTTAAATAATTTTATATTTATACATATTGGTTAAAAGTGCACAAATAACTAGAAGAGAAAATATAATAAGTATATCTAATACCATCAATACTAAATCAGCTGTATGTGATTGTAAGTAAAATATTATCTACTCTTACAGCTTATGAACTTTTAATGATTTTGATTTTTAATAATGAAAGTTGATATTTGGATATCGAGCTTACCACATACTTACTGCATTTTCAATAGATATATACACTCTTGTTAAAGCAACATTAACTCTTCCCTTCTTTCTATCTTCTGCAATTTTAGTCATCTACTCACTCCAAACCATGTAATTATAAGGTAATAAATTTAATAAATGTTTAGATTTCAATGAAGATTGAACAAATATGTTTATAACACACACACTTGACTTTCATACAAAGTATAGCTTCCAAAATATTGAAATTATACTTTATTAAATAATGGAAGTTTTATAGAAATCTCGAATTTAGCTTCAATTCAATTCTATTTATTTTAGTGTTCAATGACTTCAATACAAAGTACAATATAGACTTAATTATAAAAGTGAACATTTGGACGATGATGCAAATGTTAAAATTGTTCATAGAAAAAACAATAACCGATTAAAATTAATTATATCAAATTCTTCAAACAGATAATTCACTTGGAACTAAAAAGAATATTTGAAGTCAGTTGACCAGTTAAATGAACTGCAATAATATAATACTTCAGAAAACATACATATATGTGCATATATCATAATATAAACAAAACGAAAATAAAAAATTGAAATGTAGTTCGATTACGAGTCCATCGGATATCTATAAATAAACTTCCATTATCCCAAACTAAATAAATCTTATTTGCCTCTTAAAGAACTGATATAATATCATATATATATATATATATATATATATATATATATATATATATATATATATATATATATATATATATATACAGTCGGCTGCAAAATTATTCGAGCACTAGCAATAATCCTTGCCAAAAAAAAAGTACACTTAATACAGCTTTGTTAAATAAATCCTTGTCGAGTCATGTTCTTAATCAGTCTAAGAACATGATTCGACAAGGATTTACTTAGCAAAACAGTCTTAAGTGTACTTTTTAAATATAGGAATTATTGGCTAGTGCTCGAATAATTTTGCAGCCGACTGTATATATACAGTAGGTAACAAAAATGTCCGAACACTAGCAAAAATTCCTATGTAAAAAAGGTACACTTCATACAGTTTTGTGAAATAAACCTTTGTCGAATCCTGTTCTTAGTCAGTGTAAGAATATAAGATATATATATTCGATAAGGATTTCTTTGACAAAACCGCATGAAGTGTACTTTTTTTTCATAGGAATTTTTGCTAGTGTTCGGACACTTTTGTTACCGACTGTATATATATGAAGAACTGATTAATTCTTCAAAATAATAATTCGCCATCTTTCACATTTGCAACTGCAAGTGCAAGTTGACTTACGAGAGGTGCAAAGTTCTTGCAGATTTGCAAGTGGGTTTGCGGTCAGTTTGCAAGCGATACGTTTCGTTTGTATTGAAACTTCAGTTGCAAGCGGCTTTGCAACCGGAAGTGTTTCATTTGTATGTACATGACAGAAATAACGCATCAAAATTTGCTAAAAATTTGCACTCCGCCTTTATGCGTTTTTCAGATTTTCGTGTTCAACCGGGAGTTGAAGTTATTGGTGAATAACAGCCTTAGAGTATTAAAACATACTTTTTAACTTACAAATGATAAATTTTAAACGAGATGTACGAAGCAAAAGCACACGTTTTCAAAAAATGGCGGTTTTCCGGTCTGAGGCTACCACATCTAAACAACCCTTCGGCGAAATTATGGAGAACAGATTTGGCACTGTTCGCCTTGCTTAGCGATAAAAACCGATCGTACTTTTTGTTCTATAGTCATCCAGATAATGATAAATAAATAAATGAATAAATAAATAAATGGATTTTTCAGAAAAGTTATATTTTTCATTCCAAATTTAGGTCGTATTTTCCTACGCGTATAAATTATTTTAACTTCATAAATGGTGTTGGGGGTAATCCTGCGTACTCAAGATGTAAAATAGTACTTTATTGAGGAATTGAGGAAAAAAATAGCTGTCAGACCTTTTGACATAGATAATAAATATTTTCCCAGAAATAAGATTATAGTCATTTTCAACCTTTCTAATAGACCTGACTAGTTAAAGCATAAGCTACTTTTATAGTTTCTCATATAAATAAAGCAATTATTCAGCAAATGCTACTTGCTTATAATTTTTGGTGTTCAGGATCCCGCAAAGATATTTAATCATGTTTTTATTAATTTCGATTCTTGTTTGTTTGTTTGTCTAGTACAAATCCTGCAATCGATTTTTAACTAACTTCCCGACTAGCTAGACATTTGAAACTTTCACAATAGCTCAGAACACAGTGACAATGCAATTTTTTAATACTTTTCGCCAAATGTTTCAGGTCCCCGCTGCCTTCGGTAGCGTTTATATAATTTAACCAATCATATACCTTCCCGACTAGCTAGACATTTGAAACTTTCAGAATAGCTCAGAACACGGTGACATTGTATTTTATTTCATTTTACCATGTTTTTATTAACTTCGATTCTTGTTTGTTTGTCCAGTACAAAGCTTGCAATCGATTTTTAACTAACTTCCCGAATAGCTAGGCATTTGAAACTTTCAGGATAGCTCATAACACGGTGTCAATACATATTTTTAATACTTTTAGTCAATTGTTTCAGGTCCCTACTGCCTTCGATATACCGTTTATATCATTCAACAGAAAATTTATTTAACTAACTTCCCGACTAGCTAGGCATTTGAAACTTTCAGAATAGTTCAGAATATGGTGAAAATGTATTTCTCATGTATCAAGTAGTCATTACAGGAAAATTAACGGTCTTACTGATTAGATAGTTCAGTTTTAGATACCGGAAATTGGTGTTTAAAAAATAACTTTGCCTTTTTTTTCTTCTGGCATTCTTTTGCCTCTAAGGTTTTTATTAAAATTGTATACTGGATACAGCTTGGATTTTCTATTTAATTTAACTTTAAATAAAATCTAGTTCACTTTACTGTTCCCAAAATGGGAATGAAAAGGTTGTGTAACTAATCAATACTCAAAACATAGGTGGGATCAATTCAGTTAATCTCTTTCGAATAATTGAACTATTAAACATCCAGGAAATTTTTCCCTGGATTTCTCTAAAACTGCTAGAGTTTTAGTTTCCACATAAAGAAAACATCCAAGCAATATGACAGAGACAACACGAGAATGGCCTGATCATAAGTAATTAGAAAATTTTCTCCCTGAATTTTAATGTCAAATTCTGATTACAAATTAAAATTCTATTATTGTACATCGCGTTGTGTTAAAAAAAAAAAAAAAAAAAAAAAAAAAAAAAAAACAGGGTAACAGAACTAGCCATGGAATTGTTGCATCATAAGATCATATTTATCATAACAACTTTCTTAATTCATAAGGTTTACTATTATTAAAATTAAGTTGTCAATCCCTCACTGTTTTTACCAGAAATACTCTTAATTGTTTTACACTCAACTTCCTTTTAAATATCATTTTCTCCTTTATTTTCTTTTTTTAAAAGACAGAATTACTCAGTACTTAAACTATTGAGGTAAAAATAATATAAAATAAAATAAAATAAAAATAATAATTAAATAACACTTCTTTAATTATTTTTTATTCTGCTGTCGGAATACTTGAAAAGGAAGCATGTTAGCCCAAACCATTTCTGGAATTGTTGTATCTTAACCAATGATTTTTAGACAATTCTTCTCTTTTCACAAGATTTATTCTAATTTTTGCATCTAGAGAAATTAAGAAAATTAAGATCTTAATACAATTCCAACATAGATTGAGCTAACTAACTGAATCAATCTGTCATACAACTGCTTCCTAACAGATCTTTCATTCACAAAAGATCTTTATTTCTTTTTAAAAAATTCTATTTTGGTTCTACAAGTTTACTTTTAAATTAATGCAAAACCTTTTTATTATTTCATCAGCTTAATTAAAAAGAAACAGGTCAACATTCAGCATTCACCTTAGTTTACACTAAAATCTTGAAAGCTCTAAAGTAAGCTCTTTGATTATTTTTATTTCTTTTTTAAATACTGAGAAAACGCTACTATTTAGCAACTACTATATTTATCATTTACATGCCTATTTCCTGTTACCACTGTGAAAGAAAAAGAAGATGTAAAATAGAAACATTAACCCCCAGATTCTACGAGGGAAAATCTCCCTCAAGAAAATTTTCTCTCTACCCAAAATAACAAGAATAGAAAATATAAACATTAAATTTAAAATAATATCAGGTTTTAACCTTTACTAAGTTTTACTGAATTTCAAAAAATAATTCTGATTTTACTAAGAACCACACTGAACAAATAACTCTATGCAAAAATTCATAGACACAAATTTTTATTGGTTTTCACTTTTCCATTGTAAATTTTAAACTTCCGTTACTTTGGACCCAGTTACATTAACTGAAAGAACCTCAAAAAAAAAAAAAAAAAAAAAAAAAAACCTATATATACATTAAAAAAAAATAGTGGGTATTAACAGAATACAATCACATAGATTTTTCAATAAAACAATAACAAGGAAAATAAAAAACCTACAGATTCATAATGAAGGTATTAATTGGGGTCTCCTCCAGCATCTCTTTAATCCGGTATCCTTTTTTATTTAAGTGTAGCAGGTCAAACGGGACAGGCAACGACTGAATCTCAGGTCACGGGTGGTCGGCACGCACATGAGGAACCACATCGGGGAAGCTGACTAGGAATGCCGGTAGTAAGCACTATGGAACCGCCGGTATGGTATCACTGGAGCACCACACTTATCATATTTGAAGAAGCATTTCTTAGACGACGGTTATTTAACAGATTGTATTAAAAGCTTGGCAGTAAAAAAAAAAAAAATCATAACTCCACAACGCATGCCAACCGGCAGCTAACGTTCGTGGCATCATCACAGGACTCCATGTTTTCAAAAGTTTTTTAAAGATTCCCAAGAGTCCTCGCCTCCATTCTAAGGATTACTGAATTTTGCCTAGGCCTATGGAGAATAACTTTGCCCCAATGTTGCTTTTTTCTCTCCCCTCGCTAAGGGCTTCTCAGAAAAATGTGGTCAACACTATTAGGCCTCCATTTAAACACCGCTATTTCCAGCAGTACTGTTTCCGAATCCTTTTCCGTAAAGACTCGAATCAACACCACGGATTAAAAGAGAAGGATGTATTACGTATGTTACGGAAAGGTAGTAATTTTCATCTTACAGATAGAGGGCGACCAAATCTCAAAAATACACCAATCAGCGCGTTTTTACATTTCTGGCTGTTCGTTCGTTGGATGACTGAAGCCGAAGGGGCGGGCTTTCCCTTTCTTCCGATAAGTTTCAAAGATACTACACCAGGCGGCGATCGAATCGCTTTCCTGGACTGGGCTGAATTAATGCGGAAAGGGAAGCTTATGTTCCCGCGCTCGCTGCCCTATCTAGTTTTAATTTCTATAGACTCTTCTTCCGTGGTCAACACCAAGTGCAAGAAAACAACGATGAAGAATTTTCCAACTGTAAAGCAAGGACGGAGCACCTTTTTCCAAGCTATTAGTCCTAGGAAGTCTCAAACTGAACTGCCGGATTAGTGACGGGAGGGCTGCTATTACCCCCCCCCCCCACCTCAACAGTTTTTAAGAGCAGAAACGGGTCCGACGCAAACAAATCTTCTAGCTCAATTATTTTTTTTTGTCTTTGAAAAACTTAAAAACTCCCTTTCGTTGTTGCCACTTCATTTCAACAAATTTTCTCTTATCCACTGTAAACTCAACACTTCGAAATTTAAGACCGACTGTTGATTGGTTTTAGTGTTTTATCATGGGAGTGTTTAAACTTCCCCGCACTCCGAGTATCCGGTCGGGGGTGAGCGAGAGAGAAGAAAAACAAAATAATAAACCAAAAAAAAAAAAAAAAAAAAACCCTTTTCCTCCGATTTTGCGAAAAAGAACAGCTGCGTGCTAAGACAGTCCTAGACTCGTATCACTATTTATTGCATGAATCTGGGAACCTAACGAGCTTAGTGACATTTTTCCGCTTCTCACTGCCTTAAAAACACAACAGTTTATTGCATTTCTTAGCGTGAGAAAACTTTCACTCACCATTATCCGTTCAACATATTTCCTTGCATGCCCCTTTTTCTTTCTGGGAAACATTCCGCAAAACATTCCACTATTCCACAAGTGAGAGTAAACTCAATGAACGAGGGTTTATTCGCGATACAAATACCAGTCCCCTTCATGGAAAAGAGGAAGAAAAAAAAACACCTGCTACGAGCCATTGACGCACTGTTATACAATTTATTTATTTTGGAGAACTTTGGAAAGATAGAAAAAAAATAGATTGATTTTAAAGAATTTCTCTCGATAAGGAATCTCAATCTTTTTCTTCCGTGTATTTCTCTACTTTTTGTTTTTCCCCTAAATTAAAATTACATCTTACTTGGCATGGAATTTAGAGAAAAAAAAAACTAATTGTCCTGAACATTAAACTTAAATCAGAATGTCACGAAAAACATACAAAATAATAGTATGCAAAATAATTGTGACAACGTCCTCCCTCTTACGGATATATATATATATTTTTTTTTTCCCTTGTAAGTTAATGTAATTGAACTAAAAATTTTTAGATTCTTGAAGAAAAACAAGGAACATGTCAGACAGCCCCTGTAGAACATAGAAATCAAACATCGATCCCCAAGCCTACAGTGAATCATCCAACACGAACCTCACATAGATAGACAAACCATTCCTACTGTTCGGCCATCCACGATTTTCCCCCCCAAAAAAACGGTAACCGGTAAAAATGGTAACGGAAAAAATGGTACCGGAAAAAATGGTAAACGGAAAAAATGGTAATGAGGAAATTAGTAAAATCAAATTGCAATAATATCATTATCATAGTATGATGAAAGCGATTTTACGCAGCTGTTGGGTGGCTCAAAACTGAAGTGGTCAGAAGAGTTTTGGATCGTTTTAAGTATTCAATGGTAGGAGTGAAGTTTTTGAAGTTAGAATGTCAAGGTCATTTTTTAACTTGTATTATTGAAGCGAGAGTGCTAATCATTCCGGAACATTCTATTTCGGTCTAACTCCCCTCTCTCCCTGAGGGAAGAACAAGTTTGGTCGTGATTATACGGGTCCGATTATATCCACTGGAATCGGTCAATTCGTTAACAGTTTTCAAGGTGCTTGTTTTTTTTTTTTTTTTTTTTTTTAAGGGGGATTTTCTTTTTGGCCCACCAAATGTTTTACGTTTTACAAATCTGCCTTATAAGAAACCAAAAACACTTAAACACAAATTATAATTTTTTCAGATAGTTTTTAAAAACTGACTGAGATGATTAGCATTTTTTAATTCATTTAATAAAAAGATAATATAGGAAATATTATTATTTTTTTAAATGTGTTTTAAAACATTACATTACTTATATGATTAACATTTGTAAGTCTGATTAAAGAAAAAGAAAAAGAAAAATGTATTTTTAGTTATTGCTGAAATTAGAAATATTGACATTATACAAATTTGTTTAAGTCGATTATAGATCTATTCATCCCTTCTAGCTGTATGAATACCTAGAGATATGAAAATAAGTTGTGTACAAAAACTGAGAATAGAACTACTGTCACAATAATGTTGTAAGGGGATCCCTGAAAAAAAGGGCACCGGAAAAAAAGTGCACTTTTCCAATTCGCAAATCGCAAAATAATATGAAATAAAAAATTTAAAGAATGATTTTCAGATTACATTTTTAGAAATTTGAATTGATTTGGTACAACATTCAATTAGTGTATACCTGGAGGAAGGGGGGGGGCGGAGCAGATCGAAGCAAGGCAATTGTTTTTATATCACATTCCTACCGATTTTAATGAAAGTTTGTATGATCGCATAGAATTTGTGAAACAATTACAGTATGTGTCAGACATACTTCGGGGAGGGGGGGGGTTAAAGAGAGGGGGATAGAGGAAAATAAAATGATATTTTATATCACCATTTTACCGATTTTAATGATATATTCTATAACGATCACTTCATTAAATTGGCAATAAGATGTATGAACATATATTCTTTCCGTGTAGGCCCCTAGCTCTCACCAGGTAGTGTAACCTTCTCTTCAATTTTTGATAAACAATAAAAGATATTTATGCAAAATTTCCTATAAATGTAAAGCAAAGTGATTTAAAAACAATACTTTTTTCCCTCAGTCCTCCCCTCCTCCTAGATATATGTAACACTCTTTGAAAGTTTTCATTAAATGTAGGTGATAGTTTTTGAAGTTTTAATTAAAATTGGTAATATTGTGGTATTTATACAATTACTTTTCTTATCCCATTGCCCCCAAGATATATATCACAATCAGCGTAATTTTTTCTAAATATTCAATGATATTTATAATAAATTTTATTAAAATGCAAACATTCATTTTCTTTCCTTCTGTACCCCCCCCCCTCACACACACATATGTAACCTTACTGTAATTTTTCCTTAATAGTGACAATAAGTGATATTTACACAAAGTGTGAATAAAAAAATCGATAATAAGTTTTGTTTCAAAAGATTATTTTATTGTTCATCTGCCCCCACCCTCACCCCTACCCCTACTCCCCCTTATCAACTATAGGTAACTTTCACTATAATTTGAATTGAATAAAATGTAAGTGATAGTACAAAGTTTCATGTAAATAAGTAGCATGGTGATATAAAAGCAACCATTTTCTTTACTCTGCCCCCCCCCCTTAGTAAGCCGTCCAGATATGTGTAACACTCTCTGTATTTTTTCTTAAACTGTACGTTGTACATACATAAAGGTTCTGTTTTAATCGATTATAGGGTAGTTTAAGAAATAATATATTTCACTTCCATCTGCACCTCCTTGCCCCCCCCCCCCCCAGGTATATAATTCACTCATTGTGATCGTCATAAAAAGTAAGTGATAGTTACAGAATATATCATTAAAATCGGTAAAATGTTAACATAAAAAATCATTTTATTCTGTAGTCTTCCTCTTTAACTCCCCACCCCACCACCTTTCCCTTTTCTTTGGTGTTACACAAAACTGGCGATGACGTTTTTTCCCACACTGAAACTAATAGTCCTCCATCCTAAAAAGTATACTTAACATTTGTGCAAATTTAATTTTATTTTCAGCAATAAAAAATATATATAAGTACTCATAAGTTTTTTTTTTTAACAGAAAAAATGTTTTAATCATAGAAATATGATTAATAAAGAACAGCCCCGCCTTTTATTTTATTTATTTATTTTTCAAGCTCTTCGAATATCGAAAGTTAGTCTGTAGAACATAGTTTTGTAACAAACTGATATCTTTTAAAATCAAAACGAAAGGAAATTTCTTGCTTTTAAGTATTTATTAAACCAAAACTTATAAAGAAAAACAGATTAATGCACATACATTAACATATCTTTTATGGAGCAAACTTCTTTACAGTTCGGCCAATTTTTAAAAATATTAAACTAATACATTTTAATGCCGATGAAAGTGCCGTACATTAATTATTTATATTTTTTGGCTGTTTGGTGTTAATTATTTGCTAGAAGTATTAAATGCATGTTTAGTTTATAATTCTAATACACTGAATTATGTCGAAAAGAGAATCAAAAACTACATATCTCCATACATTTATGCTTTAAGATAAAAGTTATAGAGAAATTTTGATCAATGGAAAATTAAAAAGAAAGAGTTCCCCTTCAGTGGTAGAAATTTTCTGCTCTCGAAGAAAATAGCATAACTGGCAACATCCTAATTAATTTTCTGTAGTATTTTTATTACCCGCCTTATTTTCACATCAGACGATATTCGAGGTTTCTTTTTCCCCTTCTTTAATCATTTTTACATTTTGAGAGAATTACTCTAAAAATAAACCAGTGCGAAAAAAGCCGCGGATACTAATAGTACTACGGAACATAATTAGGATATTGGCAACTATGTACCAGACAGGAGGTCCCCAGTTCAAACCCAATTCACACTTCTCGATCTAACCAAGCTACTCAGAATTTTTCGCAGTTTTCCCCGAAAGCAACGTGAATATGTTTTTTTTTTTTTTTTAATTTAATCTTAATTATATTTGGAGCGAATTACTCTAAAAATAAACCACTGTGAAAAAAGCGACGGATGCTAATAGTACTATTGAATATTAAGATGTTGGCAACAATGTGGCAGACGGGAGATCCAAAGTTCAAACCCAAGTTATGATAACAAACACACATACAGACCAACCGCTAATGACCTGTTTTTAGAATTTGGAGGGACCTCAATTTTTTGAAATATCGCAAAAACTCTCAATTTCCGAAATTTGATCCTAAAACAATATTCTTCTCTACCATATTTCGGTAAGGGAAATTCAAAAGAAAAAAAAAATCTGTTCTTCTACAAATACTAGCTCAATTAAACAGAAAAAATTTAAAGCAAAATTCAGAAAAAAAAAAAAAAACATATGGGAGGAGGGGAGAGCTGTCATAGTTACACAGCAAATAAAATGCAGATATGTTTTTCTTTTTTTTTTAAGCCCAAGTTCTAAAGATATATGCTTTTTGTTAAACTATATATACATATTAGCCGTGAATTGCATGCGCTTGGGAACCATTGTTATCCGTTCAACCCATATGCCAATCAACGAGTTTGTTATAAGGGGCATGAAAACAGGACAAGATACCTAATATAATTATGAACTATTCAAAGACGAAAGAACTTTCATTTAGAAAAAGAAGGGCATAGCAATTTAGAAGACGTATTCCAATGACGGACCAGGTGCTCATATTTTTAAAGACATCTGTAACATAGACCTTTTTTATATGGTAAATATTGAAAAAAGAAAAGAAAGAAAAAATCGAAATACACTTGTCATAATATTTTGTACAAAAGAAACTCAATATCTTTAATATTTAAAATGTAATAAATCTAAAAACGTTCTATCATTTATAAAAGATTTGCCAATGTGCAAATCCTTTATAATAATAATCGATATAATTTCTGATAAAAGGAGAAACATTCATAAAAATATTTTATTATAATTATTATTTA
Organism: Salticus scenicus; assembly: GCA_963930645.1. NCBI lineage: Eukaryota > Metazoa > Arthropoda > Arachnida > Araneae > Salticidae > Salticus > Salticus scenicus. Next base: position 289,073,034 of record OZ005657.1, on the reverse strand, counting down.
TTAATTTATTACAGATTTTGTGTTTAGAATTAACATGGATTACATAATATAAAAAGCCTATCTAATATGGATTTTTTTAAATTTTCGTTTATTAGTGCGTATGAAACAAAATTGTAACTTTTATGGGTTTTCAAATTTTTGCTGTCTCTGAATTTCGTGCTAAATAATTTATTTGTACATTAATTTCTCATTTTGAATCTTTTATTTGTTTCATAATGTATCAGGAACTCCAATATCTGTTTTTTTTTTTTTTTTTTTTTTTTTTTTTTTTTTTTTTAAGGTATAAATATTATTTATAATAATAACCATTCATTACGCATGCATGTTGCAGTTTTTAGGATTATTGCATGTTAAGTAGTTTTACCCCTGACGAAAGGACATTAAACATGGAATTAATGATACAAATTTCAGATCATCATTACAGATATTTTTTAGATTCTTATTTTCGGTGACAGTGTACCATGGATTCATAGTACACATGTTTCAGAATACTAATTTTCCACTTACCATTTTTTCTGTTTACCATTTTTTCCGTTTACCATTTTTTCCGGTACCATTTTTTCCGTTACCATTTTTTCCGGTACCATTTTTTCCGTTACCATTTTTTCCGGGATTCCAAAAAAACTAAGTCAACATAATTAATTTCCCAATTAACTAAAAATTCTAAGCTTATTCAATTGAAAACATTAAATGAATTATATCTATTTGAATTTGAGAGTTATTATGAAGATGTGCCTCGGAGTAATCGCAAAACTGAACACAGTAAGCGCGCGATAATGGTTCCGTATTTGTTGTCATGTAAACACGCCGTCGTTAAGCTAGAATGTATACAAACACAGTTTTTCCTCCCAGCAATCACCGCTCCGAAACACCAATCTACCCAACCAATCTGTCAATATCTAGCTGATATTCTGCCAGTGAGGATTTTCTCCCGCCTGGTGCCCAGTTCTACCAACCAACCAATCCTGGGATTGTTAAAATATAAACACTATACTTAAACATTATATTACCTAAGTTCTTACATTTTTATGTGCCAAAAATTTTCACGAAAGGTTTTTTTTTTTTTTTTTTTTTTTTTTAAAAAAGGGATTTTAATTACCGTACCGGATGTCTCTGGAAGAACCCTTTACAAAGATACTTGCATAGATAATAAATATATAAAAACCAAATTTTTCAATGACAATAATAACTAAGACATTTGCATTGTGGCCACCGGTGGCCAAAAGTTTGAAATATACGCTTACACAGACATATTATAATAGAAAAAACTCTATACACACCTAGCAGTATTTATCATAAGCGCGCATAAATTGAACACACAATATTTTGTAAATTTTCACCTACTAATTTTTTTTTTTTTTTTTTTCAACCTGAGCAGTTGATGTTCTCTATTTTCTCTTTTACTTTCGAAAATTCACGACGAAACAAAAACATAACTATATTAAGAGAAAAGGAAGAGGGAAGGAGAAAGAAGGAGAAAAAAAAAAACATGCAATAATTTTACAACATTACAAAAACTTTGCTTTTTAGGAGAGATTGATTATTTGCATATAAAATAAAATAATGTTTAGAAAATAGTAGAAAAGATTATCCAACTCCTTCTCTCGTTCTGTTGATAACTGAGGGGGAAAAATTAACTACTTCATTGTTTTTAATTCACAAGCAGTCAATGTATGTGGCAAATCCTAAATAAACAATAAAGACTTCTAAACAATGTGCAGACTAATAACACTTTTTACACAGAATAGCACAATCAGGACACGTCTGTAATAAAACTTGCATTTTAATTGTGCAAACCCGTCAAAACTACACAAAATTCTATTTTTTTATCACACTCAAGTACTAATTTATAGTACCTATTTTTGCAACAGTAAAGAGGTCTATCTACTGCTCCAAAATTTGCCTCTTTGACAAAAACAAAACAACACTTTGCATTACTCACTTGTAGCAATGCGAATAATTTACACTGGTAATTTTTTTATGATTACTTCGCAACTAAATTGCAGATACAAAATTTGTTTTTACTTCTATTAAGGCTAAACAATTTTACTATTTACAGTTTTTGAAAAAAAAAAAAAAAAAAAAAAAAAAAGAAGCAGAAAAAGAAAAAGAAAAAAAAAATTTACAAAATTTCATACAAAATTTTTACTCATTCCTAGCTTTTACTTATGTTTAGACCTGAGTGAATATCTGTGCGTGGGAATTTTTGACACACTTTTATGATTATTTTTGAGCTTTCCCCCCTGTGTTTGAATTTGTATATAAGAAAAACCTTGTTCAGCCTCACTGACAGTTGGCGAGACATTTTGAGGGTTAAATGCATGAGAGGGCAGATTATCTGTGGGATTTGAGCCTGGCATCTCCCCATACAGAGATGTATGAGTGGAATTTAACCCGAAAACACTATTAACACCCGTCAGACCCAGAGAATTTTGATTAGCTTGACTAAAATTTTCATTTGAACAAACCATGTTTAGCAGAAAACGGTTCTTCCTTTTCTCGCGTCTAGCCTATGTGTGAAGGCTCTCTGTCACCTAGTTTTCAGATTATTTTAGCAATTCCCTGGTTAACTAAATATAATGTAAAAATTGACTTTAAAAACAAAACTTTGATAGGAGAAAATTTTGAAATTGTGTTTATGACTGAATTAGACCAGTCTGTTAATTTCGTAAATACACTGTTGAATCCTATTCCTGTGTATGCTAAAACAAAGAAGGTTATTCCCGCTCTCTCTGAATCTGTAATCCCTGTAAAAGTGAGAAATTTTAATAATACAAGTTCAAAAAATGTATTTATTTACCCGCATAAATTTATCTCAGATTCTGTAGTTATAAGTCATACTGTATGTGTCAATAACCCGAATAAGTTCTATGCAAAAGTTCTTAATTTATCAGACCAACCTTTTCATATTAATAAAATATGTCAGCTGAGTAACGTAGAAGAAATTTTTTAGGAGGAGCCAAAGCTTCAGGTAAACTTTTAGGAGACTTCTGAAATTGAGCCAGTAGAAAATATAATATTGCAGTGGGTCACTGAGTTTAAGCTAGATCATTCAGAAGAAAATTTAAAAAAGGAAGTAGAACAAATTTTACATAAGAATTCTGATGGTTTTGCTGCCTCTGTACTCGAATTACCAGGGTGTGATACAGTAATGCACAATATCAATTTAAGCGATAACACTCCAGTTAGGAGTACTCCTTATCGAGTTCCTTATAATTTATGAGATGAAATGAATCGCCATTTAAACACTCTTATTGAAGCCAAACTTTTAGCGCCCTCGAATTCTCCTTGTGCGTCTACTATAATTCTTGTTAAAAAGGCTGGTGGTTCTTTTAGGCTAGCCTGTGATTTTAGGAATTAAATAAAAAAATAATTAGTGATAATTACCCAATCCCTAACATATCGGAATCAATAGATTCTTTGGCAGGTGCCAAGTATTTCACCACGTTAGGTCTTACTCGTGGTTTTTCCCAACAGAAATTCCCAGAAGAGCAGCAGCATCTCACTGCTGTTGTTACGCATGACAAACTATTACAATGGACCAGGAGTCCATTTGGTCTAAAATCCTCACCAGCAGCCTTTCAGAGACTAATGAACGTTATTTTGAGTGATTTACAGCATTTAAACATTTTAATACATATCGACGACATATGCATCGCGTTTAAAGACACAAAGTCCCATTTTGAGAAACTTGAGTTAGTTTTTAATAGATTGAAAACGCATAATTTTCGCCTTAAGCCATCAGAGTGTCATTTTTTAAAATCTCAAATAACTTTTCTAGGTTTTAATATTAAAGATGGGGAAATTTTTCCAGGAGACAAAAACGTTGAAGTAATCAAGAAAATTAAGCGACCTGTAAACAGGAAGCAATTTAGGTCTTTTTTGGGGTCTGTTAGATTTTATAGAAGACACATAAGTGATTGTTCAAAAAGAACTATAAACTTAACTAATTTAACAAGGGAAAAGTCAAAATTTCAGTGGACAGAAGGGGCGGAAGCAGAATTTTTGATATGAAAAACGAGATTGCTCGTATTCTATCTTTAATGCTTCCCAATATGGAAAAGGATTTTATACTTTTTACACACAGTTCTGCTGAGGCAATGGGGGCTGTTTTATGCCAATATGACAATGCAGGCTTTACCCCACCCAATTACATTTGCAAGTAGAAAATTAAAAGATGTTGAAAAAAGATATTCCACAACTGAAAGGGAGCACCTAGCTTTAGTTTGGGCAAATCAATATTTTAAGTGTTACATTTTTCATCGAAAATTCATTGTTTACACTGACCATGCTGCACTCAAATATGCATTAAAACTTAAAGATCCAACATCAAGAATTGCTAGGTGGCTGTGCGCATTAAGTGAGTGTGAATTTGAGGCCAAATATATTAAAGGAAAATGCAACTCTGTAGCTTATTTTTTTGTCAAGGTTAATAGATTATAACTTAGAAGTGGAAAATAGAGAAGACTGTAATGTACTCGAAACTGTCACTCAGGATATCCACATTGTAAATAATAATGAATTCTTAGAGGAAATTAGACTTGCTCAAAACCAAGATAAATTCTGCAAATATATTAGTGCTCGATTATGTAAATGCTTACCTATTGCTCCTAAGTATTGTATTTTTTTTTTTTTTAAGAATTAAATTATTATGTGTAAAAAATCTAATCCAATTCATAAAAAAAAAAGATGCTGGAGAAAAAATTGTTTTGCTAAAGGCTCTCATCCCCAAGGTTTTTAAAATTACACACGAATCTCCTGTGGCATATCATGCAGGGTTTTTTAAAACTTTTTATAGGATAAAAAATGCTTATTTTTGGAGAGGAATGTATACAGGCATTAAAAAAACTTGTGGCCTCTTGCCAGCTTGCGTTGAATTTAGAGCACATAAACCAAAAAAATTAGCTGAACTCCAGAGGTTGGAAGTACCAGAAAAACCTTTTTCAAGAGTCCATTAAAATATCTCTGGGCCATATCCCACTACGGAAAAAGGAAATAAGTACATTGTAGTCTATGTGGGCAGTTTTAGTAAACGGCCTGAAGCTTCTGCAGTACAAAACATCACTGCTGATACAGTGGCAGAAACTCTGGCTGATTTCGTCTCAAGACATAGTATCCCCCTCTAAATTAATTACAGATAAAGGTACAAATTACATGAGTAAGGTGATCACTGAAGTTTACAATAAATTAGAGATTAAACACATTCAGACTTCCAGTTTTCACGCACAGAGTAACTCCGTTGTTGAAAAGCACCATGCTACTATGAATAATGCACTCGCTCATTTAGTAAATAATAATCACAATGATTGGGACGATAAATTAAAATTTGTACTTTTGGCCTTGAGATCAGGTATACATTCCACTATAAATGAATCGCCCTCTTTTGTAACATACGGTAGAGATATTCAATTTCCTTACAATATTTTTTGTCAAAAAGAACTTATAAATTATAATGATTGCCCCTCTTACTGTGAGCAGCTAGTTCCTTCCCTAAAACAAACCCTTTTACAGACCAAAACATTTTTAGAGGAATCTGCAGCGAAACTAGAAAATTACAGGAAAAAGATTATTTTTGATAAAAATTTAAAGGTGGTTAATCTGGTAATCTGTACTCCAGTGCTAACACCAGGTCTGTGTAAGAAATTTGTCAAATATAACTCGGGGCCATTTTGCATTGTGAAAAAGTTGGGTTTTGTCAATTGTGGGATTCAGGAGTTGAAAAATCCCAAAAATATTCAAATTGTGCATATCGACAGGTTATCAAAGATAGAACATAAACCCATTTTTCCTGTGTTGGATAATATACAGAATGAATTGGCAGAAAACAGTCAGACTCAGGAGGTAAATAGTGACAGGGACCAAATCCCAGTAGTAGAGGATATTTGGGGAAAATATACTAATGCAGAGAATGGCAACGATAGAAACGTAAAAAAGATCAGCAATTGCCGATACATAGCGTGTAGTAAACAAGAAGAGATTTAAATAAGGAAAAGCCCTAAAAGAATTAAGTTTCTTCAACTAAAACTGAGTAAAAGATATTTTAAATTAAATGTATATATGAAAGGAATAGTGAAATGTTTTAATTAGTGTGAGGACAAAAGATAACAACAGTTATCAAATTATGAATAAATCTGATTATATAAATAAGATGGAACACACAATGCAGGAAATTGGTTCCGAAGGGATAAAAAAACGACTTCAATAACAGGCTTTACAAAAAAAAAAAAAAAAAAAAAAAAAAAACCTCATTAAAGAAGGAAAATGGCCGGAAAACAAACCTCCCTTATTTATAACCATGCTCCCAATACCCCTAGAATCTTCGGAAGGTTAAAAGATCATAAAAACCCATCCAAAATGCGTCCCATCGTAAGTAAATGTGAAGGCCCGGGTTACGCTCTTGAGAAATATATGACTAGGATTTATTCTTCTATTCTCCCTTCCTCAAAAACAAGTTTACAATCAACTGAAGAGTTCATTAAGCAACTTCTCAAAATTAAAATCAATAAAAATCACACCCCTGTTAGTTTTGATGTTGTCAACTTGTACCCCTCCATCGATCTTGAAGAAATCACTGAAATTACCAATTCAAAAATAAAAAACAAATATGAAAATATCGAAATAGCAAATACCTTAATTGCCACCAGCAATCTTGTTCTAAAAGAAAACTATTACAAATTTAATAATAGATTTTACAAACAACAAAAAGGGGTCCCTATGGGATCCCCCATCTCAGGTATTGTCGCTGAAATAAAACTAAGAATTCTAGAACACATTTTCAGAACCCTTAAAAACGAAATTCAGAGCTGGTTTAGGTACGTAGATGACGTTTTCGCGGTTATTAATAATGAATATGATATTTCGACCACACTAAGTAAATTAAATAGCCTTGAAAAAAATATTCAGTTCACCCATTGTTGGGATGAATTAAGCTATTTTAAACTACAAAATACATTGCGTTACGAAAATTTGCGTAATTAGACTAAAATAGCACGTGAGAAAATGAAAATCCAAATTCATAATATTTTTTTAACACCTTTCCCGAATATCAATAACAAACCAACATGCCCTAATAAAATTTATAACAATGCTATTTTATCAAGTATTAAATTTTATAATTATTACTCTTGTTATTATTTTTATTACTTCTATTGTTTTCTTTTTTAAACCAAACCCTTTTCATCATAGAATCTAAAACAGTTTAGTGTTGCTCTGATAAAACACATAATATACGTATTATATAAAAGAAAATTACTAAACAAAAAAATAAGGACAGATAATTTAAACTGCAAAGGCTATTTATTCATAATTTGTTATCGCCTATAAAATGACAACCATTGCAAGTTAAATAGAAAATTTGGAGTATTAATTATTTTACACAGCATAATAGTAACATTACAATAGCTTTTGACTTTGAGAATGTGATACCATTTTTTTTTTTTTTTTTTATAATAAGCCCCTACACATAGTTCTTAGCATTTTAAATGTCTCTATATTATTAATTTTAAGCAATTTTGCTCTAAACAAGAAAAAAAATATTATTACTTGCAACGGGGGGGGGGAGAAGAGGAAAGAAAGTCTCCATTCACTTTGTTCACAGGAGGTGATGTACAGGCCGGAGATCTTGCAGATGGAACGCGGCTACGTTTCCATTTTTTAGAGCCACCGATAAGGGTCTGCTTCTTCAGGCTACCGCGGTCAGGAGGAGAGAGAGAGAGAGAGAGAGAGAGAGAGAGAGAGAAAAGGTCCTTGGGAGTCTTGGCCCCTCTTCTTTTCTTTTGATTATTTGTATATGTTCTAACATATGTTGATATGTTCTAACATATGGCGTATATGTTCTAACATATGTTGATTATTTCTCGCTAGGAGTGTCCAAACCCACTTTTTATTGGATGTTGATCTATCTTCCACTTTTCTATGATCTTCTTTTTCATTGGCCGTTCCTGGTTTATAATTTCTCTTCGTAGAACCATTGGTTTTATTTATTTATTTATTTTCCACTTCTGTTTGTTATATTTTTATTTTCATAAATGAAGCAATTTATTTTATTTTTGTTGGCATTCATTTCATAAAATCACTAATCATTTTTTTTTTTTTTTTACTTTATAAATTCATTTTATCAATGTGATTAAATTTTTGGTGTAAATCACAACATGACGCTTTCTCCCCCCTGTATAGAAAAATGAATGTACACACTGGACGAAGGAGTACTGATTTTAAGTCTTTGTGTAATTGTCAGTTTTTCTGAATGTCTTGCACAATCACCTCATAACAATTACTGTCAGTGAGTTTGTCATATAGATAATTCATCATTTTTTTTTAGTATCATGGACCGTGCTATGAACCTTTCATAGTTAATTAAATTTATCTTACCAGCATTTTAAGAGTCAAATATGTGGTGCTAGGTTATACTTAAGACTGATATTTCTTTGTTACTGTTATAGAGTGCGTAGATGTGTCATTATAGACTTAAGATCCCTTTGCAAGTTTGCCTATTGTTCAAACATATATTCCTTCATATTTATATAATATATATATCGCGAGGAGAAAAAGAAAGAAAAAAAAATTATTTTGTCGAAAAACAAAATTTTTGCCTTTTACAAAGATGCGATTCTTTTTTTTAAAATACATACTTTATCATTGTAATATATATCAAATTGCATGCTGCTAGACACATATGAATTCAAAATTTGAACAATATTTGTTTCACTGAAAACAAAATACAAAATACAAAATGTTTGGAATATACATAGATAAAATCTTTTTGCAAAAAAATAGAACCGACTCCAAAAAGCAACTACTATTCAAACAACTAAAAAAAAAAAAAAAAAAAAAAAATTGGTACGAAATGAAACTGTAAATTGCACCTAAAAGTATAAAATAATTTCTTTCGCCAAACAACCTATAACACTACAATTAATCATAACTTTTGAAGTCGGCGCAAAATTAAATCAAATTTAATTAGTTTTTAAAGGTTTGTTTTTAGAACGGTAGCAACAAATGCTATTGTCTCGAATGATCCGTTTTCATGTTTACTTTATTATTTTATCACTGTATGCAATTGGTTCATTAGTAGCATCTACATAGAACAGTGAACATTCTTCACAATGCGGTATTTATGTTTCTACGAAGTTAGAGTTTCCTTTGCAAATTTGGAATAACTTTTATAACTATCATCCTTGGTGGTTTTTGGATTGGGCGATCAAAACGTAACGCAAAAATATACACGCAAGATGTACATTTTCATAATATGTATTGTACGAAGTACTGTTTCATATTCTTGATTGCTCTCTTAATATACATTACCAAATAATAATGATATCCCAAAGAAATTATATATGTTTGCCAGATAATTTTGCGATTTTTCTTTCACCAAGGACGTCAGATACCAGCATCTTCGCCAACTTTGGCTGCTTACGAAATCTTATTTGTTTTCTTTAATCAAAGTAGTTTTTGGCTGCGTTTTACAAGTGACAATGTAAGATGTGTATTTTGAATAGGATTTGATTTTTGTATTGAATAAAGGTATCAATTTTTATTTAATTTTGCGCCGACTTCAAAAGTTATGATTAATTGTAGTGTTATAGGTTGTTTGTCGAAGGAAATTATTTTATACTTTTAGGTGCAATTTACAGTTTCATTTCGTACCAATTTTTTTTTTTACTTGTTTGAATAGTAGTTGCTTTTTGGAGTCGGTTCTATTTTTTCGCAAAGAGATTTTATTTTCTCTTTTCAGTGAAAACTTATTCATATAGCAGAACATCAGAAGACGTTCGACGACAGTTTCACAAATCACAGCTTGCAAGAAAAGTGACATAACTCAAAAAATGGTTTATGTCACTGAAAAATACAGAAATGCACCTAGTATGAACAAAAAATTTACATCTCCATCTACAAAGTTATCCACTCGAGAGACAGTTATGCCAGTTTTATTCTAGTCAAATTATTTTTAAGTTGATTTTTTTCAAATGCTGCATTTTTAAGTTGTGTCACTTTTCTTGCCTTTATCGGATACGAGCAAAAAACTATCTATTGAATGAACAAACGTTAAATTAAAATGTCTTTAAAAATGCAAAGAACGGATACGCTGTATTCGTAACCAAAAATTCTGTTACCCATATATATTGAACTTTACAGAGAATATGTGTCACCCGCTGCGCTGGAAATTGCGAAGCGTAAAATTCAAACAAAAAGCAAAATATGCATTGCAGCTGACGGACAAAAGTTTCAACATCGATACTTACATACTGCTTTTACCAGTGTAGCTGCATGCGTTCAGCAGTTAGAGTGAGAACAGACTTTTGTGAGTATCCTGTAATTTGTTTATATCTTAATGAAATCATAATGAAACCTATTCCAGGCCAAGATCATTAAGACAACAAAAAAGTATTAAAATTAAATCATCTCTTACGAAGTTATAAGCTAACAAATTTCAACAACAACAACAACAATGAGAAACATGGTTTGTATTGAGAACCACTTCCTTTATGAAGTCAGTTTAAAACGTCTATGCGTTAATCGATGTGACCGCTTACAATAACCATACTTTGAATTTTACATAGCATAAATGTCACCCGCTACGCTACAACATATACAATGTCGTTCAAGTGTGCACAAAATAGGAAATTGTGAACAAACAAATGCACGTTTCAAGCGTTCTGTTTTTAGCATTAATGTCTAAACTATCTTTTTGTACTAAATCGAAGATGCTCTGGAATTTTATAATTCACTTTTTTCCCCTGTCTTGAACCGTTTCCGACATAGGAACGCTAACTCCACCGTTTTCAACCAGGTGGTGCTGTAGGTGGTGCAATCGCTTTCCACATATCCACATTACTATACCTAAACACCCTTTTTATGACTATAGCTGCAGCTGTTCAGCAGTTAAAAGAGTTGGGACTGACTTTTTGGGCACCCTGTATTTTCTTTTGATCGTAAATATATTACAATGGGACCTATTTCAGAGCAAGACCTTTACAATAAAACAAAAAGTATCGAAATCGGATCATCCGTTGAGAAGTTATGAGCTAACAAACAAAAACAAAAACAAAAAAACATACGCTTTGTATTGAGAACTTCATCCTTTTTGAAGTCGGTTAATTAGAGCATTTCTTACGAAGTTATAAGCTTACAAACACCACCACCAACACATAGCTCGAATTAAGAACACCCTCCTTTCTGTAGTTGGTTGAAAACGACTTTGCGCTAATCGATGTGACCGCCTACAGTAACAGAATTTTAACCACAGAGTATACGTGTCATCCGCTACGCTGCAAAGTCTGCAACGTAGTTCAAGTGTGCACAGTGTAGGAAATTGCGTACAAACAACTGTACGTTTTAAGCGTTCTATTTTTAGCAGTAATGTCTAAAAACTGTCTTTACGTAGTAAATCGATGATGCTCTATAACTTCGAAATTTACTTTTCTCCCATCTTGAACCGTTTTTGAGATAGGAGCGCTAATTCCACAGTTTTTCACCAGATGGCGCTTTATTTTCTTTAGATTATAAAGATATTACAATGGGACTTAATTCAGACGAAGATCTTTACAACAAAACAAAAAGTATCAAGTTACCGTATTTTGAACTATATAGCGTACAGTCGGTAACAAAAGTGTCCGAACACTAGCAAAAATTCCTATGTAAAAAAAGTACACTTCATACGGTTTTGTTAACTAAGTCCTTATTGAATCGTGTTCTTACACTGACTAAGAACGGGATTCGGCAAGGATTTATTTCACAAATTCTCATGAAGTGTACTATTTTACATAGGAATTTTTGCTAATGTTCGGACACTTTTGTTTCTGACTGTATGTCTCACCCGCTACGCTACAACATATGCATTGTCGTTCAAGTGTGCACAAAATAGGAATTTGCTTACAAACAAATGCACGTTTTTAGCATTGTATTTTTAGCATCAATGTCTAAACTTTCTTTTCGTACTAAATCGATGATGCCCTGCAATTTTATAATTCACTTTTTCTCCCTGTCTTGAACCGTTTCCGAGATAGGAACACTAGCATGAATGTCTAAACAATCTTTTTGTACTAAATCGATGACACTCTTCAACTTTGTAACTCACTTTTATCTCTAGAACCGTTTTCGAGATAAGAACACTAAGTCCTCTATTTTCCACCAGGTGGCGCTCCAAGCGTTTAACCTTGTACTGCATGGCCACTTTGCTATACTTAAGTACCATTTTTGTCGCTATAGCTGCAGCCGTTTTGCAGTTAAAAGAGTTGGGACTAATTTTTTGGGGCACCCTGTATTTTCTTTAGATCGTAAAGATATTACAATGGGACCTATTTCAGACCAAGACCTTTTCAACAAAGCAAAAAGTATCAAAATCGGATAATCCGTTCAGAAGTTATGAGCTAACAAACATAAAAAAAAACATACGGTTTGAATTGAGAACCTTCCTTCTTTTTTGAAGTCGGTTAATAAAAAGGAATATATACAATTTAAAATCCTCTTGATTAGTATTACGCAGAGCTTGATTAAGTTAAGTATTTACATCCATATATCTTTTTTCTTTTTTTCAATCTGCAAAATATAATGATAAATAGTATATTTTATTATGCAATCTGCAGCATATTCCTAGTGTAAGGTTTTTTTCTTTTTTACTTTCCGAACACTATAGTGAGGAAAGTATTGTAATCATGTCAAAAATCCGAATTCGAGATTTTGATGTTTCTATACGTTTCGAGGTCCAACGAGTCCGTTTTCACTATTTTTACGATGATATATGTATGTGTGTGTGTATGTGTGTGTGTATGTATGTGTGTATGTATGTGTGTATGTATGTGTGTATGTATGTGTGTATGTCTGTGAGTGAACACGCTAGCGTCTAAACGCTTTGTCCGAATAAGCTGAAAGTTGGTACGTATATTGTAAGTCACCATAGTACGAACCCTATAGATTTTGGTGAATCTAGCACTTATAGTTTTTTTACAGGGACACAAAGAAAAATTCTTTATCATTATGGCCAAGGGACCAAAATCTTAAAAGTGCGATAGCATCTAAACGCCTTATTCAATTGAGCAAAAACTTTATACACATATTATAGGTCACAGATACTCAATCTGTATAGATTTTGGAGAATCTATCACTTATAGTTTTTTTACAGGGACACAAAGAAAAATTCTTTGCCAAATTTTTAAAAGTGTGATAGCGTCTAAACGCCTTATTACTCTCAGCAAAGAATTTGTACACATGTTATAGGTCACATTTGAACCAACTGTATAGATTTTGGTGAATCTAGCACTTACAGTTTTTTTACAGGGACACAAAGAAAAATTCTTTATCTTTATGGCCTATGAGACCAGCGATAGCATCTAAACGCCTTATTCAATTGAGCTGAAAATTTGTATGAATATTATAAATCACTGTTGCACTAACTATAAGCATTTTGGTGAATCTAGCATTTATAGATTTTTACAGGGACACAACGAAAAATTATTTATCCTTATGATCTAATGGCTCAAAGTTCAGTAGCGTTAAATAAAACCTCGTGTGATATATGGAGAAAAATACTCAAACACTCTGCTATGGTTTTCTCTTTTTTGTTTGTTTAGCAACTCCTCTTTCTTTATTTTATCTACAAAACTGTTAGTTACTCAATGTTCGGAAAGTCGAGTGGAGTCACTCCAGATTTTTTTTTAAAATCTCATTACTTAAAATGTATATGTACCTTTTTTTTTTAATTTCATACCAGCCGGCAATTATTTATTATTTATTTATTTTCCACTTCTGTTTATTTTATTATATTTATATTTTCATAAATGAAGCAATTTATTTTATTTTTGTTCGCATTCGGTTCATGAATTCACTATTCATTTCTTTTTTTTTTTTTTTATAAATTCATTTAATCAGTGTGATTAAATTTTTGGTGTACTTCATCACAACACCCATGAAATTGAAAACAACTTAATATTAAATTACCAGGATGGTAATATAATGAAAACTGAAAACAATACTTTAGAAACCACTGTTTATCAAAAACCGAACTGTAGCACCGAAATTATCAACAACAGAAGTAAAACTCCCTATCAATATAAAATGAATACTATTCAATCGTTCATTAATTGCACCATTGTCGTTTGCTCAAATAAAAAAAAATGCTCAACAAGGAACTTAATAATATTAAAAAAATTACCGCTAAAGCAGGTTTTAGGAAAGATGTAGTCGATAAACTATATAAAAAAAGGATTAAAAAACTTAATGTTATCCAGAGTTTTCAAAAACCTAAACCGGACTTTACCCCTGCAATTTCGTGCGATCGCGGAATATCTCACAAAATCAAAAATTTCGCTAGAAAAATAAATATAAAAATCCCAATTAAACCAACAAAAATATTTACCAAACTATAAGGAATGAGAAATACAAAATTGGGGTTCCGGACATAATATCGCGGGACAAAATCTCTCCGGACAAAATCTCGCGTCAAAAAAATAGTATGATCTATTTGAAAATTTGATTTTGTGTCACGTGTGATATCTTGCGGGGGCCACAGGGCCTTATAAATATTAATTAATTAAAATAAATAAATAAATAAATGAATAAATAAATAAATCATAGGATTGAATTTCATTATTTTATCTATGTTTATTTTTAAGTTATTTTATCTTTTGCTTTTCCCTATTCAAAATACATTTTAAAAATCTTGTACGTCACTGAGCTGAACACTGTTCACAAACTTGAATTAAAAATTTTAAAATTAATGAGCACGATTGAATTCATTATGACTAATTTTGACAAAAGTTAATAAATATATATTTTAAATTATTTTAAGTAAAATTTATAAAAAAAAAAAAAAAAAAATGTTGTAGGTTTATCAGAATGTCAGTGCTTTGACTAAGGTATGTGTTGTCATGAAATTTTTACAACATTAGTAATAATTACCAACTCATTTTTGCTTTGTATTCATTTACGTCGGCGATATTTTGTCCTCGCGATATTTTGTCCCGCGAGATTTTGTCCCCAACCCACAAAATTGACCCAATCGAAACCTCTAGTATTTATAAAATCCCTTTTTTAAAAGAAAATAAAAGTAATGGGTACTTTATCGGTATGACCAAATGTAAAATTAAAATTAGAATAAAAGAACATGCCACCGATATCAAGAAGACCAACGCAAATAGGATTATCCATATTAAATTGTAGGATGTTTGGAAATTAGCAGACTACAATAACGCAACTTACACTTCGAATCGCGAAACTATAGAAATTTTGTCTAACCCGTTTTCTTGTAATGACAACGACCCAGCACAAGAGATTAACCGTAACTAGTCTGGATATTGGAACAGATATAAACAAGTTCACCAGAAAGAAGCAAGCCGCCACAGAACTGCCTCTGAAGAAGACAGGGAGGCCCTTCCCGGAAGTCAGCTACCCTATTGGAAAAATTTTTAGTTTCCGGTAAAAAAAAATTATAAACCGGCTTATGAAACACTGTTTCCAGCATTATACTGGATCCAGTATGACATACCAGATCCAGTATGGCATACCAGTTCAAGTATGATACTTGATCCAATATGACATACCAGACACAGTATGACATACCAGATCCAGTACGACACACCAGAATACTGGATCCAGTATGACACACCGGATCCAATATGACATACCAGATCCAGTATGACATACCAGATCCAGTATGGCACACCGGATCCAGTATGATACCGGTACCATACTGAAAGCAGCATGATTCTAGAATATTCATTGCAAAATTGTACTAGATTAGGCATATTAATGCAGCGAAAGATTTAAGAAATCAACATAAATTTTTTCATTGAATTAAAAATGTAAGAAATTAAATAATTACTGGTTTCAGTATGATACCGGTACCATACTAAAACCAGCATGATTCTAGAATATTGATTACAGAATTGTACCAGATTAGGTACATTAATGCAGCAACAAATTTATCAAATACACGTACATAACTGATTGAATTAAAAATGCAAAAACGCAAATTAAGAAACAATTACTGGATCCAGTATAAAATACCGGTACCGCATACTGAAACCAGCATTATTCTAGAATATTGATTAAAGAATTGTAACAGATTAAGGTACATTAAAAGGCAGCATAATATTTATGAAATCAACGTAAATAAATCAATGAATTAAAAAAGCAAAAAATTAAATTAAAAAAGAAATAGTTTATTTGGTAATAAAAATATAATATTAAGTTGTCCTTCTTCTTTTCTTATTGACTTAGTCAAATCCATAATCTTATCAGAAAGCATTTTTCTGACAGTAGCTGTTGTTGAAAGTTCGAGAACTTCTTCCTTCTCTTTTCCTTGACATCATTCTGATAACCAGAATCGCAATCCATCTGAAATAGAAAAAAAAAAATAATAATAATAATGAGTCAAATATGTTATTTAATATCTGGAAGCATAAATTGCAGAATTTTAGACCGCTGCATTACAGCTCAACATGAACAGTGTAATAAAATGTTTATAATTTATGGGGCTACACAAAACTACTTAGTTCCCCATCTAGAAAAGTAGAGGACAGAAAATACTACCGCAGATACAGAATAGATGCTGAAATTATAACTAACTAGTAAATCTGCAGATCAGGGGCCTCAAAGTTAACTCTGCAAGTCGTTTTATATTTATATTTCTTACATAATATCTAATATCTATCTATATATAATTTTTTTCGGGGATTCCGGAAATATAAATATTGGGTGTGTTTTACATTTTAAATTTATTGTTATGAAAAGCTATTTTCGTCAAGGGGGCGGGGCCCCCTGAACCCTCAGTCGTCTGACTAATTTTGAATCCGCAAATTCGACATAACAATTAATAACTATTAAATTGAAAACGACTTCATGCAATGATGTTCTGGAGCCGTTTATTCTTGCAATTTTTTTTTTATAAATTGTTTTCATCAAGGGTGCTCTGCCTCCTGACCCCTTGGATTGGCAACTTAAAATGACTAATAATTTACTAGTGGTTTCTATAAAATGACAGCGATTTGTTTTCTATGAAAATTTTTACAAATGCTCAGATACTTTTGCTGCTGACTGTATGTAAACAGATGAAAAAAAATAAAATTACACTCACTTCTCTTGCTAGACAAATAAAAGAAAATAGGAAAAAATAAATCTAGAAAATAAGATAAATCACCAGTCATTAAATTGCATTTTAAAAAGTTGCACATGCAGATAACTTTCTTCAGTAGTAATTTAAAATACAAAAAGAATGCGTGTAAAAAATAAAAATGTGTATTAAAAAAAAAAAAAAAGAAAGAAACTGAACCTTGTTTTTTCTTTCTAAGTAATATATAAAATTTAAGACAGCGAGACTTTTATTTAGTTTGTTCTACACAAAGGCATGTGGCAATTGTGTCACATTCCTTAGAACTAGCTACTATATTAGTTTCTTAAAATATTTTTCACACAATTTGTCTTAATTTTATTTTTAATATGTAAATATATATATTTACTTCATGCGAGATGGGAAAAAAAAACTTTTTTAATTGGTTTAAATATACAAAAAAGAATAATAAAAAAATAAATGTCTGATTTCCCCCCCCCCCCCTTAAAAGTGAACAATAACTAATTTCGCCGATTGCCGTGGCTCATGTTATTCTATGAGAATTTTATATATATATATAATTATTCATTACATAATAATGTTTTTTTTTTTTTTTTTCGTTTTCACATTCGTCAAAATTTACAATCGTTAAATTTGTACTCATTTTCCAAAAATTATTATCGTTTTTAGTATTTCATTTTGCGCCCCCCCCCCCCCCCCAAAAAAAAAAAAAAAAAAAAAAAAAAGACTGTGAGAAATAGAGAAAAGAAAGAAAATTTGGATTTCTAAACTTACAATTACATTAAAAAAAAAAATAAAAAAATTGGAAAAATTTTTAATGATTGTAAATTTTTTGAATGTGAAAACAAAATTTTAAAAATACATTAGGTAATGAGTAATCATGAAATCAAACTTTCCCATGGAATAACATGAGCCACGGCTGTCGGCGAGATTAGGTATTGTCCCTCTAAAAAATATGAAGTTGCTAGCAATTGTTACTACTTTCATTTCCTAAAATTTATATTGAAAGTTTTATGTTTTATCTTAATTATAATATAATATCTTTGAAACTTGTGGGCAATGAAGAAAAAAAATCTTTTTCAATTGTTCTACTTTGTCTCAAACCAATATTCTCGTTGCCCTAAGAAAGGTACTTTTATTTATCCTCATACGAGAATATATATATATGTATATACTAGCAAGCTACGCCAGCTTCGCAGGTCACAATTTTTAAATGAATCACTATAATTAATGAATTCTCAAAACTGCATTAATTTTTATCATGCGATGAAAAAAGAGAAAAAAAAATCTGATCGGGGAAAAATGTCGCACCGGGTCCCCACTGACGTGCGATGCGCGCCAAAGAATGCATATATATGAGCGCCATGAGCGCGTGTATTCCTTCATTACCATTATATTTTCTCAAAATTCCATGTTATTACTCATAAACTTTCATTCTTAAAAAAAGAAATTAAAAAAAAAAAAAAAATCATTTAGCATCGGACACCGGGGAGAGCAATACTCACACCGGGTCCCCACTGCCTTCGGGAGAGCAGACCCATAAGCGCTGCGCACGCACGTGTATGGATATACGTGCGCTGTGCGCACATACTAGTTCACAACTCAAACTTTTATTGTTAAGAAAATAAAATAAAATAAAATCATTTATCATCGGGTAAAAACTCGCACCGGGCCCACACTGCCTTTGGCAGCGCAGAATCATGTGCGCTGCGCGTGCGAAGATGTACGTGCGCTGCGCGCACATATTCATTCTGAAGTCAAACTTTTATTTTTAAGAAAAGAAAATTAAAAAAATCATTTCTTACCGGGCCTCTACTGCCTTTGGCAGCCCAGACACATGCGCGCTGCGCGCGCACGTGGGAAGATATAGGTGCGCTGCGCGCACATATTCATTCTAAAATCAAACTTTTATTCTTAAGAAAAGAAAATTAAAAAAATCATTTCTCATCGGGTAAAAAGTCGAACCGGGTCCCCACTGCCTTCGGCAGTGCAGTCCCGTGCGTGCGCATAGGTTAAAGGATAAGCGCGCGCCTATTCCTTCCCCACTCTTCCAGAACCTCCTAATTAACCTACATGTACCAATTTTGAACGGTCTAACTCAATTAGCTGAGATGCAAAATTTTAAAATATTACATCGCCATCTGACGGTAGAATTATCTATAATCTACCGTTCAATTCTAAATCAACAAAGCTTTAAAATGATGTATTACTTATGAAATTATTTTAATTAGTAGCTGAGATACAAAAGAAAACCTTATCAGTGGGTCTATTCTGGCCTGTTCGCTTCGTTATATTCCTTCGGAATTCAACGATCTTCGGAATATAACGATAATTTGGTATTCTAGGCTGCTGCGATCGAAATTTTAGCGATATTTATCTTCGTTATTTTTCGAGAGCTATAACGCTGTTGATGAGTGGCTCTTGTACTCGTTGAGACAACCGCCTATTTAGTGTGATAAAGCTGTTTAAACTTTTTTTTTTTTTTTTTTTTTTTTTTTAAGAAATAGTTATGATTTTTGAAATAAGGAAACTTGATTAAAGAAATGTTAGCAATGTTTAAAATACATAGAATGTAAATAAAAATTAATCACTTTTTCTCACACATATCCAAATTTAAAAAAATGAAAAGGGAATAAAATACAAACTTTATTATTTTAAAATTACGAAAATTTCAACTGTAGTTGAGAACCTAGTTATTTATTTAATATTATTATAGATGTATATTTAAGTAATTGTTTCGGATGACTCTAAACGATTCCATGCATAATTTAATTTTTTTCATTTAATGTTTATTATTTAAATTTATGATTTAATTTAATATTTTGGGTATAGTAAATCTTCTAAACAATTTTAAAGCTTAATATTTTTTAAAAAGCAATGCATTATTCATCATATACATTTATGTAAAAAATTGAGAAACGCACTTTTTATATAAATTTAGAAATAATTTTCTAGAAATCAATCTACAGATTAAATCAAACTTCTATATACTTTTTTTTTTTTTGGGGTTAAACAGTTAAAAAGATATAAAAAAACAATTCACATTTAATTTAATAAAATCAAACAAATTTTATGATATTAATATAAAATAATCATTAAATATTTTTCATCATCTCAATAGACAATGACCTTATAAGTTTTAACTTCAAATATTTAAATAAAAATTTGTTTATAAATAGAGAAAAATATTTTTATGTTTTATTTACTAAATTAGAAAAAAAAAAAAAAAAAATATATATATATATATAACATGAAAACTTTCTTCTTTTAAAATTATAAAAATTTCAGCTGTAGTGAATCTAGTTTCTTTTTTCTTTTTATTAGCACTTTCCAACAAGGTTGAAAAGTGTTTATGACTTCGGTTTGTCTGTCTGTCTGTCTGTCCGCCGTCTAACTCCCGTAAATATATATGGAATTTCTTGGAACTGATATATGTTATTCAAGTTCACTATCGGACGTTTCCTATCGAAAATGGAGTTTATACCTCTACTAGTTTGTGTACAGGGACACCCGAAAGTATTTCAAAGCATTGTGTTCTATGAGAGGTATTTCTATAAACCATATTTTCATACCTTTACTGTAGACATATCTGAATGAAATTGAAATATGTTATTCAAGTTCACTATTGGATGTTTCCTGTATAAAATGGAGGAAATACCACCATCGGTTTATGTAAAGGGACACTCAAAAGTATTCCAAAGCATTGCATTCTATGAGAGATATTTCTATAATTCAAATTTTAATAACTTTACTTTCCACGAAGTTTTTGGAAATTGAAATATGTCATTCATATGCACTAAAGAATGCTTTGCACAGAATATAGCAAAATTAGCATTAGATTTACAGGGTGGCAAAAAAATATCCAGTTACATTAAGAGCTATTAATAAAAAAATTGCTAGAATTGTACTTTCGTTTATGTTAAGCGTTTTTAACACTTTCTAACATTTTTCTAAGTGTGAATATGATTTCAATTTTGTGTATCTGCCTGTCCATCTGTCTGTCTGTCTGTCCGAGCTCTAACACCCGTAAATATTTATGGAATTTCTTGAAACTGATATATGTTATTTAAGTTCACTATCGGACGTTCCCTATTGAAAATGGAGTTTATACCTCTACTGGTTTGTGCACAGGGACACCCGAAAATATTTCAAAGCATTGTGTTCTATGAGAGGTATTTCTATAAACCATACTTTCATACCTTTACTGTAGACATATCTGAATGAAATTGAAATATGTTGTTTATATGCACAAAAAAATGCTTTGCATAGAATATAGCATGATTAGCATTAGCTTTACACGGTGACACAAAAATATTCATTTATATTAAGAGCTATTTATAAAAATTTGTTAGAATTGTACTTTCGTTTACATTAAGCGTTTTTAAGACTTTCTAACACTTTTAAGTGTGAATATGATTTCAGTTTGTGTATCTGTCCATCTGTCTGTCTGTCTGCCCGCGCTCTAACTCCTGTAAATATTTATGGAATTTCTCGAAACTGATATATTTTATTGAAGTTCACTATCGGGTATTCCATATTGAAAATGGAGTGTATATCTCTTCTGGTTTGTGTACAGGGTCACCCAAAAGCATTCGAAAGCATTGTGTTCTATGAGTGTTATTTTTATAAATATTTTCCCTATAGAATATTCCCCATTTAAAATAACATTAATAGGTCCTGTATAACTAGTTTGTTTACAGGGACAAAAAAAAAAAAAAAAAAAACTGCCACTGCATTACGTTTTAGGACAGAATTTTTTGAAAGTTATATTTAAAAATCTTTCTACTGTAAAAATCATAAAAATATTGAAATGTATTGTTAATATTCTAAAATAATGTTTTATGTGGAATATGATATGATTAACTCTCTGATTTACAGGGCTACTAAAATATTCAGAGAGATCAAATCTGCAATTATAATCTAATGGCTGCATTTTCTTTTGCGTTAAACCTTTTTAACTCTTTCCAAAATGCCTAAGAGTAATTTTAATATCAATTAGTCTATCTCTATATTTTTCAGTCCTTCTATCTGTTGTGTGATAACGTAGGCAAAGAATATTAAAAGTTATTCGATACAACAATTACCTACAGTTGGAAAGTGTTACTAATTAATGCGTACTGCATGATTTTTCTTTCTTGTTTAATAATTATTTTGAATGATTCTAAACAATTGCATACTTTCATTTAATATTTTGGGCTTAGTAAATCTAAACAACTTTAAAGCTCAATATATTTTAGACAGCAATATATTATTCATATATTTATGTAAATAATTAAGAAACGTACTTTTCATATAAATATACAAATAATTTTAATTAATTTTGACTTCATTAATCAATGCCTAAATAAAAAAATAATTACAGCAGATCATTTCAAACTTGTTAAAATATTATTCAGAATATTCATATTTGAGAAAATCAAAATAATTGCAAGCAAAATAATACAGAAGTCTTTTATTAATTTGATTTTAAAAGAAAAAAATAAATTGTTTATTCTACTTAAGCCTACATTGTCGAAAGAAAAGAATTGTTCCATGCTGCATTCAATTCAAATTTAACTAATGTTATATAAATTTAAATAGGCTATAACTAAAAGTTCTACGATATACATATATATATATATATATATATATATATATATATATACATATATATATATGTATATATATATATATATATGTATATATATATATATATATATATGTATATATATATATATAAGAAAGAAATCTATTAAATATTACTTAACTCTTATCAAAAAAGTTGAATAGAAAACATATCCATCGAAGAACGATTGTTTATTTACATACAATTCTAAGCGAAGATGGCAGCTTGTCTCTGATTGGCTGAATCACAATTCCCAGTCTTCGGTGAGATGTTTATCGACATAGTTTTCTTTTCCCGTGCGTTCGCAAAATTTAAAGCATTAATTATCTGTTTTCTATTTTATCAATTTAATAAAAAAGAAAAAATGAATTAAAACCCTAATTATAAAACTTTTATGAACTTTCAATTTTGCATTACAGATATTGGCCAATATTGATAAAGAGTAACCTATAAAGAATAAACGGCGTCGTTGGCCAACGTTGGGTAATATTAGCTCTGGTAATGTATCTATGCTACTAGGGTTGTTCCAATTATATAAGGGCCTACCCTCTTCACTCACCGTCGTCGGAAGCCGAAGCTAATGCTATTCTATGGGAAATTTTTCTTTACAAATAACTTATTAACTAATACATATTTTTAAATTCTGTTTTCACATTCTGAAAATTCCCAGCTGTTAAATTGACGGACCTTTTTTAAAAAGTTATTTTTAAAAAAATTTATATTTTATTTTAAAGCTGCAAAATACGAATTTTCAATATGTGATTTTTCAAAATAAAATATTAAAGATCAAAATAAAATATTAAAGATTAAAAAAAATACATTTTTAGGAAAGGTCCGTTAATTTAACAGTTGGGAATTTTCTGAATGTGAAAACAGAATTTAAAAATATGTATTAGTTAAGTTATTTGTAAAGAAAATTTCCCCATAGAGTAACATTGGCTCGGGCTTCCGGCGACGGTAAGTGAAGAGGGCCTTTAACTTCGGTACATTTCATTTGATACTGGCAAGCATTAGCAAGCACAAACTTGTTCATTTTGGTACCTACCTTGCCATGATTGGAAAAAGCTTTTCTGGCAAATTAGCACATCTTACTGGCACATAGTATGCCATAGCTGCCATGTAGCCTAAGCTGCCTACATAGCATATTATCCTGGCAAGCAAGAACAAGAATATAGTAGCTTGTTAAGGTACATACCTCTCCATGCTTTAGAAAAAGCTTAAACAATAAATAAGCATAAAATGCTTGTACATTAGCCTGTCATGCTATTGCTGTGATAGCTAGCTAATATAGTATTCGATGCTGGCTAGCATTATAAAGCATATAATAGCATGAAAATCTAGCAGACATAGCAATATATAGCAATAACTAGCCTATTTTTGTTGCTGGTACTAGCATGAATTTTGACTTGGTATGTTAAAAATTTAGAAAAAATACTATCACAGCGCCACCTATAGAGCGATTTATCCCCAAATCTAAACAGCACCAGTTTATGTCAGGGTGGAACTAAATACCAAGTTTGGTTAAATTTCATTCATTGGTTCGTGAGATACAGTGGACACAAAATTCGTCATACACACAGACAGACATTTTCTAAAAATTATCAATTCATGTTCAGGACATCCCAAAACATGTAAATCCATCGAAAAACGGAGGTCGAAAATTTTCACGAATCCAATACTTTCTCTATATTACATACAGAAGAAAGTAAAAAAATACAGGTAAAATATTAAAGTATATACTACACTATTAAAGTATATATGTGTAATAGAATTTAAATTAGATTGCGCTAAATAGCTAGGCTTATCGGTCTCTCTCTCCCGGATCCATTTTAAGTTATTCCAAATAATGCACTTAACGGCTCTTTTCACTTACCGTCGCCGGAAGCCCCAGCCAATGTTATTCTATAGGGAAATTTTCTTTACAAATAACTTATTAACTAATACATATTTTAAAATTCTGTTTCCACATTCAGGAAATTCCCAATTGTAAAATTGTCGGACCTTTTTTAAAAATGTATTTTTATAATTTTTAATATTTCATTTTGAAATTGCAAAATGAAAAAAATTCACATATTGAAAATTCGTATTTTGCAGCTTTAAAATAAAATAGAAAAAAATAAAAAATATATTTTTTTAAAAAAGGTCCATCAATTTAACGGCTGGGAATTTTCAAAATGTGAAAACAGAATTTTAAAATATGTATTAGTTAATAATTTATTTGTAAAGAAAAAATTTCCCATAGAATAATATTAGCTTCGGCTTCCGGCGGCGGTGAGTTAAGCGGGCCCTTAATTAATACCTCTTAAATGCTTTCAGTATGCTTTCATACTAGTTTCAAAATTTCCAGCCTTTTTTTACTTTCTTCTCTATGTAATATAGAGAAAGTATTGGATTCGTGAAAATTTTCGACATCCGTTTTTTGATGGATTCACACGTTTTGGGATGTCCTGAACACGAATTGATAGTTTTTAGAAAAGGTCTGTATGTCTGTGTCTGTCACGAATTTTGTGTCCACTGTATCTCACTAACCAATGAATGAAATTCAACCAAACTTAGTATTTAGTTGCACCCTGACATAAACTGGTGCTGATTAGATTCGGGGATCAATCGCTCAACAGGTGACGCTGTGATCGCTTTTTGTAAACTTTTAACTTGGCAGTATAGGACAAAATTTCCTATAAATGTCATAATGAGAGTTATTTTAAACTTTTGATTGTAAAATTAATATGAATTAATGATAATAGGAATAGTTAACTAGGAAAAAAAAATTGTGCATGTGGGGGCATCGATTCCCCCCCCGGGGGGAAGTCCCGCCCGGGGGGGAGGGGGTAAATTTTCACCATTGGTATCTTTCGAAAGGTCTCGTCAATACCATTAAAACGAAAGGTTGAACTATAAATCTGTGATAATTTAAAACAAAGTTATCGATTTTTTTAACTTTTAACGGGGGAAAAAAATCGTAATTTTTACACACAGAAAAATAAATTGGTCACAGTGACCTGGCAAAATGCTCAAGTGACAATACAGAATTGACTAACCAAAATAGCTGACTAGCCAAAAAGTGTACTTGCTGAACTAGTCTCCAAAACTGAAAAGTGTACTTGCTGAACTAGTCACCAAAACTGAAAAGTGTACTTGCTGAACTAGTCTCCAAAACTAAAAAGTGTACTTGCTGAACTAGTCACCAAAACACTACTCCAGACTAGGAAGGTTAATATTATCAGACAAAGAAGGCTAGTCGACAATCATAATTATCTGACCAGGAAGGTTAGTCAACAACCGCAGTTTCAAAGACAAGGCATGTTAGTCAGAATCTACACTTGATTAAGAAAGTTAGTCAACAGATCTCAGGTATCTGACTAAGAAAGGTAGTCAATTTTCAAAGAATATTTGAAGAGGCAGGATAGTCAAGATTATTTGCCTGACTAACCTGTCTGGTAATATCTGAAGAGGAAAACGAGTCTCTATTTGATTAAGCTGCCTCATAATATTTGTGGAGGAAGATTAGTTAGGAAAAAAAAAACAATGACTATCATGTCTCATAATATTTGAGATAGATTCATACTTGCCAACATATCAGTTTTAAAAATCAGTAGATTTTATCGGGAAAAAAAAAAAAAAAAAAAAAAAAACAGTAGAGATTTTGTAAATTGACATTTTTAACGATAGAGACTGAATTTATATAAATATATAGCAGACAAAAAGAAAAATATATTTATATTTACAAAATATTTTCCATAAATAAAAATTTTCTTTAAATAAAAATCACTCATCTTTCAAACGAAAACAAATAAAATATTGAGATTATGTGTATTAAAGAATTAATTTCAAATCCTAAAAATTAGGGAAAAAAAATATTGTCTATGATATTTACTTAAACACAAATTTTTACATTTATAGCACATTTTGCTTCATTAAGAAAATAACAATTAAATTGTTATTCATAGAATTGTTAAACTAAATTTTCACTGCATTTAGAAATTAAAATGTTCTCCAGATTTTTATAAGATAATGAGGATCAAAATTCAGTTTTTAATTATCTTATCTGACTGAAAATACACTCACAATGACTATGTAAATATACTATTTAATTACAAAGCATTATTTACAAATCTGGTGTGAAAAACCACACGACTTCCATTACCCACTATTTCACGAATTATATGCATTTTTGCTTTCATTACCCCACTACCGTAGGTAATGGAAGTATTGTATTCGGTCCAAAAATTCAATGTCGAGTTTTCGCTTGATTTACACGTTTTAAGGTCTCCTGAGTCCAAATCAGTAGTTTTTGGCAATAGTGTGTATGTGTGTGTATGTATGTATGTACGAACGAAATCTTCTGGTTATGATATCTCCTAAACTAATAGAGATAAAACTACGAAACTTCAGCATTGAGGCAGGTCTGGTGTACAGATGAAGTTCTGGTGTACAGGCGCCCTGTATAAATAGCTTAATTTCAGGTCTCGCAA
This sequence comes from Salticus scenicus, assembly GCA_963930645.1. Taxonomy (NCBI): domain Eukaryota; kingdom Metazoa; phylum Arthropoda; class Arachnida; order Araneae; family Salticidae; genus Salticus; species Salticus scenicus. Next base: position 289,045,892 of record OZ005657.1, on the reverse strand, counting down.
GTCGTGCCTTTAAAAACGGCTGTACGGATTATTTTCTAACTCGCTATAGTAACTCACTTTTAAATATGCTTTTGTATGTAATTATTGTTTTCCGTTCAATAATTGAGTACGCCAAGTTTTGGTAAAAGTTAGTATCTCAAAAACGGCTCTAAAGATTTTCTTGAAAATTGTTGCATAAATCCATTTTAGATATCCTTTCTCATGTATTAAGTGTTGTTACAGGAAAAATAACAGTCATCCTGATAAGGTAGGTCAGTTTTAGATCTCGGAAATTGGTGTTTGAAAAATAACTCCCCCCCCCCCCCCTTATTTTTTAATTCGCTGTATAAATTCTGTTTTACATGTTTACATATGTATATATATATATATATATATATATATATATATATATATATATATATATATATATATATATTTATACATACATGCATGCGCACACACATACACGCACACATATATATATTAGCTTTCATTATAGGAAATTTGTTTGGTGTCTACTTCGTTAGGTCAATTTTACGTGTTCGCTGACCACATTATTTCTAAAAAATGCATATAATACGTGTAATAGTGGGGAATGGAAGCCGTGCGGTTGTTTCACACCAGACTTTTTTTTTTTTGAGAAAATTGTGTTAAAATGGCGAGTTTGAAAAAAATCCGTAAAGATGTTTTTAAAGGAACGCGCTTGCGAGACCTGAAATTGAGTTATTTATACAGGACGCCTATCGATTTTCCTGAACTAACCAACTATATCACTCGAAAGGACTTCTAATAGAATGTTTATATAGCAAATTTGAAGAAAATCGTTAGAGCCGGTTTTGAGATACGGACTTACGGTCCCACTTCTGGTTTCTGATGTCCCACTTCCGGTTTTTCAATTTTTATCAACATTTGGAAAATGCATCTGTACACTAGACCTGTCTTAATTCTGAAGTTTTGTAGTTCTATCTTTATTTGTTTCGGAGATATGATAGCCTGGAGATTCCACACACACACACACACTTACCAATTGCCAAAATCACTTTTTTCGACTCAGGGGACCTTAAAACGTGTAAATCAGGTGAAATCTCGATATCGAATTTTTGGACCGAATACAATACTTCCAGAGCTGCCAACCTAATCCGGCAAATTGTTAGTACCGCCCCTTTTTCTACACCACTTAATTTTTAAAGCAATTTTCTTCAAATGTATTTACGATGAATTAAGAAGAAAAAACTCTAAGAAATGACTGGTGTAGAAAAAGGGGCGGTACTAACAATTTGCCGGATTAGGTTGTCAGCTCTGTACTTCCATTACTTACGGTAGTAGGGTGATGGAAGTAAAAAATCTAAAAATTTAAGTTTGTTTTGAGTTAATTAAAATCAATATTGTAATTTTTACACATACATTTAATAAGCCTCATTTCCTTATTATATGTATTCTCTGTATATTTTGCTCTATATATTTTCCAGTAAAATTGCTCAATTTTACATTTTTTCTTGTAAGTTCCTAAAAACAGCAGACCAGTAGAAATAGCTAAAAAACGGTAGTCTACTGGTAAAAACAGTGGAGTTGGCAAGTAAGCAGATTAATCAAAATTTTAATTGGTTAAAATCCTTCATATTTTATGAAGAATAAGAGATTCGTGCTTGTTTGCAGGGGTTTTTGTAAAAGCATTGTTATTAGTCTTAACCTCTTTACTTTTGTAATTGTTTAATCTTTTCTCCCCTTTAAGGTGTTCAACCTTGAAAATATATTTAAAGAACTTTTCTGGAAAATATTACTTGTCTATCAATTAAAAAATATATATATACTCATAGCTGCCAACTTCTTCAAATTATTCCGGAATGTTGTTAACATTCGCCCTTTTCTTCATACCATAATCTTTCTAGAATAATCTTCTTTAGCATGTAATTACAATTAAATATGAAGAAAATTACTATATAAAGAATATGATTTGAAAAAAGGGCATTACTAACAACATTCCGGAATCAATTAAAAAAAGTTAGCAGCTATGAATACTGGAAATTTAACAAACCACTGAAACAAAGAATTCGCTAGTTTAAACATTCTTCCCTACATTTATTTATTATTAACGCAAGCATTTATCCAACACCTTCTTATCAAGACCTTCCAAATGGATTGTGGCGCCACATGATTTAGTCCATTACTTATGCACATCCTCATATATGGATTTAGAATTATTTTTAGAATTTATTATATTTAGAATTTATTTTTTTTTTCTCCTCGGTGCTTTCGTTTTATACGCTGTGGTTACAAAAATAAATATAAACCTTTTTTTTTTTTTAAGTTCCTTTTTTTAATATTACCCATTTCATTCCCATTTTTTTCCCTCCATAATACAATAAATCTTATATTTAGTCATAAATTTATTTCAAAGGTAATATATATATATATATAATATATATATATATATATATATATATATTTTTTTTTTTTTAAATAGGAGTAATAGCAGAGTACGAATTAATATAGCTTATAAAGCAACTGAGCGGTGTTTATTTATGTTTAATATAACCACTGATGCCATTAATAATCACAACTTTTCAATAAATAAAAATATGAAAATTTTGGGAAACATACATGTTGTAATTAGTTAAAATACAAATTATAAACATTAAAAAATAAAATAAAAAATGTTTCAAACACTTAATTTACTTAACCCTTTACATACCAAATCACCTTATTTTTGGAAAAATAGTTTGAAACTTTTTTATTATATTTCTTTTCTGAAAGAGAAACATCTCATATTAAATTTAGCTTCCTTTTGCTTAACAATAGAGAAAGTTTAAATTATAGGGACTTTGAAGTTCCAATGAAAGCCTGTAGTAAATTTAGGCTATATTGAGGAATTTTTTTGGTTGGACTTTAAAGACCCCGTGGGATACAAAGGGTTAAGCCACCTGAATATATGCATATATTTTTTAAATAATGGATTTTTTCACCAAATTAAAATTATAAACAGGTACGACGATACAATGTATTGATATAGACAATATTAACGATATATAAGGTATAGAAGTTACAATGTACTAAATTATAAATAACATCAAACTCCAAATTTCCGGTTATTTAAAGTTTTAAAATCATAAATATTAATGATACACCTTTTTTTTTTTTTTTTTTTTTTTTTTTAAGGTGAGGGTGGACATAGAATTTGCATTAAAAACACCTTTTACCGTATATAATAAAAAAAAAAATTTCCTTTAATCATCTCTGTAAATTTTATGCACAGATAAATTTTAATATATAGCAATAATTTACAAGTATTTGATCATCCAAAATAACTCTCACTTACCTGATAACATACTTTCAACATTCTTTATACCAACATTTTAAATAAGATTTTAAATCTCAAGATTTTAAATAGATTTATTTGCTTATTTAAATAAGAAACTAAGTAATTAAAATAAGACATAAAAGACAAAAATCAAGAAAAAAATAATTTTATTGAAAATTATAAATATGTTTCATATACATAAAGAAGATTTTTCTATCATTTGCATAAAAATTAATCATAATAATAATATAAAAGCACAAATATCATTAGGTTTAAAACGTAATTTTTTTGCGTTGGCTTTTGCAATACTTCTCAAATTTTTTTAGTCATTATTTGAGAACTTTTTCCAACATAATTATTTACAAATCTAAATAGCTCTTAAACAAAAACGAAATATTTCCACAGGACTTTGTCTTCATGTACTTGGCTTTAATAGATATGATGGCAAATCACTGAAAATCGTAGGAATAGCACCATCTTTAACAATTGGTTTATTTCTTGGGACTTGATATAACTTTTCTTCTTTTTCATTAAAATATGTTACTGTTTGTATAATTTCACCAGGTTTAAAATGGAGCTCGCAAACCTTAAAATGAAAAAAAAAAAAAAAAAAAAGGTCATTAGGATGTCGCTAAGAAGTACGTTATATGAGGTGTAAATTTCACCTCATTGCATAGGTTGCATTTAGTTAGGAAGTTGCATATATCAAAACCTTTCTTAATCTTAATCTATGCATAAATTATTATATACTCGTTTATAAATTTTTATGTGAAAACAGGGAACTTTGGAATCACCTAGGAGAGGCCTTCACCCTGCAGTGAATTGATAATGGCTGAAATTGATAATGATGATACATATATATATTGTCATATTTCACTTACTTTATAATTCGTATGATTACTTTGGGTATGATTCGTATTCGTATGATTACTTACTACTTGATTACGCACGCACAAGCTTTTTTTTTTTTTTAATCGATCTGGTTTTATAGATTTTTTTTTAAATGAATATATTGCTGTTAGTACACTATTGTTAAACATATTTGGAAGCTGACAACCGTATTATAAATGCTATTTATATAATTTATGTATGTTCAAACAAATACGAAACGTCCAATACAGTACAGTCTATGGAAGGAATTTCTTTAAAGTGCCTTTTAACATATTTCCAGGGGTGCAGAATATGTCCGAACGCGCGAACGATGTTCGGGGGAAATTTTGAATATTTATTTTTTTAAAATAAAAATGAAAACGGAAATAAAAAAAATTTGGTGTGAAACAACCACACGACTTCCATTATCCACTATTACACGTGTTATATGCACTTTTTAGAGTTAATGTGATCAGAAGACATAGAATTGACCTAATGAAATAGACACCTAAAAATTTTCCAGTAAGAGAAAGTTAATACAGCATAAAGACATATAAAACAGAGTTTACATAGCGAGTTTAAAAAAAGAAGAAGAAAAAAGGTGGGGGGTAGTTTGTTTTAATTATTATTTTACTTTTTGAAACACCAGTTTCCATGATCTAAAACAGATCTAACTGATCAGGATGACTATTAATTGTCCTGTAATAACCACGTAAAGCATGAGAAAGGATACCTAAAATGGGTTTATGTAACAATTTTCAAGAAAATCGTTAGAGCCATTTTTGAGATAGCGACTTGGCATGTTCAGTTGTTGACCGGAAAACAACAATTACATACAAAAGTATATTTAAAAGAGGGTTAATATTGCAACTTTGAAAAAAATACATACAGTCGTTTTGGAAGGAACGCACTTGCGAAACCTGAAGGTCGCACTTGCGACCTTCATACAGGACGCCTATCAATTGTCCTGAACTAACCAACTATATCATTCGAAAGGACATCTAATAGAGTGTTTATACAGTAACTTTGAAGAAAATCGTTTGAGTCGTTTTTGAGATACGGGTTTACGAACTCACTTCCGGTTTCCAGTGCGAATGAACGCACTTGCGAAACCTGAAGGTCGCACTTACGACCTTCATACAGGACGCCTATCAATTGTCCTGAACTAACCAACTATATCATTCGAAAGGACATGTAATAGAGTGTTTATACAGTAACTTTGAAGAAAATCGTTGGAGTCGTTTTTGAGATACGGGTTTACGAACTCACTTCCGGTTTCGGATATCCCACTTCCTATTTTTCTAATTTTCACCAAACTTAAAAATTCATATGTTCACCAGACCTGTCTCAATTTTGAAGTTTCGTGATTCTATTTTTATTAGTTTAGGAGATATCGTAGTCAGAGGACATCGCCAAAAAACACATTTTTGGACTCAGGGGACCTTAAAGCATGTAAATCAGGTGAAATCTTGATATCGATTTTTTGGACCGAATACAATACTTCCATTACCTACGGCAGTCGGGTAATGGAATAAAAATATACTGAAAAAACAAAATTTCTAATATTAAACAACAAATTGGCAGCTGTTTTCTTCTGTTACAAGTGTATTTTTTTTTTGAAATACCTATTACTTACATCCCCTGCCCCCCCCCACCCCTAAAGTGAAGTGTTTGAAGTTTGGTGATATATATTTAGTGATTCATTCAAGCTAGAGAAAATACCAAATCTCCAACTCTTTTTTTTTTTTTTTTTTTTTAATTGACTAAAAAATGCTACAAGAATAATAATCCAGTTCACATAAATAAACAAACACTTTAATGACCGCGGATGGGAAAAATTACGTATTTGTTTACTTTAGCCGATAAGAAAGGGGGGGGGGGGAGAAGGGAAGATGGAAATAGGAAAAACATTTTTTATTTTTTTTTTTCATAGTTTTGAGTCTGATTCAGTTTCGATTGTGCAATCAATTGCCCCCCCCCCCCCGTTCCTCGCAACCAAATTCCGCGCGTACACACGCAAAATAATAATAATATTAAGAATAATAAATAAAACAGAAGAACGAAAGAAAAAGCACTTGAGCAGTTAGCTGTGAGTGATAAAACATAAATTTTTGAATGAGTTGGTTCTTTTTGTGTCTTAAATTTTAGTTTTCACATAAGAATTTTAACACTTAGTTAAAACTTCTGTTGTTCTTTTATGGATGTTTATAGAAGCCCAATCATTTCATATTAATTGTTATTAATCTAAACTTATGCTTAATCTTTTTTATATTATTTTTTCAATTTAAAATTATTTTGCATTACAGTTAGACACATACTATTCTTTAGTTTTTTTTTTTTTTTTTGTATTCAATAGAAGAAAGCATTGGATTCGTAAACATTTTCGATTTTCGGTTTTTGATGGATTTACGCGTTTTGAGAGCTCGAGAACATGTTTTGACAATAGAAAATGTTTGTATGTGACAAAAAGTTTTGTGGCGACTGTATCTCAGGAACTACTGCACAGAATTGCATATAAATTAATATACGGATGCACCTTGACATAAATTAGTGTCTATCAACTTTTGGTGCTAATCGCTCAAGAAGCTGCTATACAGCTATTTTTACAAATTAAGGGTTATATCTCAGGTTCTAATGCGTATAATTGAACAATATTTAATGTATAAAAAGGCCATTAAGAGACGTAATGTTTATTAAATTGGGTGTATATAGGCGATATGTGGCGCTGTTATACTGCAATTTTCCCCGTGATCATCTGTACGGTAAAAATTTACTTCCGTTGAACCTTTAGACTACCTCTGTGATATGAAAATCGTCTGCATTAATAATAGATAAAAATAAAAATAAAAAATAATTTCCATTGCATGATTTTATATAGGAAAAGGTAGAAGAAAGTTAGTTTTGCGGTGGCATCAACGTGACATTTTTTTTTCTTCTTTTTTTCTCCCCGGGAGAAAAAAGGCAGGCTTGAAACTCTTATACTTTTTTTTTTTTTTTTGTAATGATACATATCAACAAATGTCTGATAGCTGCTGATTCTGTCATTCAGCTTTTGAGCACTATTTTCTCAGACTATATGACTCGTTTTGTCGAAGGTTAAAATCATTTTGTATCTTTATAGTAATTTGTCTCATTTTTATAGCATATAACTTATATTTTTTCAGTTTGTTCAGTGAAACAAATAACATGAAATTAAGTACATATTTTTAACAAGATACCTTTGTTTATAACGAATACTTAATAGTATCTAATAATTTAAACTCATATTATTTTTGATTAAATTTATTCTAAAGGAAAATATATATATATATGATATCAAAATTTTAATAACTAAAAATATCAACCTTTAAAAAACAATCATCAATCATTTGAATGAAACAAGTAACATGAAGTTAAATCTATTTATATTTTAACTAAGACATCTATTATTTATCGCTAATAATTAATATTGTACACAAGAACAATTTAAAAATTGAGAAAAGAATATAGTATGTGATATTAAATTCATATCATTTTTGCTCAGATTTGTTCTGAAAAAATTGTCATCAAACATTTAATAATAAATGAAGACATTTCTTATTACATGCAATTATCAACCATTTCCCAAAAATATTTAAATTATAAAGATATATTTATTTATTTAGAACTGGAAATAAAATAAAATAAATAAATAAAAAATAGAACAAATAACAGATAAACGAGGAACCTTTTAATTTTCTTAATTCAACTCATTAAAAATTTTAAATATAAAAAAGTATGAATATTATTCTTGTTCGGAGATAAGATAGATAAAATGCAGCAAAAGATAATTTAAAAACATACCTTAGAATTCGGAGTTATTCAAAATCCTTATAAATAGCATTTTTCCATATCTTTTTTGAATTTTTATCTCTTGGAATCCAAATACCTTCTGAACCACCTTTAAGGGAAAATAAAGCGTTACTATTCTGTGTATAAAAAATATAAATATGAGCTTAATGTTAAAAATATATGTAAAAAACTATAGTTCAGACACATTAAAATACTTATTTTTATAATACAACGATACGCAAAACTAAGATTTATAATAACGTATTTTAAAATTTATACGTTTTAAACAACTTTATAAATTAAAACAAATTCTAAATACCATTGATATTGTTAGAAGATTGCTAAAGCTTAGAATTTTACAATTTACTATTCTAACAAAGCTTTACAATAAATATATATATATATATATACACACACAATAAATAAAGTATTTAGCACTTACTTTTGACCGTAAACTCGATTCGCAGATAATTAAAATCTCTCGGTCTATTTCTAAAATAAAAATTATCACAAATATGGAAATGGAACCGAAACAACATCAACGGATCCACGATTTCAGACTTCTAAGTATTTGGATTTCGAATTCTGCGATTGCATTATCCCGCCAAATTTGATAGGTTAAATTATTCGATTTCGGTTGACTAACCCAAGTTGTCAGAAGGAGACAAAAATAAATAAAACAAAATAAACAAAAAAATAAAAAATAAAAAAATAATAATGCTGAGCTTTTGGACTAGCCAAACAAATTTTTCTTAGTCAATTGACAAAACGGGAACAATTTATTTTTATTCTCTCATCTGACTAACCGGTCAAATTTGAGGAAAATGAAAACTGTACCTGGGAAATTAGTCATCTGACAAGTTTTAGAGGCAAAACGGATCATCAGACGAAACACATTAAAGATACATGGTAAAATAAAACGATTTTTGTGTCTCATGACTAAATGGGATTGTCAGGTAGTGGTTTGATTGTTTAAAATGTTGCGTAATTTTGTGCAAATTTGTCAATATACTAGGAAAACGTGTACTATGACAAAGATAACACGTTTCTTGACAAGTTTCGATTTTCCATTTTTCTGTGTGTATTTAATATTATTTTTTAACGAAATTTAACCAAACTTGGTATTTAGTTGACATAAACTGGTGCTGATTTGATTTGGGGATAAATCGCTCAACAGGTGGCACTGTGACAGTATTTTTTCTAAATTTTTAACATGGCACTATAGGACAAAATTTCGTATAAATGTACATAATGAGAGTTATTCTTAACTTATGATTGTAAAATTAATATGAATTAATAATAATATTAGTAGTTAACTAGGAAAAAAAATGGTGTCAATTTTCAAGAAGGGTATCTTTCGAAAGGTCTCGTCAGTACCTTTAAAACGAATGGTTGAACTATAAATAGGTGATAATCTAAAGCAAAGTTATCGATTTTTCTTACTTTTAACGAAAAAAATAACTTTAAAAAGCTTAAAAAAAAAAAGAAATTACGATTTTTTTTCTGTCTTTTCAAAAATTGTTACTGAGTGAATTTGTATAGGAAAATATAGAAGAAAGTCTTGTGGGGGCCGCAACATACTAGTTTATACTGGTTTAAAAATTTCCAGCATATTTTCATACTGTTTTCAAAATTTCCCTAATGTTTGAAAACTGGTATCAAAATTTCCAGTATGTTTTTATACCGGTTCCAAAATTTCTAGTATGATTCCATACTGGTTTTGAAATTTCCAGTATGGTTTCATACAGGCTTCAAAATTTCTAGTATGATTCCATACTAGTTTTGAAATTTCCAGTATGATTCCATTACTGGTTTTGATATTTCCAGTATAGTTTTATGCTGGATTTTAAATTTCCAGTATGCTTTTACTGGTTCCGGTATAATTTTTACTGGTTCCGGTATAATTTTTACTGGTTCTAGTATTATTTTGATACTGGTATTATGAAATTTTTCCAATAAGGTAAGGCGAATTTTCGAGATGCAAAGTAAGATTTTCTATGTTTTAATTATGATTAGTGCTTCTCGTGAATTGTATAATAAGAAAAAAAGAATATTCTATATACTTCTTATCTTTTTGTTTAACGGTTTTAAATTACATATTGTATCTTCCAAATATTGTTTATTACTAATATATGCAAAAATCTGTTTCGTATATAGTTTGTTGTTTGCATGGCCTCAAGTCAAAGTTCTTCTGGAAGATTAGCAGAATTAAGTAAAGTTCTCATTCCATCAAACAACATTCTATTAAGTCGTTTTGCTGCACCATTTGATTGAGGCTAATATATATTTGATCTTTCATGTTTTATACCTAATGATTCTAATAATTTTTGTACGGGACAACAATCCTCTATTCCATTGTCGCTTCTGATAGCTTTATCTTTTTATTAGTTTGACGTTCAACAAATTGGATAAAATTTTTGAGTTTCTCACAAACTTCAATTTTACTTCGCATTGGATAGCAAAAGGTTGTTGTTCTACTGTAGTAATCAAGAAAAGTTAAAACATAGCGATAGCCATGCTTTGAAAGATAAGGAGCAGGGCCCAAAATATCTGTGTGAATTAATTCTAAAATGTCTTTTGAACGGACACTTTTAAGCTTTGGGTAGGGTTATCTTGTATTTTTCCCCATTATGCAAGCCTCACAGCAGACCTCTTCCCCTTTCAATCTTACTTGTGGTTCTACTAGGTTGTTATTGAACATTTTCTTGATAGTTTGTATATTACAGTGAGCAAGTCTTTCGTACTAAATCATAATGTCGATAGTATCTATAGCAAAAGCTTGTTTAAATATTTGCTTTTTAGACTTTGGTGTAATCTTTCTAGATAAACATTCAGTTTGTGTAGATTGATTGTAAGTTGCTTCCTTATTAGTGCTATTTTCTAAAGTATCTTGTGTTTGTACTTTTAAAACATTAGGTTGGTTATGAGTAGGTAAACCCTGTATAACATAAAAGTTATTTTTCATTTTAGCAGACCACAAATAGTTCCAATTAGGATAAAAAATTTTGAATCCTTTATCAAGTTTAGCATAAAATCCTGCCTTATCCATTCGACTCATACTAATTAAATTCCTCTTAATTGTTGGGACATATAGACAATCATAAGTATAATTCCTCTTATGGTTGGACCATCTTTAGTTTTAAACTGCACAATTCCTATACCTTTAACTAGATGAGATGTGGTTCCCATTTCTATCATTGAACCTTTTGGAGAAGGTTTTAGGTATGTGAAAAATTCTCGATTTTGACAAATATGTGCAGTCGACGTACTATCTAATGACCATTCTCTAGTTGGTAATAAATTTTCACTTTCAAAACATTCTGAAATAAACTCAGTTACAAAAAAGGATGCTTTTAAATTATACTAACAAGGGAAGTGTGAATCAGTAAAATTGCTATTCAAACGAAACCAAGCGTAAATTAAAAAACATCGTCAAAAACATTGGGTACAATACGAATTTGCTGCAACCACTCCCATGGGGGTGAGATGTGACCCCCTAATAGTTTTAGTTATGTCTGTAAAAGTCAACAAAACACGCACCAAAGCGAGAACGGATGGCGTAGTGGTAGTGTGCTTGACTTATAATGCGGAGGTTCTGCGATCGAATCTCCGCAAGGGCGTTTTGTATTTTAGTTTTTTATTTCAACTGAAATATTTATTTTTTACACATTTTTAATTAAATTAAATTATTATTTTAAGAGAAAATATTAATTACATTTAAAATGTTCTTTTTTTTCAGCGCGGACAGTTTAATATTTTTGTAATTTTTAACCAATTTATTTATTTATTTATTTGTTAAATTTAAAGAAATTAATAATTTAACGGAAAATACTTTTATATTAAATTTAGATAAGATTTTTTTTTTTTTTTTTTTCATGATTACATTCAGATAAAATTTTGTCAATGATTATGTTTTATGTAAATTTTTAATTACTATTTTTTAACGACGACATTAATAGCAAGAGTTAATCGTCTGCTCTCAATTCTACTATTTATTCATGCAATCTTTTGCATAAAAATCCTGAATGAACAACAGCTGTTGTTTAACTATTCGACGTCGCATTTAACTTTTATTTCAAATATATCATTAAACAAATATGAAATTGGTTGTTGTCGGAAGAACTGATAATAATATTGAACACAATGACAAATTTTCTCAAAATGATTTTACTGATTTATAATTAGTTTACACCTCAAAAAATTCAAAATCTAGGTAAATGAATTTTAAAAATCTAGTAATCTCGACGAAAAGCCAGATATTTATCAAAATGTTCGTGATGAATAATAATTGATAGTGAAAAAAATTGTAATTCAAATAATTGTGATCAATCTTTTTATATTTCTTGTTCTAATTGTGGAAAACACTTAAGTTTTCATGATTTTTCTACTTTTAATCATAATTGTTATAAATTAAAAAGAATATTCGTAGCTTTCAACATGATTTTCTTTTTTATAAATCAAAAAATAAAAATATATCTTTCTTAAATTCATGGTCAATACTTTATTAATTGGAATACTCACAAAAAAAAAAAAAAAAAAAAATCTTCTTAATGTAATAAATATTTTCTCTTAAAATAATGATTTAATTTAATTAAAAATGTAAAAAATAAATATTTCTGTAGAATTAAAAAACTAAAACACAAAATGCCGTTTTGGGGATTCGATCCCAGGACCTCCGCATCAGAAGTCAAACACGCTACCACAATGCCATCCGTTCTTACTCTGCTAAGTGATTTGTTGGCTTTTATAGACATAACTAAAACTATTAGGGGGTCATATCTCGCCCCCATGGGAGTGGTTGCAGCAAAATTGTACTGTACCCAATGTTTCAGACCATGCTCTTTAATTTAAGCTTGGTTTGGTTTCAATAGCAATTTTACTCATTCATACTTTCCTTTTAAGCGACAAAAAAAAAAAAAAAAAGCCGCACATGGATAATTTTCTTTTCGCCTTCTACAACAACAATTTTATCGTTTAAGAAGCAAATTTTCGAACAGATTTTATTATGTTGTCCTCCACATACACTTTAACTTTGAGTCCAAATTAAAAAAAAAAAAAAAAAAAAAAAATGCAATTATCAGGAAAATTGTAATTTTAGAAATTATTTAAAAAATGGTAAGAATGAGGCAGTTAACGAAGCCACAAAACGTATAATTTTTTCAATGAAAATCAAAAAAACATTTTAATATATGAGATGGCAACATAATTAAATGTTAACGAAATATTGGTAAAAGGGTTTTTAGCAAGATATAAAATTTTTTGGCCGTTTAAACTGGAAATTTTGCTTTAGGCGGCCATGTTGCTCATCCAAGCGAGATGACCGTAAGTTAAAAAGCCGTTGCTTATAAAATCGGTTTGTATTACATTTTGAACATAAAAGAGATTCACAAAAAGTGTTTAGCAGCATAATTTCTTTAACTACAGTACAGCAACTATTAATCAAAGCAGGTTTAAATGACAGAAAATTTGAAAAAATTCCATTCCTAGTGAAGAGAAATGGGAAAGCAAGACTTCAGCAGGCTAAAAAATTAAAAAAAAAAATGATTAGTTAATTATTGGGCTGAACTGGTTCTCTTTGAAGAGTCAAGTTTAACTTATTTCGGGCTAAAGAAAACAAGCAGATCTGACTACGAAAATATGACCGACTTAATGAAAATCGCACTTTTAAAACAGTGACACATTCTCTGCACATTGTGGTACGAAGGTGCATAACTTTTCAAACAGTCGGGCAAATTTTTATGCTCAAGGGATCAATTAACTCGAAATAAAACACATTCTTCATAAAAGTGGTGCCTGACCGACTATTTTGCAGGTATCTTAGACACTTCAGCAAACAGCATTTCAAGATGACAATGCACCTTACTACACGGCGTCTGTGGTAAGTTTATTCGCTTCAAATTGTCAAAATTTCTTATCCATTCTCATGAAAACCTATAATTCTGTAAATAATCATAACTTTTTTCACTTTAAGTTTAATCCCACAAAGATATAGTAGAATTTCTTCTTTACTAGACATGTAAATAGTTCTAATCGTGATCCGCTGAAAAATGTTTCGTCTGTAAAAAGACGGGAGAGGGGAGAGGATTCGAAATTTGCAGCCTATAACTTAGCCAGAACTAGAAAAAATTATTTGTGATATTTAGCACATTGAAATTGCTGAGATTTATATTAAAACACTGAATAAAACTATGCCTTTTGCGCATTAAAACAGTAATTCCACATAAAGATGGAATTAATTCAATGCAGAATACATATTTTTAATAAAAATTTCCTTAGATCTAACAAATGAATAGTTTATTTCATATATTAAAATATAAGTTGTTTATTTTATATAATAAATCATAACAGAATACAAAGTGTATGGTTATTGCATTATGTTCAAAAAGAAAATTTTATGCAGATTTTTAAAAAGTACTTCGTAGAGTGCAATAAAGCGAATTATTAAATCCAAAATGTACATAGGTATCATTTCATCCTTTGGTATTATGCAAACAAGACAGTTTTATTTGTTTCAAACATTAATTTTAAAGTTAGGGTAGGTGGGGGGAATTGGTGCCTGGGGGTAATTGGGTACTACTTTTTTCAAAGTTTTTTATAGGAGTGACCCCATTTTTTTCAACAATTTCAAATATACACACTAATAGGTATGGTCATATTCCATAGCTCATATTTTTTTCAATGTTGTTCTGTAATACCCTGACTAGTAAAAAAAAAATCTCAGATGCACCTATCATGCTACAGTTTTTGAAGTGTCTAACAAACTTTGTCCGTCCAAGCTTTAAAATAATGTTGATTTTTTAACTTTAACACAATATTTAAATTTTACCTATTAAATGCAAGTTCTTGTACCTAAGAACATGTGGTGTGAGTTAGTTTTTTTTTTCAGTTACGTGTAAAGGGAAATTTGGGGGGGTCAAAAAGTTTAGCACCCATTTGCCCCCTTGCAGGAAAATGGGTGCTAATATAATTTTCTGTTTATTTTCAAAAGTAACTGTTATTTTGTGCTTTAATATGTATAGGGGTTGTTTTGGGGTAACCAGACTTCTGTTTGGTGTCAATTTGAGGAAGATTACAAAAAAGTCTGCAAACTCTTCTGCAACTATCAAATAAACACTGTTTAAGTGTTTTTGGAAGAAAATGCTTGTTTTGTTCAAGTTTTGTGTTAGGAAATTCTGTCAAAAGCATTGAAGGCTATGTGAGAAATTTCAGGAGGCTCAAAAACATTATTGTACGTACGCCCGTATGACATCAGGCCAAAATCAGCTTCATTTTTACAAAGTTTTGAGGCCTCCTAACTTTTTTTTTTTGACCAAAGAGAAAAAAAGTATATGTAATTGCAGTTTAGCATTTCTATTAAACTACTTATACCATAAATTTTATATGTGTGTGTCATAAGGCACCATTGCCATTTCTGTTTTTCAAAAAGTGCCAAAGTTTTGTAAAAACAAATGCAATTTCTTGTAGCTGTTGGAAAAAAAAATTTTTTTTCAATAAAAAGAAGTTCAATACATTAGATATGGAATTCTTTCTAGCACCCATTTCCCCAAAGAAGTTAACATATGCTGCTGTGGAGTTATAGGTGTGGCACCCAATTACCCCCAAGGGGGTAATTCGGTTCTAAAACACTTAATATTTTTTTACAACTATTTAATAACGGAAAAAATAAATAAATATCGTACAAAGATTACACTCTACTGTACTAAAATATTTAGTTAAAATATTACAGAATTTCAGAAACGCCAAAGCGTACATAAGACAATTTGTAAAACATGGGCACCAATTCCCCCCCTCTTACCCTAGTACAATTAAAAAAGGTATAAGTCACTTTTCTGCAGTGCGGCTTTTTTTTTTTTTTTTTTTTTTTTTTTTTTGTCACTTACTGTAGTTTGATTTTTACTATTATACTTATTTTTAACCGACTTCAAAAAAGAAGATAGTTTAGACATTGATGCTAAAAATACAATGCTAAAAACGTGTATTTGTTTGTTCGAAATTTCTTACACTATGCACACTTGAGCTACATTGCACACGTTGTAGCGTGGCTGGTGAGAAATACGCTATATAGTTCAAAATACGGTTACTTCATACTTTTTGTTTTGTTGTAAAGATCTTGGTCTAAAGAAGGTCCCATTGTAATATCTTTACAATCTAAAGAAAATAAAACGCCATCTGGTAAAAAACAGCGGAATTAGCGCACCTATCTCAAAAAGGGTTTAAGATGGAAGAAAAGTTAATTACGAAGTTGTAGAGCATCATCAATTTACTACGAAAAGAAAAAGACAGTTTTTAGACAATATTGCTAAAAATAGAACGCTTAAAACATGCAGTTGTTTGTTCGCAATTTTCTACACTGTGCACACTTCAATTACGTTGCACACTTTGCAGCGTAGCTGATGACACGTATACTCTGTGGGTCAAAGTAATGTTACTGTAAACGGTCACATCGATTAGCGCAAAATCGTTTTGAACCAACTTCAGAAAGGAGGGTATTTTTAATTCGAGCTATGCGTTGTTGGTGTTTGTAAGCTTATAACTTCGTAAGAGATGTTCTAATTAACCGACTTCAAAAAAGAGGAGGTTTTCAATTCAAAGCGTATGTTTTTTGTTTTTGTTTTTGTTTGTTAGCTCATGACTTCTGAACGGATGATCCGATTTTGATACTTCTTGTTTTATTGTAAAGGTCTTGGTCTGAAATATTTCCATTGTTATATCTTTACGATCAAAAGAAAATACAGGGTGCCCAAAAAAGTCCGTCCCGACGCTTTTAACTGCTGAACAGCTGCATCTATAGTCATAAAAGTGGTATGTAGGTATAGTGGTATGTAGGTATAGTATATGAACATGTGCTACGCGATTCAACCGCCTACAGCGTCAGCTGGTGGAAAACAGTGGAGTTAGCTTTCCTATCTCGGAAACGGTTCAATACAGGGGAAAAAAGTAAATTATAAAATTGCAGAGCATCGTCTATTAGTACGAAAAAATAGTTTAGACATTAATGCTAAAAACAAAACGCTTAAATCGTGCATTTGTTTGTTCACAATTTCCTATTTTGTGCACACTTGAACGACATTGCATATGTTGTAGGGTAGCGGGTGACATTTATGGTATGTAAAATTCAAAGTATGGTTATTGTAAACGGTCACATCGATTAACGCATAGACGTTTAAACCGACTTCATAAAGGAAGAGGTTCTCAATACAAACCATGTATCTCATTGTTGTTGTTGTTGAAATTTGTTAGTTTTTAACATCGTAAGAGGTGATTTAATTTTAATACTTTTTTGCTGTGATGCTCTTGGCCTGGAATAGGTTTCATTATGATTTCATTAAGATATAAACAAATTACAGGATACTCACAAAAGTCTGTTCTAACTGCTTAACGCATACAGCTACACTGGTAAAATCAGTATGTAAGTATCGATGTCGAAACTTCTGTCCGTCAGCCGCAATGCATATTTTGCTCTTTGTTTGAACTTTACGCTACGCAATTTCCAGCGCAGCGGGTGACACGTGTTCACTGTAAAGTTCAATATATATGCCGAACAGAATTTGTGGTTACAAATACAGCGTATCCGTTCTTTACATTTCTAAAGACTTTTTCATGTAAGTTCATTCAATTGATAGTTTTTTGCTCATATCTGATAAAGTCAAGAAAAGTGACACAACTTAAAAATGCAGCATTTGAGAAAAATCAAGTTAAATATAACTTGACTAGAATAAAACTGGCACAAATATCTCTCGAGTACATAACTTTCTAGATGGAGATGTAACTTTTTTGTCCACATTCGGTGCATTTCATGTATTTTTCAGTGACATAAACCATTTTTTGAGTTATGTCACTTTTCTTGAAAGTTATGATTTGTGAAGCTGCTGTCGAACGTTTTTTCATGTTCTGCTGTATGAATAAGTTTTCAATGAAAAGAGAAGAATAAAATCTTTTTGTAAAAAAAATTGAACCGGCTCCAAAAACCTACTACTATTCAAACAACTAAAAAAAAATAAAAAGGTTATGAAATGAAACTGTAAATTGCGCCTAAAAGTATAAAATAATTTCCTTCGCCAAACAACCTATAACGTTACAATTAATCATAAATTTGATGTCGGAGCAAAATTAAATAAAAATTGATAACTTTTTTCAATACAAAAATGAAATCCTATTCAATATACACATCTCACATTATCACCTGCAAAACGCAGCCGAAAACTACTTCGATTCAAGAAAACAAATAAGATTTCGTAAGCAGCAAAAGTTGGCGAAGATGCTGGTATCTGGGATCCTTGGTGAAAGAAAAATCGCAAAATTATCTGGCAAACATATTTAATTTTTTTGGGATATCATGATTATTTTGATAAGGTATATTAAGAGAGTAATCTAGAATATGAAACAATACATTGTACAATATATATTATGAAAATATATATCTTGCGTGTATATTTTTGCATTACGTTTTGATCGCGAAATCCAAAAGCCACCAAGGATGATAATTATCAAAGTTATACCAAATTTGCAAAGGACACTCTAACTTCGTAGAAACATAAATACCGCAATGTGAAGAATGTTCACTGTTCTATGTAGATGCTACTAATGGACCAATTGTATACAATGATAAAATAATAAAGGAAACATGAAAATGGATCATTCGAGACAACAGCATTTGTTGCTACCGATCTAAAAACAAACCTTCAAAAACTAATTAAATTTTATTTAATTTTGCGCCGACTTCAAAAGTTATGATTAATTGTAGTGTTATAGGTTGTTTGGCAAAGGAAATTATTTTATACTTTTAGTCGCAATTTACAGTTTCATTTCATACCCTATTTATTTTTTTTAGTTGTTTGAATAGTAGTAGCTTTTTGGAGTCGGTTCTATTTTTTTTACAAAAAGAGTTTATTAAACCTACAAATATTTTCTGTGTGATTTGGTTTTCCACAAAAACTACATGTAACTAACCTTGCTGACTCTTGTTTTAATAAACTAAATAAGAAATTATTATTATTATTATTGTTCGATTACCACCATCCAGTCATATTCGACTCCGAACATAATCAAACTCCGCACTCACTGACACTCTGAACTTAACTGCTAACATCTCAACTTAACTCTTTTCTGTTCAACAAGCACGAACATCTAAACTCTACTCGAACAGAAATCGCGCAACGAACAGCTGAGTTATTGTTTCATCCGCACGGTAGCTTGCATACTATCTTTCGCATTAATCATAATAATATGATTTACTTATTATTCAATCGCAATGTTTTATCGCACCTTTTGTTTTCAACGCATATTCAAATCTGTGTATGGTTAATATAGTTTCTGTTTGTGAAAGAAAGAAATGCCCAAGTAGCACCGAAACGTTCTCTGAACGTTCAAAAATTGAACTGCAAACACGTTCTAAGAACGTTCACTTTGAACGTGTTATAGACGTCTATTTGTCCATCTTAAAGAGGTACAATAGTACGGTTCAGAGAACGTTCAATGAACGTGTAACTATCACCATCGGTGTTATAGAAGCGTTCTGAGAACGTTCTATGTATACGGTCTCAGAACGTTCTGAACGTGTTTAGAACGTTTTCAAAACGTTATACACATTTTCAGAACGTTCTAGAAAACGTACTGTAAACGTTCTAAAATAGTGTAGAAAAGTTCTGAAAACGTTCTATACACACGTTCTCACGAAGTTATGTAAACAGTTTTTGAACGTGCTAAAAATGTGTTTCATGTATAATAAAATGGAAGAACTCGCAACATTTGATCCGGGTCGAAAGAAGACACGACCCTTCGTCAGACGAACATAGTAGGCACGAATGCTGCTAATACAAGAGCTACGTTGCAGTTTTTTTTGCAGCACTCGTGCCTACTTTGTTCGGTTGATGAAGGGTTGTGTCTTTTCTCGACCCGAAACAATTGCTTGATATAATATTAATAAAATAAAATAAATAATTAAATAAAAATAAATAAATAAACTTCAAAATTTGAACCATTTAGAAGTATTAAGAATCACCTTCATATTGTTTGTCTATGTTTTTTCTTTCTTCCTTTTCTTTCTTTTATTTTTCTTCCTTTTGGATTTTGTGATTTATTTGTATGTAAGTGTGCATATTTGCCTTTGTGTTATAAAATTTTACATACACGTCTTCAAATATAATAACATACAGTATTTTCATTTTTTTTTTTTTTTTTGAAAACTATAATCAAAGAAAACTGAAAAATTTTAAGATGCTCCTTACTGACTAATTATTATTTTTCCCTTTGATTTTACATTATTATATTTTAACAATAGAACTTAACCATATTTGGGTAATTAATTTGTGAATTTCTTGTTAAGTTAGAATATATATATACACTCCTTCTCATATTTATAAGGACACTTTATATTTTGAAATAACTAATGTAAAAATAATTATGAACAAGATTATAGTAAGTGCACTTAATATATCTAGTATTCTAAAAATCAAAATTGCTATAATTTTTTTAATATGAAACAAAATTAATAAAAAATAATGCAAAATGCGTTTTTCTCCACGTTTTTAGATGTTCATAATTATAAGGACAATCCAGATTTTTTCGTTTTATTTAACTTACTACCGTATAAATTACAGTTGACATGCGAATTTGTTAACTACTGGGCTAGATTAATTTATATATAAGCCTTCAATTTTTCTTGGACGGACATTACTGATAATTCCTCGAAAAAAAGAACGTTCAAGTAGTGAAGTATGATAAATGTGTTTTTTAAGTGGAAGGATAATTTCAATCCGCCGGATTTCTAATGAAATTCGCAGGTCTAAGATTGCTGAAGAAAATGTGATCAAACGATGAACTGCTGGTTCGATAGGAGAGAGATCTGATGCAAAATCAGAGTTTTTTACAGAGATCGAATAATCATAATTCCTCTTACTGTTCTACTCATAATGACTGCTGCTAAATTTGCTCGTAATTTTTAACGAAAGTTTAGGGTCCACATTTATGGATGTTCAAAATAATTAATAATGTGTTAAAATGAACAAAAAACCTGTAATAATCAATCAGCATTTAATTGGGAAAAGAACGTCTGTGTTAAAGATGAATAAAGACAATATTGAATGGTAAAATGTTGCATTTTCGGATGAAAAACATTTTATTCTTGATTAACAAAATGGTTTTAACAGTTACTGGCACGACCTGAAGATAGCGAAAGACAGAGCAGATTTTTTAAAGGCAGATATGAATCGGGCATTTTAAAGGTGGTTCTATGGTGCTCTGGGGAGCTGTTTCTACTGAAGGCAGAATGAATTTAGTAATTTTTTCTATTATTATGAACATCAAGAGAATATCCGCAAATTTTAAACGTGGAATTATCAGATTTTTGTTAGATTTTGGGGGGTAATAATATTTTTTTCAACAAGATTTACATTTTTGCTCTACTTTTAGAGGAAATAGGAAATAGTTTTAAGAAAAAACTTCTGTATTATTGCCTTTCCCATGGCCTAAAAGTTGAAAAACCCTTAACTTATGATATTAGAAAAGTGCATGCAAGTGGAAAGCAATTTTAAATAGTTTAAATGTATTAAGAATATCATATATGCTATACGAAATGGTATTGAAATTGAATATAAAAAAAATGTATATATATATATACCATAGAGAATGTCTGACTGTTTAACCCTAAAAAGAGACCCCATAAAATATTAATTTAAAGAATAACTGAAAAAAGTTACTAAAATTTGAGCTGTCCTTATAATTGTGAACACCTGAAAAATCATCTTTTTACCATATTTAAAGTTTTTTAAGATAGAAAAATGATAAAACTTTTTAAATATAGTCTATTAATGAAATTGACATTAATTAAAAGTATATTTGTTTAAATAATAGTGTTCAGTCTTTAGTTAATATAGAAAAACGGGTGTCCTTATAATTATGAGAAGGAGTGTATATGTTTAAATACTGAAACTTATTGCAAACTTTTGGCATTCAAACATAGAACTATTTTTAAAACTTTAACTTATCAATGAATTCACAAATGAATACCTAGATATGTTATATATTCTATTGATAAAGTGTAATAATGTACAACTGATGGGAGAAAATAAAAATATTTAAGAGAAGTATTAAAAAAAATAATAATTAATTAATTAATCTATTTATTTTTTTTTTTAAATCGATTTTGTGAAGTTTTAATTTTAAAGTATTGATTTAAAGCTTGTGAATTTTACTTACACATGCATTGAAATATAACAATATAAAATATGATAAAATTTCTTGAAAATCTTTTAAATATAAAATAAATAAATTTTAAAATTTAAAATATATTTTAAAATTTTTAGAGAGCCGGCTGCTAACTATTTTTTCCCTTGATTTTACAATACTACAGTGTAACAATAAAATCTAAACAAGTATACTTAAATATATCTAACATTAAATTGTAATAATACAAAATCGAATGGGGAAAAAAATAGTAATAGTAATAAATAATTAAAAGGTATTTAGCATGAAAAATTAAAAAAATTAAAGTTTTCAAATTATTATTATTATTACTCTTTATTTATTTATTTATTTATTTTTTAGGGTTTTCGAAAACTTTAATTTATTTAATTTTGTTAAATTTTAATGCAGATTTGGGCAAAACTATGCAAATCCTAGACTAGACATATGAAAATTGTGTAGAATAAACTTATCTGTAATAGTGTATCCAAATGTCAGGAAGAAATCTTAAACCAAACGCAATGAAAATGATGGCAGAAAAAGTTACCGTTATCTATCTTGGACCTTGGAGTCCGTTTTCGTGCTTCCGTAGTCATAACTGGCAAACCCAATAAAAATTTCACAGTTTGGCGAATTTTTTCGTTTTTTTTTTTTTTTTTTTTTTTTAGATTCAAGATTCAGCAAAATGTATGTCACTTTTATATTAGTAATTGAAAAGGAATTTATTTTAGTTATATTTATTATTTTTATGAGAAATACAAAACTCAAGATTTTTATTCAGATTTTTTTTTTTTTAAATATTACGTGTTATTGCGTATCTATTTAATAATATTTTACAAAATAATTGACGTTTATTATGAAGTAAAATATAAAAATTTTATCGTAACTTTTATCGTAACCTGCTTATATGAATCAATTACAATAAATTACAGGAAATGTTAAACTCGTGTCTTGTGACTATCACACAATTCTTTTCTTTATTTTCTAATACAATTCACATAGTTTAGATCAAATCACACATTTTACATAGTAAAATTGAAAAACAAAATAAAATAAAATAAATAAATAAATAAATAATAATAATAATAAACTTTTATTTATTTATTTATTTTCTTTTTTTATTAAAAAAATATCGATAACTTTGTTTTACACTATCACAGATAAGTGATTCAACCGTTCGTTTTAAAAGATATCAACGAGTAATTTTGAAAAAAATATTATAAAAATTTACACACCCGAGGAGTGGGGAAGGATTGTTAAAAGTCTTCATGTTCACCGTTAATATTTAAAAAAAATCAGTTTCTCAATGTTCAGCTAAAGAAATCCCTATTGTGTGCATTTATAAGAAATTTTCTCCTCTATTGTAATATTAAAATTTTGAAAAAATAAATGACAGCGCGACTTGTTGAGCGTTATATGTGTAAAAAAAAAAAAAAAAAAAAAAAAAAAGGTAACAATCACTAACTGATATCAAGATGGAGCTAAATATAAATTCTGTTCATTAGTTTTTGACCTAGAGTTGACACAAAATTCTTATCACACATATTCATACACACAGACAAACAGGCATTTTCTAAGAAATATCAATTTTCTATTAGAATATCTTAAAAAGGGAAAAATCTATCGAAACGCGAAAGTCAAAAATATTTACGAATCAAATCTTTCTTCTTTTTATTATAGAAGAAAGTAATAAATAAATAAGGAAAACAAAAATTTTAGCTACTTTTTTTTATTGTTTCAGCTTCTAAATTTACAATATCATAAAGATCATTTACAACGTATCATTACTGTTTATTATTATTATGTTTGTTACTTACATAAGAAAAAAGCACTAGATTTGTGAAAATGTTCAACTTCCGTTCGATAAATATACACGTTTTGTGATTTCTGAGTATGATTTGGCTTTTTTATCATTTGAAAATGACTGTGAGTTCGTTAATAAATAAATAAATAAATAAATAAATAAAAATAAATGTGGACACGGTTTCTCACAAAGCAATTGACGCAAAGTAACATAACATTTGAATGGACCTGGAATTAGTGCTTAGTAGCTTTTAAGATATTATCGTCCATCATGTGGCGCTGATATAATGTGATCCCATTTAAGGAAAAGGTGTATCACAGCTTGTATGATACATAAATGCACTAAAGTTATATATGAGATCAGCATTATGTAAATCTCTGCTGATTCAATTTGGGTGCATATCGGTCGAAGGGTGCCTCTGCTATGCTGCAATTTAATCTTGTTAACGGGAAGCAATATATCAGTTTCTATGACATTTAAAGTCATCACATTTCGTTTGTGAGATGGATATTGTAAAGTTAAATAAATTAATTTTCCATATCGTCTATTTTATTTAGCGCTACTACGTTGAAGTTTTACCCGTTTAGTTAAAATCTTATTTCAATTTCTGTTATTTAAATACACCAAACTTGGTATGTGAAAAATATATTATTAAAACTTATTCTGATTAAATGCGGATATAAATTGGCAAACAAGTTGTGCTGCTATTACTTTGTACGATTTCTAGATGTCTACACTTCAGCATCAATTGCTGAATTACACGAAATTACAAATAAAAAGTTTATTATATGAAAGTAAATTGATTAAAATTCTGTATATGCTAATCGTAGGTAACGCTGTTCATATAGAATGATATAAAAGAAAGTTTTATGATGGTCCGAGCATAACTAATTTTGTATTATATCTGTGTCTCTCAACGAAAAAATAGTTATATTTTTATTGATACGAGTATAATACAGAAATTATTTATTTTTTAGTAATAAATTTCATGATTAACAAAAGAGAAAAATAATTCGGACCTCATAGTTTATAAAAATTTTTCCATCTCTACTTCACTATATTGTTTAATTTAGTGATAAACCCTAGAGATAATGCCTTAAAATATGCTTGATTTCAAATGAAGAAGAAATAATCTCCCGAAATCTATCTTTAGAGCTTTATATGGAAAATAAAAGTTTAAAATAGGTTATTTTTTAAATAGCTCTTATATCGTATAAAATTTTTGTGCACATTATATGCTGTGTAACAAAACAGTATAGAAATAAAAAAAATTTATACTATTGAATATTTACAAGGAGCAATTTCGAATTATATATCTTATTTTTTCAAAAAATATTTGTGAGACCCTTTAAAACAATCATTAATATTAATCATAGCATATCCTACACGTTTTATTTTGCCAAATCGCAATAAATATGCCAAAATGATATACATTCCTGCTTCCTGCGTAGTTTAGCAGAGCAGATGGCCGCAGCACACGTGTCGGGATAATTGCTGATTAGGCGAAATGCAGTTCAAACATTAACATCCGCTTTTGATTCGGAATTTTTATACTATTTAAAACTTAAATATTTTTATAAACTAGTATATTGCGGCCATTAAAAATCTTTCTTTTATGATTTTCTGTACAAGTACATGATATTTATTAAAATTATTTTCTATGATGAATACAGACGATTTTCATCTGAAAGAAGTAAAACATTAAGCATAAAAAAAAAAAAAATCTATGGTACACAGAAGATATTTTAGAAAATGTGTTTTACAAATAAAAAATGTAAAAAATTGATAATATTGTTTTAAATTTTCACAGTTTTTTAGGGTTCAAGCATTCATTTTAAAGGTATGGATGACTTTCTTTGTAAAACAAACATGTTGAAATTTTAACCCATAGGAAAAAGCGATGACCTACAAAAATCACCCCTTGATTTTTTTTTTCTAGTTGGCTATTGCTATTACACACACACACAGACACACACACATATATATATATTACATAATTTCAATATCACATTTTTATACTATTTTTAGTTTAGAGCATTTATAAGTAATAGAAAGTATGCTATTGCTTTTCCGTTAACGAAATTAAATTGCAACGTACCAGCGACACCTGTCGATCGATATGCACCCAAATGGAATCAGCAGAGTTTTATATGATATCAATATTCCATATCAAGTGTGTGTATTTATAATCAAGTGCATTTATAAGTATTACTGTATTTATAATAATTTATATCACAAAATCTGAAAAATTGCTTTATGTTAGCGGGATTAATTTCAGAACAGCAGCGCCACCAGCTGGCCAATATACGCTTCTAAATTAGATCAGCGTAATTTTACATAATATCTTGCTTACATGTTAATTTGGTGCATTTATACACCGTAGAATCTGAGATATAACTTCCCCGATTTACAAAATAGCATCACCACCTTTCATTCGATACATTCAAAGAAAAATCATCAACAATTTAGGTCAAGATCTAACTAAATATCAAATTTTGCGAAATTCCGTTCATTGGATTGTGAGATACAGAGTCCACAAAATTTTTACAATACACACACAAAAAGACGGACACGCAGATTGAAATTTTCTGAAAATGGTCGAATTGTATCCTGGATATCTCAATTGTATAAACTGCTGGAAAACCAGAAGTCAGAAATTTTCAATTATAAAATGCATTTTTCTCAGAAGAAAGTAGAAATACTATTACGTTAACTCAATATACCTCTGCTAAAATTTTATGAAACATATAAGATTGAATATCTGAAAAAAAAAAAAAAAAGTCCGGAGTAATATGTTTTATTAAATTCAAAAAATAAAATTATAAATACAGATACTTAAACTTTATTTTTTTTTCCTATTACCTCATCACTATTACCATTCTTTAATAACATGTTAACAAGACGTAAAACTAAAAATAAGGCACCATAAACAGAGAAAAAGACATTTGTCTTATTCGTTACAACCACACTGAGACAGAACGTGTTACGACGGTGATACACTAGAACGTTTTTCTTAGAACTAGAATTGTACGTTTTATAGATGGTACAAAGCAAACCTTTTCAAAACGTTCTAAATATTACTATTTCTGAACGTCTAATAGAACATTCTTTTGACACGAAACACCGTGTTTGAACGATTGTAACCGTTATTAGCCGTTCACAGAACGTTCCCGTGCTACTTGGGTGAGTATTTATTATGATCTTCACATCACGTTACATAAATATCTGGAGGCACACCGTCGAGATGTTCTATGCAAATTTTGGGCTAACTTACAAATTTGGATATCCAAGCGCAGCTATTAAGGAATTAAACAGATAAGTACTTATTTTCCTATTTTAAAAGTTTGACTTCGGTTTTCCGCATTACTCCATTACGTAGTAATGGCAAACAAAAAGAACAATGACGATGACAGTAATGAAACTGCCGCTTTAGAAGATGCTGAAAAAATAGCAAAACATTATCGAGGCAGGGCGAAATCTGCGCATATTAGAATTATGAATTTCATAAACAATGATAATCAAATTTTTCGGAAACATGATCTCTTAAATAAACTTGAAAAGATTGAAATTATTTATTCTGATTTTGATAAAGCCGATTCTGAATTACCTGATGAAATATCAGAAATCGAAGAATTTGAGTTAAAATATTATGAAACCAAAGCCAAGCTTCAACATAAACTTGAAAATTTCTCTGTAAACATGCAATCTAATGCTTTAAATTTTCAAAATCCTCCCATTGACACAAATAGTATATAATTCGAAAACTTATACCGCTTCAGCCTCATTTGCAGGTGATAATTTAGAAAATTCTGAGACCCGTACAGAGCCATCTGGCATATCTCAATTTCAAACGAGTACTCGTAACCATTCTATACAAACATCTTTCGCTTTACTTCCTACAGCTAGTGCTTATATTTATGATTCAATGGGTCAGAAACATGTGATAAAAATTTTATGCGATTCAGGCTCTGAAAGTTCTTTTATCACTGAATCATGTATGAGCATTTTAGGTTATGAGAGAAAAAATGCAAGATTTCCCGTCAAAGGGTTGGCAAATCCAAAAATTGCAATAACTAAAGGTTATACAGATATTAATTTAATTTCCATTCACGATTCCGATGTCAAGTTATCCATGCGAGTTTTTATATTAAATTAACAGCTCCATTGCCATCAGAGGAAAATAAACAAAGAACATTTTTAGCTTTAAAAATTATGCAAGTGGCTGATCCTAAATTTGGAATTCCAAGTAAAATTAATATGATTTTGGGATCTGATTATTATTTTTTTTTCTATTTTACTTCCTGGTCAAACAATTTGTACTGAGAATGGTTTAATTGTTCAAAATTCAATTTTTGTTTTTCTCGTGTCCGGAAAATTACCGGAATCTCAGACAAAATCCGAGTCGATTTCAAATTTACATATTTATGAAACTAATATTGATAGTGAGTTAAATCGTTTTTGGGAATTAGAAGAAGTTTTTATTTCAAGTGAGAAGTTACTTTCACCCGAAAAACAGTTTGTGGAGTCACATTTTCGGGAAAATTACGCAATTAATCCAGAAGGCCATAATGTTTTTCAGGAACATGGGTTTCATTTGAGAAAGTGGAATTCCAATTCCAATGAATTCCTTAGGAAATTTCGAGAAAATTGCACCACAGATACAGACTTTGAAATAATACCAAACAGTAATGAAAGTTCTAAAGTTCTAGGGCTTTTCTCTAACTCTTCAGCAGATACATTTATTTTCAAAACCGCACTTACACTCAAACCACCACTAATAAAGAGACGCATTTTGTCTGAATCCGCACGCATTTTTTATCCTTTAGGGTTAATTTCACCTTGTACGATAGTGTTATATTTTTTTTTTATCAAGAGCTCTGGTTAACAAAAGGAGACTGGGATTCTCCTATTCCGCAACAATTTGAAGAGGAACTAATTAAATATAGAATTCATTCAATAAAATTAGCCAATTTCCTGTTCCTAGATACGTCACGCTTTCATCCAATAGTACATTTGAATTACATGGTTTCAGCGATGCGTCAATGCATGCTTCCGCCGCTGCAATCTATTGTCGACAGACAGACTCATGATAACAAATCAAATGTCTCACTCTTAGTTGCCAAAACTAAAGTAGCTCCTATCAAGCAAATTTCCGTTCCCAACACTGCAAAAGCACACGCACAAAAATAAACACATTTAAGAACACTTTTTGTCCCCAAATTAACAACACTTTATTGTATTGTTAGCTAGAACACTTCATAAGAAACAGAATTGCAACACTTTGTTGTGTTGTGATAAGTGTTTTCGATATGTTAGAAAAATGTTGCTATCTAAAAATGTGGTCTAAAAGAAGTGTTGTAAATATGTTGTGATGAAAGTGTGTTCTTACAACAGTGTTTTGTAGTGCAACACTTTGTCCCCAAATTAACAACACATAAAGAAATATATTCCACTCATATATACTGTCAATTAAATTATAAAAATAGTAATAACCCATACTTTTCAGCATATCAAACTAGTTAAAATATCTTCATATTCCAAAATATCTTTACATTCCGACGTTTCGGTTAATATTCAATTTTTAACCATCTTCAGGGAAATGATGTACATAAACTACAAACATAAGTTAAATTAAGCCATTCTTGGATATTACAAACACAGTTCATAAAGAAATTAATACGTGATTACATAACTTATATAAAAAAACACTCTATATACATCTTAAAATGAGTTTAAAACATCTAAATAAATCACAATCATGCACATTACAAGAAAAATAAAGCTCTTTAACAAAACGGTGTCAAAGTATGACACTGCAGGGTTGCCAGAAAAACAACAACGGGGTTACCTTAAATTATTTTAAGTTTAAGAAACGAAGCCAAATTCAGGGGGGTTAATGGATTACAATGGGTTAATTTCTTATTTCATTTTTATAATTTCAAAAGATTCATAAAGCTTGGTTTCTATTGTTAGTACTATAAATTATTCGGGCATTTTCAAAATCAGGTTCGATGGGATTAGTTTTATAAGTACGTGAAAAAGCAGTGCAGGATCTGTTATATTTTATATCGGCATTATCAATAAAGAAATATATTCCACTTATAGTGTAACCACGTTTCCTACGCCTAGCAGTAAGGACGAGTCCAAAAGCTTTGAGTGATATTAAGTTCACCCTCAGGTTGGGATTTAGTAAATATTCAGTCATTCGGCGTTCCCTTATCACAAGACCTTAGTTCGCGCCCTTCACAAATTTTCCAGCTCCAAGTTCCGACGGCTCCAACTTGCTCCTTCTGATGCGCATGCACGCGGACTTCGGCTGTGAGCAAGATGCTGTGAGATAGCATGCATTTGCAATCTCCATCCTGAATTCATAATATCATTTGCGCTATCTGCAGCGATTAATTTAAATAAACATTTCTATAAGCTAAAACATAGTTTTTTTTATTATTTGAAAGGTTTTTTTTTTTTTTTTTTTTTTTTTTTTTTTTTAATTCAAAGTTCATTTTTATAATGTTGACATTCATTAAGTAAAAAAAAAAAAAGGGGGGGGGGATGGTTAAGAAATTATTTAAAGAGATATTTAAAAACTTTTTGTTTAATGTTAAAATTTTTATGAGAAAATGTTTGCCGAAATTTTTATTTAATGATCATATAAAACACATATTTTTATTTATTTTTCCAGATATGCTTAATATTTTTTTAAGATATATTTTTAAAATAACAGAAATTGATAAGACATAAGGATGAGCTTGAGCTTATAACTTAAAATCAGATTTATTAACATTTGTGTTTTTCTTTATATTATTGTGTTTTTCTTTATATTTCCACATGACATATTTAATATGTAGTTTAAAAATTGATAGAAACTAATTGATGAAATAAAGTTAAATTACACATGTACATTTTTTAGCCTTTATTTTTGCATTAAAAAAGAAATAGTTAATTTTAAAATTGCACTACATTAACTTTGTAAATTTTAAAGAAAATAAATTTAAATATTCAGCTATTTTCCTTAGACGCAGAAAAATTTAGTATTACCATAATTTTAGTATACTGATATTTAATTTTACAAGAATTATTTCGCATACTCATACCAATATTTATCAAAAGTTTATTAGATTTGTAAAGTACTTAAGGTTGTGGGGATTAAGGCTGATTGACTGCTCTAGAGTCTTAGGCCTATGGCTGAAGTGCCGTCCGTGTGGATCTTTCTAAATGGTTCTAATATGTATTATTTATGCACAAGTTTCGGGGAAAACTCCGAACGACTAGACCGATGAGCGCGACCTGGAATCGAGCCCGGCACCTCACGTTTGCCAGCTTTGAGCGCAGAACCGCTCGGCCATTGGTCAGCTTAGAAAGTACTTAAGGAAATACTTCACATTATTTAGTAGATAATAAACCCAATGTTATTCTGTGGAGAAATTCGTCTTGTGAGCTACTCATTGACAAATGCACTTTTTTATATTTAAAAAATTCACAGTTACAAAATACACAACCGTTCAAATGTTCTTATTTTTACAAAAAGTGATTTAATTTTTTTTTTTTATAATTTATTTTGAAGCTATGAAATGCAAAAAAGTCTTTTAATTTATTTTTCGCTCTTTACAGCTTACAAAATGTTTAATATATATATTTAAAAAATGATAAATATTTTGTCAGTTGTGAATTTTCTAAATGTGAAAATGGAATTAAAAAATTGTTACGGATTTGTAAATATTAACGCTTTTTATGCAATTTCATTCAAAGAGGTTTAGTCAGGTTATAAAATATTAATTTTCTGCATTTTTCTAGCTTGTTTTCACGTTATAAGAGTTTATTTTTCTACAAAAACCCGTTAAAAAGCTTCACCTTGGTGCTAAATTTGGCAACTTTATCAATCCTTGGTGACCTTCGCTAGAAAATCCCTTATTATCGATATACCGAATACCTAATTAGTACAAAAGTTACTAGAAAATTCTCATGTTATACAGGGATATATGAGGAAAATGCATCGAGGCCATAGTCATTTTCTCTCCACGCAGCTTACTGGGAAGAACTCCCTAGCTGGGAGGGAGCGCGAAGTCTGTGCGCATGTGCATTAACCCTTATACCGGAACATCGGTCTCTGAGACCGCTAAAGGTTAGGCTTAGTGTAGGGACTTGCGGATGCATATTTCTAGAATAGAGTACCGGCACGTTTGGCGATAAATGTCGAAGACGCCAAGTCTATCTAACTGCAGTACTAGTGCGACGTAAAATACACGCAACCCGTAGAGGATGGCATATCTCAGAACAACCCTAGGGATGAGTCCCGGACCGTTGCCAATTGTCCACAGCGAGGCACTAGTACAACGTAAAATCTGTTCAAACAAGGAAGCTACCATAGATATAGTAATATATATACAGTCGGCTGCAAAATTATTCGAGCACTAGCCAATAATTCCTATATTTAAAAAGTACACTTAAGACTGTTTTGCTAAGTAAATCCTTGTCGAATCATGTTCTTAGACTGATTAAGAACATGACTCGACAAGGATTTATTTAACAAAGCTGTCTTAAATGTACTTTTTTTTGGCAAGGATTATTGCTAGTGCTCGAATAATTTTGCAGCCGACTGTAGATCTATCATCCCCATGTTATCGAGCAAAAAATTTTGATGCCGAAAAAAAGTTCTAAAATCAGCCATTAGAGAGTATTGAAAAATAGAATAAGAAGAAAAATGAATTTGAAACTGTATCTGGAGTTTTTCATTCACCTTTAGCAAATATATTATTCATAAATTAATTTACTAAATTATCCATGTGTATTCCTGTGTGTGATTTACTCGGGGAAAGGCAGCCCTTAGAGTGACTTTTCCCGAAAATAAGGTATCACATTTTTCCTCTCGCTGATCAATCTATGTCTTATTACTATATCTATAGAAGCTACCCTTTGGGGTTGAAAGAGTGAGCAGGGCCCGGAGCCGCTTAGTGTTGACGGTTGTTTGATTGGTTGGATGGGTTTTACGTTGCACTAGTGCTGCGCAATGGGCAATCCCCTTAATGTTCAAAAGAAACATGTAAAATGTTATGAGAATATTAGGAATCTCAATTTTTGAGCGCTAGCAGACACATTACGTAGAAATGTCAATAATTGCAAATTCTTTCTAAAAGTTTTGTTTTTTAAGTTTGATTGCTTTTCTTAGTACAGTCGGTAACAAAAGTTTCCGAACACTAGCAAAAGTTCCTATGTAAAAAAATACACTTAATACAGTTTTGTTAAATAAATCGTTGTCGAATCCTGTTCTTAGTCAGTCTAAAAACAGGATTCGTTTAACAAAACTGTATTAAGTGAACTTTTTTTTATATAGAAAATTTTGCTAGTGTTCGGAGACTTTTGTTACCGACTGTATAATACCAAACTTCCCCGACAGGGGATGTTATTCAGTGGGGAAATATGCTTCCACCATTGATGATTATTTAAATTCCATTTTCACATTTAGAAAATTTCACAACCATTAAATTTGCACTAGTTTTCTAAAAAAGTTTAATTATTATTTTTTTTTATTAATAGTAATAGTAAAGAAAAAATAAACTGCATTTATTTTTTTTTATTTTTATTTATTTTTTTTTTTTGGGGGGGGGGAGGGGCGCTAGAAAATAAAATGCGAAAAACCAAATTTCGGAAAAAGAATATTAGGTAATGGGTATTGTGGAAACAGATATCCTCATAGAATAACATTGCTTTTGACTGCTGGCAAGAGTACAGTCGGCAGCAAAATTATTCGAGTACTAGCAAAAATTCCTATGTAGAAAAAGTACGCTTAATACAGTTTTGTTAAATAAATCCTTGTCGAATCCTGTTCTTAGTGACAACTGCCAAAAGTAGTGACTGTCCCCAAAAAATTGAGACATTCAGTCACTTTAATCCAGTCACTAATTTCAGGACATTTGGTCACCCTAGTTTAAATATCACATGATAGCTACGTAATGAACAATTGGTGGAAGTCTAGAATCCACCCCTACAAGTGGTCCAGGACGAGAGATGTCATTACCATTGTGTGTATCAGCAGAAGTATCCGAGCACTAGCAATAATCCCTCTCAAAAGAAAAGTACACTTAATACTGCTTTGTTAAATAAACCCTGTCGAGTCATGTTCTTAGTCAGTCTAACAACATGATTCGACAAGGATTTATTTAACAAAACAGTGTTAAGTGTAATTTTTTGGCAGCAGAATTATTGGCTAGTGCTTGGATACTTTTGCTGCCGGTTGTACAAGAAAGCTCAGCAATCACTTAGACATACGAATGTACTCTTTGCAAACAGGAAAAAAAGTGACTGGGTACCCCTCATTGAGCAGATATACTAGTAGAGTACGGATTCCCTATATTGCCTCTGCGCAGCACTAGTGGGACGCTAAACCCAACCATCCATACATCCCGATATTGTCTATGGAGAAAAATTCCCGGAACATGACTACGGTTTTTGCACCTTCTTTTGGTAATAATCGCTGTCTTGGCAACTGGTTCTTGAGATTTTGCATGTTTTAAATGGTTTGTCCTCTTACCAGCAAAACTCCAAACAAAAGTCAAATGGAACAGCTTTCAAACAATAACAAGGATTAGGTTACTTGCTTTCCATTTCAGCTAGTGTAGGTTTTGGTATATGTTTAATTTACACCCAATCGAAATATGAAACAGCGATAACAAAGTTGGAGGAAACTTGCCTTGGTGGAATTTTCATGTCGGTTTGGTGGATGATTTGACTGAATGGTGGAGATCTGATGTTGGAAAGCAAAAAGGTTACTAGTCCGGGGTCTACTCTAATATCTTGTCGATGGTACCGCTTGTGAATGCATCTCAAACTGCACGAAATTCGGTAACTCAATAGTCGAAAGAGGATGACAAAATTTCTTCGAATCCGTGCGCAAACTCATTTCCTGCAGTTCGAAAAATAATAAGAAATTGTTTATTTATAACTTTTTATTAGTGTGGTTATTCAGAATTCAAAAATCAACGCCGTAATTACGTTCTTTTAATAATTTTAATGCTTCGTATTTATAAAAGTACTCTAAACTGGTCACTATAATCATATTAAAAAAGAATAATTTCAGAAACCAGATGATTCAATCATATAGTATGCCAAATTATAGCTCTGGGGGTCATCTAAGCGGGGGAGGATCAAAATTATGATGGCATGTCTCCGGACCATCCTTAGGGGTGCGTCCCAGACCGTCTCCAATTACCCATTGCGCAGTACTAATGCGGCATTAAATTCAATCAACCATATAATACCCTGTCGTCCCTATAATACGTCATGATTGAGAAAGTAAAGTTATGGCTGCAAGAATTCATAATTTATCGCCACGAAATTTCGCTAAATACATTCAGTACCTTTTTCTAAAAATAGCGGTCTGTCAGACCGATGTTCCCGATAAGCATGATGAAAATATGTTCCGGTCAAAGGGTTAAAAGGAGCAAATGGGAGCCGTCGGAGCTTGGAGCTGGAGCATTTGTGAGGGGCGCGAACTAAGGTCTTGTTCCCTTATCGCTTGTTTATCTCAACGAAAATATTATCTACCCTATTTTAAAAGTGGACTCGTTGAGTCCGCACTTGCGCAGAAGCTTCCGTGGTCGCAAGAAATGTGGTTAAAGAATATATATGCTGTCAATATATAAGTGGTTATATTACGTCGTTGCAAAAGTTCATGCGGACGCGGATCATTTTATTGCCTCCAAAGACGGGAGCTTCCATCGCCGTGGTATACATATGTTACCCGCAAATTGGGCAAAGGTTGTAGAAAGTAATGGAGAGTATTTTTATTAAAAATTGTCATTTGATTTGATGTATTTTTATGAAATGTAGCTATAAAAAACCGCACGAATTTATGCAAAGACCTAATGTTATAACAAATCCTGCACTGCTTTTTCACGTACTTTTAAAATGACATTTTAAAACCTAAACT
This sequence comes from Salticus scenicus, assembly GCA_963930645.1. Lineage (NCBI taxonomy): Eukaryota > Metazoa > Arthropoda > Arachnida > Araneae > Salticidae > Salticus > Salticus scenicus. Next base: position 289,010,024 of record OZ005657.1, on the reverse strand, counting down.
GCTACCTATTTTAATGAAAATTCGTGTACATGTCTGTTCAGCAATATGGTGAAATAACAACAACCATTTTCTTTCCCTCTGCCCCATTTCTCCCCCCTCCGACAGATATGTATAACATTCACTGTATTTTTATTTATTTATTTTAAACAATGAGTGGTATTTAAATTGATAATAAGGTGACTTTTAAGAAATCTTTTTATTTTTATCTATAGCCCCCACCTTTCCCCACTCCTCACAACTATATATAATACTCAGTTTAATTTTCATAAAGGGTAAGGAATAATTATAATTAAAATCAGTAACATATAGTGATATGTTACTGATCACTATAAAAAAATAATTTTTTTTCCATCTGCTCCCCCACCCCTCCATGAATGTGACACTTACTGTAATTTTTTATATATAGTAAGTGATGGCTATGAAATTAATTGTATAGAATAATACAATTTTATAGTTCTGGTAAAATCATGGTTAAATAAAATTTGGCTAAAAAAAAATTCTTACATCATATGTAATATTTACTTGTATACTAAACTTACGAAAATCCATATTTTATTGCATATATCCATCTTAAAAATGTTTCCGCATTTTATTTTATTTTATTGTATTTTTTCGTAATTTGTTTCATTACATAGTAAAATTCATTCAAGAAGTTAAATGTAATGAAATGTATAAAGAGTTTTGAAAATAAAAATATTTTTGTTAAGAAAGCACCTTTCTTATACTAAACACCGCGTTTTTCTTTCTTTCTTTTCTTTTTTTTTTTTTTTTTTTTTTTTTTTTTTTAAGTTGAACTATATTATGTCTAAGAGCCGCATAACACAAAAAACAATACAATGTAGAGTGGATGTCCCCATTAGTTGCCATTTGAGTATGTGAAAGAGGCAATATTTATGAATAAACCAACAAATTATCACGTTTCTTCTTCCCCTCAATATATGCAGAAAAATGGCACACTGTGGTTTATTCCCCATTGCCAACTCACTGGCCATAGAAAATCATGGTATGTAAAACTGAAATGTTTAACAGAAATTTACTACAGTTGTAAAAACTGAGTGGCCATTGAAGTTGACAGTCTGTATGTAAATTAAAAATGTTCTTTGTGAATTAGAAAATAACACGGTTTCGAAATGTTACAAGTTAAAGAATTGATGATTCAACCTTGTTAAATCATCAATTCTTTAACTTGTAACAAATCACATCGACTCCGAAAGCTCTTTGCTGTTAAAATAAGATGAATAAATCCCGAATAAAATATGTATCGCTGTATCTCAAATACATAAAAATTCTTACTTCGTCTCTTTATTTTATTTTATTCCATTTTATTTTCTTTAGACGAAAGGATACCGCTGTAATTTAAACATTAAAAATTTCTTCTTTAACACACAGATGTTCATGTATCTTCGAAAAAGTTTTCTTTTGAAATTAATTCGTGCAAGATTTTATATTTGCGACGCTTATATTTTTGAACAAAAGAGTTATTGAATTAAACACTATTCGCAGTAAGAGAAATGTTGAGCCAGACAAAACACTTTCAGCAAAGTGTTCATATATTAAAAAAAAAATCATGATAAATGTTGGTGATAAAGGTCGAGAAAATGTTTATGCAAAATAGTTTTGTTAAAGCATCTCTCTTCTCCCTTATTTCCAAAAATAATTTATTTCCACACAGAATCCATTTTTTGAAAATGTATCGAATGTTGGATGAGATGGTAGAGGTTTGTCGTTAATGCATAAATAACAGAATTTTGTCGATCAAAATATCGATAAAGTCGTCGAAAAACGTAAAATAAACTGATTAATTTGGAAATATCGATAATTGATCATACAGTTTTAAAATAATCGCTTTACACAAAATATAATCAGGTAAAGAATTAAGACTGCTCGTTTTCTTTATTTTTTTATTTATTTATTTTTTTTTTTTAAGAGTCACGTGAGAACAACTGCGGATTATTGGTGTGCATTCAGTGATCATTTTAAAATCAACATCATCATTGAAAAATTCTCGGGGAACTTATTCAGAAAACAACCACGCAGAAAAAATTTTGAATGATAAAAAGTAAAGTAATTTGCAAAGCATTTCGGTTCCCCACTCCATTAAATTTATATTTGAAGTACAAATGTATCTGACCTTTTCGGCACCAGTATGTGAAGGCGTTGGATTGGCTGTCGTAAAGAAAATATTTTGGTTGACGACAAGGGCTGAAAAATAAAAGCATTATTAAAGCTAAGTTTCCACTCGAAGAACCAGGATCGAAATCCAACTCAGAGACATATTTTGTTCCCTTGTAAGTTTATTCAAATTTTTCCAACGCACGTGACAATAGTCTATTAAAAGAACATAAGTTTTTGACGAAAACAGTCTGAAGTGGGGGAAACAGTACCGGGCACAGGCGGGGCCCCAGGCCCTAATCTTTCTTGAGTTATATCATGATCGAAAGTCAGTAAGAAAGTGAGTTCCAAAACTGGAGCGAAAAATGACATTGCATTTGGCATTTAATTTTACACACGCCAAGTTCAAAGTTTAAGATAGAGAATGTTGCGGTACGTTACGATTATTTTTATGTAATTTTTGAAAAGGCGACCAGTACTTCAATAACCGTTGTTAGTGAATGTTGGCATGATTTTACCAAGTATTTAAGTTCCTGGGAAACAACCAGCTAATCAAACATTTTGCGGATGTGCAACGTTGCCGCCTAAAGCCAAATTTCCAGTTTAAACGGCGAAAAATTTTTATATTTTGTTAAAAACCATCTTACCAATATTTCGTTAACATTTTAATTATTTTTTCCATCTCACGTATTAAAATATTTTTTGATTTTCATTCTAAAATTAATACTTTTTTGTGGCGTCGTTAACTGTTTTATTCCTAATTTTTTTAAATAATTTCAAAAATTACAGCTTTCCTGACAATTGAATTTTGTTTTTAACACTGGGCTCAATGCTAAAGTGTATGTAAAGGACGGCATAATAAAATTTGTTCGAAAATTTGCTTTTTAAACGATAAAATTGGCGGCTGTAGAAGGGGAAAAGGAACATATCCAAGTGCGGCTTTTGTTTTTGTCCCTTTTAGTGTATTTTGAAAGTTTTATTTATCCATAAAAAACAAAAAACAACAGCAACAACAACAAATGTATTTTATTTTATCCTATTGGAAGTAAAATACATTGAATGTTGAACGATGTAGCGATAAATGCAGTTGAAAAGTGGTTTTAATCTATGAGAACCGCAGAACTTTTTTTTTTTTATGATGAATTAATTTATTGTGTATAACAACTTTAATCTAGTAAAATATTTATTTATTTTTCCTAATTTTTTGCAATCAATCAATTCTGCTTATGCTTTTCATGCATGTCCATTAGAAGATTCAATTATCTGTACCAGATTAGTCGAAAATGTTTTAAAAGCATGTAATGGCAGCGGTTTATAGGTTTTCAAGTAATATTTCTTCACCATTTGATTTAATATAACTCCAAACTTTTATTTTAAATTGTAAAACAGTTTTTATGGTGATATATTTTCGTATAATTGAAAATCAGTTCAACATCTCAAACAATTATTTCTAAAACATTTTGCGTATTTATGTAATGCACAGAAACTCGTTGTACTACAATTTTAAGAAGTGATGAAAGGCTTGATTAAATGACGTATAACAGTTGCATCAAAATGTTAGAATAGTTTTGCAGTTACAAGGTTCAATAATATTTTCGATAGAAAAGCCTTCAAAGTTTTCCAAAACACGTGATTGATAGCTATCTAAATTCAATTCTTGCTCCCTTCTTCATTATCTGATAATTGTTTGCTCGGCAGATGCAAATTAAAATTACTTTGCGGATGAAGCAAAGAAAAGTATTCTAAAAATTCCCAGTGAGAAGCAACACAGATAAATATACCTGATAGTAAGTTTAGACATGCTTCTTTTTGGTGAGAATAGATTATTGACATTGTTAAAATTTTACATAAAATTCGTTCAAATAGCACTTAAAAAAAAAAATCTACAGCTACAGCTAAAATAGTATTCCGAATTTATCTGTCTTATTTGGCATGTGCCACAAGAATGCGTCTTACATTTGTATTAAACGTGTGGGTCATAAAAGCGTCATATTTACATTAAAAAATCATATTTTTGTTCTAAATGAACATTCGTCAAATGCAATATTTTCGTTTCGTTTACAGCAAATTTTAAAGCTCCCATAAAAAGCTTTCGACTTTAGATTTTAATGAAAATTTATAATCCAACTAACGCAAAGCTCTCGTATATTTATCTCTAAGTGGCTATTTCATAATTTAAAAAAGTTAATCTATATTCATGGTCTGGTAAAAATACTGTGTTTGAAATAATAAGCTACACTATCTACATATAAGCATTTGGACACTTTCGAATTTAGACATTTTGTCAAATATCTAGAAAGGTTCTTTTGGGATCATCTTGAAACTTTAGTAGTGTAAAGAAAATGTTATACCACATATTTTTCAACAAAAGTTGTGCCCTGAAAAGGAAAAGGGGACCAGTAAAGTTTATACAAAAATCAAAACGTTTTGGACTAAAAAGGTAATGTTTTAAATGCGTTTTGGCTGTAGCATGTGATTATGAAGATTTTTCTCATTATGTGTAAATTTTACGAGGCTACCATATATATTCAAATATAACGATTTCTTAAGAAAAAATGCGAAAACAATTTCTACTTTTTAAATTATAACACGTAGGGTATTAGACCCAGGCCAAAGCCATTTTTAGGAAATATGGCATACTACATTAAACGTAGCAAACATCAATCAGAATAGAAAAATGTTAAATATCTTGCGAAATACGAGTACTTTTATTAAATAATTTTTAACTACGCATGCGCCAGTTTTATAAAAAAAATTCATTTGCATAATTTAATAGGCAAAGGTATTGAGCAACTTATATGAAAACTCCAAACAAATATCATGTAAATTCAAAAATTTACGAGAGATAGAATGAACAAAATTTAAGTCCTTCTCAAAAAAAAAAAAAAAAAAAAAAAAAAAAAAGGAATGAAAAAAGAAAGATGTTAGGGGGGGGAGGGTTATCAATATTTATTTACAATCAAGGAAAATACTGCTTTACTATTGGGTATTGATTGAATCAAAATAAAAATGTAAAGCTCCTTATAGTTTATTTTTTATTTTGAGAGAACTGAAATTCTGTTCTTTTTATCTCTCGTGATGCTTTGAATTTACACGATATTCTTTTGGAATTTTCATATAGGGTAAAGACACCCAGTGCTCGTCACCTCTAAAATCTGTACCTGTAGTCGTCACCCTCTTAAAAAAAGTGTTAAAATAAGCGTTTTATAACCTGTATGGATTTGAATCTACCCGTACAAGATTCTCCAAAACCTTCTGCTTCTTATAACATAAAAAGTTCGATTTCAAGTATTGGGGAAGAGTAGGGAGAAGCAAAATAAGGGAAGTATACGCCAAATTACAATTGGATTGAGTCAACGTAAAGCAAATGATTAAGGGAATAGATATGCATTTCTTGATATATTTTGTTGTTTGCTGCATTTGACATTGCTCATAAAGCATTGTATGTAATGTTTATGAAATCTAGAATACGATTTATGTACAACTTGTTAAAATTTGACATAATATAAAAGTTTTTAAGGTATGACGACTACTGGTGCATATTTTGCACGTTTTACCAGTGCTCGTCACCCCTGACAAACACTGGTGTTTTAACATTTTTAATAACTGGGTAACTTTTTTGATGAAAAATACTATATTTTCGTTTAGAATTATGATGGTATAATTTTTACTTTAATTAGACTATCGGCACCAGTAGTCGTCAGGGGTATTCGTAAATGTAAACAACTGTATTTTAACCTCAAGAACGTGAACTTCATTGCACTTGTAACTTTTGTAAACAAGTCAGTCATGGTACCTTTAATTCACTATGACTGACTTTAAATAACCTAAAATTTTCCATATTATTTTGCTGGAAAAATTAAACAATGGCACATAAACATATGTAGTTATAAAGAGCTCTTTTTAGTTTTCTGTTATATATTTTAGAAAAGCAGACATGATTACTCCATACATCTGTCTAATGTATTTTAAATTTTTATGATGTCATGCTTTTGCGAAGATGTATTTAAATGATGTTTTAAAGTTGCTTCATACTAATTAGTTATAAACTATAAGTACCATTTAAGCACTTTTTTATGCATTTTATATAAGTTTTTTTTTACCGTGATAATTTAATTTTAATTCATATGCATTTCGAAAATAATAAAATACAAAGGCTTAATTTCATAGTTAGCATGACTGTGAGTCGGTTCAAAATTATGTTAAGACTTTTTTGGTATGTTAGATGCAGGTGAATAAAAATTTATACAGAAAATATTAAACATTAAAAACATTTCTTAAGCAAGTTTTCTGTTTATACATTATATTAATTATGTAAGATAAACAAATTGTAAGATATTGTAAATAATTGTAATTATTGTAAGATAAACAAATAGTTAAAATGTTGATCAAAATTACCCTGTTGACCGATATTCTTAAATAATTAAAATTGTAAGATACAGATCCATAATATTTAATAACATTATCTTGATTTGTAGAATAATACTAGCAAGCTTTGCCACCTTTGCTGGTCCCTATATTTAAATAAAATAGTAAAAAATCCATATCATTATTATAAAAAAAAAAAAAAAAACTTTGAAATCAGTCGAAACCGTACTTAATGTTCCCGCTGGCTTCTGTAATATCTTTCCGTCACGCAATATGATGATTGGCTTCTACTGCCTTCGGCATAGACTTAACCGTTTTTTATCCCCCCCCCAACCCCTCTCCCACGGGTAAATTTAGAATTTTAACGAAATATTATCAAATTACATATTGCGTACTTTTAACCAATACCCATACATCAAAACTCGCCTTTCTGAGTCAATTTGGAATAGAGCTAAGGTTAAAAACGTGTTTTTTGTCCGCCCGCCCGAGGGAAGAGGGGAGGGGTAATTTTGCAAAATCGCCTTATAATGCATATTGAGTACACACAACCAACCAACGCATAAAAAAAATCCCCTCCCGAAAATAATTTGCAGCAGAGTTAAGCTTGAAAACATATTTTTTTTCCACCCTTACATAGACGAAAGATCTCTGCAAAATTTCTTTATACTAGGTGTTGGATGCGTATGACCAACTCACACATCAGAAATGGTCTTTGTAAGATTACTTTGAGCAGAGTTATGCGTAGAAATATGTTTTTGCCCGTTTCTCAAAATTTGGTCAGAAAGAATTACACAAAATCCCTTTACAGTATTTTTGGGTAAGCCAACCAATAAACAATAATATTAATAACCAATTAACCTAAACATTAATAACCAATCAACGCATCAAAAAATTGCTTTCGTGATATAATTTGTTTTGATATAATTTGGAGAATAATTACTCTTGAAAACGTGTTTTTGCATCCACCCCACACTTAATGAGGAAGGAGAAGCGAAAGATTTCTCAAAATTCCTTTATAGTGTGTGTTAGGTACGCATAATCAAACCATAGGTTAAAAAAAATGATTGCAATATAAAAAGAAGTTTTTATATACCGTGTTTTAAAATTTTTGTTGAATCATATAAATGCTACCGAAGGCAGCGAGGATCCGAAACACTTGGCTAAAAGTATTAAAAAATGCATTGTTATCGTGTTTTGAGCTATTCTGAAAGTTTCAAAAAAACGCTGTTCCATATAAACGCTGCCGAAGGTAACAGTGACAGAAAACAATTGGCTAAAAATATTTTAAAAATCCATTGTTACAGTCTTCTGAGCTTCTCTGAAAGTTTCAAAGGTCTAGCTAGTCGGGAAGTTAGTTAAAAATCGATTGCAAAATTCGTACTGATAACGCTGCCGAAGACTGCGGGGACCTGGAACAGTTGGCTAAAACTATTAAAAAAGTGCATTTTCATCGTGTTGTGAACTATTCTGAAAGTTTCAAATGTCTAGGTAGTCGGGAAATTAGTTAAAAATCAATTGTAAGATTTGTACTAGACAAACAAACAAGAACTCTAGTTAATAAAAAGCATGGTAAAATCAATCTTACTGCGATAATTTGGAACAAAGTCACTCTTAAAAACAAGATTATTACCTTCTCCCCTGCTACTTACCCTCTGTTTTAAGTAAAGATATTTTTGAGAACGAATAAAATTTTAAGAACTTTTCTTAAAAGCAAAGAATTTCCAAATTATTTCACATATGAATTTGTTTTATTCGGAACATTTTGAATTTTACCATTTAATGTTTTGTGTTTTAAACCCTAAGAATGAATTTATGTTCTAAGTATGTGAAAAAAGATGTTTTGTTTCATTAATTTTTGTAAAATCGCAATTAAAATCAAACTATTCAGCAAATTGTTGCGTTTTATTTACATGACGACCACTGGTGCAAACACTGGTCTGTGTGTCTGTGTGTGTGTCTGTCTGTTATCAACATATCTCAAAAAGAAATTATGGCAGAAAGTTCAAACTTGGTATTCTAAATGTGTATCATATAAGGATGTTACAATAAGCTTTTCGTTAAGATCAAACAAATGGTTCGTGTACAGGGACAATCAAGAGAATTCTTATACATTACGTCTATGGGGGAAATTGCAGGTAAGTAGTGTTTAAAAACCAAATGAAACGAATATATATTTTTTGTAATAGAAATAGTTAACTGGGAAAATTTTTTGTGTATGTAGGAGCCTCGCCTTCCCCCTGGAGGGGAGTCCCCCCCTCGAGGGGAGTAAATTTTCATGATGGGTATCTTTCAAAAGAGCTTGCCAATACCTTTAAAACGAATGGTTGAACCATCGATCTGCGATAATTTAAAACAAAGTTATCGATTTTTTTTACTTTTAACGAAAAAAAAAAAAATCGTACTTTTTTTTTTTTTTTTTTTTAATATTGAGAATAAAATGGACTTTTTTCGGATATTTGGTGTTATACTACTTCTCTTAATATGGAAATCGTCTGCATTATAATAAAAGATAATTTTTTTAAAAAATAATTTTAATAAATTATTTTTTAAAAACAGAATTATTTTTTAATAAGCGAATTAAATTCGATATAAATGTAGGTGCATTAATGAAACGGGGGGTTGAGGGGAGCGGTAGCCCCCTCACACAGAACTAATTATCATATAAAACTCTTCAGAAGCCTCATGTGAATTGTTTAACACAGGTTTACATAACAGTACTCGTTATCTTACCTTTTAATCTGCAACCTGTATTTATAGTATTAAATTTCAGAGTAAGAGAAAGTCGTGTGAGTGACACACCAGATTATTTTTTTTTTTAATTTGGCTTAATGTATTAAAAATTTGAAAGTGTCTAACAACAACTGGAAGAATCAGTGTATAAAATAGACCAAAGTATAATATTGGTACATGAATACCACACGAATACCAAGCGAAAAAAACAAACATTTTAAAAATAAGGCCTTAAGAGTGACGAGCACTGGTGTCGTTGCTCAAAGTTGCTCAGTACCTTTGGCTACTAAATTATGCAAATGAAATTTTTATGAAGATTGCGCATGCGTAGTTGAAAATTATTTAGTAAACGTACTCTTATTTCGTAAGATATTTAGCATTTTCGCATTCTGATTGCTGTATGCTATGTTTAATGTAGTATGCAATATTTTCTAAAAATGGCTTTGACCTAGGTCTAATACCCTACGTGTTATAATTAAAAAAGTGGAAACTGATTTTGCAATTTTTTAAAGAAATCGTTATATTTCCATGAATATATATGGTAGCCTCGTAAAATTTTACACACATAATGAGAAAAACCTTCATAATCACATACTTCAGCTAAAACGCATTTAAAACATTACCTTTTACAGGGTGGTCCAAAATGTTTTGATTTTTGTCTAAATTTTACTGGTCCCCTTTTCCTTTTCAGGACGCAATTTTTGCTGAAGAATATTAGCTATAACATTAAAAGCGAAAACTGTTTTATTTATGAGACAACAATTTAAGTTAAAATACATTTAAAAACAATTAAAATATACATATGAAGAGAATTAAAATCTAGACGTTTCGAAACCCGTCCGGGTTTCCTCATCAGTAATTACAACATAATATGCAAACATTACATGAATACTCAAGGAATTTAAAGGAGTACCGAATATTGGAGCACAGACGATCTTTTAAAAATTGCAACCAAAATTCTAAAATTGTAATCCATTCAATAGAAACCGATCATATTCCTGACTTCGATAATATAAAAATTCTAAATTCTGGTTTGATAATTATAAATCGCGTATTTTCCTTGAGAGCTGGCACACTGCCAAGCATCTCCACACTATCAATGGAGCATGCGCACTGGCTCCTCAGTATTCGTTACTCCTTTAAATTCCTTGAGTATTCATGTAATGTTTGCATATTATGTTGTAATTACTGATGAGGAAACCCGGACGGGTTTCGAAACGTCTAGATTTTAAATGTTTTTATATGTATATTTTAATTGCTTTTAAATGTATTTTAACTTAAACTTTTGTCTCATAAATAAAACAGTTTTTGCTTGACGATTTGATGTTTGTGTACGTTATAGCTATAACATGTTCTTTACACTACTAAAGTTTCAAGATGATTCCGAAAGAACTTTTCTAGATATTTGGCAAAATGTCTAAATTCGAAAGTATCCAAATACTTATTGGTAGTGTAATAGTTTGTAAGGCACTGGCAGTTACTACACCTCTAACATATCACGAAGAACCAAATTGTTAGTGTTTGACGGAAATTTGTGAACTATTTTAAACTTTACTTTTCGTTTCGCTTTTACAACAGTACACTATTCTGGGATGCAAAGAATGATATTTTGAGTAGGACTTTAACCTCACAATTTTTAGCAAGATATTTTATGGAGATCATCTACCAGAAATCTTTTAATTTTTATAGAGTTCCATAACTAACGATTTTTCATATTTAAATAATGCACGAGTTGTACTGTCCGGATTTTCTTTATCATTTGCTTTCAATAATAATTTTTATCATAAAATAATTTCGTAAATTTTAGAAGTTTATTGTTCGTTAATAATTTAAAAAGAGCCATGAAAAATTTGTGAGGTAAACCCTTGAGAAACATTATTCCTGCTTTAACGTTTGAGAGCTTTAACTCTTGCTGATTTTGCATCATTAAAAGAAGTATTTTACAAGTCTATCCTTCGAGTTAATAATTTTATCGTCTATTACCTCTTATGTAGAAAACCAAACGAATGCTTATAAATATGTAGTCCTAAGACTACATATATATATACTACATATATATATATATAAGACTACATATATACATATTTATAAAAATAATTGAAGTCAAAAATAATTGAGCTAACATTTTCGTATGGCAAATCTTTGAAACTTCAAAGTTTAGTAAATCTAGAAGTTTCAAGAGTATTAAAGCTATTTGAGTTAATTAGAAAACCATCGAAAATTTCATATTGCTAAAATGTATCATATTATTGAATATTAAGTGAACGGCGATTTTGAATTTTACGTTTTAAGACATAATTGTTTATCTCCCGTAAGTGTTTAACATTTCAGTTGAAACAGGTTAAAATGTAAGTAAAATTTTATTTGATGTTTAAAATGGCATGATCGATTATGCTTTCATTGAAGGTAAGAAATATATGTTTATATTTTTTTTAACCTTAGCTGAAGCAATCGAATGACACCCACGCATTTCTGTACACTAGTGACTTTGATACTGAAGGTGATTATAGATGTGAAGTATCAACAGAAGTGCCATCATTTAACACAATTAAAGCAAATAAAGAATTACGAATTTATGGTTAGTATTGTTTTTTAATGTTTCAGTTGTTTAAGAAATTGACCTTCTTTGAAGGTAAGTGTACCAGTAGAGGGACATTTATATATATTTCAGTGCATTTCAAAATAATAATAATAATAAACAAATAAATAAATGTTTCACTATAAATGCATTAATATTGTAATTTTACTATTCTAATTTAATGAATCATAAGATCTTTATCATAAAGAAAGAAAAAAAAAAAGAATTAGAAAATAAAGTAAAGGTTCCTAAATATAAGAAAATTAATATTAAATATTTTTGTGTGCCAATAGTGTGTATACTTGAATTTTATGTAGTCTGTTTCTGATTGTGTGATTTTTGAATGAAAATTATTGATGAACGGGTGGTTTTTGAAAATCACCGATAGCACAATTTTTTGTATGTTACATTGCCGTTAAAATCGAGAGATTCCTAGTAAATCTATTAAGGTAATCAAACAATGAAGAATTTATCTTACTTATAAAATCTGCTAAAAACTTTTATGATTATTATGTTGTTTAAAAATACATTAAATTTTGGTAAATTCGTGCAGAATTAAAAGCTATTTAAACAGCTATATTAAGTGAACAAGATCACTTCGTTTCTTAATTAAAAAAAAAAAAAAAAAAAAAAAAAAACTTATAGATATCTAAAATATCTTATTTGTTGTACTGCCTAAACAAACACATATAGAGAGATAGACAAATATAATTTCACCACGACTGTGCGAAGAAGACTGGAAACAGATAACAACTAAATAACTATAACAACCAAAAATAGCATATTGAAAAGTGAATAATTTAATAAAGATGTATGGTAAAAGAATGAAAATTCATAAAATAACCAAAAAAAAAAAAAAAAAAAAACCCTCTGTAAAACAGATATAATTTCATCTGGGACACTTGTAACTGTCAGGGTGAAAAAAATAGCATTGTTTTTGGAATGGTGTGGGTTTTTAGCAGAAACATACGATTAGTACCTGGCAATGTCGGCAAATGTAAACAAAAAAGATGTACATGACGATGATTTGTTAAACTTAAAAATTTACATAAGTAGAAATAACAAGATAAAAATGCATTGACTTCTAAAAGTTAAACTACAACCTATTTTCCCGTTTTATTCTTTTGCGCATAATTTTTAACAAATCAGCACACGTAAATAAAATATGAATATCATGTCATTATAAATTTATTAATTGAATTTTATGTAACTTTAACGGAAGCATTAATTTTTAAACTAACATTACTTCAATTTTTCTCAAAAATAAACTTTGAAAAAAAAGAAAAGAAAGAAACAATTACAGAATTGTAATTAAAAAAACTAAATAAGAAATTGTGTTAAAAATGTATTACAGATAGGTGAAGACACACATGTTTCCAAACGTTTTTCTTACCATCTTAACTTTTCTTTTTTTTTTCTATAACGAACTTTTAGAAAAAAAAATCTATTAGGTCGTTGCAAAAGTTCGTGCGGACGCGGATCATTTTATTGCCTCCAAAGACGAGAGCTTCTATCGCCGTGGTATACCCGAAAAATGGACAAATGTAGTAGAAAGTAATGGGGAGTATTTTGATTAAAAATTGTCATTTGATTTGATGTATTTTTATAAAATGAAGCAATAAAAAACCGCACGAATTTATGCAAAGACCTAATAATTATTAATTTGTAAACTTTTAGCATCGCCAAAATAATAAATATGTCAATAAATAATTTTAAAAGGAACATCTCATTCAGTTTTCATGTTCGCATGTATATTAAAAAAAAAAAACAAAAAAACAGAAAATTAAATGCAGGAAGAGAAATATTTGGCTTTAATTTAACATGTGAATGCATGTTCACCTTCACCTATCTATAATGCATCCTTAATACCATTTTTAATTTAATTTTCTTTTCTAAAAAAAAAAAAAAAAAAAAAAAAAAAAAAAAAAAATTAGTTAAACCTTAGTTATGAGGAAGTTTGAATTAATATTACTTCAAAAATTATTACTTATGTCAAAATTATATAAAATCTGATTAATGATTTTCAAACAAACAAGCTGTCCATATTTTAAGATCATAAGTTTATTTATTTAATTATTATGCGCAAAAGAAGAAAACGGGAAAACAGGATCTGCCTTATCTTTTAGAAGCCAGTACTTGTGTACAATACTAAGCACAAATATATGATACTTACAAGTATATTCAGAGAAAAGTTAAGATATTTTGCAAAGAGAAAGGTAGAAATATAGAATATAGAAAATATAATAATAATAATAATAATAATAATTAAAAGTAATAAATAAATTAAAAACACTTTAAAAACACGTTAAAAATACATTTATTAAAATATAAAAGATTCCAAAGCTTTCCGTCTACATACAAGAAGGCATCATCAGGGAATTTGGTTTTACACATATTTCAGAGCAGTTATATGCGTAAAACCAAATTCCCTGATGATGCCTTCTTGTATGTCGGCGAAAAGCTTTGGAAGTTTTTTATATTTTAATAAATGTATTTTTAACGTGTTTTTAAAGTGTTTTTAATTAATTTATTACAATATGACACGTGTTTTTAATTCAACTCTTAACTGGAGTTTGTTGATAATAATTAAAAGAATCGATAATTAAGATTTAATATTCTAAGGATAAATTCAAATTAATTTAATTATATCGATAATTTAAAAATTATTTTACTAAATTATGGATTAATTTTTCTTTTAATATTTAAACATTCAAAATGCACAGTATATGTAAGTAAAAACTAATGCACTAAGAATATATACAGTAATTTAATTTACATAGATAATTAATAGATTAAAAAAAAATAATAAAAAATTATTTAGTCAAATGAAACGACATAATAACATGAATCGATTGTTAAGATTAATTGAAGTCCTGAAAAATTCATTTAAATCCAATTTTCTGGAGCTACTTAACATTTGCTAGAGACCCTGTTTTCGATACCTAATATAGGGTCGCTAATATTTGCAATGTCGTACCGTAGAAAAGAAAGTAAAAGGCATTATCAATAAAAAAAAAGTACTTTATTCCTTATTATTATAATTGTTATTAGGAAAAAGACCACCAAAATATACCAGGTGATTCAAAATAGATGTTACGATATATATCTCTTAAAATAACAGTCATAGAAACATTTTTACAATTACATAAAATCCTTTTGTAAAAAAATAGAACCGACTCCAAAAAGCAACTACTATTCAAACAACTAAAAAAAAAAAAAAAGGTACGAAATGAAACTGCAAAGTTGCGCCTAAAAGTATAAAATAATTTCTTTCGCCAAACAACCTATAACACTACAATTAATCATAACTTTTGAAGTCGGCGCAAAATTAAATAAAATTTAATTAGTTTTTAAAGGTTTGATTTAGATCGGTTGCAACAAATGCTGTTGTCTCGAATGATCCATTTTCATGTTTCCTTTATTATTTTATCACTGTATGCAATTGGTCCATTAGTAGCATCTACATGAAACAGTGAACATTCTTCACAATGCAGTATTTGTGTTTTTGCGATGTTAGAGATTCTTTTGAAAATTTGGTATAACTTTAATAACTATCATCCTTGGTGGCTTTTGGATTTGGCGATCAAATCATAATGCAAAAATATACACGCAAGATGTATATTTTCATAATATGTATTGTACGAAGTATTGTGTCATATTCTTGATTGCTCTCTTAATGTACTTTATCAAAATAATAATAATATCCCAAAGAAATTAAATATGTTTGACAGATAATTTTGCGATTTTTCTTTCACCAAAGACGTCAGATACCATCATCTTCGCCAACTTTGCTGCTTACGAAATCTTATTTGTTTTCTGGAATCAAAGTAGTTTTCGGCTGCGTTTTGCAGGTAACAATGTAAGATGTGTATCTTGAATAGAATTTGATTTTTGTATTGAATAAAGGTATCAATTTTTATTTAATTTTGTGCCGACTTAAAAAGTTATGATTAATTGTAGTGTTATAGTTTGTTTGGCGAAGGAAATTATGTTATACTTTTAGGTGCAATTTACAGTTTCATTTCGTACCTTTTTTTTTTTTTTTTTTTTGTATGAATAGTAGTTACTTTTTGGAGTCGGTTCTATTTTTTTGCAAAAAGATTTTATTATTCTCTTTTCAGTGAAAACTTATTCATATAGCAGAACATCAGAAGACGTTCGACGACAGTTTCACAAATCACAACTTGCAAGGAAAGTGACATAACTCAAAAAATGGTTTATATCACTGAAAAATACATGAAATGCACCTAGTGTGAACAAAAAAGTTACATCTCCATCTACAAAGTTATCCACTCGAGAGACAGTTATTCCTGTTTTATTCTACTAGTCAAGTTATTTTTAAGTTCATTTTTCTCAAATGCTGCATTTTTAAGTTGTGTCACTTTTCTTGCCTTTATCGGATATGAGCTAAAAACTATCTGTTGAATGAATATACGTTGAGTTAAAAAGTCTTTAGAAATGTAAAGAACGGATACGCTGTATTCGTAGCCAAAAATTCTGTTATGCATATATATTGAACTTTACAGTGAATACGTGTCACCCGCTGCGCTGCACATTGCGAAGCATAAAGTTCAAACAAAAAGCAAAATATGCATTGTAGCTGACGGACAGACGTTTCAACATCGATACTTACATACTGCTTTTACCAGTGTAGCTGCATGCGTTCAACAGTTAGAGTGAGAAGAGACTTTTGTGAGTATCCTGTAAATTGTTTATATCTTAATAAAATCATAATGAAACCTATTTCAGGCTAAGATCATTACGACAACATAAAAAAGTATTAAAGTTAAATCCTCTCTTACGAATTTATAAGCTAACGAATTTCAACAACAACAACAACGAGAAACATGGTTTATATTGAGAACCTCTTCCTTTATGAAGTCAGTTTAAAACGTCTATGCGTTAATCGATGTGACCGCTTAAAACAACCATACTTTGAATTTTACATAGCATAAATGTCATCCGCTACGCTAGAACATATACAATGTCGGTCAAGTGTGCACAAAATAGGAAATTGTGAACAAACAAAGGCACGTTTTAAGCGTTCTGTTTTAGCATTAATATCTAAACTGTCTTTTTGTACTAAATCGGTGATGCTCTGCAATTTTATAATTCACTTTTTTCCCCTGTCTTGAAGCGTTTCCGAGATAGGAACGCTAACTCCACCGTTTTCCACATGTGGCACTGTTGGCGGTTGAATCGCTTTCCACATATCCACTTTACTATACCTACATACCATATTTATGACTATAGCTGCATCTGTTCAGCTGTTAAAAGAGTTGGTACTAACATTTTTGGGCACCCTGTATTTTCTTTTGATCGTAAATATATTACAATGGGACCTATTTCAGACCAAGACCTTTACAATAAAACAAAAAGTATCAAAATCGGATCATCCGTTCAGGAGGTATGAGCTAACAAACAAAAACAAAAAAACATACGCTTTGTATTGAGAACTTCCAACTTTTTGAAGTCGGTTAATTAGAGCATCTCTTACGAAGTTATAAGCTTACAAACACCAACAACAAGACCCTCCTTTCTGAAGTTGGTTGAAAACGACATTGCGCTAATCGATGGGACCACTTGCAGTAACAGTACTTTGAACCACAGAGTATACCTGTCATCCGCTACGCTGCAAATTGTGCAACGTAGTTCAAGTGTGCACAGTGTAGGAAATTGCGAACTAACAACTGCACGTTTTAAGCGTTCTATTTTTCTAAAAACTGTCTTTACGTAGTAAATCGATTATGCTTTATAACTTCGTAATTAACTTTTCTCCCATCTTGAACCGTTCTTGAGATAGGAGCGCTAATTCCACAGTTTTTCACCAGATGGCGCTTTATTTTCTTTAGATTATAAAGATATTACAATGGGACTTAATTCAGACGAAGATCTTTACAACAAAACAAAAAGTATCAAGTTACCGTATTTTGAACTATATAGCGTACAGTCGGTAACAAAAGTGTCCGAACACTAGCAAAAATTCCTATGTAAAAAAAGTACACTTCATACGGTTTTGTTAACTAAGTCCTTATTGAATCGTGTTCTTACACTGACTAAGAACAGGATTCGGCAAGGATTTATTTCACAAATTCTCATGAAGTGTACTATTTTACATAGGAATTTTTGCTAATGTTCGGACACTTTTGTTTCTGACTGTATGTCTCACCCGCTACGCTACAACATATGCATTGTCGTTCAAGTGTGCACAAAATAGGAATTTGCTTACAAACAAATGCACGTTTTTAGCATTGTATTTTTAGCATCAATGTCTAATATTTCTTTTCGTACTAAATCGATGATGCCCTGCAATTTTATAATTCACTTTTTCCCCCTGTCTTGAACCGTTTCCGAGATAGGAACACTAGCATGAATGTCTAAACAATCTTTTTGTACTAAATCGATGACACTCTTCAACTTTGTAACTCACTTTTATCTCTAGAACCGTTTTCGAGATAAGAACACTAAGTCCTCTATTTTCCACCAGGTGGCGCTCCAAGCGTTTAACCTTGTACTGCATGGCCACTTTGCTATACTTACATACCATTTTTATCACTATAGCTGCAGCCGTTTAGCAGTTAAAAGAGTTGGGACTGATTTTTTGGGGCACCCTGTATTTTCTTTAGATCTTAAAGATATTACAATGGAACCTATTTCATGCCAAGACCTTTTCAACAAAACAAAAAGTATCAAAATCGGAGCATTTGTTCAGAAGATATGAGCTAACAAACATAAAAAAACATACGGTTTGAATTGAGAATCTTCCTTCTTTTTTGAAGTCGGTTAAAAAAATTGGTGCAAATCAAGAGTAGATTTCAGTTATGGCATTTCTTTGTACAAAGGTATGTATACATATTAAAATACGAAATTTATTTTTTATACCGTCCCTCCTATCATATGACTTATGTTTAGAAGAATAGTCTCCTCGGTTTAAGAAAGAAAAAAAATAAATAAGAAAACCTAAGTGAAAATTTCCCTGAGTTGTTGCAATTTGAAAATGGTGACATTTATACCACTTTAGCAGCAATTTTGGTATCCATTTTTTGACATCAAAGTATTTAATTTAGCGGGTTATGCACGAGATGATAAAAATTAAATAAATATCCATTTTCTTTAAAAAGCATTTAAAATCATTTTAATGCTTAAATCAACATTTTTAAGAACTGAATACAAATTGATGTCATACTGTATTGTTAAAAATTTCAATACATAGTTCCATCTCTTAGGAAGACATCTGTAAATTGAAGCATTTTACGAAAAAAAAAATATATATATATATATATACACACATATATATATATTAAAAGATATAAAATGACAGCTAAAAGAGTGATTTAAAATAGCAATTAAAATCATTCAAGCACTTAAACTGATCATTTTTTAGAACTTAATGCAAATTGATGTTCTGTATCGTTAAAAAAATTATTAGTTGAATTTTTTAGGGGCCACCTGTAAACTGAAACAGTTTAACAGGCGAAGACATTTCAAAAGTATTCGCATTGTAGCAACATCAATGAGGGAAAAAAATAGAGTAATAATTAAAGGTTAGATTTCATGGGTTTTTGAAAGAATGATTTAAAATACCCCGCTTTAAAAACATTTAAACACATTTTTAAATTTGTTGGAAAGTTTTAAAAAATATCATTTACTCGTATTTCAGTATGACTCAACCAGGCGCCAAGAGGTCTTACTCTCAAAGCTAGAGAACGAGGGGTGGCAGATTCGATCCCAGGTCCAGCTCGTCGGCGTCTCCGCTCGGAATTTTCTGTGGCTTTTCTCCGAAACTTGCATATCAATGATAATGAGTATTAATAATATTCCTTAAAAAGGACCTCCTCCCCCCCACACTGAAGACTACTCACGTCTAGGATCCAGTCAATCTGCCTTTATACACACAATCACAACAGCCAACCAACCAGAATGTTCAAAGTGAGATTTTTCATTACATTTATTATACACTATTAAATATGTTTTATAAGTACATATCTAGCTAAAAGAAATCATAGTTATGATAAATAATTATAAGATAAAAAAAAATTTTATAAACCATGTTTTTAAATTTTCTGCTGAATCATATAAATGCTACTGAAGGTAGTCGGGACCCCAGCAATTGGATAAAAGGATATCCTTTGGATATCCTTTCTATCGACTTTTGAGCTATTATAAAAGTTTCAAATGGCTATCTAGCCGGGAAGTTAGTTAAAAGTTGATTGCAAGCTTTGTACTGGAAACGCTGCCGAAGGCAGCAGGGTCCCGAAGCAATTGGATAAAAATATTTTAAAAAAGCATTTTCACCGTATTCTGAACTATTCCGAAAATTTCAAATGTCTAGCTAGTCAGGAAGTTAGTTAAATAAAATTTCTGTTGAATGATATAAAAGCTGCCGAAGGCAGTAGGGACCTGAAGCAGTTGACTAAAAGTATTAAAAAAATTTATTGTCACCGTGTTTTGAGCTAGCCTGAGAGTTTCAAATATCTAGCTAGTCGGGAAGTTAGTGAAAAATCGATTGCAAGCATTGTACTGATAACGCTGCCGAAGGCAGCAGGAAACCGAAACAGTTGGCTAAAGGTATTAAATAAATGCATTTTCACCGTTTTCTGAAGTATTCTGAAAATCTCAAATGTCTAGCTAGTCGGGAAGTCAGTTAAATAAATGTTCTGTCGAATTATATAAGCGCTGCCGAAGGCAGCGGGACCTGAAATACTTGACTAAAATTATTAGAAAAATGTATTGTCACCGTGTTGTGAGCTGTCCTGAAAGTTTCAAATGTCTAGCTAGTCGGAAATTTAGTGAAAAATTTATTGCAAGCTTTGTACTGATAACACTGCCGAAGGCAGCAGGAACCCGAAACAGTTGGCTAAAGGTATTACGAAAATGCATTTTCACCGTGTTCTGAACTATTCTGAAAGTTTCAAATGTCTAGCTAGTCGGGAAGTTAGTTAAATAAATTTTCTGCCGAATCATATAAGCGCTGCCGAAGGCAGCGGGACTTGAAATAGTTGACTAAAATTATTAGAAAAATGTATTGTCACTGTTTTGTGAGCTGTCCTGAAAATTTCAAATATCTAGCTAGTCGGGAAGTTAGTTAAAAATCGATTGCAAGATTTGTCCCTGACAAACACACAAACACACAAACAAACAAACAAGAATCGAAGTTAATAAAAACATGGTAAAATAGAAATGGTAGCTGCATAACAAATATAAATAAAGAATACTTGAAGTAAAATACAATTACAACTTCTCGCTTTTGAAGCACTTGGGGGGAGGGGGGGGAATGTTGGAATTTTCAAATTGCGATTACTCAGCGAATTTTTCACTTAAAGTCATAAGGTTTCTTTCATTTTCCTTCTTAGACCGAATGCAACATTTTTCTAAATATAACTCATAGGAAAGAAAGGACTATTTCAAAATTAAATTTCGCAATTTAATATGTATGCGGCCCCTTCTACAAAAAATGACATACACTAAGCGACAAAAAAATAAAAAAAAAAGCCGCACTGCAGAAAAATTGACTTATAACTTTTTTACTTGTCATAACTTTAAAATTAATGTTTGAAACAAATAAAACTGTCTTGTTTGTATCATATCAAAGGTATGAAATGATACCTATTTACATTTTTGATTTAATAATTCGCTTTATTGCACTCTACGAAATACTTTTTAAAAATCTGCATAAAATTTTCTTTTTGAACATAATGTAATAACCATACGCTTTGTAACCCAATATGTTTTAATATATGAAATAAAACTATTTATTTGTTAGATCTAAGAATTTTTTATTAAAAATATGTATTCTGCATTGGGATAATTCCACCTTTATATGGAATTACTGCTTTAATGCAAAATGGCATAGTTTTATACAGTGTTTTAATATAAATCTAAGAAATTTCAATGTGCCAAATATCACAATTTTTTTTTCTAGTTCTGGCTGAGTTATAGGCTGTAAATTTCGAATCCTATCCCCTCACCCCCGCTTTTTTTTATAGACGAAACATTTTCGAGCGGATCGCGATTAGGACTATTTCCATGACTGGTAAAGAAGAAATTCTCGTATATCCTTTGTGGGATTTAACTTAAAGTGAAAAAAGATATGATTACTTACAGAATTATAGGTTCTCATGAAAATGGATAGGAAATTTTGACAATTTGAAGCGAATAAACTTACCACAGACGCCGTGTAGTAAGGTGCATTATCACCTTGAAATGCTGTTTGCGGAAATGTCCAAGATACCTCCAAAATAGTCGGTCAGGCACCGCCTTTATGAAGATTGCGTTTTATTTCGAGTTAATTGATCCCTTGAGCATAAAAATTTGCCCGACTGTTTGAAAAGTTATGCACCTCCGTACCATAATGTGCTAAGAATGTGTCACAGTTTTAAAAGTGCGATTTTCATTAAGTCGGTCATATTTTGGTTGTCAGATCTGCTTGTTTTCTTTAGCTCGAAATAAGTTAAACTTGACTCATCAAAGAGAACCAGTTCAGCCCAATAATTAACTAATAATTTTTTAATTTTTTAGCCTACTGAGGTCTTGCTTTCCTATTTCTCTTCACTAAGAATGGAATTGTTTTAAATTTTCTGTCATTTAAATCTGCTTTGTTTAATAGTTTCTGTACTGTAGTTAAAGAAATTATGCTGTTAAACACTTTTTATGAATCTCTTTTATGTTCTAAATGTAAAACAAACCGATTTTATAAGCAATGGCCTTTTAACTTACGGTCATCTCGCTTGGATGAGCAACATGGTAGCTTAAAACCAAATTTCCAGTTTAATCGGCGAAAAAATTTTATATATTGCTAAAAATCCTTTTACCAATATTTCGTTAACATTTTATTAATTTGCCATCTCACGTATTAAAATATTTTTTGATTTTCCTTCAAAAATTAATACTTTTTGTGGCATCGTTAACAACCTTATTCTTACCATTTTTTAAATAGTTTCTAAAGTTACAATTTTCCTGACAATTGCATTTTGTTTTTAATACTGGATTCAAAGCTAAAGTGTGTGTGGAGAACAACATAATAAAATCTGTCGAAAATTTGCTTTTTAGACGATAAAATTGGCGGTTCTTGAAGGCGAAAAGGAAAACATGCAAGTGCGGCTTTTTCTTTTCTTTTCTTTTTTTTTTTTTTTTTTTTGGTCGCTTAGTGTACTCGAAATATACTCTTGATTTGTATCAATTTTATAATTGGAAATATGTGTCTATGACTTACAAGGAAGGTCTCCATGGGCGTATACGCAAAAGATTTTCAAAAAATTACAGAATACTCTTCTAACGGGGTTATGTATGTATGTTTATAAAAAAAAACAAAATTCCGCGGAATCGCTATATATCATCTGTAAAAAAAATATTGAAAATGTCCGATTCTTGGCTGTTTATCGCTTGTTGGCGACACAATGAAAACTGATGAAAAACGGTTTTTTGATAAATACTCATTATAGAAAAAGGTTTCCTATACTCTTCATATTAAACTAGTTTAAGAAAGTTTTCTTTAAATTTTTACACGTTTATAACTGCAATTTTGTCAAAATATTTATAAGTAAACCTAGCGATCAAATTATATAACTTTTAGTTTAACGTGAAATACCTAAACTAAGCTCAAGTTTCACTTGAGCTTTAGATATTATTGCTTAAAGTAAAACAGTAAGCACATTTATTTATATTGCATTATAAATTAAAAAGAACCTGCATAACACTTTTGAAATGAAACAATGGTGAACGGCATTCATTTATCAGTGCGTTATTTTGTGTTTTTGAAGAATACTGATTTCACAGTTGGTAATTTAAATAAAAATTTAAGCTGACAGAAATTAATTCAAACTTAAATTTTAAATTTCAGTATAGATTACACATTAATATTAATAATTTTCAATTTTTTTTGTTACAGTTTATTTTTTATTACACTGATTAGATAAAATTTACCAAATAACTTTTTTAACACTACGTAGTAAATTAATTTAAATAAGTTTAACTTAAAAAAAAAAAAAAAAAAAAAAAAAAAATATTTTATAACTGCAACTTTTAAACCGACCGTGTACCTTGAACTTTTGTTAATTTATTCTAAATTTAAACCAAATTTTAATGGAAAATTATAATGAATTGAAAATTTTAAGCTTTTAATGAATTTAAATAACAATCATAGATTAGAAGGGGGAGTAAAACAGATCTTAGAATTAGCAAAAATGCACAAAAACAAATTTGTTTGTATGATACCTTTGATATTAAAAGATGCTTCATTAGAAGATGTAATTCCCCCCCCCCCTTATGAAAAAAGCTTTTTATTTCTTTCCTATTTTGTCTACGATTAGTTACATTTTCGGTTTGTTTCTCTCAATGATACAATTGACGTTTTTTTTTTTTTTTTTTTTTTTTTTTTTTTTCTTTTTTACATATTTAAACTTCGTTTCGCCAATTTTTAAACTGCTACATGAATTTCAAGAATTCACATTATACCAGCAATTCACAGCCTAGTAACAGGCATATCGAACACATTGTATTGAAAAGTAGAAAACGTCTTAATATTCTTAAATATATTGCGGGTAGAGACTGGGGAGCCGACGCCTTAGAATAACATATATGACTTTCATTAGGCCTATACTTGAGTATGGTTTCCCGGTTTATTGTTGTGCATCCAAAACTAACCTTAAGAAGTTAGAACAAGTTCAATTAAGTGCTGCCCGGATTATCACTGGCTTGAGACATAGCTGTCCTTCTGAAATTGTTCTTTTTGAGGCTGACTTACAGCCGCTCCATACTAGAAGACAAGCTGGTCTTGTTAAGTATTATAATAAACTCTCTAGTTACGGCCTCTGCAACAAGATCTCCACGTACCTTAACAGCTGGAGTAATTATCAAAGATTAAAGAGGAACAGCCCTTTCAGTCAGGCCGCCTCTCTTCAACTACCTAATTGTAATGTTGAGCCCAACTCATTACACTGCTGCTTGAATCCTGCAGAAGGACTCCCCAGGGTTCACTTTCACTTTAACATAAGCTCTCATGTTAACAAGAAAGACTACATCCCAGAACGTCTTAGACAATTGACCTTGGAAAACCTAAGCCACATTCCTAATAATGCCATTAAAATCTTCACCGACGGTAGTAAAATTGACAACCTAGCAGGTAGGGCCATATATATTGAAACCCCTCACGCCAACTTGACGCTTTCACTCGTAATCCAAATTACTGCTCTGTCTTCAGAAGTGAATTGATTGCAATAGGACCTGGGAATAGAAGCTATTCTCTCTGAAGAGGATTATGGTGACCTATGGATCTTGACTGATAGCCGTAGTTCTCTTCACCATCTTAGTAATTGGATTCTTGTGGGCGACAAGGTTAGCACCTCTATACTGCTTAAATTAAAGCTCATTTCACTTAATCATGACGTTCATTTGCAATGGATACCTTCACACGTGAATCTCCACGTGAATGAAATGGCTGATAATCTTGCTAAAGAGGGTTGCAGGATTTCTTTAACTCCCTCGTCCGCACTTACTTTTCTGGAATTATACTCCCGGGAAAATTCAAAAATCTCGGAGGAGTGGAAAACTCCCCCCACCCATAATTGGTACAAGGGCTCAAAACCGGGTTTGTCCCTTTACCTCCCTTGTGACAGACGTACCCGAACTGTACTCTCAAGACTCGGTAGCGGTCATATCAAGTGCCTCACTTTCAACGAGGGCAGGAAAATCTTCACAACCTGCACCAAGTGCCAAAATCATCAGGCTTCTCCTGAGCACCTTTTGGAATGCATGGGACTCTCTAAGGAGGATCTTTTTACCAATCCTCTTCTGGTCTTTGACTTCCTAACAGTTAACGAACTCGTGGATCTTGTCTGACTCCGTCAGACAAGGAGGATAAGCAACAACAACAACACATTTTGATGTTTCACGTCTTTAAGAGGCAATTCGGCAGTATACTCATTTTCATCAGAATTTTGTTATATTTCATTGGACGAAGGATATATATCAATATAATATGCATCATCAGAAATGCCTTCAAATTTTTCATAACTTACACACTCATATTTTTTTTAATATTTCAACAATGTTGTCCTTTAATTTAATTTCTTTTTCTATAATATTTGTTAGTGCAATATTTTATTCTATGTATTATTTATACGGCATCCGAACTATAATGTACGCGTTAATTTTCAAAGACATTCTCTTTAATAAAATAAATTAATTAATTAATTAAATAAAATTAATAAAATAAAATTAATTTAATATTCTGAACTGCAAAATTCGTTTTAAACGTTAACTAAAAGTGAAAACGAATATTTGCAACTTACAAAATACAGAAAATCTGTCAATCTCTAAATAAAAACCAAAACATATGTATAACTTTAACGTCTAATAGACTGAGTTTATATATTTGCAACTCGCAATGAGAAAAAAAAAAAATGAATGAAAATTAAATACTTTTCATAAAAGGCCACATGCATATACTACTACACAAGCTTTGTGAAAAACAGGCAACTCTTTCATCGATTAATTCAGAAAGATTTGTCTTGCAAGAAATTCTTAAACGCATTAAAATTATTTACATTTGACGGAAAGAATGTTGCTCGCCAAATCGCATGCACTATTTGTCTTTTGGCGCCATATATTCTATATTATATTATTTTTTTGCAGACTATCTATTATGATTCCGCCGATAAATTTGACTCATCTTGTATTACTTATGTAAGTAGTATCTCTGTAATGTTTTTCACAATACTCTGAGTATGCGCTCTAAGGAGACCTTCCTTGTTAGTTTAAGAGATAATCGCTTGTAACATCTATTTTGAATCCCCCGGTACATATGATGAAACATAATTGTAGAATACAAAATAAACAAATGAGCAAATGCCAAATTTATCCATAAGATTAATATATATATATATACGAGGGTTGTAAATTAAATAGTGGCAACTTAACCTTGAAACACGCAGAAGGGCGGGCATGCGCAAATAGGATATGGGAATGGTGAGGTGGCGCTGTTGTCGATGTGTAGAGTGCACAAAAACAGTCGATCTGCTAAGAAGGATAGTTGTTGTGTGGCGTTAAAGTGAGGAGTTTCGTTTCCATCGCTCTAAAGCATGTTTTCAAAAGGTGATCAGCTGTCGTGGCTTAAAATCGAAGTTGCCCGTGGCAAAAATGCAACAGAATGCTATCGAGGATTAGTGGAAGCCTATGGCACAAATGCTTTACCGTATAGGACAGTAGTACGATGGGTTCAAGCATTTCGTTCGGGTCGGAATTAGACTGCGGATTTGTAACAACAAACATGCTTTAGAGCGATAGAAACGAAACTCCTCACTTTAACGCCACACAACAACTCCCTTCTTAACAGATCGACTCTTTTTTGCACTCTACACATCGACAACAGCGCCACCTCACCGCTCCCATATCCTATTTGCGCATGCCCGCTCTTCTGCGAGTTTCAAGGTTAAGTTGCCACTATTTAATTTACAACCCTCGAATATATTCAGAAATAATTAAAAAAAATATGAATTAATCCATAGAACTACCACTTTAATCATAAAACAATTACACATGGAAGTGAAGCTCTCTCTAAAGCAATTTATATTGAAAAAATTAACATGATTTATATCTGTGACACTAATATATGAGATCATACATAACAAATATGATAAAAGTATAACAGCAAAATATCACAGGCCGACAAAAATGAGGTTGACAAAATTTGATTTAATGATTTTACTGATCTTTATGTTTTTTAATGTGGTGAAACCGAAACTGCAGCCCATTTTTCTCTATCACGTATAGATATTTGTCAATACAGGGTGTTTTCCGACACAATATTTTACGTATACCATCATAACAGTAAGTTGGTGTGGTTTTACATTGCACTAGTGTTGTGCTATTACAACAATGGGTACCATAATCAATTAATCAAGTAAACATGTTGTAAAATTTACCATATAATTATATAGGGGAAGAGTAATGGAAAAAACTGTATAGGTAGGCACCCTGACAAAAATCTATACGTGATAGAGAAAAACTGGCTTCATTTTCGGTTTCAGCTAGAGGGGGCGCATGAATGACGTTTTGGGGGTGCTGCATCGAAGCGTCTAAAATAAGTACGTACAATGGAATCTTTATTCGTTCATTTCTAGAATCAACATAAATATGTTGACACTTCAATAGCCAATTATAAGAAAAAGCTTTCCATGCTAATGAATTGTTTTTTGTCACTAGCCTGCAGCCAACCCAATACGTCATTCACCAGCCGCCACAGGTTTCAGCACACCAAAAAACATAAAGATCAGGCAAAATTATTAAATCAAAATTTTACATGTCGACCTGTGATATTAGTAATAATAATAATAATAATGATTAGAAGAAGAAACAAATACCACCATAGATTAAGACTGTTGAAGCAAGTTAAAACAGTTTATCGGCGACCAACTTTCCTTAAATACTCTCCAAGACCATATGACGGTAAAGAAAAAAATTTAATTGGCATGTTCTAGAAGATATAATATACTATGTCACAAATATATTGTAGTAATAAGCTTTAAAAATACCGAAATTAATAATTTTGTTATTAACATTGTTTAAACAGTTTGATGAAAGGCAAATAACAGTGAATTTTATAGTTTGTAAAGTTTTTTAATACTCTAAATTCAAACAATTTTATCCACAATTAGACTAAGCATATTGCATCCATAATCAATAAATTCATTTAAATTAAGAAATAAATTGAATTAGAAATACCACAGGAAACCAAACATAGTACATATTTTAGTTAGTGGATTAAAATTTTAGCAATATTTTTTTACATCCAGCGAACACTTGTATTACCATTAAACATTAATTGAATCAAAATAAAGATGTGAGTAGAACCCCTTACAGTTTAACTTTTATTGTGAGAGGAACTGAAATTCTGTTTATTCTACCTATCATAATTTTTTTTTATTTACACGGTATTTGTTTGGGGCTGTCATATAAGTAGCTCAATACCTTTGGTTATTAAATTATACAAGTGAGCTTTTTTAAAACCTACGCATGCGTAGTTAAAAATTATTTGATAAAAATGCTCATATTTCGTAAGATGTTTAACATTTTTACATTCTGATTGCAAGTATGCTGTGTCTAATGTAGTATGCTAAGCTTCCTAAGAATAGCTTTGCTCTGGGTTTAATACCTTACATGTTATAATTTAAAAAATGGCAAATTCTTTTGCATTTTTTTAAAGAAACCGTTATTTCTCCATGAATATATGTAATAACCTCATAAAAATTTATAATTATAATTAAAAATGTCTTGAGAATCACATGCTATAGCCAAAATACATTTCAAGCATTACTTTTTACAGGGCGATGCAAGACATTTTGACATTTGTTCAATTTTTTACTGGCTCTCTTTTGCTGAAATAACTTTTGCTGAAATATATGGAGATATAACACTTTCTTTATACTCCCAAAGTTTCAAGAAAATTTCTGCAGAATTTATATATATGTATTAAATATATTGTATTTTGGAGTTTTAAATAAAAAAGGTGCATCTGTAATATCAAAATTTTGCCTTCATTTTCATTTTTTTGTGTATTTCTTGATATATTATACAGATTTTGGTAAAAATTGCCTTTTCATTTATGTATAGATGTATATACCATTTAATTCTAATAATATGGTTATTATTTATTGTAATTTAATTGAATAATTCATTTAATGCATTTTATATTTTTTAACATTTAATTTCATATAGAAATGAGATTTGAAAGAGATTTATCAGTATTATAATCAGTCATCAAATTAAAATTCTGGTTATATTAAGATATTTGTTTTTTGTATTATTGATGTAAGATGTTATGTGAAAGATGGCCATATAAAATTATAAAATTAAGAAAATTAAACAGAACCTAAACTATTTTTCACTAAAATGTCATTAGAATATTCACTTGAAAAAAAAAAAAAAAAAAGCAATAAATATCGTAAGAAAATTTTCTAGGGAAATATGTTTTATGCATTTTAGACATCTAGCATTGATAAAGCTTTCCTTTATTTTATACAAGTGTTTTAAATTAGCTATATTTTAATTATTAATTTCGAATATTTAAAGTAAAACTTTTATTGAAACTAGTAAGACCATTATATAAATCCCAATACTGGTGCACTTAGTTTTATGTGTGGTAAAATTAGGATATTAAATATATATATATATTGTTAAACGATGTTATGAAAAATATGAGAAAGTGTGTAAAAATAATCAAAATACAAAAAAATTGTCTTACCCAAATTAGCAAATGCGTCTTTGGTCCTTTTAAACTGAAAAATTCAATATTTATTAATCTATAGAGGAAATTTTATTGTTTTTGTACTCGTATGTATTTATTATACACTTGATCAAAATAGTTTTTTAAAGTTTATCTGTATATATAAAATCGTTTTTCCTGAGTGAGTGAGTGAGTGCTTGATCCATCATCGCCCAGCCCAAACCCCTGGACCTAGAAGCATAAAATTGTGTGACAATATTCCTTCTATTACGTAGACATCCACTAAGAAGCAATTTTACAAAATTCGACCCCCAAGGGGGGAGGGGGGGAGAAAACTATGTGATTTCGCAAAATCCTTCATATCTCAAAAAAAAAAAAAAAAAAAAAAAAAAAAAAAAAACAGATATCCGTAAATTTTTTGCTTTAAAATATAGCTAACACACATATCTCAAAGCAGTTTCTGGAATTTTAGAAATTTGGTCCCCAACGGGGAGAAGGGGGCAAAACGTGATTTCACATAATCCTATATATCTCAAAAAAAAAAAAAAAAAAAAAAAAAAAAAAAGAAAGAAAGAAAGAAACAGATATACGGGAAATTTTTGTTCTAAAATATAGCTAATACAAATACCTAAAGACCAATTTCAGGAATTTTAGAAGTTCAGCCCCTAAAGATGAGAGGGGGCAAAACGTGATTCCAAATAATCCTTTATATCGCAAACAAAAAAGGAAAAAGATATATGTGAGATTTTTTATCTAAAATATAGCTCACACAAATATCTAAAACCAATTTCTGGAATTTTAGAAATTCGTCCCAGGTGCAGCGGGAAAGGAGGCTATGGGGGCAACAAAATAAAAATACATTTAGACCGTTCAAAATTGGTGCAGATAGGTTTTTGAAACCTGTAAGTCGAATGAGGATAATTTCGAAAGTGTAAAGTTATATAGGAGGGGCGGGAAGGGGGGGCGAAGTGGCAAAAATATAGACATACATAAGAGTTAGAGCGCTGGAAATTAGTATTACTAGGTTTAAAGGCCCGATAAATCGATTGCGGATATTTTCGAAAGTGTAGAATTATTACGAGGGGCGGGAAAGGGGGCGGGCGCAGGGGTAAAAATAAAGAAATTCAGACAGAACGTTGGAAATTAGTATTATTAGGTTTAAAAGCCCAAGAAAACGATTGCGGATATTTTTGAAAGTTTAAAATAAATAGAAGGGCCAGGAACGGTGGGAGACTGAACACGCGCACCGTGGGCGCATGTATACGCTGTCGCAGACAGTGGGGGCCCTGACCGATTATTCTACCGATGAAAGAACTTTTCTTTTCTTTTCTTTTTCTTTCTTTCTTTCTTCCTTTTTTTTTTTTTTTTTTTTTTTTTTTTTTATATTTATGTGTTTCCCTTACGTTAATATAGTGATTTTTTAAGAGTGTCGAACGTTGGCCTGCGCTGCCGAAGGCAATGGGGACCCAGTGTGACATTTTTCCCAAGCGTAGCCTGCTAGTACTTAACAGATGTTTCCTTTTTTATTTATTTTTATTTTATTTATTTATTTATTTATTTTTTATTTGTTTATTTATTTATTTATTTATTTTTGACATCGCATAATTCAGAGAAGTTCCCTAACGTCATTTAATGAAATATATTATGTATATTTCATTGAATCTTTTGTCGGTAAAATTATTTGTTTATTTATTTTTCAGTGACACCTAAAACTGGACCAAAGATAAAGAGCGTTGCCAAAAATTACAGAGTGGGTGACTTAGTTAATATGTCCTGTTTATATGGACCATCAAAGCCAAGAGCAGAATTAATATGGTTCATTAATGAAAAACAGGTGAGAATATTACACTATGCTCACAATAAAAACAATTTTTTTTTTTTTTTTTTTTTTTTTTTAGTTTAGTTCATAAATATACCTTTCCATATATATGTTTCATTTCTTCTCAATTGAAATATAAATATAGATACTTGTAAACATTGTACTGGCAATATATGAGTTATTATTATTATTTGGCAACAGGCACCGCATTTGTATGTCCATAACAGTTATAGAATTATATCAGGATTTCCAGACCTCGAAATGAGTGAATCTAGGCTTCTATTTACACTAGAAAGACACAGACTTTCGCAGGGATCAATCACTGTGCAGTGCATAGCATTAATTTCCCAAATTCTAGGAACTAGCAGCTTAGAGCTCATCGTAGGAGAAGGAACGAGTGGAGCAGAATTTCAAAGAAGTAAGTAAGGAAAATGTGAAAAATAAATTAAGTGTAATAGAAACAGTTTAAGACAATTTTAAATGCAAAATAAATTATTATTATTTAAAATACTAATCATTTTTTTATTTTTTCTGCAAAATTTTTGTCGGTAAACTGTAATTCCATTTTCAGTTTTACATGTTCCTCCTGGTCAAGATCCTCCTGTCATAACTGGAGCCATGCCAAAGTATTTTATAGACGACATCGTAGATTTGAATTGTTCGTCTGCTAGATCACATGATATCCCTGAACTTAAATGGTATATAAATGATAAAAAAGTAAGTAGAAATTTTTAAAAAGATGTATGATTTTTTTTTTTCAACATAAATCTACAATTTATTAAAGCTAAGATCATTTATATGACTGGGCCTCTTTATCGACATGGACCTCATATGAAATATAACGCTTACTTCACTGCCATTTTTTGTTTCTAAGTTTAAATGAATAAGTACACTGTTAAAAAAATTTCTGTAAATTTACAGAGAATCTATTGGTAATTAATTATATTAAGTCTTATGTAAATTTACAGAGAATTAAACAAAGAGATTCTGTGAAAATGCAGAGAAACTATTCTGTAAATCAATCATAGTCTCTGTAAATTTACATAGATCAAAATATTCAAGTCTCTGTAAATTTAAATCTGTAAAACGTCAAAGTCTCTGTAAATCTACGTATGTAAAAATTTGCAAGTCTCTGTAAATTCGAGCACCTAAAAGCATCTAAGTCTCTGTAAATTTACCATTGTGAAAATATCCACGTCTCTGTAAGGTTACATATGTAAAAATATCTAAGTCTCTGAAAAATTACAAATGTAAGAACATCCAAGTCTTTGTAAAATTACTTATGTAAGAACATCCAAGTCTCCGTAAATTTCGTATATAATATTATGAAATGCTCAGTAAATTTACCCATGTAAAAATACCTAATGTTTGAAGGTCCCGCCATTGGCAGAGAAGCTCTTCTCTCAACGTTTGAGGGCGGAAGGTGCCTGGTTCGATCTCAGGTTGCGAATTTTGACCTATACTTTCGGAATTTTCTGCGGATTTCTCCAAAACTTGTATAAATATGGGATAACACATTTTAGAAAGACCTACACTTACGGCAAACCCCAC
Source organism: Salticus scenicus (assembly GCA_963930645.1). NCBI lineage: Eukaryota > Metazoa > Arthropoda > Arachnida > Araneae > Salticidae > Salticus > Salticus scenicus. The sequence goes on along the minus strand of OZ005657.1, from coordinate 288,976,646 downwards.
AGACCTACACTTACGGTAATCTAGAAACCTAGCATAGCCAATCGGCTTTAGCCAACGCCGATTAAATATTAGTACGTTTAAAAGTGTATTGAAGACACTTTAAATTGGCATATACTTAAAATAAATTCCACTATTATCAATTTACAAGCGCAAAAATATCCAACAGTAAGTTTATCTTCATGGATATATGTAAGAATCTAGTAAATACGTTACATAAGTACAGATTCTTATACAACGTAAGGAAAATAAACTTAAAGTTGGACGTTTTTGTACTTGTAAATTCATAGTCTTGGGATTTATTTTAAATGCGCGTCAGTTTATAATGTCTTGAATAGGCTTCTAATTATACCAATAATATTGTGGTCGTATAATAACGTTGATTACTCCAGAGTTCTAGACCTGTATAGAATGCCTTATGTGTAGGTCATTCTAAGGTGTTCCCATATTTACAAAAGTTATTTCCTCATTTACAAAAGTTTTTAAGAAAACCTTGGAAAATTTCGAATGGGTAGGCTGAAAATCTTATCCTGAGATCGAACTTGGCACCTCCCACCTTCAAACTTTGAGAGCAGATCTCCTCGGAAATTGATGGGACAAGATGACCGGACTTTAGTATATGTATAGATATGCTATATATTTTTTATCAAAACTACATTATAATTCAAAGGTATAAAGTTGGTTAAGCTTGTATTATCTTTGGTAGGATTTGTAATGATGCGCTTTAACAGGTTTTTAACTACAATTTTTATTAATGTTGTGGTACATTTTGCATAGATTAAACTTTTAATATAAAATTTTCAAAAGAAGCTGATTTTAATTATGTTACTTCTAATAAAATGATCAGAAGTAATTGCAAAATATGTCATATGCTTGCTTAATATTGCTCGGTTATACTTAGTCCATAACAAAATTAAAAACTTAATTCCCTCATTTAATATGACTCGATAGTGAAAGATCTCACAGATCTAAATCTAAAATTTTGATTTGTTAATTTTGGCTGATATTGATGGTTTTTGCAGGGCTGAAACCGAAACTAGTTTTTACTCTATCACATATAGATTTTTATCAATACAGGGTGCGCTATTTTTTTCATGACTCTTCCACCAATATAATTATACGGTAACTTTTATAGTATGATTCGATGATTAATTACAATTAATCATGGAATCATACAAGAAACTACCGAAAGAGAAGGAATTGCGTCGGTAGACACCCTGTATTGGCAAAAGCTGTGTGTGACAGAGAAAAACTGGCTTCATTTTCGGCTTCAGCACATCAAAAATATAGGTATCAGCTAAATAACCAAATTAAATTTTGCCTGTGTTAACAACCTCAGTTTCTTTCATTCAAAAAATACATCCACTTTGTAAATACATTTTTAAAAATATTTTAACAAATGTATATATATATATATATATTACATTTCGATTACATATTAACTTAAAACAATTAAGAATGTAATTAAAACACTAATCGTTTAAAATGCATTATGCTGTTAAAAAGGTGTAAACTTTCTAAATAGAAAAAAAGAATAAAAAAAAAAAGGAAGAAGTATTAAAAAATTGTTAGGTACACTACCTTTCCATAATGACTGTACAATTTCGATTTAAAAGTATTTCATTTTTTAAAAGTATTTCAAAAAATGTTAAACTAATCATTTTGAAACTCAAGGGGTGTGAAAGGAGAACCAGTAAAAACTTAAAGTAAAATGAAAGTATTTGGCTTCACCCTGAAATAATTAATGATTGAAATACGATATGGCAGTAGCATGTAGGCAGTAGGACTCTTACTCATTAACTCTTTAAGTTTATATCTCCGTACCGCATGTAATCAGGGGGATAAAGGTTTCTTTAAAAAATTGCAAAAAACATTTTCATTTTTTTTTTTTTTTTTTTTTTTTTTTAGCTATAACATGCAAAGTATTAAAAGACCGTGCAAAGTTATTTTCAGGAAACTCGACATACAATATTAAACACAGAATACTGCAATCAGAATATATATATATATATATATATATATATTATATATATATATATATTAAATATCTAATGAAATATGAGTATTTTTACTAAATAATTTCTAATAATTAATTTTAAATAATTGAGAGTTAACAGTGAAAATTAACTTTCCTGAAGATCAGGAAAAGTGAGTTTGAATTATCTTCTAAAAAAACTCCAAAACATAAATATTTCTAAAAATATTCAAACTACTGCCTTATTTTGCCACGGTGGAGTAAAGTTCAACACAGTACCAAACGCTAATTTTCCTGAAGTTGAGGATATGTCAGATAAGTTAAAAATAAATAAATAAATAATAATGATAATAATACAGTTTTGAAACAATAAAATAAAGAAAGATCATATTTCAAACATGAAGATTATTGTGTTAGCTGCATCTCAACACTTAAAATATTTAACCACAACTCTTCTTCTTCTTCTTTTTTTTTTTAAAGTTTTTTATTAAAACTATACAATTTGTCTTAAATAAGGGGTGGTGGACATAGCTTTTTTTGTAATTTACTCTCTTAAAGTTATGAAAATTTGCATTAAAATGTAATAATATTAAATGCATTAAAATTGCCCGAAACCTAGTTAAACTAAAAAAAAAAAAAAAAAAAAAAAAAGTTAAAAATTTAAAAAATTAGATTTTTCTTTGCTTTTTAAAAACTTTCCCTGCCAAATAATTTTTAGCTTTATACCTCGATTTTACATTATTGTAGTCTAACAATTCATTCTAAAAAAATCTGCACCTCGATTTTACATTATTATAATATAATAATTTATTCTAAAAAATCTAGTTATAACTTTGTAGCTTTATTGATAAGTTATTTTTATTTTTAAATAATATAATTGAATGCTAAAACTTTTCCTTAAAATTTCAGCATTCAACATATTTTTAAAAATCGACTTATTAATGATTCCATAAAGTAATACCCAAATACGTTTAGTACATATTGGTAAATTATAATAATGTTAAACTGAGGGGAAAATTAAAAAATATATATATTAGCAGGAAACAATTTTAAAATGTACAAAATATTTAAATTTTTTATTTTATTTTTTTATAATTTTAATAGTTTTAAATAATTTTTATATTTTTAATATATCGAGTGTTCCATAAGTTTGTGGACATTTTAAAAAATTATAAAAATATAAGGAATTGGTAGCATTGAATGCGGTGTACAGAACAATCATTCTCCTGATGAGAGATTTTTTTATTTTATTTTTTAAGAAAGTTAAAACTTTTTACATAAATAATTAGAACCATTTTTATGAAAACCACGTTTTCGTCGTATTTTGCAAAGAGCAAAGAAGAGGTTAATAGTGAGCGTTAATTTTCCTAAAGAGGAGGATAAATCGGATAGGTTTTTTCTTCTCAAAAAAACTTTTACTCATTTTTTTTTTTTTTTTTAATCGTGAGATCCATTTTCGAGTAAACACAATTTCTGACATATTTTGCTACCGGCGTATGAATGGTTAGTAGCGAGCGCGAATTTTCCTAAAGATACACCATGAAGATAGAGGGGCTTCTCTAGCTTCATGAGATACACAAAAGTCCAACCGAAACAAAATCCCCAAAAACATTTAAACCTAAACTTTCATCAAAATCTTTTTATACGTTTCCGAGTAAGCCCAGTTTCTGCCATATTTTGCAACCGGATAAAGAATTAACAGCAATCGAATATTTTCCTAAAGATTAGGATAATTTCAGTCAATTTTCCACACCAAAAAAAATCTTAACCCGAACCATTCATCAAAATCTTTATGTACGTTTCTGAGTAAACCCAATTTCTGTCTTACTTTTCAACCGGAAAATAGTTAACAGTGTTCGCCAGTTTTCCTAAAGATTACAATAAGTTCAATCGATTTTTTTATATCAAAAACCTCTTAACTCAAAATTTTCATCAAAATCATTACAACCATTTTCGAGTAAACATTGTACTGTCATATTTTGAAACCACCGGATAAAGGAATAACAGCGAACGCGTATTTTCTTGAGCATGAGTATAAGCCCAATCAATTTTTCACTTCAGAAAACCCTTAAGCTCAAACTTTCATCACATTCTATATATCCACATCCAATTAAATTCAATTTCGCCCATATTTTACGATCGGCGGATAAAAGGTTAACAGTAAAGGCAAATTTTCATGTAGATGAGAATGTATCCAATCGATTTTCCCCTCCAATAAAACTCTTAACCCAAATCTTTTATCAAGTGGGTTTTATTCATTTCTGAGGAATTCCAATTTCTGCACTATTTTGCAACCGCTGAATAAAGAGCCAACAATGAACGTAAATGTTTTTGAAAATGAAGATATGTCTAATTGATTTTTCTCCCCAAAAATACCCTTAACTTTCTCTCCAAACTTTCATCAAAAGTTGTATATACCTAATAAACCTAATTTTTACCATGCTTATAACGAGCGGATAAGGGATTAACAGCAGACGCGAATTTTCCTGAAGTTGAGGTTTAATCCTATCGATTTTTACCCCTCCAAAAAAACCTTTAACCCTAAAATTGTATGAAAAGCTTTCGAGTTATTTCCGAGAAACCCAAGACACACACACGCATATATATATATATATATATATATATATATATATAAAGTACTGGGCGTGTGAATGGGCGTATAACAACTCCTTGATTCAAAGTTAGTAAATTATTATACAGTGCGGCGCAAAAGTTTAAGCACAAGCTTTTTTTTTTTTTTTTTAATAAAATAAAAATATACACCGGAATTCTTCGTAAGTTCCCTGTATGTAAACAATTGGATTACAAATTCATGTTTCGAATTCGGAAACAATTAATTGAAAGGAAAATAATATTTAAAAAAAAATCAAAATCATGATGTCGCAAAAGTTTAAGCACAAATGAGGTTTTATGCAAATATTTTTTAAACGTGTTTGGCGGAGGATAGGTGAATCTTATCTCCTAGACTATAAAATGTAAGAAATAAGACTCACCGCTTTACGAGTAATCAAAATGCCGAAATCGTTGCAGTTCTCGCCTGAAGAAGAAGTGTGGAAGCTGAAAGCGGAAAGTAAATCCGTTTTGAAAATATCACTTATTTTAAATCGATCCAAACGCGGTATTTATAGCATTTTGCAACGCGGAGAACAATTCAAAATTGCGTGTCGCTCAGGAAGACCAAGAAAAGGCACATTTCGTGAGGAAAAAAGAATTAAAAGAATGGCTCTCACTTACAATATGTCTCTTAATCAGATAAAAAATCGTCTTGGATAAAAAATATCACGACACCATACGCAGAAGAATAACCGAATCAGGATTCATCAAAAAATAAAAATTAGGTCATAAGCCTTTTCTGAAACAGTGTCACAAGTAAGCAAGATGTCAATGAACGAAACAACACGTATATTATCGTGACGAATGGATTAGTGTTATTTTCTTTGATGGAAAGAAAATGGTATTTGGATGGTCCAGATGGATTCTCATTCTATTGGCGTGACTTGAGGAAAGATCCAAAGAACATATTTTGCAGGCAACAAGGTTGTGGTTCGTTTATGGTATGGGGTGCTTTTGGCTGCAATGGACAAACGTGCCTTTGCTTCGTAAATGACAGACAAAATTCAAAGAAGTATTTGAAAACTCTGAGTGAACATGTACTGACGTTTAGTGAACTCCTATGTGGTTCTAACTGGTTCTTTGAGCAGGACAATGCGTCGATACACAATTCCCGTTGTACAAAAAATGGTTTAGATCGCAAAATATCAATGTGATGAACTGGCCAGCATTCACTCCAGATCTCATTTCGATTGGAAGATTATCTCATCACGTGACGTCTACAAGAGAAAGAAGCAGTATTACTTAATGCCAGAGCTCAAATCAACAATCGAGGATGTCTAGTACAGACTTGCTCCCAAAACCTATGAAAAGCTCGTATTATCATTGGAAAATTGCATATTTGATCTGTTCAGGTGCAATGGAAACACCATAGACTACTAAAAGACTTTTGTGTTTTGTGAAATGTAAATATTTTGGTTTTGTGCATAAACTTTTGAGGCATCACAATTTTGATTTTTATATAATTTATTATTTTCATTTCAATTAATTGTTTTCGAATTCGGAACATGAATTTGTAATCCAATTGTTTAGATACAGTAAAACTTTCGAAGCATTCCGGTGTATATTTTTCATTTTATTAAAAAATTAACTTGCGCATAAAATTTTACGCCGCACTGTATTTAATATTCGTCATTAAATATTTATAAGCTATATGCAAAAGAGTGAGTTGGACGGCATATTTTGGAAAAACAATAGGTTTGTTAATCATCAGATTATTTGGACTTCAAGTAAAAGTCAGTTTGTGTATTGAGTTACTCTTGTGAAAGACTACCAACAACCAGCGGCAAATCCAGTACCATCTTTTATGTCAAGAACATAGCGGCGAACGTACTTCGTCTTTTTTTTACGGCATGCGTCTAAGAGCCGTACTAGATTCTGACTGCTTCCGATGGGGGGCTAAACACGTCTAAGGCTCCTATATATACAAGCTGGCGCATCAGCCATTTTGTTGCCTTAGGGTTTCCACATGTACCCAGCGTTTACCGAAGATAAACAAACGGCAGCCATTATTTATATCGTTTTGTATTACTTTGGAGTTACTTTTTTAATCATTTTCCTAATTTTAGCTTGGTAAATTATCATATGGGAGATTGTTTAGTGATAAATCGCTATAATCACTCAAGAAAAGAACATATAATGCTCAGATTTCCATAAGATAATTTAGAAGAATAAAATAATATAATTTTTATTTACTTACATTTTTCTCTGTGTTTTTCACATGTTCAAACGTAAAAATACAAATAATGAGCGATTTTAATCATAATATTTATGTTAATAACCATAAATTAATTAAAGAAGACCTTTTATTAATGTGCTTTTGAGTTTTGGCGATATTTACTGGGGTCACCAAAGTTGTTTCATTTCCGTGTCGTAATTACAATTTATTTTAAGTTTCGTTTAAATGAATAGTATATGCTAGAAATAGTGGAAAGGTAAGTAAATAAATAAAGATTTTCCACTTTTAAACAGTAAGGTTTTTTTTTTTTTTTTTTTTTAAGTTATGATTGGTATTTGAAACTGACAGAAATAGTCCTAACAACACATCTTATTCCCGTGTGTCTCTTTTCTTGAACTTCCTTAATAATTTCAACTTGCATGTTATCTGATATTCCTACTAATTGTTTTTCATTTACAAATTTTTACTCATTTCTATTGCAATAATCTTCATAACTAGAATATTTTAATACTTCCTTCATGGTTTTTATTTCTCATACAGCCAAACGATATCCATTAGACATCTAAATTATGTCCAATGATCTATGAAAAGGTACAAAATATCTAAAGAATGCCCATTAAAAATCCTGGATATCTAGTACTAATTATAGATATTTATTAGATAATATAGACGAAAATATAATATAGAATAATATAATTTAAATATAGACGAAATTTAGACGTGCCTTTTTCGATGTCTAATAGATGTAACATGGTAGATGAAAACAAGATTTAAATATTTTTTATATTTATTAGATCTAACAAGCCCAATTATTGGATAATTGAATTTTTATCGGATATGTAACAAGCATCTAATGGATGTAAAAGAGTAACATTATTCGTGATAATAGATACCTGTAGGATATTTATAGAAGTATAATGGATCATTTTTTAACTTTTATACATGTTTATAGATGTCTCATGGATGTATGTGGCTGTGTGGGTTGATGATCATTATCTTGGGCTTGTGTAAGTCGGAGTAAAAAATTTTTGTACAGATACGCAAAAAACGTTTATAGACGATCTACTTAACGGATCAAAATTCGACATTTTAGTTCCAGGGCGACGTTTAATGGTATAATTGAATTTCAGGAGAAATAAAGCCCAACGAGCTATTTTATTCGCTAAATCTCCTTTTTCCATCGTTTTCTGAAAAACTGAACAATCCGTGATTATCTTAAATGGAATTCTTATCAAATAAATACGAAACTTCTTTAGAGCTTCAATAATCGCCAACACTTTGAACTCATAACTCGATTAAATCATCAGATTAAATATTTGAGAAATTTCATCAAATTCCTCAAACCATGAAAACAATGTTTTCATGCGGTTCGCAGCTAAATTTATTAATGCTAATTTCAGTGTCATTAAAAATAATAGCTGCACAATGAGTTCAACATTTTTCGCTACTAATACATTTTAAATCATTATCTATTTTACTGCATTGCACTGAGGAATCATAATTTTCATTTAAGCTATCGAAACAGCTTTCACTGTTGTTGTCATTGGCTTCTATAGCAAATGTGCTCTGACCACATAGCTGTAAAATAATTCTGGTAGCGAATTCTTCTTTGCTACTTTCAAAATATATGTTTAAGATGCTGCTAACAATAGTAAGTTCATTTAGTGTAAAACTTTTGTTTCCTGTTTTCACTTTTATCTTAAAATTATATTTAATAGTTGCCAGTACGTATTTACAAGTTATATACAAAAGGGTGAGCTGTACGGCATATTTTGGAAAAAACAGTAGATTTGTCAGCCATCAGATTACTTACACATCAAGTAAATGTCACATTTTGGGAATTAAATTACTTTTCTATAAGACTACCAACAACCAGCGGCAAAACCAGTACCACTTTTTGCGACAAGAATAAATCAGCGAACGTCTTTCGTCTTCTTTTAACAGCATGCCGCCATATATGAACCGTGCTGCTAGATTTTGACAGCTTCCGATGGAGTTCAAACAATTGAGTACTGATAGGAAATAGAGGACGGATTCCCTATACTGGCTGTGGAGAAAATTTTCGCAAACATCACTATGGTTTTGTGGTGAATGGGCGCCTTCTTTTGGCGATAATCGCATTCTTGGCAATTGGTTCTGGGAAGTGGAGTAAACCTGCTTTGGTGGAAGTTAAATGTCGGTTTGGCGAATTAAATGGTGGATTGGTGGGGATGTGATGTTCCAGAACAAACAGATTACATATCGGTGGTCTATCCTAAAATACAGTCGGTAACAAAAGTATCCGAACACTAGCAAAAATTACTATATAAAAAAATACAGTTAATACTGTTTTGTTAAATAAATCCTTGTCGAATCCTGTTCTTAGTCAGTCTAAGAACATGATTCGACAAGGATTTATTTAACAAAACAGTATTAACTCTACTTTTTTTTATATAGGAATTTTTGCTAGAGTTCGGATACTTTTATTACCGACTGTATGTAGTCAATGGCCCAAACGCGTCGCTGCGATTCCTCTTCGGATGCAGCAAAATTATTGAAGCAATATCAATAATTCGTATTTAAAAGATGTACACCAAATACTGTTTTGTTGAGTAAATATTTGTCAAGTCATGATCTTAATCTTAATGCTATTTATAGTAATCTGGTGTGTCACTCACACGACTTTCTCTTACCCTGAAATTTAATACTATAAATACAGGTTGCAGATTAAAAGGTAAGATAACGAGTACTGTTATGTAAACCTGTGTTAAACAATTCACATTAGGCTTTTGAAGAGTTTTATATGGTAATTAGTTCTGTGTGAGGGGGGCTACCGCTCCCCTCAACCCCCCGTTTCATTAATGCACCTACATTTATATAGAATTTAATTCGGTTATTAAAAAATAATTGTGTTTTTAAAAAAATTATTTATTAAAATTATTATTTAAAAAAATTATGTTTTATGATAATGCAAACGATTTCCATATTAGAGAAGTAGTATACCACCAAATGTCCAAAAAAAGTCCATTTTATTCTCAATATTAAAAAAAAAAAAAAAAAAAAAAAAAAAAAAAAAAAATCGTTAAAAGTAAAAGAAAATCGATAACTTTGTTTTAAATTATATCGCAGATCGATGGTTCTACCATTCGTTTTAAAGGTATTGGAGAGCTCTTTTGAAAGATACCCATCATGAAAATTTACTCCCCTCGAGGGGGGACTTCCCCCCAGAGGGGGAGGCGAGGCTTCGACATATAAAAAAAAAATTCCCAGTTAACTATCTCTATTACAAAAAATATATATTCGTTTCATTTGTTTTAATGCAGTCTATAGACTATTAAACTCTACTTACCTGCAATTTCCCCCGTAGACGTAATGTATTAGAATTCTCTTGATTGTCCCTGTACACGAACCATTTGCTTGATCTTAACGAAAAGCTTACTGTAGCATCCCTATACGATACACATTTAGAATACCAAGTTTGAACTTTCTGCCATAATTTGTTTTTGAGATATGCTGATAACAGACAGACACACAGACACACACAGAGACCATTTGCTAAAAACATGATTCTCGTATTCAGGGGACCTCAAAACGTGTAAATATAACAAAATCTCGCGTTCGAAAATTTGACCCAAAAACAATACTTTCTCTACCTTATGGGTAAGAGAAAGTAAAAAAGTAAGTTGATAAAAATTAGCGATCAGACTTTAAAAATATATGAAAAATGTGGATGTGTGCTAATGAATATTAATATTTCGCCATCATTAAATATAGCAGTACAGAGTGGATATTACTTTAATAATACTTTAAAATATAATATGCACTCTAGGACAAAAAGAAAAAAAAAAGACGCACCAAGAAGATGAAGGTTAGATATTGTTAAAAAAGGCGACATCGCTTTATGACCAACAACACTACGAGTTATTTGAGCAACCCATAGAAATGAGTTGTGCCTGGAGGAACTAGGTTAAGACTTCTATCTTATAGACAGGACTTCTCAATGCAATTTCTCTTTTCATAGTTTTTTGGACTCGTTTCATAACAAACACAATATCAGTTCCAAGTATGTGTACTAGGAGGAGCGCACAGAGTACGATGCAGGGTGTTGCAGTTTTAAATTAGGTGCACAGCTGTCAGAGAAAATAGAGAAAATAATCTGGTGTGTCAGTCACACGGCTTTCTCTTACCCTGAAATTTAATACCATAAATACGGATTGCAGATTAAACTGTAAGATAACGAGTACTGTTATGTATACTTATGTCAAAACAATTCAAATTAGAATTCGGAACAGCTTTATTTAAAAAATAATCCTTTGTGCGGGGACTACCGTCCCCCCTTAACCCTCCGTTTCATTATTGTACCTACAGTTATATAGAATTCAATTATGTTATTAAATTCAAAAGTTCGTTTAAAATTATCCAGACAACTTTCACATGCAAAATTCCTTGAAACTTATCAATCTTGATCAAGTTTTCTTAGTAACAAACGCATTAACTTCAGAATACAACACTGGGATCTCCTGAAATTATTTGTTTTTAATTTACTCTAAGGCTGTTATTCACCATTAACTTCAACTCCCGGTTGAACATGAAAATTTAAAAAGTGTATAAAGGCGGGGTAAAAATTTTCAGCAATCTTTGCCATGTTGTTGCTGCCATCTAGCGGTATAGTTATTTTCAGACTTTTTAAATGAAAGAAACCAATCAAAGATTGTATGAAATCATCGATGCTAGATGGCAGAAACAGCATGCCAAATTTTGATGGAAAGCTGTACCCTGCCTTTAGATGCTTTTCAAGTTTTTGCGTTGAACCGGGAGTTGAAGTTAGTGGTGAATACGGCCATTAGAGACTCAGACAGAGATCAAAAGTTAAAAGTTTGACTTCGGTATTCAGGAAGTCTCAAAACGTGTAAATATACAAAAACCAAGTGATGAATATTTAGCTTAAAAAAATACATTACTTACCATATAGTTATTAGGAATTACTTTCAGTTTCTGAGCAGCTTTCCTGGACATAATCAAATATTAAAGTAAAGCACATTTACTAACAATAAAAATGAATGCTATGGCTAAAATATTGGCAACCCTGTATATCTTCTGAAGGTTATATACACACACCACATGGTGCACATAAGTATAATCTTATATTAATAACACATGGCACAACCTGAAATACACTTTCATCAGTTTTCAAGCATTGTCACACTGTAATCTAGTTCTTTTCTGTAGCCCTGTAAATGAACAGTGATTGATTTCCATACCATACTCTACATGAAAAATGTTTCTACGCATATGCAAAATGCATATTCGTTTCATTCGGTTTAATGCAGTCTATAGATGTTAAACTCTACTTATCGGCAATTTTCCCCCATAGACGTAATGTATTTGAATTCTCTTGGATGTTCCTATACACGAACCATTTGCTTCATCTCAATGAAAAGTTTCGAGTAGCACCCCTATATGATACACATTTAGAATACAAAGTTTGGAATTTCTGTGGCTATTTGTTTTTGAGATATGATTATAACAGACAGACACATAGACACACACACAGACCAACCACTAAAAATATGATTTTCGTATTCAGGGACCTGAAAACGTGTAAATATAACAAAAATTCCCTTTCGGAAATTTGACCCCAAAACAATACTTTCTCTACCATATGTATGGGTAAGACAAAGTAAAAATGAATTTGAGAAGAGGTAAATGGACTGAGGAGCCGCAGAAGGTAGTTGTGCACGGGAAATTACTAGTCGAAGAAGGTACAAATATTAAAAGAAAAAAAAAGGGGGGGGGAGGAATGGCGAGGACATTCCTGCATGAAGACTCTAAACGACGATAGAAGTTGAAAAATAATGGCCTGAAAGGAATGAAATACTTGAAAGGAAAATTATGTAATTAACACTGGGGGAGGAAGCGAAAAAAGACTTAGTGATGTGCTTAACTGAATTTGTGAAGTCTCCACTCCGACTTCAACTAGATGCATTATACTTTTATTATATGGTAGGAGACAATTAAGAGACTTATTTTAAAGAGACAGTCGATTTTATTTAACTTAAACTGCAGAGGGTTTAGAATTAAGAAGGAACTCCATGATAACTTAAACTAGATAAATTAAACTATCATAAAGAAATATAGCTTACCACATGTAGCTTATTAATATTACAGATGACTTGCTCCAGAACTTTTTAGAACGACGAGGAACACTTTAGAACATTCGAAATAGCGATAGGAAATATTAATCACCAACGGCACATTCACCAATTCCAAAATCAGTACACAATACTTCTATCTATAATGGCTATCAACACTTGTCACATCCAGCGACACCATCACAGTAACGACACAACTATCGCTCTATTTAAAGTTCGCAAAAATAGACAATACAATTCACTTCATTTTGCTAAACTACTTCTTTAAAGACTTTCCGCATTCAATTTTATACCACCTTTCACAATCTACGTAGATCCTGTTTTCAATTTATCCAACTATCTATCCAATAACTAGACACTCTATGCTAACCCAAATTCACCTCTTTTCGACATCTTCACCTAGCTGTCTCACCCACAATATCACCGAACTATGCTGGATCCAGCTAGAAACTTTACCAATCTTAACCAACATTCTATCCCAACTCGACGCTATCACTTTACGGTGCTTTCAATACTAACTTCCCTCGGCGCCCTTTCCTTCTTTAACTCAACGCCTCTCCTACCTCACAACTCTCTCCAACGAAACAAAAGATTTCGTGAGGGTTCAAAACGAGTCCGAATTAAAACTTTATCATTCTAGACCATCCTTTAAGTAAATTTAATCTAAAGTTGAATACTTAATCAATGGTAAAATGGATTGTAGTAAAAGTTTTCCTCCAATAGAATTTTAAAGGTTTATTTTATTTATTTTTTTTTTTTTTTAAGAAGAAAATTTGGTAAGGAAGATAATAAAATTAAGTTTAATTCAGTTTGAAGCTCGCTGAGCAAAAAAAAAAAAAAAAAAAAAAAAAAAAAACCTGAACCGTTTAGCGGAAAAAAGTTAATTTTAAATTCAGAAAAAAAAAGAAGAAAAAAACTGGCATTTTGGCAGGAAAAACTCTGCGAACTAAAAATTAGTGAGTTTCTTCTTCATTATAATTAAAAAGGGGTAACACATTGCCGTGATAACCAAGAGATGTATAATAACAAAATCGCATAAGTATAATAACAAAAATCTTGTTTTACATAGTTTCATTGAACATGAATTTTCATATGTACAACAAATGTTATTTGACAGCAATCTTCCTCTTTAAGGGACTCCAAATTCAGTTTCTCCAGTAGAATCAGCTATAGCAATGAACTGGTCCCAATCATTTTGTCTAGTAGATAGCTTGTTATTTTATTCTAAATTGTCAGTATTTGAGAGAGGATGTGTAGTTTAGCTCAAAGAAGCCGTTCCCAGACCTTCACTCGTGTTCTTACTAAGAGTGAAGGTCTGGGTTACCATTTCAATTGATAGCAGGACTCCCCTGGTTGTTATCCGCGGCATCTTTACAGTGGTATGTCTACAAAATTTTACGCCCTGTTGTAATGCTCTTTATATCATGCCATCTTGAGCGTATATTTCAGCATGATAATGCCCGCGCACGAAGATAGTTTTTATTGTTTGTTTTCTTGCTTCTCCAACATTACCTTGGCCAGCAAATTCACCATATCTCTCCCCCACTGAGAACGTTTAGAGCATTATGAAAAGCGTTCTACATCAAGCTTAGGATTTCGCCAACCTAACGCAACAATTGGACAGAATTTGGCACGATATCTCACAGGATTTTATCTGTCAACTCTACCAACCAATGTTAAGCCGAAGAATATAACTGCTAACATAAGAATCAGAGGTGGATCAACTTTGACTTGTCCAGTTTGTGAGGCTCTTTCTATTGATTAAATTATCTAATTTTTTGGAAACTGTATTCGTTGTTTCTTTATATACATCTGCCACTTTTCGTCCCATTCTGATAACTCCTTCTTGGTGCGCTTTTTTTTTTTTCTTTTTGTCTTAGAATGTACCAATGATTAATTTAGTTTATATTAAATTGATTTATACATATCGATAACACAGGCCTACACCTAAAATTTTTGATGATCGTGATGTTTTTTGAACCGTTATAGTCAAAACTGAGGCCAGATTTTCTCTATACAAATATATTTTTGCTAATATAAGGTGTCTACTGACATAACTTCTTCATTTTCGGTAGCTTCTAGTATGTTTCCATGTTTGATTATAATAAATCATGGAAAAATATCTTAAACGTTACTAAATAATTATATTGCTGGAAGAGTCACAAAAGAAATTGTGTCAGACACACTGTATTGACAGAAATCTATACGTGATAGAGAAAAACTGGCTTCAGTTTCAGCACATCAAAAACGCAAGTATAATTTATTTTCACCTAATAATATAAATATCTTTATTTTAACTTTTCTTTGTTATCATATGGTCTTGCGGTGGTTTTGTGGAAAGTTGGGCGCCCGACAAACTAACTTAACTTTCTCTACTTGTCTTAAGCCGTGATTGCCTCTTCTCCTTCTTATACACACAGAAAAATAAATTGGTCACAGTGACCTGGCAAAATGCTCAACTGACAATACAAAATTGACTAACCAAAATAGATGATTAGGCAACTTCAGTTAAAAAGTGTACTAGCTGAACTAGTCTCCAAAACTAAAAAGTGTACCAGCTGAACTAGTCACCAAAACAATACCCCAGACTAGGAAGGTTAATATTATCAGACAAAGAAGGCTTGTCGACAATAACAATTATCTGACCAGGAAGATTAGTTAACAACCTCAGTTACCAGACAAGGCAAGTTAGTCAGAATCTACACTTGATTAAGAAAGTTAGTCAACAGATCCCAGGTATCTGACTAAAAAAGCTCGTCAATTTTCAATAAATATTTGAAGAGGCAGGATAGTCAAGATTATTTGCCTGACTAACCTGGCTGGTAATATTTGAAGAGGAAAACTAGTCTCTATTTGATTAAACTGCTTCATAATATTTGCGGAGGAAATTAGTTCGGAAAAAAAAAAATGACTAGCCTGTTTCATAATATTTGAGACAGACTCATACTTGCCAACCTATCAGTTTTTAAAAAAAGTAGATATTATCGAAAATAAACAGTAGATTTTGTAAATTGACATTTTTAACAATAGAGATTGAATTTATATAAATATATAGTAGACAAAAAGAAAAATATATGAATATTTACAAAATATTTTCTATAAATAGTAATTTTCTTTAAATAAATCACTCATCTTTCAAACGAAAACAAATAAAATATTGAGATTATATATATTAAAGAATTAACTTCAAATCCTAAAAATTAGGAAAAAGAAAATATTGCCAATGATGTTTACTTAAATACAATTTTTTACATTTGTAGCTGATTTTGCTTCATTAAGTAAAGAACAATTAAATTGTTGTTCATAGCAATTTTAAATTAAATTTTCACTGCATTTAGAAATTAGCATGTTCTCCAGATTTTTATCAGATAATGAGGATCAAAATTCAGTTTTTAATTATCTTATCTGACTGAAAATACATACACAATGACTATGTAAATATACTATTTTATTACAAAAGCATTACTTAAAAATCTGGTGTGAAAAAACCACACGACTTCCATTACCAGACTACCGTAGGTAATGGAAGTATTGTATTCGGTATAAAAATTCAATTTCGAGTTTTCGCTTTATTTACACGTTTTAAGGTCTCCTGAGTCCAAAACAGTAGTTTTTGGCAATTGGTCAGTGTGTGTGTGTATGTATGTATGTATGTGCGACATTTTCTGGTTATCATATCTCCTAAACTAATAAAGATAGAACTACGAAACTTCAGAATTGATGCAGGTCTGGTGTATAGATGCATTTTCCAAATTTTGGTGAAAATTGGAAATCAGGAAGCGAGACTTCGGAAACTGGAATTGGGACCGTAAGTCGGTATCTCAAAAATGGCTCCAACGATTTTCTTCAAATCTGCCATATAAACACTCTGTTATATAAACTTTCGAATGATATAGTTGGTTAGTTCAGCAAGATTGATAGGCGCCCTGTATAAATAGCTTAATTTCAGGTCTCGCAAGTCCGTTCCTTTAAAAGCGGCTGTACGGATTATTTTCAAACTCGCCATATTAACTCTCTTTTACATATGCTTTTGTATGTAACTGTTGTTTTCCGGTCAATAATTGAGTATGCCAAGTTTTGGTAAAAGTTGGTATCTCAAAAACGGCTCGAACGATTTTATTGAAAATTGTTTCATATATCCATTTTTGATATCATTACGTCGTTATTACGAGAAAAATAACTGTCATCCTGATTAGGTAGGTCAGTTTTAGGTCTCGGAAATTGGTGTTAAAAAAAAATAACTCTATCATCCCCCCCCCCCTTATTTTATAACTCGCTATGTAAATTCTGTTTTACACTCACACACACACATATATATATACATAGACACATACATACATGCACATATATATATATATATATATATATATATATATATATATATATTAGCTTTCTCCTATAGGAAATTTGTTTTGTGTCTACATCGCTAGGTCAATTTTACGTCTTCGCTGACCACATTATTTCTAAAAAATGCATATAATACGTGTAATAGTGGGTAATGGAAGTCGTGTGGTTGTTTCACACCAGACGTTTTTGAGATAAAGTGATCACAAGATATAAAAGTGGCTTAAAGAAGTAGAAACCTAAAATTTTTCCTTTAAGAGAAATTTTATACACATGTAAAGACATATAAAACGAGGCTTACATACACTAAGCGACAAAAAAAAAAAAAAAAAAAGGCCGCACTGCAGAAAAATTCACTTATACCTTTAGAGTTTGTAATAATTTAAAAACTTATAATTGCAACGAATAAAACTGTTATGTTTGTATAATACGGAAGTCATAACATGCTACCTATGTACATTTTCGATTTAATAATTCGTTTTATTACACTCTACGAAGCATTTATTAAAAATCCACATAAAACTTTCTTTGTAAACGTAATATAATATACATATACTTTGTATTCTATCATGATTTATTACATGAAATAAACAAGTGCTATGTTAATGTATGAAATAAAACTGTTTGTTAGGTCTAAACAATTATTTAATAAAATGTGTATTCTGGATTGGATAATTCCGCCTTTATATGGAATAACTGCTTTAATGGGCAAATGCATAGTATTTTACAGTTTTTTAACATGAAACTGAGGAATTTCACTGTCCTAAATATCAGAAATATATTTTGCTAATTCTTTCAAAGTTGTAGGCTACAAACTTCTAATCCCCACCCTCTTTTATAGACTAAACATTTTCGAGCGGATTGAGATTAGGACAATTTTCAGGTCTAATAGAGAAGAAATGTGGGATTTAATTTTATGTAAAAAAAGTTATGATAACTTACAAAATTATAGATGCTCATGAGAATGGATAAGTAATTTTAACAACTTGAATCAAATAAATGTATCACAAGTGCCATATAAGAAGGTGATTTATCATCTTGAAATGCTGATTATGGAAGAGTCTGAAATACCCCCAAAGTAGTTGATCAGGTATCAATTTTTTAGTGATCAAGTTTTACTTCGGGTAAATTGATCCCTTGAGCATGAAAATTTGCCATACTCACTGAAAAATTATTCATTTTCGTTTCGTAATATACGGGGAATATGTCATTGTTTTAAAAGTGCGATTTTCATTAAGCCAGTCACATTTTCGTGATCAGATCTGCTTGTTTCTGTACGTTCGAAATAAGTTAAACTTTACTCATCAGAGATAACAACTTCAGACCAATAATTACTTTATAATTTTTTAATTTTTTTAACCCTTAAATGGCCTGGTTTTCTAATTCTTTTCGTTAAGAATGAATTTTTTTCAGATTTTCTGGCAATTAAACCTGCTTTGTTTAATTGTTATTTTTATGTTTTTAGATAAATTATGTCTCTAAACGCTTTTTTGGAATCCCTGCTACAGTCGGCAGAAGTATTTTTCGAGCGACTCCGTCAGAATTTTTCACGAATCGATTCAGTTGTCGGTTTGAATAATAAATTTTTAGAATTTAAATATATTATTTAAATATTTTATTTTAATAATAAAATTTTTATTATTTAAATATTTTATTTAAATATATTATTTGTTTATCGAATCGTTAAAAATGTATTCAATATTGGTACAGCATTCATTTAAAAAATGTCCCTATCCATTTGTTTCAAATTTTATTCAATATTGTAAATTTCTATCTCAGAATCAAACCGATTGACATTAGTATGTTCTATCTCAGATTCAAAGGCATTAGAATAATGTATCGTTTCAATATTAGGATATTAGTATTATCTATCTCAGACTGGAAGACGTATACATTTTCTATAGCACCTAATTCAAAGTCTCAATTTGTACGTATCCAATATTGGTCAACAGCCGTCGCAAAAAAATGGGCCGACCGAAGCGTCAAAGACAGAAAATCTGCCATGAGACGCTTCGTTTGGCCCATTTTTTTTGCCCCCTGCAATTTAAATCTCTAAGGCATCAGTTTGTACCAGCGAGATCGATCCCCCACGAAGACTTTGATTTTGGACGGAGGGGCGTCTGTCCAAGAAATTGTCACAAATTTATCTTCGTGGAGGCGAGGGTCTTCATCGTGGTCTCCATCGAAGAACAGCATGGTTCTTTCTATGAAATCTTTTAAGAATTCGTCTATGAAGACCTCTGACTCCCTCACGATCCGAATTCTGATTGCTTTATGGATGCAGGTAGTTGGAACTATAGGATCTAGAATATGGATTTTAGAAGATGTCAGCATGGCCTCGAATCCCAATGACGAGAGCGCATCTCCGAAATGAATAGCAACAGAAGTCAAAATGATGCATGCTCTTAGAGGCAGCTCGTATATATACCCGATTCGCGACCTCATTTTATTAAGCTTTACTAAGAAATAAGGATGCAAGATGTATCTAATTCTATTGGAGGCTTCAATGAATAATAAAAGTGAGACCTGTGGCGTTTATATATAGTCAGCGAAAAGCAGGTTATCAAAGATGAAAATATTGACGTGAGAGTATATTTAGATAAATTTCAAGGTCACAAAAAAAAAAAATTCAAGAGTGGGTGTGGTTTATATATATATATATAGGATTGCTAACGTACCCACCCCGTCATTCTATCTTGACCTCTGCCAGCAAGTCTTCCAGTCATAACTCTCATCTGGACTTTGAAAATTTTTCAAACTCTGATATCTTGCAGCAGCCATCCTGACCTGTCGCTATACCATGAAGGAGGCTTCAATGAATGATAAAAGCGAGACCTGTGGCGTTTATATATAGTCAGCAAAAAAAAAATTTTTTTTTTTCGAATTTTTTTTTTTTTAAGAGTGGGTGTGACTTATATATGTATAGGATTGCTAACGTACCCACCCCGTCATTCTATCTTGACCTCTGCCAGCAACAGTCTTCCAGTCATACCTCTCATCTGGACTTTGAAAAATTTTCAAACTCTGATATCTTGCAGCAGCCATCCTGACCTGTCGCTATACCACATAATTTAGTATATTTATCATTATGCCACCCACTCCACAAATAAAACGCTATAGAAGCACCATTGACGGGGATAAAGATCTATTCCCATGTCCTTGGTGTCGTGCTTTAATTTTACCAATAAAATTTGAAAAGCATTGTGTGCTACATGGAAAAAATCCATTGGTATATTGTGTCTGGTGTTTAGGCAAATTTGAATTCGAGTTCGGGACGAAAAAAAAGGTTGCCGATCATTTCATCAAATGTTACAGAGACTTCAAACGTTGTTTGGCTCAACACGTTCGCAAATCTAATGAAATTACTCTTTCTTCGTTTACATTTTTCGATTTTACGCCGATGTGTGAGAAAATGTCGTTTTTTGGATACGAACCGCTTCTGTCGAAGAGGGCGTACGAGCCCATTTGGCCGATCGAATTAGAACCGCTTTCGGTACCGTTCGAAGACGACAGCTTGAATTTGGCGGCTTCGTGCGTTCAAAAATATGTTCGACGCGACGCGTTTTGGACTCACGCGATCGTGAGAGTGTTCGTCTTCGATAGCTTTCTGGACGCCATAGACTCTTGCCAAGGTGTAATAAGATGCCTACCTTTTTCATGTTGGTGCGACGGAGGACGCGAAACGGAAGCCCATTTCAGACAGCATAGACACATCATCGTGGTCTCGCCAACAAAGAAAATTTTCGATACGTTTTGGAAGAAGATTAAGGCTCGGGACAGACCTTATACGGATTTCAAAGCGTTAAGACATAAACCTTTGCAATCTGCCTTGCATCTGGTTAATACGTTGGGCTACGTGAGCCAGCGCGGGTCTCAATGCAATTTCAATTTTGAGGGTAGAAACTTAAATCATTTTTGCATACAAGTGACGCTTCTGAGAAACTACAGCCTGCTCTTGGCTACGTTCTCGGATGGAGGAATTATGGATCTTATCGATCAGCAATACAAAGGCCTATGTCTTGCAACAAGATAACGGCTTCCGATGAAATTTATCAACGGCAAATGGCGAATCAAAATCAAAGATTTGCCAAACGTAATTCTTAACTTGGCGCTCCCAGTTTCCAAGCGTTTTCAACCGTCAAAAGAACCTACAGACTTATTTTTACATCTGACTGAAGGGAAAAAGTTATATTTTAAATATTCTGCAACTGAGGCGACGAGTTATTATTTATTTTATAATGGCGTAGCTGACGAATGATGGACTCCAAATAATACCGAACAACAATGGCTAAACTCTGTAAAACCTATCATGAATCGTTGCGAAGAACTAGAGAACAAAAACGACGAATTGGAAACGGAGTCGGAATTTGTGAAAAAGGAAAATTTGTCATTGAAAAGAAAAATTTCTTGTCATAACCCCTGAAAATTGAAACCGGCTGAGTGCAGTCTCAAAAAGGTGCCATGACAAAACGTAGCCATCGTGCAGACGCTCCTGAAAACTGAAAGACGTAGAGAGTAGCAGCCCATATCGTAAAAATTTAAACCTAATTATGAAAATAGTATTAGAGTCCAGAGACAAAACGTAGCCGTTAGATAATCTGGGCCAGGATTAGCATGACAACTAAAAAGCGTAGAGAGTAGCGGCCCATATCTTAAAAATTTAAACGTAATTATGAAAATAGTATTAACCAAATGTCATTATATAGGAAGGGTCACGTGACAAATAAATAATTATGCAGTCATGTTTCAAGGTCACACGAAAAAAAAAATCAAAATCAAAATTTGAATTTTTTTTTTTTTTTTTTTTTTTGAGAGTGGGTGTGGTCACGTGACTAGTAAAAAAACAGTCGGATGTATTCGAAGCAAAAAGAGAATATCGGAGAATATTTTCGGAGCTAAAAAGAAGAACCCAAATTGTCTCCCAAACTGACAGAACCTCGATTAGGTATTTTGGGCTTGAAATCTGGCCATAATCTTAGCTGACCTGAGTTTGGGTATTGGTAAAATATATTAGCAGATTTTTCTGAAGCCGAATTGATTTCTTTTAAACTATTTCTGGCAGACGATATTTTTTTTAAGAATTAGAGTTACACAGCGACAATCTCTCTTAAAGAATCCCTCAACTCTTTAAGAAAAGACCGTGCAACGTAAAACGAGATCTGTCTCGGTACTACGACTGGGCTCGTCCGAGGTTCAGATCGAATGGATTTCGTTAGGCCTCTTAGAGAGTTGACCTTGAAACCAAATGAAGAGGTCATTGACCCCATGACGTCACGTATCCTGGCATATTGCCAAGTTTTTTACTGAGTCGATACACAGGATTGAGTCGATACACAGGTCACATGCGAGAGCATTTATATATCTCTTCGAATTTTTTTAGATTTGTTCATACTTGGACAATCTTTGTTTCAAGCTGGCCATTTCCTCTTTTAAACAACCATTTTCCGTTTTCAAGCTGACTATTTCATCTTTCAGGCTAGCAATTTCAGCTTTCATATTAGCAATTTCGTTCATGTGTAAATCAAAAATAATTTCCAAGTATTCCATTTTTTGCATTTGCAGCGTTTTGTTTTCATTTTGGAAAGCCTCTATATTTTTTTCGTAAATCTCTTTCATATTTTTTATTTCGGCTTCCATCTCTTTGCAACGCCCTATGGCAGGCATCACGCACTGAAAGCACATCTGTTGAATCTTGCTAGGCGCCCAATAATCTTCTTTAACGACTTCGTAAAACAGCCTGTAATCTTGTTCAGTCTGCGTGCCTTGCGTAAAATACATCTTTTTTTCGTTGTTCAGATGCAAGAAGTATTGCGTACGTCTACTAGACGACTTGAAATTTTTCGATACGGGTAGTACCAGGTTTAATTTTATGCTTGGCAAATGTTTGATTCTGATTTGCCATTTTCCGTCGACGAACGTCATTGGAACCTTGAGCAATCTATCGGGATGCATGCAGGCATATTTCTGGCTTATGACATTCATGATACCTCCGTTCCAGAGCGTAGCCAAGACCAGCCTGTAATCCTTGGAAAGCGTCTCTTGAATGTAAAAATGGTTCATGTTACCAGCCCCTTTACGGTCTTCGAACGAAAAATTACAGCTAGAACGGCGACGGCTGAGATATCCCAGCGTATTCACCAAATGCCAGACGGTCTCTATGGATTTGCTTTTCAGACATCTGTAACCGACATACGGTAGCGCGTCGGGCCTGATCTTACCCCACACGTTCTTATGAAAATGATCTTCTGAAGGGGTCACCACGACCATGTGCCTATGCTGCCTGAATTTAGGATTTTTTTCCTTGCCGCCGTCGCACCAGCAAGAAAATGGCAGGGTTTGGGTCAAGCCGTCGTCCCTATCCATGAATCTTATAAAATCTCTATAGGCTACGGCTCGCACCATTACGTGGATGAACGCTATGTCGCCTTGAAGATATCTCAGCACGCAAGAGGCGGCCAAATTCAGCGTTTCGTCTTCAAACGGTACGGGTGGAGGCTCTAACTCGATCAGCCAGACGGGTTCGTAAGACATATCGTTCATAAAGAGGCGCGTATGATCGAAAAATTCTTCTTGTTCGCACATTGGGCTAAAGTCGAAAAATTCGTATGGACCCTCTTCGTCAGCAGGATCCACTTCAATAGAATCGGGCTCAGGTTCAGGTTCAGACGTCCTAAATCTAAAATTTTTAAAGCATTCCAGCAAATGATCAGCGGCAGCGTTCTTACCGCCTTTTTCGAATGTAAATTGGCCCTCGCACCAAACGCAGCATGTTAAGGGGCCCATGCCGGTTTCATTCTTACAATGCCTTTCATAATTTTTGGGCAAGATGAGAACCTTGCAGCGCGGACACGAAAACTGAGTTTTGTCGCTTGCGAGAGCGTTCATATACCTTCTCAAACTGGGACCTGCAGGCATCGTAGAAGATGAATAGTGTTAAATGGCTTGAAGATGGGTCGGTATTTATAGAAAAAAAAATATAATTGACAAGTGAAGCTACGCCCACTCAATTTTTTTTTAAGTGGTTGTGGCCTCACTTGTCAATTATATTTTGCCTATATATACTGACCAAGATTTAATTTTGCCATTCATCTTCTACCACCATGCCTGCCGGTCCCAATTTGAAGAGATATATAAACGCTCTCGCATGTGACCTGTGTATCGACTCAGTAAAAAACTTGGCAGTATGCCAGGATACGTGACGTCATGGGGTCAATGACCTCTTCATTTGGTTTCAAGGTCAACTCTCTAAGCGGCCTAACGAAATCCATTCGATCTGAACCTCGGACGAGCCCAGTCGTGGTACCGAGACGGATCTCGTTTTACGTTGCACGGTCTTTTCTTAAAGAGTTGAGGGATTATTTAAGAGGGATTGTCGCTGTGTAACTCTAATTCTTAAAAAATATATCGTCTGCCAGAAATAGTTTAAAAGAAATCAATTCGGCTTCGGAAAAATCTGCTAATATATTTTACCAATACCCAAACTCAGGTCAGCTAAGATTATGGCCAGAATTCAAGCCCAAAATACCTAATCAAGGTTCTGTCAGTTTGGGAGACAATTTAGGTTCTTCTTTTTAGCTCCAAAAATATTCTCCGATATTCTCTTTTTGCTCCGAATACATCCGACTGTTTTTTTTACTAGTCACGTGACCACACCCACTCTCAATAATAATTAAAAAAAAATTCAAATTTAGATTTTTTTTTTTTTTTTCGTGTGACTTTGAAACTTGACTGCATACTTATTTATTTGTCACGTGACCCTTTCTATATAATGACATTTGTTTTATACTATTTTCATAATTACGTTTAAATTTTTAAGATATGGGCCGCTACTCTCTACGCTTTTTAGTTGTCATGCTAATCCTGGCCCAGACTATCTAATGGCTACGTTTTGTCTCTGGACTCGTTAATACTATTTTCATAATTAGGTTTAAATTTTTACGATATGGGCTGCTACTCTCTACGTCTTTCAGTTTTCCGGAGCGTCTGCACGATGGCTACGTTTTGTCATGGAACCTGTTTCACACTGCACTCAGTCGGTTTCAATTTTCAGGGGTTATGACAAGAAATTTTTCTTTTCAATGACAAATTTTCTTTTTTCACAAATTCCGACTCCGTTTCCCATTCGTCATTTTTGTTCTCTAGTTCTTCGCAACGATTCATGATAGGTTTTACAGAGTTTAGCCATTGTTGTTCGGTATTATTTGGAGTCCACCATTCGTCAGCTACGCCATTATAAAATAAATAATAACTCGTCGCCTCAGTTGCAGAATATTTAAAATATAACTTTTTCCCTTCAGTCAGATATAAAAATAAGTCTGTAGATTCTTTTGACGGTTGAAAACGCTTGGAAACTGGGAGCGCCAAGTTAAGAATTACGTTTGGCAAATCTTTGATTTTGATTCGCCATTTGCCGTTGATAAATTTCATCGGAAGCCGTAATCTTGTTGCAAGACATAGGCCTTTGTATTGCTGATCGATAAGATCCACAATTCCTCCATCCGAGAGCGTAGCCAAGACCAGGCTGTAGTTTCTCGGAAGCGTCTCTTGTATGCAAAAATGATTTAAGTTTCTACCCTCAAAATTGAAATTGCATTGAGATTCGCGCTGGCTCACGTAGCCCAACGTATTAACCAGATGCAAGGCAGATTGTAAAGGTTTATGTCTTAACGCTTTGAAATCCGTATAAGGTCTGTCCCGAGCCTTAATCTTCTTCCAAAACGTATCGAAAATTTTCTTTGTTGGCGAGACCACGATGATGTGTCTATGCTGTCTGAAACGGGCTTCCGTTTCGCGTCCTCCGTCGCACGAACATGAAAAAGGTAGGCATCTTATTACACCTTGGCAAGAGTCTATGGCGTCCAGAAAGCTATCGAAGACGAACACTCTCACGATCGCGTGAGTCCAAAACGCGTCGCCACGGAGATATTTTTGAACGCACGAAGGCGCCAAATTCAAGCTGTCGTCTTCGAACGGTACCGAAAGCGGTTCTAATTCGATCGGCCAAATAGGCTCGTACGCCCTCTTCGACAGAAGCGGTTCGTATCCAAAAAACGACATTTTCTCACACATCGGCGTAAAATCGAAAAATGTAAACGAAGAAAGAACAATTTCATTAGATTTGCGAACGTGTTGAGCCACACAACGTTTGAAGTCTCTATAACATTTGATGAAATGATCGGCAACCTTATTTTTCGTCTCGAACTCGAATTCAAATTTGCCTAAACACCAGACGCAACATACCAATGGATTTTTTCCATGTAGCACACGATGCTTTTCAAATTTTATTGGTAAAATTAAAGCACGACACCAAGGACATCGGAATAGATCTTTATCCCCGTCAATGATGCTTCTATACCGTTTTATTTGTAGAGTGGGTGGCATAATGATAAATATACTAAATTATATGGTATAGCGACAGGTCAGGATGGCTGCTGCAAGATATCAGAGTTTGAAAATTTTTCAAAGTCCAGATGAGAGGTATGACTGGAAGACTGTTGCTGGCAGAGGTCAAGATAGAATGACGGGGTGGGTACGTTAGCAATCCGATATATATATGAGCCACACCCACTCTTGAAAAACAAAAATCGAAATTTTTTTTTTTTTTTTTTTGCTGTCTATATATAAACGCCACAGGTCTCGCTTTTATCGTTCATTGAAGCCTCCTTCATGGTATAGCGACAGGTCAGGATGGCTGCTGCAAGAAGTCCAGATGAGAGTTATGACTGGAAGACTTGCTGGCAGAGGTCAAGATAGAATGACGTGGTGGGTACGTTAGGAATCCTATATATATATATGAACCACACCCACTCTTGAAAAAATTTTTTTTTTTTGTGACCTTGAAATTTATCTATACATACTCTCACGTCAATATTTTCATCTTTGATAACCTGCTTTTCGCTGACTATATATAAACGCCACAGTTCTCACTTTTATCATTCATTGAAGCCTCCAACAGAATTAGATACATCTTGCATCCTTATTTCTTAGTAAAGCTTAATAAAATGAGGTCGCGAATCGGGTATATATACGAGCTGCCTCTAAGAGCATGCATCATTTTGACTTCTGTTGCTATTCATTTCGGAGATGCGCTCTCGTCATTGGGATTCGAGGCCATACTGACATCTTGTAAAATCCATATTCTAGATCCTATAGTTCCAACTACCTGCATCCATAAAGCAATCAGAATTCGGATCGTGAGGGAGTCAGAGGTCTTCATAGACGAATTCCTAAAAGATTTCATAGAAAGAACCATGCTGTTCTTCGATGGAGACCACGATGAAGACCCTCGCCTCCACGAAGATAAATTTGTGACAATTTCATGGACAGACTCCCCTCCGTCCAAAATCAAAGTCTTCGTGGGGGATTGATCTCGCTGGTACAAACTGATGCCTTAGAGATTTAAATTGGAGGGGGCAAAAAAATGGGCCGAACGAAGCGTCTCATGGCAGATTTTCTGTCTTTGACGCTTCAGTCGGCCCATTTTTTTGCGACGGCTGTTGACCAATATTGGATGCGTACAGATTGAGACTTTGAATTAGGTGCTATAGAAAATGTATACGTCTTTCAATCTGAGATAGATAATACTAACATCCCAATATTGAAACGATACATTATTCTAATGCCTTTGAATCTGAGATAGAACATACTAATGTCAATCGGTTTGAATCTGAGGTAGAAATTTACAATATTGAATAAAATTTGAAACAAATGGATAGGGATATTTTTTAAATGGATAGGGACATTTTTTAAATGAATGCTGTACCAATATTGAATACATTTTTTAACGATTCGATAAACAAATAATATATTTAAATAAAATATTTAAATAATAAAATTTTATTATTAAAATAAAATATTTAAATAATATATTTAAATTCTAAAAATTTATTATTCAAACCGACAACTGAATCGATTCGTGAAAAATTCTGACGGGGTGGAGTCGCTCGAAAAATACTTCTGCCGACTGTATGTTCTAAATGTAATACAAACTGATTTTTTAAGCTCTGGCTTTTTAACTTGCGGTCATCTCGACTGGATGAGTAACGTGCCCGCTTAAGGACAAATGTGCAGTTGAAACAGCCAAAAAATATTATATCCTGCTAAAAACCAGATCACTAATATTTTTTTAATATAAGAATTTTGACATCCTACGTATTAAAATATTTTTTTGATTTTCGCTCTAAAATTAATATTTTTTGTGGTATCGTTAATTGCCTTAATCTTGCCATTTTTGAAATACTTTCTAAAATTACAATTTTCGAACAAATGCATCTTGTTTTTAACACTTGGCTCAATCTTAAATTGCACGCGGAACACAATGTAATAAAATCTGTTCAAAAATTTACTTTTGAAACCAGAAAATTAGTGATTGCAGGAAGAAAAATGAAAAATATCCTAGTGCGGCTTTTTTTTTTTTTTTTTTTTTTTTTGTCACTTAGTGTATAGCGAGGTAAAAAATAAGAAAAAAAATGGTAGTAATTTTTTGAAACATCAATTTCCGAAATCTAAAACTGGCCTACCTAAGCAGGATGACTGTTAATTTTCCTGTAATAACCACGTAATGCAATAGAAAGGATATCTAAAATTGATTTATATGTAAGAATGTTCAAGAAAACTGTTAGAGCCGTTTTTGAGATAGCAACTTTTACGAAAACGCCATTATTGACCGGAAAACAATAATTACATACAAAAGGATATTTAAAAGTGTGTTAATATGGCGAATTTGAAAAAAATTCGTACAGCCGTTTTTAAAGGAACGCGCTTGCGAGACCTGAAATTGAGCTATTTATACAGGACGCCTATCAATTTTCCTGAACTAACCAACTATATCATTCGAAAGGACATCTAATAGAATGTTTATATAGAAAATTTGAAGAAAATCGTTAGAGTGTTTTTGAAATACTGACTTACGGTCCCCCTTCCGGTTTTCTCAATTTTTACCAACATTTGGAAAACTCATCTGTACACCAGACTTGTCTCGATTCTGATGTTTTGTAGTTCTATCTTTATTAGTGTCGGAGATATGATAGCCAGAAGATTCCACACATACACACTGACCAATTGCAGAAAAACCACTTTTTGACTCAGGGGACCTTAAAACGTGTAAATCAGGTGAAATCTCGATATCGAACTTTTGGATCGAATACAACGGTACAGTGGTTGAATACAACGGTAAATGATTTTTCAAGGTTGAACACCTTAAAGGGGGGGGGGGGGAATTTAAACAATTACAAAAGTAAAGAGGTTAAGACTAATAACAATGCTTTTGCAAAAACCTCTGCAAACAAGTATGAACCTCTTATTCCTCATAAAATATGAAGGATTTTAATCAAACTTTTATTAATTGCCAACTCTACTGTTTTTACCAGTAGACTTGTTTTTTGGCCATTTCTACTGGCCTACAGTTTTTTGTTAAAAATCTACTGCTTTTAGGAACTTACAAGAAAAATTGTCAAATTGAGCAGTCTTCCTGTAAAATATATAAAGAAAAATTAGCAGAGAATAAATATAATAATGAAATGAGGCTCATTAAATATATGTGTAAAAATTATAAAATTGATTTTTATTATCTCAAAATAAACTTAAATTTTTGGGATTTTTACTTCCATCCTCCTACTACCGTAGGTAAAAGTACAGTGAAAAGATAAATTGTTTAGAAATTTGCCTATAATAATTAGTAATCGAAGCTTAGAAATAATAATTATAAATAGGCATAATAACAGCAATAAATACTTTTGAATAATTATTGGTAAAAATGTTACGATAAATTGTGATAAAATAATCTTCTTTTAAAATCTAAAAAAATGTATATGTACAGGTACATGTACATGTATATTATTATTATTATTACGATACAAAGTATTTCATAATTTTTATAGATTTTTTATTTCATGTAAATTATTTATTTCTTTGAGAATATACTTTTAAATTTAATTTAACGAAAGACAAAAAAAGGTATTTAGCTAAGATTCTAAATTATTTTATTATTATTATTATTATTATTATTTTATTATTATTATTATTATTATTTTATTATTATTATTATTACTATTATTATTATTATTAATCTAAAAAAATACCAGTCAGTTACAAAAGTTATGCATAAACTTTCATTAGACAATAGAATTTTCTCAACAGTCATTGAAAATTGATTTTAGAAAAAAAAAAAAAAATAATAATCAGGAAATTAGGAAATATGGTAAATTAACATTCCTGAAATCAGCAAATATAATAACTAAACAAATTTTCATATGAGAAAATATATTAAGCGAAAAAAAAAAAAATCTAGCAAACAATCACCTCTAAATGATAGAATAATATTATAAATAAATAAATAAATAATCTCCTTTACGTATGACAGGAAATATTCCTGGAAATATTTTGTACTTATTTGTATGGGTGTAAATTATCTAGATTTGAAATTTTCACTGAGGTTGATTCTTTTAGCTTAATTTCTGATTTCTCTCCTTGAAATTTGTATAAACAAATTTAATTACTTACTTTCCTTGAATTAAAGTATACTATTTCTAAAGATTTAGAAAAATCCCATTTATGTGATAGAATATTGAATGTAAATAGTCTATATTTATTTATGTATGTATAAATTACCAAAATTTGAAAATTTCACTAAGGGTATTTAATTTTTAGCGCAATTTCTGATTTTCCTCGCAATTTTTAGAAACAAATTTCACTCAGATTATTTTTTTCTTCTAATTCAGTTTATGACACCACTTAATTATTAATGGAAAAATTTAATCAAATAATTTCTTTGAATTAACTTTCAATACATAAACAAAGTAATTAAAATTTTTATTTTATGCTTTTCTAAATGATATCTTATTTTAAATTTTAAAAACTTTTATTTTATATCAATGAAGTATGCTAAATAATTTTACATTAACAAATATTATTCTGCAATTAAAATAAACAAGTTTCATTATGCATTTTCAATTGCCTATGAACGTTTTAAAAGTAAGAGTTGAGAATGAATAAGTACGATTTGTTAAAATGTAAACAGAGTTTTATATAATTTAATTTTAATTTACTAAGATGTGTGAATATTTGATTATTGTCTTCGTAATATATATTTTTAAAAACTTTATAAAAGAAACAAAGTTATTTTATATTAAAAAAATGAAAGAAAGAAAAGAAAAAATGAAAGAAATTATTACTTAATTATCAAACAAAGCATATTTTTGATAGGATCAATTAATAGAAATAAAATAGTACCAATGCACCGTTACATTTTATTTATATGTATAGAATATACTTTAAAGACATGAATAAATATATATATATAAATGTAAAATATATTTTAAACATTTTTCGTGATAAAATTGTAAAAAAAATCGCCATAGAACTGGCAATAATAAATAATAAGTGAAAAACTTTGCATAAACACCATAAAATGCAAAAATTCGCAACAGTTGTTTCAGTTTAAAAAAAAAAAAAAAAAAGAAAAGAAATCTTGACCCTTCCTCAGAAGGCACGAGTTCTTCATCAAAGTTTTTTATTTATTAATGATAAAATGAATTAAAAATTCTCAATGTGTCTAGTGAATTAACATTACCATGATCATCATTAATAATTTAAAACTGGTGAGATTCTTGCAGTTTCAAATATTAGATTAATGATATTACATGACTGTTAATTTATATCACATAGATTTTTATTTATTTATTCATTTAATTTTATTGTTATTATTATTATTTTTTATTATTGTTATATTTTCTATTTTACAAATTGTTTCCATCAAAATTATGTTCAAATCATTCAGAAAAAAAAAAAATTGTTTATTCAGATTTTATTAAACAACATACAGTCGGTAACAAAAGTGCCCGAACACTAGCAAAAATTTCTATGTAAGAAAAGTACACTTCATACGGTTTTGTTAAATAAATCCTTATCGAATCATGTTCTTACACTGACTAAGAACAGGATTCGACAAGGATTTTTTTAACAAAACCGTATGAAGTGTACTTTTTTTACATAGGAATTTTTGCTAGTGTTCAGACACTTTTGTTACCGACTGTACGTAATATATAAATGCCTCAAATAGATTAATCCTTAAACATTCAGATGTAACACATTATAATTATATTTCATTTAATACTTTGCGTTATTAGAATAATCATTTGAAGGAGTAATTACATTAGTCGACAAAAATTTTTTGGGGAGGGTAACAGAAATGAAATTAAATATTTTAAACTAATTTTGTAGTGCATAATTAAAAAAAAATCTGGAGTGACTCCACTCGACTTTCCGAACATTGAGTAACTAACAGTTTTGTAGATAAAATAAAGAAAGAGGAATTGCTAAACAAACAAAAGAGAGAAAACCATAATAGAGTGTTTTTTTCTCCAAATATCACAGGTTTTATTTAACGCTACTGAACTTTGAGCCCTTCGATCATAATGATAAAGAATTTTTCGTTTTGTCCCTGTAAAAATCTATAGATGCTAGATTCACCAAAATGCTTATAGTTAGTGCAACAGTGATTTATAATATTCATACAAATTTTCAGCTCAATTGAATAAGGCGTTTAGATGCTATCGCACTTTTAAAAATTTGGTCTCATAGGCCATAATGATAAAGAATTTTTCTTTGTGTCCCTGTAAAAAAACTGTAGTGCTAGATTCACCAAAATCTATACAGTTGGTGCAAATGCGACCTATAACATGTGTACAATTTTTTTGCTCAGATTAATAAGGCGTTTAGACGCTATCACACTTTTAAAAATTTGGCCCCATTGGCCTTAATGATAAAGAATTTTTCTTTGTGTCCCTGTAAAAAAACTATAAGTGCTAGATTCTCCAAAATCTATACAGATTGAGTATCTGTGACCTATAATATGGGTATAAAATTTTTGCTCAATTGAATAAGGCGTTTAGATGCTATCGCACTTTTGAGATTTTGGTCCCATAGGCCATAATGATAAAGAATTTTTCTTTGTGTCCCTGTAAAAAAACTATAAGTGCTAGATTCACCAAAATCTATAGGGTTCGTACTATGGTGACTTACAATATACGTACCAACTTTCAGGTTAATCGAACAAAGCCTTTAGACGCTAGCGTGTTCACAAACATACACACATACACACATACACACATACACACACACATACATACATCATCGTAAAAATAGTGAAAACGGACTCAGGGGACCTCAAAACGTATAGAAACATCAAAATCTCGAATTCGGATTTTTGACATGATTACAATACTTTCCTCACTATAGTGTTCGGAAAGTAATAATAGTGAAAAATCTGTAACACGTACAGTGTTTTTGTTATGATTATTTAATCTGTACTGGAAGCAATGTACAAAAGTCGTTAGAAGACATGCATTATTACTAACAATATTATTAATTTAGCATGGAATACTGTTAATATGGAGATAATATACATATTGTAGACTAAACAGAACATAAAAACATGAAAATACACTAAATGAATGAATTGTTATTATTTGTTATTTTAAAACCAAAATACAAAAATATAGGCTTTTTTATGTCTTGTGTTAAATGTCTACCTTGTGATTTTAATATGAATAGTTCACAAATACAGCAAAACTTACCGGGTACGGCTTTACAAGTTCTACACTGAAAACTTGCCATTTTGAACATGAAACTTTAACTATCTGTTAAATAGAATACCAGAAAAAAAAAAAAAAAAAAAAAAAAAAAAAAAACAGATAAGGTACGAATACAGGGTTGCCAAACAGGGGTTGCCAGCAGAGAGGATGAACATGAGGCAGGGTTGATAGCAAGAAAGGTTACCATGTGTGATACAGTCGGCAGCAAAAGTATCTGGACGCTAGCAATAATCCCTGTAAAAAAAGTACACTTAATTGCTTTGTTAAATAAATCCTTGTCGAGTCATGTTCTTAGTCAGTCTAAGAACATGATTCGACAAGGATTCATTTAACAAAATATAATTAAATGGTTTTTTTTTTTTTTTTTTACATCGGAATTATTGGCTAGTGCTCGGACACTTTTGCTGTCTGTATTGTAAAAATCATAAAAAAAAATAGTGAAATTTGCTATTTTCTGATACTTTAACAAAAAAAATGGAACAAACATGGTTGCCGGGACTCTGAGTTGCCAGGACTCTGTGTTGCTAGCAGGAAGGGTTACCACCTGTGATACTGTGAAAATGATAAAAAAATCGTGAAAATTACCATTTTCTGACACTCTAACAGAAAAATGTGACGTGGTGAGACTTTGTTACTTGTAGATATTTAAATAAAAATTGGAATTAATAATAAAAATAATAATTTGACTGTTGTTACCGAACCACTGTAGACTAGTGTTATTTTCAAATGAAGCTGTAAAATATATTTGCCTAATTTAGAATATTAGCTAAATACTTTTTTTTTTTAATTAAATTTCAAGTGTATTCTCACAGAAATAAATAATTTATATGAAATAACACTATGAGAAATAGAAATACTTTATATTAAAACCAATGTAACATTTAAAATGAGATAATGAATACAAAAATTTTAAAACTTTAAAAATACATTTTAATTAAAAACATTAAAATACACGACAGACGTTTCGGCTAGAACACTAGCCCTCCTCAGTGTCAAACATACAAGCACAATATTCACAAAAAAATTCATAACACATCATAACAAGATATATTCAAGAGGAATAGCTTTAGCCTCGTTGAAGGCAGAATGTTGCATTTTAGTAAAAGCGCTCTCTAGAAAAATACGGGATTCATATAAATTTACATTAGAGGCTAGAATTTTAAAGTTGTCAAAATCAGGAATATGATCACTATTGAGGAAATGGATTACGAGTTTTGATCTTAAATCGCCTGTTTTATATGAGCGTTTATGTTCCTATAATCTAATTTCACCTGTTCTGCCAGTTTCACCGATATATGTAGAATCACAATTTTTACAGGGGATGCAATAGATTACACCAAGACGTTTAAGGGGGGGGCAGCGGGTTTAAAATTTGAAAGAATGTTACTAATACGGAGTTGAGGTTTAAAGCTAGTAGAGATATTAACTGTTTTAAGCAATTTAGCGATATTTTCGGAAATACCTTTATAATAAGGGATAGTAGTACGGTGAGTAGGCGCTTTTACTAAAATGCAACATTCTGCCTTGAACGAGGCTAAAGCTATTCCTCCTGAATATATAATCTTGTTATGATGTGTTATGAATTTTTTTGTAAATGTTGTGCTTGTATGTTTGACGCTGAGGAGGGCTAGTGTTCTAGCCGAAACGTCTGTCGTGTATTTTAATGTTTTTAATTAAAATGTATTTTTAAAGTTTTAAAATTTTTGTATTATCTCATTTTAAATGTTACATTGGTTTTAATATATTTATGAGACGTATAAATTATGTTTAATTTTATTAAATACTTTGTATCATAATAATAATATACATGTACTTGTATATAGACATATACATTTTTTTTAGATTTTAAAAAGATTATTTTATCATAATATAGCATAACATTTTTACATATAAATATTGAAAAGTATTTATTGTCTATTATTTATTATTATTATTTTCTAAGCTTCGATTACTTATTATTATAGGCAAATTCCTAAACAATTTGTCTTTTCACTATACTTTTCATCACCTAGATAAAATTTATCTCATTTTACAAAGTTATTAATAAATGTTCTGAACAAAGTTTTCTTTAAGACTGCTATTGCAAAGAAATTTTTTAAGTTATAATTCAATATTTTTACTAATTTATATCACTTTATACATTAAAATAATTAATTATTATCATACAGCGTTATTATTACATTAGTATTACGTTAACTTTTTAGTATAATATTATGTTATAAAATTTACATCATAAAATAAAGACATTATAAATTTGTGTAAAACATATAGCGTAATTTTACATGAAATAAATAAAGAATCTGGCTTACTTTAGGATGTTTTGTTGGCTCGAAATTTTTCCGTTTAATGCTCCATATGCAACTTTTTTTTGTGTGTGTGTGTGTGTGTGTGTGTGTGTGTGTTCTTGATCCCGTGGAAAGCTAAAAACTTTTACTCGGTCCATTTTTGTATTTGCCTCGACATGTAGGTACCACACATTTATGTGTCATTTTTAAGACGTTTTCTTATATGTATATATCATAAAATCACAAAGCAAGCTATCTTTTTTTTAACGAAATGTATGTTACAATATAATGATAATTCACGTGCAAACGAACGCGAGAAGACCACAGATTACCGATATATGTATATATCGTACATATACGTATGTATATGTGTGTGTGTACACATATATTGAATATTTACACCCATATTTATACTGAAATCAATAGAAAAAAAATATTCTCTTACACAGAATTCTGCATTATTATTGAATAATAATAATAAATTCTGAAATCCCGTTTAAATTACATTGAAAATTTAACTATTAAGGAAAAATTTCATAAACATATGGATAAAATTTTTGTTTCAAAGATTGTTTCATAATCAGTTCTGCTTTAAATTAAAATAAATTTATTGAATTTTTCTTCAACGTTTAAACACTAATACTTAAAAAAAAAAAAAAAAAAAAAAAAAAAAAAAAAGTGGGGGGGGGGGGGAATACGTTAATACTGTATAATTTGAAATATAAAAGAATAAATGAATATTTTAACTTTTTGAGAAGAAATTGACTTAATGACTTAATGTATTTATTTTATTTTGTTGAATAATATAATTTCTCTCTATCAGATTGTTATATGTTTAACAGTGAGAAAAGAATATAATAATGCTCAACGATCGGAGTCAAAGATTTAAATTCTACAATTACATAATCAATATTAAAATTCTTCCTATTTCTTCTTAAAAATAACAAAAGTCCATGTTTTATAACACTGGAATTAACCATCGCAACGAATTTGCTTTTCACTTAAGAACGGAGGTCCATTACCGTGATGTCATACACCCTGTGCGGAGGCTTTCTTGTAGGATGTGTTGGCATGGCATTGCTCGAACATATATGTTGTTTGCTCCCTGTGACGTCACTGACTCAGAATTGTGCTCGAAACGGCTGGAATGTTATCGTCCTTTTTACTGAACGAACTTTATTGCAAAGCGTTGGGATTCAGAAAGCAGATTCGGGCCAACTTTCAGTTTTTTT
Organism: Salticus scenicus; assembly: GCA_963930645.1. Lineage (NCBI taxonomy): Eukaryota > Metazoa > Arthropoda > Arachnida > Araneae > Salticidae > Salticus > Salticus scenicus. The sequence goes on along the minus strand of OZ005657.1, from coordinate 288,939,301 downwards.
TTTTTTTTTTTTTTTTTTTTTTTACTTTTGTTTTGTTTTCTTCAGTTGTAATAGTGGAACACAGTCTACACCTTCATATAACTACGGATTTTAAAACTTTTCGTTGATCCCATATTTTTTTAGATACAATTTAGTATTATTTTTAGTTACTTCATTGACGTTGACGTTGTATTTCGGGTCTCCGCTGCTTTCGATAGCGTTTATATAATTCAAACAGAAAATTTAAAAACATGGTATATAAAAAGTTCTGTTTATCTCGTAATTTTTTTTTTTTTTTTTTTTTTTTTTTTTTTTTTTAAGGAAAAGAAATTGAAAGCAAAAGATATTTTTTAGGTGTCATCTGTAGGGTCTGCAGACCACAAAACTGACATTCTGTCGACATTTAGTATTAATTGTCTCCATTCATCAAATAAGTTATTTTAATAAACAATAGTTTTATTAATATTTTTCACTGAGTGCATTCGTATAAGAAAATATAAGAGAAAGTATTGTGATGTCCACCATATACTAGTTATAATTTAATTTGCTTCTTTTCTGTATCAATGACTTTTATTCCCATTGAATTAGATTAGATTTTACAGTGTTTCGTATTTTGAATTTATTAAAATTTCTGAATTGTATCTTAACAATGTATTTCATAAAAAGAGAAAAATAAATTCGTTTATTATCTATGGTTAGAAAGAGAGTTTAACTTTTCTCTAAATTTTAGGCAGGTGTTCTTTTCAATAATTATGGTAATAAAAACAATGTCATAGAAATATTTATTTTGACAATTCTTATTTTAACTATTTTTGAAAATTATATTTTCATTCATTTTTTTAAACTTTATGTGACTTTACTCTTAAATTCAGAGATTCTTTTTAGGCAAAACCAGAATTTGTGACATTTCGTTCAGTAAAACAGTATCCAGATGGATTGTTCTCCATAAAAAATGGTTTGAAATTTACAGTTCTGAGAGAGCATCTAAAAAGTGATGAATTAAAAATAAAATGTACAGCTGTATTTTCGCAGACGATAAAGCAATCATCTGAAGCCATAGTAATTATGGGTGATAATCAGAGAACTTCCAGTTTTCATATATCAGACAACTCCGGATCAGGTAAGTTTAAACGTTAATATTACATATTAGTTATAGGTCATTGCTCAGTTACCGTACGAATGATACTAATGTAACGAAAGAATAAATTTATCGCTTTGTCACATGAGCCATTAACTGCTTATTTATAGAAAGTTTATTTATTTTATTTTTATTTATTTTGAAGGATAAAAGGAATACTCCATTGACCTTTTTTTTTTTTTTTTTTTAAAAAAAAATAGATATTTTGTTGAAAAACCTCTTATCTATATCAGTGGTCGCCAACCGGTGGTCCGCAAAAATATCTGAACAAAATTTGCATTTTTTTTTTTTTTTTTTTTTTTTTAAATAATGTTTTATTAAAAACTAGTACGGTGTTCTTGCTTCGCTGGTCACTGTTTTTAAATATATTCTCAAAATTTTAAATCACTTATTAATATGAAATCTTAAAAGATTAAAATATATATATATATGTATACATATTGAAATCAGTTATCAACAATTTGAGTAGCTCTGCTTTCGGCAGCGTTTTTTCTGATTGCTGCATGCTGGGTCTGGGTCTAAACTACGGGGAACAACAACTTACCCAAGCGCTCTACGCACACGCAGAAGGGACAGTATTAACACATGAATTTTGGTTGGGGTCACCAATGCTTGCACATTGTAATCCTCTATTTCCTCATTTTATTTTACAGCCTCAAAGGCAAGTTCCTATAGATTCTCAGTCTCTGAGAGCTTAGAAACTTAGTCTTTACAGTCTCTAAATCTATTTTAAATTTTCAGATACTTGCCCCAATCTCCCTTTATAAGATTTTCAGCTTCGAAAGTACGCACAATCAATTCCTCACATTAAAACAACCTAGTAACATGGATATGTTTTCTATTTCTCAGTTGTATTTTAAGATTGCTAAATATCTGTCTTATTCTTCTAATAATTTTACAGCTTCGAAAGTATGCGCAATCGACTCCTCACCCCTAAAAAACCTAGAAACGCAATTTTTCGAGACTTTAGTTTACAATTTTTTATTTATGTGTCCTCATATCCCCCTATTAATTTTACAGCTTCGAAAGTACACTGTAAAACAATTGAAACCCCATTGCATCGGAAATGTAAATAATGATGAAATACTTTAAATGAAAATTTAAGATGGACCGTTAAATTTACGGAAAAATGTAAGTAAATTACAGCAATAAAAAGTACGGATTAGCCGAAAAATTATGAATAAAATTTGGCAGCGAGGTTTCAATTTTTTTTTTTTTTTTTACAGTGTATGCATGATTGATTCCTGACCCCAAATTAAAATAAGTTTATTAAAGATCCTAAAATTTAATTAATTTATTTTTTTATATAAATTTTGATTCAATTTAAAATTTAATAAATTTAATATTTTCTTCTGAATTACGATATGGAATAACAATATATATAATATACCGGTATATACGCCGACATATCTCAGTTTCTATAGTGTATGTTCAGGCATTATATATATATATATATATATATATATATATAGATATATGTATTTAAAAAAGAAAGCTTTATAAAAATTAACAATTCATATAACATAACAGATAGCAAAGAGAAATTTAACTCACATTTTCTGTTTACCAGTTTTTAATAGTGGTTTCCTGATATACAGGAGTTTTCGAAACTAAAGAGATTATTCTGTTTTTTTTTTCAAAAAAGAAAATGTAAATATTTTTACTGTTTCTTGGCCATGAACATTTAGAAATTACACTATCATCTGCTTTAAATCAATGCTTGTTTCATTGAACTATAGCTGTATAATGGCCACTTGATGCACTTTTACCACGATGAAATATCGCACCTCATAATAAGTAATGTTTATTACAAAATATTATTTTACTTTGTGTAACTCCTGACAGTAACAAGTCTGTATTTTTCTGCATGCTGGAATTTATTAATTGCATTGAAAAAATTAATACATTTTCTGTATTTTCAATTTCAGGTTTAGTAATTAAATCGTTAGAGTTATTACAATTAGGGCATTTTGCTTCTTTACATAAATCTGAATTCCAATTATTCAAATTATATTCCACTAACTCCTGAAATTGAAATTTGTTTTTCGTTATTCGGCCATTTCATTTGAAAATATTTAATCGATAGATATTAATACATTTAATCATTTTTATCTGTATATTTAAATTTGTATATATTTCTTTATATATTCTCATAACCAAATTACCAACATGCTTAGCTCAGGCTAAACATCTTAAGTACTAATTCATAACCCATTTCATTTGAAATTACTTAATTAATATTTAAATACTTAATCATTTTTTTTTTCCTATTTGTATATATATTTCTTTAATTGAAGTTTTGTGTATATCTTTTTAAATGAGATTTATAAAATTTTGAAAGGAATTTTCATAACGAAACTACCACGTGCTTTGCAGGGGTATACTTCTAGTTTTCAAAGAAAGGTCAGAACATGGTGAGCAAACCGACTGTTTCAGATATGTACTGAAACGGGAAGAGGGCACTGCAGGCACTACCGAGCGGGAATTTACTACAGTTAAAATTTTCAGTAAAGCTATTTGCGCTATAGTAATAAGCTGTTGTAGGTCCTGGAATGGGAATAAGGTGCTGCAGGCGCCACAGAGTGAGAGTTTCGCACGGTTGGATTTTTAAAGGATCACGAATCAGCTGATCGCCGAAGGCGACCCCAAAGCAGAAAATGCGAGACGCGAGACGTACATCGCAGTTTTTTTCAGTCTGCAGATTATTTTTGAAACAGTATTGTGCAGAGATTTCAAGTCTCACGATTTTGGCAGCAATTTGCTATCTTTCTCCAATATCCATTTTAAACACGCTTTATTAGATTCTAGAACCTGTGAAGAGGTAGAATTGTTCAATATCTCTCACTCATGTAATTTTTTGAGCGTCCCCCTATTCCCCCCGTTAACGATCGACGATCAAACAGATCAAGTAATCCTTGCTATTTCCCATATTTCTGCATCCGCAACATAAATGTCAATATATATATATATATATATATATATATATATTTAATTTATTTAATTATATTCAAGAAGTTATAAAGAAGTAGAATTGTCCAATATCTCTCACTCATATTTGTTTTACTTCCCTCATCTTCCGCTAACTATCGCAGATCAAACGTTCCACAGAAGCGTTGTGATTTTCAATCTTTTTCCATCCACAATGTTCATTTTAAACTTACTTTATTAGATTCTAGAACCTATAAAAAAGTAGAATTTTATTTATTAAGTTACTTAAACACACAGTTTAAATTCCCGTATCAGAAGTTTTCTATGGTTTGGGATTCAGACATTGAGAAGATGAGTTATATGCAATTAAGAAGTACAATGACGAACAAACTGTAATTGTTGATAGATTTATACTTCTTAATATCTCTCCATCTGGTTACACACAGGAACAAGAAAATTTTAGAAAGCTGCATTAATTTCAATGTTTAGTCACTTACTACAAATATTTTACTAGAGTCAGTACGAACAAAATCATGGGCAAAGATATTTCTTCTTATTCTTCTAATTTCTTCTTATGAAGGATAATGATTAATGCCAACACTTTCTAGCTATATTATATGTAATTACAATTTTATAATAACAATGCTTTGACATATCTAACAGATTAATAATATTAGGTAAATGCAAACTTGTGATAAAAGATTGAATTGAATATAGTTTTTCAATATTTTTCTTTTGTTATGAATTATGTTGCCAGCAAGAAAAAACAGAGTTGTTTGTCAGTGTAAAGAAAACTATGTGACTCGAGGAACGTAAAATATAAATAAATAAAAACCAAATTAAAAAAAAAAAAAAAAAAAAAAAATCTGCAAATTTTTACGTAGAGGGATGATAATTAAAAATATACTAAGAAAATCTATTAAATGTAAAAAATTTCATAAAGCATCACTAAATAGTTATTAAAATCCAGTTTTCGATGAAAAAAATGTTTAATTATCTTATTGTCTTATTATAATTATCTTAATTTTTATTGGGGTTAGAATAAAGTTTGAGTTCTTATTTATTTAAATAATAAATAACAACACAAAAGTTAAAAAGGGAATATATTTATAGTCTAAAAAATTTTTAAATATTAAAAACTTACTTAGAACAAACAGTAAAAGAAAATTTTTAATTATCTGCTGGTCAATTGATTTTTAAAATATGTCAAATACCAGGTATTTCATCTTCAAGCAAAAGGAGCACTACCATAAAATATCCATTTAAACTATTTATAAATTATTTCTATTTTCAGGTTCCATAAGCAAAAATTTGGTCCAAATTAATTCAGTATTTCATAAATTATCATGATGGCAAATTTTTGATTGTATACAAACTAAGTGATAGCAATAAGTTTTTTTTTTTTTTTTTTTCATGAATTTGGAAAAAATTTCTGCAAACAGCATTTATGTACTTTTGTACTTGCTGGATTTTCTTTCTTTCTTTTTTTTTTTTTTTTTTTTTTTTTTGAGTTTATGTAGGGGACGATGGGGATGAATGGGATGCAAGATGAATGGGACAATAGCAAAATTTTTATGTTTTGCAAGCACCATAAACTAGAGAATTTTCTGATATAAGGCAGTACTGAGGTCATTCATCAAGCGTAGTTTCAGAATTGTGCTATCTATAGAAGGGCAGAAAAAAATTAAAGTGTCTTTTTCTGCTACCAAAGTAAGTTTTTACTGATTTAGTTAGGTAGTAGTTAAGGAATTAACTATTTACTTAAAGTTAATATAACTCTTATATGCTGAAAAGGCATAATCTTTTATTGTGTTTATGATATTCAAGAAGAATATTGAAAATTGTTCCTTAAGCCTATTTCCTGTTTTATATGACCATGTGGTGGTGGGGAGGAATGGGACAGTTTGAATGGGGATGAATGGGACATTCCCCACTATGTGCTAATTTAAAATTGTGCACAAGAATTATATTAAAACAAATCATAAATAGATTTTCAATATTTTTATAACCTGTAGTTCAGTAGTTATAACATGGAATTATAAAAGTAGCATGGATTTAGAGAAAAATAGATTGAAATTAATTGTTCTGATTTTTGTTTATGATAATTATGATTAAAAAAAATTATAAATTAGAATATTCAATGCAACTTAAATCAATAATATCAATAATTAAAATAAATAAATAAATAAACTAATAATAATTTGATTAAAATCACAATTTCAATCCAGCTAATTAAATAAATCCTGGTGATTATCAATGTAATACAGAATAGAATGCTGATTTTTCCCGACCAGTCGGAAACAAAAATTTATCTGGATAATTTGTTCTCTATTACGATTTAGATCTTTCTAGTGTCTTATTTATTTATTTTTAGATTAGATCTTATTAGATTAAATTACCAAAGTCTAGAGACTAGGAACTGTGCGAACCAAAGGACTTTTGCCTTTTATTGTTAATTTCAGTTAATACATCAATTTCAGTTAATTTCAGTAAATTCATAGTGTGCAATAAAATCACACAAACCAATTTAACTTTAAAAATTTATTTACTTTCCATTTTCTTTTCTTTTCCTTGTTAACTCCAGTCCTGTCCCATTCATCCCCATAGGTGGGAATGAATGGGACAATGCACATGCATGTAAAAAAAAATTATTATTAATTGAAAATTATAACTTTTTATTAAAGTTAGCATGTTTACATGTAACTAATGACTAAAGTGTACTTATGCGCAATGTTACAAAATTTCGAATTACATATGGTGAACGTTATTAATAAAAACATGAAAAATGTCCCATTCATCCCCACTCTCCCCTATATATGTTGAAACTGACAAAAAAAGAATTTTTTTTTAATATGATGAAAAAAAAAAAAAAATAGCATTTGTAAATCAAATAACTGATAAAATTGATTTTTTTTAAATCTCGTCAAAAGTTAGGAGTCAAGTGATGATTGTGATTTTATGGATGTTACCGCTAAAGTGCTAGGGGAAACTAGGGTGATCCGTTTCATCTCTCAAATTGCCTAGCTAATCTGCGAATTACCTAGATAATCTGCACAGTACCGACTAGACACTCGTTAATCTGCACGCACCGCCGATCGGGGATTTGTTATGATCAGAATTTCTAAAGATTAATAACACAGTGAGCAAGCAGGATGTTTCAGATACTGAAACGGGAAGTGGGTACCGAGCAAGAATTTACTACACTTAAAACAGGTGTTTGCATTATATGTCAATAAGCTGTTATAGGTTTAGAAATGGTACCGCAGGCGTCACCGACCGGAAGTTTCGTACTATCGGATTTTTCAAGACAAATGAAACAGCTGGTTACCGAAGGCGGCTAGTGAGAGATAGAATTAATCGGCGACACCAAACAAAAAGTGGAGGGAGAGGGGTAAGGAGCAGGAAAAGGAAATGAGAGAAACAAACTTTTGAACTTTAACGATACGGAAGCCGCTAATGTGCAGATTACATAGTTAAAATGCAGAAAACTCTTGATTCCGCACTTTGACGAATCACCCTAGTTTGTATACACATAAGCAAGAAAAAACAGTTGTTTGTCAATGTAAAAAAAAAAACTGTGTGACTCAAGGAATGTAAAATATATATAAATTTAAATTAAATTAAAAAAAAAAAAAAAAAAAAAAAAATCTGAAAACTTTAACAATGCAACACTGTAATCATTGTAGTGGGGCGATAATTAAAAATATTTTATGAAAATTATTAAATGTGAAAAATTTAATAAACAGTGGGAAACTACCAAACCAAACCTGTAAAAACCCGAAGTGGCTAATCGGACCGTCGGTGCGATTAGTGTACAGGCTATTCGGACCATATTTTTCAAGGAGAATAAGTTAGCACTGATAAAAGAGTAAAATTTAGAAATAATATAACGTATCTTGTCCCCGTGCATGAAAAGTTAGCTTTTTCACTTTTTTTTTTAGTGTGGGAGTGGGGTAGAGATTAATTATTTTCACAGACATTTTGCACTCAAAATGATGCTAAAATTCTTCATAAAAGGGCAATAACTCAAAACAATTTTTATAAAGCAAAAATGAAAATAATAAAGATTTCGAAAATTGAATAATAAAAATTAAAAATGCAACATGAAAACAGATCTTAGTAAATGAGTATTTTCAATCTTTGAAAAAAATCTTCGCAATATGTTTGTTTATGAATATGTATAAATAATTCTGCATATTCAACTACACAGATTTTGTTGTTGTTGTTTTTTTAACAATTAAACCGTTCCAATATAATTCGATGCAAACCAAACTCAATTTTCTATACAAATATATGTATGATTATCTGAAAATGACTTTTGTACTTATATTGTAATATTTTCTAACAGCAATGTTGAAATAAACATGGATTTAGATCAATCGCATTATACACTTTCAAAATGTTAAAAGTTTGAATTTGCAGTTGAAACAAACAAAATAATTAGTATTAATTACAGAGAAAATTAAAGATCAAACAAGCAAAATTATTATTACGACCTGCGCAACAAGGAAGCGGTCCGAATAGCCTCCACACTAATCGCACCGATGGTCCGAATAGCAAAGGCCGCAAAACCCCTGAAAACTAATACTTGCATGCAGATAGGGCACACTTATTAGTGATATATTACATGGCTACTTATTATAAGTGTTATTTGAAGAGTTCTTAATACATTTTAAGGAAAATTAAACATTCAAAATGAGGAATTTCTGCAAAAACAAAATAATTTAACGTGAAATTCAGAGACAGCAAAATTGTCAAAAACTCTGAAGTCAAAGATAGTCCTTGAAAAGTTTCACCCCTGAATAAAGAAACACTAAATAGTTATTAAAATCTAGTTTTCTGTGAAAAAATTTTATAATTATCTTTTTAAAACACAATTTATATATAAGCAAGAAAAAACAGTTGTTTGTCAATGTAAAGAAACCTATGTGACTCGAGGAATGTAAAATGTAAATAAATAAAAATAAAATTTCTGAAAACTTTAACAATGCAACCCTTAAGTAATGTAGAGGGACGATAATTAAAAATCTTTTATTAAAATTATGTGAGAAAAATTATAATTATCTTATTAAAACACAATTTGTATATAGATATATAAGGAAGAAAAAACAGTTGTTTGTCAATGTAAAGAAAACTATGTGACTCAAGGAATGTAAAATATAAATAAATAAAAATAAAATACAATGCAAATCTTATTAATATGGCCGTTAGTTTCTATAAACTAATGTAATTTTATTTTATAATTTATCTTTTTATATCTCTCTCTTTAGATATATATCACTTTCTCTCTATCTCTATATATTAAAAAAAAGTTACCGTCACTGGCGTCAAATTTTTTTGTCTGCGACAGCATCTTCTAACGGAGGGCAGGGTCCTTCCCGTCATGAGAAGTATCAATGTGTTCAGAATACTGCAAGAAAGACATTTCAGCTGCTTAGAAATTTCTATCATTTTAGTTAAAGAAGTTATTAACTAAAAACGACAAGTTTATGAAGGTACTCTATTTGCCATTTTGAAAAAAGTTTCTCCCAGTGACGTTGTCCTTCTGTCATGAAGTCATTTTACACGGGAAAATTAAAATATGATCCATGGTTGTACGTAGGTAGTTAAGTAGGTAGGTATGTTCGATTTAACGTCGCACCAGTACTGCGCCATGGGTAATTGGCGACGGTCTGGGCCGAACCCCTAGACATGTTCCGGTCACATGTCATCACAATTTTGATCCTTCCCGGAAGGGATTCGCCCCTCCCCCCCGCTTTGGTAATCCCCAGAGGTATAGTGTGGGTGGGAACATGGAGAACTTCGCGGTCACGAAAGATCTTATGTGAACCAGCCACGATTAGTGTACACGACGGTCTTTCGTTACACATCAGCAGCCGTTTTTCTGATTTTTGAACGAGGAGAAAGAAAAGCAAAGTGAATCATGCCTCCAGCTTTTTAATCTCCAGACTACTTGAATCGGAAAAGAGGCATCAATAAATAAAGAGAGACTGCAGGCTATTATCAGTAATCTTGACATTTATTGCGTCTTGCATTGCTTTCAGCACGTGCATTAGATTTTTCTATGTGAAAAAGAAAAATAGTTGCTTGTTTACTTGAAGGGCTGAGAAAAATACTGTTTCTTTTCTCTGAACTTATACAACAAAACAAATGACAAAAAGGATGCACTTCACTTCCAATAATTTTTAATTATTACGTGCAATAATGCTTGGAACCCCTCTTTTTTTTCTTTCTTTTTTATCTCTCTATACTTTTGTCGCAAAAGTATTAGTTTAAGATATTAATATAATTCTCAGTGATTAAACCAATTCTTAAGCACATATTTTTGCTTTAAATAAATTCCACTGCGACATGAGTGCATGACTTCGTGTGCATGAGTGATTTAAGCTTTTTTGCATTAAAACTTTTTTAATTTATTATGAATAACGATGATATAGAATATCTATAATTACAAAATACTTCTTTTATTTTAAATATTATCTAAATACTTTTTTGACGAAGTGGGAAATTTTAAAATTAAAAATATTTTCTTCGTAACAAAAATTTATTGACTACATTCATGTTGGTCAGCCAACCAACGTGAGCAACTCAATCCTTGCAAGTAAGAAGTAAGAACCGCATCACGGCGTTTTCGCCGAAGAAAAGCAAGCAATTGGCAGAGTAATATAGTTCTATTTTAAAAACAACTTTAATAAAAAACAAGAGTTTTCCTGAAAAAAAAAAAAAAAAAAAAAAACGAAGGCGTTACTAGATTCAGAAAGATACCATTAACAGCATATATTAATTAAAATAAAGTCGTTCGTGCCATTTTAGAGATATCTTTCCTGATTTCAGTCCATTACACCATCGTTTTTCCCCAATTGACTTTAAATTGAGATTCAGATCTCGAAACATATTGCTTGTTGAAATGTAAAAATTTCAGGCCGAAGATAAAAGACTATTTTGAAAAAATCAGAACACAATATGGCATATTTGCTGAGATATTAAGTGTCGGCTTTTACAAATCTCTTTGATGTCAAACTACCGTATATATGAGTTCGCAGCGCTCCGTTTGTCCTCCCGCTTTCGTCACTCGAAAAACTGTCGTTTTTCATGATGCAAAACCGGACAACTACTTGAAATTGGAAAATATGTTTTTTCAGTTTTTTAAGTTTTAAGTAAATGTTTCCACAATCTGAAAACAAGAAACCATGCAAAAGTCTGTCCAACCTTTATGTTATATGCGTTTGAATTTTGTGCTGCAAAACGGGTTAAATTCTGAGGCTGGTAAGTTTTAAAACCGGTCATCTCCATATCCGATAGAAGAAGTATCTGATAATCAGTCATATAACGCAGGAATTTGACCGGTTTTAATACGGATTCTTGTTTCCGGATGGTGGAAATGTTTACTTAGAAATAAAAAAAAAAAAAAACTGAAAAAATGTATTTTTTAATTTTTAAATAGTTGGGCGATTTTGTAACTAGACGACACACGTTACAGTTTAAGGTTACAGTTGAAGGTTAAACTCTATTTTCGAAATGGCACAAATAATTATTCACCAGTGCGAAACATAGCTTGTTAGTGACTGTAAACCACATGGGAAGAAAAACTTGTAACATGAGAAATTTTTTATGTGTGGGGAAAACAGCAGAGATCTTCCTTAGTTCTCTGCAAGATCCTCTTGATTTTTAAATTGCAGCTTATTAAACAAGTTATGCATTTTCCCACCAACTATTATAATACCGAATGCTGTAACAAGTTCAGCTCCTAACATTTCCGTTGTGATCCATTCACAGTCTTCCCAGCTTTTGTATTTCAGATCCTCCTTGCTTCTGTTTAAGACCATTCTCGGTTCGTCCTACTAAATTAGATTTAAATTATAACAATTTTCTTAATATAATTAATATTATTCTAATTTGTTTCTTAAATATATAAATTTACAATTCAATATGTTATTGCCTAGAAATAACGATTGAAAAAGGCATACTATATTTTTTGAGAAAGATCCCTTTCAAGAAATTTGAAAAAGAGTCCCCAGGTTATTAACGCACCAACTGATAATTATCATATGTCTCGAAATCTGACTTAATTACAAAATAAAATCCTCAAAAAAAAGTTTTTAAAAGCATAGTGCTTAAAAATAAGTAATACGAAGAAATTGCTGTAAATTATTCACATATTATTATTATTATTGTTATTAGGGACAAAAGCGCTATCATATTCAATATGTGAGAATACTGTGAAAATCTGAAAGAAAAATTATTTTATTTTTTAATTCTATACATGTTGGATAATTTTAAGTAAAACTATAGGTTCTAAAAATTCTAGTAAAACCGATTGAATAAAAATGTACTTTGTACACTGTTTTATTCCCTCGCATGTGTAATATCAATTGTAAAAATTCTATTTTACTTGTATATTTTATTTTAAAGAATTTTTCGATGATTTCTGTTTTTAAAAGTAATTATTAAAACTCTTTTAGAAAATCCACTATAAACAACTTGAATATGACGTTATAAAATTTGACACTTTTTATGTATAAGGGTTTGATAATCAAAATCTATGCATTGAGAAGAATGGCAAAGTTATTCTTTCGCTGAAAGAAAAAAAATTTCGAGAGTATGTTGTTTAAATGTTGCATGTATGAAAATTGTAAATGCACTTAATACTTATAAACGCAATACATTCTTGATCACTCATATTTTATTTATTTCACGACGCCACATTGCTTGTGGTTGCCGAACACTCACGTATCTACTCATACACTGATTGAGACTCGAACACAGAGGACGCAGTCACTACACATGTGGCTGCGCAACTTATTTCATCATATTGTAACAGATACCAGAACAAAAATTTAGAAAAAAAAAGGGAATTACAATTTACGCCAATATTACGCAACTTTGCCATAAATGACTGGATACGTTCCATTTTAGACGTTTTGCCAAATATCTAGAATGTTTCTTGATAAATTATTCTCAAACTTCGAACACATAAAGAACATATTAAACCTTATATGCTTTAAAGAAGTTTTATCTGAACACAAAATAACGACAAGTAAAATATTATATAAACAAGAACGGAAAATCATGCGATACGCATTGATAATTAATACTTTCCAACTGTACGTATTTGTTGTATCGTATAACTTTCAATGTTCTTTGCCTACGTTATCACACGTTGGGCAGACAGAAGCACTGAAAGGAATACAGATAAAATAATTGAATTCATAATCACTCTTAAACATTGTCACTCTTAACGCAAAAGAAAATGAGGCCTTTAGAATCTAATTGCAGCACTTAAAGTATCAGAATTTTTAGTGTAGAACTGTAAATCTGAAAGTTAATCATATCATATTCTATACAAAATACTATTTTATCATATTAAAAATAAATTTCACTTTCTTCGGAATTTTTCCAGAAGAAAGTTATTTAAATGTAATTTATATAAAATCTTTTTGTAAAAAAAATAAAACCGACTCCAAAAAGGAACTGCTATTCAAAAAACTAAAAATGAAAGAAAGTTGGCAGAAAATGGAACTGTAAATTGCGTCTAAAAGTATAAAATAATTTCCTTCGCCAAACAACCTGTAACACAAGAATTAATCATAATTTTTGAAGTTGGCGCAAAATTAAATCAAATTAAATTAGTTTTTAAAGGTTTGTCTTTAGATCGGTTGCAACAAATGCTGTTGTCTCGAATGATCCATTTTCATGTTTCTTTTATTATTTTATCACTGTATACAATTGGTCCATTAGTAGCATCTACATAGAACAGTGAACATTTATCACAATGCGGTATTTATGTTTCTACGAAGTTAGAATTTCCTTTGCAAATTTGGTACAACCTGGATAATTATCATACCTGATGGCTTTTGGATTTGGCGATCAAAACGTAAGGCAAAAATATACACGCAAAATGTATATTTTCATAATATATATTGTACGATGTGTTGTTTCATATTCTTGATTACTCTCTTGATATGCCTTATCAAAATAAACATGATATCCCAAAGAAATTAAATAAGTTTGCCAGATAATTTTGCGATTTTTCTTGAATCAAAGTAGTTTTCGGCTGCGTTTTGCAGGTAACAATGTGAGATGTGTATTTTGAATAGGATTTGATTTTTGTATTGAATAAAGGTATCAATTTTTATTTAATTTTGCGCCGACTTCAAATGTTATGATTAATTGTAGTGTTATAGGTTGTTTGGTGAAGGAAGTTATTTTATACTTTTAGGCGCAATTTACAGTTCCATTTTCTGCCAATTTTCTTTCATTTTTCGTTGTTTGAATAGTAGTTCCTTTTTGGAGTCGGTTCTATTTTTTTACAAAAAGATTTTATTTTTCTCTTTTCACTAAAAACTAATTTATATAGCAGAGCATCAGAAGAAGTTTGACGGAAGTTTCACAATTCACAACTTCCAAGAAAAGTGACATTACTTAAAAAAATGGTTTATGTCAGTGAAAAATACATGAAATGCTCCCAATGTGAACAAAAAAGTTACATCTCCATCTAGAAAGTTATCCACTCGAGAGACAGTTGCGCCAGTTTTATTCCAGTCAAGTTAATTTTAAGTTGATTTTTCTCAAATGGTGCATTTTTAAGTTGTGTCACTTTTCTAGCCTTTATCGGATATGAGCAAAAAACTATGAATTGAACGGAAATACGTTAAATTAAAAAGTCTTTAGAAATATAAAGAACGGATGCGCTGTATTCGTAACCAAAAATTCTCTTAGGCATATATATTGAACTTTACAGTGAATAAGCGTCACCCGCTGCGCTGGAAATTGCGCAGCTTAAAGTTCAAACAAAGAGCAAAATATGCATTGCAGCGGACAGACTGAAGTTTCAATATTGATACTTACATACTTCTTTTACCAGTGTAGCTGCATGCATTCAGCAGTTAGAGTGAGAACAGACTTTTGTGAGTATCCTGTAATTTGTTTATATCTTAATGAAATCATAATGAAACCAATTTCAGGCCAAGATCATTACGACAACAAAAAAAGTATTAAAATTAAATCATCTTTTACAAAGTTATAAACTAACAAATTTTAACAGCAACAACGAGAAACATGGTTTGTATTGAGAACCTCTTCCTTTATGAAGTCGGTTTAAAACGTATATGCGTTAATCGATGTGACCGCTTACAATAACCATACTTTGAATTTTACATAGCATAAATGTCACCCACTACGCTACAACATATGCAAAGTCGTTCAAGTGCGCACAAAATAGGAAATTGTGAACAAACAAATGCACATTTTAAGCATTCTGTTTTAAGCATTAATGTCTAAACTAACTTTGCGTACTACATCGATGATGCTCTGCAATTTTATAATTCACTTTTTTCCCCTGTCTTGAAACGTTTCCGAAATAGGAACGCTAACTTCACTCTTTTCCACCAGGTGACGCTTTAGGCGGTTGAATCGCGTACCACATGTCCACTTTACTATACCTACATACCACTTTTATGACTATAGCAGCAGCTGTTCAGCAGTTAAAAGAAATGGGACTGACTTTTTTGGGCACCCTGTATTTTCTTTTGATCGTAAATATATTACAATGGGACCTATTTCAGACCAATAAAACAAAAAATGTCAAAATCGGATCATCCGTTCAGAAGTTATGAGCTAACAAACAAAAACATAAACAAAAAACCATACGCTTTGAATTGAGAACCTCCTACTTTTTGAATTCGGTTAATTAGAGCATCTCTTACGAAGTTATAAGCTTACAAACACTAACAACAACACATAGCTCGAATTAAGAACACCCTCCTTTCTGAAGTTGGTTGAAAACGACATTGCGCTAATCGATGGGACCGCTTGCAGTAACAGTACTTTGAACCACAGAGTATACATGTCATTCGCTACGCTGCAAAGTGTGCAACGTAGTTCAAGTGTGCACAGTGTAGGAAATTGCGAACCATCAGCTGCACGATTTCAGCGTTCTATTTTTAGCAATGATGACTAAAAACTGTTTTTTCGTAGTAAATCGATCGAACTTCGTAATTAACTTTTCCCCATCTTGAACCTTTTTTGAGATAGGACCACTAATTCCGCTGTTTTTCACCAGATGGCGCTTTATTTTCTTTAGATTGTAAAGATATTACAATGGGACTTACTTCAGACCAAGATCTTTACAACAAAACAAAAAGTATCAAGTAACTGTATTTTGAAATATACAGGGTGCATAGGAAAGTCCCTTTAACCTGAAAATACTTGCGAACGGAGAGTGTTACAGCCACGCAAGTGAGGTAACGGTATAGTAAAGTGACTATGCCTGACCTAATGCAAACGACAGCAGCGCCCCTAGTGGCAAAATTTGGAAGTTAGCCATTGCAAATCGAAAATGAAAAGAGATAGAGCAAAATTTCCAATTAGAAGGTTTTAGAGCATCAATTAATTAGTTCGAAACGATATTTGGTTCACACGGATAAGATAAATTGGCACCTGTATACCCAAAAATGTCCGTAATCTATGCGCGACTGTTCTTTTCTACATATTAACATTTCGGAAATGTAGAGTGTGAAAATGCAGTTTGTGACTTTGTACTGTACTGTAATGTCTGAAAACTTTAATTTCCAATGCATTTAAAATTTTAGTTTAAAAGGTGTTAGCGCTCGCTTGATACAAACAATATAATCTCATAGCATAAAATTATTGATGGCAGACGATAATTTTATTCCTAATGTGCGAGCGCTTTCATTTAAAAATTTTATTTTCTGTGTTGTTGCAATTTCAATCGTTGCCTAGCGACGGGTGGAAAATATGTGTTCTTTTTTTAAAGTGACAAAACAAATGAAATTTTGAATGATCCTAAATGAATGAGATCCTACAAAAGATACATTTCTTAAAAATAAACGTTTGGATTTAGAATTTTAGAGCTGTGTGAGAATGTCATGCTTGTCATGCTTCACTAACTTTCAGTATTGCGAGATGGTGCTTATTTATGGCGAATGTCAACGAAACGCAACGCATGCTGCAAGGGAGTATGCCGTTCGTTTTCTAGGTGGGAAACATCCAAGTGCAGTTTCCATCGCAAATGTAGTGCGACGGCTTATGGAGACAGGAAGCACTAAAAGTCGTCCGCGTTCTCGCAGACCAGTGAGCGCAGGTATGCTTATACCGCCAGAGAGTATTTTGGCATATGCACTAGCCCATCCACACAGCAGTACAAGAGAAATCAGCATGGCCTGTGGCTTAACACGGGCCGGAGTATGGCAAATACTGCATAGTCAACATGCACATCCCTATCATGTCACTCTGTAGCAAGAACTGTTGCCACGGGATAATTGCGTCGATTTGATTGGTGAAACTGGGCATTAAATAATGTTGAAGATAAATCAGATTTTTTGTCCAACATTGTTTGGTCGGACGAGGCTCTGTTTCAGCGTACCGGAGTACTAAACCGACATAATGCCCACTACTGGGCGCTGGAAAATCCCTCGTGGGGACTATCCACAAAACACCAAGTGCGCTGGTCCATTAATGTGTGGGGCGGTATCTGGTAGGATCGCTTACTGGGACCTGTGTTCTACGAAGGCACATTAAACGGACAGAGGTACCTCCAACTGTTACAGGATATCATACCCGACTTTTTGGATGATATTTCCCTGTCCGCATTACGGGACATGTGGTTCCAACATGACGGTGCTCCTGCACACCAGCCAGCTGGAGTGGAAAGCTTTCTAAAAGATTGCTTTGGACAACAAATTATTGGGTATGGTAGTAGTATTGAATGGCCTCCACGATCGCCGAACCTGACTCCGATGGATTTCTTCCTGTGGGGTTACATAAAATATCAGGTTTATGCAACTCCACATACAAGTCTTCTGGATCTACGTCAGCGTATTACAGATGCTTTCAATAGTGTAACACCTTCCATGCTCAGAAATGTGCATGCAGAATTACTCACACGAATACAAACGTGTATTGTGAGCAATGGCGAACTTTTCGAACTTTCTCAACATTAACTTTTTATCACTATGAGACTTAGAGTTTAGTTTACCTATTTTGTTTTTGTGTGTGATGTTATCAAAATGTATTGATGTAAGTACATAGTATTTATTCATTAAATTGTGCATATTTCTTCTTCCCTCTGGCTATTCCTTTCAAATATTTACACAAAATGGAGTGCATAGATTATGGATATTTTTTGGGTATACAGGCGCCAATATATCTTATCCGCGTAAACAAAATATCGTTTCGTACTAATTAATTGATACTCTAAAACTTTCTAGTTGGAAATTTTGCTCTATCTCTTTTCGTTTTCGATTTGCAATGGCTAACTTCCAAATTTCGCCACTAGGGGCGCTGCTGTCGTTTGCATTAGGTTGGGCATAGTCGCTTTACTATACCGTTACCTCACTTGCGTGGCTGTAGCACTCTCCGTTTGCAAGTATTTTCAGGTTAAAGGGAATTCTCTATGCACCCTGTATAGCGTATGTCTCACCAGCTACGCTATAACGTGAGCAATATAGCTCAAGTGTGTATAGTGTAAGAAATTGCGAACAAAAAAATGCACGTTTTTAGCCTTGTATTTTTAGCATCAATGTCAAAACTATCTTTTCGTATAAATCGATGATGCTCTGCAATTTTATAATTCACTTTTTCCCCCTGTCTTGAACCGTTTCCGAGATAGGAACGTTAGCATGAATGTCTAAACTATCTTTTTGTACTAAATCGGTGATACTCTTCAGCTTTGTAATACACTTTTTCTTTAGAACCGTTTTCGAGATAGGAACACTATCTCCTCTATTTTCCACCAGGTGGCGCTTCAAGCAGTTTAACCTTGTTCTGCATGGCCACTTTGCTATACTTAAGTACCATTTTTATCGCTATAGCTGCAGCCGTTTTGCAGTTAAAAGAGTTGGGACTAATTTTTTGGGCACCCTGTATTTTATTTAGATCGTAAAGATATTACAGTGGGACCTATTTCAGACCAAGACCTTTTCAACAAAGCAAAAAGTATCAAAATCGGATAATCCGTTCAGAAGTTATGAGCTAACAAACATAAAAAAAAAAACATACGGTTTGAATTGAGAATCTTCCTTCTTTTTTGAAGTCGGTTAATAAAAAGGAATATATACAAGTTAAAATCCTGTTGATTAGTATTACGCAGAGCTTGATTAAGTTAAGTATTTACATCCATATATCTTTTTTCTTTTTTCAATCTGCAAAATATAATGATAAATAGTATATTTTATTATGCAATCTGCAGCATATTCCTAGTGTAAGGTTTTTTTTCTTTTTTTTTTTTAAATCTCATTAGTTAAAATGTATATGTATGACCTATTTCAGACCAAGACCTTTTCAACAAAACAAAAAGTATCAAAATCGGAGCATCTGTTCAGAAGTTATGAGCTAACAAACATTAAAAAAAAAAACATACAGTTTGAATTGAGAACCTTCCTTCTTTTTTGCAGTCGGTTAAAAAAAGTTAGAAAGTGTTATGAACTCTTAATGTAAATGAAAATGCAATTGCAGCAAATTTCCAATAAAAGCCCTTAATGTAACTGAATATTTTTGTCTGATCCTGTAAATCTAATGCTAATCAAACTACATTATATAGAAAGCATTCTTTTTGCATATAAATAACATATTCCAATTTCACTAAGATTTGTGCAAAGTGAAATTATTAAAATTTGGTTTATAGTAATACCTCTCATAGAAAGTAATGCTTTGGAATACTTTTGAGTATCCCTGTACACAAACTAGCGGTGGTCTTTACTCCATTTTCTGTAGAAAACATTCGATGGTGAACTTGAATAACTTTTTTTAATTTCATGAAGATTTGTGCAAAGTAAAGGTATTAAAATATGGTTTATAGAAATAACTCTCATAGAACACAATGCTTTGGAATACTTTCGCGTGTCCCTGTACACAAACCAGTAGAGGTATTCACTCCATTTTCAAAAGGGAACATCCGATAGTGAACTTGAATATCATATATAAGTTTCAAGAAATTCCATGAATATTTATATATTGAAGGTTTTATTGGAAATTTGCTGGAATTGCATTTTCGTTTACATTATTTTCTAACATTTTTTATGTGTGAATAAGATTTCAGTTTGTGTATCTGTCTGTCCAATTGCCCATCTGTCTAACTGTCCTTCTCCCGGCTTCCAGCGTCCGTAAATGTTTTCAATTTTTTTTTTTTTAAATATATGTTATTCATGTTTACTATGGAGTGGTCTCTATTTAAAATAGCATTAATAGGTCCTGTACAATCCCTTTGTGTACAGGGGCACTTAAAAATGCCAAAGCATTGAGCTTTATGGGAGACATTTTTATAAATCACATTTAAATAACTTTCTACTGTAAAATCATAAAGAAATTGACATATATTGTTAATATGCTAAAATAATTATTTGTATAGAGTATGATATGGTTAACCTTCAAATCTGCAGGGTTACACGAAAATATTCAGATGCATTAGGGGCTGCAAATAGAATTTAAAGTCTGCATTTTCTTTTGTGCTAAGCATTTTTAACACTTTCCAAGAATGTTTAAGAGTGATTATGAATTTAATTAGTCTATCTGTATGCCTTTCAGTGCTTCTGTCTATCTGTTGAGTTATAACGTAGGCAAAGAACACTGAAAGTTATATGATGCAACAAGTACGTACAGTAAAGTGTTACTATTTAACGCGTACGTTTTTCGTTTTTTTTTTTTTTTTTACTTATTTCTATCTGAATAGCACGTGTACCCGTGGAGATATAAAACAACAAACTTTAACCCTTTCACGCCCAAGAGAAATATTTTTCCCTTATACAAAAATCGTTATCGATTGTTCAATTATTATTGAATCGATATTTTTTTTACTGAATGTCAAAATAAAACGTATGTCCAAGGCAGCAAATGTGTTTCTGAACGAATAAAAAAAAAAAAAGTATAGAAAATAGAACACATAATAAATGTGTTATGTGCAATGTCCACTTGTGCTTCACAAGTAAACGAAATTGTTTCGTAGAATACCATAACTAGCTATTTATTTTACTTTTCTGATAATTTTTATATTACAAAGCAATAAGTTTGTATTACAAAGCACTAAATAAAATACCGATATAATAAACCTAACTCTTCGTTTTTTTTACTTTTATGGTCCATAGGGAAAATATTTTCCTTGAAATTATAGGAAACCTATACACCCTGCTATGTTTTTCTGGTGATATTCTCTTACTTTACACCCACAATAGCTAAAATATTGTGTTGTATTGGCATATTTAGTCTTGGAAATCTTATGGTCCTGAAAGGGTTAAAACAGGAAACCATTAAAAGGTTTTTTTATTTGTAAAAAAAAAAAAAAAAAAAAAAAAAAAAAAAAAAAAACTCTAGTCTAAAAGAAATAGACAAACTTTAATTACAAACATTTCTTCTAAACATGTTTGGCTCAGTGGCGGATTTAAGGGTGGGGCTAGGGGGCTGAAGCCCCCCCCAAAACACTGACATTCACCATTGAATATTGCAATTGTAAATTTTTTATTTGTCTAGAATAACATTTTGAAAATCTCAGCCCCCCCCCCCCCCAAAAGACAAGTTCTGGATCCGCCACTGGTTTGGCTTATATTATAATGACACTAATTTTCTTCTCTTTCATAACATTTCATGTATTGTTATCTTTATCATATTATTATCATTATAATATATATATTTCTTTTTTCTTTTGCAGTGACTGTGTTATTATCTTCATTGCTTCATAGTATATTAATCGTCGTGTATGTGATCTATGTAGGAAGCTGATAACCACTGATGACGAAAGAAAACTGAGTTTTTAAGGCATTCATTTTCGAATACGTAATTACTACAAAACACCACTGTGTTAATAAGTTTAATATATAAACACTATCACTGATAAAAACTCTATAAAATTCTTCTTTATGGACAATTTGAACAAAATTATAACTGAGATATGGGAACTGTTTTAAACAACTAAAATCTTAAAGAATTTTTCACAGTTCACAGTGAGATTTTTAAAGCAGATTTTAGTTGTACAGAGAGTAAATTATTAATTCATGTTTCATTAATTTTATACAGACACTTTAAGTGAAAAATCTGTAATTAAAAGCTAGGTGATAACACTTATCAATAATATTTTTTATTTGTTGTTAATATCTTCATACATACAGCAAATTTGAAAAGAATATGTTCATTTACTATTTTTTCATTTGCATATTTCTTTAATTCAGTTCCGAGAATACCACAAACAGATTTCGTAGAAAGAAAACGAAATTCTTCAATTATTATAGTAAATTTTGATACAAAGAAGAAATGTACAAAATAAGGAATATATCAACGGACATAATATCAAAATAAAAGATGTATATGTTTAAGCTAGAAATTTACGTGTGGATTTTTAATATGTTTTCTGTTAAATGTTTATGTACATATTGAATAATACTTGTAAAAAATAACTTTAAACTTGCAAAAATTAAAGAAAAAATAAATTAAAAATCTTTGCTGTATATTGACGATTATGCTACATTTTTTCGACTTGATTAAACAGTTTCAGATTTATGAATATAGTCAAATCAGTCATCTTTCTCATGATTAGAAATCATGGACATCATCAAGAAGTCTTTTATCTCTATCGATTTAATTATAATGAAAATTTTTAAATGAAAACATCTTTTTCAAAGACGTCAAAATATAATAAAGAACTAATAATAACAGGAGACTTGGCGTTGGAATATTAAAACCCGAATAAACTACTACGTCAGAAACGCCAAAGAAAAATATTGGAAATTCATACAGCTGTTTCGGTAGCCTATAGCGTACCGTCTTCACTGCAGTCCTTTTTGCACTGAAGACGGTACGCTATAGGCTACCGAAACAGCTGTATGCATTTCCAATATTTTTCTTTGGCGTTCCTGACGTAGTAGTTTATTCGGGTTTTAATAATAAAGAACTACTTGAAATGGATTAATCCGACTGATATGTGGTAAATTGAATAGATTAATTTACTCTGAACTTTCTTGAATTGAAGCAATTTATTTTGATTAATCTGTTAAATATTATGTATATATGAATGAACTGCTTTTTATATATCCATTATTTCAAATCGATATATTGCACATTACTAAAGTTTCGTATTAGATCTAACATAAAATCATGAAACCGATTTCTATTTCTAGCTTAGAAATGTCCAAATATCTAAATCTGAAAGGATGTCTCTATCTTAATCGAAAGATCAAATTTTAAATTCATCTCTTTAAACAAAATTGAGTAGATCAAACTAAATTCTTTAAGAGCTTACCGAAAAGCGACTTTATTCTTTAACCACATTTCTTGCGACCGCGGAAGCCTCTGTGCAAATTCAGACAGAATAAGTAAAAATAGGGATGCTTGACAGAGAATAAGCGATAAGGGAACGCCCAATGACTGGATGTTTGCCAAATTCCAATCTGTAGGTCATTTCAGCACCCTTCCAAGCCTTTGGACTCGTCCTTACTGCTAATCGTAGAAAACGTGGTTACACTATATTTTTCGACAAAACACTTTTACAAATATTCTACAATATTCTACAATTCTGAAGCTGAAAATTTTAATATTTCGTCTCCACCTTCTTGTGAATTTTAATTGTAAAGAAATATTTAAAGTCAAAGTAATAGTAATTATTTATGCATAGTAAATATTTACGCTTTTTTTTTTTTTAAGACTAAATGCCATATTGTTCCTTTTAAGGGATTATGAAAATTTTCAAAACCGACACAATTAAAAATATCCAGATAGTTATTTTAAAATATATGAAGCTACATAACACTTTAAACCTCTGACCACGTTTGAAAAGGGCAAAATTGTAATGCTGTTTTCAATGCACGGTTTTTTAATGTACTAAAATAAAGCTTATTTAAACATAAGATTAAAAATGAATTAGTGCACATGATTACAATCCTTATGACTGTTATTTAAGACTTTCATTATGACTATTATATAAAACTGTCTTATAAAAGAAACAACAACTCAGTGACCGGATATATCCGTCAGCGGCGGCCAGGTGGTTTCAAAATAATAAGATTTAAATTTATTTTTCTTGGGTTCCGAATTTTGGGGCTAACCAATTACTTGTAATGCTTAATGTGAATTTGTTTTCACCCAATTATTTTTAAAATTTGTATGAATGTTAACCAGTGTATTTGTCACAAAACTAGGTAATCATTTTGAAATAAAGAAATTATTACCTTTATTACGGACTCCCAAATCCAATCACAAGACACAAATTCATGAAAAATGCAAATTTTACCCCTTTTAACACTTTCCAACAAGGTTGAAAAATGTTATGACTTCGGTTTGTCTGTCTGTCTGTCTGCCCGCACTCTAACTCCCGTAAATATTTGTGGAATTTCTTGAAATTGATATATGTTATTCACGTTCACTATCGGATGTTCCCTATTGAAAATGGAGTGAGTACCTCTACTAGTCTGTGTACAGGGATACCCGAAAGTATTCCAAAGCATTGTGTTCTATAAGAGGTATTTCTATAAACCACATTTTAATACCTTTTCTGCAATCAAATCTTAATGAAATTGAAATATGTTATTCAAGTTAACTATCGGATGTTTCTTATCTAAAATAGAATAAATACCAGCACTGGTTTGTGTACAGAGACACCCGAAAGTATTCCAAAACATTGTGTTCTATTGGAGGTATCTCTAAAAACCATATTTTAATACTTTACTGTACGCAAATCTTAATGAAATTTAAATATGTTATTCAAGTCCACTATCGAATGTTTCTTATGTAAAATGGAGTATGGAGAACATACCAACACTGGTTTGTGTACAAGGACACCCGAAACTATTACAAAGCATCGTGTACGATCTATATAATCAAAGATTTATAACTTTACTTGGCACAAGTCTTAATGAAATTGAAATATATTCTTCCTATGCACAAAAGAATGATAACAGAAATAAATAAATAATAACTAGAAGAAGGAGTAGAGGCTTCTACGGCTATATATATATAAAGAAATAAAAACTAGTATGTTGTGGCCACCACGAGACTTTCTTATATATTTTCCTATACAAATTCACTCAGTAACAATAATAATAATAAAAAAAAAGTGGGACTTTGACAAAATTTTGGGTAAAATGTGAAAATTTTTCTAAGTTTGTCAAAACACGGAAACAGTGGGACTTTGACAAAATTGGGGGAAAAATGCAAAAATTTGTTAAAGTTTGTCAGAACACGGAAACCGTGGGAGTTTGATAGAATTAAGGGGAGAGGAAAAAAAAAAAAAAAAAAAAGTGGGACTTTGACAAAATTTTGGGTAAAATGCGAAAATTTGTTAAAGTTTGTCAAGACACGGAAACCGTAGGACTTTGACAAAATTAGGGGAAAAAAGCAAAAATTAGTTTAAGTTTGTCAGAACATGGAAACCGTGGGAGTTTGATAAAATTAAGGGGAGAGAAAAAAAAAAAAAATTCTAAGTTTTTTTTTCGTAAAAAGTAAAAAAAAATCGACAACTTTGTTTTAAATTATCACAGATTTATAGCTCAACCATTCGTTTTAATGGTACTGACAAGGCCTTTCGAAAGATACCCATCTTGAATGCCCTATATCACCCTGTTAAAAATTTAGAAAAAGCGGGATGGCAACGCAACCTGTAAGACGATTTTTACCAAAAGTTGATAGGCACTAATTTATGTCAAGGTGCAACTACATACCAATTTGTATGAAATTCTGTGCAGTAGTTCCAGAGATACAGTTGCCACAAAATTTTGTCACACACACACAGACAGACAGACAGACAGACATTTTCTAAAAATGGTAAAATCGTGTTCTACAGCTCTCAAAACGTGTAAATCCATCAAAAACCCGAAATCGAAAATTTTTACGAATCCAATACTTTCTTCTATTGAAGATAGAAGAAAGTAAAAAATACTGTACTTCATTTATTTCTTTATTTTTGATGCTATGTATTTCATACTGCAAAGATATTTCAATTGAAGTATATTGTAACAATTTTATTACAAATAATTAACACTATTATATAACATTTAAGAATTTAAATAACTATTTTATCTTTAATATGAGGGCTGTAACTGTAATTAATACATAACAAGTTTAAATTATCATCACAATAATTGTATTTTAAAAAAAAGTAGAGTTATTGATGAAGGTGTTTAAGATAATAGTTAAATTATTATATCAGATTAAAATTCATTTTAACGAGTGTCTTTCAATAACATAATATGAAATGTTGTCTAACCCAATCGTTGATATCCTATAAATTTTCTGCATTATGGTCATACATTTACTATGTAAATTAATTACATTTTTCAAAGATATCTCGTTCATTTTTAATTTTCACTTGTTTACTATTATTATTTTAATTTACAGTAATTATTATCTTCATTTTAACTACAATAAAGTCTTGCAGAGATTTTGAAAAAGGTTAAGCGCCCATCAAACTCGTTTAACCGTCTCCACTTGTCTGTGGTGGACTCTTCTCCTTATTCTTCTTTTAGTAATTGTTACTTTTTTTTTTTTTCTATTATAGTTTGTTTATATTTGTTACACATAACTCATCAATCAATATAGCAGATACAACTCATTAACTTCTACAATATCTTCTGCTTTGTAAAGGGCTATACTTCTATACGTAAATGTTTATTGATTAATTCAAGTCTTCTTTCCTTATATTTCATCACAGTAATGATAAATTATATATATACATATATTTATTCAAACATTCTCTTTTCTTTCGCCACTTGTTGGTTATGAATAATTATTTATAGTGATAATTAAAAAACGAAAGAAAGAAACACATTTGAAAGATTTTTTTTCTCTTCAACCCAGTTTTGAAAATTTTTATCGCAAATTATTCCAAATAAAAATTTTATTTTAAAACTTAAAAATAAGAAAATCAAATATTTCCATTATATTCCTTACAAAATCTTTACAAAATATCTTATTAATATTGTTAATACAAAAATAATAAATTCATATTCTAATATCATTACCTGATAAATCAATACTTGAATTTTTGGTAAAATAAAAATAGATAAATAAAAATAAAACTACAGCACATACACATATAAATAATTACGCTATACGTGAGGACCAGTTGTGCAATATACATATGCAAATAAAACTATTTTCTTCCGAGATATTTATAAGAGCTATATATGTGTCACAGAATTTTTTGTTTGTTTTGTGTGTGTGTGTACTATTTAAGTCACCTGTAAGGGAATGAAGGACACATCTCCCCCCCCCCCATGTACATCAGTACATATCAATCACAAACATGGACACAGGAAGGGGATCAGGGTAAACGACCTGTGCCTTCGAAAAAAGGGTGAGGGGCAACGATCATTTTTTCTATCAAGATATCATACATCAGGGGAATCGACCTACACCCTGATATTTTGGATTATTGTACAGATAACACAGTGATTTTCTTATCTTTACCCCTCACACGTGCCACAGATTGCAGCCTTATGTGTCAGTATATGGGCCGTTCAAAAAATTCTACAATGAGACTGAGTGCGGATGGTTGAAATCACATCCTGGAGGAACTGTGTCAATTTACGACATACCAAGTCTTGTCAAAATAGCTCTACCTGTTGATGTTAGTGCTTGCTATTCCCTAAGGCTTTTTTTCTGTTGCAGATAGTCTTGAATTTTATTTTATTTTTTGTAGATACTTATATATATATATATGTACTACAATAATTAGAATGGATTTAGATCTGAGAGTTATAGTTTCTTTTCTTTTAAATGTCAATTCCGGTTTCGCTACATTTTTTTTTTTTTATTATTTATTTAAATAAAAGTTACATCTTTAATTTCATACTAACTTTTGTTCCAATAATACATTGAATATAAATCACTTAAAATAACTAAAAAATATTAAAAATTAGAAACGTTATAAAAGTTTTAAAACACTTCAAAATTGTCAAAAAAAAAAAAAAAAAAAAAAAAATGGTGATTGCTAAAGTGATTTTTTTTTTTTTTTTTTTTTTTTTTTACCAGAATCAGATAATTTTATAATCTCAAACAAAGTCATTAATTATTTTTAATGTAACTCTGTCCCAAAAATTTTTTTGAAAAAGGGTACTGTGTAGCCTTAAAACAAATAATAGTATTGTTGAATATATTACAAGCAGATTGCATCATAATGAAATTGTTTTATATGAAGATTTTTTAACAAAATTCATTGGCTATAACTTAGAATTCTACAGACTACAATGTTAAAAAATGCAACTTTGCTGCCAGAAATTCTCCGTAATTTGAGAAAAAAAATCGTAAATTACGGAAAAATTACGTTGACAAAAGGTATTTTTCTGTAATTGCAGAGAATTTCTGGCAGCAAAGTTGTATTTTTTTTCACAATGTAAGCTAATTGAACTAAAAAGAAAAAAAAAAAAAAAAAAAAAAAAGAGAAATCTCTGAAAAAGAGAAAAGTGCATTGTTGTCAACATGAATAAAATTGAAAGGGATTCTCTTGCTTTTAATTTTTAATCTTGGTTAATAGTGTGTTATATTGTTGCATATATTTTAAGAATTAAAAAAAATTGTTTTGAATCAAGTGAGAAAATTTTCAAATTTCTTCATAAAAAGCATTAAATTATGTTTTTTACACCACTGCGGTCTTGAAAAGTTTGTAAAGTATGAGATTTCATCATTTTATGCATTTCAAACAATGTTTATCGAAATTTTTTAAGAAATATGATTGAATGTTATGGAAACAAATTTTGTATTTTTAAAAATAACATTTCCAAAGCTTAATTTTTTCAAAATTTTCTTAGAAAAAAAGTTTAATTCACCTAAAATCCTGAAAACATCTTTATTTGCATTATGCCAATTAGGCGTATTCAAATAGAAAAAGAAGAAAAAAACTAAATAAAGAATTGTTAATTATTCAACATATTGCATGGTACCGAGAATGTATGCTTTTAGAGAAGCTGATAAGATAGAACTTGATTGCAACTGACATTTATTTAAAGAGAAGAATAAACTCTTAATCTGTAACCCTGACTGAATACCCTTCAAACGATACAGAAGCTTCAGGGAATGTTGTTATCTTCATATTTTTTTCTGTATCTTTTTTCTTTTTCAGCATAAAAACTGCATTGTCAGCTCTCTTATTTTAGTGGAAAAAAGTGCATTTAAAATATCAGACAATTTATGAGACGAAATTTCAGCACTATTAAATGCAGAAAAGTCATTTAGAAAATATAGCTAAACTTTTAACAATAATTTAAATTTAACGGAAAATTAACGTAATTTCGAATGACAACATATAAAAAGTATCATATAATTTTAGTTATATGTAAACCTTAGTATATTAACCCTTTTACTGGAACATCGGTCTTATAGACCGTTGAAGGAAAGGCTTAATCTAGGGACTTTAGGATTCATATTCCTAGAACAGAGGTAACGGCACGTTTGGTGATAAATGTCGAATTCGCCAAGAAGCCTAACTGAAACACTAGTGCGACGTAAAATCCACTCAACACTCAATCTGTAGAGGATAGCATGTCTCAGACACTGAGCTCCATTGTAACAGGAGAGCTGACTTGGCGGTCAGTCGTCTACTGGACGAATTACGCTTTGATGAATGCATACGGGGCAAAAAGAAAAAAAGTAGTCCGCTTTACTATGCGTCTGACAGTACAGTCGGCTGCAAAATTATTCGAGCACTAGCAATAATCCTTGCCAAAAAAAAGTACACTTAATACAGCTTTGTTAAATAAATCCTTGTCGAGTCATGTTCTTAATCAGTCTAAGAACATGATTCGACAAGGATTTACTTAGCAAAACAGTCTTAAGTGTACTTTTTAAATATAGGAATTATTGGCTAGTGCTCGAATAATTTTGCAGCCGACTGTATGAATTCTCGATTGTTGTTGTTTATTATTTTATTATTCTCCAACATATTGTTAATAAATAAAGTGAATTTGCGACTTTAAGTAGCAGATATTTTAATATGCATTTAGTTTAATGGTTACTGGAGATATATTTTATATAACTTGCTTATAAATGGGATTGCTTATATTCCACTGAGCCCCATTGTAACAATTTGTAGCTCAGTGTTGTATTCGCAGAATCTTTTTAAATTCAAGTTAACATTTTGAGTTCTAAACTACTTTATTAACCCAATTACTTTTCGTTTTAGTCAAACCGTATTTTTCTTTCTTTCTATTTTTTCCTCCCAATTTTGATATATTACAGAAATTATTTAATATCGCACATTCACTGCTAAAATAAAAGGAGTTACTTTATTTATAACTAGAGCAACCCAGAAAGTAAAAATTAAATTAATAGATGGAAAAAAAAAAACTTGGCGTTTACAGTCATCTCGTTTAAATAAATATTTAAACGAAAAGAAAAAAAAAACTTAATATATAAGTATTCATATTTAAATTTAACATGTAAGTGGAAAAAAAAAATAATAATAAATTTTAGGCTTGACACGAAACTTTACGTTAAAAGGGCATTATGATAAATTATGCTGATTCAATTTGGGTGTATGTTGGCTGATATTTAGCGCTGCTATACGGAAATTTTGCCTCCAAAACGGGAAGGCTATATCTCAGATTCTGTTGTGTATAACTGCACAAAACTTGGTATGTGAGAGAGCTAGCCGTTACGAAACACTATTATGATTCATTTTAAGTGTATATCGTCCAACAGGTGGCAATCATATACTGCAGTTTGCCCCATGAATAGGCTAAATTTCAACTTCTATGACATAAGTGTATGACACTTGATATGCAAGACAACCAATAAGAAAACGAATATTGACCTTATTTAGGTGTATTTCAACCGACAAGTGGGGCTGATATTATGATTTTTCTCAAGCCTGTATCCAGCATCTGTTGATTAAAATTATACCGAACTCCACAGGTAAAATATTTATTGTGAGAAACTATAGTGAAACTTTTGTACAATTTAAACATTTAGTTGTGCTGTTATATAGAAAGATATACAAGAAAGTTTTGTGATGGTCACAACATATTACTTTTCCTATAAGAATAAACCTTCAACTATGATTATATTAGTAATATATATATATATATAATTTTTTTTTTTCACTTTAATACTAGTATTGTAAAAAATATGTAAATAATAAGTTTTAGTTTTGAAATACTGAACAAAACCTATCTTTTTGTGACAATGCTTTACACCACAAATTGCAAGTAAGGAAGAATATGTTAGGCTTGAAGTTTTATTCTTCATTGCAATATTGTACAAATAAATAGAATATTAAATAAATATGTTTAACTAAATTATTCTAAGTGTTTTTAAAAGAACAGTATATGATATATATATATATAATATATATACACACTTTCTCATATTTATAAGGACACTTTAATATTTTAAAATAACTAACGTAAAAATAATTGTAAACAAGATTATACAAGTGCACTTAATATATCTAGTATTCTAAAAACCAAAAATGTTATAATTTTTTTTAATATAAAACAAAAGTAATAAAAAATAATGCAAAATGTGTTTTTCTCCACGTTTTTAGATGTTCATAATTATAGGGACAATCCAGGTTTTTTCGTTTTATTTGACTTACTAGCGGATAAATTACAGTTGAAATGCGAATTTGTTAACTATTGGGCTAGATTAATTCATATATAAGCCTTCAATTTTTCTTGGACGGACATTACTGATAATTCCTCGAGAAAAAGAACGTTCAAGTAGTGAAGTATGATAAATGTGTTTTTTAAGTGGGAGGATAATTTCAGTCCGCCGAATTTCCAATGAAATTCGAAGGTCTAAAATTGCTGAAGGAAATGTGATCAAACGTTGAACTGCTGGTTCGATAAGAGAGAGATGCGATGCAAAATCAGAGTTGTTTTACAGAGATCCAAGACTCATAATTCCTCTTACTGTTCTACTCATAATGACTGATGCTGAATTTGCTCGTAATTTTTAATGAAAGGTTGGAATCCACATTTATGCATGTTTAAAATAATTAATAATATGTTAAAATGAATAAAAAACCTGTAATAATCAATCAGCATTTAATGGGGGAAAGAACGTCTGTGTTAAAGTTGAATAAAGACACTATTAAATGGTAAAATGTTGCATTCTCAGATGAAAAACATTTTATTCTTGATTAACCAAATGGTTTAAACAGTTACTTGCACGATCTGAAGATAGCGAAAGACAGAGCAGATTTTTTAAAGGCAGATATGAATCGGGCATTTTAAAGGTAGATCTATGGTGCTCTGGGGAGCTGCTTCTACTAAAGGCAGAATGAATTTAGTAATTTTTTCTGTTATTATGAACATAAGGAGAATATCCGCAAATTTTAAACGTGGAATTATTAGATTTTTGTTAGATTTTGGGGGTAATAATATTTTTTTCAACAAGACTTACATTTTTGCTCTACTTTTAGAGCAATAGGAAATAGTTTGAAGAAAGAAATTTCTGTATTATTGCCTTTCCCATGGCCTAAAAGTTGAAAAAAAAATTAACTTATAATGTTAGAAAAGTGCATGCAAGTGTAAAGCAATTTTAAATAGTTTAAATGTATTAAGAATATCATACATGCTATATGAAATGGTATTGAAACTGAATATTAAAAAAAAAAAAAAAAAAAAAAAAAAAAAAAATGTATATATATATACCATAGAGAATGTCTAACTGTTTAACCCTAAAAAGAGATCCCATAAAACATTAATTTAAAGAATAACTGAAAAAAAATTATTAAAATTCGAGCTGTCTTTATAATTGTGAACACATGAAAAACCATCTTTTTACCATATTTAAAGTTTTTTAAGATAGAAAAATGATAAAACTTTTTAAATATAGTCTATTAATGAAATTCAAATTAATTAAAAATATATTTGTTTAAATAATAGTGTTCAGTGTTTAGTTAATATAGAAAAACGGGTGTCCTTATAATTATGAGAAGAAGTATATATATATATATATATATATATATTATTGCTTTAAAATAAAGGAAAAGAAAAGAGATATACACCATAACAGAAAACAAAACTGATACCGGATATTCGTATCAGGCAGGCAAAAGAGCTCCGGATATCCGATATCCGACAAAATCTCTATCCGTTTCATCAATAATTATAAGTGTCAAATGTTTCTAATCTAGACACTAGAATATAAGTATCTAGACATTCTAATTTACTTGTTTTGTTTAAACAAAAATGAATGCTTTAAATTTTGAATTTTTGTGAAGAACAAGGCTTTTTTTTTTTATCAAATACTTAAAAGATTTTGGGGAGTTTATTGTTATAGAAACTTTTTTGCTTAAATTATATAATCCATTAAAATGGTTTTAGGCAATATGAAAAGTTCTTCGTTATCCCTAACATTTCATTCAATATACAAACTAATTATTATAAAGATAAATTCAATATATTATTTAAACACTCCTATATATATATTTTTTATAATGCTTTGGCGAGAAAAAATAATACGATTCTTAAAATATGGGTATATATTTTTTCCTTGCACCAACTACAATTTAGTTTTCTTTTATCAATTCATACTTTATTAAATCTAATAATAAATGTATGACAAATAGTGCTACAGGAAAATAAAAATATATTTATCGGCAGAAAAATTAATAATTCACGTAGTAATACCAAAGAATAATAATCAATTTTTGTTCTTTTATAACACTGCTCGTGCACATAAAAAAATTCCTTCAGTACGATTACGCATTTACGAAAAAAATATATTTTACTTACCGGTTCACATTACCCCAGCGATTTGTACAGCCGTAGGCTGAGCAACTTTTAACCATACTTAATAATTTCTAAATCTATCTCATTTCAAAAAGAATTTGAAAAAAAAAAGAACTACATGATAAGCAAAGGAGTCTATACAGAAAACTGTTTTTTTTTTTTTTTTGCCCCGTATGCGAACCAAAACTATCGGCACTGTATTCATACGAGCTGACTGCGCTAGATAACGTTAGCGGATAAGAAGTCAGCTCACCTGTTTTTAAGACTGGAGCTCAGTCGTGACCTTCGAAATACTCAAGGCCGTGACACTTCCTAAGAGAGAAGGGGGGAAGGCAACATTTCCGTCCTATAGTACAGTTAATTTTTATTATTTTATATCCAAAATCTATCTGATAATACATATTTAATCCAATGTTATTGCTTTATTTATTTTATGAATGCTTCATGAACATATTTTGAATGCTAATGATTATTTTTCCGAGCAATAGATGCGCAGCAGGATTTAAAATAAATAAAGAAAAATCAGATAATAAAAGAAAAAAGAATTACAAATATATATATATATATATATATATATATATATATAAGGAATTTTAATAGTATAAAGAACAGTGCTTATTTCATTATTTTTCTATATGGTTGTTTTGAGGAAAATTGTAAGAAATAGAATCTGAATTTATATGAATTATATTATGATATAATATGAATATGAATAATAATAATATGAATAATATATGAATAATAATTATTATTGTATTAATTTATTTGTTGTACTATTGTACAGAAACTTATATGTTTTCTTTCTCTATCAAGATTTGTTTTTGCGAGCTACATGAATCGGTGTCAAAACTTTAAATTGCAAAATTTTCTACATTAAAATTTCATCAATATAATCAGTTATATATAAAATTTTGTTTGTCTAATTAAGCATATTCATAAAAATAATTTTTCGAGGAAAAAAAAAAGTCGGAATTTTAATGGATTTAAAAAAAATATGTTAAACAATAATTATTCCAATGTTTTATTATTATGAGTGTTATTTATATATTTATTCACTGCATGAATGTAGAACAATTCTCTAGAATTTTATGTATCGCTTTTCTAAATAATATATAATCCAGGGTTGTTTGTATCCCCGTTTGCTACCAAAATTTTTTAACCGTTATATTATTGATATCTTTTTAGTAAAGTTTAGCAATTAACTATAACCAAAATTACAGTTCGTAATTACTCATTGAAAATAAAATATAAAACCAGGAATGTAAATATCCCTGATAATCAGCAATGTTGAAATATCCCGAATAAAAAAGAAGAAAAAAGCATAATATGAACTTTAGTTGTATATTATAAATGGTTATCTAAATCTATTATTATTATTATTATTATTTTGCGGGAATAATAAGGAAAAGAAACTAAATTGATATGCATAATATACATTGAATAACTATAGCGTTCTTTTATTTATTGTATTAATGCGTTGAAATTTACGGATTTACTTACTTTCCTTTTTATTTATTTATTTTATTTTATTTTATTTTTATTTTATTATTTATTTATTTTTTGTCTGTGTGTGTGTGATTTACTTCCATAAAAACTTGTTTAATGAGAATAAATTGTAAAATTTGTACATAAAAATTCTCTTTCATAACTAAAAGATTAATTTTTCTTAATAATTACAAAAATAACTAGAATAATTATTGTGTAATAATAAAATCCATAGCATAAACTTCGTTAATGAGTAGTAGTTGCA
The DNA here is from genome assembly GCA_963930645.1 of Salticus scenicus. Lineage (NCBI taxonomy): Eukaryota > Metazoa > Arthropoda > Arachnida > Araneae > Salticidae > Salticus > Salticus scenicus. The sequence goes on along the minus strand of OZ005657.1, from coordinate 288,903,837 downwards.
CATAAAAATTCATTATCTACGTAAAGGCATAAGCATTATTACTCGAGAAAAATTTATAGAAATAAAAATTATTTTGAAATTAGTATGTAGTTTTTATTTTACTTATTAAAGTAATACCTGTTTGTTAATTGCCTACCAGAGACTATTATTCAGTGCAGTGTACTAAATAATTATAATCTGTTTCACCGGTGTATAAAAAATATTTATGAAAATTATCTATTTTTCAAGATGTCTCTTAAAAAAACTACGAAGCATGATAGTGAAATTTAAATGAATGTACAAATGAAAGTACAAATAATTATTTAATTTTATTATTTATTTATTTATAACAAATGTCAGTTTTGTGCATATATGGATTTTCAGCACTATAACATAAGACTAATGATAATAAGGCTTCTGGGTTTGTATTCTATAATTAAAATTTTTACGATTGCATAATAATAAATCAATAAATACATTATGTGCATATATAAACCAGGGTGTCGATAGTCGAAAATTTTTCCTTGATTCTTACACAAGTGCATTTATAAAACATTTTTTTACTTGACTGATCGTGCAAACTTACTACTAAAATTTCAAAAGAAAATACTGACGGAAGAATCAAAGAAAAAATTTCAACTGTCGACACCCGTATTACACAAATAATAGAAAATATGTGCAATTTTCCCTATATGTTTACTATAAATTATTTTTCATAAAAAATTAATTATTTATAATTTTTTATTCTGAAAACAAGAATATATTAAGAGTGGATATTGACGGAAGACGGACGGAAACGTCCGCCATGTTTTTCTAGTGTCATGGCCTTGAGTATTTCGAAGGTCACGGCTCAGTGGTCTCAGAACAACCATAGACCTTATATACTAGACAACGCATTCCCCTTCGTTATTTGACTGCATCATGAACGAGCTTCCCCAGCAAAATTGTCACGTGATGTTGGTCTAGAGGAAGAGTGGAGAATGATCACTATGTTATTTTTCTGTAGGAACGAATTTTGTGTTTTTTAATATTTTTATTGTGCACGCACTTTTTATTTTAGCATTTAGATTTACACATGGATGGAAAGCTAAACTTTCATAGATTAATTACATAGAAAAAAAAAATTATGATAAATCATTTTGCAAGCGAAAAAGTTGCGTTTGAATTCTTACTTCAGTCAGAGAAGTATGAGATTATGCTTGCATACGGGAAAAAAGAGAGAGAGAGAGAGGAATCACCCCTAGGCCAAGATCACGTGACTTCCGAGACTCAGAACAAAGGATGGAGGTATCAGATTACACCCTCATGTTGAAGACATTCGCTGTAATGGTCAGCCGTATTGGTAGCGTGGTCTAGTATATAAGGTCTATGAGAACAACCCTTAGGGGGTGAAACCTGAACCGTCACCAACTGTCCATAGCGTAGCATTAGTGCAACATAAAACCCACTCAAACCTCAACCCCACATTCTGTGTAAAAGATAGATGCCTCAAAATACTGTATAATAGATCAGAACAAAAACCCTTCACGGGTTAAAAGTTTGTGAGCACATATTTCGATATGAATTGGAAATATGGGTCTTAAAAATAATAATATTAAATTTTGAATGACGCTTTGCTATTAATTAAAATATACATAAATTTTCTTATTTCATAATTTTCTTTTTTCTTCTATTTACATTTACATCACAGTGCATACATAATATTTTCAACTTCAACACGAAAAAATATTTAGAATTTACTCACTGATGCTTTTTCATTCGCTTCTCGTGAATTCAAAATATGAGTATAATAAAAAATTATATCACAATTCCAGTGACGCCTGAGTGTTACTTTAAAAAGATTTCTTTATAGATTTCATAACAATTACTTTTGTTTTGTTGAATAAAATATATTTACATGCTGAAATAATGCTTTTAATTTTCAAATATACTGTCAAATAATCAAACTTTCATTGAATTTACATTATAAATTGAAGTTATCTAGTTCAATATATTGATTTGTCTATTGCGTCACCCTATCCAAAACTGTCAGTAAAATTTATGTAAATGTAACTTGTATCATAGTACTAACAGTGAAAATGTGTGCAAAGAGATTCAGTGATACAAAGAAAACATTTGCAGAAATTTTACTCGCAGTTTTGAATAGGGTGACGCAATCGAAAAATTTGTAATTTTATATTCTCATATATCTCATTCATTTTTTTTTTTTTTTTTTTTTTTTTTTTAATACAAAATTTAACAATTAGCAGTAAAATGATTGATTCCATATTTTAGCAAATTTATTGCATGTGTCGGATATCATCTTTGTAAAAAAGCGCGTATTTCATTGATTGACATAGAGATAAAGCCTATTTCAGCAAACAATTAGCATTAAAGTAACCTTATCAAGTAACGGCGAGAGTAGCTAAAATTTGATTTTTCGGAGAAAAATACTGTTGAAAAATTATTATCCGTGATGTAGTCATCTGCTGAGCTCAGTTAGTCCAGGCAACGAAGGCCAAAATTTGACGAATAGAAAAAAAAAAAGATCGTGTAGTTTTGAAATTTTGCATACTCATAGATGAGAGGGTCCTGGACAACATACTAAAAGTCCCCGCCCGTGGTGGGTGAGCGGGGGCAGGGGGGGGGCACTTTTCAGTTTTTATTAAATATCTTAAAAACTATCATACTTAGAGAAAAAACGTCAGTTACAAAATTAATCTACGTGACATTTCCTACAAAATGCATATTACATTTTGTTTGCATGATCAATAGTTTAGAAGATTAGGGGGATGAAATAACACATTTTCTTGAAAAATTCTTTTTTGCAATAGTAAAATCAACTGAAGTGTGCAATTAAAAGGGTTCTTGTTAAATATTTTCTAATGTACAAAACAAATATATACATAGGGAATATTCGAGGATAATACAGCATGTTTTGTAAGTTTTAAGTAGTTTTAAGGCTAGTAGGCGCAATTTGCAGTTTGAGTAAAAATCCAGATAACGAAGACCCAAAACCGATCAACATTAAAAAAAATCGTGTAGTTTTGAAATTTTGCATGTTCACAGCCGAGAGGGTCCTGAACAACATACTAATAGACCCCGCCCGTGGTGTGTAGGCGGGGGAGGGGGCATTTAAAGGGGGAAACTTTTCAGTTTTTATTAAATATCTTAAAAACAATCACATTTAGAGACAAAATGTCAATTACAAAATTAATCTACGTAAAATTTCCTACAAAAATGTACATTACATTTTGTTTGTATGATCTATAGTTTAGAAGATATAGGGGGATGAAATAACGCATTTTTCATCAATTTTTATCAATTTTTTCATCAATTCTTTTTTGCAATAGTAAATCAACTGAAGCGTGCAATTAAAAGGGTTCTTGTCAAATATTTTCTAATGTACAAAACAAATATATACATAGGGAATATGTAAGGATAATACAGCATGTTTTGTACATTTTAAATAATTTTAAGGTTAGTAGGCGCAAGTGGTGGTTTAGGTTAAAATCCAGATAAAGAAGACCCAAAACCGATGAACATAAAAAAAAAAATTGTGTAGCTTTGAAATTGAGCACAGTTGTAAAGTTAAGTGTCCCGAACAACATACTAAAAGTCCCCAACCATGGGGGTGAGCGGGACGCAGGGGGGCATTTAAAGTGGGCACATTTTAGCTTTTATTACGTATATTGAAAACTATCGCATTTAGAGAAAAAATGTCAATTACAAAATTAATCTATGTGAAATTTCCTACAAAAATGCACATTACATTTTGTTTGTATGATCAATAATTTAGAAGATATAGGGGAACGAAATAACACATATTTTTGAAAAATTCTTTTTCGCAATAGTAAAATACACTAAAATGTGTAATTAAAAGGGTTCTGGTTAAATATTTCCTAATGCACAAAACAAATATATGCATAGGGTATATGTAAGGATAATACAGCATGTTTTGTACATTTTAAATAATTTTAAGGTTAGTAGGCAAAAGTTGTAGTTTAGGTAAAATTGCTTTTTAATCCCTGACATAAAAGAGGGGTGTTATAAATTTGAAGACTTTGTTTGTCTTTATACTTGTAGTCATTTCATTTAAAAAAAAAAAAATTTTTTCCTCGGGAGTCAATTCAGGCAGTTTAAAAGAAATGCTTTTGATTCATAAAAAAACGTTTTTATTATTAAAAATAATTAATTTTCAGAAATTTAAAACACTGCAAAGGAAATATTCTAAAACTACATAGACATACAAAAATGAAAAATTGTCATATAAAATCAATCTTTGAAATCCTAACTACTCGTTTTTTCTCGTAGTTTTTTTTTTTTAAATAATTTTTTATGTTAGTAGTAAGCCGGGTTCTACGAGGGTCGGAAGTGACGTCATAGGAGGGGGGGGGGAGGAGGGGAGGAAACCGGAAGTGACGTATCGGTAGAATGGTTGACTGGTTGCTTGATCGTGAAAGATGACGAAGGGGAGATTTTCTTAAAGGACAACACAGTGAATGGTTGGTTGGTTGCTTGATCGTGAAAGATGACGGGGGTAGAGGTTCTTTTTATCCGTTGGCAACTTGACTTCTTGTCAAGACATGTGACGGAGGGGAGAGTTTTCTTAAAGGGACAACACAGGATCCTGTCAGAACATGAAAGAGAATGACGTCATCAACTGAAAAGAATACAATGTAGTATATTTTTTAATTAATTTTTAATGAGTAGTTCATTAATCAATTTTAATAAGTAAATTTTATTATTAGATTGACTATTAATTAATTATTTTATTGACTATTTTAATTCGCCAGATTTTTTACAAAACGAAATTAACTTCCAGTGGAATCGAACCTACCATCTATAGCATGCGAGACCAGTGGGTCTATTCTGGCCTGTTCGCTTCGTTATATTCCTTCGGAATTCAACGATCTTCGAAATATAACGATAATTTGGTATTCTGGGCTGTTGCGATCGAAATTTTAGCGATATTTATCTTCGTTATTTTTCGAGAGCTCTAAGGCTGTCGTTGAGTGGCTCTTGTATTCGTTACAATATGGCGCGCCCTTTTGGTATTATAAAGGTGTTTAATCATTCCTTTTTTTTTTTTAAAGAAATAGTTATGATTTATGAAATAAGGAAACTTGGTTAAAGAAATGTTAGCAAAACTTAAAATACATAGAATGTAAACAAAAATTAATCAGTTTTTCCCACACATATCCAAATTTAAATAAAGTGGAAACGGAATAAAATACAAACTTTATTATTTTAAAATTATGAAAATTTCAACTGTATTTGAGAACCTAGTTATTTATTTATTATTATTGTTATATATTTAAGTAATTGTTTTGAATGACTCTAAACGATTGCATACATAATTTAATTTTTTGATTTAATGTTTATTATTTAAATTTATGATTTAATTTAATATTTTGGGTATAGTAAATCTTCTAAACAATTTTAAAGCTTAATATTTTTTAAAAAGCAATGCATTATTCATCATATACATTTATGTAAAAAATTGAGTAATGTACTTTTCATATAAAATTACAAATAATTTTCTAGAAATTAATATACAGATTAAATCAAACTTCTATATATATATATATATATATATTTGGGGGGGAGGGGGGTTAAAAAGTTAAAACATTAATTAAAAACAATTCACATTTAATTTAATAAAATCAAACAAATGTTATGATAATAATATAAAACACTCACTAAATATTTTTATCATCTCAATAGACAATGACTTTATAAATTTTAACTTCAAATATTTAAATAAAGATGTCTTTATAAATAGAGAAAAATATTTACTAAAACAAAAAATATAGTTCAAACAAGGTGCATTGTATGTACTATATTTAAAAATTAATTTTTGGAAAAAATAATTAAAACATGAGTACATACCATGTAAATAAAATAAATCTATTAACTTGAATCTTTAGAAAGTGATACTTCCTCTTTATTTTGCCGAGTAAATAATTATATCGTGTGGCCGATTTCATTTTAACAGCCGGTCTAATATAAAAATTTACTCAGCTATTTTAAATTTCCTTCTCATCGAGACGATACAATTAAATTGAACTGGAAAACTGCTCTGCTACAACACATAAAAGAATCCACACTGTGTCTTTGCTTTTTATTTTTTTCATTTTCACAACAAACAACCTATATTTAACAAAACATGGCGATCATCGTCTGCTCTCTCTTACTCACTTGTAATCACAATAAAACAAACCACGTGCTTCGTCCTGATTGGATGAAAGAGTTAACCTCGAACGCAGTTTTCCCCCACCTCGTTTGATTATAACGTTCGTAGGGCAGAATTGCTCTACCACGGAATATCGTTATGAAAGAGATTTCGATCGAAAAAATAACGATCGCTTTGTCTTTTTAACGTACAGGCCAGAATAGACCCACAACGCGCTACCAACTGAACTACGGAGACGTTACCTTGAGCTTTCTTCTTTATGTTTTCACCTCTTACGAGATAGGGGTGGGAAGAGGTTTTTCCCACATGGCTTTTAACTTTAAAATATAGTCCAAGGAGATTGATAAATGACGTGATTTTCGCAAGATATTCATATGATATTGGTGATTTGTTCATTTTTGTGAACATTTTTTTAAACAACTAGAAAATATTGTTCGAGATATTTCTTTCTTGAAAAAATATTAAAACAATCCCATTTTCTTAAAATATTATTTACATTATTAATAATACGATCAGATTTTATTTTTTAAACATGCAAAAAAAAAGATTTTGCACATGTTCCTTATTTATTTTATGTTTTTATAAATTGCAAAACATATATATATATTATTTATTATTATTTATTTATTTTATTTTATTTATTTTATTTTATTTTTTATTTATTTATTTATTTTTCTTTTTGAGAAAAAAATTGAATTCTTTTTCTGGAAAATTTATAAAAACAATTCAAAAAACTTACGTTTTAGTTATTTCTTTTCTAAAAAATTTAAAACAATTTTATTTTCTTACACTTTACTTACAATAGTAAAAATACTATCATATTTAATTTTAAAACATGCGAAATTTTTTTTTAGCAGTTATTCATTTTTTATTTTTAAGTTTAATAATAATAATAATTAAAAAAAAAAAAAAAAATCTTTTTTTTTTTTTTTTTTTTTTTTTTTTTTAATTGTGTATTTTCTTTTTTCTGAAATTTTTGAACTTTTTTTTTTTTTTTTTACTAATGTAACTGTTTTTAGGTTTAATGAAATATTTTTAAAAAAATATTTCTCTTCTTTTTTCAGTTTGTTAATTCTATATTTTCTTTTTCTGAAATTTTTTAACTTGTTATTTTTAATTTTATTAATGTAACTGTTTTTAGATTTAATAAAATATTTTTTAAACATATCTCTTCTTTTGTTTGAGATTGTGAATTTTATATTTTCTTTTTGTGAATTTTTTTAACTTGTTATTATTTTTTCTTTTTAATCTTATTACTAATTTTTAAGTTAAAAAAATATTTAATAAAAAAAAATTATCTTTCTTTTTTTATTTTATAAATTCTTTTATTTTCTTTTAGTGAAAAAATATAACAAAAATTACTTATTATTACTATTTAATGAAACTTAATTGTATTACTATAATTATTATTATCATTATTTAGCAATATAATGAGATTTTTTATGCAATGTTCTTTTTTCAGTTTAAAAAAAATTATATTTTATCTTGTGAAAAACTTTTTAGTCATTTATTTATTTCTTTAATGTAACTGTATTTTCTTACTCGCAAATTTTCAAAAGAGTTATTATCATTTAATAATTTGGATTAAGTAAGGAATCTGTTTAATACTGTCATATTTTAAAAGATATTTTAAAGAAAAAATGTTGAATGTTCTATTTTAAGGAAATAAAATTTAACTTATACATTCTGCTAGATTTGCTCAGGGAAAAATTACATTGAGTGACTAAAATTATAATTCTAGTCCAATCTAAAACAGAATTCCGCTCGGCATGTGTTGAACTAATGGATTTCTTTATTACTATTATTATTAAATAAATTGTTTTGGTATTACTATATACCCATTATGATACTTTTTTCATCACACCACAATATAATTCATCATATTCACAAAACTTTCCATTATTTTCATATTACTTCTTAAATGTATAAATCTACTGAAACAGACACCGAATCTTCAATAAGTTAATTAGTTTTAAAAATAGTATATCTTTTTTGGGGGAAAAATGTATGACATCTTGCATTATTTACACATAACTACATCAATATTCCAAAATAATAATTTGCGAAATTTTCTTGTACATAACAGTTTTTCATAATTCTGATAGAAATTTATAAAAATGAATTACCTTACAATGACCACCCATATCACTAAAGTCTTCAAAACACAAATCTTCATTCATACACATGAAATATTTTCATTATCTTATCACCTTGTTGACAATTCGAGTTCATGCTATCCTTTTTATTCAAAAGCATGTTAATAATTTAAGCCATTACACTTACCTATGTTTGCATAAAGTTACAATTTAAATGTCCCATAGTTTTTACAATTATTTTTTAATAGCTAAAATAATAATAAAAGTGTTTGAAATTATTAGCTTTATAATTATACATTTTTAAAAATAACGAAGTTTAAGTACCATTTATAAACTGGAAATATATTGTGTTAACTTTCTTATACGATAAATAGTTTAAAAATAAATATTTACATAGTTTTTATATTTATGATAGTTTTATATACCATGATTCATTAAAAAAATATATAAGTTATAACTGATACCTTTTTATTAGAGCAAGAATCTAACTAAATAACATTTATCTAATTTTTAAGCGTTTAATAATAAAAAAGTGGCAGTACATTTTTTTAACAAACACAACATTATATATGCATTTTTAACTTATTAAATTAGACAACACATTCTGTTTATATTTGTAAACATACATCATCTCATTTTGGATTTTAACTTAAATAAATAATGTTTATCACTGTGGTTTACAAAAGAAAAGAAATTCTACACATAAAAGTTCTAATTTATAAATATTTACTAATTAAAATAAACATATCTTATATTGAAAATCATCTTTCATAATGTTCATTAAAAAACTTAATAAAAATTCACAAAAACTTCTAAAAATAATTTTTTTCACATATACAAATAAAAAATATTTTACTATGTTATTATCTGTTTTGACAATTTTTTTATGTCTGAGTGATATTATTTTAGCATAAAGGAATTTATATCAGATATGAGATTTGTTGGAACTTTCAACATTTTTTGATAATTTTTCAGATATTTTGTTGTAGTAAAATTTATTTTATTTCTCATGCAAGCTGTCAGAAAACGTGATGCAATTTTTATTTAATTTTTCTTATTACTTTTTCCTGTATCTGAACATTCTACTTTCAAATATTTTCTAAGTTTATATATTGAAAATATGGTACCTTGCATACGTTTCATTTCACTTTTGGGGAAAATCATCGAGTTTATTGAGAATATTAGAAAAATCGCACTATTTTTAAAATTTATGCACGGGTTGCGAAATTTTTACTCATTTCTTAATATCCGTTATATTCCATTTAGTATGTTTTATGGAAGATCATAATAGCACACTTACAATAGAAAAAATAGATATAGAGCACAAAAACTTTAATGACTTAAAAAAACCACTTGCCACGAATCTTTTTTCTTTTCACTTGAATTACATTTTAATTTTTAAAAAGTTTCTTTTAAATAATTTTCTAATAATCTTAACATGAATTAAACACAATCGATTATTAATTTTTCTGGCAAATTAAATATTTTGAACAAAGTTGACTTTTATGAAAGTTTTAGCGTAATACCAAATGAAATTTCGAAATACTGATTTTATAAAAAATACGCTAGATTACTAATAAAATCATCCAACCTATACAGAAAAACGCTATGAATTTTTTAAATTGTGAATAATATGAAAAATAATTTATTATAAATTGTGTTTATATAACTTAGTTTGTAATGAAAATAAAACTTGAACTATGGCTTTATGCAATTTTATTATTATTATTATTAGTTATATTATTAAATATGGAAGATATTGTTATTTTTTTTTTTTCAGAAAAAAAATATTTCATAAATTATATGCTCGAATGATGACCAAAAGCATAATATTTTAATGTGTTTTATAACTGGCTCTTTAACGAACGATAAATGTATATTACCGTAGATTTTTAAATATGTTTTTTAAAAAGTACATTCAATCACATTTATTTACTACACATTATTATAAACGCAAAGGGAATATATCTATCATTTATAGACAGGATATTTTTTCTAAAGAATATTAACATAAACTAAAATATAATTTTTCACAAAGCCTTTTTGTCAAAAGATAAATTTACAAATAGTAATCTAATAAAGTAAATTTTTCCATTAAAATGTCGCATAAATAATTATTATTTACAAAGCAGTTTTTATAATTTTGCATTTTAAAAATCTATATATATTATATCGTGCGTAAGTGTATGACTTTCATCATTGAAATAACGAAAGTTATTTTTAAATGTTTAAACTTCCAATATGATACTTCTAATAAGTTTAAAGAGTCGCATCTCCATTCATCTATTAAAATTAATAATAATTCAAATAGAATTATAAATACTCATACCCCAATTTTTTTCTTTCTCCTATGACTCTGCATTTTAATGATTGGAAATCCATTAAGTGAATGGATAATTTATCTTTCAATTGAATGAATGCTTTACACAAGTTACTATCACTATCAGTAAATAAAAAGTCTTTCATACAATACAGCTAAGATAACTAATAATTACAACTTCAAGTAAACAGAGGTAGTATTTTAGTAGTATAGCACTTAGTAAATTTTTTGTTTTAATTGTTTAAATGCATGTCTTTTTTTTTTTTTTTAATAAAATATTATAAATTAGTACGTTTGAGAGATAAGGTTTTGTTACATTCCTAATCAGTGACTATCACAATTAACTAACATTTTTATTTTGAGATAAAAACAATTCTTTGCATGGATAAATATTAACAAAGGATTTAAATAAGTGAACAGAAAATAGTACTTTTCATAAGTACTTAAATACAAATGTAATTTTAAAAATCAAGATATATTTTTTTTTAATCAAATAATATATTTTTCTAACTTTATCTAAAAAATAAAATAAAATATTTACTTACTTTTCGCAAGAAATTAAATTTAAAAAAAAAAAAATGTTTTATTTATTCTAAAACTTTATTCAAAAAAGTAAAAAAATCCATTTCCTCTATCCTAAGCATTTAGTTTCATAAGAGAAAAAATTCTACAAAAAACGAATATATTTAAAGTCACATCCAAATATTTATTTATTTCATAGCGTTTTATTAAAATTTTTATTTATTTATTTTATTATTTTTTATGTATTCAACAGCAGTTTTCCAATACATTTTTACTGCTAACATAGCTTTTACTCAAAATTAAACTTACAAAGTGTTCTCTAAAATTTCTTTTAACAAGACGTTTTGTTAATTTGAGATTTTGAATTTAACCAATTTAACAATCGATCTTTCGATAAGTGTCTTTCACTTTTTACCGTTGAACGTTATGTTAAAATTTATTTAGTATAAAACAAATACTCTTACGATAATGAGGGTAATAGAAAAAAGTATTTTTATCATTTTAAACTAAAAGTGAGCTGCATTATATGAATGAAAACAACTTTATAAAATAAATCAACTTTGAGAGAATTATCAAATATTTTTATATAAACAAAACTAACAAAAGTTTTTGCATTATTTAAAAATTCCTTATAAAAAATATGATATCTTTTTGAAGATTAAAAAATATCTAACCAATGATTAGTTTAATTTTGCTTGAAACAACAGGAAAAACTTTCTTTTAGAATTCAAATGGTGTTGTAAATGATTACTTGTGAAGCAATTTTATAATTATTTTGTTTATATAAATGATAATTACGTTGTATTCATCAGGAAGATTTCCATAAAAGCATTGTAATTTGGTACGTTTTTTTTAATCGTTAGTTAGTATTTTAACATTATACGTATTCATTTTAAATATTTTGCACTCAGAAATTGTAAATCAATCTTACACATAGCTAAAAGAATTAAATACTATTATTCATAGATGTATATGAAACCAAAATTCAGTGTTATTTCTGATAAAATATTTCGACCAAATTAAAAATTAAGTGCCAGTAGACATAAATTTTTAGCTAGACATTTTTAAAGCATTTTCAGAGAAGTAATACGATATCTAAGAAAATATATATCTGCGTTTTTATGTGCCCTTTTTGCACACGGAAAGTGAAAATTTTTATTTGTATACTCTTTCTATGTTTTACGACATGTGTATAAATATCGTTTTTGAACTGAAGGTGAAACTTATGAAATTTGATCTAATTTAAACAGACAAAAAACAATGATTTTATTAATTTATTAATGAAATCATAATTTTTGTCCATGTGTTAAAAATTGAGGTAAATTTCATAAGTTTCGCTTTCAGTGCAAGAGTGATATTTATGCATAAGCCGAAAGAAAACATAGAAAGAGTATACAAATAAAAATTTTCACTTTCCGAGTGCAAAAAGGGCACATAAAAACGCAGATATATATTTTCTTAGATAACGTATTATTTCTCTGAAAATGTTTAAAAAATGTCTAGCTAAAATTTATGTCTACTGGCACTTAATTTTTAATTTGGTCGAAATATTTTATCAGAAATAACACTGAATTTTGGTTTCATATACATCTATGAATAATAGTATTTAATTCTTTTAGCTATGTGTAAGATTGATTTACAATTTCTGAGTGCAAAATATTTAAAATGAATACGTATAATGTTAAAATACTAACTAACGATAAAAAAAAAATCGTACCAAATTACAATGTTTTTATGGAAATCTTCCTGATGAATACAACGTAATTAACATTTATATAAACAAAATAATTATAAAATTGCTTCACAGGTAAGCATTTACAACACCATTTGAATTCTAAAAGAAAGTTTTTCCTGTTGTTTCAAGCAAAATTAAACTAATCATTGGTTAGATATTTTTTAATCTTCAAAAAGATATCATATTTTTTATAAGGAATTTTTAAATAATGCAAAAACTTTTGTTAGTTTTGTTTATATAAAAATATTCGATAATTCTCTCAAAGTTGATTTATTATATAAAGTTGTTTTCATTCATATAATGCAGTTCACTTTTAGTTTAAAATGATAAAAATCCTTTTTCTATTACCCTCATTATCGTAAGAGTATTTGTTTTACACTAAATAAATTTTAATATAACGTTCAACGGTAAAAAGTGAAAGACACTTATCGAAAGATCGATTGGTAAATTGGTTAAATTCAAAATCTCAAATTAACAAAACGTCTAGTTAAAAGAAACTTTAGAGAACACTTTGTAAGTTTAATTTTGAGTAAAAGCTATGTTAGCAGTAAAAATGTATTGGAAACTGCTGTTGAATACATAAAAAATAATAAAATAAATAAATAAAAATTTTAATAAAACGTTATGAAATAAATAGATATTTGGATGTGACTTTAAATATATTCGTTTTTTGTAGAATTTTTTCTCTTATGAAACTAAATGCTTAGGATAGAGGAAATGGATTTTTTTACTTTTTTGAATAAAGTTTTAGGATAAATAAAACATTTTTTTTTTTTTTTAATTTAATTTCTTGCGAAAAGTAAGTAAATATTTTATTTTATTTTTTAAATAAAATTAGAAAAATATATTATTTGATTTTTAAAAAATATATCTTGATTTTTAAAATTACATTTGTATTTAAGTACTTATGAAAAGTACTATTTTCTGTTCACTTATTTAAATCCTTTGTTAATATTTATCCATGCAAAGAATTGTTTTTATCTCAAAATAAAAATGTTAGTTAATTGTGATAGTCACTGATTAGGAATGTAACAAAACCTTATCTCTCAAACGTACTAATTTATAATATTTTATTAAAAAAAAAAAAAAAAAAGACATGCATTTAAACAATTAAAACAAAAAATTTACTAAGTGCTATACTTCTAAAATACTACCTCTGTTTACTTGAAGTTGTAATTATTAGTTATCTTAGCTGTATTGTATGAAAGACTTTTTATTTACTGATAGTGATGGTAACTTGTGTAAAGCATTCATTCAATTGAAAGATAAATTATCCATTCACTTAATGGATTTCCAATCATTAAAATGCAGAGTCATAGGAGAAAGAAAAAAATTGGGGTATGAGTATTTATAATTCTATTTGAATTATTATTAATTTTAATAGATGAATGGAGATGCGACTCTTTAAACTTATTAGAAGTATCATATTGGAAGTTTAAACATTTAAAAATAACTTTCGTTATTTCAATGATGAAAGTCATACACTTACGCACGATATAATATATATAGATTTTTAAAATGCAAAATTATAAAAACTGCTTTGTAAATAATAATTATTTATGCGACATTTTAATGGAAAAATTTACTTTATTAGATTACTATTTGTAAATTTATCTTTTGACAAAAAGGCTTTGTGAAAAATTATATTTTAGTTTATGTTAATATTCTTTAGAAAAAATATCCTGTCTATAAATGATAGATATATTCCCTTTGCGTTTATAATAATGTGTAGTAAATAAATGTGATTGAATGTACTTTTTAAAAAACATATTTAAAAATCTACGGTAATATACATTTATCGTTCGTTAAAGAGCCATTTATAAGACACATTAATATATTATGCTTTTGGTCATCATTCGAGCATATAATTTATGAAATATTTTTTTTCTGAAAAAAAAAATAATAATAATATCTTCCATATTTAATAATATAACTAATAATAATAATAATAAAATTGCATAAAGCCATAAAGCCATAGTTCAAGTTTTATTTTCATTACAAACTAAGTTATATAAACACAATTTACAATAAATTATTTTTCATATTATTCACAATTTAAAAAATTCATAGCGTTTTTCTGTATAGGTTGGATGATTTTATTAGTAATCTAGAGTATTTTTTATAAAAACAGTATTTCGAAATTTCATTTGGTGTTACGCGAAAACTTTCTTAAAAGTCAACTTTGTTCAAAATATTTAATTTGCCGGAAAAATTAATAATCGATTGTGTTTAATTCATGTTAAGATTATTAGAAAATTATTTAAAAGAAACTTTTTAAAAATTAAAATGTAATTCAAGTGAAAAGAAAAAAAGATTCGTGGGAAGCGGTTTTTTTAAGTCATTAAAGTTTTTGTGCTCTATATCTATTTTTTCTATTGTAAGTGTGCTATTATGATCTTCCATAAAACATACTAAATGGAATATAACGGATATTAAGAAATGAGTAAAAATTTCGCAACCCGTGCATAAATTTTAAAAATAGTGCGATTTTTCTAATATTCTCAATAAACTCGATGATTTTCCCCAAAAGTGAAATGAAACGTATGCAAGGTACCATATTTTCAATATATAAACTTAGAAAATATTTGAAAGTAGAATGTTCAGATACAGGAAAAAGTAATAAGAAAAATTAAATAAAAAATTGCATCGCGTTTTCTGACAGCTTGCATGAGAAATAAAATAAATTTTACTACAACAAAATATCTGAAAAAATATCAAAAAATGTTGAAAGTTCCAACAAATCTCATATCTGATATAAATTCCTTTATGCTAAAATAATATCACTCAGACATAAAAAATTGTCAAAACAGATAATAACATAGTAAAATATTTTTTATTTGTATCTGTGAAAAAAATTATTTTTAGAAATTTTTGTGAATTTTTATTAAGTTTTTTAATGAACATTATGAAAGACTTTTTTCAATATAAGATATATTTGATAAACATTATTTATTTAAGTTAAAATCCAAAATGAGATGATGTATGTGTACAAATATAAACAGAATGTCTTGTCTAAGTTAATAAGTTAAAGAATGCATATATAATGTTCTGTTTGTTTAAAAAATGTACTGCCACTTTTTTATTATTGAACGCTTAAAAATTAGATAAATGTTATTTAGTTAGATTCTTGCTCTAATAAAAAGGTATCAGTTATAACTTATATATATTTTTTAATGAATCATTGTATATAAAACTATCTTAAATATAAAAACTATGTAAATATTTATTTTTAAACTATTTATCGTATAAGAAAGTTAACAAAATATTTTTCCAGTTTCTAAATGGTACTAAAACTTCGTTATTTTTAAAAATGTATAATTATAAAGCTAATAATTTCAAACACTTTTATTATTATTTTAGCTATTAAAAAATAATTGTAAAAACTATGGGACATTTAAATTGTAACTTTATGCAAACATAGGTAAGTGTCATGGCTTAAATTGTTACATTAAAGAAATAAATAAATGACTAAAAAGTTTTTCACAAGATAAAATATAATTTTTTTTAACTGAAAAAAGAACATTGCATAAAAAATCTCATTATATTGCTAAATAATGATAATAATAATTATAGTAATACAATTAAGTTTCATTAAATAGTAATAATAAGTAATTTTTTTTATATTTTTTCACTAAAAGAAAATAAAAGAATTTATAAAATAAAAAAAGAAAGATAATTTTTTCTTAATTAAATATTTTTTTAACTTAAAAATTAGTAATAAGAATAAAAAGAAGAAAAAAATAACAAGTTAAAAAAATTCACAAAAAGAAAATATAAAATTCACAATCTCAAACAAAAGAAGAGATATGTTTAAAAAATATTTTATTAAATCTAAAAACAGTTACATTAATAAAATTAAAAATAACAAGTTTAAAAAATTCAGAAAAAGAAAATATAGAATTAACAAACTGAAAAAAGAAGAGAAATATTTTTAAAAAAATATTTCATTAAACCTAAAAACCGTTACATTAGTAAAAAAAAAAAAAAGTCACATTAGTAAAAAAAAGAAAATACAAAATTAACAAAAAAAAAAAAAAAAAAAAAAAAAAGATTTTTTTTTTTTTTAATTATTATTATTATTAAACTTAAAAACAAAAAATGGATAACTGTTAAAAAAAATTTCGCATGTTTTAAAATTAAATATGATAGTATTTTTACTATTCTAAATAAAGTGTAAGAAAATAAAATTGTTTTAATTTTTTTAGAAAAGAAATAACTAAAACATAAGTTTTTTAATTGTTTTTATAAATTTTCCAGAAAAAGAATTCAATTTTTTTCTCAAAAAGATAAATAAATAAATTAATTAAAATAAAATAAAATAAAATAAAATAAATAAAATAAAATAAATAAATAATAATAAATAATATATATTGCAATTTATAAAAACATAAAATAAATAAGGAACATGTGCAAAATCTTTTTTTTTTGCATGTTTAAAAAATAAAATCTGATCGTATTATTAATAATGTAAATAAAATTTTAAGAAAATGGGATTGTTTTAATATTTTTTCAAGAAAGAAATATCTCGAACAATATTTTCTAGTTGTTTAAAAAAATGTTCACAAAAATGAACAAATCACCACTATCATATGAATATTTTGAGAAAAATCACGTCATTTATCATTCTCCTTGGACTATATTTTGAAGTTAAAAGCCATGTGGGGAAAACCTCTTCCCACCCCTATCTCGTAAGAGGTGAAAACATAAAGAAGAAAGCTCAAGTTAACGTCTCCGTAGTTCAGTCGGTAGCGCGTTGGTCTCGCATGCTTTAGATGGCAGGTTCGATTCCACTGGAAGGTAATTTCGTTTTGTAAAAAATCTGCGAATTAAAATAGTCAATAAAATAATTAATTAATAGTCAATCTAATAATAAAATTTACTTATATAAATTGATTAATGAACTACTCATTAAAAATTAATTTAAAAATATATTACATTGTCCTCTTTTCAGTTGATGACGTCATTCTCTTTCATGTTCTGACAGGATCCTGTGTTGTCCCTTTAAGAAAACTCTCCCCTCCGTCACATGTCTTGACAAGGAGTCAAGTTGCCAACGGATAAAAAGAAACTCTACCCCGTCATCTTTCACGATTAAGCAACCAACCAACCATTCACTGTGTTGTCCTTTAAGAAAATCTCCCCTTCGTCATCTTTCACGATCAAGCAACCAGTCAACCATTCAACCGTTACGTCACTTCCGGTTTCCTCCCCCTCCTCCCCCCACTCCTATGACGTCACTTCCGACCCTCGTAGAACCCGGCTTACTACTCATGTTATTTACAATAGTAACATAAACTATAGTTCGTAATTAGAAAGATTCGGGTTAAATATTTTCTACTCATACAAATAAATATATATATGTGCATGTGCATGTGCATGTGAGTGCGCAATGCGCCAAGTTTAAAGAGTGGAAGTCAAAATATACAAATCGAAAAACTCCAAGATATCCGTAAGATAAAAAGAAACCTTTATATTTTATTAACTATTGATCATACTAACAAATGTAATAGGCATTTCATGGGAAATTTTACGTAGTTTCACTTTGTAATTGACATTTTTTCTCTAAATACGATAGTTTTCAATATACGTAATAAAAGCTGAAATGTGCTCCCTTCCTCCTGCTCACCCCCCATGGTTGGGGTCTTTTAGTATGTTGTTCGGGACACTTAACTTTATAACTGTGTTCAATTTCAAAGCTAAACGATTTTTTTTTTTTCATGTTGATCGGTTTTGGGTCTTCGTTATCAGGATTTTTACTCAAACCGCCACTTGAGCCTACTAGCCTTAAAACTACTTAAAACTTACAAAACATTCTGTATTATCCTTGAATATTCCCTATGTATATATTTGTTATGTACATTAGAAAATATTTGACAAAAGCCCTTTTAATTGCAAACTTCAGTTGATTCTACTATTGCAAAAAAGAATTTTTCAAGAAAATGTGTTATTTCACCCCCTATATCTTCTAAACTGTTGATCATACAAACAAAATGTAATATGCATTTTTGTAGGAAGTTTCACGTAGATTAATTTTGTAATTGACTTTTTCTCTCTAAATGTGATAGTTTTTAAGATATTTAATAAAAACTGAAAAGTGCCCCCCCCTGCCCCCCGCTCACCCATCACGGGCGGGGACTTTTAGTATGTTGTTCAGGACCCTCTCGGCTATGAGCATGCAAAATTTCAAAACTACACGATTTTATTCTTCTATTTTTCCTATTTTGACTGGACTAAGCCGGGAAATTATGAATTCTGTCCGATATTTTATATTTTGTTTACCTTTTAATAGATTATTAGTGTAAGCTTTATTTAAAGTCATAAAATAACACTTTACAATTATTAATATTACATATTCTCTTTCATTTTTCATTTAATTTCCCTTTAATAACTGTTCTTTTTGCTTTTAATACAAAAAATATAGGAATTTATGTATGGCAAATATGTGAGTTAAGTATTTTTAAAAATCTAATAGAATGGGTGAATTGACCTGTAAAACTGTGTATGTATAAGTAAAATCTTAAAATATTCGGTCCTTTGGCACAGTGACATAATTTCTTAATTTCTACCCCTAGTTTTAATAAGCAAAATAATTTATTTATATAAATTTAGAAATGTATTAATGCAGGGGTGATTTTTCTGAATATTTAAAACATAATTCAAAGATTTTTTACAAATTTGCAAAGTTACAGCCTTTCATTAATATAAAAATACATAAAAATCTGTACAGCAGTAATCACTAAACTAACAAAAACAAATGACTAATTTCTTAAAATTTACATCAAAAGCCCCTTATTCTGCATACTTATAGTTTAATGCACAAAAGGAACATTTTATTCACCTCAAGTAAACAAATTTTCAAACTATTTACTGTATATTTACAATAAAACGTTCCAATAATTGCTAATTTTAGCAAAACGCTAAAAGGAAAATTTTTTTCACAATTATTTCACACACACACAAAAAAAAAAAAAAAAAAAAAAAAAATCATAATCAAAATGCAATTTTTCTCTAAATTTATATTTTTACCTATTATTTTCTTTAAAATGAAGCAAAAGAAAAAAAAAGTTTTTAAAAGTATAAATTTTTGAATATGAGCTCACACCAGTTTTCGCTTTTTTTTTTTTGCTGTTGTTGTTGTCGTAAAGATCTTGTCCTGAAATAGGTTTCATTATGATTTCATTAACATATAAACAAATTACAGGACGCCCACAAAAGCCCGTTCTCACTCTGACTGCTGAACGCGCATGCAGCTATACTGGTAAAACTAGTTTTAAGTATCGTAAAGTAGCCATGCGCTACCAGATGCGACCGCTTACAGCGCCACCTTGTGGGAACAGAGCGAAGTTTGCGTTTCTGTCTCGAAAAGAGTACAACGTACGAGAGTAGAGAAAGAAAAGGTAAATTACAAAGTTGTACAGTATAAATGATTTAGTACGGAAACACACCTTGTACACGTAAATGTTAAAAACAAGATGTTTAAATTTGTATCTGTGTGTTTGCAGTTTTCTACACTGTAAAAAAATCCAAAAACCTTTATTTCGATATTGAAATTTCTGTCCGTCAACTGCAATGTATATTTTGCTCTTTTTGAAATGCTGCGTACTTTCCAGCTTAGCGTGTGACACGTATTCACTGTAAAGTTCAATATATGCCTAACAGAATTTATGGTTACGAATACAGCGTATGCGTTCTTTACATTTCTAATGCCTTTTTAATTTAACGTATGTTCATTCAATAGTTAGTTTTTTTTCTCATATCCGATAAAGACAAGAAAAATGACACAACTTAAAAATGTAGCATTTGAGAAAAAAATCCACTTTCAGATAATTTGACTAGAATAAAACTGACACAACTGTCTCTCGAGTGGATGATTTTCTAGATGGAGATGTAACATTTTTTTTTTTTTTTTTTTTTTTTTTTCACATTGAGTGCATTTCGTATACTTTTCAGTGGAATAAATCATTTTTTTGAGTTTTGTCACTTTTCTTGGGGGTTTTGATTTGTGAAACTGCCGTCGTACGTCTTCTGATGTTCTGCTATATTAATAAATTTTCACTGAAGTGAAAAAATAAAATATTTTTGTAAAAAAATACAGTCGGCTGCAAAATTATTCGAGCACTAGCCAATAATTCCTATATTTAAAAAGTACACTTAAGACTGTTTTGATAAGTAAATCCTTGTCGAATCATGTTCTTAGACTGATTAAGAACATGACTCGACAAGGATTTATCTAACAAAGCTGTATTAAGTGTACTTTTTTTTGGCAAGGATTATTGCTAGTGCTCGAATAATTTTGCAGCCGACTGTAGAACCGACTCCAAAAAACAAAGTACTCTAAAAGTATTCAAACAACTGAAAAAAAGGTATAAAAGAAACTAAATTGCGCCTAAGAGTATAAAATAATTTCCTTCGCCAAACAATTTATCTACACTACAATTAATCATAACTTTTGAAGTCGGCGCAAAATTAAATAAAATTTTATACCTTTATTCAATACAAAAATCAAATTCTATTCAAAATACGCATCTCACATTGACACCTGCAAAACGCAGTAGAAAACTACTTTTATTAAAGAAAGCAAATAAAATTTCGTATACTGCAAAAGTTGCCGGAGCTGCTGGTATCTGGCGTACTTGGTCAAAAAAAAAAAAAATAATAATAATAATAAAAAAATAAATAAATCCGCCAAATTATCTGGCAAACATATTTAATTTCTTTGAGAAATTGGTTATTTTAATAAGGTATATTTAGAGAGCAATCAAGAATATGAAACAATGTAACATTTAAAATGAGATAAGGAATACAGTATTCTATTATATTATCTATTATCTTATATCATCTTATATTATCTATTCCTTATCTACAGTATTCTTTATTCTGTATTCCTTATCTCATTTTAAATGTTAGATTGGTTTTAACATATTAATGAGACGTATACATTATGTTTAATTTTATTAAAATAGGAAACAATACTTTGTACAATACATATTATGGAAATAAACATCTTGCGTGAATATTTTTGCATTACGTTTTGATCGTCAAATCCAAAAGCCGCCAATGATGATAGTTATCAAAGTTATACCAATTTTGAAAAGGAAACTCTAACTTCGTGGAAATGTAAATAATGAATTGCGAAGGAAGTTCACTGATCTATGTACAGTCGGCTGCAAAATTATTCGAGCACTAACAATAATCCTTGCCAAAAAAAAGTACACTTAATACATTTGTTAAATAAATCCTTGTCGAGTCATGTTCTTAATCAGTCTAAGAACATGATTCGACAAGGATTTACTTAGCAAAACAGTCTTAAGTGTGCTTTTTAAACATAGGAATTATTGGCTAGTGCTCGAATAATTTTGCAGCCGACTGTAGATGTTACTAATTGAAAAACTGTATACAGTGATAAAATAATAAAGGAAACATGAAAATAGATCATGCGAGACAACAGCATTCGTAGCTACCGATCCTAAAAACAAATCTTTAAAAACGAATTAAATTTTATTTAATTTTGCGCCGACTTCAAAAGTTATGATTATTGTAGTGTTACAGGTTGTTTGGCGAAGGAAATTATTTTATACTTTTAGGCGCAATTTAGTTTCCTTTTATAACTTTTTTTTTTTTTTTCTTAGTTGTTTGAATACTTTTGAAGTATTTTGCTTTTAGGAGTCGGTTCTATTTTTATACAAAAAGATTTTTTTTTAATAACCATTTAGTTATTTTTGCATTCTTATATTTTTACAAATATCATACAGCTATAACAAACTAAATTAAATGATGCAATTAAAAAATAATAATACAAATAAATTTGACGAAAAAGACGTTTTACATTTTTTGGTTTAATCACAGAAATGAAAGATAAAGAATCTGTTTTTGTGAGATTCATGCAACGAAAACTTAATCAAGATCTCTACATTTTTTCCTGAGAGTGTTGCTATATCTCTTGTAAATTTTCAAGCTATCGTAATGATGAGTTTTTCAGACCTTACAACTTCACATGAAAACAGCAGATTTTCAGTGACACAAAAATTGTTTGGCGTATCATTTTCTAATTTTAATTTTCCTTAATTTACATTATTTGTATAAATCGAAGACATAAATAAACAAATATAATATATTCTACATTTGATACTATTAAAAAACATGCTACATTAGTATGCTTTATAAATTTGAAATCATGGATGAAAATTTGATGTCATGGAGGAAAATTTGATGTCATGGACCATTGTACCCTTCGGTCGGAGTACAATGGTTCATTTTGTCAGTTTTCATTAAAAAATTTATATTAAAAAAAGTAAATATAATTATTGCTTTTGAGTTAATGCCACTTAAAAGGAAATGTTTAGGTAATATGCACACATATTTTCAATAGCGAAAAATTATTACTTTGTGAGTAAACACCTAAATTTTACATTGTACCCTACTCTCCCCTATATATTCTACGTACATTATGTTACGGAAGTGCATAATTTTTCAAGGAGTCGGGCAAATTTTCCTGGTCAAGGGATCAATTAACTCGAAATAAAACGCGGCCATTATAAAAGTGGCGCCTGACCGACTATTTTGAAGATAGCTCAGACTTTTCAGTAAACAACTTTTCAACATGATAATGCGCCTTGCTAAAAAGCGTCTGTGGTACATTTATTTGAATCAAATTATTAAAATTACCCATCCATTCCACTGAGCACCTATAATTCTGTAAATAATCATATATTTTTTTGGCTTTAAGTTTAATCCCACAAAGAATATCGTAAAATTTCTCCTTTACTCTACCTGGAAATAGTCCCATTTGTGATGTTGAAAAACATCACATATCCCTTTTTAAAATAAATAATAATAATAATCTAAATTACATTTTATTTATTTATAATGCAAGCAAACATTATATTTCTTATTCTAAAAGAATCTAAAATAATTTTGTTTAACTCGCTTAATCTATTTTATTTTTATTTCTTTTTCATTTATCAGCTGAGCTGCCAACCTAATCCGGCAAACTGTTAGTACCGCCCATTTTTCTACACCACTTAATTTTTAGAGTACTTGTTTTCTTAATTCATCGTAAATATATTTGATGAGAATTACTCTAAAAATTAAATGGTGTAGAAAAATGGGCGGTACCAACAATTTACCGGATTAGGTTGGCAGCTCTGTATCAGTAATTTCATATAATTTATTGTTCCTATTTTCGAAACTTAACTTTTAGTTCCCCATCATACTATATAGGTATGGGGAACTTAGGTAATCGTGAAAAATTTCGACCTCGGTTTTTTGACTTTTTTATACTTTTTCAGGTGTGAAGAATCCGAAAATGACAAAATTTGTATGGTGTCTGTCTGTAGGGTGTCTGTCTGTAGGGTCAGTGGGTCAGTCCGTTAGTGGGTCAGTGTGTTAGTCCGTTAATTTGTTAGTCTGTTAACACGATATCTCACGAACAAATGATCGCAGAGAGGTCAGATCAGTTTTAAAATATTACTTTCCATACTGGTAAGAACCCTATTCATTTGCAACATTCGAACTAAAAAACTTCGTAAGTTATGAGAAATTTACGATTTTCTTAACATGGGAGAATAGGACAAAAATTCCCTTAAACATGCATTAAATGGAAACTTTTTACTGTAAAAATGTCAGACCAGTTTTAAAATATCAGTTTTGATGCCGGAAGGAACATCAGTAACTATAAATATGCTACTTTGAAAATTTCGCAAGTTATTGGAAATTTACGAATTTCTTAACATGGCAGTATAGGGCAAAATTTCACATAAACGTCAATTTTCAGAGATATTTTCATCGTAAAGATGTCAGACTACTTTTGAAATATTATTTAGGACACTGGTATGAATATTAATGACTATGAATTTTCCAAAATAAAAATTTCGTAAGTTATTGGAAATTTACGAATTTCTTAACATGGCAGAATAGAGCAAAATTTCACATAAACGTCAATCTTGAGGGATATTTTCATCGTAAAGATGTCAAACCACTTTCGAAATATTATTTAGGATACTAGCGTGAATATCATAGGCTATGATTTTTTCAATTTAAAAAATTCGTAAGTTATTTGAAATTTACGATTTACTTAACATGTCAGAATAAGGCAAATTTGAGCATAAACTTCCATTTTGAGGATCATAAATACATTAGACAACTTCAAAATTACATTTATGATATTTGTTTGAACATGATTGAATACAAATATTCTAATAGGAAAATTTCGTAAATTATTCGTAATTTACGATTTTACCAACATAGCAAAATTGTAAATTTTTCATATAAATATGAATTTTGAGGATTATTGCATTGGAAATAGTAGCATGAAAACTAATCAACGGAATTGACCCTGATAAAATAAATTAATAGATTAGAATAAGATAAATATGTCGAAGTGAACGGTGGATAGCCTATTAGGCGGGGATTTCATTCTGTCACTGTATCCAGCTTTTGTCAAATTCATTTCTTTTAACATGATTATATGTCTCAAACTAGAAATTTATGAGAACATAAATATGATGGGGAACTGAGCAGAGTCCACCTATGCCAACTAGTTTTTTTTTTTTATGCTCTTCTCTCATCAAGTAATCATTAAATAAATAAAATATGAAAGAAAGAAAACTCAATTTATTTTATTAAGTGCTTTAAAATCGCAGACTATTTTTTTTTTTTTTTTTTTTTTTTTTTTTAGCAGCCGGTCTCCAGTCAGACAAAAAACAATTCCGTTGTATTGTGAAATAGCTGAAAATTACTTTTAATGTTTTTATCATTAGATTTCGTAAGGTCAGGCTAGTTCTGAATACCTGACAATTTTTAATCACATCCTATGACGTAATTTAGTTTTAAGCCAACTTTTTAACTCTCCTTTAGGTTTATAATACGAAAAATTTTAAATGTGTTCTGCCAAATTAGTTTTTGAAATAAAACAGATTTGGCGAAACAAGTTCGGTTTTGATGTTTTCTCTCATGCTGACAACATATACACCCAAAATCTTCAAGAATAATAATTTTTATTTTTCTCTCGTTCTATAGACATGCACTTTATAATGTCTTTAAAAAGGGCATTTTTATTTTTGAAAATGTGTTTTCATAGCTTCCATAATCTTGAATATTAGCAGCCTGAAGTATATTTCTACAAAATAAAATCGCTTTTAAATTCTTCAATAGTGATGTTTGATTTGTGGATTAATGCTTCAAAGATATGTTATTTTATTCTAACAGTGAAATTTCTCCAATCAGCAATTATCCAAAATTGCTCTCGGCTGAAATCCGAGCTGGTGTTAATTTTTTATTTATTTTCGGAAAACCACTCACTGTTTCTTTTGTCACGGGATGGCAAAACTAAAAGAGCCTGGGACTAGAAAACAATACGGTTTAGTTGGATCATCCAGCCTCCACACCATAAACTATGTGGTGCCAAGACACAGGCCGGATAGTATATCCGGATATCAAGAAAATTTTTTTTTCTCGTCTTAAAGAATTATTGCATCGAAAGTGGAACTATTAATGAGTATATGGTTCTCTGCATAGTCATATGCTGTATTGAAAAATATCGAGTACGTTACGTATTCTACCTATCGTATTTGATAGTCCATGAATGAAAAGTTTTATGTTGTTGAAGCTGCTACTCAGTGAATGCGTAAATGAAATTAGTTTATTCTACAATGCCAACACCACCGATTAGTTCGATTATAGAATTTTTCCAGTTCCTTGATTCTGCACTACCAGTTCTTACTCCCGTATGTGCTGCCATAGCGGTAGACCTTGTATTTCATGAGTGTTCAGTATCGATTCTTATCACCGATCGTTTGTGATGCTGCACCGGTGGACTTTCTACGGTTTATTAAGCAACACCCTCTCTACAGTCTGCAAAATTTGCATTTTGTGATTTCCATATGCACTCCGTTGAGTATAATTCATCGTTCGCTCATTCAGGCAACGGGAAAACGTCATAAATGTGTTCTCATACTAAAAGATGATCCGATGAATTATTCTATCATTTTCGTTTTACCACCATACAGGAGAAAAACCTCATCATTTACTTTTAATGAAAAAAAAAAAAAAAATTACATTTTTTTTTTAAGCAAAAGAGATTATTCCACGGATAAGTGGTAAGTCTTCTTTCGTAATATTTAATTCAGACAATAAAAACATTTTAAACATATTTTCCTTAAATACGTATTAACATTATTTGAACTTTAGATAAATATTACAAATTTTTATTTATGGGTAAAGTGTTTTATTCTTGGTATATGTGTATTATATTCTACTTTTTTTTTTTTTTTTTAAATTTTTAAGAACAATTAATTTTATATAAATAATAGAAATATGCACATAATATTTTTATGGAATCTCTGGTATACAGGTAATTTAGGTAAGAATTTAATTTATTTGTGAAAATAATCATCAGATATTATATATATATATATATACATATTATTTTTTTCTCTCGTGTTCATAAAATATATATATATATTCATATTTTGATCTTTGGATATATAATTTAATGTATGCTGACAATTGTCTTAATTTACATATATATCCATTTTTAGTATTATTCATTATATATATTTTTAAATATAATATATATACCAAGACTTATATAAGCCAATTTCCTGGTTGCAAGGTATAATGGTATACATATAAAAATATTAGAAATAATTTATAGATATTTTTATTAATTTTAAAAGTTTATCATGCTTGATTAAAAAAAATATATTTAACTTTTTTTTTTTTTTTTTTTTTTTTTTTTTTAAGTGTCTTGCTAATTTTATTTATTATACGATATTTAATTGAATTCTTATGCATATTATTTTTATTTAACTTAGTTAACATTTTTATTTTTGAAAAACATGGCACAGAATCGAAACGCGTTTTGCTCCGTTCCTAATTTCGATGGGAACGCGAGATTTGTTAAATTTTTCTTTGATCAATTAAGATCCTTTGCCATGTTGAATAAACTAGCAAATGACGCCACTTTATATTTAATGAAAGAGAAACTTCGTGATGCCGCGTTGGCATACTTTATTGAAAATGACACTTTATATAATTCGACAGAACTTGAATTCATTGACGAAAGTTTTTGTAAGTTTTTCAAGGAATCCTCACATAGTAATGGAATTTCAGAATTTCCGAATTTAAAAATTTTTCCGGGAGAATCTATTAAAAACTTTGCCCATCGTGTAAATGTCGCTGTCCCTAAGGCTTTTCCAGATCTTAAAGACAAACAATCCCTTAATAATATTAAACTCCCGAAATTTTTTGAGTGTGTACACCCAAATATTAAAATAAAATTAATGGAGGAAAATATAAGATAATAAGGCAGTTGAACGTGCTCAAATATTATCCGAAATATGTGATTCTTTCAACAACACTACCAATATTAAAACTGTTCTAGCTTGTGATAATAAAAATGACTCTGTAATATTAAACACATTGAAAGATTTATCTGACAAAATTAATAACATTACACTTACAAATAACAATCCACCCTCCCATAGTGAATCTTTGCACGTAGTTCAGTCAAGCAGACCCAAAGTTCATCAAAGAAATTATAAAAATAATTACAAAACTAGACAGACCAATTTTCGTTCTTCCCCTAGAAGAAACTTTTCTAGAAATAATCTAATTTCTGAACTTTGTTCCAAACATGGCCACGTTGCCTTAAATTGTTACAAATGGAGAAATAGAGATAATTGCACTTATAATACACATAAATATGAAAACCGTAATTTAAACAAAAAAGGAGGTATGGAGATGCTGATGCTGCCATATCTCGAAAACTAAGGGTCTCATCAGCAAATGAAAATAAATTCCCGAATGTGTCATCTTCAAATTCTCTTCCGAAAATTTCGCATACTAGACTTGTAAATTCTGTTGTATCTCAAACTGTTTCTAATGTTACAGTAGCAGATTATAAATCTACCCAACCATTTCAAAACTTTAGCAATATTTCTAATACAAGGTATATTCCAAGTGAAAACAATGAGAGTTGCACTAATAATATTGAAGATCATATTTTATTTAATGTAAACAAAAATGCTCATACAATTCCTATAAAAAAAGCTAAATTAGCTAATGATGGATTAAATTTCTTATATATACTGGAAATAGTTGTTCACTTTTAGCTCAGTCAATATTTGATAATTTAAAAGCAAATTTGAAATATAAAAGACTAGGTTCATCTATCATTCTTAAAACGGTCAATTCTTATGTTGAATTTTCTTCATGTATTCGTACAACTTTCAAAATTGGAAAAAAGTTCTTTCAACACAATTTCTATATTATTGGCATATCACATAGTTTTAATTTTCATGGAATACTCGGCATGGATTTCATTAAAAAAATCATGTCACTATTGACTTTTCGAAAAATTTCATGAGAATTGGAAAATTAGACTTTACTTGTTCCTTTTTTGATTCGGAAAATGAAAAATTAGATGTATATAATGTTAACTCTGACGATAATAATATGAATGTTTATCTTTTAAAGAAATTTATAATACAAACTGCTGAAAATATCTACATTACTGCAAAAACAAATAATAAGTTAAATAAAAGAGAAAATTACATATATTGAACTGACATCAAGCATCCTGATACAGAAATTTTAGATTTTATTGTATCACCGAATCACAAAGATGATATTAATTCTGAAAATAATAATTCTCTTTTTGCGTTACTGATCTCAAATAAAGATAAAAATTCAGTTCATCTCAATAAAAATATTCACATTGGTAAATAATTTTTAAGTGATAAAATTAAAGAACAACATTTAGATAAAATTAAAGACACTTGCTTTAGTAATAATAATATACAAAATATTGATGACCATATCCACTTAATTCAAGCTTCAGAGGATACATTACTAAAATGTAAAAATGGAATATATGGAAAAATGGAATTAAGTAAAGATTTTTGTTTGAATCATTTAACCCTCGATCAACGTTACATGCTAGAAAATTTATTTTTAAGCAAATTTGCTGCTTTTTTCAAATCTCTTAGTACTTATGGATATACTTATAATATAATTCCTAATCTTAAGTTAATTAATGATTTCTCTATTAAAACACTTCCATTCTCGATTACACAATCTTTACAAAAAGAAGCCCAATGAACAGATAAATGAATTAGTAAACGCCGGCATAATTGAGCGTAATTGCTCCCAATGGGCTTGTCCCATATTGCTGGTAAGGAACAAAATCTGACAGTTACAAAAAACAACGTTATAGACTTGCTTTAGACCTTTAGAATGGTCACTACAGTCATACAAGGGTCCTCATATCCACTCCCTAAAATTCAAAATATTATTTTAAATCTTTCGTATTCAAATACTTTACTTCGTTAGACTTCATGCAAGCGTACCACCAAATTGACCTCCCTAAAAAATATCAAGATATGTTAGCATTTACATCTATTTTCGGCAGTTATCGATACAAACATGTTTGTTTTGGTTTAGAGAACGCCAGTTCTATATTTCAGTCTCTAATGGACACAATACTCGACGAAATAAACATTAATGGCATATATGCTTATCAAGACGATCTTATTATTGGATCCAGTTCATTTGAAGAGACTTGGGAAAAAGTTAACAAAGTTTTAGAAATTCTCATTAAATATAATTTAACATTATGCCCATCTAAATGTGAATTCCATAAATCAGCAATTAATTATTTAGGTTTCTATATTGAAAAACATACTATTTCACTCATCACCACTAACATCGTAAAGATAATTTCTTTTCCACCACCGACGACAAAACGACAATTAAAAAAAGTTCTTGGACTTGCTAATTTTTACAAATGGATTTTACCATCTTTCTCAGAACTTGCGCAATCCCTTGTGAAACTCAAAAACCCAAAATAACATTCAAATGGACAGAAAAACATCAGAGTATTTTTCAAAACATTCAAAAATTATTGTTTTTTCCCCCAATGGTTCGACTTCCAGATTCGGAGAAAACATTCTATGTCAATACGGATGCGTCAAAAACAGCCATTTCAGGAGCACTTATGCAAAAATTTAATTGTAAATTACTTCCTATAGCATACTTTTCCAAATCTTTAAAACCTTCTGAAATGAAATATCCTTCATTAACGTTGGAACTTATGGCGATTCACAATACTGTGACCGCTTTCAAATACTATTTATATAATCATGAGTTTGTAATTTTGTCAGATAGGCTGACTGATACCCTTATACTGATACCCTTAATTTCGTCTCTTCATGCATTAAATGCTTACAAGCGAAACATCACAAAATATCTCCTGCTCCGTTACAAAAAACATATATACCCACTCATCCAACTCATACAATCTCCACAGACTTGGTAGGTCCTTTCAGTAATGGTCAATACATCTTGACAATAATAGAGCATTTCAGTAGACACTTAGAACTTTGCCCGTTATCTAATATTACTTCTCCAAAAACAGTTCAATATTTGTTTTCATCCCCTTGAAAAATATAAGAAAACTACCAATTCTGATGACATTACCACCCGATGGTTAATGGGTTAATGGGGATTTATCTGAATATACATACGTTTTCAAACATATTTCCGGAAATTTAAACATCTTAGCAGATTATTTGTCACGTTGTAATTTTGGAAACAATCAAGAAGATCTCGAAGATAATCCAAACTTAATTCATGATATACAACCACTACCAATTGTTGATGTTGATGAAAATAAAAACAGACTCGAAATTAACAGTAATGATAAAATTAGTAATGATAATCAAGGCAAATGCTCAGAATATGTTAATTATATGATTTCAGGAAATTCGAACTGTAAAGACCCACTGCTAGAAATTTCAGATTAAACATTTGTGTCCGAACAAACTATGGATCCTGAATTAAAAACAATTTACGAATAAATCTTAAAAAACGGATCGTCAAAAAAAAATTCCCAATTATTTTATAAATCCTAATTCTAAAATATGAATGCTCAAGAAAGAGAATATTCATAACAATTCATTCAGTTATTTATTTATTGTTCTAAATTCTTTAAAAGCGAAAGCATTGTTCATCGCGCATTTATCTCACTTCGGTTTGGCTGAAAGCTATGAAATTCTTTCTAGAAGATATTTTAGGAGGGCATTTATACTGATACCCTTAATTTCGTCTCTTCATGCTTTAAATGCTTACAAGCGAAGCATCACAAAATACCTCCTGCTCCGTTACAAAAAAAATATATTCCCACTCATCCAACTGATACAATCTCCACAGACTTCAACTCCACAGTAGGTCCTTTCAGTAATGGTCAATACGTCTTGACAATAATAGATCATCTCAGTAGACACTTAGAACTTTACCCGTTATCTAATATTACTTCTCCAAAAATTGTTCAATATTTGTTTTCATACATTACTAACTTTGGTCGTCCCGCATGTATCCTATCAGATTTAGGTCCACAATATACATCACAAGTTTATAATACATTTAATGACACTCTAGGCATAAAAACAATACATTCGTCTGCATTTCATCCCCAATCGAACTCGACTAGCGAACGTGTAAACACATCAATTAAGTATTCAATTAATATCTTATTATAAGAAAGCCACTCATTTCAAAATGCATTATATATACACAAGTCTCTCAAACAATGGATCTACTCATTCTTCCACTCAATTCTCTCCCAATCTTCTGTATTTTGGTAGAGAACTGTCGCTAATTTTCGACACTTCTAATTCTAATTCTAATTATACTTACCTGGACTCTAATGTAAACATCAATAAATTAATGCAAGACCTTCAGGAAATTTATAAAAAAGCGTATAATAATATTCAAGATTCCCAATTAAAAATAAATAAACGTTTCCAAAGAAAAGCCAAATTAAGGAACATCTGCATAAAAGATATTGTGTATCTGAAGTCTATGGATAAATTTAAACCTAAATATACAGGGCCCTTCATTGTTACAATTAAACATTCCCCTATTTCATTTTTCATTAAACGGCTACACGCTAGTGATGATAAGGCATTTCGTGTACATATAGACAGAATTTTATTTGGATCACCACGTATTAATCACTCATTTGACATATATAACAATTCCAATTTTAATAAGAATCACATTATTTCCATTTTTTTTTTTTTTTTTTTTTTTAGTAATTATAGTTATTGTATAAACTGCAATAATGGATCAATGGATCTTAGATAATCAATTTAGTTGAATAAATATTAAATTTGCGTGAAATAAGCTAGTAAGCCACAATTAAACATTTCAGTTTTCAGTTTTAAGAGTTTGACCACATTTAGAGGAATAGTTTGAGGTTGTAATGACAGTAAATTATGAAAATATTTTTTTATATATATATTTTTTTACATGCCACTGTTAAAAAATCATTCAGTGAATTTAATTCGCGATTTTAGATTTGTTACACAAATAATCAAAAATAATTACCAGAAATCGATCCGGGTGAAAATTGGGTCCCTTTTGCTGCCCCGTCACAAAATTCCACATCATAAAAAGTGACCCTTCACAAAATTCAAATTTATAAAATAGAACCTTCATAAGATTTTGTTTTTTAAAATAATCGTTTTATAAAATATTTCCTTGTTTTCAGTATTATTTTTATTTAATTGGTTTAACGAAACTATTAACTTGATATTAAGCACTATACAGAATGATATTTAAAAAATAGAAGATTTGTCTCAATATTTAAAAATAAATAAATAAATAAATAAAAATACTTTAAAATTTTTTTGTTTTTCACAAAAAAGGTGTCCAAATATTAAACCTGTATCGACGCTTGCTTTGCATGATTTAATAATCAAATAATGTGCTTTAACGCGGGAGAACTCACTAGGTGAGATTTTCTCTCATCATTATACTTTTTTTTTTTTTTTTTTGGTATTTCAATTAAAATTTTAGAATTTTGTTTGAATTATTTTAAATTGCTTTTGTGGATAAAAATATTAAGCCGCACAAAAAATGCTGATATGAAATGAATGTAAAATTAAAGAAATGAAATTGCACTGTGTGAGAAAAATTCTCACTCTAGCGAGTTCTGTTGTGACAAGAGGCTAGCAAATTTTACCGGGTAAAATTATTTTTCAAAAGGAAGTTTTAGACATCGAACTGTTTTATTAGACTTATTTCTTTATTAAATGTGTTGTCAAACATGAAGACATATATTTATTCAAATATAATGATTGTATTTCTCATCAGGAAAGCAATTATTCTTCTGTAATTGAAGTTTTCTTGCCTAAACTGAAAAATAATATAAAATAAGAATAATAATAATAATAGTAAAATAAATTTATAAATAAATAAATATTAAAATCTTGAAAGTCAATTATTGAAGAAAGATAATTATGTTGTTTTAAAAAAGTTATGAGGAACCTATATCTGATTACTGAGGGAGGGGGGATGGAAATCAGTAATAAAACAAATAACAAATGCATGGGTTTTTTTTCTTTTTTTTAAAGGTTATAAAAGATTTATCTATCAAAAATTTAGACCTTTAAATCTAAACTTACAAAATGTGAAATATTTAAGAACAAATATTTTTAAATTATATAATTAAGTTTTTATAAAGTAGCATAATAGCTAAAAAGAAAAAAAAAACATACAAAGCAATATATTCTAAAATTTAAAACTGATTCAACTCAAAATATAACTCGTGTAAAGCGTGACTTTTACAAGTAAACCCCTGCCATCCTGCCAATCAAATGTGATGTAGGCAGCGACCATTCTATTACTACTTCGAAATCAATTGAGTGTGA
Source organism: Salticus scenicus (assembly GCA_963930645.1). Lineage (NCBI taxonomy): Eukaryota > Metazoa > Arthropoda > Arachnida > Araneae > Salticidae > Salticus > Salticus scenicus. Next base: position 288,869,297 of record OZ005657.1, on the reverse strand, counting down.
AAAAGAAGAATGTGTACTATCTTTACGAGTTTCGCCATATTTTGGCGAAATAAATTTTTATTTACTTATTTCCAATATAGGAGAAATTTTGAATTTCCGATGTGTTATTATTAAAAATATTTGTTATATTATAATAAAAGATTAATATAGCGAGAAATGGCATGATTGTCTTTTTTTTTTAAAGACTAATAATTATTAAATATTTTTAAACAAAGTTACAAAGTGTTATTGACTTATTTTTGTCTGTCTACTTATTTTAAAGATAACTTGCATAAATGCATGGATAATCATAAATTTGATATACCCAATAGAAGAATTTTCTGTATCTGTCTACAGCAAAATAAAATTTGTTTGCGAGCCATGAATGACAGAATGTAGTGTATTACAAGTATTATCAATAATTTATAAAATGTATAAAATTTGTATCTACAAAATAAATAAGTTAAGAATAAACAACCTCTAAACACTGATTTAGAGGTAAAGGAAATCTCATCTTTAAACTTAGCACTTCTTTTCACAGATGTAAAATTAATCTGCTGCATAGCTTTCAATAATCTGTAGCGCTCGCTGCTATGCTGCACTGTTTCTGCTACTGAATTGATATATTACTAAAGTGCATTACATGTTACTAAATGAAAAAAAAAAAAAAAAAAAAAAAAAAAAGAGAGAGAGCGATTCCACTTGATTTTCTGAACATTAAGTAATTAATAACTGTTTAAATAAATTTAAATAAAAGAAGTTATTAAATAAAAAAGGAAAAACATAATAGGGTCTAAAGAGTACTTTTCAACAAGTAAACTCTTCTAAAAAAGGAGGGCCGAAGTGCCTTCTCGTAATAGTTGAGCTATAAATATGTTGATTAACCCGCTAGTAGTCGGTATAGACAGCGCCACCTATTACAAATTGCGCACTTTTTATTTAACTCGCACCAATAATTTTAAAAAGTGATGTGATCAACGTTTCTTCGATTTTATTCGCGTTTTATGTATATCAAATGCCACTTCTAAAAATTTTTGGTGGCTATTGAATAAAAAAATCTGGCAAAACTGAAGGATGGGCGGCAAATCGACCAACTAGCGACTACTAACGGGTTAATTTATGTTCTACAAAATTAATCCTTAACTCTTGCATTTTTTTTTTCTTATTTAAATGGTGAACATCTAAGTTTTATTTTAAACCTCAATGGTAGAAAATTCCCTAATATTATTCTGCAGTTCAAAACAACTTAATTCACAATATGTAAATAACATATGTCAAACCTTATTCCAAATCATTAAAAAAAAGAAAAAATATATATATATACACCCTTCTATGCTCTCTCTTTATTTTCTGGCATGTTGTAGTCAACTGGCAATTAACATTACTACTTCATCTTCCGTTACAGAAGGAAAATTGACAATTGAAATAAATTGTTTCTGAAAGTTAAAAAAAAAAAAAAAAAGTAAATTAAAGAACTACTAGCTTTATTTCTTCAGTTATTAAATTTTATTATTCCAAAAATAGTCTTTATTTCTCAGCAACTGGCAAGCAGTGTATATACACAGGTGGATTTAAGTTAGATTGCACTCTAGACCCATTTGTCTATGGCACCCCCCAACCTCATATTTTGAAATATTATAAATATACATTATAATTATAATAATAAATATAATAAAACTAAGGAAAACTATATTATTCTTCAATACAACAATCACTGTGAAACATTTCATATAAAAATTAGCTTATATATGAAAAGTAAATTAATCTAGTTCGATCATTTCTCCTTTGAATATATTATTAAATACACAGAATTACATTTTTTATTTAATCACTAACAAACAGACAAATGCTACGTTTATATTTTCAATAAATAATATGGAAATTATTATGTTTCATAAATATATAAGCTGCTATGCTTCATAATATTAATTTTACAGCTTTCTGTTTGTTAATTTCTATTTAAATCATTACATAATTATTTTTAAAAAGTAATTCTATTCATAAAATAAAAATGTGTTTGAGTCGTAGCAAGGATCTTTCAAATTCGTTTGTACCGACAAATGAAAACTTAATCGATTTTGTATTCCAGTTGCTTTTTATATTTGAATTTGTGTTTTAAATTGAACCTTTTACATAATTTAATAAATCTATAAATTTTACCTCCCTTTTCATAGTCAATAAACGATGATAATTTTCAGTTTTAATTATCTTTTATATCAGACTCCTTTTTCAAACCCTAGTCATTTTTCAAACTTTAATCGCCTCCACTTCTACCATTCAAATTTTAATCACTCGTAAAAATTTGTCATCCCTCAAATAGTGACAACCGTAGGCCCAGGCTGCAATCCTCTCCTGTGTATATAGTAAAATAGTAAGACTAACTTAGTAAAAAAAAAAAAAAAAAATAGGGAGGGGGGGGGATTTAGTTTAGACCCAGTAGCAGATTTTTTTTTTTTTTTTTTTTTTTTTTTATCAATCTGCAATACAATTTAGGCATTAAAAAATAATCTGCAACATAATTCCACAATAAGTTACAGGAAAAAATGTTACCAGATGCAGTAAGCATATTTTTATTACAAGCTCTATGTAATATTATTAATCTGTTAGATATCTCAAGGCATTATAGTTATGATATTTTATTTACATATAGTTAGGTAAATAGTTGGCATTAACCATTATTCTTTATATCACATAAGAAAAAATACCTTTGTCCATGATCTTGTAAATATTCAAAGAAGCAATAACAAAAAAATACATGAGTAGTGAGTGCTATTGAACAATTCTACCTCTAATTAAGTTTTACACATTTATGCTGCATATAGAGAAAGGTTAAAAATCACAAGACACTTGCAGTGAGTTTCATTACGGATTGTTAGCAAATGGTAAAGGAGGAGGAGGGGGACTGCAAAAAAATACATGAATGTGAGATATTGAACAATTCTACTTCTGTTTAGGTTTCTAGAAACAAATAAAACAAGTTTAAAACGAAAATTGACATTTATGTTGCGGATGGAAAAACACTGAAAATCAAACGATCGTTAGGGAGGGGGGGGGGGAGGTCACAAAAAATACATAAGTACAATATTGAACAATTTTCCCTCAGGGTGAATTTTACTTTAACCGTCCAATTACGCCAAATGAGCTAGATCGCCAGATGTTGTTATAGGCTTTGTATTAACTTCTGCTTGTTTGTGTCATGTGTTACGTGGTTCATGGTTATGTCCACGGATTAAGAGTCAATCACTGTTGCGTAGCGCAAGCTGGGTTGAGGTGTGTTGTTTAGCATAAAAATTCGTCTGCTCGATATGAATGAAATCTGGAGCTAATAAGTAAAAAGTTAAATTTCCATAGCTTGCTTATATCAAGCAGACGAAATTTTTAGTTACTGACGTCATCATACCGGTAGCGTATTGAGCATGCGTATTTTATTTAGAAAGTAAGTGCAGCGTTCTCACTTCGAGGAAAATTTTTCCATTTTAGGGAAATTCCGGGTCTTGGAAGGGAAAAAATGGGAAACGAAGTAATGAGGGAAAAAATTCCCTCAACGTACGACAGTTATAAGATTATGTTTTTAGATGGAAAATCTGACACTTCCATTCTAACTGCTTTAAGAATAAGATTTGAATATCGAAAGCTGGTATTCGAAGCAAACCTCTTGCCCCTCGAAGAAAATTTATATTAGTCTCGATGCGACTGATGTACTAATGAACAGCGAAGAAATACTCCAGCAGAAAGTGAAAAATTAGTTATGGAATCATATTAACATTTATTTTCAAGAATTTCTGTAGATTAAAAATAGATTTCGTCTTAAAGAAGATGTACGCTTTTTCTGACTTTTTTTTTTTTTTTTTTTTTTTTTTTTTTTAAATCTTCAAATGTCTTTGATCTTAAACTAGAAATACTCGAGCCTTTAGCAAGTAAGTATGTTTTATCTATGTTAAGATGTCAACATCAAATCACTGGATCAGGAGTGGAGAGAATTAGCCGTAGGTGAGGATATAGAGAAAATCGACGATATTCACGAATTTTGAAAAGACGTCTCTTGCATTGTAGATACAAATGGAAGAAAAGCGTATAATAATTTTCTGAACATAAAGTCATATGTCTTTGCCCTTCATTTTCTGATGCTGTGACTTAAAGAGTGTTCAATACCTCGGAAAATGTTAAAAGAAATTATAGGAATAGACCCCATTCCCAAACTCTTTTCGAAATTGTTTATTCGAAAAAGGAATGAAACGAACGCGTACGTTCCCAGTAGATATTCCCAATGGAAAATTGTTTAAAGTTAATTACAAAGATTCACATAAGGTGAGGAAACAAGAGAAAGAGAGGGAACAAGAGAGACCCAAGGTATTGAAAAATTGCATGGCAATAATATATTAAGATTATTATTCAATTCTTTGAAACTGAAAGAGAGTCCGGAGACCTTAACACTTGAATGCGTATACCTTTTGCAATATAATGAATATATATATATATATATATATATATATATATATATTAATACGACAGGACTATTTCTTTCAGACAGTAATTTTACATTTTCCCCTTTTGTGGTATTACACCTTGAATTTTTCAGGTTACCTGTTATCATTTAATTTCTTAAACTAAAACTATTTTGTGAAATACATAAAAACTTTTAAATTTTTAAAAATTTACTCTTGATCTAGGGATTCTTTATAGATTGCATGGAGAAACCAATTGTCGATCGTGCTATCCGAGGCTAACAATATTCAGACACTGAATTGCTTCTGAATATTTGTTGGCTATAACTTCCAAATATGTATTGATGATGATTTCTGGTCATTGTTGACGATATCTTCTGAAGATATATTGATAACGGCTTTTGCATATTTGTTGACTATATCTTCCGAATATATATTGATGGTGGCTTCTCAATATTAGTTGGCGATATCTTCAAAGTACATATTGATGGTGGCTTACTACTATGTGTTGACGATACCTTTCTGAATATGTATTGATTATGGCTTTTGAATATTTGTTGGCGCCAACTTGAGAATATTTATAGATTATGGTTTCTGAATATTTGTTGGTGAGGCCTCTAGATTGTGCATGGATTATGGCTTCTAATTATTTGTTGGCTATCTTTTATGGATATATATTGTGTATTGTTAATTGTTTCTGCATAGTTGGTAAAAGTTTCTATACAAATATATATATTAGTAGTAAGATTTTAATATATAAATTAATCCTGTCGTATAAAATTAAATTCTGGCAAAGATAAAAATTTTTAATTATTATTATTATTATTATTATTATTTTTTTTTTTTTTTAACTGGTGTTATTATTTGTGTTTTTAATTTACATGCAATTGAAACATTTTTAAATTCTTGGATAATTCCTTATACAAAATCTAAACTGAAAAATTTAACTTAAGACTTTATTTTGAAAAATCATGTTATAACACTTATACAATTAAATTTTTATTTAAGTAAACTTGTGTTGTGATTTGTGTATTTAATTTATGTGCAATTAAAACAATTTTAAGTTCTTGGATGGTTCTTCGTACAAAATATAAAATGAGATATTTAATTAAAATTTTATTTTCAAAAAGTATAATATTGTAATAAATTCTGTAAATTTGTATATACATTTTATCTGGTCTATTTTGACTATTTATTTCCAATTATATTTCTGAATAAACATTAAACACTTTTTATTAAAACTTAATTTCTAATTTTTGAAGAATTTTTATTCTTTAGAAATGATTTTTTACAACAAACCAACGATATCAAGAATAAGCTTCATCACACATTGCTAAAGAAGGTCGCAAACTAAGCTCGACGCAGAGCTGTGGCATGTGGTAGCTGCGGTACCTAACTAAAATAAAAAAATCCTAAACATAACTCAGCCTTTAAATATTTATGCACAAGCTCCTTTCAACTTTTCCCGAAAGGCTGTAAATTTCATTATAACTTATTTCAAAATATTAAAACACAGAATATCAATATCATTTAAATCAATTAATACAATTGATTTAGTCTATAGTGTCCTCGATAATATCGTTAACTTTTCTTATAACGTCAAAAATATTTGTCCTGATCAATGATTCACAAATTTCAAAGCAAATATAACATTCGTATAACGTCGTATGACCTCGATTTTAATGTCTACGGCTACGCAGATATTTGATCACATTTTTGCCTTTTTGAATTGAAACCAAAAATTTAAGTTACTTTTATATTACTCGTTGAAAGTACTGGATATTTAACAAAATTATTTTGTAAAGCATTTAAATATAAAAACGGTTCTTTCACACGAAAGTATGTGGGGTGAGTATATTTGAATAGTGCAGTCTCTTATGCTATTATGCTTAAACTATTATACTTTATAATAAATATGTTTTTATTTTATTATTATGTCAGTTACATAGAGATTTCACTTGCTGTTGAATTAAACTGGGTTCATATGTCACTTAGTTTTAAGATCAGAAATGTTTTGGTCCGTTATATATACATGTGCACCGGCAGATAGAGGCCAGGTGAGGATGGTCACCCCCGAGATTTTTAAAATTAGTTGAAACTACCTTTATTTTTCATAATTTTGAAGAAAAAAAAATTATAAAGTTATTTTAAATAATTAATTATTACGAAAAAAAATTAAGTTTTGTGAAAGTATAGTGCTCTTCCATTAGTCGACTAATTTTAATAATACTTGGTTTGACAATACGTTACCGAAGTGTGACGTCACTGACCTTCTCTGGGCACACACCAACCAGTGTGTTCCCGTTCTAATTGGTCATTGTCCGAGAGTCAATGGGAGCTAATTGGTCCGAGAGTCATTGGTGTGTGTCCAGAGACGGTCAGTGACGTTATCACTTCGGTAGAGTTAAGTTAGAGCTCCTCCAATACAGGCTGGCTCATCAGGCATTTTGTTTCCCACTCAGCGACTGTTGCCCACGCTGTCCGAATTTCAAGTGTTATCAAATCACATAAAATGGAGGTTTTGCAGCCGAAAATTGCTCATATCATACCAGAACTGTTTTTAGAACTTTTAGATTTCCAACAGATGAAGAAAGGCGAAAGAAATGAGCTATTAATTGTCCAAAAGAAAATTGTACTCTTAGCTTTCTATCACAAACATGAAGTGTCATTATGATGTGTTTTCTTGCATTTTTTGTATCCATTATTTGTTTTTATTGCTGTTTGATTATCTAAATGTTGTATTTTACAACCTAAACTACTTTTCAAAGTGTATAAATATTTAAAATTAACTAATTTAACAGTAACATTAATGGCTACTTTTTACAAGGGTTATAAGAAAATTTCGCCAAACTTATCAAGTACAAACAATAATTCGCTCTTCTGTTTAGGCAAACTCGCCATTTTAGGCGATAAAGATGCCGAGTAATACGTCCGCAACTAAACGTCGCCAAACTATATTTCCGCTGGGCAACAATGATCAGCTGTGAGTCAGCTCGTATTATAGGAGTCTTAAGTTAAGTGAGGGAAAAATGGAGATCAAAAAGCGAAAAAGAATGAAATTTTGGCTACTGTTGAGGGGAAATGTAAATTTACGCGTGAGATCACTGAGTAAGTGTTCTACTTTGAACTGATTATTTCTGATGTTTGCGTCAGAGTTGTTTGGCTGGTTGAACAGAGTTGGAATTTTTAAGAAGTATTTTCTGTGCGTATATTAGCTTAAATAGTCCAACATTACTTTCCATGATATTTCTGCGAGTGTGAATGAATGTTTAATGAAGTATGGTAAGTACAGTGAAAGATATTTTGCTGCAGTACAAAATTTTCCATATTTTTGAGATTCGTGCTTTTTCTGATAGGGGTATTCAGTGATGTTATTCTTAGTTTTCATGTATGCGAAGCGTACAGACGTGCGTGATACTGATTGCTACAGTACAAAATTTTGCATATTTTTCAGATTCCTGCATTTCCTGATAGGAGTATTCAGTGATTTTTTTTTTCATGTACACAAAGCGTACAGACGTGCATGATACTGGTTGCTGCAGTACAAAATTTTGCATATTTTTCAGATTCATGCGTTTTCTGATAGGGATGTTCAGTAATGTCATTTTTTTTTTTTTTTTTTTTTGGTTTTTCATGTACGTGAAGCGTACAGAAGTGTGATTATTATTCATGCGATTGGGATTTTTGAGCATTTATATTGGGAAATTTTATGTTTGGAGTTATATTTTTTTAATTTATGAATGGTTATTTCAGTAGTTATACAATAATGTAGTGTCGCTTTGATCACATCGATGAATCGTATCGTTGTTTAAGTTTGTCAGGACTGTGTGACAACAGTAGAACTTTTAGAACGACAAAAATATTATTGATACTTTGTTTGTGATTTAAAAATTTTATGAAATATTGTATTTATGCGCTGTAAAATTATTGTAAATAGTATAATATTAATTGTAGTGGAGTGAGAGAAGCGTTATCATCCTTTACTAAAACAACGCCACGCTTCAAGGGTTGTTTTTTTTTTTTTTTTTTTTTTTTTTTTTTTAACGATCATTTCCTTTGTTTTCTGTGCATTGTTTATGATCAAATTACTTTTCTTTTATGTATTTTGTTGTTTGGCTATATCGCCGAAATGCTAGCTTTCGTACACCGCCAGTGCACAACACTAGTGTGATGATAAACCCTACCAACGAACATCGCACAGTCGGTAACAAAAGTGTCCGAACACTATCAAAAATTCCTATGTAAAAAAGTACACTTTATACGGTTTTGTTAAATAAATCCTTGTTGAATCCTGTTCTTAGTCAGTGTAAGGACATGATTCGACAAGGATTTATTTAACAAAACCGTATGAAGTGTGCTTTTTTTACATAGGAATTTTTGCTAGTGTTCGGACACATTTGTTACCGACTGTACACCTGCGGTAGAGGGTTACAATTCGGAACATGATCCGGAACGACGCCACTTTGGCGGTTTTCGGAAAAATAGCCAAGGGGATTCTGACAGTAAAATTTCCCCATAAGAGATATTGAAAAATTCTACCTATTTATAGGTTCTAGAATCTAATAAAACGTGTTTAAAATGAATATTGACATTTATACGATAGATGAGGAAAGATTGAAAATCGCTATTTTTCCTGTCAAAATTGCGAGACTTGGAATCTCTGCACAATACTGTTTCAGAAATAATCTGCAGGCTAAAGAAAAAAATCTGCGACGTACGTCTTGTGTCTCGCATTTTCTGCTATGGGGAGTTTAAGTAGGTGGTAAGTTCCTGGTGATTTATCCCAATGGCACTGTTCCGCATCGTGTTCGGAATTATAACCCTCCACCAGCGGCGTACGAAAGCAAGTTTTCAGAGATGTAGCAAAATAAGAAAACACACAGAAAAAAGGAAACTGATAAGAAACAATACATAGAAAACAAAGAATTTTTTTTTTTTTTTTTTTTACTAAATAATTATGGAATTACAACCAATTAAAAATAAGACTTAGAATATACAATCTCACAATATAAATGCATGAAATTCCCAAACACAACAATCAATAATATGCACGTCTGTCTTGCTTTGCGTACATGAAAACCAAAATAATAATAAAAAAAATCACTGGATACACATAATTCAAAATGCACGAATCTAAAAAGTATACAAAATTTCATATAACTGTTAATAATAGTAATACATTTTTTTTTTTTTTAATGTCTCATTGTTTCGTTTACATGGAAAAAAAATTCACTGACTATCTTAGTTTGAAAAGCATGAATATATACAGTCGGTAACAAAAGTGTCCGAACGCTAGCAAAAATTCATATATAAAAAAAGTACTCTTAATACAGTTTTGCTAAATAAATCCTTGTCGAATCCTGTTCTAAGACTGACTAAGAACAGGACTCGACAAGGATTTATTTAAGAAAACAGTATTAGGTGTACTTTTTTTATATAGGAATTTTTCTAGTGTTCGGACACTTTTGTTACCGACTGTACAAAATTTTGTACTACAACAATCAATATTATGCAAGTCTGTATGTTTCGCATACAGTCGGCAGCAAAAGTATCCGAGCACTAGCGAAAATTTCTATATAAAAAAGGCACACTTAACACTGTTTTGTTAAATAAATCCTTGTCGAATCGTATTCTTAGAATGACTAAGAACAGGATTCGACAAGGATTTATTTAACAAAACTGCATCTAACGTACTGTTTTTACATAGGAGTTTTTGCTAGTGCTCGGATACTTTTGCTGCCGACTGTACATGAAAACAAAACAAAAAATTCACTGGATATCCCTACTTTGAAATACATGAATCTGAAAATATACAAAATTTCGTATCGCAGCAATCAGTACACACGTCTGTATGCTCTGCGGACAAGAAAAAAAAAGGAATCATCACTGGATACCCCTACCTTAAAATACATGAAATTATGTACAGCAGCAATCATGAAACATGTATGAACGCTTCGTGCACATAAAAAAACATGCAAGAGGGAATAATTTAACACCTACCCCTGAGTATAATCTTACTCTTACAAAATAGCCCCATTTAAAACATACATCCCACACATAACATAAAATTTGGTCACAAAATTTACTTAAATATAACTAAATTATGTTACTCTTATAACATAACTAAATAATGTTATTCTATTTAATAACATTAAAATGTTATTAAATAGAATATCAAACAAATTTATATAACTAACTTACCTTTAAACCAGGGGCTGACAAAAGTTCCACTATCTTAGAAGTCAGAGATGTTGACTATACTACATCTGAGCCACTATTTTAAAGACAGCACCTACGGCAAAACACAGAGAGGCTATAAGGCAATACTTCCTTTTCCTAAAGCATTTCACCTATAAATCACTCTAGAAACATAAAATTCCTTTTTTTTTTTTTTTTTTTTTTTTTTCAGTGGTCTTCAAATTGTATAAAAGAATAATTTTTATAATAATATATGATGGCCGTAACAATCCAGACTTTACAACTGTTAAATTACGTCTTTGACTTTCGTACAGAAAAACACAATTACTTAAGTGGAAATAATAAATAAATAAATAAACTACAACTTTTCAAAATTGCACTATCTTCAGAAATATCATACTTTTTTAATATTTGAAAAGCCAACGATATGAAAAGGCAGAATTTTTAGATAGATCGAAAAGTTTTAATTTCAAACACTAAGCAACCATATTAAAAACATTTCCTAAAATTAAAATTTACAAAGTTATACTTATTAATAACCTCACCAATGTTGTTTTACTTTTGAAATTAAATATATATAAATTACTGCAGAATCTACAAATACTCATACTAAAATTGGTATTAGAGTAATTTTTCTGGATGCAGGGTAAAGTAATAAACATGATTTTGAAAAGAACCATCCTTGTAGCACAAATAATAATAAATACAGTTTGAACAAAAACCAATACTTACGTTAACTTTTCAATATTCATAATATGTAGGAACCTTTTTAATAATATCTAAACAATAAAGGAACTTCACAAAATAAAATATAAACACAACACTTACAAAACAAAACAGTACGGACGAATGAACAGGTCTGTGTGTGAATGAGTGAGTAACGAAAGGACCACACACAACTGACTGCGCATGTGCAAAATCAACCTGAAACATTCATTGGACGTCGCAGTGATTTTGTACAGTTCATCATAGTGACCTCCTATTTCTAATGCGAGGGGACATTCTATCCATGTTGCACTACGATGTGACAATAATGGGAGATGGCGATGTTAATACAACATCCCTGGAGCTAAGTGTGCTATATAGGGTGTCTCCATAATAATATAATAAACGAAACAGTACATTCTGTTTGGGAACCGCAAAAACACACACACACACACAGAGAGAGAGAGCGATCTTAATCTAGTATTAAAATATGTTTTCTTGACGGAGATCAGTGAGAGAGTGTCCAAATTTTTAGCCAAAATCGAAAATCACAAGCATGTTGGCATACAATATTTTGCCGCGAAGATCACCCCAAAAACAGTTACTTTGGATCCGTTATATGTTCCTTCAGCTAATAATTCTGAATACTGCCAGCAGGTTTACCATATTATATTAACCCGAGTCTGATGAGAACAGAAAACCACAGACGGCAAATGCATAGGAAAGAAATACACTTAATTCTTTTTCAAGAATAAGTTTGAGAAACAGATCAGAAGTACGTTAAATGTTAAACTTTTTATTTACGCAGAAATTAAGAATGGCCATGTGGTATTCTTTTAAAACTGAAATGAATGAATGCGATTTTTGATTACAGCAAGATTTCCACTTACTTTTTATTTTATTTTGTTGAGGAAGAAAGGATTCAGCAGTTAATTAAAGACTATTATTGTATACACATATAAAACGTTAAAGTAGATTTGAATTTAATTAAATGGGAAAAATTCTTTAAAAATATGTGATTTCTATATCACAGCGCTGAATTTAAAGGGTGTATTTACAGCTGTGTAATTAAGAGCGGACAATATCTAATCTCGCCGACAGCTGTGGCCCATGTTATTCTATGGGTAAATTACTCATTTCTTAATGTATTTTTTAAAATTCCGTTTTCATATTCCGAAAATTCACACTCGTTAAATGAGTACTTATTTTCCAAAAAATATATTTTTTTAATTTTTAATATTTTATTTTGAGACTAAAAAATGAAAAAAAAAAATGCATTTGGTAAAAATTCGCATTTTTAAGCTCAAATTTAAAAGCAAGACTTCTTATATAATATCAGGCTATCCATTCCGACGATCTTCTATGGGAGAAAATGATCGTCCTTGAAAGTGTGTTGCTCTCTAGATGGAGCATAGAGTGTGTTTTAGAATCTGTTAAATGCTCATTTGATAACATGGTATTGTAAACAAAATTGTAATAGCTGTTTTTTGAATACGACATAAGTACTGCGTAAAAAAAGTTTACCTCTCACAATAATCATCTGATCTTTGAAAATTATAGAAAAAATGAAAGATTTAAAGGTAAGATAAAATATTAAATGTGTTTAAACCGAGACTCACAAATTCCTATAGTGTTGCCAACTATAAGAATTTGTCCCTATGCGCAGGGGCTTTTAGGAATTTTTTTCTGGATGTAGCGACGGGTTTTGAATTCTTAGGGAGTTTTGTGTGGTTCTTTTGTGAGAAATTCCATGTGATTCTGCATGCATTAGGCTAATTTTTCAACTTTTTTTCACAAATTTCCCTAAAGTTGGTATATTCATCGTCAGTATAGAGATATTTTGTAAACAATATCCCTAAAAAACCTGGCTGGTAGTGCCATCTATAAAAATTCTTTGCGGACAAGAGAAAATCAGCGAATAGGAAGTCTGGTATTATCACAGAGCTGAAGAACAACTGGAGCAAATGCTTCCAATAACTTTACACAGTGTTCGTGCGTGCCAGTTTTTCTGCAATCCTTGCGGAATCAAATCTTACACGGCAAGCAACATTTGTCGGGTCGCCTATTACTATTATACTCTTTAAAGAGTTAAAATTTAAAATTGTAATATCATGTTTAGCATATGGTTGTTCGAACAGACAACCTTTACACAATTTTACTTTGAAATATAAAGATATCAAATGCTTTCTGCCATGCAACGCTCGGAAGACAAACCTTCCAAAAACGGCACGCAAAAACCGGTTTAGCATTTCCTCCAGTTGTACTTCAGCTGATTGGGTATTATATAGGAAGCCATGTTTAAAAGTTTAGAAAAATCAATTTTTGTAAAAGGGGTACTAATTTAACAATTGGGAATTTTCTGAATATGAAAACGAAATTTAAAAAAATACATTAGGTTATGAGTAATTATGGAAACAAATTTTCCCATAGAATAAATGGCTGTCGGCGCGATTAGCTATTGTCCGCTTTCAAGACTTTGACAAGGACCGTCCGAGCTACTACTGTGCCAAATTTCACATTTCCCTAGAGGTGTCCTATACTAAAGTCGTTCCTTAATTTTAACAAATCAAACCATGGTTAATTACCGTGTCATGCAGCCGTTAATGAAATGTGAATGACTTCTAATTATTTGAGTTTCATTATGTTGATTCGAAACAGTTAATTTAACCCTTTGCCCGGAACATGTTTTCATTATGCTTACCGGGAACACCGGTCTCACAGACCGCTATTTTTAGAAAAAGGTACTGAATGTATTTAGCGAAATTTCGTGGCGATAAATTATGAATTCTTGCAGCCATAACTTTACTTTCTCAATCATGACGTATTATAGGGACGATAGGATATCATATGGTTGATTGGATTTAATGCCGCATTAGTACTGCGCAACGGTAATTGGCGACGGTCTGGGACGCACCCCTAAGGATGGTCTGGAGACGTACCATCATAATTTTGATCCTGCCCAATTAGGTGACCCCCAGAGCTATAATTTGGTATATTATATGATTGAATCATCTGGTTTCTGAAATTATTCTTTTTTAATATGTTTATAGTGACCAGTTTAAAGTACTTTTATAAATACGAAGCATTAAAATTATTAAAAGAATGTAATTACGGCGTTGATTTTTTAATTCTAAATAACCACACTAATAAAAAGATATAAATAAACAATTTCTTATTATTTTCGGACTACAAGAAATGAGTCTGCGCTCGGATTGGAAGAAATTTTGTCACCGTGTTTCGACTATTGAGTTACCAAATTTCGTGCACTTAGAGATGCATTCACAAGCGGTACCATCGACAAGATATTAGAGTACACCCCGGACTAGTAACCTTTTTGCTATCCAACATCAGATCTCCACCATTTAGTCAAATCATCCACTAAACCGACATAAAAATTCCACCAAGGCAAGTTTCCTCCACCTTTGTTATCGCTGTTTTATATTTCGATTGGGTGTAAATTAAACATATACCAAAACCTACACTAGCTGAAATGGAAAGCAAGTAACCTAATCCTTGTTATTGTTTAAAAGCTGTTCCGTTTGAATTTTGTTTGGATGAATGAATGGTTGGGTTTTACGTCGCACTAGTGCTGCTCAGATGGGCAATTGTCGACGGTCTGGGACACACCTCTAGAGGTGGTCCGGAGACATACCATCACAATTTTGATCCTCCACGGAAGTGATCCTCTCCCGTTTCAGTGACCCCCAGAGGGACTTTTGTTTAGAGTTTTGGTGGTAAGAAGAACAAACCATTTTAAACATGCAAAATCCCAAGAACCAGTTGCCAAGACAGCGATTATTACCAAAAGAAGGCGCAAAAACCGTAGTGATGTTCGGGAATTTTTCTCCATAGACAATATAGGGAATCCGTACTCTACTAGTATATCTGCTCAATGACGGTTACACAGTCATTTTTTTTTCATGTGTGCAAAGAGTACATTCGTGTGTCTAAGTGACTGCTGAGCTTTCTTGTACAACCGACAGCAAAAGTATCCGAGCACTAGAAAATAATTCTGATGCCAAACAATTACACTTAACACTGTTTTGTTAAATAAATCCTTGTTGAATCATGTTGTTAGACTAAGAACATGACTCGACAGGGTTTATTTAACAAAGCAGTATTAAGTGTACTTTTTTTTAGAGGGATTATTGCTAGTGCTCGGATATTTTTGCTGGTACACACAATGGTAATGACATGCCTCGTCCTGGACCACTTGTTGGGGTGGACTCTAGACTTATCATGTGATATTTAAATTAGGGTGACCAATTGTCCTGAAATTAGGGGGTTAACTAAAGTGACTGTATGTCTCAATTTATTGGGGACAGTCACCACTTTTGGCAGTTTGTCACTATGAACAGGATTCGACAAGGATTTATTTAACAAAACTGTAGTAAGCGTACTTTTTTTACATAGGAATTTTTGCTACTGCTCGAATACTTTTGCTGCCGAATGTACAGTCGGTAACAAAAGTATCCGAACACTAGCAAAATTTCCTATGTAAAAAAAGTACGCTTAATACAGTTTTGCTAAATAAATCCTTGTCGAACCCTGTTCTTAGACTGGCTAAGAACATGATTTGACAAGGATTTATTTAGCAAAACTGTATTAAGCGTACTTTTTTATATAGGAAGTTTTGCTAGTGTTCGGACACTTTTGCTACCGACTGTACTCTTGCCAGTAGTCAAAAGCAATGTTATTCTGTGAGGATATCTGTTTCCACAATACCCATTACTTAATATTCTTTTCCCGAAAATTGGTTTTTTGCATTTTATTTTCTAGCCCCCTCCCCCCCACCCCCCACCCCCCCCCCCCCCCCCAAAAAAAAAAAAAAAAAAAAAAAAATGCAGTTTTTTTTTTTTTTTTTGTATTATTATTTTTTGTATTATTATTTTTTATTCAAAAATAAAAAGTAAAAAATAGTTGTGAAATTTTCTAAATGTGAAAATGGAATTTAAATAATCATCAATTGTGGAAGCATATTTCCCCACTGAATAACATCACCTGTCGATGAAGTTTGGTATTATACAGTCGGCAACAAAAGTCTCCGAACACTAGCAAAAATTTCTATATAAAAAAAAGTACACTTAAAACAGTTTTGTTAAACGAAACCTGTTTTTAGACTGACTAAGAACAGGATTCGACAACGATTTATTTAACAAAACTGTATTAAGTGTACATTTTTTACATAGGAATTTTTGCTAGTGTTCGGTGACTTTTGTTACCGACTGTACTAAGAAAAGCAATCAAACTTAAAAAACAAAACTTTTAGAAAGAAGTTGCCATTATTGGCATATCTATGTAATGTGCTGTTAGCGCTCAAAAATTGAGATACCTAATATCCTCATAACATTTTACATGTTTTTTTTTTTTCAACATTAAGGGGATTGCCCATTGCGCAGCACTAGTGCGACGTAAAACTCATCCAACCAACCAACCAACCGTCAACACTAAGCGGCTCCGGGCCCTGATCACTCTTCAAATCCCAAAGGATAGTTTCCTTGTTTGAACAAATTTTACGTTGTACTAGTGCCACGCTGTTGACAATTGGCAACGGTCCGGGACTCATTATAGGGTTGTTCTGAGATATGCCATCCTCTACAGGTTGAGTGTATTTTACGTCGCACTACTGCTGCAGTTAAATAGACTTGGCGTCTTCGACGTTTATCGCCAAACGTGCCGGTACCCTATTCTAGGAATCTGCATCCACAATTCCCTGCACTAAGCCTAACCTTTAGCGGTCTCAGAGACCGATGTTCCGGTATAAGGGTTAAAATAAATATGCATTAATATTAGGGAAATGCTTTAGTATAGGACCTCCTTGTTGAAATTAAAAATTTGGCAGTGAAGTACCTCAAATGATTTTTTCAAAGGTCTATAATACTTATACAATTGAGATAATTCATTGCTGAAAAAAAATAAATAAATGTAAAGACCAGCGAAGCAAGTAAAGCCTGCTAGTAAGTAATTGATATGTAAATTGTTATTTAATATGTATACGTATAACCTTTCGGTTGCTGAGTGTTATAATGGTATTAAATTATTCCATTTATATATATATATGTACTATTATGTAAACTTTAAAAAGTAAGCATCTGCGAATTACAAGTTTTTGTAGAAGAAAAATATTTCAATACGATTAATAACAGTTATTCATAACAGTAATGTACCAATTTCTTCAGTTTAACTGAAGATTGGGGTAAATAATTTTAACATACTCACCATATTTATCTTGAATTAATCGTTGTATAGCTGCATTGCTATGCACAAATCTCAAAATGGCCAAAATTAAATACCACAACATTCACTATTATACATGTATGAATTCTACACTCAAAAATTTCAATAGAAAAGTCTGTGTAATCTATTATCTCAAGTCTTACGTAAAATTACAGAGAAAAATATACAAAGATGTTAAAAAACTTATTTTATACTGTTAAAACGGAATTTTAACTGCTGTGTTTATTCTATTGTTTAGACGTATAAAATGGCTAATACATAAATTCCTATTTTGGTCTTCAAAAAAAAAAAAAAAAAAAAAAAAAAAAGAAGAAGAAGAAAGAAAGAAAATAGTTATTAATAAAGTGTGGCTGTCTTTTTTTTTTCTCTTCCTAAATTCTCCTGCGTTTTCAAAATCGTATTTATTTTTCGTTGTAAACTTTTTTTCCGGCAAAAATAAATGTCCTCAGTTATTATCTAATAGAGAAGGCGCACGTGACGTTACTGCGACAGATAATTCCGCACATACAGTCGGCTGCAAAATTATTCGAGCACTAGCCAATAATTCCTATATTTAATAAGTACACTTAAGACTGTTTTGCTAAGTAAATCCTTGTCGAATCATGTTCTTAGACTGATTAAGAACATGACTCGACAAGGATTTATTTAACAAAGCTGTATTAAGTGTACTTTTTTTTGGCAAAGATTATTGCTAGTGCTCGAATAATTTTGCAGCCGACTGTACTTTAGAATGTAAGCAAAAGGTGGGATAAAGCACCATTGGAAAGGCATTTTGCCTACGTGCGCAAAAGTTGCAGAATAGCGTTGCTTGTCTATAAACATGCGCCTGCTTTATTTGACCTCTGTATATGAGTGCGTGACTGGAAGCTGGTTTCGACCTTGGGGTGTAACCCTACGCTGGAAAAGGTGAAATTCCTTTTCCCGCGAAAAGCCCTGAACCTTAGTTTAGTTTTTCTGAAATTAGACCCGTTAGGTTTATGTGATCAAATCGACAGCAGGGTTACGCCAGCTGATTGGCTCGCGTTTTGCGTCACGGTTTTTCCCATTCTCGTATTAGCCCAGTCGGTAGAGAGCCGGCCACAAACCGTTGTGTACACTAATGGTGGCTGGTGCACGTAAAATCTGTCGTGGCCGCAATATCCTCCATGTTCCCATCAAAAATTATACCTCTGGGGGTCGCCGAAGCGGGAGAGCCATCCCTTCCGTGGGGGATCAAAATTGCGATGGCATGTCTCCGGACAACTTCTAGGGGTGAGTCCCAGACCGTCGCCAATTGCTCATCTGCGCAGCACTAGTGCGACGTAAAACCCAACCGACCAACCCTTTCTCGTATGGCAACATTCATCGGTTTGGAGAGAATCGTGCGGGAAAGTAATTAGCTGAGGGGGTGGATATCAAATACGTAGGAGCATGTAAGAAAAAATTCCTCAAGTAAAAGGGGCTTTTACTCTGTGTTGGTCCCTTGGGTCTCCTTGTAATAGCAAATATGGTCTTCGAATCAGAGACACGATTGAATTTATGTTGCATTGTGTCAGAAAGAAATTTCGCTTCGGGCCAGATTATTGTATTAAGATACCTTATTTCCAGACGGAATTTCCTCAGAAATGTTTCGGCGGATGTACTCCTTGCTTATTCTCGTGGAGATAAATTGATGTGTCTGGGGTGCTATCGGATTTAAATGGAGACCTATGAAACTAATTTGTGCGAAGTCCTGATAGAAATGAGATTCAACCTTTTTAAAGCAAAGTTGGTGGAATTAATATCTGTCTCTGTTGGTGTCTATAAAAGACCTCATGTGCGCGCATTACAGACCTGCTGCATGAATAAATGTTTGAGTTCCGTACTGCTACTGTCGAAAAGTCATTGACACTAGCCCAATTACCTGAAATTCATCAGTACTTCAGTACTAGGATTATCTGGCTTCAACCTGAAACCACCTCCTGGAGACCAGGAGACCTGTAGCCCCAGCTATAGTGAAAATTGGTAAAAATATCCTTTATTAATTACTCAACTGGGTTTTCCCTGTAATTTTTCAGTTTAATTCAATTTTGAGAAGTTGAAATTCCATTGCATAAACTTTGTGCATCTGTTGTTTAAGTATTCCTTTTTATTGTTTACTCTGTGAATATGCCCGTGTATCAGGGTAAGATTTTGTGAGTGTTGAGATTCACGAGTTGTTTAAAAACCCTTAACGGTTTGATTAATTAGTAGTAACTCTTGTTCGAGATGCAAATCACTTCTTCTAAATAATAAACAAAAATGAACTTTGTTAATAAACAGTACCAACTACTAATGAACTCTTTTGTTTGTAATTAAAGTAATTATTAGGACCTCTACTGCACTTTATGTACTCCCTATAAGTTAACTGTAAAAAAGGTGGAAGTGAAGACAATTTTTGGTTCTGTAAAAATTTTTTAAATTTATTTATTTAATTTTTATACTTTGGGTTAATTATTTGCCAAGATAGAATGATGTTAAAAAAAAAAAAAAAAAAAAAAAAAAAAAAAAAAAATGCGTTGTCATGTGTAATGTTACGAGGATCCTCAAATTATTATTATTTTTTATCTTATCTTTGTTTTGAATAAGAATTAAAATTTTGGATACATTTAAAATATTTGTGTTGTGTGAATTGCTTTAATTATTAATAGGAGTTTAAAATGAATTATGTTTGGTTTGCAGCATGATGTAATTTTATGAATTTTCCTTTTTATGTTGTTTTTTGAAAGCCATTTAGTATTCTGCTGGAAGGGTTTTAATAAGATTTAAGGTGAAAATAGTAAAACTGGAATAATTAAGAAAGAGTTAAATTTTAGGTAAATATTTATAGGGTTTGTGCAAAAATATAAATTGTGTATTAAAATTCTTTAACTTCCAGCGGGAAACAAGTTTTGTATTTTATCGATATTTTTAGGGAGGAGGTAATGGCTCCTTTTTTTTTTTTTTTTTTTTACATGATTATCTAAGTATTTTACTTTATTTTGGGTAATTTATGTTTCAATTTTTTTATGAAATTATTTACAGAGTAGTTTAGGGAACAGCAGTGACAGTGATAAATTCTTGTTTATGTTGAAGGATAATATGGTGTCCTAAAAACTTGTGATTGATAAAATGATAAACTAGTAAACAGCCATAGAATTATCTGAGAGATTAGCTAACTCAAAAGTCCCTGCTGGTCCCATTGTAATATTTAAATATTTTGTTTTATTTTTTTCTTTTGGGAGGTAACTATTTAGTTACATATTTTTTGTTTTTATTTTATTTCAGTGTTTATAAACTTGTGGAAGTTTCTGTTTGCTCAGTGATCATTGCCTTGTTTTAAAATCGTTAGCTCAAACTGCCAGAAAGATGTTTATAAATAGTTATCAAAATATATATGTAACAGAGAGACAGTGTTTTGTACCAGGGGCTTCAGCCCCTATTTATCATCCTTTAGATCATGGGGTTAATTTAATGCATGTGGGTAATGACACAACACAAGCAACGTACAAAGGATAATTAGTAAAATATTTAGCAAAATTCAAAATTTAGAACGAGCAATAAAACTAGTCACTATAATGGTAAGAACAAGTCACTATAATACATTCATTTTAACAACTAATATTAATTTAGTTAATTATAGGTGAGAATATATTTCGAACTAAAGTAGAAACACTCATTTTTAATTTTAATGAAAAATTTAAATAATAAAATTAGGTAAAAATACAGAATAAAGATTGAGAATCTTGATTATTCACTTTTAACTAAGAATTACTGTAAATTTACAGACTCTGGATAAATATTTTCATTAAATTTACAGAAATTTTTAACAGTGTACGTGTGCATAAAACCCAAAGCACCAGTTATAAAAATGTTACAAAATACCGGTTATAATAATAATACTGAGAAAATTTTCACATACATAACATTTAAATGCATTTTCTTTTAAATAATAATTTTTATTCAAATTATTCATTTAAAATTAGAATCAAAGTACAGGGTGATCAGAAAATGAGTATACATTTGAAAATTTAATATTTCACCGAATAATGTAGGTAGAGGTAAAAATTGACGTACATGCTTGGAATGACATGGGGTTTTATTGCAACCTCAAAAAAGAAAAAAATTCAAAAAATGGCCAACAGATGATGCTGGACAGCAAAACGTCAGTGACGCTGCACGAGAATCGTGTATAAAAGAAGCTGTAATGAATCAGATGCACCAGCAGTCGCAGCATGTTGACATTACCAGAAAAGGCACTGTTAGTGAAGCTGTACTATCAGAATGGGAATCTGCTACTGCAGCTTTGCGATCCTATCGCCATAGGAAGGGTATTCGACCGAGCACAAGTGCTAATGCTGCTCAGACAGTTCAGAAAGAAATGGAGATAGCGGGTTCGTCTACGCATGGGGATATCAGCTCTCGTGAAGTCGCACGTTGCACTGGTATTCTAAACACTACTGTTTGGGTACACTAAGGCGTACTCTTCAATGCTATCCTTACAAAATCCAGCGTCATCATGAACTGTTACCCGGCGATTTTGTGAAGAGGAGAGCATTTGCGATGTGGCCGTTTCAAAAGATGGCGGAAGATGACGATCGGTTGTCTAACGTGTTGTGGACAGACAAAGCCCATTTCATTTTCCGATGGTCTGTCAACTCCAACAACTGCAGAATTTGAGCTACCAAAAATCCTAGAACTGTCGTGCTAACTCCATTGCACGACGAGAAAGTCACAGCGTGGTGTGGATTTACCACATTTACCATAATCGGGCCTTTTTTCTTTGAGGAAATGCGTGATTCTGGTTTTGTAACTGTAAGCGTGACGGGGGAGACGTACGCCGGGAAGTTACAGAATCGCATCATCCCTACCCTGGCTGACAAACGCCTGCTGGAACGTACGATTTTTATGCAGGATAGTGCTCCACCCCATATTGCTAGACGTGTCAAAGATCTCTCTCTTTCTCGTTTGGTGATGATCACGTGCGGAGCCGCCACTTCCGTCATGCTTGGCCTCCTAGGTCCCCAGATCTCACTCCGTGGGATTATTGGCTCTGGTGTTACATGAAGTCACAAGTCTACCGAGATCGACCGACATCAATAGGGATGCTAAAAAAACATCCGATGCGAATGTCGCACCATAACCACAAATATGCTGTACGTTCACAACATCATCCATCGACTACAGCTATTGTTGAGGAATGACGGTCAACATGTTGAGCATTTGATTTGAAGAAAAGCGTCTTTGCTTTGTCATAATTTGTTATGCTAACTATTACTTTTTTTATCACATGTAGCGCTATCTGTCAGCCATTTGTTGAACTTTTTTGTGGTTGTAATAAAACCCCTCGTCATTCCAAGCATGTGTGTCAAATTTTACCTCTCTATCTACATTATTCCGTGAATTATTAATTTTTTAAATGTATACTCATTTTTTAATCACCCTGTATATAAAAAACAAAAGTATTAGAAGATAGAGCTGTTACACTTACAAATCAGATTAGTTGGGCAAGGGCCCCTTTGAAAGACCTCCATGGAGAGCATTCCACCTTAGGACGAGGTATCTAGTGTATTAAATTGGCCTTAACCCGAACAGCAACAACTTTAGCTGAGAAAGCTATCCCATTCCACATACAATCTATTAAACAAAAGGATTGCATCAACGGAACAACTCACTTGGCATTAAATTCTTTCATTCATCATTCAGTTCAATATATTCTTGTTCTTTTATAATAAGGAAAAGCTCTCACTAATCATTCACATTAATTTTCAAATTGTTCTCATCTGTAGGTTTTATAAAAAGATAATACACTAGAATCTAAAAATGATAAACATAAAAAGAATAACATATTACTAAAATTAATATTGCAATTTGAAATACGCAGATGCAAGGAAACGTAAATGAAACAAACGACTTTCTAAAAACTATGTCATGCTTCCACATTACAGGAAAATATTCAGATATATACCAAGAATGAAAACAAAGTATGTGATAAGTGTTTTTACAGAAATATAGATTGTTTACTTAAATTAATACACATTTGTATATGAGGCTATTTTAATTTTTTTCCCGCTCTTTGCTATTAAAATCATTTTCGGAAGGGCCAATGTTCACTTGAGATAAATGAAAATAATTACAAGATAAAAAGAACTTTTTATATACCATGTTTTTACATTTTCTGTTGAATCATACAAACGCTACCGAAGGCAGCGGGAACCCGGAGCAATTGGATAAAAGTATTAAAAAATTGCATTGCTATTGTGTTTTGAGCTATTATAAAAGTTCCAAATGGCTATCTAGCCGGGAAGTTAGTTAAAAATTGATTGCAAGCTTTGTACTGGTAACGCTGCCGAAGGCAGCAGGATCCCGAAGCAATTGGTTAAACATATTTTTAAAATGCATTTTCACAGTATTCTGAACTATTCTGAAAGTTTCAAATGTAGTCGGGAAGTTAGTTAAATAAATTTTGTGTTGAATCATATAAACGCCGCCGAATACAGTAGGGACCTAAAACAGTTGACTAAAAGTATTTAAAAAAATGTAATGTCACCGTGTTCTGGGCTATCCTGAAAGTTTCAAATGTCTAGCTAGTCGGAAAGTTAGTGAAAAATCGATTGCAAGCTTTGTGCTGGTAACGCTGCCGAAGGCAGCAGGGTTTCGAAGAAGTTGGTTAATATTTAAAAAATACATTTTCACCGTGTTCTGAACTATTCTGAAAGTTTCAAATACGAGGGTTGATCCAAAAAAAAGTTTACAAGCAGAAGCATTTGAAAAGTAATAATTGTGGAGCGAATATTTCCACCCAGGGTGATTGACAGATGGCGCTAGTTGTCCTACAGCGGTTCTACGAGTAAGTAGCGTCAGTACGCAGACACTTAAGAGCGACAGTAATGGCACGACATCTAGAAAAGTGGTCTTGCATAGAGGTGCGAGCCCTAATTCGATTCTTATGGGCCAAGAATGTGGCCGCATCCGAAATTCACAGGCAAATCGTTGAGGTATACAGGGACAAAGCAATGAGTAGACAACAGGTAGCGAAATGGTGTCGGGCATGACAATGCCAGGCCCCATACAGCTTGCCAGACTCAGGAATTGCTGCAAAGGTTCAAGTGGGAGGTCTGGAATCACCCCCCATACAGCCCCGATTTGGCTCCAAGTGACTATTTCCTTTTTCCGGCGTTCAAGCGAAACTTATCCGGAACACGGTTCACCTCAGAGAATGCAGTGAAAACAGCTGCCGAGAAATGGCTCAATGAGCAGGGCCCTGATTACTACCAAGACGGAATAAACAAGTTGGTCGAACGTTCTGACAAATGCCTAAACAGGTTTGGCGACAATGTGGAAAAGTGAAGGTCAGATGTGTCTCTTGATTCCCATTTGTATCTTGTTTCTATTGTTAATAAATACTTTTTCATTTGCCATGTAAACTTTTTTTTAGATCACCCCTCGTATCTAGCTAGTCGGGAAGTTAGTTAAATAAATTTTCTGTTGAATCATATAAACGCTGCTGAATGCAGAAGGGACCTGAAACAGTTGATAAAAGTATTTAAAAAATGTACTGTCGCCGTGTTCTGAGCTATCCTGAAAGTTTCAAATGTCTGGCTAGTCAGGAAGTTAGTGAAAAATCGATAGCAAGCTTTGTACTGGTAATTCTGCCGAAGCCAGCAGGAACCCGAAACAGTTGGCTAAAAGTATTTTTTAAAATGCATTTTTACCGTGTTCTGAACTATTCTGAAAGTTTCAAATGTCTAGCTAGTCGGGAAGTTACTTAAATAAATTTTCTGTTGAATCATATAAATGCTGCCAAATGCAGTAGGGACCTGAAACAGTTGACTAAAGGTATTAAAAAAAGAATTGTCACCGTGTTCTGAGTTATCCTAAATGTTTCAAATGTCTACCTAGTCCGAAAGTTAGTGAAAAATCGATTGCAAGCTTTGTACTGGTAACGCTGCCGAAGGCAGCAGGTTTTCGAAGCAGTTGGTTAAAAATATTTAAAATATACATTTTCACCGTGTTCTGAACTATTCTGAAAATTTCAAGTATCTAGCTAGTCGGGAAGTTAATTAAATAAATTTTCCGTTGAATTATATAAACGCTGCCGAAGGCAGTAGGGACCTGAAAAAGTTGACTAAAAGTACTTAAAAAATGTATTGTCACCGTGTTTTGAGCAGTCCTGAAAGTTTCAAATATCTAGTCGGGAAGTTAGTTAAAAATCGATAGCAAGATTTGTACTGGACAAACAAACAAACAAGAATCGAAGCTAATAAAAACATGGTAAAATGGAAATAAGTAAACTTGCTTTGATAAAAAAAAAAAAAAAAAAAATCTATTCCGGTTAAAAATTAAAATTTTACAAAAGTAAATACAGCGAAATTAATCCTTATATTTTAGCTACATTCTATTTCATAAACATATAGATTCTAAATATTAATCATTAAAATATTATTACCCACTTTTTAAAAAATCGTGCGATTATGTGGACTATAAAAACTATAAATACGTACAGCTGCATTTAGCTTGCTGTGACAACTAATAAAGCATTTCTATTACTTTTTAATTATTAACTTATTCAACAATTTAAGATATTGCAGTAAAATATAAGTAGATAATAGTAAATAAAAGAGTAAGACACATACTGAAATAATTTATATCGGATTGTACACAATAGGGAATCAAGAATGAAGTACGAAGTTTATATCACAGCATTAGCACGAGAACACACATGTTCGTGTATGCACAGAGATGCTATTATTCCGTGGAAACTATGGAATACTTTTTAACCATTATTGTTTAAAAGTTTTGTAAAATAACACTATTTTTGAAGCAGTATGAACATTTATTTGAGTAAACAATTCATAGAAATGAAGGAATCATATATAAATACGAAAATTCAATTAAAGAGGTTATCGTAAAGGATTACATACTTTCATACTCTTCCTTTTTTCAGCAAAATAATTAACAGATGAAGAAAAAAAAAGTTTTTTTCTCACTCACTACAGCAGAGAGCTTTAACATCAACACGCTGCCATTATTATTTTCATTTTTTGCTTTAATTACGCACGCTCAGTTACGGAAAACTGTAGTTAACCTTTCTCTAGAGGTGGGTAGAGTTCCTGAGCCTGGAGTCACTTTTCAGCCGCAGTAAAGTCAACTAAGATTATTGGTGAATACCATTTCAGCATTTAACTCAGGTTTTCGCAGTCAACTGCGGGTTGAGGTAAACGGTGAAAACGGCTTTAAAAGACAAAAGAGTTTGTTACATCAGATAAGAACAAGGATTAAAATTTCGAAGAGACGTAACAATCGGAATGTAAACAATACATTTAAAATTTCGTGGCTGCTTAAGGTAACAGAAAGCAAAGGTACAGGATGAATCATGAAGCAGCGTGCTCCAGGAATGAAACGTTGTCGACTTGACCTACACGCGCATTCTAAATGAAAGCAATCAAGAAAGACCAGGAGTCCTGCAACGAACACATCGAAAAGCTCACGACGTGAGAATTTACGATGTCGAATTTGAAAGATCTCACCAAAATATTTACGACAATCACTTTTGGCCGTACAATGAACTGACGGAAGCCGTGAGCGGAAGCCAAATTGCGAGTTTCAGCTTCGAATACTAACTGTCCAATCACGGTGAGTAAATGGTCGAAAGTGAATACGCTAACATATTGTCAGCCATTTTTAATAAAAGCTGGTGATTTAAAAGTAAAAATTATGCACATAAGTTATACTTTTTTGAAAGAACTTTCAAAAATATAAATTTTTTGTGTGAACACTGTATACATTTAATTATTTCTTTTAAAAATATATGATTAGGAAGTTTACGAGTGACGATAGGTCTGTTGCTTTTACCTGAAAACAATAAAACAAAAATAACCCTAAAATTAAACACTAAAGAATAACTTTCTAAAAATAATCAAATCTGACGTCCTCAGAGCAATAAATTCTAAATTAAATCATGTGAATTCACCGTTCGTAATCAAATAATTGTTAAAATACTCATTTAAGGACTGTGTAATAAATAACTTAAGAAGACCTTAGCCTACCTGCTAGTGGCTTGGACACGGAGCATTCCGTCTCAAACCAACAGTACCCCCGTGAACCCGTTAAGTCCTTTTTAAGTTTATACATATAAATATATACAATTCTGAAAGAAATAATGTATATATATCTTAATATATATAAATCTCGTGTCACAATGTTTGTCCTCAATGGACTCCTAAACTAATGAGCCGATTTTAATGAAATTTGGACACTGTGTGCAATTTGGTCCAACTTGAGAGATAGGATAGTTTTTATTGCAAAATTCGCCTCCCAAAAGAGGGGGGGGAGGGGCCAAAACGTGATTTCACAAAAAAAAAAAAAAAAAAATGCAGCTAGACTGTTCAAAATTGATATAGATAGGTTTTAGAGGCCTGCAAATCGAATGAGGATATTTTCGAAAGTGTAAAGTTATTAGGAGGGGCGGGTAAGGGTGCGGAGGGGCAAAAAAATAAAAATAGAGTTACATCGCTCAAAATTGGTACATAGAAGTTTTTGATACCTACAAATCGATTGCAGATATTTTCGAATTTGTAAAATTATTAAGAGGAGCGGGAAAGGGGGGGGGGCAGAGGAGCAAAATATAAAAATGGAGTTAGATCATTCAAAATTGGTGCATAGAATTTTTGATACCAACAAATCGATTGCGGATATTTTCGAATTTGTAAATTTATTAGGAGGGGCGGGAAGGGGGGGCAGAGGGGCAAAAAATAAAAATATAGTTAGATCGTTCAAATTGGTGCATACAGGTTTTTGACACCTACAAATAAACTGTAGATATTTTCGAATTTGTAAAATTATTTAGAATAGTCGGGAGGGGGGAGGGCAAAGGGGCAAAATAATAGAAATAAGAGTTAGAGCTTTGAAAATTAGTATTATTAAGTTTTAAGGCCCGATAAATCGATTGCGGATATTTTCGAAAGTATAGAGTTATTAAGAAGGGCGGGAACGGTGGATGAAGAAACGGTGCGCACGGTTTGCACAGGTATACGCTGCCGCAGGCAGTGGGGGTCCGGACAGATTATTCCACCGATGAGAGGAGATTTTTTTGTATTTTATATCATTTTCCTTTCGATAATATATGGATTCATTATGAGTGTCGAACATTTTTCCCGATCAGATTTTTTTTTTCCCATGTTAAAAATTAATGCAATTTTGAGAATTCTTTAATTATAGTGAATCATTTAAAAATAGGGACCAGCGAAGCGGGCTAAGTCTGCTAAGATCAAGGATGTTATCAAGGATGCCTAGACAGCACATCACCTCCCCAGGATATCTTCAAGATGTCTTCTGGATTAAAAGACATCCCAGAAACATCCTTAAGATGTACTGTGGATAAGTTAAGCCTAACTGTGCTGTTAGGGTGGTCTTTATTCGTAAATAATAATTTTAATATATTGAATATTTTACTACATTATAATTCAACGTTTAACATAGCCACAGCAATGCGTGGCCGGGTCTGCTAGTATATATATATATATATATATATATATATATATTGTACAAATGTAGGAATGTTCCCTTGTACAATTGCGTTCACTTTAAAATATCTTCAGTTAAATGTGTTGATGTTTTTCTTTTTCATTCTATTTAGATTTATTTATATATATATATATATATATATATAGTTTAAAATAAATAATTTGCCAGTTGTAAATTTTAATTTAGCAATTATTTTCTACTTCATTATTAATTGAATTTAACTTTTGTTTCAGTATAAATTCAAGTAAATATTTCAAAAGTAAGCATTTCAATTTTTAAATTTAATTGCCTATTTTTAAAATATTTTTTATTTTAATTAAAACAAAAAAGTTAAATTCAATGAATAATGAATTAGAAGAAAATTAGCAAGTTTAATCAGGGGTGAAACTTTTCAGGGGCTACCCCTGAGTTCAGGGTTTTTAAAAATTTTGCTGTCTCTGCATTTCATGTTAAATTGTTTTGTTTTTACAGAAATTTCATATTTTGAATGTTTAACTTGCCTTATAATGTATTAACAATTCTACAAATATTAGTTATTATAGGTAGATATATGATATATCATCGATAAGTCTCCCTATGTGTATGCAAGTAACAGTTTTCAGGGTTATGCATGTTAGGTAGTTTCATCCCTGTTTAATAATATATATATACTTAATAACAAGAGATTAAATTAAGAATAAAGAAAGAAAGAAAGAAAACATATTTCAGTTTAAAGTTTTATTTCTGTTTAAAAAGCAGAAAAATTATCAAACAGTTTACTTTTAAACTATTTTATTTAAACTGACAGAAAAAAATAAATAAAAATAAATAAATAAAAAAAGAGAAGAAAGTTTCATTTTGTTAAATTAAATTAATAATTAAATATAATATAATATATGTATATATATATATATATATATATATATATATATATACATTATCAAATTAACTTAAGCATTTCTATTTATTTTATTATTTGTATACATGCTCTTATTCTAGCAAAATATTTGAAGAGATAATAGTAATAATTTATGGGGGGGGGGGGATTAAATTAGTTACAAATTTAGCTTCTGGTAAATACGTAATAACTATAATTAAATTTAAATGTAATATATATATATATATATAAGCATTTTTTAAAATTATTTTATTTCAATGAGAAAGGAAAAAAAGGAAATAAATAAAAAGAAAGATTTTTTTTTTTCAACTATTAAATTAAATATTCATATTTTCCTTATTAGTAATAAAAGAAATTAGGTAATTGCTAATGCATGCAATATTGCGTATAATATATATATTTAAAACTGTGCTTTTATCACAAAAACCAAGAGCAATATAAAAAAAAATAGTCTAATATTAAAGACTGAAGAATAAATTTCTAAAAATAATCACTTTTGTAGCCCTCAGACCTTTAAATTTAAGCTAAATCATGTGAATTCATCTTTCATAATGCTAGTTTCATAGCAATCCTATCTTAAAGAGAATATAATTATGATAACTAAGGGGGTCCTTCGCTGTATCACGCAGCTTGCTCATTGCGTTAAAATTTTTAAGCCGAGAGTTCCCAGGTTCAATTCCTGGCAAGGGATAATAGTTACATATGTGTGTACATTTTATTGCGTAAAAAGAAAAAAAAAGTTTTAAATATATATATATATATATATATATATTATACACGATATTGCATATATTAGCAATTCCCTAATTTCTTTTATTACTAATAAGGAATATATAAACATTTAATTTAATAGTTGGGAAAAAAAAAACTTTCTTTCTTTTTTTTCCTTTCTCACTGAAATAAAATAATTTTAAAAAATGCTTGTTTCGATTTTTTTTAATACTTAATTTTAGTTGTTATTTACTAGAAGTTAAAATTGTAACTAATATAATTTTCTCCCCGTAGGATGATATTATTATTTTCCCTTCAAATATTTTGCTAGAGTATGTATACAAATAATAAAATAAGTAAGAGAAATACTTAAGTTAATTTGATAATATACATTTTTTTTTAATTATTAATTTAATTTAACAAAAATGAAACATTTTACCCTCCCCCACGCTTTTTTTTTTTTTTTTTTTTTTTTTTCCTTTCAGTTTAAATAAAATAGTTTACAAGTAAAATGTTTGATAATTTTTCTGTTTTTTGAAAAGCCATTATTAAACAAATTAAACTTTGAACTGAAATATTTTTTATTTATAAATTATTTATGAAAAATTATTATTATTTGTGTTAAATAATTATTTATTATTTTCTTGTTATTGAATATATATATTATTTAACTTTCTAATTATTTTCTACTTCATTATTCATTAAATTTAACTTTTTTTGTTTTGATTAAAATAAAAAACATTTTAAAAGTAGGTAATTAAATTTTTAAATTGAAATGCTTACTTTTAAACTATTTATTTGAATTAATACTGAAACAAAGGTAAATTCAATTAATAATGAAGTAGAAAATAATTGCTAAATTGAAACTTAGAACTGGCAAATTATTATTTTTTTTTTCAGATTTATATATATGTACATATATAATAATAATAGTTTTTAAAAAAAAACTGAAAAAGAGTTAACGGGATTGAACCCGGGTACTGCTGGTCTGAAACGGAATGCTGTGTGTCCAAGCCACTAGCTGACGTACGAAGTTCGTCTTGTTATTTATTACGCAGTCCTTAAATGAGCATTTTTACAATTATTTTAAATTTATAGCACTGAGGACATCAAAATTGATTTTTTTCAGAAAGTTATTCTTTAGTCTTTAATTTTAGGGTTATTTTTGTTTTATTGTTTTATGTTTAAAGCAACAGACCTATTGTCAGTCGTAAACTTTCTAGTCAAATATCTTTAAAACTAATGATTAAATGTATATACTATTCACACAAAAAATTAATAGTTTTGAAAGTTCTTTTAAAAAAGTGTGACACATGTACATATTTTTTAATTCCTCTGTTTTTTGGACTAAAAATGGCTGACTAGTTCTCACTTCGTAATCGTGTTTTCACTAGCTGTACAGTGGGTGAGATTTTAGAGGTAGATAACGAAGATTAATATACCGGCAGTGAGAAGCTTCCGACGAGTTGTTCATTGTAGCACTTTTTCGTGATTGTCGAAAAATGACGTCACAGCACAGAATATTACGAAGTGTTCGTGGTATTCAGTGGACAGTGGTTCGTTGTTCGTTGTAAGGCCCCAGGTTTTAACCACAAAGCATTATTGCTTGTTTGTATTTAAGTTCTTTGGTTGCGAATTTGTCTGAAATTATGAGATCTGCACAATACAAGATAAGCCAAAATTGATTGTAAATGTGTAGGTTTATTGAAAAATAAATAGTAAAATTACTCTGATTGAGGTAACTATTTATAAAGTAATATATTTATTTTGGTGGGTTTTCTGGGGAATCTCCGGCTGGGGATCCTCGGAAATCACCGACCAGCTGACCGCGACCTGACCAGTCCTGATCTGACCCTAACAGACAAACACACGGACGTACTACTAGAAACCTAATTATTCAGAATCATGGGACCTCATAACATACAGTCATATTAATACCAAAAAAAATAGTTTTGAAAATTTTACTCTAATCTAATGGCTTCTCATACCACATATGTTAAGAAAAATGAATAATAATAATAATAATAATCAAAGACAAAACAGAAGGGATTTATTTATAAATTTAAAATTTTTATGATAAATATTTTAACATAAAAACTTCTTCACACACTGTAAAAAGAAAAGTACTACCAGTTTCGAAAGGACATGGTCTTTCTTCTTCAGCTGCCAAAAAATGTGCTACTAATTTGGAAGCAAAAGCAAGACTTAAAGCAAGAAAAAACCCAAAAGGCGGGAGCAACAGAACTAACCAATAGGACAGTTGCATGCAACAACCAAAGAGAAGGAGGTTAAAAGCAAAAAAAAAAAAAAAAAAAAAAAAATGAACTACCATGATTTTTCCAGGTAAGGTCCCTCAAGATGGTCTTTATTTGCCTGGACTAGAAAGTCAACTGTCTTTTCTCCCCTGATACCGTGATGTAAGTTGAAAAACGTACCCATTAAAATAAACTACTCAAGAAGTTTTTTTTCTTTTCTTTTCTTTTCAATGAACTGGCTGTACAAAAATTATTAGTACATATTGAATTATATGCAGCTTTAAATTTTAAGAACATGTTATTAATCCGTACATGCATATTGCATATGATATAATAATAATAATAATAATAACATTTTACGTTTGCTCATATTAAGCAAAACCTTTTCGAGTACTTTACCACTTTAAAGTAATTTGTCCCATAACACTGCTACTTTAAAAATGAAGCCCCATGTCTAGAGTCTTTAAGATTATGTATTACGCTATGCAATGAATTAACCTTATGAATTCCAAACGTCTTTATCTATTGATTGTTCATATTAAATTAAATTGCTATAAATATATCGTGATTAATATTTATTAAAATATATGTACCGCGTTCATCCCATTAATATTTTATAAAGTAAAAACACTGTTTGCAATTCAAATCATCTGTACAATAAAACATATTAAAATTAAAGTAAATGCACTCCACTTATTCACTTTATAAAATAGTCACAATTATTTCACCATTCATATATATTAAAAATATACATATCTAATTTGTCCTTTACATTTCCTATCTAAAGGCTCCTCAAAACCATCTCAAAACAGCTGAATAGGCTATCCTATGAAAAAGCAGGAAAATCCTAATAAAGGCATTCCTCATTCACCTTCTTATACGATTAGAACTTATCGCGCGATGGCCTTTTAAGAAAAAAAAAGAAGGCTGAAGTATAATTACAAAAGATGAGAGTCGTTCTAATTGTCTTCCTATCAGGGGTTCTAATGAAGACTGATTAAAAGAAAGATACTTGATGAATGTGCCACTGGGGCATTATATCATGTTCTCGGATAATTGAAAGAATGAGTGGATAGGTGGAAAAATAATCATTTTTTAATGGGCAATAGAATTTCTTTTAATATACTATATAATGATATATGTATAACTGCTATTTAATTTCTCCTTTTACGGCTCAAATTCAGATCTAGGCATATTTCATTTTTAACCGACTTCAAAAAAAGAAGGAAGGTTCTCAATTCAAACCGTATGTTTTTTTTATGTTTGTTAGCTCATAACTTCTGAACGGATGCTCCGATTTTGATAATTTTTGTTTTGTTGAAAAGGTCTTGGTCTGCAATAGGTCCCATTGTAATATCTTAACAATTGAAAGAAAATACAGGGTGCCCAAAAAAATCAGTCCCAACTCTTTTAACTGCTAAACGACTGCAGCTATAGTGATAAAAATGGTATGCAAGTATAGCAAAGTGGTCCATGCAGCACAAGGTTTAACCGCTGCGCCACCTGGTGTAAAACAGCGGAGTTAGTTTTCCTATCTCGAAAACGGTTCTAAAGGAAAAAGTGAATTATAAAGTTGAAAAGTAGCATCGGTTTAGTACAAAAAGACAGTTTTGACATTCATGCTAGCTTTCCTATTTCGGAAACGGTTCAAGACAGGGGGAAAAAGTGAATTATAAAATTGCAGAGCATCATCGATTTAGTAGGAAAAGATAGTTTAGACATTGATGCTAAAAATATAATGCTAAAAACGTGCATTTGTTTGTTCGCAATTTCTTACAATATGCACACTTGAGCTACATCGCACACGTTGTAGCGTAGCTGGTGAGACATACGCTATATAGTTCAAAATACGGTTACTTGATACTTTTTGTTTTGTTGTAAAGATCTTGGTCTGATGTAGATCCCATTGTAATATTTTTGCAATCTAAAGAAAGTAAAACGCCATCTGGTGAAAAACAGCGGAATTAGCGCTCCTATCTCAAAAACGGTTCAAGATGGGAGAAAAGTTAATTACAAAGTTGTAGAGCATCATCGATTTACTACAAAAAGACAGAATTTAGACATTATTGCTAAAAATAGAACGCTTAAAACATGCGGTTGTCTGTTCGCAATTTCCTACATTGTGCACACTTGAACTACGTTGCACACTTTGCAGCGTAGCGGATGGCACGTATACTCTGTGGTTCAAAGTACTGTTACTGTAAGCGGTCACATGCTGGTAAAAAACAGTGGAGTTAGCGTTCCTATCTCGGAAACGGTTCAAGACAAGCGAAAAAAGTGAATTATAAAATTGCAGAGCATCATCGATTTAGTACTAAATGATAGTTTAGACATTTATGCTAAAAACAGAACGCTTAAAACGTGCATTTGTTTGTTCACAATTTCCTATTTTGTGCACACTTAAACGACATTTGTTGTAGCGTATGGGTATATGTTGTAGCGTAGCGGGTGACATTTATGCTATGTAAAATTCAAAGTATGGTTATTGTAAGCGGTCACATCGATTAACGCATAGACGTTTTAAACCGACTTCATAAAGGAAGAGGTTCACAAAACAAACCATGTTTCTGATTGTTGTTGTTGTTGAAATTTGTTAGCTTTTAACTTCGTAAGAGATGATTTAATTTTAATACTTTTTTGTTGTATTGATCTTAGCCTAAAATAGGTTTCATTATGATTTCATTAAGATATAAACAAATTACAGGATACTCACAAAAGTCTGTTCTCACTCTAGCTGCTGAGCGCATGCAGCTACACTGGTAAAAGTAGTATGTAAGTATCGATGTTGAAACTTCTGTCCGTCAGCTGCAATGCATATTTTGCTCTTTGTTTGAACTTTAGGCTGCGCAATTTCCAGCACAGCGGGTGACACGTATTCAGTGTAAAGTTCAATATATATGCCTAACAGAATTTTTGGTCACTAATACAGCGTAACCGTCCTTTACATTTCTAAAGACTTTTTAACTTAACGTATGTTCATTCAACAGATAGTTTTTTGCTCATATCCGATAAAGGCAAGAAAAGTGACACAACTTAAAAATGCAGCATTTGAGAAAAATCAACTTAAAAATAACTTGACTAGTAAAAAACTGGCACAACTGTCTCTCGAGTGGATAACTTTCTAGATGGAGATGTAACTTTTTTGTTCACATTGGGTGCATTTCATATATTTTTCAGTGACATAAACCATTTTTTGAGTTATGTCACTTTTCTTGGAAGTTGTGATTTGTGAAGCTGCCGCCGAACGTCTTTTGATGTTCTGGTATATGAATAAATTTTCACTGAAAAGAGAAAAATAAAATCTTTTTGTAAAAAAATAGAACCGACTCCAAGAAATGGGAATGAAATGAAATAGTAAATTGCGCCTAAAAGTATAAAATAATTTCCTTCGCCAAACAACCTATAACACTACAATTAATCATAACTTTTGAAGTCGGCGCAAAATTAAATAAAAATTGATAACTTTATTCAATACAAAAATCAAATCCTATTCAATATACACATCTCACATTGTCACCTGCAAAACGCAGCCGAAAACAACTTTGATTCAAGAAAACAAATAAGATTTCGTAAGCAGCAAAAGTTCGCGAAGATCCTGGTATCCGGCGTCCTTGGTGAAAGAAAAATCGCAAAATGTTCTGGCAAACATATTTAATTTCTTTAGGATATCATGATTAGTTTGATAAGGTATATTAAGAGAGTAATCAAGAATATGAAACAATACATCGTACAATATATATTATGAAAATATACATCTTGCGTGCATGTTTTGATCGCCAAATCCAAAAGCCACCAAGTATGATAGTTATCAAAGTTATACCAAATTTGCAAAGGAAACTCTAACTTCGTAGAAACATAAATACCGCCTTGTAAGGAATGTTCACTGTTCTATGTAGATGCTACTAATAAACCAATTGTATACAGTGATAAAATAATAAAGGAAACATGAAAATGGATCATTCGAGACAACAGCATTTGTTGCTACCGATCTAAAAACAGACCTTTAAAAACTAATTAAATTTTATTTAATTTTGCGCCGACTTCAAAAGTTATGATTAATTGTAGTGTTATAGGTTGTTTGGCGAAGGAAATTATTTTATACTTTTAGGCGCAATTTACTATTTCATTTCATTCCCATTTCTTGGAGTCGGTTCTATTTTTTTACAAAAAGATTTTATTCCATTTATGCTTTATGTATTTGTGATGCTTAACTATAAAGATACCAATTATTCGAATAGTTTTCATAATCCATTTGGTAAACAAAATTAAGAAATTACAGAAAATTTGTTTCTGTTAAATTATGTTATAATGTATGTCTTTTGAATAATCTGAATTATTTTTTTTTTTTTTTTTTTTTTTTTTTTTTTTTTATAAACTTCCAGAATTTTGACTATATTTTCAATTTATGCCTAAAACATAATTTCTATTTAAAAAAAATTCTGAACGATTTTGGTTGAATTTATTGTATAATATTTTTCAATTCGAACTTTCTGTGAGTGAACAATGGCTTGCAAAAAGTTAATTTTATATTATAAAGGACATTGAAATAAAAATGCAATTTAAAAAATTGATTATTATATATTATTTTATATAGTATTATTCACTAATATTTATAGAATTATTTATTAGTATTTATAGTATATTTATTATAATTATAGTACTATTATCATCATTATTATTTTATATAGTATTGGTATATATTTTTATATTCTTTTGTTTTCCAAAACTTGGATATGAGCAATATTAAAATTAAAATAATTTAACTTTATACATATATAAATGAAATATATATATATTTAATAAAGTATTTCTCAAAAACAACGACAACTAGAAACGATTAAATAGGATAGATTGTAAAAAAATTCAATGTGATACTCAGGTATTAATTTAAGAATTGTTACAAAAATAGTTTTAAAAATTCCCCAAGAAAAAAAAAAAAAAAAAACTTTTTCTATTTAATATATATATTCAAAGTGCGTATTCTAACTTTCTACTTCAAAATTTTCCTTAATTATTGTTTATTTATAATACATCTGTGCAAAAAATCAATAATAACATGACATTTGCTTGAAATTCTATAATATTTTATAAGAAACATACTTTTCTCATTCTCTATATAACATTTTATAACATTTCCTACTCTTATAACTAATACATGAATCAGAAATATCTGTTTATATTTCCACTAATGAAGACGAAACTTCAATACATTTCCAACTTGACAAACGTCTGAACCTAAAAATTATACTATTTGAAATCAATACACAAAATGTTCCGATATGGAAGAAACTTGATATCGTTGGCTCAAAAAGTGACGAGCGTTGTGTCCTTCTAACATCTAATCGATTCATTCCAAAATTATAAAGCGAAATTAATCAAAAATACTTAATAAAAGTAAACTGATGCACTATTTCGGATGAACATATCAAATAATAACGTAAAATTATATCTGTAATGTGAATATAATTTTATATAGCGTAAAGAAAAAAGGAAAAAATAATAATTAAACATTTTCACGGCACTTTCATTAGGTACGTACATACTATACAACATTGAATCTCTTTCTCTCTCTCCACACGTCTGCGACACTATTTCCTCATAAATGATAGGACCCCAGCGTCACGAGAGATACCGATGTTTGCCGAATAATCCAAGGAAAATGTTTATCTTGCTTTGGAATTTCTATCACCTTAGTTAACGAAATTATTAATTTGAAAAGTCGTGTTAATAAATATTCGTCTATTTGCCAACTTGCAAACAGTTTCTGTAAATCATTGTTCCTTAAATCTATGACGTCACAGTCACCACGGAAATTAAAATGTTATCCACGTTGTTAAAATAATAATAATAATAATAATAATAATAAAGTAAAAAAAAAAATTCTTGTTGCAGCAGAATGTTTCCGTTATAGCCATTTTAGCTCTAGCCGTGTATTAAAATTAAAAATAAATTATAAAATACTGCAAATTATAATGATGATGATAATAATAATAATAATAATAATAAAATATTTACAGTAATCACATAAATTATTTATTTTCAATGTGTGACTAGATCATATTGCAGAAAAAATGCACTTTAAAAAATTGCATCGTTACTGCTGCAAGTGCCATTTTAAACCTAGCTGTACGTCAGAAATGTATATAGAATATTATATAGCAACCTAAATTGACTAAAAAATGCATTAGTAAAAAGCATAGGCATTGAAAAAAAAAAAAGTAGGTTCCACATATTTAAACAATCATTAATACCAAAAAATTAATCACTATATGGTGGCAAAATTTTAAAATTCGCCAAAGATGCCATACTATACTAAAGCTGTAACGCTAACTAGTACAGATATTACGAATTTATCTCTATTCTAAATAAATAAATGAGTAAGTAAAAGAAAAAAATAACAGAAAAAAATTACTGCCGTCGCTTTTAATTTGTATGCCTAAAGGTTTTTGGCATGTTATTTCATAAAAAAGAGAGAGATATATAGTAATACCATTTTGTATGTCAATGTGATATCAAATATGAGGATTTCTTCTATTGTCTTTTGTTATGCACTATTAATACTCAGATTCAGAGTAAGACAAAGCCGTGAATGAAAAATTAAGTAAAAAAAAATAAAAATTTAAAGCAAAAACTATATATAATTATATATATATATATATATATTTATTTATTTATTTATTTATTTATACAAAATTGTTTTATATAAATGCATAGAATTGAGATATTTATTCATTAGTTTAAATTTAAACTCATAAAAGCCCTTCATGTTAAAAAAAAGGAATAATCTTGCTTAAAGCTACATAAGAAGAAAAAGAGATAAGTATATTTCCAAGATTGCATAATAAGCCATATGGTCATTTCTAATTCTTATTAATAGTTGTAAAAATTTACTTTTAATCATCTACACAAAGTCTTTTTTTTTTTTTTTTTTTTTTTTTTTTTTTTAATAAGGGGGGGGGGGGGGGCATGGCTAAGTTATGTGATAATTATATCATGATAAAAGAATTGTCTTCATTTTAAGCAAACTAAAATAATTGGATTATTCGAATGAGAAGTTGCAAAGAAACTTATGAGAATTTATAACTAAAGAAATAAAAACACATGAAAAATTGATTTCTAAGAGCAAAACACTGAAAATATTTCTAAGCATTTAGAAATTTCCAGTCAAATGTTTGCTCTAATTAAATAATATTAATAATAATAGGGACGTCAGCAAAAAAAAAAAATAAATAAATAAAAATAAAAAATAAAATAAAAAAAAATAAGCTCTATATATATTTCTGCATAAAATAATCAATACAAAAAACCCTTCACGGGTTAAAAGTTTGTGACGCAGCACTGTACTTTATGTCTATAAGAATTAGAAATACGGGTCTTAAAAATAATGATATCAAATTTTCAGTGACGCTTTGATATTAATTAAATTATACATAGATTTTCTTATTTGAATTTGCTTTTTCCTTTTACTATTTATATTTACAGTGTAAACGTTATTTTCAACATAAAATAATATATAGCATTTACTCATTGATACCTTTCCATTCACATCTCTTATACTATGAAAGCATGTGTTTTAAAAGAAATTATATGAAATTCCAGTAACGCAGTGGTGTTACATTAAGTGATTTGTTTTTAAATTTCTCTGCAATTATTTTGTTTTGCATATTAAAGTATATGTGCACATTGAAATATTGCTTTTAATTTTCAAATACGCTGTCAAATATATCACTTTCATTAAGCTTATATTATGTACTGAAATATATTTATTTCAATGAATTATTCTATCTTTTGCGTCACGCCATCCAAAACTGAAAAAAATTTCACAGTTTTTTCTTTGCATCACGATATCTATTTGCATGCATTTTCAATTTATTTGGATGAAATGACACAAAGTAAACATTTCCATATATTTTACTTACAGTTTTGGATGGCGTGACGCAAAAGATAGAATAATTCATTGAAATAAATATATTTCAGTACATAATATAAGCTTAATGAAAGTGATATATTTGACAGCGTATTTGAAAATTAAAAGCAATATTTCAATGTGCACATATACTTTAATATGCAAAACAAAATAATTGCAGAGAAATTTAAAAACAAATCACTTAATGTAACACCACTGCGTTACTAGAATTTCATATAATTTCTTTTAAAACACATGCTTTCATAGTATAAGAGATGTGAATGGAAAGGTATCAATGAGTAAATGCTATATATTATTTTATGTTGAAAATAACGTTTACACTGTAAATATAAATAAAAGGAAAAAGCAAATTCAAATAAGAAAATCTATGTATAATTTAATTAATATCAAAGCGTCACTGAAAATTTTATATCACTATTTTTAAGACCCGTATTTCTAATTCTTATAGCCATAAAGTACAGTGCTGCGTCACAAACTTTTAACCCGTTAAGGGTTTTTTGTATTGATATCATTACTTTTTAGGGGTTAATGATCAAAACGTAAAATTAAAGGAGCATGGTAATGAGTTATAACACTGTATTAAAAGTGTTGTTTTATAGGTCATACTCGAACAAAATAACAAACTAAATAAAATTTCAAAATTTTATAAAAAGTGATAAAAAAGATGGACACATGCAACATTACAAAGGCATAATATAGTACATTTTAAAAATGACAAAAATTTCTTATTTATATTTATTTCTTATTATAATTTTTTAGGTATAGATTTGATTTAAAAGAGAAAAATAAATAATAATAGAAAAATCTTTAAAAAGTGAAAATTTTATACTGGTAAATATTTAAGTAGTATAGTTTGTTATGAATTTAATTTTAAAAAAAATCTTAATCTATTCAAAATTTTATTATAGCTTAACATTTTGTAATTTATATATTATATATACTAAAAACTTAATGAGCAAATTAATTATTTTCAAATTCTGTTTTAAGAATTTTTTCAATCCGTAGTTTAAGTGATTTATCACCTAATTTTGAAAAAATTACAAATATTTGCATATGATTATCATATTATTTGTCATTTTTATGAAAATAAAGGAAAAATTTTTTGTTGTTGCAATCACCTTTTAAAATAGAACCAATTTTGAAAGTTAACAACGTATCAGCATGAAAACAATGTAAATACAAAGAATATTTTTGATAAACAAATGTCATATAAAATACAAGTACCTAAATAAATAACTCATTTAATATATATATTAAAAAAAGAAAATTATTTTTTTTTTGTGTGTGTTTATTTTTGACGCTTTCCGATAGATGGAGCCAAAACGATTATTTGATATTCAGTATTTCAGATGGAAGAGAAGAAATTCGTCCGCGAAATTGCCGCATCACGGTATTTTCGGAGTAAAAAATAGTTCGATTTTTAAACTGAGTTATAAAAAAAAAAAAAAACAAGAGTTTTCCTAGGGAAAAGGGAGATGTCAGGCACATCAGATAAAAGCGATTAATATCATATATAAATTAAACTAAATTCGCTCGAGCCATATTCGAGAAAAAATTCTTACACATATAGTCCGTCCATTTATAACTTAAATGAGCCAATTCATATCTCGAAATATATTGCACGCAGAAATGTAGCGATTTCAGGGTAGGATCAGACAGAAGGTGAAAGTCTATTTTGAAAATATCAGAACATAACCTGCCATATTTCCTGAGATATTAAGTGTCGGCTTTCAGCGGTTTCTTTGATCTTAAAATTCCTGTATATAGAAGTGTCGCAGTTTTCGTTCGTTTTTCCGTTTCCGCTGAGTGTCGTGGCGTTCGTTTGTTTTTGCACTTGCGTCACTAGAAAACCTGCCGTTTTTCATGAGTGTCGCAGTTTTCGTTCGTTTTTCCGTTTCCGCTGAGTGTCGTGGCGTTCGTTTGTTTTTGCGCTTGCGTCACTAGAAAAACTGCCGTTTTTCATGATATAAATTTGCTTGAAAAATACTTAGACGGCTATAGAGTACAATAATTGAATAATATATAATAAATTATGAATCAAATATATTAATAAATTTAATAATAAGTTAAACTATAATAATATATTAAATAATTTTATTAAGAGATTAAAA
The DNA here is from genome assembly GCA_963930645.1 of Salticus scenicus. Lineage (NCBI taxonomy): Eukaryota > Metazoa > Arthropoda > Arachnida > Araneae > Salticidae > Salticus > Salticus scenicus. The sequence continues at coordinate 288,826,350 of OZ005657.1, read as the reverse complement.
TTTATTTACATTTTAAAGGATATGAAAGTACAATGAAATTTCGTTGTCGTACACTAGCAAATAGGATATCGCAGGATAATCAAGATGACATCATATAACGTTAATAAATAATCGGCGAGTAACCATTTTGTTGAAAATCGGGAGGAAAAGTTCATAGTAAAATACTACAAATGATATCGCATTATAATCGACATGACATCATATAATGTCGATAAGTAATCAGTAGACAACCATATGGTCGAAAAGAGCGGGGGAAAAGCATCAGGTTTGTTCTAAAAATGCTCCGACTCCGATGTCGATAAACGTGGACATTCGGCTGAAGTTCGGCCAATAATTATTTGCTGTTGGGGTATATTCATCTAATCTAATCCAATTCATCAATATTAAATATTAAAATTTTATTACAATCATAAAACTAAACATACACGCGAGAACCAGAATCAGTGGGGTTGAGGTGACGTTGATTGACAAGTGAATAAGCCAGTAGAGTGGCCTTCTTGAGCGATTGAACAAAAGTTTACTGCGCTTAGAAATTTCGCACTGAAGCTTACAGTCGGCAGCAAAATTATTGAAGCGCTAGCAATAATTCCTACTTAAAAGATAGGCATCTAATATTGTTTTGTTAAGTAAATATTTGTCGAGCTCTGATCTTAGTCTTATACTGTTTATAAAGAAATAAGCTGATGATAAAAATTAGCAATCAAACAAAAATATATACATATGGAAAGTGTGAATGTGTGCTTCAATAACTTTTTCTGCCGAGTGTATCGTTTTTCGGGTGGCTCGGAAGTGTACGGCCCGCAATGATCTACCCGCAATGGCGCGGGTTGGGCGGATGCTTTTAAAAAAGTAATACGACTCCCCTTTCAGGAATTTTAATGTGTTATTAAAAAACTCTTATTCTCATTAAAGTAAGACCGCCATGAATTTGTTGATGTTGCGTGTAATGAAGGTACCAGAAGTAAGGCAACGATTCACATAAGTCCTCATGCTTTTAGAAGCAGTATTTCGTTGTAAATACAATCAGTGAAAATGCATGTTGGATGCCCAGCTCTACTAAGAGAGTGGTGTGCTCCGAGATTAGTGGGGACTAGAGGGGATCTTCCACGACATCTCCTAAAATTAATATTGTTGGCTCTCGGATTTTTGGATTACTCAGTCAGTGTAGTATTCCAGAGACTAGAGCTCAAATTGAGGTTGTTAAAGAACTCCGATATGATGACTCAAAGTGAAACCGAGAAGACATAATGTTTCTGTAAGTTCTTTTGAAAGTTTTCTTTACCAAAAATTTCGTAATTGACTGTGGTTCCAAATTTGTGGACATTATAACAAATAATGAACTGTGTAATAAGCAGAACTATATTGAATATCGAATGATCGTAAGACACCTCCTTCCTGCTGGATCCTTAGTAAGCCGCGGCCGAGCGGTTCTGCGCTCAAAGCTGGTAGATGGGAGGTGCCGGGTTCGATCCCAGGTCGCGCTCATCGACCTAGCCGTTCGGAGTTTTCCGTGGTTTCCTCCGAAACTTGCGTAAATACGGGCTAGGACCCCTTAGAAAGACCCCCACGGAGGGCATTCCCCCTCTTGGCCTAGGACACATCAGGAGTCAATCGGCCTTAAATCCTACAACCAACCTTAGTAAGCCTTTTGAAAATTATTTCAAAATTAACAATAACTAAGTATTTCAGCATTTGATGGTGATGTGATTTCCTTTATTTATTATCTCTAATTCAAATAAATGATTTGAGGTCTCATGAATTTATTTAGAGTAATTATTTACATTCGACTATTTGTGTATTTATTATTAATTGTTGAGTACAGAAGGTAAGGCTATTAAATAAAATGCTATATAAAATAGTGAGGTTAATTGAAAAGTAATATATATGATATAATATGATATATAATGGATAAAAAAGAGGTAAGAATTAAATTAATATTTTTATATTTTAAATTATTATTTTCATATTTTCAGGGTATTCTTTTTATATTTCAAAGTAATAATGAAAATGAATTAAAAGAGATTTCATATTAGGCTGTAAGTTACTTTAAAAGCATAAAAAATTAAGAATGGAAATTACAATCGTGATCATTCAAAAATAAATAAACAAGTTAATCATTTAAATTGAAGAACCATTTGGATGTCTAGAAATAGTCTATAAATAAGTTTAATGAGTAATAAAAACGTATCTGGCACCGGAAAGATTCAATAAAAGAATTAAATTAGCAATGTTAAAGGAAATAAAAGTTTTATGATTATAAATTAGAGTTTGATTACTTGTGTCAAATATAAAGCAATAAATAATTGTGTTAATGACTTGGCGAGCTAGCGCATACCGGCGTCACGATGTCTGCAAAAAACGAAAGTACAATCAATAAGAAACAAAGAAGAGGCGTGTTACTAAATAAAGTAACCAATAAAATAAATTAGGAGGAGATTAGATATACGCCAAATTACACCAAAAAGTATAGGTATAAAACATGAAACTCGCAAAAATTAGGGGTGATTAGAGAAATCCTCCAACTAGCATCTGCTAAAAACAAACAAGTGTACGTGAGGCCGCCGACGCGCCCCAAGCCCCGATGAATCCGTGTCGAATTTCGGTAATGCCGTCAACTAAACCCCCAAATTGGATTACGTACTTGATATCAGAACTATTTTTTGCCTTCTTAGTCCTTAGAATTTATGGACATTAAATAAAGAAATGTGCTAGCAAGTCTGCCTGATTACTTGTATGCTCCACGACTGTCAACTAGGAATACGTCACATAGGGAAAGGATCCCAACATTACCCGCATAATTCCAGGCAATATTACATATACATACATATTGTTGCGTACTTGGGGGTTCGTGAGTTGTCCGAGAATGAAAGGCCAAACTTACAAAAATTCAGTAATTTATTCACAGAAAGTTCCAGAAAAATACAGGTCTATAAACCAGGTATCAGCTTCAATTCAAACAGTAAACACAGCTTAAACAACAGCTGTCAATAGCAAATCCACAGTACAAACTGTATAGCAATAACACATAAAGCAAGTCTCTTCCAAAGAGGCTCAAGAGCAATGCAAGCACTAGCGAAGCTGGCTGAAAACTGAACTGAACTGACTGCCTTGGCGAGAAAGCGCTTCTTATATACTGTTCCATGAAACCCAGATTTTTCGAGAAAACTCTAGAAAGTGGTCAACCAATCAACTTACAGCTTCCATATTTGGTATATCCCTAATAAGGATTTTCTCGCCAAGGCCGCCAAAAAAATCGCCAAGGTGGGAAAAAGTCGCCAAATTTGGCGCCAAATCCATTACCTGCCTTATTGGGGCTTTTTACTGCGTTTTTAAGGGAAATTAAGGCTATTTCAACGCTAAAACGACTAGAAATGCACAAAATTAGCACTTTATCAACTTACTAAGCCTCTTTGAAAGAATTTATACAAAAATAAACACAATTATTTACAATTTTGTAACAATATATATATATATATATATATATATATATATATATAACACTTTATCACGGCCGTTAGTTAGTAATATTTAATTTGCAGGTATTTAATATAAATATTTTTTTTAATTTACGATTAAATGTTGGGTCCTTTTTATAGGCATAAAAAGGGACTCAAAATATATTAAAATACATATACATATAATTATAATATTTTTTCAGATTTATGTATATATATATATATATATATATATATATATATATATATATATATATATATATATATATACACCTTTATTTGTTTAGAAGGAACATAATATCCATTTATAAAAAACATACTGCCATTGATATAAGTTGCGTGCATTTTAATTTAAACAGATACTTTTGAAACGTAATTACTCTCAGACCAATTTTTGAATTCAGATATTTATTTCAATATATAAATTTATACAATGTAAAAAGAAAACACTAATTAATAGCTTTTGATATAATTGCTTCCCTAATACCAATGATTTCAAATTGTTTAAAATATTAAGAAAGAAGGAAATTGTGTTTACAGAAAAAATTCTTATTTTTACTTGAAAAGAAATAAGATTTAAAAATAAAAAAAGCATCTACTGAGAAGGGATGCATTTTTTTTTTTAATTTTTAATTAAAATTTTCAACTTAAAGCGTAATTTTTTTAAAGAATAGAATATTTCATTTTCTGTCGTGAATTCAACAAATGATAGATATTTCTGTTATGGGGATTTTTCCCCCCCGATTTCAGTGGCAAAACACCTATAACCTAATATTTAAATAACTGCATGAAAATAGAATCCTAAAATACATAATATTAAAATATATATTTTTAACATTATTTAATTTAAAGGCAGTTTATTTATTTTAGCTTTTTTTTTTTTTTAATGGAGAAATATGATGTAGTAAAGAAAGTAAGAAAGTTACCAGTTATCTAAAGTAATGGAAAATCTGTAAGATTTAGACGGAGAGGGGAGACTCACGAAAAACATCTATCTCGCACTTTCTATGTGGTTATAACTTAATAGCTATCATTATCAACCATGAATAAAAAACAACAAACAAAAATCTTGATATATATATATATATATATTCTTATTCTTCTTATTATTATTATTGGGGGGGGGGGGGGGTATGCGTGTGTGTGTTTAAAAATGTCTGGTTTTCATTTATATCTCATTTTTAATATAATATAACAGAAAGCAGAACATTTCTTTTTCTCATACCTTTTTTAAGAGGTAGAAACTTAGGCATTTAAAATAAATGAAAATGAATTTTTTCACGGTGAAAAACTACATGAAGATACCGAACTATGAGTCAAATTCAACATATCAAACGCTATTTAAAATTCAAAGAGTAAACTCTACATTCTCAACAAGGATAAGCAGTAGTATATATAATTAAATGCTCAAAATATTTCAAATAATCTATTATAAATGTTTAAAATACGCTGATAAATATAATCATAATAAAAGCAAATATATTATTATTATTATTATTATTTATTTATTTATTTATTTTTAAACAGAAAAAAAATATGTTACGAATAATTTATTTATATAAGTAAAAACTAAATTAATTGATATATATTCTCATTTACTATTTTTAAGATTGAAAATAGGGGAAGCCGGGGTAATAAGAGACAAAAAATATTAATAAAATCTATACTATTAATCTAAATAACTTGAAATAAATGTCTCGTATTAATTTCATTAAATGGACTCCTCTTGATTTTTTATGTGATTTTTTAACTTAATTTTTTTGTTAAATTCATTTTTTAAATTTTCATTAAATCCTTGTCTCTAATAACCCCACGCGGGGTAATAACAGACCAGGCTTGTAACTGTCCATATATAGCAATGTAAAATCATGTGAGATAATTAAAGATATCTGGAAACAATTCTGAATCAGCCAATAGTTTTAAATTTTTATTATTTACATCCATTCAAAAAATATGCTTGCTCGAAAATTAACTGTCATAAATGTGTTTGTGAAATTCATTTCTTTTAATATTAGGTCCTAAATAATATAATATTGTACTTAATGATAGTTCTACATAATCAACATAACCTAGGGATTAACCAAAAACATTAATATAATTTCTAAAATGGGCAGAAAATATTTTACCTATTTTCTAAAGTGTAGTCGAAAATAGGCAAAAAAGACGTATCTTTGAAGTGCATACAAGCGAACAAAATGTTATAAAATATTTTTCTAGTAATTATAAATGAACTTATTTATTATGTAATGAAGTATTAATGACTAAATACTAACTTATACACATTCTAAACATAAATTTACATAATCATATCAACTAAATATGGTCTAGCCTAATGAGTGAAACTGCTTTTTGATTTAACCCTTTCGCTACCACTGGGACTTATATGTCCCAAGCTTAAATTAAAATATAATATGAAATTTTTTTTCTGAATGTTTTCTGTTCTTGTTTTTTAGACCTGTAACTACCATGAATAGGTGGATAGAAATGTCAGTTGAAAAAATTCACTGTCTATTAAATGGACCACTTCAGATAAATTATTTAATACTCATTTATTTTTCTCAGAAAGAAAATATATTGGTAGTGAAAGGGTTAAAGTGATTAAAAAAAAAAAAAAATGTTCTCTTGGTAAACTTAGACTGGGCCTAACACTAGGTAAACTCTTCGTAAACTAGTCAGGCAGAATTAACAGGAACTACAATTGGGGGGGGGGGCACAGGAATTAACAGTGCCACAAAAAATAAAAATAGGGTAATAAAAAACATGCCTAGAACATGTAAATAAAGAATGCTTTCAAGGTTTTAAAAAATTGTACATCAAAAGTCATAGTCTTGGTCAAAAAGTTACACATTAATAAATCCTAAACATCTTACTTACAAATAATAATAATAATAATAATAATAATAAAGAAAAATTTAGAAAAGGTCACGAACTTTCAGGGTAAGTTCAAAGTGAAGGTTTTTTTTCGTCGTATAAAAATAATTCAAAATATTTTATAAACTTTTCAATAAGTGTATTATAGTAAAGAATACACATGATACTTAATATTACATATTTTTAATGCTGTCTAAGTATATTTTTCGGTGGGTTTTTGACTGCGTCTCTTATAACCCCTGTCTCTTATTACCCCGACTTCCCCTAGATGTTTGATGCAAACAATGTCCATGTAAGAATGAATGTTTGGTGGGGTGAGGATTAAAATCGATTGACAATACGATGGTCCTAGTCCTGCATAGAAGCCGAGTGCTCTCCATGTAAACCTTTCTAAAATGTAGTAGTCCATATTCACGTGAGTTTTTTTTTGGGGGGGGGGGGGAAGAAAACATTGAAACCTCAAACAGCTAAGATGACGTGTGTGACTTGGATTCAAACTCAGCACCTCTCGTCTGCCAGCTTTAAAAGAAAAAACTCTCGGTTACTGATAGGGCCGGAAGTCTAGGAAATGTTAGTTTAAAAAATCTCTCTCTCTCTCTCTTTATTTTTTTATTTTATTTTTTTATTTTTTTATTTATTTTTATTTATTTATTTATTTATTTTTTATATTTTTGAATCGGAAAGGAAAATTTTAATTTACAAACCAATGTATACTAATATATTTAGAGTTTATGCAAATTGGAAATCTCAATGTTCGACAGCGTTTATTTTCAAAAACTGTCTGTCTGTTACAGATATTTTTAAACAGTAAATTTATGCATAAAAAAAGTACGCTTTAATACAATCTTCCGTTCTTACGATTATAGTAAAATATTCATTATATAAATCCTTTTAAATATCTAATCATTTACGATTATAATTTACCTGTAAACTTAAAGTTAATTACTTTTATTATGTGTACTTTAACGTAAACTGTGTTCTGATTATTTATTCTTTTTTATATTTGTCATATATTTCACTGTCATGATTGAAAACTAATGAAAAAAATATAAAAAGAAAGTTTTACTATAACAATTTTACTAGGAAAAATAGCTATTTTAATTGTTATAAAAATAAAAAAAAATAAAAGAAAAAAAGAAGAAGAAATGTAATACACGTCTCACAGTTTTCAGCAAAATAATACGTTAAGTTCAATCAGCTTTCATTATTTTTAATTAAAAAAAGAAAAGAAAAAAAACCTCGCTTTAAGTTACTTATTAGTATATAAATATTATTTTCTTTCGTATAAATTTTAGAAACAGATAATTTAAAAAAATTTAGAATATATATATTCAGAAAACATTCTTTCATTTGGACGCCATCTGTCTTTAGTTGTTTAGTTTAAGTTTCTCCCCATTATATATATATATATATATATATATATATGGCATCTGCCTTTAGAAAATAAAATTTCGGAAGATGCAAATGAAACAAGAACTCTTGACGGCTCTTACATACACAAGTTAGCTGGAATATATTCTAAATAAAATTTTACCTACCTACATGGCAGAACTAAGTTTTCTAGATTTTTTACTTTTGACAAATTAACTAGCAACTCTTTAATGTAGTGGTCCAAAAAATAAGACGTGTTTCAACGTATAGATAAATTTGTTTTTAGAATGTACTGAATACGGTTATTAGGAAAGAAGTGTTTCTAAGTCGATGGCTCAAATATATTGGAAACACTTGGAGCTTAACAAATGTTTATAGTTTAAAGACACTAGCAAACATTTTGAAATGTTTCAAACATATACATTTTTTTAAGTGTGGGAATATTATGTTTTGAATTATTGATTTTACATAGTTTTTGTAATTGGGACGTTGCCATTGTATGCATGTGCTGGTTTCAAATTAATACCAAATATTGAGATTAAAAAAATAATGATAATTTTGCCGTTCCTTTTTTTTTTTTTTTTTCCAAGGAACAACTTTTTTTTTTCACTACGAAGTATTTCTGAATAGTAATCGTTTCTTTTTTTAAAAGCTTTTAAAGTTATTACAAAACATTGCTATGTAGGAAGAGTGGTACTGAAAAAGAATAAAAAAGAAAAGAAAGAAGATGATAGTGATGATGAATGAATTAAATGAGTCCTGCTTGCACAAAAAGCATTTTTTTACAAAAAGTAAATTCTGTTTTACCTTATTTTGGGCCGCATATGATTGCCATTCACTTACTTTGTTAGGAACTTTAAGTATTCCCATTAAAATATATAATAATAGCAGCTTAAGATGCAATATAAATAAAATGATAAATACATTCCCTTTTTATTGATTTTTTTTTTTTTTTTCAAAGAATAAAGTCATCATTTAAATAAGTTTTTTTTATTTTTTTTTTTTAAGAGGGGAAAATAAATGAAATAGATTATTAAAAATGATACGCTCAGTTGCATGCAAAAGTAAAACTCTCAGTACGTAGTAGTTTAAGTTCTTTTTAAAATACCATCAATTTCACAAAATCGTAATTTTTCGCTATTTGACTAATTTTATAAAACTAGTTTTCTTTCTTTCTTTCTTTCTTTTTTTTTTTTTTTTTTCTGTTTAACCTAAGTATAAGTAAAAGAAAAAAAGAAATAATTAGAATATGTAATTAATATTAGGAACTGTGAAAACTTCCTCTTTAAAAAAATATTCATTATTTTTATTAAATGTCTGAAATTTTTATGAAAGATGAAAAAATGCCGGCTCCTAATTAAAAGGGCTCCTTAATTAAAAACCCAGAATTCATTCTCTATTTAAAGTTGGAAAGTTCATAGTTTCCCATAATTTTTTTTTTTTTTTTAATTACATTCGAATTCTTCGCTCTTTTACTTCTCAAATAATTGTCATACAATTTTAAAATTTTGGAGAGAAATAACACGATATTTATATTACGTGCCTAAATTACCTAGCAAAATATATAGAATATTTAACATTAAAAAAAAAAAAAAAAAAAAAAAAAAAAAAGTAACTTTATTTGAATTTAACGTATTACGATGACTTTTCCATATTAGTTATAAAGGTGAAATTTTCCTGCACATTTTAATAAAACTTAATTTTGAAATTCTTTTACTCAAAACTATTTTACTAAATTCTTTAGCACATTGCGGTACACAATCAAATTTCCCCATTATAATTACTTCCCAGGTTCACCCAAATTCAACAAAAATTTTGAGAAATATGCTCAGTGGAGACTTCATGTGAATACTCTGTTTAAACTATTATCAAATATAAAAATAAATTTCAAAATAATCTCTCTAGGACAACCTCAGTTTAAATTTAAATATATTAAATTACACAATATAATTTATTTCACAATTTGACAGAGACCCCCAAACGAAAATAAACATATATATATATATATATATATATATATATATATATATATATATAGATGTATATATATATATATATATATATATATATATATATCCTCCCGCCCTAAAAAAAACAAAAACAGTAATTAAATTTATGTGGTCCAAATCGTTCACATTAATCAATATCAAGTTACAAAGAAATTTTTATTCTCAAAGTGCTACCTCTGTTTTGATTGATTATATCCTTTTTTTTAAACAGTTTCTATTACACATCTAATAATATAAAACTGTTAACGAAGCTGCACAGAAAAAATGGGACCTAAACTGTCCTTAAATACGTACAACATATAAAAATCTTCCTGGGTCATTCCATGTTAAATCAACAAATTGATCGTGCCGCACCATTTTTGAATTTGATGAAATTTGGTAAGTAATATGGGAGGCGGAAAACATGGCACCGGTAGAAATGGCACCTGGTAAAAATGACACCGATAAAAATGGCAACGGTAAAAATTGTACCTGCGATTTGCGTAACATATACTACAATGAAAAATAGTTGCATTATTGATAAAAATTAGGAAATATTTTGAGCTTTGTTTGACTGTCTTGATATATTTGGCCATCATATACAAATATCAGTATTATGAATAAAAAGTATTGATTTTTTTATTTTTTATAGAAATATTATAGATATATTTTATAGAAAGTACTGATTTTAAGTAAAATTTTAGAAGAAAAATTAGACATTAGAAATTTAAATTAAATTGATACAATATTCACTTAGTATATATCGGTTGAAAGTTTGATTGGGGGTGGGGGGAAGCTAGGAGACGACTGAAAGAAAATAATTATTTTTATATCACCATCGTACTGACTTTAATGAAACTTTGTATAATAATAACTTACTATTTATGAAAAAACTACAGTGTTCCTTATACGGGGGCGGAGGGAGGGGGGGGGGGGGGTAAGAGGTATATATATATATATATTGAAAACTTTTTCAAACAATGCCATACGTATATGAATCAGATTGAGTATTACGTACAGCTGAGGAGCCCAAGAGGGTGGTGCACGTAGATTTTTCTTTTTCTTTCTTTCTTTTTAATCATTCTATTATTTATTTACACTGCTCGGCATTCAAAATGAAACACCAAGAAGGAATGATAATAACGGAATGAAATTTATTAGACACATACATTATAGTAGGAAGAACAATTCATTAAAATTTCTGGAAATTTGGAGTAATATCTACTAAGAAAACAGTACATAAAGCAGCGACCTCTGTGAGCAATAACAGCATATATCTGCCTAGGCATTGAATCGAACAGCGATTGGATAACATGTACGGGTAGAGCATTTCATGAAGCTTGAACACGATGCCACAATTCATCGATCGAAGTTAGTGGTGAGTGGTGGGGGACCAGTCGCTTTTCAATAATTGAACAGTCATTTTCATTCGTGCGAGATCAAGAGAACGCGCTGGCCAGAGCAACAGTCGAACACGTTCTGTACCAAAGAAGGTCCTGACAATACAAACAACTTGCGGTCGTGCATTATCTTGCTTAAATTTTGGGCTAAGGAGGCCTCGAATACAGGGCAGAGGGGCGGGTCTTAACTCATCAGAAGTTTAATGGCCGCTGTTCAGAGTGCCAGGAATACGAACATGAAGTAATCGAGACGTGTATCCAATGGGAACCCATAACATCATTGCAAATGATGGACAGTGATGTCGAATCCCAGCTGGCAATGTGCATTATTCATAATGCCGTTAAATACTGATAAGGCAATCTTGATGCTTGTGATTTGTCTGAAAAGTGACTTCACGCTATTCCTGCGTCCAGGTTCATCGTTGATCACACATTAATGGCGCCCATATCAGTGACGCAGTTTTGAGGATAATTTGAATTTTGGTAGCCACATACTGAGTCACTACCTGGAGTGATGGTATGTTGTACCATTGGATGCACGTCACGGTCACCTCTTGTTTTCATTCCCGCCACTCTGAATACCAGCCATTACATTTCTGACGAGTTAAGGCCCATAGCTCTGCCCTATGTTCAAGGCCTCCGAAGCGCAACATTTAAGCAGAACAATGCACGACCGCAAGTTGTATATATTATCTGGACCTTCATTGATGCCGAATGTGTTCGACTGTTGCTCTGGCCAGCGCGTTCTCCTGATCTGGCACCAATGAAAATGACTGTTTAATCGTTGAAAAGCGACTGGCTCCCACCACCTACCAATAACTTCGATCGATGAATTGTGGTCATGAAGTGCTCTACCCGTACATGTCATCCAATCGCTGTTCGATTCACTGCCTAGGCAGATATGTGCTGTTTTTGATCACAGAGGTCGCTGCTTTATGTACTGTTTTCTCAGTACACATTACTCCAATTTTCCTGAAAATTTAATCAATTGTTCTTCCTACTATAATGTATGTGTCCAACAAATTTCATTCCGTTATTATCATTCCTTCTTGGTGTTGCATTTTCAATGTCGAGCAGTGTATTTATTTATACAGTCGGCTGCAAAATTATTCGAGCACTAGCAATAATCCTTGCCAAAAAAAAGTACACTTAATACAGCTTTATTAAATAAATCCTTGTCGAGTCATGTTCTTAATCAGTCTAAGAACATGATTCGACAAGGATTTACTTAGCAAAACAGTCTTAAGTGTACTTTTTAAATATAGGAATTATTGGCTAGTGCTCGAATAATTTTGCAGCCGACTGTATGACTCTTCTTGTTTTCAAAAAGTTTTAATATTTTACTTTAAACGTGTGATATGCAAAAATTAAATAAGTTGAATTTCATCACATTTAGCTTCAAAGTGAAATATTAAAAATTTAAAAATTCAATATTTGGAAAACGATAAAAACGTTAACGTTTACGTATTTTTCAAATGTGAAAACGGATTTAAAAAAATTAGAAAATGAGTAATTTAAAAAACTAATTTCGCCATTAATTAACAGAGTTGCACTGCCAATCAAATTAGGTGAAAAACATAGTTATTAATAATTATTAATACTTTGATATAACTAACAATAACTATAGTTGTTATATAATTGATATATATATGTGTGTATAGTTGATATTAACCATTAATAGTTATCGCTATTGTTATTATTATTCAAATGATAGTATCAATAAAATCAGTACAGTATATAGATATACTATTATTATATATAATAGTATATATATAATAGTATATGTATTATCAGTAATTATTATATCAATAGTATCTTAGAGTATTTAAATTTATTTAATGAAAAGTTAATTTTGAAAATTATTTATAAGATGGGTTCAAATGTAAAATACAGATTCTTTTCAAATTTATAAAAGTATTTTTCTAAAAATTCTAGATTATAACACTTTGATGTTTACTTCTGAATGTGCAACTGTCGTGCAATAAGAGATAATTTTTCAAAAGAGGATTTGTTATGTTTATGTTTGTCAGTTTTGAAATGTGTGACAGCTTCAGTTGTCCATTTGTTGTTCGCAGGTGGGTACACGGTGAAGGGGGATTATATGATTATTGTATACGAAGAAATGAAAAAAAAAATCACTTATTCAGCATGAACGCCACAGACCTGTTATTAGTAAAGTAAAGTATTACGCTTGCGTTACTCGAAAAACTGCCGTTTTTCATGATACACAGTAAAGTATATAGTAAAGTATTTCAACATTGATTTTATTTCCAGAACAAAATGTCAAATTATATATTAAATATATAATAATGAAGTATCAATCATATCATTAAAAACTTTCGATTCAAAAGAGTAACTTACAAATACCTCCTCCTCCATTTCATAATTTTTATTTTTGATTGACCCGCAATACCATAACAGAATTTTCACTACATTAATATTTGGTCTCCTTTTGTGGATAGTTCACGTAAGGGTACTTTATTCCATGGGGATTTTCCCAGGGCTGATTTTTTTTCGGATACCAAATGAAGGGCACTTTTGTAATAAGCAAATCGCAAAATAGTAAATATGAATAATAAATTTAACCCGTTAGTAGTCGCTATAGACAGCGCCACCTATTACAGAATGCCACTTTTTATTTAACTCGCACCAATAATTTTAAAAGGTGATGTGATCAACGTTCCTTTGATTTTATTCGCGTTTTATGTGTATCAAATGCCACTTCTAAATTTTTGTGGTGGCTATTGAATATAAAAATCTGGAAAAACCGAAGGATGGGCGGCAAATCGACCAACTAGCGACTACTAACGGGTTAAAGAATGATTTCTAAATTACATTTTTAGAAATTTCAATTGATTTGGTACAACATTCATTTAGTATATACCTGAGGGACGGGAGGGCGGGGTAGGGGGTAGGACCGGATTGAAAGAAAATATTTGTCTTTATATCACCTTCTTACAGATTTTAATGAAACTTTATATAATCGCGTACAATTTGTGAAAAAATTACAGTGTCAGACATAATTGGAGGTGGGTGGCAGAGGAAAACAACAGGATTTTTTTTTTTTTTATATTACCATTTTACCGATTTTAATGACATATTCTATAATTATCACTTACTTTTTTATTAAGATCAAAATGAGGGTTATATATACCTAAGGGGAGGGGCGCAAAAGTGGTTGCAGATGAAAAAAAAATGTTTTTAAAACTGTCCTAGTATCGATTTAAATAAAACATTGAGTATATACTTACTGTTAAAAAAATTTGCAGTAAGTGTTACACATATCTTGGGGGGGAAGGGGGGGTAGCAAAATAAAAAAAGTAGTTGATTTTATATCACCATGTTAACTATTTATATGAAATATTGTATGACTATCACTTACTTCTTATTAACCCTATAAGCGTTAAGCCCGTCTTTTTCCGGTTTTGAAATGTGTCTCGTAAATGGTCAGGGCCGTCTTTTTCTTGATAAGGATTTTGGTCTCTGAAGCGTTGAACCCGTTTTTTCATAGACACGTATTTCCAGGGCTGAGTGGTCAAACCCGTTTTATTCTATATTTCACTCCCCTCCTTTCACAGACTCTTTGATTGGCATGTGGGTTGAATGGATCCCAGAAAAAAGAAAATGGATAAGCGGAAAAAAGGGTAAGCGGAAAATGGGTAATGGAAAAATGGGTAACGGAAGAATGGGTAATTTGTGAATTGCTACTTGCGAATCATATACTGAAATTGCCCCAAATTATGCCATAGAGTTAAACTATGTTTCGAAGACATTTTATCTTTGTTACTGATTATTTATTTCACCGTCAGTTAAAAATTCATTATTTTAGCTTTCATTTATTACTTTATTCACATATTTACTATTTATGAAATTTTAATTAAAATAATGTTAAAATAATAATTATAATAATAATTAAAAAGAAAAAAAAAGAAAAGAAAAAGAAATGAAAGAAAATGTTGGAAAGAGGGCAGTGTAGAATGGAACTATTTTTATTTTTCGGGCAGAGATAAATAGAAAAGCTTCTTTTGAGGCAGGTGTTTGACTGGAATTCCTTTTCTTAGAAGCGTTCTCTAGTTTTTATCATGCTTCGGAAAGTCATTGAGTTACCTTCCCCTCTACAGAATAAATCAGCATGTGTGCAAAATCCTGTTTTAAGATATACTAGGGGTTTATTCGACTTTTCAGGTTTCGTGGAAAATGGACAAGGAAAAGGGGAAGGAATACCTGTAGTTGTATTGTAAATTGCTCGGAGTGTCTTGAATGTAAATTTTTACCTTTTTAAATTTTAGACATGGTTGGTAATTTTTCAAAATCGCTATATTACTTCTGTTATTTGTGTTTCTTAAGAAATAACAAGTAAATAAACAAGCAAATAAATACTATGATTTTATATGTTTTATGATTATTATTATTATTTTCTCTCTTTTCTTGCTTTCTTTTTCTTTTCTTTTTTTTTTTTTTTTTAATCACAGCAATGGCAAGTTGAAAAATAATTTTATACAAAATTATCTTATTATCCATATTATTATAATATATCGTTCAGCTATATTTAAATGCTGACTAGCTAGTTTCTGGTTAATTCATGAATAGATTTTACCTAAAAGTGTGAAATTTTTAAATTTTATACTTATTCACAAAAGGGAATTCATTTTTTTTTTTTTTCCTTTAAGTAAGTAAAGCCTAAAATGAATGACTAGAATATGGATCTCGTAAAAAAGGGTACCCGGAAGAAAAGGGCACTTTTCCAGTTCGCAAATCGCAAAATAATAAATATCAAGTAATGAATTTAAAAATTGACTTTCAAATTACATTTTTAAAAATTTCTATTGATTTGGTACAACTATCTTTTAGTATGTAGTACCAGGGGGAAGAGGGGGAAGGGACTAGCAACAGATTGAAAAAAAAAATTGTTTTTACATCAACTCTTACCGATAGACATTCTTGTGGGAGGGGAGGGTTAAAGGAAGGGGGGGGGGGGCGGGGTTGGCAGATAAAAATAAAATAGTGTTTTATATCACAATTTTACCGACTTTAATGATATATTTTATAAGTATCACTTACTTTTTATGAATATCACAGTGAGTGTATTATATACCTGTGGGGTCAAGGGGGAGCAGATGGAAATGAAATATATTCTTTTTTAAATTGCCCTATTATTAATTTAAAAAAAAATTGTATAATCACTTATAATTTATAAAAAGATTACAGTAAGAACCAAACACACTTAGTAGGGGGGGGGGATAAAACGATTCTCTATATCACCATTTTAGCGATTTTAATGATGTATTCTATTACTACCACGTAATTTTTATGTTGATTACAATGAGTGTATTATATACCAGAGGGGGGATTAAGGGGGGACGATGGAAATAAAATATATTCTTCTTCAAACTACACTATTATCGATTTAAACAAAAACTTTGTATAATAACGTACAATTTGTGAAAAAAAATCCCAGTAAGTGTCAGACATACTTGCGGGAGGGGGGGGGATAAAGAGTGGGCACAGAGCAAAATAAAATATTTTTTTATATCACCATTTTACCGATTTTAATGACATATTCTATAACTATCACTTACTTTTTATGAAGGTCACAATGAGTGTATTATATAACTGGGGGGGGGGAGAGGGGCGAAGATAGAAGTAAAATATTTTTTCTTTAATCTACCGCATTGTTAGTTTAAAAAAAAAAAAAAAAAAAAAAAAACTTTGTGTCTATGCAACTTTCTGCTTATGAAAAATTACAGTGAGTGTACACATATCTGGCGTTTGGGATTTGCTAAGGGGATGGGGTGGGGGGCAAAGCAAAGAAAATTTGTGTTTTTACATCACCATGCTACCTACTTATGTGAAACTTTGTACAACTATCACTTTTATTTTATTAAAATTATACTGAAAGTTACCTATAGTTGATAAGGGAGGGGGAGGGCGGGGTAGGACAGATGGAAAATAAAACAATCTTTTTAAAGAACACTTATTATAGTTTGTTTATTGTTTTATTTACATTTTGTGTAACTATCAATTACTATTAATAAAAAATTACAGTGAGGTATGCAAAAATTCAATGAATGATTTAAATCTGTAAAAAAGTTACTCAAAAATGAATTTTCTTGTTTTAATCTGTCTCTTTTGTCCTTCCCCCATGTAGAAATTTAAAAAAACTTACACTCTCGTTGATTTTTACCATCAGTTTTACAATGAGAAATTGGGAAAAACGCCCTTTCTTCCGCAATCCAAAAATTCAATACATTTTTAATATTAGACATTAATTAAAAGTTAATATCAAACATTGGTAAAAGATTATTCTAAAACACAGTTTTTTCTTTCATCTGTTCCCCCTTCCCGAACGATAACAAAAACTTTTTGCTATCGTCCATGTTTATCATGTATTTTACAAGTAACGATTAAGAAAGGAGCCCATTTTCCGCAATCCGGAAAAAGGGCACTTTTCTTAATTTCTCCATGTAAAACTGATGCTAAACATCAACGAGAGTGTAGTTTTTTTATTTCTACATTGGGGAAAGACAAAGAGACAGATTAAAAGAAGAAAATTAATTGTTTAGTAACTTTTTTACAAATTTAAACCATACATTGAATTCTTCCGTACCTCACTGTAATTTTTCATTAATCGTAACTGATATTTACAGAAATTGCAAATAAAACAATAAAACTAATGATAATAAATGTTTCATCTACCCCTTACCCCCCCCCCCCCTTATCAACTATAGGCAACTTTCACTATAATTTTAATAAAATGAAAGTGATAGTCGTACAAAGTTTCATATAAATAAGTAGCATGGTGATATAAAAACAAAAGTTTTCTTCACTCTGCCCCCCCCCAGGTTAGCAAATCATCCAGATATGTGTACGCTCACTGTAACTTTACATTAAGCAGAAAGTTGTAGATATATAAAGTTTTTTTTTTTTTTCTTGAATCGACAATGCGGTAGTTTAAAAAATAATACATTTTAATTCTATCTGCGCCCTCCATGTCCCCCCAGATATATAATACACTCATTGTGATATTCATAAAGAGTAAGTGATAGTTATAGAATTATTTTATTTTCCTCTCCCCCCCCCCCTTTAACCCCCCCCCATGTATGTCTGATATTAACTGTGATTTTTTTTTACAAATAATTCCTTATTATACAAAGTTTTTGTTTAAATCGATAATAGGGTAGTTTAAAGAAGAATATTTTTTATTTCCATCGGCCCCCGTTCCCGCCCCCAGGTATATACTACACTCATTGTAACCTTCATAAATATTCAGTGGTAGTTATAGAATATATCATTAAAATCGCTAAAATGGTGATATAAAGAATCATTTTATTCTCTTTTGCCCCCCCCCCCCAAAGTATTTCTGACACTTTCTGTAATTTTTTCATAAATTATACGTGATTATACAAAAAAAATTTAAATCAATAATAGGGTACTTTAAAGAAGAATATATTTCATTTCCCTCTGCTCCCCTTGCCCCCCAAGTATACAATACACTCATTGTAATCTTCATAAAAAGTAAGTGATAGTTATAAAATATATGATTAAAGTCAGTAAAATGGTGATATAAAATATCATTTTATTTTTCTCTGCCCCCCCCCCTTTTTTACCTCCCCCCAAGTATGTCTGACACTTACTGTAATTTTTTTCACAAATTGTACGTGATTATACAAAGTTTTATTAAAATCGGTAAGAGTTGATATAAAAACAATTTTTTTTTCAATCTGCTGCTAGTCCCCTCCCCCTCTTCCCCCAGATACTATATACTAAATGAATGTTGTACCAAATCAACTAAAACTTCAAAAAATGTAACTTGAAAGTCATTTTTTAAAATCATTACTTGATATTTATTATTTTGAGATTTGCGAACTGGAAAAGTGCCCTTTTTCCGGGTGCCCTTTTCTCCGAGATCCATATTCTAGTCATTCATTTTAGGCTTTATTTACTTAAAGAAAAAAAAAATGAATTTCCTTTTGTGCATAAGCAAAAAATAAAAAAAATTCACACTTTTTTTAGGTAACAAAATGTATTTATGAATTAACCAGAAACTAGCTAATCAGCATTTAAATATAACTGAACGATATATTTTTGTATAAAATTATTTTTAAACTTGTGATTGCTGATTTAAAAATAATAACAATAATAACAATAAAGAAGAAGAAAAGAGAGAAAATAATAATAATAATCATAAAATATGTAAAATCATAGTGTTTATTTGCTTGTTTATTTACTTGTCATTTCTTAAGAAACATAAATAACAGAAATAATATAGCCCATTTGAAAAAAAAGGAATTCCAGGCAAACGCCTGCCATCGCTTAACTAAAACTAGTATCGCCCAGTGGTCGAAACTCGACCATTTTTTTTTTTGCAAAGCGAGGCAAAGCAAAGTTATTGCCTTGTCCTAAACGGAATGCAATTGCAACACAGCTGCGGCAATTGTTTGCCAATATTCACTCTAACTGAATCAGCAGAGTTTTACTTAATATAACTATTTCTCTCTGTAGATGTTAGCCTTTCCTGAAATGAGAGAAAATCGCAACGTGAAAACGCCCCTTGTTGTGTGATACAGCCCAGAAGCTAATAGGTACCATGTCAGACCAAGGTCCAACCAAGTATCAAATTCTGTTAAATTAATTCGATTGGTTCATAAAGTACAGTGTTTGAACCAAAAAAAAAAAAAAAAAAAAGATATTTTTCAAAAATGGTAGAATTGAGTTCGGGAAATTTCAAAACGTGTAACTTTATCGAAAACCGAAAATCTAAAACATTTCTGAATCTTATATTTTCTACTTATATATGCAGAGGAAAGCATAATAAATCCACTTTTTAAAAAATAAAAATAAGTAGTCAATTTCACTAATTTCACTTAATTAAAATGCAAGGAAATCTCAAAACGTGTAAATTCATCGAAAACCGGAAATCAAAAGTTTTTATGTATCTTCTACTTGCTTCTTCTACCCACAAAAGCTAGCAGTAAAGACACTTTTTTAAAAAATAAGTAGCCAATTTCAGTTAATTGAAACGTAAAGAAAGCTCAAAACATGTAAATTCAGCAAAAAACGGAAATCGGAATTTTTTCCGTATCGTCTACTTATACATGCAGCAGTTAGTAACAAATCAATTTTCCTTTTATTTAGTATATTAGTTCAATATTTATTGTTTAAATATCACCCTTTGAAATGAAATGTTTATGTTTACATTCGAAACTGGAAGTTTGCCATTTTTTTTTTCTGGAGTTTTGTGATTTTAAATTAAAATTTTATCAATTTTACAGAAAAAATAACTCAATCAAACACATGTAGACAGTAACTTATATATAACTATACCCAAGTATAAGAATTAAAATCGGCAGATAATTTCCGTTATTTTTTAATAATTTTTTTAAAAAAATTCAATGGACAATTAACATAGAAAATCTTTTACATGGCTCCATGGACAGACAGTGACGTCATCACTTCGCTTGCGTATAGTAATGCTACATTATACAAATTACTGTGTCTATGGTTTTATTTGAGCTTTATGAAATTGCCAGATTTAACAACTTTCTACTTTTAGGTATTTTTTAATGTGAAGGAATACGTGTATAAAAGGGAAAAATGGGGGAAAATGCATAAAAAATAAATGTATTTTTAAATACCTTCTTGACATCGTAAGAAAATAATATTTGTATTCGCACCTTCCGGCTAACCATACCTTTCGAATGATACCATTTTCAACCCTCTACTCCCATAATTAATATGTTAAAAAGGGACAACAAATTTTATGCTTGCCTATTAATATATAGATAAGCTTTTCTATTTATCTCTGCCCGAAAAATAAAAATAGTTTCCATTCTACACTTCTCTCTTTCAATCATTTTCTTTCATTTGTTTTTCTTTTCTTCTTCTTCTTCTTCTTTTTTTTTTTTTTTTTTTTTTTTTCAATTATTTATATAATTATAATTTTAACATTATAATTTCTTTTAAAAAATAACTAAAATCTCATAAATAGTAAATACGTGAATAAAGTAGTAAATGAAAGCTTATTATTATTTATTTATTTATTTATTTATTTATTTTTTACTGAAAAGTATTCCGTGAAAGATTTTTTATATTCACCCCTCTTAAAAGAATAAATTTTTAACTTACGGTGAAATAAGTAATCAGTAACAAAGATGAAATGTCTACGAAACATAATTTAACTCTATGGCATAATTTAAGGGGGGGGGGGGAGGGGAATTTCAGTATATGAATCGCAAGTAGCAATTCGCAAATTACCCATTCTTCCGTTACCCATTTTTCCATTACCCATTTTTCTGCTTACCCATTTTTCCATTACCCTCTTTTCCGCTTACCCATTTTTCCGTTACCCATTTTTCCGCTTCCCGGGTTGAACGGATAAGAATGATTGTCTTGCAAATACAATTGATTCCCAACCAGATTCCTGGGGTTGTATCTTTAAAAATACTCATGTATGTTTTGACATTAATCCTACAGTTGAAAGATAACTTTTACTTCTTTGCTTTTAAACAATTTCACAAGAATTTCTTTTGAAATGAAATAAATATTATTCCATGCTCGAAATGAAATTTAAATGTTGCATCTATAAGAGTAATTGAGTTTTCTATATATAGGGGTGAAAACTTACATTTAAATAATGTGCTATTACATTAATACTACAATGTAATCTTATGATTTAAAATCACTTATTATAGCTCCGCTTTAATAATTTTTCGTGAAAATCATTTATAATTACATAGCCCTTTTTTTTTTTTTTTTTTAAATAAAAAATATAAGTTAAACTATAATTAAAATGAAATTGTTTATAGTTAACGATAAGATAAAAATAATTAAAGATAAAAATAATTAAATAAAGATAGAAAGATAAGATAAAAATAATTAAATAAATAAATAAATCGATAATAGGGTAGTTTAAAGAAGAATATTTTTTATTCCCATCGGTCACCCTTGCCGCCCCCAGGTATGTAATACACACATTGTAACCTTCATAAAAATAAAGTGGTAGTTCAAGAATATATCATTAAAATCGCTAAAATGGTGCTATAAAGAATCATTTTATTCTACTTTTTCTCCCCACAAAGTATTTCTGACACTTTCTGTATTTTTTTCATAAATTATACGTGATTATACAAAAAAAAAAATTAAAATCAATAACAGGGTAGTTTAAAGAAGAATATATTTCATTTCCATCTGCCCCCCTTGCCCCCCAAGTATACAATACAATATATAATTGTACGTGATTATACAAAGTTTTATTAAAATCGGTAAGAGTTGATATAAAAACAATTTTTTTTTTTTTTCAATCTGCTGCTAGTCCCCTCCCCCTCTTCCCCCAGGTACTATATACTAAAGGAATGTTGTACCAAATCAATTGAAATTTCAAAAAATGTAACTTGAAAGTCATTTTTTAAATTTATTACTTAATATTTATTATTTTGTGATTTGCGAACTGCAAAGTGCCCTTTCTTCCGAGATCCATATTTTAGTCAATCATTTTAGGCTTTATTTACTTAAAGAAAAGAAAAAATGAATTTCCTTTTGTGAATAAGTATGAAATTTAAAAATTTCACATTTTTGGGGTGAAAACTTACATTTAAATAATATGCTATTACATTAATAATACAATGTAATCTTATGATTTAAAATCACTTATTGTAGCTCCGCTTTAATAATTGTTCGTGCAAAATCATTTATAATTACATACTCCCCCCCTTTTTTTTAATAAAAAATATAAGTTAAACTATAACTAAAAAGAAATTCTTTATAGTTAACGACAGAGTCGTTTCTGCCTTACAATTCTGCGATTGTATAAATTATAATTCGGTATAATATATATTATGAATAAGCATACTGCAGGCTAATACAAGAAATGAACGTGACAAAAAATCCTTTTTTTTTTTTTTTTTTTTTTTTTTTAAGATAAAAATAAATAAATAAATAAATAATCGATAATAGGGTAGTTTAAAGAAGAATATTTTTTTTTTTCCATCGGCCACCTTTGCCACCCCCAGGTAAGCAATACACACATTGTAACCTTCATAAAAATAAAGTGGTAGTTATAGAATATATCATTAAAATCGCTAAAATGGTGATATAAAGAATCATTTTATTCTACTTTGCCCCCCCCCCCCCCACTAGGTATTTGTGACACTTTCTGTAATTTTTTCATAAATTATACGTGATTATACAAAAAATAAATAAATAAATAATAGGGTAGTTTAAGGAAGAATATATTTCATTTCCATCTGCCCCCCTCCCTTGCTCCCCAAGTACAATACTTTGTATAATTGTACGTGATTATACAAAGTTTTATTAAAATCGGTAAGAGTTGATATAAAAACATTTTTTTTTTTTTTTCAATCCGCTGCTAGTCCCCTCCCCCTCTTCCCCCAGGTACTACATGCTAAATGAATGTTGTACCAAATCAACTGAAATTTCAAAAAATGTAACCTGAATGTCATTTTTTAAATTTATTACTTAATATTTGTTATTTATCGATTTGCGAACTGGAAGAGCGCCCTTTTTTCCGAGATCCATATTTTAGTCATTCATTTTAGGCTTTTTTTGTTTAAAGAAAAAAAAAATGAATTTCCTTTTGTGAATAAGTATAAAATTTAAAAATTTCAAATTTTTAGGGTGAAAACTTCCATTTAAATAATGTGCTATTACATTAATAATACAATGTAATCTTATGATTTAAAATCAGTTATTATAGCTCCACTTTAATAATTTTTCGTGCAAAATCATTTATAATTACTTAACCCACCCACCTTTTTTTTTATAAGTTAATATTAATTTAATATATAATTATAAGTTAAACTATTAAACTATAATTAAAATGAAATTGTTTATAGTTAACGACAGAGTCGTTTCTACCTTACAATTCTGCGATTGTATAAATTGCAATTCGGTATAATATGTATTATGAATGCATACTGCAGGCTAATACAAGAAATGAGCATGACAATTTTTTTTTTTAAGATAAAAATAAATAAATAAATAAATAAATCGATAATAGGGTAGCTTAAAGAAGAATATTTTTTATCTCCATCGGGCACCCTTGCCGCCCCCAGGTATGTAATACACACATTGTAACCTTCATAAAAATAAAGTGGTAGTTGTAGAATATATCATTAAAATCGCTAAAATGGTGATATAAAGGATCATTTTATTCAACTTTGCCCCCCCCCCCCCAAGTATTTCTGACACTTTCTGTATTTTTTTCATAAATTATACGTGATTCTACAAAAAAAAAAAAAAAAAAAAAAAAATAATAATAATAATAATCAATAATAGGGTAGTTTAAAGAAGAATATATTTCATTTCCATCTGCCCCCCTTGCCCCCCAAGTATACAATACAATACTTTGTATAATTGCACGTGATTATACAATGTTTTATTAAAATCGGTAAGAGTTGATATAAAAACAATTTTTTCTTTTTCAATCTGCAGCTAGTCCCCTCCCCCTCTTCCCCCAGGTACTATATACTAAATGAATGTTGTACCAAATCAATTGAAATTTCAAAAAAATGTAACTGGAAAGTCATTTTTTAAATTTATTACTTAATATTTATTATTTTCGATTTGCGAACTGGAAAAGTGCCCTTTTTTTCGAGATTCATATTCTAGTCATTCATTTTAGGCTTTATTTACTTAAAGAAAAAAAAATGAGTATAAAATTTAAAAATTTCACACTTTTAGGTAACAAAATGTATTCATGAATAAACCAGAAACTAGCTAGTCAGCATAGAGGTCTGCACGGGCCGGAATTTCGAGGCCCGGCCTGGCCCGTACGAAAACATTACTTACCCGGCCCGGCCCGTTATGAAGTCGAAAACTGCGGCCCGGGCCCAGCCCGTTTATTTTTTAACGGTTTATGGCCCGGCCCGATTCAAAAATATGTAAAATAACAAAAAAAAAAAAAATGAATGTCGCTTTATAAAAAAGATTTTTAGCATGTGTTTTGCAGAGGTCTTATATAACCAAACAATAGTACGTTCTTTAACAAAACTTCTGAAATTTTACAAGACAATTATATATAAACAGAAATTCATTATTATAGGCAAGGCACAAAGACAAACAGAAAGTAAAATCGAAAATATTGGCTTTCATCAAACAATATAGGAAGGTATTTAAAATGGTTAATACTACTGAAAATGCACTTTCAACCATTTTCTCTTATATACCATAATGTTTCCGAATCTTTCATGTACTCCTTTAAATAAAACTTTAATGTTAATCCAACCATATTCAATAGAAAAGTTGCTTTTGCCAATGATAAAAATGATGCTACTTTCGTCCACTGGAGAAAAGGAAAAGGAACCTTAGAGACAAAGTTACAGCGGAAAGATTTTTATAGCCTTTATACCACCTAAACTCAACAGATCATAAGAAACAAACTCTTATACACAGTAATGTATCTAATTTCTTTTGTTATGTACATGTACTCAAACTGGTAGTGACATGCATACTATTTTGAATAGGAAACCATCTAATATTACTTTAAATAAAACATATTAATTTAGAGGCATGCTAAAAATATTTGCGAAAAATCAGATTTCGGACAGACAGACTGATAAACAAATAAATTGACGTTAGAGACACTTTTTTAACAAAATAGAACTTTATGTGACATACAAGCCTGTAAAATTACGTAAAATAAATGACTGAAGAATTATTTTATCATTTTCCTTTTTCCTTAAATAACGAGGAAAACAGAAAAAGATTCGGGCAGACACGGCCCGGAGAATATTTCATTCAGGCCCGGCCTGGCCCGGAGAAAATTTCATTCAGGCCCGGCCCGGCCCGAGAGCAAATTCAAAAATTCGGCCTGAACCCGTCCCGAGGGCCGGGCCGGGCTCGAGCCGGAAGCCCGGCCCGTGCAGACCTCGAAATCAGCATTTAAATATAACTGAACGATATATTTTTGTATAAAATTAATTTTAAACTTGTGTTTGCTGATTTAAAATAATAATAATAATAATAAATAAGAAGAAAAGAGAAAAAATAATAATAATAATCATAAAATATATAAAATCATAGTGTGGCGTTTCGGACTTTCGGGCGAGGGTTCTGGTAGCGAATAAGAAAATCCCGTCACAGCAGAGGTTGATAAGAAAATTAATTTAATTAAAATTTAAACAAGATTCTATGTACAACCGTTAGTTACAATATTGATGTTGGAGGATTATATACAATGGCTAGTAGCTACAGCATGGATCGATAGTTGAGTCGATGATCTTAACAAACAGTTTCAGTGGATCTCCGTGATCCTAAATTCGATTTACTGAAACAATACTTGCACCGTTCCAGGTACAGAAAGATATAATCCAGTCCTAGGATAATTTAAAGTAAAAAGTCTCTTACGAGCTGACCTGCACACCTTCGCCGGTGACAGAAAATAAGCTGACCTGTGTTCTCTGCTCCTAGAGGAACACAAAAAATCACTAAGTGTCTCGCTACCTCTCCTGGTAAACGGGACAAGAAAAAAACCCTCCGACCTTCACTGGCCGAAGACAAGATCCGAATCCCCGACTCTCTGCTTCCAGCGCTGCTCCTGGGGAAACTCTTTCTCTCGATGGCAACCAGCGCTCCTCCCTCATTCGCTGAGCAGGCGGGTGCCTTCCCGTCTGGCCGAAGAAATCCCTCGGAAACTCCACTGTTCTCACGACCATCAGGGCGTGCTAGCAGGGCAGCTTCTTTGTACTTTAGTGTCACAGTTCGAGACAGTCTGGAGCCAAACTATTGTAAGTATCAGCACACCTGCTCTGTGTAGAGATTAAGGTCTGGCCAACTTTAGTTAATTGGAAGGGGGGCTGTATGCCACAACTCCCCCCCCCCCTTAAGATGGTTTTCTGGGGTTGAAAAACTCCAGAAAATCTCTGCAATCAAATTAGGTTAGGGTGCATCAAAGCAATTCTAGAGAGGCTAATCTTCCTGACTAAACAATACTTAAATTTACACTAAAGTTACAAGTTTCAAATTACAAATTAATTAACATAATAAAAGCAATACTAATAATAATAAACTATATACAAAATTTCTTACAGATAACTTTTAATCCACCCGACTCGAACAGTCCACATGAGGAATGTCTTTTCCGGGTCTGTGTCGGATTTCATAGTTAAAGGGCTGCAAGGTTAACGCCCACCGCATTAATCTGGGATTGTTTCCCGCATTTCTCTTTAACCATATTAATGGGTTGTGATCAGTTTCTATGGTAAATTTTTGACCATCCAGGTAATGTTTTAACTTTTTCACTGCGAAAATGATCCCAGCACATTCCTTTTCGGTTGTGCTATAGTTTTTCTCTGCCTTAGTAAATTTTCGACTTAAGTACAGAATTGGATGTTCTTCATCTCCTTGCCTTTGAGCCATGATAATACCTATCCCCTTATCTGAGGCGTCACTTTGAATAATAAACTCCTTAGTATAATCAGGAGCGTACAGTACTGGGTCACGGGTGAGTTTATATTTTAACTCCCTAAAAGCCTTCTCCATTTCGGGACTCCAGTCAACTTTTTCCTTTTTCGTTTTCCCTCTTAAAGCTCGGGTCAGCGGTTCTACTATTATTGCATAGTTCTTTATGTATCGGGAGTAATACCCGCACATCCCTAAAAACCTTCTAATTTCCTTTTTTGATTTTGGAGCTGGGAAATCAGTAATGGCCTTAATTTTAATCTCGGACGGTTTCCTACGTCCTTTCCCTACAACATGCTCTAAATATTTGACCGTCTCCTGGGCAAATTTACACTTGGCTAATTTAATGGTTAATTTTGCCTTGGTTACCCGCTTTAGAACTATATCTAAATGTTCTAAATGCTCTTCCCATGAATTAGAAAAGATAGCCATATCGTCAAGGTAAGGCAAACAGAAACTTTCTAGTGCCTTTAATAGAATACTCATGAATTTTGAAAACCTATACGGGGCGGAGACAAGTCCAAATGGCATTACCAAAGGTTGATATGAACCGAAACTAGTTACAAATGTCGCTAAACGTTGTGCGTTAGGGGTTAAAGGTATTTGCCAATAGCCTTTAGTTAAGTCAATCACGGTAATAAATTTTGATGCTGCCACTTGCTCTACCCTCTCTTCTATGTTAGGCAAAGGGAAAAATTCGGCACGAGTTATCTCATTTAACTTGCGATAATCAACTCACGGGCGGGGTTCTCTGCCAAGGGCCTCTACTAATATCATAGGCGAGGTATAATCTGACTCCCCTTCCTTAATTATGCCCAAATCTAACATACGCTGGATTTCGGATTTCAGGATGTCGGTTTGTCGAGGTGACGTCCTATATGGCTTCATTCTAACGGGTTTATCACTAGTCAATTCAATATCATGCTCAATTAAATTCGTTCGGCCTGGAATATTGGAAAACACTTTCTTGTGTTTAATTAGTAATGCTCCTAATTGCTCCTGTTGGGCTTTTGTGCAACGACTTCCTAAATTACTGTCCCTAATTACCATATTGAGGTCAAATTCTTCCGGGTCAGTTATAGGATAAGGTATTTCTAAGTCTGCCTCCGTCGTTTTATTATCCCAATTTTCCTCTATTAATACATTTACGATTTCTGCTCTCTGCACGTAAGGTTTTAGTAAATTGACATGATAAATTTGCGACTTTTCGCGCCTGTCCGGTACATTTACAATATAATTAGTTTCTGACATTTGACTCTCAATAGTGCCTGGCCCTATCCATGATACGGATAATTTATTGGGTTTACTTGTGGCTAAAACCAGCACTTTGTCCCCGGGATTAAATTTCCGATTTACCGCATTTCTGTCATACCAGATTTTGCGTTTGTCCCTTTTTTCCTCCATCTGCTCCCCTGCGAGCTCTTGACACCTTTGTAGTCTGTTTATCAATTCGAAAACATACTCCGTCACTGGGTTTTGCTCCTCTTCCTGCTCTGTCCATTTCTCAAATAGCAGGGTTTCCGGGGTTCGCAGATTTCTCCCATGAACCAACTCGGCTGGGCTGAATCCCGTTGATTCATGTGTTACCGTCCGCAAAGCTAACAAAGCATAGGGTAAACTCCTCTCCCAACTTTCTCCACTTTCTAAACAGATTACCTTCAATAACCGTTTAACTGAACGATGCCAACGCTCAATGCAATTTGTCTGTGGGTGGTGCACACTACTGTGAGTTATTTTAATTCCAAATTTTTCTAAGAAAGTTGAGGTTAAGTTACTCATAAAACAAGCCCCTAAGTCTGTTTGGATTACTTTCGGAAATCCCATTCTACTAAATACTATCATTAACGCGTCGATCACTGTTTCCGACCTTGAATCGGGTATCGGGATAGCCTCTGGATACCTCGATGCTAAACACATAGCCGTGAGCATATATTTATTTTGATTTTCCGAAGGTGGGAGTGGTCCCACAATATCACAGTTTATATGCGTAAAAATTGCAGTAATAATGGGAACAAGTTTAAGAGGGGCCTTTTTTTGCTCTCCTGCCTTCCCAATTTTCTGACAAGGATCACACGATTTTACATAGGCTTCAGCCTCTTTAATGATATTTGGCCAGAAAAAATATCGCAACAATTTATCCTTAGTTTTAGTCATGGCCACATGACCGGATATTAAACTGTGACAAAGATTCAAAATTTCATTCCTATATTTCCGCGGAATAATTAGCTGACGTCTTTTTTCTCCTCTGTGATCTGTAGCAATTCTGTACAGCAAACCTTGATCTATTGTTAAATTCGATTTCTCCTCTTTCGCGCGCGCCCACAACTCCGTCAGGCTTTCATCTTTTTCCTGCTCTTGGCGAAACTCGTTTTTCCCAACGTGCGCCAGAGCGGTGATCCTATCCTCCTCTAACTCGGGGAGGAAAATTGATTCTTCCGTACTCTGATTTTCCGTAGGCTTGCTCTCTGGCGACATTTCTGCCTCTCCCTGATCATTCCCAGCGCTTTCACTCGCCAGACTGGTTTTTGGCGCAGTTTCGTTTTTACGCCTTTTCGCTCGCGTTTCGACTGCATGGATTAATTCGGGTTTTTGTTTTTTTCTCTCGATTAATTTCTGCGTCTCATTTCCCAGTAAATAATAATCCATGAGAACTTCCTTATCCGCTACCGCGGCTTTCGTATTAATTAACCCTATTCCCTCAATTTCTAATTCAATATTGGCTATGGGTAGACATCTCACTTCGTTGGCTAAAGCTGCCTTAACCCACACGGTTTCCCCGTTTAATTGCTCATTAGAAATTATTTTATGAGGGGCAATATCGAGGCACGTCCCAGAATCACGTAAAATGGTAAACTTTTCCCCATTTATCTTGGCTTCACTTAAATAAGGTTCAAAAGCCGGGTTTAAATTCTCAGCGTCTCCTACGTGATTTACTTTTTCAGCCTTCTCTTGTCTGCTTTTCCAGACTGGGCAATTTGGCTTAATGTGATCGGGGGAAGAGCACACATAGCAAACAATAGGTTTTCGGGCCTCAAATAATTTAGATCTTTCCGTCAGATCAGACTTATCCCTCCAATTTTTTTGTTCTGGGGCATTTTTCTCAACCCTATTTTTATCAAAGTTGCGAGGTTTATCTAATTTCTTTTCTAGTGGTGGTTTCGGGGTCCAACTTTTCTTATTATTTCTGCGAACTGACTCGTACGCGTCAAACTTCTTAGCTAACTCTCGCGGTTCATTGAGAGAGCTCCACGAATCTATGAAATGATCTTTCATTTCGAAATTAGCCCGTTTCTTTAACTGGTCGGCCACCATTAATTTCTTTAGATCCTCAAAATTTGTTACTTCTACTCCCTCTAACCACCCATTTAAATATGTATCTAAATCATAAGCTAGATCATGCCAAAGAGTTCCCGGTTGTTTTTGGTGTTGCATAAATTTAATTCTAAAATTTTCCGGACTTAATTTAAATCGATCTAATAGCATTTGTTTGACTTTCTCAAAATCGTCACTAATTTCTTGGGGTTCTTTTAAGATTAATTCCGCGATTTCTACGGGCAATAAAGCCAATAAATTAGTCACTAGATCCTCGTCATCTATTTCTAACTTCCTAGCTTGTCTTTGGAATAACGCAAGAAATAATGCCATCTCCGATTTCTCCGGTTCAAATTTTTGTATAACCGATTTTAGTGATTGTCGGCTGGGGCGTTCGCTACGAGTCGAAGCTAGACTTACTGTTTCTGAATGTTGGGCTATTTTAAGTTTTTCTAACTCTAATTCATGTTTCCTTTCCGCTTCTCTTTCAGCGATTTTTTTCTCTTCAGCCTCCCTTTCCGTAATCTTTTCCGCATTCCTTTTCTCTTCCGCCTTTCTTTCTAAGATATCCTCCCGTATTAACTTAATTTGAGATAGGGCTAGGTCTTTATCATAATCTGGAGACTTTTGAATTTTCCCTATGATATCACTTATCCTATCCGAAGTTTCAACAATCACTCCGAATTCGACTGCGAGCTCTTGCAGTTCCGCTTTCCTATACTGCCCTAATTCTGACATGTTTACCTAATTCTAAATTCACAATTTAATCTTACACAATTCCCAAAAAATTTCTACACAATACCTAACACTTTTACACAATTCCTAACAATTTTACACAATTCTTACAATTTTACCCAATTCCAAAAAATACATATACAAAATTACACTAATAAAACCTATAATTCAATTTTGCAAATTTTTGGGGTATATAAAATTCCAATACAACACGATTCCAATAATTAAAACTTAATATTCAATTCTACACATTAAATTTGAAATATTTGAAATCACAACCCTTTCCAGGAAAGAAACCTCTTTCCGTAACTTATTTGATTCACTTTTAATTTTCGTAAATTGCACAAAACAATATGAAATTACTGTGTTATCTTTCTCAAGATATTTTAACACCCTTTTTGTTTTCTTAAATAATATCTGTTTTCAAATATAATCTTTCTCATTTAAAACAAGATAATCAAATATGTGCAAATCAATTAATATTTTTCCAAACTAAACAAATATGAGTTATATTTAAATTAAATTTACCTATAATTTAAATTCCTCCCTGTTTTTACTTAGAGTTTCTAATATTTGTGATATGCCACATTTTTAATTTTTCCAAAAACAATGTTAATTTAAAGTTTACTCTCCCTTAATAAATTTCTAAATAACTTTTAACTTTATACATTTATCATCTAATACCTTAAATAACAAAAATTTTACAGCCTCACTAGAAAAGTTTGACTCACCCCTGTTTTGTTGTCGTTGCTCGAGTTCCGTATTTCCTTCTGGCACTTATGATGGGTTCTCGGATCGGCACTCCGTATGGAATTCGGGATGGGCTCCGGATAATTCAGGCTGAGGGCTCTTCTCTCTGTCTTAGAGATTCTAGTCGATGCGACGTAGATGTATCCTCCGTTGATTTGATGGTTCGACGTACTCCGCTGCGTCTATCCTTCCGTTGAGTCTATCACGTTTCTATCGTCCGTACTTCTTCAGGCAGTGTAGTATTTCTCCAACAACATCCCTATAGCGCTGGCACCAAGTTAGTATAGCTGTGGCGTTTCGGACTTTCGGACGAGGGTTCTGGTAGCGAATAAGAAAATCCCGTCACAGCAGATGTTGATAAGAAAATTAATTTAATTAAAATTTAAACAAGATTCTATGTACAACCGTTAGTTACAATATTGATGTTGGAGGATTATATACAATGGCTAGTAGCTACAGCATGGATCGATAGTTGAGTTGATGATCTTAACAAACAGTTTCAGTGGATCTCCGTGATCCTAAATTCGATTTACTGAAACAATACTTGCACCGTTCCAGGTACAGAAAGATATAATCCAGTCCTAGGATAATTTAAAGTAAAAAGCCTCTTACGAGCTGACCTGCACACCTTCGCCGGTGACAGAAATAAGCTGACCTGTGTTCTCTGCTCCTAGAGGAACACAAAAAATCACTAAGTGTCTCGCTACCTCTCCTGGTAAACGGGACAAGAAAAAAACCCTCCGACCTTCACTGGCCGAAGACAAGATCCGAATCCCCGACTCTCTGCTTCCAGCGCTGCTCCTGGGGAAACTCTTTCTCTCGATGGCAACCCGCGCTCCTCCCTCATTCGCTGAGCGGGCGGGCGCCTTCCCGTCTGGCCGAAGAAATCCCTCGGAAACTCCGCTGTTCTCACGACCATCAGAGCGTGCTAGCAGGGCAGCTTCTTTGTACTTTAGTGTCACAGTTCGAGACAGTCTGGAGCCAAACTATTGTAAGTATCAGCACACCTGCTCTGTGTAGAGATTAAGGTCTGGCCAACTTTAATTAATTGGAAGGGGGGCTGTATGCCACAATAGTATTTATTTGCTTGTTTATTTACTTGTCATTTCTTAAGAAACATAAATAACAGAAATAATATAGCCCCATTTGAAAATACAGGAATTCCAGTCAAACGCCTGCCATCGCTTAACTGAAACGAAGCTTTTCTATTTATCTCTGCCCGAAAAATAAAAATAGTCTCCATTCTACACTTCTCTCTTTCCAACATTTTCTTTCATTTTTTTTTCTTTTCTTCTTCTTCTTCTTCTTTTTTTTTTTTTATTTCAATTATTATTATAATTATAATTTTAACATTATGATTTCTTTTAAAAAATAATTAAAATCTCATAAATAGTAAATACGTGAATAAAGTAATAAATGAAAGCTTATTTATTTTTTTTTTTTTACTCAAAATGATTCTGCGAAAGATTTTTTATATCCAGCCCTCTTAAAAGAATAATTTTTCAAGTTACGGTGAAATAAGTAATCAGTAACACAGATGAAATGTCTTCGAAACATAATTTAACTCTATGGCATAATTTGGGGGCAATTTCAGTATATAATTCGCAAGTAGCAATTCGCAAGTTACCCATTTTCCGCATACCCATTTTTAAATTACCTTTTTTTCCGTTTACCCATTTTTCCGTTACCCATCTTTCTGTTACCCATTTGTCTCTTACCCATTTTTCGGCCTCTCGGGTTGAACGAATAAGAATGGATGTCGTGCAAATACAATTGATTCCCAACCAGATTCCTGGGGTTGTATCTTTAACAATACTTATGTATGTTTTGACATTAATCCTACAGTTGAAACATCATACAGATTTAACAGTCATTTTCATTGGTGCGAGATCAGGAAAACGCGCTGGCCAGAGCAACAGTCGAACACATTCGGCATCAATGAAGTTTCAGACAATATGGGCAACTTGCGGTCGAGCAATAACCTGCTTAAATATTGCGCTTCGGAGGCCTTGAACATAGGGCAGAGCTATGGGACTTAACTCGTCAGAAATGTAATGGCTGGTATTCAGAGTGGCGGGAATGAAAACAAGAGGTGACCCGGACGTGTATCCAATGGTACAACATACCATCAATCCAGGTGGTGACTCAGTATGCGGCTACCGAAATTCTGATTACCCTCAAAACTGCATCACTGATATGGGCGCCATTAATGTGTGATCAACGATGGACCTGGACGCAGGAATGGCGTGAAGTCACTTTTCAGACAAATCACAATCCTGTTTACAGCATCAAGATTGCCTTATCCGTGTTTAACGGCGTTATGAATAATGCACATTGCCAGCTGGGATACGACATCACCATACTGTCCATCATTTGCAATGATGTTATAGGTTCCCATTGGATACACGTCTCGATTACTTCATGTTCGTATTCCTGGCACTCTGAACAGCGGCCATTAAATTTCTGATGAGTTAAGACCCGCCCCTCTGCCCTGTATTCGAGGCCTCCGTAGCGCAAAATTTAAGCAAGATAATGCACGACCGCAAGTTGTTTGTATTGTCCGGACCTTCTTTGATACAGAACGTGTTCGACTGTTGCTCTGGCCAGCGCGTTCTCCTGATCTCGCACCAATGAAAATGACTGTTTAATCATTGAAAAGCGACTGGCCATCCACCACTCACCAGTAACTACGATTGATGAATTGTGGCATCGTGTTGAAGCTTCATGAAGTGCTCTACCGGTACATGTCATCCAATCGCTGTTCGATTCAATGCCTAGGCAGATATGTGCTGTTATTGCTCACAGAGGTCGCTGCTTTGTGTACTGTTTTCTCAGTACATTTTACTCCAAATTTCCTGAAATTTTAATCAGTTGTTCTTCCTACTGTAATGTATGTGTCCAACAAATTTCATTCCGTTTTTATCATTCCTCCTTGGTGTTGCATTTTCAATGTCGAGCAGTATATATATATATATATATATATATATCAGTTGGGGAAAAATAACAAAAAAAATTCCAAGTTGACATTTTCAGTTCGCGCATGAGGCTGAAAGTTTGAAAAAATATGTTAAAAATTGAAATTTTCAAAAGTTAATAAAATTAGTTTTTTTGTAATTTTTTATAATGCAACAGCCATAATTTGTCAGTATTTTCCGTAGTTTGAACCTAAAAAAATATTTTATAGCTTTTACGTAATATCTTTAGTTCGCGCATACGCCTTAAATTGGGCTAAAATCGTCTAAAATTTGAAATTTACGTGTTTAATATACAATAATACATACATGGCATATTTACGTTTCAAAAGTATTTTAAAAATTCTAAATTTGTTGAATATAACCTTTTATTACAGCATTAAACGTACAAGTATAGTTACACACATATATATGTATGTAATAACATTGCATGTCCTAGCTAATTACAGAATGATATACAGATTTTACCTATTTTTTCTTTCTCTAAGATTCGTCTTATGTGTTGAGCATTGTTTTAAATTGAGATTTATAGTCGAATGATGGCATAGTTGACCTTGAGAACAAAGTTGTCCTTATGAAACAATCCCTGTTCTCTTCTCCACATACTTTAGTACAAGATTCTGTTACGAGCTTTACATTTCTTTCGACACTTTGCGTGTGGCAAGGAAATTGAATTAGCTCGAACTCTGGGAGAACATTAGAATTAATAAGTTCTTCTAGAATTTGCGTTGACACATTGCTCATTATTGGAGGAGGTGTAAGTTTGCACTTGAAGCAATTAATAAGTTCAATGTAATTTGAAGCTGCAAAATTGATGGTCGGTTTTTGAAAAGTTCGCACCGATTTCCCTTTTGGTTCTTGTTTTCTTGCTTTTAGCAATCTTCGAAAAGCTAGCTGTCTTACGTGCACTCTCTTATCTAGTACCATTGAAATTAAAAGATTTTTGGGATGACAAAAATATGCATTCATCTGAATGACAGGATCAATTATTTTACGTACCCTGTCGGGCAGCTGCCTTGTCTTCTGTACTAATTTAAACACGTTAAATGCTCCAAACTTTACAGAGGGATGCATTTTAATTCCAAACCATACTGGAGCGTATATCTTCCTAATATAGCTGACCAGTAGTTTAATTTCGTCAGAAAGTTTTACTTCAGAAATATATAGTCTTAAGATTCTATTTGCACAAGTTAACCACCTAGAGCTACTAAGAGGACCAGGATCTTTCACAGCGAGATCTGGCGCATACTCTCCTGTCTTGACTGCTCGATAAATATTAAGTAAATACTTTTCGTTCTTGTTTAGGTCAGTTTTGGTCACATTTATCTCCTCACTATTAATCGTTTCAAAATTAGCAACAGGGTGTTTTTCACAGTCAGTCAACTTCTTGCCAATTTGTCTTGAGAAACTGCGCCTAAGGTACGCTGTAACATCGTTAAGGTTGTGTTCTTTGTACTCGACTGCCTGTGTGAGGTCCAAGGAGCCACACTGTCTGCAGACTCAGGAAAACGGACATTGCGTGCGGCTTTTCACCCTCCTAGTTTCAAAGTGGCCGAAATTTCACGGTTGACTTTGTTTTTGCCGCCTTTGCGCTCCCAAACGAGGGTGGTACCCCACCTTTCTGGCGCCGAAGAGACACCAATGAACTGTTGAGCTGGGTGTGAACCGTATATTTCACATGACCAAAGACTGTCTGATTGGTGGTTGTCGTGTGGGAAAATGGGTTTCCCCCCCCCCCTTTTTTGCATATCATCAAGATTTTTGGAAGAACTGAAAATTCAGATAATAATTCTAGAGACTTGGACTATGACTGTATAGAGAAAGGTCGTTCTCCGAAATTTTTTTGTAAATGTTACACATGCTAGGATTCACAGGTATCTGTGATGCATGTTGTGTGTTGGGACTATGTCGTTTGGGCACCTCGGTACTTGGGGTATATTTCATTCCCCCCCTCTCCCTTTACAGAGATAAGTTTCCGTTAATCCTTTAATCTTCTTAATCGTATCTTTTCTTAAAACTGCAATTTGCAACCCTATTTGGCGAGTTTCTTTTAGCTAAAAGAGAAAGTGGGGTTGGATCCTTACTTGTAAATAAGGAAATATAATTGTATTTCCTGTTTGCCTATTAATATATACATTATTGAATTTTTTAGGAATTTAAGAAAATCTTAAATTTTGCTAACGAAAGTTATATATTGATATTTTATGCCATCATCTTATATTTCAATTTAAGGCTGGTTCGATTTTTTTTTTTTTTTAAATAATAAGCGTAATACTGATTTATGCGAAAATTTCCCCTATTCTATGATGCTAAGAAGATCTTACGTTTTGAACAACTTACGAAGTTTCAAATTATAACGCTGAAATTGAATAAGGTTTTGGACAGTTTCATAATAATATGTTTAAACACCGATCCGACATTTTTATGATATTTATTCTTGAGATAAACACTGATTATCAAACTTTAGTTTGTTAATCAGTAATAAACTGACTAACCTATAGACGGACCGATTTTGTGATTTTCGTGTTTCCCGCGCATCAAAAAGTGTAAATATCTTTTTAAAAAAAAGATTAAAAAAAAAAAAAGCTGGCGTTAAAAACTTTTACAAATACCAAAGTTTCCAATTCTTTATGTTAAGGTAACTGAAAGATCTGGCATGCTTTTCGTTATCTTACAAAATTTACTTTTATATTAATTATTGTTATATTAATATACATAATATTCATATTATTATCTATAATTAATATATTTTAATGAACGTGATAAATAATACATTGTTAGATTTTATTTTATTCATTCATTCATTTAGTACTTTCTCTGAAGAAAGTACTAAAGAGAGTACTCCGAGAAAGTATTGTTTTAGGATAAAATTTTCGAACGTTAGTTTTTGTTATATTTACAAGTTCTGAGGCCCCCCTGAATACGAAAATTATGCTTTTAGCGAATGGTCTGTATGTCTGTCTGTGTGTCTGTTATCAGCATATCTCAAGAACAAATAGCATCAGAAATTCCAAACTCGGTATTCTAAATGTGTATCATATAGGGATTCTACAGTAAGCTTTTCGTTGAGATGAAGCCAATGGTTCGTGTACAGGGACACTCAAAAGTATTCAAATAAATTACGTCTATGGGGGAAATTGCAGGTAAGTAGAGTTTAACCTCTATAGACTGCACTGAACCAAATGAAACGAATATATATTTTGTGTAATGGAGATAGTCAATTAGGAAAAGAAATTTTGTGTATGTCGGAGCCTCGCCTCCCCCCCCCCCCCCAGTTAATTTTCATGATGGGTATCTTCCAAAAGAGCTCGCCAATACCTCTAAATCGAATGGTTGAACCATCGATCTGTGATAATTTAAAATAAAGTCTTCAATTTTTTTCATTTTTAACATTTTTTTTTCTTTTAATGTAATATTGAGAATAAATTCAGCTTTTTTTTTTTTTTTTTTTTTTTTTTTTTTATTTAGTGTTATACTACTTCTTTAATATAGAAACCGTGTGCATTATCATGGAAGATAATTTTTTTAGATAATAATTTTAATAAATTATTTTTACTGAGTGAATTGGTATAGGAAAATATAGAAGAAAGTCGTGTGGTGGCCACAACACACTATTTATTTGTTGTTAGTAGATGTGCTTTACTAATAATATTTTACAATTTTCTGGAAAGCTGTTCGGGAATTGAAGTAAATTCCTCATAGAGATATGGTAATTAATGTATGTTTTAAATATTCATCGCTTGTTTTTTGTACATTAATGAAACGGGGGGGTTGAGGGGGTGGTAGCCCCCCCTCACACAGAACTAATTACCATGTAAAACTCTTCCTAAGCCTAATTTGAATTGTTTAACATAGGTTTACATAACAGTACTCGTTAACTTACCTCTTAATCTCCAACCTGTATTTATAGTATTTAATTTCAGGGTAAGAGAAAGTAGTGTGATTAACACACCAGATTATTTTTTATTTATAAAAACCGTTGCAATTAAACAAAATTTTCCTTTCAAATTTTAATTCAACTTGCAAAATAGCAACAGTAATAACAATAATAGGACTAATTAAAAATAATAAGAATAAAATAATAATAATAATAATGATAATAATATGGTGCGGCATTCATACAACTTTTCCTTCTGCATTTAAATGCTTATAAAAGTAGATCCCAAATTAAATGAAAAGATAACTAGTACCGCATATGAGCTTTAGAAACTATTGAAAATATTTCAGAAACACTTTTATTCGACCTATATTTCAATCTGAGAAGGTTGGTGGGGGGGGAGGGAGGGGACTGTCGATCTTTTATCTTTCCCCAACGATTCCAATTACATTTTATTTGAAATTTATCTATTACAGTGAAGCATTGTTTATACGTCTCTCGTTTATATATCTTTTACATTTATACTTCCATTTTAATGCAAAAGTATTTCGTTTTTACGCCGCTTAATATCGGTTATACGCCTTTTTTACTTTCCTGAAATTCATAAAATCTCTCTACCGGACATTATTTTCGCGTTTTAAATAAGGTTTATGGACTGTGATACTAATATCATGACTTCGAAATTATTTACAATCGGTGAAATAATTGGAGGCAAATTGTTTCATGATAGTTTAAGTGATGATGATGTAAGATGTGAAAAGTTATTCCAATTTCTTTTAAAGACGCAATAGATTGCATTAAAAAAACTTCGAACTTATTTTGTTTATCAAAACACAAGTGAAAAACATTCATAAAACTCAATTCATTTCACAAGCAGTTCTCTCACAGAATGTCACGCGAGTGTTAAATATTTTAAAATAACTACCTGTATCGATAAAAATCGTATTATACAGTTATTATTAAAGATACGCAATATATATAATTAATACTATTTTTATTTTATTTTATTTTAATTTAATTATTATCTTCAAATACATATTATATTGTAGTGTAATATGCAATAGTTACTATATTACTTAAAAAAAAAAAAAAAAAAAAAAAACTGTATTAATTAGTATTTCACATAAATTTTACTTCATTGCCATTAAATTTGTAGCAATCAAAGTTTTATTCTTTTAATTTCGAATATACTTCTTTTCATTCATATGTTTTTTTTACCCAAGTCCCTTGAAATACGTATAAATGGTGCTTTACTGTATTTAAGTAAATCTTATACATATTATAAATGTGAATGTCCGTTTATTTGACTGAGTTTCACGCTAAAACTGCTCTATGGATTTCGATAAAATTTGTTATGGAGATAGCTTATACCCTAACTTAGAAAGTTGGCTGCCTTTTATTCCGAAAAAAAATTTTTTTTGTTATTTTTATGCATAAAAAATTTTGTAAGCTAATAATAGCAAAAAATTAGCCATTTAAATTTTAACCATAATTTAATTGTTGCCAAAATTAAATTTAACTATCCATAATTTAATTGTTGTCGAGTTTATTTATTTTTTTTCCAACAGTAAAATAAATACATTTATCTAAACGTGAACAATAAAAAATAAAATAAATAAATAAATTATGCATCTCACAAAAATTGACGTCATTTTAAATTTAAAATTTCTTTTACAAAGTGCTAATATAGTTTACGATGCTAATGTGTCTTGTACTAAAATCAGTTTTATGATTAATCACCCTCCTGGGTGATTTTTTAAATTGTTGCGTTGAAGTACACCGAACATTTTTCGCCAAGAGGTTTAATTTAGCAACAGCGATTTTAATCTAGGTAGTTCAAGAAAAATGTAAAATTAATAAAGTTGTGTAGCACGATAATGTTTATTTATTTATTTATTTTTTTATTTACCATTCACTACGCTAATTTAACATACAAATAAATGAGCTGCTGTGTGTGACTGCACTTGCACGCTGTCGGGCAGAAATATTTGATTAATTCAAATTAATATTTAAATAA
Organism: Salticus scenicus; assembly: GCA_963930645.1. NCBI lineage: Eukaryota > Metazoa > Arthropoda > Arachnida > Araneae > Salticidae > Salticus > Salticus scenicus. The sequence continues at coordinate 288,785,186 of OZ005657.1, read as the reverse complement.
CTAAATAAAGATATGTTTAATAGAAAGCATAGTCTTGGAGACAAATTTGGCGAGTGGGCGACCAAATTTCGTGAAAAATGATAGTTTAGGGTTCCCGATGTTTCGAATCTCTCCGACACACGGGAACGTAGACCTTGAGCTTACCAAGGGATTCTCGATGGAGTCATCTCCAAGCCCCATCGCCAAAAGTTATAAGTAGGTGTGAGTTGATTTTTGCGAAAGAGTATGTAGTCACTGCGATCCAGAGTTATTCAGAGACCTATTCTGAGTCATTGCACTTTAGGGATTGAGCTCTAAGCAACTGGACATTTTTCGTGAGTGAGTGAAAATTTTTGCTCTGGTGTAGTTGATGTTATTTGCTTTACTCCTGTGGAACAAGTGACTATTTTTTAGACTGTCCCAGAACTTTCATCGAATAATGACTTATACTGTACGAGTAACAGCTTCAACTGTTTCCAGAATATTCGAAGAATTAACACCAGCTATTGGACTATTTCCGAAAATATTTGTTTTAATAATAGTTTTGTTGTACAGATTCGAGAAGTTCAAAAAATGTTTGATATTGCCAAGGAGGTTCCATACTAAAGCTGTGACGAAAATAGTCGCCAATCGAAATATATTCAGTTACAAAGAAATCATTTAAATATAGTGTCCAGCGAAGCGGGCAAAGCCTGCTAGTAATAAATAAATAATAATGCATTAAATAATACCATGAAACACAACTATTTTAAAGAACTTTAAAACTATTAGTTTTATATAATGTTTAAAATAAACTATTGAATTAACGTTTTATTTAAAATTTATTTTTTATTTACAATAAATAAAAAATAAATAATAATGCATTAAATAATATAATGAAACAATAAAAACAATTTTAAAGAACTTTAAAACTATTAGTTTTATGTAAAGTTTAAAAATACATTCGTATAAAAATAAATTTGTAAGAATCAAAGTTCTTTATTATAAGTTCGTTTATGTGTCGTTTTATGACAGATCCTTGAAAGAGACAGATATAATTTACTTATCTGTTTATAAAATAAGTTTAAAAATTCATTCATATTTACAGTGTTATAGTTCGGAAAATATGAATGTTATATTTCTAAACATTACATTATTAAACAAATAACAAATAAATAAAATCACGCCAACTTTAGTGATAAAAATCTCCAAAAGGTAACTGAGATATTCTTTTTCCTGACCAGGAAAATTCTCACCACTCTCCCTCACCCCTTTACTACTTGAGAAGGGGGGTGAAATTATCTAATGGTTGGGGTCAGGAGCCCAAACGTCATGCTCTCTTGTGTGTTTTACCTGCATAAACAAGATGTTAAAACGTAGTATTATTAAAGTTTTGTTAAGTTTTGCACAAAAGTATTTGTTTTTTTTTTAGTTTCACTAAAATAATATGTTAGATGTTTAACAAAAGTGCAAATGTCATCGGCCCCTTCTACTGACTATATCACAACGCCAATAAACTGAATAGACGAAATGGTCGAGAATTTCTTGTTTACACATTTCTAGATGGTGAAACAATATTCTGAATATTTCGAATATTCTGAATGTTTTGTATTGTGAGAAATTCGCAATTGATTTCCTAGAATTGGGTCATGCACCAGGATTATAGTTGCTGAAACCCGCCTCTTGTAGTCTCATTTATTTGCAGAGATTTCTAAATAACTTTGCCCTCGAGAATATAGGCAAATGCTCTAGAATTCTAATACGGGCTTCCAGAACTCCCTTTTCTAGGGGACTAGAATTTATAAGGATCGCATGGAATTATTTTTTCTAGAGCCACAATTTAGATTCTAGATGTCAGTTACAGAATTTTTCCTCAGTGTGTCTAGACAAGTCGGCAATGGAATAAGAATGCGACGGCAAGGCGCCAACTTTCCGCTTGCCGGTCAGTTACTGTTCGTGTTCAGTTTTTGACTTTTTTTCAAAGTTTAAGCCTCATGCGCGAACAGAATATATCATCTAAAAGTTATAATTTTTTTTAGGTTGAAACTACGCTATATACTAACAATTTATGGCTGTTGCATTATAAAAAATTACAAGGGGGGAGGAGGAAGGTCGCAGATGGAAAAAAAAAAAAAAAAAAATTAACTACCCTAGTATCGATTTAAATAAATCTCTGTGTATATACCCCTTACTGTTTAAGAAAAAATACAGTGAGTGTTACACATATCTGGGGGGCGGGGAGACGTTAAGAGGAGACAGAATAGAAAAAGTGGTTTTTTATATCACTAGGCTAGCTATTTATATGAAACTATGTGTGACTATCACTTACTTTTTATTAAAATTATAGTGAGGGTAACCTGTAGTTAAAAAAGTGGGCAAGTATGGGAGGGGCAAGATGAAAAACAAAATCTGTTTAAACAAGACAGAAAGATACAAATGATGTTTTATATCATTATGCTTTACACTTTAATAAAATTTATTATATATATCACTTAAAGTTTAGGAAAATTTACGCTGATTGTTATGTATATCTTGGGAGGCTATGGTGTAGAGGAGAAAAAGGATTGTATAAATACCACAATGTTACCAATTTTAATTAAAATTTTAACAACTATCACCTACTTTAATGAAAAATTACCTATACCTGGAGGACAAGGGAGGGGGGGGGAGGGCAGAGAAAAAAAATACGATGGTTTTTAAATCACACTGCTTCATATTTTTAGGACATTTTGTGTTAATGTCCTTTATTTTTTATGAAAATTTTTAGAGAGGGCTATGTATCACATTATCTTTCAGTTTCTAAGTTAGTATTCAAAAATTCAATGCATTGCTGACATCAGACATTAATTAAAAATTTATATCATACATTAGTAAAAGATTATTCTGAAACAGAATTTTTTTGTTTAATTTGTCCCCTCCCCCCCCCCCCTTTCCTTCGTAGAAACAAATTTTTTTTGCTAGCGTTCGTATTTAGAAGTATTTTACAAGTAACAATAATATTTAACCATTTTTTTAAAGTTATTTTTCATTCTGCTTCTTAAGTTTATTTCTAAATATCTAGAGTGAGTCAATTGTCGATTCAACATTCCAAACATCAAGTAATTAACGGTTAAATAAATAAAGTAAAAGAAAGCATTAAATGAGCAAAAGAGGAAATTATAAGTATTTTTTTTTTTTTTTTTTTTTCATATAGTATGTTGTTTTATTTTACGCTATAGCCCTTCAAATGATTGTAGCCCATAGATCATAATAATAAAGAATATTTCGTTGTGTCCCAGTAAAAAACTATAAGTATTAGATTCACCAAAATCAATACAGCTTCTGCGACAGTATTTTTTTAAATGTATATAAATTTCAGAGGAATCAGATAGATTCTAGCGCATTTTAAATAATTTGAGCTCGTAAGCCGTAATAATAAAGAATATTTTGTTCTGTGCTTGTAAAAAAACTATAATAAATCCCGCAAAATCTATACAGTTTCTGTGACGATTATTTGTAATATGTATATAAATTTTCAGTTCATTCAGATAAGGCATTTATTCATTATATATTTTTTCATATTTTTATTTGCATAATTAATTTTGCTTTGCTAATTTAATTTTTACAAAGATTTATAATATTGAAAATAGCATTCTTTTTTTTTTTTTTTTTTTTTTTTTTTTTTATAAATGCAGTATCTATCAAAAATTATGATACACTAGCTATTAATTTGCTTTCTTATTCTAAAACGATTTTTAAATACTTTTTCATTGAATATTGTAGTCAATTAATATAGTAATATTAGTATTCACAATAAAAGTTTTAATATTGCACCTGAAGTAATAAACCACGGGAGGGCACCTCATAAATTTTCTCTCACACTAGCGTCCCCAGTTTATTTGTTACGGCACTGAATAACAATATATATTACATATAATATATTTAGCTTATTTAGCTTAGAATAAAGAAAAAAATATCGAGGCATTCATTCAAAAGTTATACCTTTCTAAATATATATACCCCTAAATATATTTTTAAAACTCATATTCTTTTTTATTCCTTTTTATTTCTTACAATTTATCTCAAAAATTGCTCAAGAATATATAATAAAACATATTTATAAAGATACACAGAAGGACATATAAAACAACGCTACACTGTAGACATATTTAAAGTGAATTAGGATTTAAATCTCTTCGGAAAAAATCTATTTATTATGAACATGTATTAGTATGATGCAATTTCAATTGTAGATAGATACATCTAAAATGTTAGTAATGATTAAAAAATATTAACAATAAACCTCGGAGGAAGGATAGATTCTTATCCTTACTCCGAGCAATAAACAGAAATTAAGAAATTTCCTTATTCTACAAAAAATGACATATTTCTGTCCGTTATCCCATTATCCAGTCTTTCCAGTTCAGAAGAGGGAATCCCTCTATTCTTCGACCACATTTCATGAAACTATGGAAGCATCTGCGCAAGTGCTAACTCAACGAGTCCAATGCTAAAATAGGGGTGACAGTCATCTGATTCAGAGAAAATGAGCAATAACAGAGCTGGGAATTACTCAATGTTTTCCAAATTTCAAACTGTCGGCAAGCTGGCATCCCTCCAACATTTTGGATGCGTCCTCACTGCTAGTTTTAGGGTATGTGGCTGCACTGTACCTTCTTATCCACCAGTAACGCCTACTCGACAATAAATTCCGAATGTTGACAGCTTTAACAAAGAACGAACCAACGAACTTTAACGGAAATTGGACAAATGACTTAAGACTGTTAGTGAAGGGGGTGAAAATATAAAAGGTATCCCAAAGAAGCGAAAGCTAGATCGTAGAACTTGTAAAAAAATTCTATCTCACAAGCAGCCTTAAGACATTTTGTCAAATATCTAGAAGAGTTCTGTAGGAATTAAATATCTAGAAGGGTTCTATAGGAATCATTTTGAAACTTTGGTAGTATAAAAAACATGTTATACCGCGTATTTTTCAGCAAAATCTGTGTCCCGAAGAGGAAAAGTGAACCAGTGTAACAAATTAATCAAAAATCAAAATGTTTTGGATCACCTTGTAAAAGGTAATGCTTTAAATGCGTTTTGGTTGTAGCATGTGGTTATGAGGATTTTTTTCATTACCTCGCTAGGGAGATATAACGGTTTCTTTAAAAAAATCGCAAAAACAGTTTCCCCTTTTTTAACTAGATAATTTTCAACTGCGTATGCGCAAGCTTTATAAAACTTTGCTTTGCATAATTTAATAGCCAAAGGTATTGAGCAACTTATATGAAAACCCCCAAACAAATATCATGTAAATTTAAAACGTTACGAGAGATGCGAGGCTTGACACACACACAAAAAAAAAAAAAAAAAAAAAAATACAGACTTTAAATTATAATTTCAGCTCTTAAAGTATCTGAATATTTTAGTGTAGTCCTGTAAATCTGAATGTTATCGTATTCTATACAAAACATTATGTTAGAATATTAACAATAAATCAAATTTCTTTATGATTTTTACAGTAGAAAGTTATTCAAATATGATTTTTAAAAATGTCTGACCTAAAACGCAAACCTGTCCCTGTACACAAACTAGTTGTACACGACCTATTAATGTCATTTTAAATAGAGAACATTCCATAGTAAACTCGATTAATATATAACATTTTTTTTTTTTTTCTGAAACTGTTTACGGATGCTGGGGGCGGGAGACAGGCACATAGAAAAATAAACAATCGGACAGACAGATACACAAATTCAAATCATATTCGCACCTAAAAATTGTTAGAAAGTGTTAAAAACGCTTAATGTAAATGAAAGTACAATGCCAGGAAATTTTTATTAATAGTTCTTAATGTAACTGAATATTTTTGTGTTGCCCTTCAAATCAGTTACTAATTATATTATATTCCATGGTACAGTTGGGTGAAAAAAAACGCAACACCCACTGTAATTTCGTCATTTATTGACGCAGGAGCATCTAATAGACATAATTCAACAGGAAATTAAATGCACTTTCTGAAAATGTGGTCGAAGTTTGAATTAGGGGTCATCTACATATTGAAATGAACGCCAACTTTGATTTTTTCAATAGCAACACCTAATTTTGACTTCAAATTCGAGTTTCTGAGAGTCTGGCAGTGCGGAAAAGTGTACTGTTTGTATACTTTATCTTTAGTATTTATAGAGTTATAATCAAAAATGCGTTAGAGGGTTATCTCTAAATGTAGAAAAATAAAATTAAGATCCTATAAGAAATAGACAAAAATTTAATCTTTCACACCGGAAATCTTTCAGGAAAAAAAGAATTAGATAAATTAATAAAATCATTTACAATTTTCAGTTTCTTAATTGATCAGAATTAAGTTTTTTAGATTTGTATATATTTCAGTACTTTTTTAGCTAATTTTAGGTCTACTTAAATACATTACACTTGCGACTGGTCCAGACAGTACTCTATGAAAAAAGTGCAATATTTTTCAAGTAAAAGTGCTTATTATGGCTGTATTGATCACCAATAAAGCTTAAATTTTCTTTTGTATGTGTAACATAATATACGAAATTAAATAATATATATATATGTACAATAACGCATAAACTAAACCTTTTCGGATAATTTATTGTAAGGGTTCAAGAAATAAATATTAAACAATTTTAATCGCACTTATCACTTTTGGGCCAGTTGAACTCTTTGGAACTGTACAATTCGTTTTATAATTTCTATGAAAATATAATTTCTTAATTAATCCTTTCGCGACTGCTAACATAGATTCACGCCATTTGAAAATCTGTAACTCTGTCAGTGGGCGTTTCTTTCGCAATTTGTGTGTTACTTATTTCTTAAGTGTGTACCCATTGTTCATATTTTTGCAATAAAATATACTATGGATAGAAATATATTGATTAGAAAGAATATAATTATAATGTATATCCATTTGTAATATAACTGTGAATACAGAAAATTTGTTCTGAAATATTAAGCCTGTTTTTCTATTTAAAACAGTAAACCCCGCTTATTTAGTTAATTTTTTTCTTCTAGTGTTCGTTTAAAAGGTTCAAAATTTATCACCAGTAATCGATGAAGTAAATACCACTTGTGCTTATTTTTGACAGCATAAAATAAGGGTTTAACACGAATACTCGCTGTCATATTTTCTTTTCTGTATTGTTTTGTTTTGAAGAAGGATGAAGGCGGAGCTTGTCTTCTACAGAAAACAGGAATTGTTGATGATGACTAAAAATCATCCTTGTTTCATTTCTTTGCGTTTGACGTTGTTCTTATATAATTTAACCCCTAAGTAAAAAATGAGCTGCAAATTTGCACACCCATATTTTTCAGCATATTTTTCAGATTCATTTTATGTAAAAAATTAATATTGGTTATAATTCATAATTTTTATAAATATGAATTTATTAATATTTTTCAGAATTAAAAATATCTTTCAGAATCAAAAGTAATGATGGATTATGTTTGGGTTTCTTCACTGTATCTTGTAAAAAAAAATTATATCGATCAAGTTATTTTTTGTGAAGATATTAATAAAAGTTTGAAATATGGATTTAACATTAACACCTTCAAACTTTGAACGCTCCTAACTCTGTGAAAAAATAAGTAAAATATACAACCAACATACTTTTTCGTGTTGTCATGATCCCAGGAATTCAAATATAAAATAAAAATGGGCCATTACAATTGAAAAAATCAAAGTTGGTGCGCGTTTTAATATGTAGACGACCCCCAATTCAAAATTTCACTTCATTTTATGAAACTACTCACAATTCCCCGTCGAATGATAACTATTGCGTTTTTCTACATCGATTAGCAACGAAGTTACGTTGAGTGTTGCGTTTTTTTCCCCCGACTGTACATATGAACACTGATGGAAAAAAAAAATTCCAACACCAGGAAGGAGCTGTGCTAGATAAACGAAATTTGGTAGGCGTGTTTATACATCTGAAAGATGACGTCGATTCAAATTTCGAGCTACGCGCATAAGTGTGGCGCTAGTAGCGACACTATGAACATGCAAATGAGGTTTGCTTTAAATAAGCGCTGTAAGGTTCGTGATCGTTATTTACAGTTGAGATTTGACGTAGTGGGTTAATGTTAGTCAAGGATGCCTCTAAGAAGACGAAGAAGCCATTATCAACAGCTCACTGAGTTTGAACGAGGTTGAGTAGTAGGGCTACGCGAAAGTGGGTTTTCTTTCCGCGATATTGCAGAAAGACTTGGCAGGAATGTATCCACTGTGCATGAGTGTTGGCAGCAGTGGTCAAGGGAAGGTACTGTCTCAAGAAGACCGGGTTCCACGTGGCACTACTGAGAGGGAAGACCGCCGTGTTCGGCGTATGGCTGTGGCTAATCGTACTGCGTCTGCAGCTGAAATTCGAGCTGCAGTTGGCACCACAGTGACACAATGAACTGTTACTTCAAGGACAGCTCCGAGCCAGACGCCCTGTAGCGTGCATTCCACTGACTCCAAACCACTGCCGTTTGCGACGTGAGTGGTGTCAAGCTAGAGCTCATTGGAGGACGGAGTGGAGATCTGTTGTGTTTTCTGATGAAAGCCGGTTCTGCCTTGCTCGCAGTGATAGCCGTGTGTTGGTTAGAAGGAGGCCAGGTGAACGCCTGCTAGCGACCTGTCTGCGGCCTAGACACACAGGGCCTACTCCTGGAGTTATGGTTTGGGGAGCAATTTCGTATGACAGCAGGAGCACTCTCGTGGTTATCCCACGCACCCTGACTGCAAATTTGTACGTCAGTCTAGTGATACAACCTGTTGTGCTGCCATTCATGAACAGCATTCAAGGGGGTGTTTTCCAACAGGATAACGCTCGCTCTCATACCGCTGTTGTAACCCAACATGCTCTACAGAGTGTCGACATGTTGCCTTGGCCTGCTAGATCACCAGATCTTTCTCCAATCGAGCACGTATGGGACATCATTGGACGACAACTCCATCGTCATCCACAACCAGCATTAACCGTCCCTGCATTGACCGCCCAAGTGCAACAGGCATGGAACTCCATCCCACAAACTGATATCCGACACCTGTACGACACAATGCATGCACGTTTGCATGTTTGCATTCAAAATTTTGGCGGTTACACCGGTTACTAATGTACCAACATTTCACATTTGAAATGGCTCTTCTCGCCAATGGCTCTACCTGTGATCTTGAAACTTTAATCAATTAAATATGTTACCTAGACAAATGTATTGCTGAAATTTCATTACTGTACAATAATTTTTTCTTGGTGTTGGGATTTTTTTTTTCCATCAGTGTATTTCAATTTCATTAAGCTTTATAAAAAGTTATCAAAATTTGGTTTATAGAATTACCTCTCACAGAACGCACTGCTTTGGAATGCTTTCGAGTGTCCCTGTACACAAACCAGTGGTGGTATTTAAACAGTATACATAGGAAACATCCAATAGTCACATTGAATAACATATTTCAATTTCATTAAGATTTGTGTTCAATAAAGGTATTAAAATATGAATTGTAGAAATAACTCCCACAGAACACTGCTTTGGAATAGTTTCGGGTGTCCCTGTACTCAAACAGGCAGAGGTATTCACTCCATTTTCAATAGGGAACATCCTATAGTAAACTTGAATAACATATATCAGTTTCAAGAAATTTCATAAATATTTATGAGAATTAGAGCGCGGACAGACAGACAGACAGATACACAAATTGAAATCATATTCACACTAAAAAATTGTTAGAAAGTGTTAAAGATACTTAATGTAAACGAACGTGCGATACCAGCAAATTTTAATTAATATATCTTAATGTAACTGAATATTTTTGTGTGGCCCTGTAAATCTAATGCTAATCATACTATAATCTATAGAAAGCATTCTTTTGCGCATATGAATAACATATTTCAATTTCATTAAGCTTTCTGTAAAGTAAAATTATTAAAATTTGGCTTGTAGAACTACCTCTCATAGAACGCAATGCTTTGGAATAGTTTCGGGTGTCCCTGTACTCAAACAGGCAGAGGTATTCACTCCATTTTCAATAGGGAACATCCTGTAGTAAACTTGAATAACATATATCAGTTTCAAGAAATTTCATAAATATTTATGAGAATTAGAGCGCGGACAGACAGACAGACAGATACACAAATTGAAATCATATTCACACTAAAAATTTGTTAGAAGGTGCTAAAGATACTTAATGTAAACGAACGTGCGATACCAGCAAATTTTTATTAATATATCTTAATGTAACTGAATATTTTTGTGTGGCCCTGTAAATCTAATGCTAATCATACTATGATCTATAGAAATCATTCTTTTGCGCATATGAATAACATATTTCAATTTCATTAAGCTTTCTGTAAAGTAAAATTATTAAAATTTGGCTTATAGAAATACCTCTCATAGAACGCAATGCTTTGGAATACTTTCGAGAATCCCTGTACACAAATAAGTTCTGGTATTAATTCCATTTTAAATAAGAAACATCCGATATTAAAAATAACATAATTAAATTTCATTAAGATTTGTGTGCAGTAAAAGTGTAAAAGTATTAAAATATGCTTTATAAAAATACCTCCCATAGATTACAATGCTTTCGGGTGTTCCTGTACACAAAGCAGTAGAGGTAATCACTCCATTTTCAATAGGGAACATTCGATAGTGAACTTGAATATCATAACTATCAGTTTCAAGAAATTACATAAATATTTACGGGAGTTAGAGCTAGAGCGCGGACAGATGGACAGACAGACAAATCGAGTTCATTAACATTTTTCAACCTTGTTGGAAAGTTTTTAAAAACCGTTACAGAAAATTGCTATGAAAAATTTAGTGGCATTTGAGCTTCTGAGAAAAGGGGAGAAAAATATATCAGCTATGGATACAACTACAATTCAATCATGGTTAATTTAGTCATGATTAACAGTTAATCATTTGCTGCAACTAATATATTAAATACGTTTGAATTAATCACGAATAACTTAATTATTAATAACAGTTAGTCGTCTGCTTCTCGAATAATTTAATCATAATTGAATTTTTAGTTGCATCAAATGACTGAAATATTAATAACAATTGATTTAATCACGATTAATTTAATCGCAACTAACGGTTAGCCGTATCATTTTCGAATAATTTAATCATGATTGAATTTTTGGTTGCAGCAAATGAATAACCATTAGTTGTGATTAAATTAATCGTGATTAAATTTTTAGTCAACTAATTAGTTGATTGAAAATTTAATCGATTGATGCCCAACACTGTACCAGAAGTGGTGTTTAATGCAATATAATTTTATTTTACAAGTTTAAAATGCATTTGAACGCTTGATTCGGTGTCAGCATAAAATTCAGTGTTTGTTTACCCGATTTTAAAGTATTTGAACGCCAATTTTGGGGCGGCATTACTCCACATTTTGTACAGTGCATATACTGATAAATTTATGGAGGAAAAAAAAATGTAACTTTTTTTGTGATGCAAAAATGCATCAATATGCTTTTTTGAAAATTAAAAACAATTTTTTTTTTTCCCTCAACTATACCCATTTCCTGGTCGATTTAAAATTTTATATATTAAAAATAATAATTCATGCATTTAAAGGTTAAGCACATGGGACTTGAGCATTTATTAATTATACGACAAAAAATATTTTAAAAAAGTAAAATAAAATAATTCCAACCACTTTTATAGTATACGATAATGTCTTTTCGATTTATTATAGAACCTTATATAAAAAGTAATGAACTATTTTATTGTGCCAAATAAGCGAAAGTATTTTATTTTCTTACGGATTTTCTACTGGGATTTCGCCAATAAATTTGGTTGATATTATATTACGAAAGTAAATAGTATCAGAAGGCATTTCCCCCCCCCCCCTAGAATATTTTGAGTAAGCACTTGAAGGAGACTTTCTTTGTGAAAGACTTTACAAACAGATAGTGCAAAAACTAACTGCACAGTTAACACTTTGAAACATGGTACAGTCGGCAGCAGAATTACTGAAGCACACATCCACATTTTTTTTTTTAGATTGGTTGCTAATTTTTATCACCAGCTTACTTTTTTAAAAACAGTATAAGACTAAGATCATGATTCGACAAATATTTACTTAATAAACAATATTAGATGCCCATCTTTTAAGTAGGAAATATTGTTAGTGCTTCAATAATTTTGCTGCCGACTGTAGGACTCATATACTGTATTATATCATCTGTTCTTTCATAAGATTTTTCCTTTTTTTTTTAAATACAAAATTTTGTTTTTAAAACTAAAAAGTAAAAATAATATATATTTGTTTCTTTTCTTCTAACTTTGATTGTAATTTCTGGTGGAAGTCGTATTAACTGAGCATAAATACTTTGTGTTTTATAGGATTAAAAAATCGAAAGTATCTTTTTAATCCCCGAAATTTGGTAGAAGAAATTATTAAATTATTGTACCACTTAACTCTTTTAGAACATAGTGGTATGGAGAACATACTACATATTCATGCTGGTTTATTTTTTCTGTCAATTGTTATTTCAGTTTAAATATTTCTATTTAAAAACTAAATTAAATATTCTATACTATATAAAATATATATATATAAAATGGCATTTTCCCCTTTGTAAATATAAATAATTTTGTATTTTGTAGTAATAAAAAGGTGTGCATCAAAGAATCAGACGAGTTCTGACTTTACGAATGCGCCCATGGAAAAAAGTTTAAAAGGTGGCTATATTATGACAGTAATTGTTTAAGGTAGTTTCCCAGATACCACTCCAATGTGTTTTGACTTCTCTGAAGGGTTGTGCCTGCTTTTGTTAGAAGCTGTCAGGGAAAAGAGCGATAAAGCCTAGCTATCGCGTATGGCAGTCTGCACTACTCGTTTTTATTCGAGCATGTTCCCTCTTTCGTTCAAAATTCAAGATAACTGTTATCGGAGAATTTTTTGTACTAACTAGAGGGTGAAATTAAAAGAGTAATATTTTTACAATCCTTATAAGATTTATTGCAAGATAGAAAAAGAGCAGAATTTCTAACGCATTTAAAATTGTAAATTTTGTTTTCTCCTTAATTATCTTTTACAAGTTTATAAAAATTAAATAAATAAACTAATTAGTTAAATAATTCATAAATAAATTCATAAATATTAGAATCGCCCGGTGGTTGAATCTTTATTACTGTTTTAAAGTAAGCATTCAAATAAGAAATATAAAAATTCAAAATTTAAGTATAAAAAATGTTCTTAGAAATCGCACTATCCATCAAAATAAATAAAAAATGAAATGAATGAATAAACAAATAAAATTAAAATGAATAAATATAAGTAAATATCATCACCTTTTTACTTTCCGAACACTATAGTAAGGAAAGTATTGTAATCATGTCAAAAATCCGAAATTCAGATTTTGATGTTTCTATACGTTTCGAGGTCCCTTGAGTCCGTTTTCACTATTTTTGCGATGATGTATGTATGTGTGTGTGCATGTACGTGTGTATGTATGTGTGTATATATGTGTGTGTGCATGTACGTGTGCATGTACGTGTGTATATATATGTGTGTGTGTCTGTGAGTGAACACGTTAGCGTCTAAACGCTTTGTTCGAATAAGCTGAAAGTTGGTACATAGTCACCAAAGTACGAACCCTATTGATTTTGGTGAATCTAGCACTTATAGTTTTTTTACTGGGACACCAGGAAAAATTCTTTATCATTAAGGCGTATTGGGCCAAATTTTTAAAAGTGTGATAGCGTCTAAACGTCTTTATTAATCTGAGCAAAAAATTTGTACACATGTTATAGGTCAAAGTTGCACGAACTGTATAGATTTTGGTGAATTTAGCACTTACAATTTTTTTACAGGGGCACAAAGAAAAATTTTTATCATTATGGCCTATGGGACCAAATTTTCAAAAGTGTGATAGCGTCTAAATACCCCTAATCAAATATTTCTGCAATCTGCATAAAGAAAATCAAGATAAAATGGCAATTATTTGTAGAAAAAGAGCAGAATTTCTAACGCATTTAAAATTGTAAATATTGTTTTCTACAGAATTAACTTTTATAAGTTTATAAAAATTAAATAAATAAGTTAATTAAGTAAATAAGTTAATTAAGTAAATAAACTAATTAATTAAATAATTAATTAGAATATTGAATGCAAATATGGAAAAAATGTTTATTGATTTATTATCTTTAAATATGAACAGATATTACAATTTTTTAAATAAATTTAAAAATAATACATCAGTTAATGCAACTAAAATATGTCGTTTAAGAAAATATGATAAACTGTCATTATTTCATTATAGAACTTTAAAAAATAAAAGGATTGAAGGAAATTTTTATAGTAAAAAATAGAACAAACCTCTTACCGATTTTAATGAAACTTTGTATAATCATGTACAATTTGTGAAAAAATTACAGTAAGTGTCAAACATACTTGGAGGACGGGGGGGTGGGGGCAGAGGAAAATATACTTAATTTTTAAATTACCATTTTAGCGATTTTAATAATACATTACAACTTAATTTTTATGAAGATTACAATGAGTGTATTATATACCTGGAGGGGGGGGGGGGGTAGATGGAAATAAAATATATTTTCTTTTAAAACACCCTATTACAGATTTAAACAAAAACTTTGTATAATAACATACAATTTGTGGAAAAAATCACAATAAGTATCAGATATACTTGGGGGTGGGGTTAAATACCGATTTTAATGACATATTCTATAGTTATCAATTGCTTTTTATGGAGATCTCAAAATGAGTGTATTATATATTTCGGAGGGGGGGGGGGGGAAGGGGGACGCAGATAGAAGTAAAATATATTATTCTTTAAACTGTCGCATTGTCGATTTAAAAAAAAAAAAACTTTGTATCTATGCAACTTTCTGCTTATGAAAAATTGCAATTGCAGTGAGTGTACACATATCTGGACGATTTGCTGAGGGGAGGGGGGCAGAGTGAAGAAAATTTTTGTTTTTATGTCACCATGCTACCTACTTATATGAAACTTTGTACGACTATCACTTTTATTTCATTAAAATTATCGTGAAAGTTACCTATATTGAAGGAGGAGGGGGAAGGGGGTAAATGAAAAATAAAATTTTCTTTTTAAACAACAGTTATTATTGTTTGTTTTATTGTTTTATTTAAATTTTGTGTAAATACCAGTTAGTATTTATTAATGAAAAATTACAGGGAGGTGCGCAAAAATTCAATGTATGATTTAAATCTGTAAAAAAGTTATTGAAAAATGAAATTTCTTCTTTTAATCTGTCTCTTTTGTCCACCTACCCCCACCCCCCGCATAGAAATAAAAAACTTACGCTCTCGTTGATGCTTAGCACGAGTTTTACAAGGAGAAATTCAGAAAAGTGCCCTTTTTTCCGGATTGCGGAAAAAAGGGCACTTTTCTAAATTGTTACTTGTAAAATACTTGCTAAACATGGATGATAGCAAAAATCTTTTGTTTCTACGTGGGGATGGGGAGGGACAGATTAAAGAAAAAAATTCTGTTTTAGAATAATGTTTTACCAATGTTTGATATTAACTTTTAATTAATGTCTGATATTAACAATGTATTGGATTTTTGGATTGCGGAAAAAGGGGACAGGAAAAAGGGCACTTTTTTTTTAATTTCTTCTTGTAAAACTGATGCTAAACATTAACGAGAGTGTCGGTGTTTTATATCTACATGGGAGGAAGGACAAAAGAGACAGATTAAAGGAAGAAAATTCATTTTTGAATAATTTTTTTAAAGATTTAAATCATACATTGAATTTTTGCATACCCCAGTATAATTTTTCATTAATAGTAATTGATACTTACACAAAATGTAAATAAAACAATAAAACAAACGATAATAAGTGTTGTTTAAAAAGATTATTTTGTTTTCCATCTGTCCCCCTACCCCCCCCCCTTTATCAACTTTAGTTAACTTTCACTATAATTTTAATAAAATGAAAGTGATAGTCGTACAAAGTTTCATATTGTCACGTAGATGTCGTGAAGAGCCAAAGGGAACACTCGAAGTGAAGTGACAAACGTAGTTTATTTTTAGAACAAATTTATAATACAGCTTCACTCGGCTGAGAACATCCTCAAACTGAGGAACAAGTAGCTTATATACAATATTCGACTATTCTAGAATATAAGATTAACATAAATTAGAATATTCTAGAAACTGCTAGAATAGGAAATTAAATATGCAAAGATAATTATAATAATTTAGAATTAATTTTTTTAGAGTCTTTAAATTTACTTGCCCCCGGCTGGAATCGAACTGAGGCCGTGCGGGTGACAGTCGAACGACATACCTCTACGCCACGACGGCTGTAACGAAAGCTGACTTCGTGGCATTGCCCTCCTTTCATAGAACAGCGTCTCGCTGTTTTAGGACTTCTGGGTTAAAGCTCTAGTCCTCGAACGCGTCATGGGTCCCTTGTAAGTACCGTTTGTTTTAGAAGGAACAACATCATCCTGATTTTGTGTGTTCTCAATCTGCTTGTCCGGATCATGGTAGGCTTTCATACGTAATACATGGACAACGTCTCTTGGTTTTCTTCTTCGCGAGGCAGGATCAAAATCTTGCACCTCATAGGTGACGTCCGATAAACGACGTAAAACCTGATATGGTCCAAAATACCTTCTTAAAAGTTTTTCGGAGAGGCCGACTTTCCGGACTGGAGTATACACCCATACGAGATCTCCAGGAGCATAAGAAACCACCCGGTGTCTGGAGTCGTAACGTCGACGGTCTTTATCTTGGGCTTTCAGAGTTTGCACTCGGGCGAGCTGCCTTGATTCTTCAGCTCTGGCAATCATCTTGGCGATATGATCGTCGTCGACATCATCGGGGCAAAATGGTAACATTGTGTCCAGCGTCGTTTCAGCTTCACGTCCGTGAAGTAAATAAAAAGGCGTGAAACCCGTCGTCTCCTGTTTAGCAGTATTGTAGGCAAAGGTTACAAATGGTAGAAATTCGTCCCAATTCTTCTGTTCTGTATCCACGTACATGGACAACATATCGGCCAAAGTTTTATTAAACCGCTCCGTCAGTCCATTTGTTTGAGGGTGATATGCTGTCGTCATACGATGATCGATATTACAAAATTCGACAAGAGCGGAAACAAGTTTGGATTGGAAGACAGCTCCACGATCTGTAATAATTACTCGGGGAGCTCCATGCCTTAGGAGAATTTCTTCGAGCAAGAACTTCGCTACTTCTTCCGCTTTAGCGGTCGGTAAAGCTTTCGTTATTGCATATCTCGTTAAGTAATCAGTGCAGACTATGATCCATTTGTTCGCACGAGTAGATTTCGGAAATCTTCCTAGAAGATCGACCCCAATGCGATGGAAAGGTGCTATAGCTGGAGGGATAGAAACTAAGCGTCCAGGAGGTCGCTGAGGAACGGATTTTCTCCTCTGACATTCTCGACAGTGCATCACATACCGAACGACATTTCTATACATCCCAGGCCAGTAAAACCTTTTGCGGATTCTGTCATAAGTTTTCGCAAAACCAAGATGTCCTGCGGTGGGAGCGTCGTGGAAATGTCTCTTGTAGATGTTTGGGAATTACTGGCAGCCACGTTTTTCCATCAGGGTCAAAATTCTTTTTGCACAGTACTCCGTCAATTAATTCAAAACCTCTTTTATCAGCATTGGAGCGGTTATTCGAAAGAATAATCTTTGCGAGATCTGGGTCTTTTTTCTGTTCAATCGCAAGGTTCATACTTGTAGTTACAGCTAGAAATGTGTCTGAAGTCTCAGTTTCTTTGTCCGCAGGATTTCTCGACAGTGCGTCAGCGTCCCTGTGCTTCTTACCGGTTTTATACATCACTGAGAAATCATGTTCTTTAACTCGAAGGGCCCATCTGGCCAGTCTTCCTGAAGGATCTTTTAGACTCATAAGCCAGCATAGTGAATGATGATCTGTTACAACAGTAAAATGTTTTCCGAATAGATAAGGCCGGAATATGTTGATAGCCCATACAATGGCAAGGCATTCCCTCTCTGTAGTGGAATAATTCTTTTCGGCTTTTGTCAAGGTTCTTGAAGCGTAAGCTATAACTTTTTCGGCATTGTTTTGAATTTGCACAAGGACTGCCCCAATACCATACCCACTGGCATCTGTATGAATTTCTGTAGGGGCGCTTTCGTCGTACATTCCTAAGACTGGATCAGAAGTGAGGGCTGACTTCAGACTGTTAAATGATTCGGCCTCTTCAGGACCCCAATGGAACTTCGCATCGCCTTTTAGAAGCAACTGCAAGGGTTCAGCGAGATAACAAAAGCCCTTAATAAATCTTCGGAAGTATGAGCAAAGTTCAAGAAAGCTTCGTATATCATGTACGTTCTTTGGAGTTGGAAAATTGCTTACGGCTTTCACTTTGTCGGGATCTGGACGGACGCCACTACTAGAAACAAGATGACCCAGTATTTTTACTTCTTTGGCAGCAAATAGACACTTCTTCGGGTTGAGTACAAGGTCAGCTTCCTGAAGACATTTCAAAACAAGCCTTAGTCGGGTGAGATGTTCTTCAAAAGTTTCTGAAAATACTATAATGTCGTCTAAATAACAAAGACACACAGTCCATTTTAAATAGCGTAGCAAATTTTCCATCATTCTTTCGAAAGTCGCAGGTGCGTTACAAAGTCCAAAAGGCATAACTTTAAATTCGTATAAGCCTTCGGGGGTTATGAATGCCGTCTTCTCTCGATCCGCTTCGTCTACTTCTATCTGCCAATACCCAGAGCAGAGGTCCATGGAAGAAAACTTGGCGCCTTTCAAACAGTCTAGCGTATCGTCGATACGAGGTAGAGGATAGACATCTTTTTTCGTGATCTTATTGAGCTTCCGATAATCTACACAAAAACGCCAGCTTCCATCTTTTTTCCTAACGAGCACCACGGGTGAAGACCAGGGGCTTTCAGATGGCTGGATGATACCTTTATCAAGCATTTTCTGAACTTCTTCACGAATGACGCGTCTTTCGGTCGGTGATACACGGTAGGCTCGTTGGCTGATTGGAGCATGATCACCTGTATGAATCCTGTGTTTCACATTCGTCCGTGAGGCTGTCGACTTATCAGTCTTCTCGAAGATTCCAGAAAACATTCGAAGTAGTTCAGCTAGCTTGGTTCTTTGTTCGTTGTCCAACTCAGGGGACATCATTCGAGAGCAGTCCATCAGGGAATTTGACGTGTTTCGTGTATTCAGGCCATCCGTCGTGTCGGCAATCGCACATAAATGTCCTTCATTAAGGGGTTCGGCTAGGCCTAAGCACATTCCTTTAGGAATGGCTTGGTTCGTGGACTGGAGGTTGGCGACCCAGATTTCACTTTGTCCGTTATGGTATAAGGATAGCATGGATGGTATAGCGAAATTCCTCTCGAAGAGCAGATGTTTATTGCCGTCTATGACTACATTGACGTCTCTTTGTACTTGGCATCCTGAAACTGCTAGTTTAGTTAAGGATTGGGGCTTGAGAGTGTAGTCTCTTGTGGCGTACAACTTCCAGGCGTCCATCGCTGCAAGGTCTTGGCAAACGTCTTCTAAAAATAGTTCACTCTGTCCACAGTCTATCACGGCTTTGGAAGCTTCTAAAAAGTCCCATCCAAGGATTATGTCATGACTACAATGCGGCAAAACAATGAATTCAAATGGCAGCTCTCTGCTATTTATAAGAATACGTAAAACACATTTTCCCATCGGCCGGACAAAATTTCCATCGGCGACTTTGAGCATAACGTTCTTGGCTTCAGAAAACAGAACCTTCTTTAGAGATCGACGATATTTATCGGAGATGACAGAAAATGAGGCTCCAGAATCCACTAAGGCTCGTACCGGCTTTTTATCCACGATTATGTCTAGTTGGTTACCAGTCATCTTTGCGGCCGACGGAGGATTTTGATTACATGCGGCCTCACCTCCTTGGAAGGTCGCTCCGTTTAGTTTTCCTCATTATTGCGGCTTGGAGATCGACTTGATCGACGATATGGCGACGGTGATCTGAAACGGCGTGTTGGAGATCGGCCTCTAGTTGGACTAGGAGTTGAACGGCGCGTGAAGTTTGGTCGGCGAAGTTCTTCTTCTGCGTCAATTTCTTCAGAGTTCTGTCGGCGACGTCGATAGCTGTCGAAAATAGCTTTTCTTTCTCTGCAATAACGCACAACATGTCCAGGACGTCCACAGTGGAAGCAGACTGGTCTGTTGTCAGCTGCTCTCCAGAGGTCAGTTTTTCTCGGCTGCGTGGGTGATCTCTGGACAGGAACTCTGGATTCCCTGGTTACAGTGGCGTATGTTGGTCGTCGGGGTGTTTTGGCAGGTGTTGATGAAACGGGGGCTAAGACCCTTTGAACTTCATCTTGGACTATTTCTTCTAGGAATTGCGAACATGGCTCTGAAGGTTCTTTCGTCTGGTTGGTCAGTCGATGGAATTCCTCCTGTACAATTTGGCGGATAAGCGAGACTAAATCTGGTTCCTCTTCCATGGCTGCCACTGGTACGACGTTTGGAAGCCTCTCAAATCTTCGTCGTCCAACCCTCTTCTGCTTCATGTCCTCAATTTAGTTGCACCATTTAATAAAGTCCGTTGTGGTGCTGATTTCTTTCGTTAACAGGGTTTGATAAATGTCCTCCGCAATGCCTTTCATTAGGTGAGACACTTTTTCGTCTTCGGTCATTGAAGGATTAATTTCCTGGCACAGACCTAAGACACTCTGTATATAGGACTGCGTACTCTCTCCTAACCGCTGGGCTCTGTACTTCAATTGCTCCTCCGCCTTTCTGGTATACTTTTGTCGGTCGCCGAAGAGTCCGCTTAATTCTTTCTTGAACACCTCCCAGGAATTCAGAGTATCTTCATTGTTTACGTACCACTGTTTTGCCGTACCATCTAGGAAGAAATAAACCATTGGCTAAGCACAACATGTCATCCCATTTGTTAAATTTAGCCACTCGATCGTATTCTTTAAGCCATTTCAGAGGATCTTCTCCAGGCACTCCTCGGAAGGTCGATGGGCTCCTTTGCTACTGGTAGGTAGGAGTCAATACGATGGGCTTGGTCTCTTCTGACAATTCGGTCTCTTCCGGCATTTTTGTTTTCTTCTTGCTGTCGGGAAAATAAAGTCCGTATTCGGGAGATTGTCCTCTTAAACGGCGACTTCTGCGAAGATCACCACTGTTATCCACGTTTGCAAGGTTTATTACCCGGCGCCTCCACCAAAAATGTCACGTAGATGTCGTGAAGAGCCAAAGGGAACACTCGAAGTGAAGTGACAAACGTAGTTTATTTTTAGAACAAATTTATAATACAGCTTCACTCGGCTGAGAACATCCTCAAATTGAGGAACAAGTCGCTTATATACAATATTCGAATATTCTAGAATATAAGATTAACATAAATTAGAATATTCTAGAAACTGCTAGAATAGGAAATTAAATATGCAAAGAAAATTATAATAATTTAGAATTAATTTTTTTAGAGTTTTTGAATTTACTTGCCCCCGGCTGGAATCGAACTGAGGCCGTCCGGGTGACAGTCGAACGACATACCTCTACGCCACGACGGCTGTAAAGAAAGCTGACTTCGTGGCAATATAAGTAGGTAGCATGGTGATATAAAAACAAAAAATTTCTTCACTCTGCCGCCCCCCCCCTCCTTAACAAATCGTCCAGATATGTGTATACTCACTGCAATTGCAATTTTTCATAAGTAGAAAGTTGCATAGATACAAAGTTTTTTTTTAATCGACAATGCGATAGTTTAAAGAATAATATATTTTACTTCTATCTGCATCCCCCTTGTCTAACCCCCCCCCCCCCCACAAATATATAATACACTCATTTTGAGATCTTCATAAAAAGCAAGTGATAGCTATAGAATATGTCATTAAAATCGGTAAAATGGTGATATAAAAAATATTTTATTTTCCTCTGCCCCCCCCCTTCCTCTTTACCCCCCCCCTATCCTTAAGTATGTCTAACCTTACTGTGATTTTTTTCACAAATTGTACGTTATTATGCAAAGTTTTTGTTTAGATCGATAATAGTGTAATTTAAAGAAGAATATATTTTATTTCCATTGGTCCCCCTTGCCCTCCCCAGGTATATGAATAAAGTAAAAAAAAAAATAATTATTATCATTATTATTTTTATAAGAGGAGGCCATCAAGGCCTCCTCTTATAAAAAACCTCCTGGGTGAAGTGAGTTAAATTAGTTTGCCGTACGTGCTGTACGCCCGATTTTTCCCAAGTGACCTAACGAAGTGCAAACCTTAAAATTTTCCAGGTAAGAGAAACTTGATACACATGTAAAGATATATAAAACAAAGTTTGCACAGCGATCTAACAAAAAAAAAAAAAAAAAAAAAAAAAAAAAAAAATGAAAGACCAATTTTTGAGATCTAAAACTGACCTACCTAATCAGAATGGCTGTTAATTTTCCTTTAATAATCACATAATACATAATAAAGGAAATCTACAATTGATTAATGCAACAATTTTTAAGAAAATCGTTACAAATGTTTTTCAGGTACCGACTTTTACCAAAGCCTGGCAAAGAAAAAAAAAATCGTACAGCATTTTTAAATGAATTTACTTGCGAGACCTGAAATTGAGCTATTAATACAGAATGTCGATCAATTTTCCTGAACTAACCAACAATATCATTCGTAAAGACATTTAATAAAATGTTTATATAGCAACTTTGAAGAAAACTAAAAATGGATCTTCGGCAACCTGAAGTGGGACCGTAAGTCCATATCTCAAAAACTCCAACGATTTTCTTCAAAGTTGCTATATAAACATTTTATTAAATGTCTTTACGAATGATATTGTTGGTTATTTCAGGAAAATTGATAGACATTCTGTATAAATAGCTCAATTTCAGGTCTCGCAAGTAGATTCATTTAAAAATGCTGTACGATTTTTTTTTTTTTTTTCTTTGCCAGGTTTTGGTAAAAGTCGGTACCTGAAAAACATTTGACACGATTTTATTAAAAATTGTTGCATTAATCAATTGTTGATTTCCTTTATTATGTATTATGTGATTATTACAGGAAAATTAACAGCCATTCTGATTAGGTAGGTTAGTTTTAGATCTCGAAAATCGGTATATATCTTTACATGTGTATCAAGTTTCTCTTACCTGGAAAATTTTAAGGTTTGTACTTCGTTAGGTCATATTTATTTCTTTTTATCACTATATCTCCAAAACACTCATATTATATGTGTAATATTGGGTAATGGAAGCCGTGTGGTTGTTTCACATCAGGTTATTTTATTTATATATTTTAGCAGTAATTACTCTTTTTATTTATAATTTTACGATGCTAACGTATGATCTTACAGAGCACTTGGGAAAAATCCGGCGTACAGCACGCGCGGCAAACTAATTTAACTCACTTCACCCATCTTAAGCCTTGATGGCCTCCTCTTATAATAATAATAATTATTATTATTATTTTTTATTTTACTTTATTCATATTTGCTATACTATGCATGATCTCATTTATAAATGTTTCAGAAAAAACTCACATTAACTTTTTCAATATATCTTCCTTGTGAAAGTTTTCACTTCCATATGTGGCTGTTTAATTATTAAATTAATCTTCCTTTCTTGTGTTTGATTATTTACAAATGAAATATTATTATGACAGTATATGGAATTCGTATTAAACATAGTGCTATTGCGCAATTAATTTGAAAACTCTTTATCTACGTAACTGTGTGTGAATTATATTCACTTCGAAAATCTTTCTTAACGAAACCTTGAATGTAATGCTAAATTTTTTGGGTGTTATAAATAACATAATCCAATTTCATACTAAATTTTGAAAATTAACTTATTTTATTGTATTATATACATGGATTTGTGTTGCCTTTGCACATTATCCGTTGGTATATTCCTATTCTATTTTTATTATTATATTAGTATTATTAGTTTACTATAATATGGTTCGTTCATTGTAAAACTGAATAATCTCCTTAGAAATTGATTTTGAAATAACGAGCATTTTTCGAATTTATGCATAGGGAAAAAAGGTCAAGATTCAGTAAGTGTTATCGATTTTTGTGTTAAATACAAATCAGAGTTATAATAATTTATATTTTATATTAAAAATAATTTCAAATAACTTAGAAACTTCCTTTTAGAAATAAAAATAAGTTTTAGTTTTCTTAGAATAACCTGTTATCCATTTATGTGTCTTTAATGCAATAATTATTGGAGTTTTTTCTTTTTTATAATGAAAGGTGCTGCAAAATGTGTTACAATTAAGTAAAAATATCTATATTTAAAAAACATGGAGTAACAGTACTTTTACAATGAGCCGTCCATATTTTATTCTCATTATAATGTGATAATATTGGCTTGTTTTGTACATAATCTTTCTTAACTACGGCAGTGCGTATTGTTTCTTTTAACCTGCGTCTATGAGATATTATTGATACACTATTGGTAAACTACACCTTAAATTTTATGTCGTATTTTTCCTTCTTCTGTTCTAGAAAAAGAAAATTAATAATAAATGCCCTTTCCATTACATTTCTTTTAGTTGATATAAATATACAGGATAATTCTGTACAGGATACTTTTAAATTCATGACTTTATTGGCACAAGTAACCTCTACTGAGTTCCCCACCATATATATGTTCTCATAAATTTCTAGTGCAGAACATATTATAATCGGATCCCAGGAAAAAAGGGCACCGGAAACAAAGGCACTTTTTCAATTCGCAAATCGCAAAATAATAAATATCAAATAATAAATTTAAAAAATGACTTTTAAATTACATATTTAGAAATTTCAATTGATTTCGTACAACATTCATTTAGTATATACCTGGGGGAAGAGGGGGGGGGGAACTAGGATCATGTCGATAGAAATCAATTGTTTTTATATCAACTCTTACTGATTTCAATGAAACTTTGTATAATCAAGTACAATTTGTGAAAAAATTACAGTAAGTGTCGGACATACTTGTGGGAGGGGAGGCTTAAAGGAAGGGGGGGGGAAGAAAATAAAATGATTTTTTATATAACCCTTTTACCGACTTTAATGATAGATTTTATAACTATGACTTACTTTTTATGAAGATCACAGTGACAGCCTTATTCACCAAACTTTTAACACCGAGGTTAACCCGGGAATATGCTAGGTTATCTCAAATCGGTATTCACCACGCTAAATCAGTCATTTAACACTTGAGTTAACCCCCTTTTTTTAATCCTTCGAAATAGGTGGGTTAACTCTGGTGTTATGGGTCAACGCATGCGCAGTTTATTTACTTTCAATTGCATTTGTTAGTAAACATAGTTTTAGTAAGATGGCTGACAGAAGTGATAGAGATATTTTACATGATATTCAAAATATAGAGATTCTGAATTATCTGGAACGTCGTCAAAGATTAGTGTGTACAGATAGAGGGAGTGATTTAGACAATTTAGACGATTCAGATTTTCAGTCGCGTTATCGACTGAATAAGCATACTGTTGAAGTATTGCTTCGTAAACTGAATGATAGAATATCATCTGGAACAACCAAAAATAACGCTTTATCCCCTGTTCAAAAGATGTGCATTGCACTTCGATATTTTGCAAGTGGATCATTTCAACTTTTAGTTGGAGATTTGGCTAAAGTTAGTCAATCGTCTGCTTCTAGAGCCATAAAGCAAGTCTCTCAAGCTTTAGCTGAACTGAGACCTGAATATATTCAGCTACCGCAGACAGAATATGAAAGACAACAGGTATGTTTTTCCTTATTAATTGTACAATAATTATTATTGCTATGTATTTTTACCAGCATTATCACATGGTATCCAATGCACAAAATGTTATACACTTTTTTAAATTGATATTTACAGTGGTGGACGTACCAATCTCGACACCCAGGGCGAAAATTTCACTGGGGCCCCCGTTATTTAGAGACCCCCCCCTCACACTTCCTCACTTGAATTTATTATAATAGAACAGCACTGAAATAAATTTTAAGATTGATTCAGAAGCCAAACACCCAACAAGAAGGCTAAGGGCATTGGTACCACTTGTGCTGCCTTAATTAGGCTTTATATAAATGATATATATATATATATTCAGAGTTGTCGCTCTATGGTAACATTCTGTACATTGAGGCTCTTTAGACAAGAACCTACAGCTTAAAGAACTGCAGGGAATTTTTCAGTTTAAAATAATGGCACGACAACTTCACCATATATATATTTACTTAAAGATTAAATTTTTTTAGAGGCCCCCTCATGACATGAGGTACGCCACTGGATATTTATATGAGCAGCCTAAAAGATTCTAATAATCAGCATTTTTATTGATATAAATTTGTCATTTATCATAGGAAGTTTTTTTTTACATAGAATGTTGATAATTTAAAATAGAAACAATTTGTTAAGAATAATTATTTTATTCTTATTTGTTTCAACAAACTCTAGCAAACTTTTCCATCCTCACATTTTAATTTTGTTTTTATTTTTATAACAAATCCTATCCTGTTTTGTGAATGAAATCAAAAATCATTTAACATAATTATTAAATTATTATCCTAAAAGGTTTAAATTGCAATCTTGATTTAAGTAAGTCATGGTGTAAGCAGTGGCGAGGCGTGAATGACGTTTTTGGTCATCGTTACACGAGTGGCTGGAAACAGTACATTGTAATAGAATATGTATTTATCTTATTGGTTGATTCGTCTTTTTTATACAGCAACGTATGTATGACGGCATTCCAACAGTCAATCAGATGAATGAACTTTCCATGATAACGGACTGTTTCTAACCACACACATGAAGATGACCGAAACGTCACTCACACGTCGCCACTGGGTGTAAGGATATGTCTCATATGTCCTTTGAAACCACTGAACCAATTTCAACCAAAATTGGCAAAACTAATGCTTATAACCAGGGTTGAAGTACTGTGGGTGTTTGACATTTCTGATATATGAGAAGAGGGGAGGAGGACTTAGGGAAAATCCTCTTGAAAATCATATTTCTGTATGATTTATATAAAAATAATGCAGCTAGGAAATTCAAGTTTTATTTGTAGGCTACTTCTAATGTATACATTTTCTGTAAGCAGAAGTTTTTGAAATTTAGCCCAATAATAGCAGAATATTCTGTATCTATCTGCAGCAAAACAAAATTTGTCTGCTATCTAGAATGCTACACGAAGTTCATTATCACAAAATGTATTAACAATTCATAAAACATCTAAATTTTGTAAATATTACAAAGAAAATTTATTAAGAATACACGACAATCCAGATATATATACATTGTGAGTTACATTTTTAATCATTACATTTCTTTTTTAGACATAATATGCAGAGCTTCAAAAAAATCTGCAGCGCTTACTGCCATGCTGCACTGTTTCTGAGAAATTAAATAATTACAAAGCAGTGACTCAGTCAAATAAAAGTTCTAAAATCATGCTTTTATCAAAATTTCATCCATATGATTTTAGCATTTTACTCTGAATACGTCAAATTGAGATAGCTCCTTAATTTAATTTAAAAAAAATTATAATTAGAAAGAGGTTACTTTCATAAAATTTTCCAAAAGTAGTATCGTCGTCAGAAATAACTTCACTTCTTAGATGTCATTCCAAAGAAAATATGCTTTAACCGTTATGTAGCAGTTTTCTCTAGGTAAATAAAAAAAACTGCTACACTGCACTTGTGTGGACCTTTTATTTACTTTGAAGAAAATTTGAGAAATATATTTACCTGCATAACTAGATTTTTTTTTTTTTTTTTTTTTTTTTTTTTTCTAGATACAAAAATAGATTTGATTTTAATAAACTTTGTAATTATGAACACCCATTTATAAATTTAATATATATTTTTTTCTTTAGGTTAGCCGAGAATTTCACCAGATTAGTGGATTCCCTGGAGTATTTGGTGCGCTTGATTGTACACTCATTCCTATTATCAGTCCTGGAGGAGACCTTGCTGAAACTTTCCGCAGTCGAAAGAGTTGGTTTGCACTCAATGTGCAAACCGTAAGTGATGCCTCGCTATACATAAGAGATATAGTTGCTTGTTGGCCAGGAAGCACACATGACTCAACCATATTTGACAACTCCCATCTAAGAGCTATCATGGAAACTCAGATTCCTCCTCATTATCATCTCTTGGGAGATAATGGTTATGGTTGTAGGTCATATCTCTTAACACCATTTTTAAATCCTACAATTAATCAACAAAGAAGGTAAATATATATATTTATACAAAATTTTTGGTTATTGAAATACAAATATTTTTGTATTAACTTATAACACCTTAGTTAATTTGAAATTTGGGAGCATATATTGCATCTTTTTATCTACATTTATATTTATATGGTGAAGGGTCATGTTATGTTATTTCAACTCGAAGTAATTGTTACGAGTTTTATACCTTTAATAGTGTTTATTTGTGTTTTCACTCATCGTTCTTCACAATGAATTGTTTAAATAATTAGGACTTGGAAATCTGCATCATGTGATTAATTTTAAAATACCGATAAATAATAATAGGTACTGGGTGTAAGTGTATTGAATTTTGACATTTTATTTGAAAACTTCAGATACCATCCCAAACTTACAATATCATTTACACTTACAATTAAACTTACACTGCCAGTTTTTCATTTTATCAGTAATTGGCACCCTATGTTCCAGTGTTTGACATTGCTAGTTATTCATTTTACCAGTTATATTAGCACCCTATGCTCCAGTATTTGACATAAAATGTTAAAATTCTTATATGTAAAATATATGATTTTATGATATTAATTTCTTATTTATGAATTATTTCGGGATAGATGTCAATTACTGTAGCATGCCAATCACTGGAGCACCTACCCTATGTCTCTTGATTATTTTGTTATAGTCTTAATTTTTTTTTTTTTTTTTTTTCAGCTGTAAATTTTACATAATTTTTTAAATGCTGTACTTTCTTTTTTTTTTTTTTTTTTTTTTTTATGTCATCTGACTTTATAAGACATTTCTGGATCACAGATAAATTTTGGTTCTGCTGCAGGTAGATACAGAAATTTCTGCTACTGATTAAGCAACAATCTTCAGCATGACATTTTTGTTATTTCTGAACATTTTGTAAATGTCTTTTTTATTTTCAGATACAATACAGCTCATGTTAAAGCTCGAAATGTTGTGGAAAGACAGTATGGAGTTTGGAAAAACAGATTTGCATGCTTAGACAAAACTCTAACTTGCAAATTGGAAACATCGATGACAGTCATAGTTGCTACTGCTGTATTGCACAATATTGCTTTAGAAATGAGAGATACTGCTGTTGAACTGATAGATGTAGATACAATTTCATACAGTATACCTGGAAGCTCACATGCTTCAGACAGCTCACCTGGCAATCATGTCTCTGGAATTGCAAAGCGAAATTCTTTGCTTTCAACTGTTTTTAGTTAAATATTTATTATTATTACTTTTTTTTTTTTTTGAATAAAACAAGTTTTATAAGTTTAAAAAGACTGATTTTTTATGTTTCATTTTGTGTTTAACAGTGATAAATAGTAGTTTCTATCTTAAAACTGAATCTCCAAATTAAATATGAGTTCTAGATGAAGAATCTTATGCATATGTAACTCTTAAAAATTACCTAAATTTAACTCAAATATTTGACAGTTTTCTTAATTTTTATTCAATTCAGCTGAAATTCATACATACAATAAATGTTATATCGGGTAATCTATCCTATAAAAATATGAGCTAGTTATCTTGCATATTTGAAAGTTAAAAAAATAAAGATCTGTTGACTGCAAAGTCTCTAAGGGACTCATATACTAAAGCTGTAATGCAAAATGGTCTAGATATTATGAATTTCTTTCTGTTTAGAAAAAATAAATACTAATTTTTGCCATAATATTAAAAAAAAAAAAAAAAAAAAAAAAAAAAGTATTAAATATGCTTTCAATTTAATATTCAATATGGAGATTTCTACGACTATATTTTTTTTTTTTTTTTTGGTCATTATGTACTACTAATAATATTCCTATTCAGGCAAAGGCAAAGCAGTGAACAAGCAGCTGAGTGCCACAGAGGTTAACAGATGAAGTGAGTCGAAGCCTACCTGGGGAGGGGGTTGGGGAACAAGGGACAGAGACCCTAATATAATTTTGAAAAAGTTACTGCCCCTAGCATCAATTTTTTTTTTTTACAGCATCTTCTATTTCTACTTTGATTTCGCAATGACAAAGAATTATTCAGAGTATATAGAACTTAGCAAGAGAGCTTGACATTCCATGGTGATTTCCGAAAATGTGTGCGTACTATCCAGTGTTTAATTACAGTAAAAGTGTCTCTGTGTGTTTAATAATAAGGTTGATATGTGTTAGTAATACAAGTAAATACCCCCTCCTCCCCAAGAAACAGTAAAATGAGGCTTTAGCAAAGTTCTGAAGTGTATTTCCCTATTTTATTATTTAATTTGCCAATTTAATCGTTACTTGTTTTAAGGAGTAAAAATAGCTCATACGTGGCATGTTCCTATTATTATCAATGTAAAAATCAATTTGCACAAACCTCAAAAATCTGAAATTGCCACGATCCTGGAGATTTTGAATTTTCGAAGTTGAACCATAATGAATTATAACTTTAGTAATTATTTGTCATTTTATTGGTAACTATAATCTAAAAATGTTTTAAGTGATGAAAATACTATTTTATATATATATATATATATCAGTTCCAGATTTTAAGTTATTCTTAAAAATATATATATATATATATATATATATATATATATATATATATGTCTAAATACTCAGATAATAGTTAATTCATGTTAAAAATGATATGCGATTTTTAAATAATTACTTTATTTACATTTTCTTTTTCAAAATACATAAATAAAATAAACATTTATTTATCGAAATATTTGTATATTAAAATTATTATAAGTTGCAATAAAAGAAAATTTATAAAATAATTAATTCAAAAAAGAAAAAGCATTTCTAAAGCATGTCTTTCTTTTTTCTTGCTTCCTTCCTGAACTTTTGGTTGAAAATCAAAAGCCCCTAAACAAAAGTAAGCTTTTTATTTTCAACCAAAAGTTTATCTTTGATTTTGTGAATATCATTTAAAATTTAATGATAAGACAGTTTTAGTGTTTTCCCAACAGATGGCAGCACCAAAAAAAAATTTTTTTTCTACATGAATAATTCCTAATCTAATTTAGCTTATTTTTATGTTTAATTTAGTGAAATTTTCTAGATTATAATTTTATTTTTTGCATTTAAAATTTCTAAAAGAAATAAAAACAAAACATTCATATCAGAATGTAAGATGCATGAAAGTTATGTATTTTTTGTTTCTTTATTCTGCCAGTAGATGGCGGCAGTGCAGTAATCACAAATGAAATTATGGCTAGCATAATTTTACAAAAATGGGGGGGGGGGGTAATTATAAAAATAATTACTTGGAAATGATGAAAAGAAAAAAGAAAATAGTCGAAATATAAGATAAATATTATTTTTAGTAAACTTGGTTTAATATCTCTATATATTAAAAAAAAAGTAACTGTCGCTGGCATCAATTTTTTCTGTCTGCGACAGCATCTCCTCGCAGAAAGAAAAGTGCTCTGCATCATTTGAGGTATCAATATGTTCCGTATACTTCAAGGAAGGCATTTCAGGTAATTAGAAATCTGTATCATCTTAATTAATGAAGTTATTAACTGAAGACGTCAAGTTTATAAAGATACTCTATTTGCCACCGTCGAAAAAGTTTCTCTTATGACGTTATTCATCATTTTCGACGGGAAAATTAAAATGTGATCCATGGTATAAAAAATAATAAAATCAATGTCAATGCTACTATTAAGAAAAATATTTCTAAGTGCATCTTTTTCCAAAGAATCTCCTTTGTCTTTTTCATTTAAAAACATATTTTAAAATACTTCGAATATATTTTGGCATACAAAAATATTTAGAATTAAATTCAAACTGAATTATAAATGAAAAAAATCTTATTTAGCATTGGTAATTTTTTAACATTACAGAATTAGACATTTCCCTGATACATTTTATATTCCTAATTATAGCAAGGAAAAACATTCATCACCTAAAAATCGAGCAGATTTTATTCTTCGTTAATCTATACGATAGGAGAGGCGGTACTTTTCATTTCGCCGGCGCAAATCTCATGGATTAAAAGTAAATTTGTAACTTAAGATTTTTTTTTTTTTGTTTTTTTTTTTTGCGAATTTAAAGTTTATTTATATACGTTAGTAAGGATTTGACAAAGTAAATGTTATATTTTTTATGGGACAACACTTTTAAAAGCTAGCTTTAAGCAAAATGTCAGAAAATTTAATTCTTAAAAATATAAAATAAGTAAACGGTCATGGCTCTTTAATTTTTTTCTTATTATTATTCGAAGTGTGGTATAACTATAGTATCTCCCCACAACTGGATTTGGCGATTTTTCTTTGGTGCCGTTTTGAATGATAACGATGTCATTCTGGATTCTTTGCAATATAATATGGCAGCCTGCATGCTGTTTATTTTAGATTTGTGATTTATGATTTAGCCATAATCGCCAAATCCAATTGTGGGGAGATACTATAGTTGTTCCGAAGTGTTTCGAAACAATTATTCTTTCTTAGGTGCTTAACGGTTGACGTGGGTTATATCATTGTTGGCAACTTTATCGCCTCGCCGGCAAAATGGAAAAGTACCGATTAACCGATTATATACTGTCATAAATTAACTAAAAAAACTCTACAGTAAAAAGTATGGGCATTATAAAAAATAGATTCTAATTTTTTGAAAAGGTTATTTTAATTAAAATGTTCTTTTTTTTTTTTAGTGCGGAGGACTATTAGTCTCAATCTACGGATAAAACGTTGTCGCCAGTTTCACGATGGTTGGACATACATTGAAATCGAAAATTTACCAAAAATATAATTGAATAATTTCAAAGCGATGATATAATTTGAAAAAAAAAAAAAAAAATACTAATAATAACATAGTCTCCATACTAAACTAAATTCTGCTTTTACCGAAATTGGTGAGCGGAGCGAGCAGGGGGCAAAGCCCCCTAGTGTCTACAAAAAATATCAGGTTTTTTGGCTTTGTACTGTATATAGATATACTGAGTGATTGCAAGAAATTGCTATTACAAATATTTTATTTTAAAAATGAGTTATAATTAATGATTTGGTCAAGGCATATTTGGACAATGTTTAAAAAGTAAATTCATCGATGAAATTTATAATTGCCCTATTTCTGTTTCCAGGAATATGACTTTTTAAGACAATCTAGTCAATTTTTATATGTTTCAGACCTATTAATATGGTTATTTTTAGGGATGCACCAAATATTCGGTATGTATTCAGTATTCGACCATACTACCGAATATTCGGTTTGACTAAATATCAAATTATTTGGCTACTATAGTAATATTTCCTAATATTTTTCTACATTTATATAAACCACTGTTTATAATAGTTTTTTATATATTTTTCATAATAATATATATATATATATTACTAAATGTAAATGGTATTACTGAAAAAGTTCTAAAAATTAGGCGATCGACAACTGAATAAAAGTAAATCAGCCAGCCAAATATTCGGTTGAATAGTTAGTGTATGATATTCGGCCAAACTG
Source organism: Salticus scenicus (assembly GCA_963930645.1). NCBI lineage: Eukaryota > Metazoa > Arthropoda > Arachnida > Araneae > Salticidae > Salticus > Salticus scenicus. The sequence continues at coordinate 288,751,622 of OZ005657.1, read as the reverse complement.
CTATTTGGTGCATCCCTAGTTATTTTAGAAAGATAAGTTTTCCATTTTCAAATAATTACAGTATCCAATTCATTATAAAAAAAATTAATAAATAAACAAGTCCCTATTTATCAAGCCACATGGAAAAGAAATAAATGACGTAAAACACGTCTTCAAATTCACATATAAAATTATGACTAATGTATAATATTTTAAAAGTATAAATTATTATTTTAAGGCTGATTAATTTTTAAACACTATACTATTCTGAAATAAATAAAAGAAAGCACTCAGACAAAATGACAATATTTTTTACATTTTTTTTTTTTTTTTTTTATTATTATTTCATTATGACATCGGCCATACTTAATTGCCCAGAATTTAATTTATCATTTAAGGTTTTATACAATTTTAATTTTTCTGAATAAATTTCCATTTTCATTGCATGTTCTTCTTTCATGTTTTTCATATGAAGTTCATGTTCATCAGTTAACATTTTTTTTTTTTCATTTCAATGTGACTACTTAATGCGACTGCAGTTTCTTCTGCATACTTTGGTCTTCTCCTCTGAAAAACTTTTCCTCTGCTCCCACCTGGTGTTGGGTTGCCTTTCACACCGAAATTTTGTGTAGGCGTTTGAGTAATAAAGGTCGAGGATGATTCGTTGTGTCGATGCTCCTCCGTTGAGGATTGCTTTGCTCCTCCATCAGTTTCTGCCTCAGTTTCTTCTTCAGGACATGGGTCCATGGCAGAATCATTTCCATTAAAGGAATCAATTACTACTTCAACTTCAACTTCCTGAAAAACGAATGTATTTTTAAATTTATTTAAATTTTTATTATTTTAAATTTACAGAGAGCTTTTATTTACATTTATCATAATTTACTTTCTTACACGTAATCATTTCATTATTATTTCTTTTGAATATAGTCAGGTTGTAACAAATTTTAAAATTCATTTTAGAAAGATTTGAGTATAAGGATTTCCGGCAAAAATGCCAGACAGAGCAAGAAAATTTTTTCTAAGTGTCTTTTCATTATGTCAGGATCCAACTAAATACCAAGATTGGTTAAATTTCGTTTATTGGTTTGTGAAATACATCATCTACAATGTTCGTAAAACACACAGACATTTTCTAAAAACAGTCAAATTTCTAAAAACGACATCTCTATCTCAAAATGCATGAAATTAAAAAATATGCAAAATTTTGTACTGCAGCAACCAGTATTATACACATCTATACACTTCTCATGCAAGAAAAAAAAAAAAAAATCACTAAACACCCCTATCTCAAAATGCATGAAATAAAAAAATATGCAAATTATTTTACTATTATGCATGTCTGTATGTTTCACATACATGAAAACCTAAAAAAAAAAAAAAAAAAAAAAACACTAAACACCCCTATCTCAAAATGCATAAAAAAAAAAAAATAGTCAAAATTTTCTACTGCAGCAACCAGTATTATGCATGTCTGAATACTTCGCGTACATTAAAAAAAAAAATCACTAAAAGTAAAAACCGTTATCTCAAAATGTATGAAATTCAAACATATGCAAAATTTTCTACTGCAGCAACCAGTATTATGCATGTCTGAATACTTCGTGTACATTAAAAAAAAAATCACTAAAAGTAAAAACCGTTATCTCAAAATGTATGAAATTCAAACATATGCAAAATTTTCTACTGCAGCAACCAGTATTACAAACATCTAGACACTTTGGGTAAATAAAAAATAAATAAATAAAAACACTAAAAACGTTATATTTCAAAATGCATGAAATAAAATAAATGCAACATTTCTACTGCAGCAACCAGTATTATGCACGTCTGGATGCTTTGCTTACATAAAAAAAAAAAAAAAAAAATCACTAAAAAGCTTTTTCTCAAAATACATGAAATCCAAAAACATAAAAAATTTATATTGCAACCAGTATCATGCACATCGATACGCTTTGTGTACATAAGAACTGAAGGAAAACATCAACACCCCTATCTCAAAATGTAAGAAATTAAATATGCAAAATTTTGTACTGCAACAACCAGAATTACACACGTATGTACACTTTGTGAACATGAAAACCATACCCATGTACATGAATAACACAGCTTCAAAATATCACACCAAGGTTGCCACATTTTTTTTTAGATATTGAATCACTGAAAACCAGTCAGGTTGCCAAGTTAGGCATTTTTATCACTAACTGAAAGCAAAACGCCAAGCAGTGCGTTAAATCACATTCCACCAAATTTTAGAAAGCTTTCCAGCACAATGATTTTCTGAAAATTTTTAGTGTTAAACAATAACGACAGATTTATTCATAAACAGCAGTATCAGAAATGCAATTTAAATGTATCATTGCAGTAATACACTTAAATTTCAAAAATTAAAATTTCTGTATTTCAAACAAGGTACTTAATAGATAAAATATAAATTCCTTGATTCTGAGCATATTAATGAAAAATAACCTACTCTATTTTGATATGCTTTAAATAAATGAATTTGGCCATGTTCACAAGTTAGGTTTTAATTAAGTGTGAAATGTGATCTATATAACACAAAATTCAATATAATGCAATGCCTTGTGTTTTTAGGTTTGCATTATAAAGATCTTCTACTGTATCAACTACTAGTTTTCTAATTATTAATTACTGTATTGATATATAAAATTTGAAGATTTGTCGAATAGATCAAACAGGGGTGATTCTGAGTAAAACAAAAATTTCAACATATAACATGTATCTAGATACATTTATAAATTCTGAATTTTTTTACCTAGAGTTTGAATAAGAGCCTACAAATAAAATACTTTCTTAGACATTACAATCCATATAAACTTTCTATAAAATGTAATAAATAAATAATAAGATATTAACTGAAATTTCTGAACAGAATCATCCCAGGTTTAAAAAAAAAACCTGACATTGTTTTTTGACCTTTATAAATATACATAATATGAAACACACATTATTATATAATATCTTACTTGTTCCTGAACACAATTTTCAGAATCCGATAAAGATGACGTTGAAGGTAAACAATCTGTGGGAAAAGGAAAGATTTTATTAGTGATGCAACTTTAAATTTAAAATTAAGTTAGTTACAAGATAAATCAACTGGTAAACTTACTCAAAGCAGTTTGGGTATGATATGCATGATCCGAGTCATAGGGATTTATCAATGGTTTTTTCACAGATCCTAGAGCTATTAACCTTTCATCAATTACTGTTGACTGGCTCTCATATGGCCCTCCTCCAGTTCCATATATTTTAACACGGTCATCCGCTTTTCTTTTCATAGCTTTTCTTTTCAAATTCTTGTGTAAATCTTTTAGTTGTTTGACACTTCGTTTGTATACGCCAGGCATACTATTAAAATAGTCCGTTAGTTCATTCCACGCTTTTTGCTTACCTTCAATTGTAACCTTGTTCGTTATTTTGCACTCAATTGTGCTTTTAAACTTCTCAAGGCACAAAACAAAAGTTTCGATTTCTATATCTGAATAATTCTTTCGCTTGTTTTCTTCCATTTCCGTTGGGATGGTAAACAATAAAAATGAAAAGACAGCAAACGGAAAAGTCCAAAACACTAAAATAAAAATGCAGTGATAAACGAGAATGTTACAGTTACAGCGAAATAACACTTGTTTACTTTTTTTAATACATTTCTTTCTTATTAACCAATCAGAGATAATCTTACAAAATTCCCCAGATAACTCCGGAGTCAACTAATCCACGGTTGGTGAATACGAAATCTTTCTAACCCAGATTTAAGGAAGTGTTAACTCTAACACAGGTGTTACGTGACCCATGGGTTAACACTGGTTTGGTGAATAAGGCTGTTAGTGTATTTTACGGGGGGGCAGGGGGGGGGGCAAGGTAGGAAATAGAAATGAAATACATTCTTCTTTATATTACCCTGTTATTGATTTTAAAAAAAATTGTATGGTCACGTATAATTTATGAAAAAGTTACAGTAAGTGTCAGACATACTTAGTGTGTGTGTGGGGGGGGGGGGGGTAAACGTAGGGGTCATAGGAAAATAAAATGACTCTTTATATCACCATTTTAGCGATTTTAATGATATATTCTATAACTGCCACTCAATTTTTAAGGAGATCACATTGAGTGTATTACATACCTGGGGGGTGGGGGAGGGGGACCAATGGAAATAAAATATATTCTTCTTTAAATTACACTATTATCGATCTAAACAAAAACTTTGCATAATAACGTACAATTTGTGGAAAAAAATCACAGTAAGGTGAGACATACTTAAGGATGGGGGGGGGGGACAGAGGAAAATAAAATATTTTTTATATCACCATTTTACCGATTTTAATGACATATTCTATAGCTATCACTTGCTTTTTATGAAGATCTCAAAATGAGTGTATTATATATTTGGGGGGGGGGGGGAAGGGAGGCGCATATAGAAGTAAAATATATTATTCTTTAAACTACCGCATTGTCGATTAAAAAAAACTTTGTATCTATGCAACTTTCTGCTTATGAAAAATTGCAATTGCAGTGAGTGTACACATATCTGGACGATTTGCTAAGGAGGGGGGGGCAGAGTGAAGAAAATGTTTGTTTTTTTGTCACCATGCTACCTACTTATATGAAACTTTGTACGACTATCACTTTCATTTTATTAAAATTATAGTGAAAGTTAACTAAAGTTGATAGGGGTGGGGGGTAGTTGGACAGATGGAAAATAAAATAATCTTTTTAAACAACACTTATTATCGTTTGTTTTATTGTTTATTTACATTTTGTGTAAGTATCGATTACTATTAATGAACAATTATAGTGAGATATGCAAAAAATCAATATATGATTTAAATCTGTAAAAAGTTATTCAAAAATGAATTTTCTTCTTTTAATCTGTCTCTTTTGTCCTCCCCCCGCCCTATGTAGATGATGATATTTACTTATATTTATTAATTTTAATTTTATTTGTTTATTCATTCATTTCATTTTTTATTTATTTTGATGGATAGTGTAATTTCTAAGAACATTTTTTATATTTAAATTTTGAATTTTTATATTTCTTATTTGAATGCTTACTTTGAAAAAGTAATAAAGATTCAACCGGACGATTCTAATATTTATGAATTTATTTATGAATTATTTAATTAATTAGTTTATTTATTTAATTTTTATAAACTTGTAAAAGATAATTATGGAGAAAACAAAATTTACAATTTTAAATGCGTTAGAAATTCTGCTCTTTTTCTATCTTTCAATCAATCTTATATAAGGATTGTAAAAATATTATCTTCTTTCACTTTCACCCTCTAGTACAAATAATTTTCCGATAACAGTTTATCTTGAATGTTGAACGAAAGAGGGGACATGCTAGAATTAAAACGAGCAGTGCAGACTGCCATAGCTAGGCTTTATCGCTCTTTTCCCTGACAGCTTCTAACAAAAGCATGAGAGGAGTCGAAACAGTTTGGAGTGGTATCTGGGAATATACCGGTATCGATCGTACCAAGTGGAGATGACTATAGTGATTGATGATCATTTCCTCCCACGGTGGTGCCTGGGACATAATCATTCTTTATGTACATTTTATTGTCGTTCTACTGTTTTGAGCATAACATTTGCAGGCATTGTTGCGATTCACTGTACACTGTAAAAAATATGTCCTATTTGCTGCCAGAAATTTTCTGTAATTACAAAAAATTCGTCCTGACAGCGTAATTTTTTCGTAAAATACGCGTATTTTCTCAAATTACAAAGAATTTCTGGTAGCAAATAGGACATACTTTTTACAGTGTAGTGATCCTTCTATAAAAAATTATAAGCATAGCAAACAAAATTAAGGTATATTATATAAAATCATATGAAGGTTATGCAAAACCAATATGTCAGAATGCAATAATTTGGTGCAACAAGATGAAAAAACCTTATATGAATTAAATAGAAAATGTTATTGTACATTTTTAAGGGAGAATGTATTCTTAAACCGCGTGTCTTGTGACCATGGGAGCCTACAAGTGCTGGATCAATGAGTCCAGTGTTAAAATAGGAGTGATAACCCTTGTGATTGAAAGAAAACAGTGATAAGGGAACGCCGAATGGCTGGATGTTTACCAAATCTCAACCTGTCGGTCAGTTTGGCACCCTTCCAAGCCTTTGCAAACGTCCTCAATGCTAAATACGAGAAACGTGGTTACGCTATAAATGCGTAGGGTTTAGCATAAATAATCATTGAAATATGCAACCAATTTTGTCATATCATCTCAAATTAATTGTTAAATTAAAACTTACGGCGTTTACAGAAGTTCATTTTTAATTCTTAAGTCAAATACTTTTCCTCACTTAGATTGTGAAATTCATCATCAAATATGTATTAAATTTTCTAAAGAAAAAAGAAAAAGGGGGGGGGTTACGAAGGTTTCTACTAAATTATATTTTGGCATCACAGGCACTCTTAAATTTTTTTGTCCTTTCTTCTAAAACCGTCAAATGATAGCAATTTTTATTTCTCATCATACGCACGTAGACTCTTTTGATGATATATAACATGTAACTTTGACGTACTTCGTAAAATGATACTCTAGGGCATATGAATATAAACGTGATTATAACTTTGTAGCTTTTATTCTGAATAGAAGTATCTTATAAAGCTATCATGCAAATCTGTTTTCCAACATTAATGAGTAATAAAATGCGGTCGTGTCAGCGTGTGTTCAACATTCAAAGTAATTCTTAAAACTATTTTTACAGCCTGAGAGGTGAAAAGTTTTATTTTTTCAAAAAATCAAAATATATAAAAATTTTATTCTTGTTTTAATTACATTTCTGATGCAATTAAAACAAGAAATGTACCTATTTATTACCACATAAATATACACAGGGTGTTAAAAATCCTTGATTTTTACCTTTAATCCATTAAATCCATAACATATTACAAAGATTTATAAAAATAAGAATAATCTTGTATATTAAAACTCAAAGATAAACTTTTAAGATGAAGATGCGATCAGTTGAGCATGCTCGAAATTCTTTAAGTCAATCCGAAAAGGCCATTTTTCAGAATGTTCCTGTCTGTAATGAAGAATGTGCAAGTCTGTTCACATGATCATGAAGCTAGCTTCGTTTCATTCTTGCTTTTGAAAGAAACAGAGGCTCCCCGGCTTCGGGATTAAATGGTTATGTTACTATTCCGCTTATGACTCGCGGGCGACAAGTTCACTATACCTACAATACATAGTTCGTCCATAATGATGGAATAATTAATCCCTTCCAGTTGGACACGAGGACGCGACGCAGCACTAAATCCACGATTAGGCATCAGAATAATTTCGTTGGTTGATATTTTGAACTAAATTTTAACGAAATCATTTACTCAGTTTCCCGATAAATATTTTTAGTATCAAAGATCATTTGCATAAAAAGATTAATAACCAAATTCTTATTTAAAATAACATGTATCCCTTTTAATAAATTTAATTTGTAGGAGTAAATATTTTTAAGATTAGAATATGCAAGATTGTCAGATTTATTATTATTTTATTATTATTATTATTATTATCTGTAAAATGATAAGTTTATGCTAGTTTCAAAATAAAACAATGTATAGTTGTCTAAATATAAAATGATAAATAATCGGTGTCGCCATCCATTCACAGTTGTGAATCATAAAAGTTAAACAGTAATTGAATAAACATTTTTTTTTTCCTTTTAAGAGCGGGGGTAGCAATATTTTTAAAATTAAATATGTGAAAAGGCAGGGGTGGAAATTAAGAGAATTAAGACACAAGTCCTCACGACCTTAAGAGTTCACTGGTCCTTACATACTTTGATTAATCTGTTCACCCATTCTATTATATTTTTAAAAATATTTAAAAATATATAAAACTATGTTTTACTTATTTTTTTTTTTTTTTTTTTATTATAAATTTACATGGCATATGTGATATTTTTTGTAATTTAAAAAGTACAAATGAACTCGTATATAAATAAAAAATTTAGCTTTTATAAACGAACTAAATGTCATATATTTATTAAGGATGTGACGGATCATCAAAAATTGTGATCCGCGGATACGGATATTAAAACGGATATCACATTTTCTGTATCCGCGGATACGGATCTTCAGTATCTAGATCCGCGGATATGGATACGGATATGGATCTTTTAAAAACATATTATTTTGATATATGTAGCAATTTTTTTATAACTTTGTTCGTGTCTCATTCGGGTCTCGTTCAAGACACCATATGACCCAACGCCAAAATTACTTTCGATTCAATTGCGGATGGAATATTGCATCAGATCGAGTTGGGACTAGTTCTTAAAATAAATAAATAAATAAATAAATAAAATCAACATTTAAATGTTGAAATGTTAATTTTTATGATTTATCTTAATTTATTTTTTCTTAAAATTTATAGCCCCGTAGATAATGCAGGATCAATCTTAAAAAAATAAGAGTTTCAGTTCTTATATCAAGATTTTAATTTTACAGCTCAATTTTGTCAATGATTTCCATGCCTTTTATCTTTCTTTTTAATATTCATTTCTTACAGTAGACATTTTCAAAATAAAAATTTCGTTCATCCTCTATTTTTTGTTTCAGTAAACATTTTTACTTTCTCCTGTATACATAAAAAGAAAGTATTGTATTTGCGAAAATATTTTACTTCTGATTTTCGATGAGTTTGAACTTTTTTAAAATGTCCTGAACACGATTCAGCTATTTTTAGAAAATGTTTGCAGGTCTTTGTATGTGTGTTAGCAAAATGTTGTGAACATTGTACCTCACAAAAATTTTCTGGGATTTCACGGAACTATGTGGCTGGATGTCGATATAATTTGTTGTTGATTTAATTTTGGCGTACATCGCCTAACAGCGGGTACTGTTATATTATATTGCTATAATTCCCATTTATTTAAAGGTATATTTCTGTTTCTATAGTGTAGGGAGACCAGGGCACAGTGGGCCTAGGGGCACAGTGAACCACCCCTATTTAAATCTATTAATATTCAGTTCTTTTAATTCATATGGATACTCAAGTATGGTAGCATAGTACTAGTTGTATGCAGAAAAAAAAAAAAAAAAAAAAAAACCATGGGAAATAGTAAGGTAACCATTTTGAGCTGCTCAAAGTAATTTTTCCGCACTGAAGTTTTTAAAATTTTATAAAAATCGAACTAGTGACTATAAATACCATATAGTTGTTAAATTAAGGCAAGATATTGCTGTTTTTAAATTCCTAAAAATTATTAGCATATTTATAGTCTGTATATTATTTTATTATTATTATTTGTATTACTCTGGTACGGGGCACAGTGGCCCGCCTCTATATGGGGCACAGTGGACCACCTTCCAGTGTGCCTAAAAGTACAAATTAGATTTAATACTTATATTTGTTTTAGTTAAATTTATAAATACAAATATAATGTAAAGTATTAGTACCTCAAAGTAATAAATATCTTAATGTTATTATAGAATAAATAAAAAGAATAATAAATTTCTGAAAAGAATAAATATTTGAATAGTAATGTGATATCTATTAATATCTAAATTTAATAACTATTTGAATTATATGGAATTAATAAAAGAAAAAAATTCTAAATTAATAAATAGTAGGAAAAATGTATTTTTATTGTTGTTTTTAGAGATCGCATGTGAAAAGCAAAAGAAGTAGCTTAATACATTTTAGTTAAATTTATCCCACAAATACAATGTAAATTAATTATATCTCAAAATAATTAAATATATATATATATTAAATATTTGAATAGTAGTATAATATTTATTTATATCTGAATTAAAAAGAAATATTTGATTTATACAATATTAATAGAAGAATAAAAATTAATTACCTATTTTAACTCAATAAATTTTCTTACTGAGATTTGATTTCTTATTTATTTGATTTTAATTTTGTTTAATTTATTTCACGAAAATGCTTGAATTATGTTCTTTAGAATGAAATAGTACAAGAAACTAATTTTAGAGCGAAAAAAATGTAATTTATATTAATTTAATGTAAACAAAAGAGGCTGGTCCACTGTACCCCGGTCATGGGGCACAGTGGTCCACTATAGAGTGCTCACAATTTATTTTTTCATTCATAATGTATTCGAAATATTGTTATAAAAAGTTTTAAGACATGTCAAGAAAGGCTTAGAGATTGTTTGCTATTTTTTTTTTTTTTTCAAATACATTGCTTTTCTGCTTTTTGTGGGGAAAAAAAAAAAAAAAAAAAAAAACTACAATTTATGTCTCAGTACTCAGCAGTAAAAAATAAATAAATAAATAAATAAAATAATGATGCAAATACATTACCATGAAACATAAGTACACAAATACTATCATTATCTTATTATTATTATTATTTTCATTTAAATAATCCATAATTTATTATTATTATTATTATTATTATTATAGATAGTTCTTTTTCTTCCATACAACTTATATAACAACAAGAATTTAACACATAGTAAAATTCACAGGTAAACATCTGCTTTCACACAGTCACTTTAATTATTATCAACTTCCTCCAGTTGGAAAGATGCATCATTTATTTGTTCTAAAGTTCTAGAGGATTCGAAAAAGAATATTATTTGCATTGATATGAATCTGTCTTCTAAACGTTTTCATTTTATATTGGTTTTATTAATTAAATTATAACGAGTACTTCCTTCATGTTTGCTGTATGTATAAGTATAAATGGAGGAAATTTCAAAATTTCGTTAAAATAAAAGCGAGAATTGAACTTCATTGCAAATATAGGAAAAATGAAGGTAAAAATTGTAAATTTCGAGAAAACATAAATTGTGAGAACGCAAATCGAGGTTATACTATATTTTTTTTATTTGTGCATTAAAGATAGTCAATAAAGATTTTTAGAAGTTTCTTTGTAATTTTTATACAATTTCTACAAAAGATCCGTATTAGGTCCGTGGAAGAGAAAAAAACGGATACGGATATTTTTTTTTCTCGATTATACGAATCCGGATATAAATCTTTTATTTCTGGCGAACATCCGCGGATATGGATACGGAGCTCCGGCACATGTCTGTCTAATATTTATACCATTGATTAAAAATTAAGAGTTGAAAAAAGCTTATTAAATTGAAATTAATTTAAAAATTACAGATAATATGTGATAATGACAATTATAATGAAATACACTTACTGTTATTATAATTGTTAATACTATTCTGTGACAGATTTACGGGCAATTTTAGAGAAAAAGAAAAAAAGAGAAAACTGGAAAGCTCACTGGTTCGGCGAGAAAACTAGAATTTATATTTTTTTGATCTTTGAAAATTTTTGTGGGCCCAGACCAACGGACAACTGTTAATTTCGAGACCTGCAAGCTATCAGATAATGATAAAGGAAGAAAGAAAAAATAGTAATAATTTTGAAAAGTAATGCAGAATAGTAATAGAATATCAATGGCTTTATTTATTTATTTATTTATTTTTAAAGAATTGTACCAAAAAAAAAAAAAAAAAAAAAAAAAAAAAAAAAATGAAATCGATCTGAAAATTGTAAGAAACAAAGTAGGCTGGTTAAATTTAGTACAAGTTATAGGTATTAAAGTCATAGAAAGAGGGGGCTAAATTTGGAGATAAGTTGATTGAAATTGATTGCAGATTGTATGTGAATGCGTCAAATATGTGCATAGAATCACTACTAGATCTATTTACAGAACCAAAATTTATTTCTGGGTTCGACGCCAGTAAAATTTTATAGTAACTTTTGTCATAAAATAAGCTTATAATTTTAAGTAAAATTTCATTATATAAATATTGCAGTGAAAGAATCCTTACTAAAGTGCGGGTTCGTATGAACCCTGTATTTCTTGCTATTTTTCTTTCGTTTTTATTTTATTCCTATTAAAATCCAGATAGAATAGAGAAACAATAATATAACTTTAAAAGTTAATATTTGTGTCTAACATATTGGTAGTTTTTAATGTGAAAACATCTAACATGCATTCTCATCATCATCAAAGAAATTGCATTAAATAAAAAAAAAAAAAAAAAAAAAAAAAGGTAATAAAATATTTTCATCTAAATAAAAATAAAATATTTTCATCTTTTTAAAGTAAAATTTGGTAATACCTTATCTGTTCATAATGTTGTAAAATGTTAGTTGGATTTGGGTAAAAAAATATATTAAACAATAATTGATTATAAAAATGAATTATATAAAGATTTACTAAAATTGCTTTTTAGTTACTAAAAATATACTAATTTAATTGACTGTTTGTATTACTGGAAAAAAAAAAATCTAGGAAGGAAGGAGAAATTATTTTTCGTATTAAAATATGTAGCAAATAAATTACCAGCTTGCTTTCAAGGAAATAAAAAAAAAAAAATGCATGGGAATCTTTTTTTTGTGTGTGTGTGCGTGTGTGCATGCGTGCGTGTGTTTTAGAAAATTCTTAGGTACAAATAAATGTCACTTGAGTGAGATATTGTAGAAAATGATTTAATAAATAGGTAACGATATTCATTTTTTAAATGCAATTTCATTGATGAAGATAACAATGCATGTTATCGATTTTCGCATTTTAAAAGCTAAAATATTTTATGCACAAATGTTAACTTTTGAAGGCATAACTTTATTTCTGTATCCCATCTGGATTTTGATAGGTTGGCTGTATTGTTTAAGGCCGATTGACTGCGCTAGGGTCCTAGTCCTATGGGTGGAATGCTCTCCATGGGTGGTCTTTATAAGGGGTCCTGGCCCGTATTCACACGAAAAACACTACGAACGAATAGGTCGATGAATGCGATCTGGGATCGAACCCGGCATTTCCCATTTGCCAGTTTTGAGCACAGAACCGCTCGGCCGCTGGTGGGCCTGGATTTTGATAGGAATAAAATAAAAGAGATAGATAGTTAGAAAGAAATATTTTTTTGTTCTGTAAATAGAACAGATAAAGAATATTACATTCATAATTTTAAACTTATCTCCAAATTTTAACCACTTCTTTTTAACGCTTTAATATCTGCAACTCGCACTAATTTTAAGCAAGCTAATTTCTTTCAGAAAACTTTCAGACTGATTTCAAAAGATGGGGTTTTTTGTACATATTATAAAATAATAATAATAAGAAGAAGAAGAAATAAGAAATAAACTATTATTATTCTTTATTTTAATTTATTTTAATTTATTATTACTTTTCAACATTAATATTTTTTCCTTCCTTTATCAATATCTGAAAACTTGTCATACATTTAATTAAAAAAGTATTAATATTGCCACTCTTAAACGGAAATAATAATCATATTAAGATATATTTTTACAATGCCATTCTAAATAATTCTTTTAAACAAAAATTGTATATTTTTTTGAGATTTTTTTCTCTTTAATAAAATAAAAGTTATTTCTTTTATTTATTAATTTATTTTGAAGCTATATTAACTATGGAATTTCTGTTATGTATGGTTATATATGGTAATTTAATTCTGCCAATTTGATTTTTAATATAACAATAATTTAATTTAGTTCTATGAATTTTTAACTTAGCAGCGGGAAGAATTATTTTCTTAAATTGAAATCATACTGCAAATATCAAAGATTTAAATACCTTTTGTTGAAGAAGAGAAAAAGAAAAGATACGAACTGAAATATAACAATGATTTTATTTATGAGATTTTTCTGAATATCATATTAGGTGTGTAGGTGGTAACATCATCCAGATGTTCTGCACGGGAAAAGGTAGTATTATAATTATTATCTGTGGTCTCTGAATACAGCATTAAAGCCAAAGAAAATTATTGCAAAAAAATAAATAAATAAATAAATAAAATAAATAAATAAATAAAGTTTTTAAAAGTAAATAATTTGAAAAATAAGACTCTAGATTCTTTTAAAAGTTTTCATAAGTATTTAATACTGACTGTGATAGTCTACACTTCGGCATAAGACGTCCTGGGTGGGATGTCCTCTGTTGGGGGGGGGGGGTCTTTCTATGAAAACCTTGCCCCTTCCCGTATTTTGGGGTTAATTAGACTAAAAGTTTTAATGAGAAAAAATTAAAGGTGCTTTTTAAAACAAATTAAACCAATTTATTTAAATAGTGCTGCCACTTACTTGAAAAGTTTAAACTGATCTCTTTTGATTGGGTAATAATAGTTTCTTTTTTATTTAATAGCGGGATGCAAAATTACTACGCTCGGGTTCTAAGCCTAGGTGGGATTCCTCCACGGAAGGATCTTACTAATAGTCCAAGCGGCGGCAGCAAAAAATTGACTTGATAAGGCACGAAGCTGATTTTTTTCCTATAGATAGAATTCATTGTTACAATGAAAATCTGATAGGGTTGCCTGGTCAAAGCCGTCAAGATTAAGAGAAACAAACTCACTTCCGGTCACAATTTAAACGATTTTCGAACCCCAAAAGGTATGAAGGTGGAACCGGTGCTAAAATGTAGAGATTAGTATGCTCTTTAAAATGGCATAGGGTTGCCTGGTCAAAACCGTCAAGTTTCAGAGGTTGCCTCGATAATAGGGGTGAAATTTAAACGATTTTCGAACCCAACAAGTATGAAGATGAAACCGGTGCTAAAATGTAGAGATTATCATGCTGTTTAAAATGGCATAGGGTTGCCTGGTCAAAGCCGTCAAGACACAGAGGTTGCCACGAAAATAGGGGACGTAATTTACGATTTATTTATCCAAGTAAAAAGTGATTTACCCAAGTGTAAAGGTGAAACCGGTGCTAAAATGTAGAGATTAATATTCTCTTTAAAATGGCATAAGGTTGCCTGGTCAAAACCGTCAAGACCCGGAGGTTGCCTCGAAAATAGGGGTCAAAATTAAACGCTTTTCGAACCCCATATGTGTAAAGAAGAAACCGGTGCTAAAATGTTGAGAATAATATACTTTTTAAAATGGCATAGGGTTGCCTGGTCAAAGCCGTCAAGAAACAGCGGTTGCCACGAAAAAGGGGGGGCGTATTTTACGATTTATTTACCCAAGTAAAAAATGATTTACCCAAGTGTAAAGATGAAACCGGTGCTAAAATGCAGAGAATAATATGGTCTTTAAAATACCATAGGGTTGCCTGGTCAAAACAGCCAAGAAAAGAGGTTGCCACGAAAAGTGTGTACGTGTGTGGGGGGGGGGGGCGATTTTTCGCGGTTTTCTTACCTAACATATTTAAAAATGAAACCGTTTATAAATATAGAGAATAATATTCTATTTAGAGTATCATAGGGTTGCCAGGTGAAAATCTCGAAAAATAATGGTTGCCTCGAAAAAAAAAAAAAAAAAGCTAATTTTGAAGGGTTTTTTTATACAATGTGAAGAAAAAATATAAAAAATATTTTAAAAAGAAAAAATAAATAAACTGTAATGAAACTGTTCTAAAATTTCCCATAAAAACAACGAATTAATAGTAAAAATTAAAAATGTAGCATGCGGATACAGATAAGAAAATACGACCGCAAAAGTTAATAGAAAAGAAGATAATAATGCTCGAGAAACTCATAATAAAAAATTCTGTTAGTATACAAAATAAATAATTAAATAAAATGAAAAAAAAAAAAAAAAAAAAAAAACCTTTTATTTCAGATTTGCAGCAAGATTTACAAATTTCAATTTCATAAATTAATTCATTGTTATTAAGAAACGCGAAAAATTTATCAATTTTTTAAAACTGTTTTTCGCTTTATTTGTACCCATAATTAATTTGCAGAAGGTATTATTGATTATTTTAATTAGATATAAAAAAATTAGAGAAAATTTTCTAAAATTGACAATTTTTAATATAACAAAATCGGCACAACCCAATATTTTCGTATGAAATTCTACAAAGCAGCCGCATACATTTCTTCAGGGAGTTATCTTCTCAATACTTTGACACAATTTGAATATTTTAAGTATTGAAAAATGGGGAAAAAACGAGCTCGTGAGCTGAAATTAGTTTTATACAGATTAGAAAAAGAATGGTCACGCATAATAATTTAATTTTCTTTATGCTTTAAAATCTCTTATATCATTAAACAAATAAAATAAACGAATATTGAAATTCGCTTCCTTTTCTAAGCTGACCGCTATACCTTGACAGGTTTGAAGCACAATCGTAAGCAAATTGAAAAGTGTTGTATATTCTACATTTAAATAGCAATTTCATCTTTTAAATATTAATCATTTCGTGTTTAACCTTTTTAAAATAGTCTTCATGTGTGTTTCACTTTGTGTTAACCCTTTCAGGGGCACTAAGTAAAAATGATTGAATTTCCTTTTAAATATATATATATCATAAAGTAAACATCCCCTACAAGTCATATTTGATGAAGAAAAAAATTCAGCATGTGGGGATTTTTTTGTGGGTGGTGGCTAGGCGTTCTAGCCACTGTGTCTATAAACCTAAAAGATGCTCCTAAAATTCAAACTAAAATTAATGATCTAAGATAATATGTAAATCTGTTGTATTTAAAAGGTTCATTACAGTATATTTACACTACCAAATACTTTTGAATAAAAAATTATTTTTCATAAAAATATGTAAAAGAAACTTCAAAAAATTTTCCCGCAACTTGTCCATTTAAAAAAGTCACAGGCACATCCTGCTTAAAGTTACTGTAGTTCTGCCACCTCTATTTCAATTTTAGAAGTACACATTAACTTTTCATAAAAGTGGATAAAAAAAATAGCCACTGCACACTTAGAGAAAAATTTCTAAAGTAGGTGGATAGACCCTCTAGCCACCGCCCCTGAAAGGGTTAAACACCTTTAATATATGTTAGCTTTTTGGAGACTGACCGCTATTTCTTTACAAATTTTACCAGGCAAACATATGCCATTTTAAAATAACTCCTACGCTGTACATTCTGGAACCAGCTACACCTTTCAAATATTCATATAATTTCATCCTTATTCATTTTCTTTGTTAATGCTATTCGTATTCTTTTACACTTCGTTAAGAAATCTTCAAAACTCGTCTATTTTTTTGTGGTTGACTGCTTTACTTGACAGATTTGACCTATTTTCGAGGCAACCTCTGAGTCTTGACGGTTTTGACCAGGCAACCTTATGCCATTTTAAAGAGCATATTAATATCTATATTTTAGCACCGGTTTCATCTTTACAGTTCGGTAACTCACTTTTTACTTGGGTAAATAAATCGTAAAATACTTCCCCTATTTACGTGGCAACCTCTGTTTCTTGACGGATTTGACCATTCAACCCTATGCCATTTTAAAGAGCATATTAATACCTACATTTTAGCACCGATTTCATTTTTACACTTGTGGGGTTCGAAAATCGTTTAAATTTGACCCCTATTATCTAGGCAACCTCTGAAACTTGATGGTTTTGAACAGGCAACCCTATGCCATTTTAAAGAGCATATTAATCTCTACATTTTAGCACCATTTACATCTTTACACTTGTGAAATTCGAAAAACATTTAAATTTGACCCCTATTTTCGAGGCAATCTCCGGGTCTTGACGGTTTTGACTAGGCAACTTTACGCCATTTTAAAGATCATATTAATCTCTACATTTTAGCACCGGTTTCATCTTTACACTTGGGTAAATCACTTTTTACTTGGGTAAATAAATCGCAAAATACGTCCCCTATTTTCGTGCCAACCTCTGTTTCTTGACGGCTTTGACCAGGCAACCCTATGCCATTTTAAAGAGCATATTAATCTCTACATTTTAGCACCGTTTTCATCTTCATACCTTTTGGGGTTCGAAAATCGTTTAAATTGTGACCGGAAGTGAGGTTGTTTCTATTAAACTTGACGGCTTTCACCAGGCAACCCTATCAGATTTTCATTGTAACAATGAATTCTATCTATAGGAAAAAAATCAGCTTCGTACCTTATCAAGTCAATTTTTTGCAGCCGCCGCTTGGACTATAAGGAATCGTTGTCCATGTTTACACGCTACGCGGTGTAACCCCCGTTTCGCCAACAAAAAGTATCCTACCCCCCTCTTTTCCCATTCAAGCTTCCCTTTTCAGCTATTTAGGCATCTGTCCTATATAGGGACCGATTTACGCATTTGGAGGCCCAGGGCACTCATGTTCAATGGGCCCCTTTTCCTTCTTTAATATTACAACAAACAAAACAAACTGCTGATTTTTTGTTCACCCGTCTAAAAATTCTCCCCACTTTTCATTTTATTGGTAAGACTTAACTAAATCCAATGCTTGTCTATCACCAATAAATATAAAAGTGAAGTAGTACCTCCATCCATTGACTAAAAAACAAAAAACAACGATCATTTTAGCAAAATTTGGAAATTTTGCATTTTAACTATTTTTATTTTATTTTTTAAATGTATGATGGAATTTCTTGGAGGCCCCCTCAGTGTGAGGGCCCAGGGCACATGCCCCGAATGCCCTGCCTTAAATCAGGCACTGGTCCTATAATTATGGGGAAAACAAATGGAAAGAAAATTTCAGTTCAATGAAATGGCGGGAACTAGTTACGTAAGATTAGTGTCCAGTTCACCCCTTTTTACCAATTGATACGACTCACAGTCTCAGGTGCACAAACCCATGGTCAATTACAATTTTATTTTATTTTATTTTATTTTATTTTTTGGATCGACTTTTTATTTTTATTTTCAGACAAAATGAGCGAAATTTCTTTCATAAAATCAAAACGTGGCGGAAATTTACTCCAATATCAGAATTTCCTTTTCCGCATAGAAAGAAAAAGAGAAGAGTTAAGTTACTGGAAGTGCTCATCCGATTCAAGGTGTAAAGCTAGGACAATTTTACACAAAGATATTTTTAAGAGTTTCTCGGGCTTTCATACACACGAACCAGCAATTAAACAAATCAAGCAAAAAATGTTTCCTTTAAAATTGAAAGAAAGAGCCATCACGGAAATGACGTTGCTTCATGTTTGCAGGGCTACAAGATTTCGCAAAAAAATATGTATCGAGCAAGAACTTTGGTAAGACCTCCATTGCCGGTTTCTGAAAAAGATATAAATTTATCGAAGTCATAGAAAAAAGCGATGAATGGCGATGATTTTCTTCTCGTAGATGATGGTGATGAAGAAAATAGAATGTTGGTATGTAAATATAGTTCTCTTACATTAAAATTATTCTGAAATTTACAAATGAGAATTTTTTTAACATGTCATATTATTTTTCAGATATTTGCAACAAAAGAAAATCTGCACAAGCTCTGCCTTTCGGACAGAAATTTCTTACACGGAACTTTTAGGGTTGTTCCAAAACTATTCCATCAATTATATACAGTACATGGTATATACATTGGGCAAGTATTTTCCTTAATTTTCGCTCTTTTACCGAATAAATTGTAAGGAACGTACCAAAGATTTCTGATGAACATATTCAAGCCGAAGTTCTGCTTCATTGATTTTGAGTCAGCAGCAATAAATGCTTTGATGCCTGTTTTCCCAGATGCCCCAATCAAAGGCTGTTTTTCCACTATACACAAACAAAATGGAGAAAGGTAAGTACATTTTGGAATTGCAATTTAATTAAGATATGTAAGGATTTTTCTATTTCACCGTTTGATACCATTATTTTTTAAGGGTTAATGATTAAAATATTAATATTAAAGGACAATGCCAATGACCCCTTCCAACTATTAAATTTGAAAAAAAAAAAAAACCTGGTGTGTCACTAACGCACCAGACTTTCTTTTATCCTGCATTTCAGTACTATAAAAGTAAAGTAGATTGCAAATTTAATCGTAAGATCAATTAAGGTATATCAGTTCAATCTACTTTAAAAATAATCTAAGATGGGTACAAAATATTAAATAAACACCATAAAAGGCAAGAAATCGCAACAACTGTTTCGGGTCGCAAGAAGACATGACCCTTCGTCAAGCGAAGAAAGTAGGCACGAGTACTAGAAACAAAGCCCCAATGCTTTGCTTGTTAGATCAAATTCATATCTCTATATAAAATTTATAGATATGGATTTGATATATTCTAAGGATTATAAACGCCGTAAAATATTTAAAAAATAAAATAAAATCATTAAAATATTGAAAACTTTATACAGTTAAGTATTTAAATAATGTAACTGATAATATTTTATAAAGCTAAATATACAATATACTTTATTCTGAAGAGTTATTTTCTTTAAAAATAATTTTTCGTATATTTTATTATCGTAGGTTCAACAATTTGGATTGGTTTCAAATTATAAATAATTATAAGATAAAAAAAATTTTATAAACCATGTTTTTAAGTTTTCTGTTGAATCATATAAACGCTACTGAAGGCAGCCGGAACTCCAGCGATTGGATAAAAGTATTAAAAAAATTCCTTGCTCTCGTCTTTTGAGCTATTATAAAAGTTTCAAATGGCTATCTAGCCGGGAAGTTGGTTAAAAGTTGATTGCAAGCTTTGTACTGGAAACGCTGCCGAAGGCAGCAGGGTCCCGAAGCAATATGATAAAAATATTTTTAAAAAGCATTTTTACCGTATTCTGGACTATTCCGAAAGTTTCAAATGTCTAGCTACTCAGGGAGTTAGTTAAATAAATTTTCTGTTGAATCATATGAACGCTGCCGAATACAGTAGGGACCTGAAACAGTTGACTAAAAGTATTTAAAAAAATGTATTGCCCCCGTGTTCTGAGCTATCCTGAAAGTTTCAAATATCTAGCTAGTCGGGAAGTTAGTGAAAAATCGATTGCAAGCTTTGTACTGGTAACGCTGCCGAAGGCAGCAAGAACCTGAAACAGTTGGCTAAAAGTATTAAAAAAATACATTTTCACCGTGTTCTGAACTATTGTGAAAGTTTTAAATGTCTAGCTAGTCAGGAAGTTAGTTAAATAAAATTTCTGTTGAATCATATAAACGCTGCCGAAGGCAGTAGAGACCTGAAGCAGTTGACTAAAAGTTTTTTAAAAAATATTGTCACCGTGTTATGAGCTAGCCTGAAAGTTACAAATGTCTAGCTAGTCGGAAAGTTAGTGAAAAATCGATTGCAAGTTTTGTACTGATAACGCTGCCGAAGGCAGCAGGAACCCGAAACAGTTGGCTAAAGGTATTAAAAAAATGTATTTTCACCGTGTTCTGAACTATCCTGTAAGTTTCAAATGTCTAGCTAGTCGAAAAGTTAGTGAAAAATCGATTGCAAGCTTTGTACTGATAACGCTGCCGAAGGCAGCAGGAACCCGAAGCAGTTGGCTAAAGGTACTAAAAAAATGTATTTTCACCGTGTTCTGAACTATCCTGAAAGTTTCAAATGTCTAGCTAGTCGGGAAGTTAGTGAAAATTCGATTGCAAGCTTTGTACTGGTAACGCTGTCGAAGGCAGCAGGAACCCGAAGCAGTTGGTTAAGAATATTTAAAAATTGCATTTTCGCCGTGTTCTGAACTATTCTGAAAGTTTCAAATGTCTAGCTAGTCGAGAAGTTAGTTAAATAAATGTTCTGTCGAATTATATAAGCGCTGCCGAAGGCAGCGGGACCTGAAATAGTTGACTAAAATTATTAGAAAAATGTATTGTCACTGTGTTGTGAGCTGTCCTGAAAGTTTCGAATGTCTAGCTAGTCGGAAAGTTAGTGAAAAATCGATTGCAAGCTTTGTACTGATAACGCTGCCGAAGGCAGCAGGAACCCGAAACAGTTGGCTAAAGGTATTAAGAAAATGCATTTTTTCCGTGTTCTGAACTATTCTGAAAGTTTCAAATGTCTAGCTAGTCGGGAAGTTAGTTAAATAAATTTTCTGTCGAATCATATAAGTGCTGCCGAAGGCAGCGGGACTTGAAATAGTTGACTAAAATTATTAGAAAAATGTATTGTCACCGTGTTGTGAGCTGTCCTGAAAATTTCAAATATCTAGCTAGTCGGGAAGTTAGTTAAAAATCGATTGCAAGATTTGTTCCTGACAAACACACAAACAAACAAACAAACCCATAAACAAGAATCGAAGTTAATAAAAACATGATAAAATGGTGAACAAGTGCGGAAATGAATACGAAGGATCGCTAGTTCCTAAAAATCAAATTTCTGAAGCATTCCTCTGGCTTCAAGAAGGAGCACCAGACGTTTCGCAGACCACTGAAATGTATAATTATTTGGCCGAAACTGGGTTGGATGAATGCACTACAATATTTCCAGTGTAAGTTACTTCTCTTTACTAGCTATTTTTATTATCTGTTTAATAATTTGTAAACAAATCTATTACATAATAAAGTATACTTTTTCATAAAAATTATTCGAGTGATTGATTTTTAATAGAATTTGAGATATAACCTCTACCTATGGTGGAATATGCAGAATAATAACGCCACCTCCCGAACGACATACACCCAATTATGGTCACGATTATTTTCTTTTACACAAACGAAATTTAAATTGTTGCTAATTATATTTGATTAAAATTTTTGCTGATTTTTATTTATTATTATTATTATTATTTTTTGTTTTTGTCTCAAAATAAAATTAAACAGGATTCATTTATTTTTATTTTATTATCAAAATGTAAAATTCACTGCTCGGCCTGAAAATTGCCCCAACACCATTTTTGCAAATTCTTATTAAAAATGACCACCTGAATCTGACTATGACGGCCGTTTTGCTCTATCACCCACCGTTTTCTGGGGGCACTTACCTATTTTTTACCACTTTTTGGTAATTTTATGGCTATAAATTTGATTTATGGTGGAGGAAAAAAAAAGATATTTTATCTTATCATAAAACGCGGTGAGAGTGTCAGAATCGGCAAAGAACGGAAATTTTCTACACTTAGAATTCTTACCCTACGAGCGAGGAAGTTGTTGTAGGTTCTGAAACTGTGAGAAAATGTCGAAATTGTGAGATATCGAACGGGATTTTAATACGTGAGATCTTTCAAGGACTGCCAACCGGTTACCGAAGGCGGCTAGCTACATATTAAATTGCTTTAGTGACTTTATCAAATGTCATAACTTTTTCTTCTATTTATCTTTTTTAATTTTAATGAGTTTTATGCATTTGCATTAAATGTGTTATTATTATTAATATTATTATCATTATTATCATTATTTTCTTTACGTATCTGTTAACTGCTAGTCTTGTTTTTCATATTTAGGAACATCTGGAATCATTTCATTCTTCCGTGGAGGATCAAAATCGCGATGGCATGTCTCCGGACCACCTCTAGGGGTGAATTCCAGATCGTCGCCAATTGCCCATCTGCGCAGCATTAGTGCGACGTAAAACCCAACCAACCCTGGAATCATTTCGATAATGAGCATGCAAGAACAAATAACAACGTCGAATGATTGATTCCACTCTAAACTTAACGAACGAGCTTGTCACCCACATCAAAATATATACAGTTATATTGAATTAATAACAACTTTACAGTTAGAAAACGAAGGAATCATGAGGATGTTGCTCTCTGGATCAGCTACAGCTCCCAAGATGCAATCAAAATACAGAAGAATAAACGAAAAACTTAGTGCTTTAAAGAGCAAATTCCTTTCAAACAACATAACACTAATGTCCATATGTTGATGCTAGAGGATATTTACTTCATTTAAATAACTAAGTGCTTGAATGTTAAACAAAAATGTAATATTTTAGTATGATACAAATATTTATGATTAATAATCATTGTTTTGTTGCTTCCCTTTTATTCATTTACGTAAACATTTCTTATTTTAGAAAAATAAATTTTCTATGGACAAATTTTTATTTGCACCATATTTTTTATAAATAATAATGTAACATAAAGTACATATATCGGTATAGCCAGAGTTCTAAATTAGCAGCCATTAAACTTATTTTACACCCAAAAATTTCAGTTTGGCGACCAAAATATCTCATTCATTTGTCATTTTTTATGCCTAATTTATAACCACGTTACTGTCATAAAATTATTTCTCTTTTTAAAGTGCAATCCCAGAAATTCATACAGCCTGCCTGAGACCAGAGACTGCGCAAATTTTAAAATTTTGTGGATATATATATATATATATATATTTTTTTTTAATTAGAATTTTGATATTATAATGCATTGAAAATGATTGTCATTACATAAGATGTATGAAATGTATAGATGAAGGAAAATAAACATAAAGAGTATAAATATAATAAGTACGCACATATAAAATTTATAGTACAGCAATTTATTATTATTATTATTTTTTAATAATTTCTTTTCAAAAGGAATTCTTTTTAAAAGGAAGTGGGCATAGCCTACTAGCATAAGAATAATTGTATAATAAATTTGCGACTTTTATTACAGTTTAGAAATATAGGTAAAAACAATTAATTAATTTATTTATATTTTCAGTCTATGGATTCTTTTTTTTCCCCTGTGTGTGTGTGTGTGTTTAAGCACAAATATTATTGAGTTAAAAGAATTTAGGTACTTATCTTCAAGACCTAGACCTTGCTTAGCTTTCCTTATCTCATTAGACTCCATTTTTAAAATAACACCATTGAAGCAAGTTCTATGATGATTTTCTTCTTTGAAATTTATCATAAATTTCAATGTTTAAATTGGTCGTGATCAGCAGATTTCTGAAGTCTGCTGAAATTTTCAAAATCCTTGTTTATTATTATCTTTAAAAAAATCTTATATTTTCTGTTTAAACACATTCATACGTAAGCTCAATAAAAACCAGCAAGTAAAAAATCATATAAATGCTGTAAAAAAAAAAAAAAAAAAAAAAAAAAAAAAACATAATATTTTAATTTATTTAATATATATATATATATATATTATTTCCTACCAATTGTTATTTCTCAGTTTATTAATACATCACCAAAAAATGTTTATCATGATAATTTCTGAAATATGTTGGCAACTAATAAAAAAAAAAAATCTGGAGTGACTCCACTCGACTTTCCGAACATTGAGTAATTAACAGTTTTGTAGATAAAGTAAAGAAAAAGTAGTTGTTAAACAAACAAAAGAGAGAAAACCATAATAGAGTGTTTGAGTATTTTTCTCCATCTATTACACGTTGTTTTATTTAACGCTACTGAACTTTGAGCCCATAGATCATAATGACAAAGAAATTTTCGTTGTGTCCCTGTAAAAACTTATAAATGCTACATTCACCAAAATGCTTATAGTTAGTGCAACAGTGATTTATAATACTCATATAAATTTTCAGCTCAATTCAATAAGGCGTTTAGATGCTATCGTAATTTTAAAAATTTAGTCCCATAGGCCATAATGATAAAGAATTTTTCTTTGTGTCCCTGTAAAAATCCTGTAAGTGCTAGATTCACCAAAATCTATACAGTTAGTTCAACTGTGATCTATAACATGTGTACAATTTTTTTGCTCGGATTAATAAGGCGTTTAGACACTATCACATTTTTAAAAATTTAGCCCCATAGGCATAATGATAAAGAATTTTTCTTTGTGTCCCTGTAAAAAAACTATAAGTGCTAGATTCTCCAAAATCTATACAGATTGAGTATTTGTGATCTATAATATGTGTATAAAATTTTTGCTCAATTGAATAAGGCGTTTAGATGCTATCGCATTTTTAAGATTTTGCTCCCATAGGCCATAATGATAAAGAATTTTTCTTTGTGTCCCTGTAAAAAAACTATAAGTTCACCAAAATCTATAGGGTTCGTACTATGGTGACTTACAATATGCGTACCAACTTTCAGGTTAATCGAACGAAGCGTTTAGACGCTAGCGTGTTCACCCACAGACATACACACATACACACATACACACATACATACATACATACATCATCGTAAAAATAGTGAAAACGGACTCAGGGGACCTCAAAACGTATAGAAACATCAAAATCTCGAATTCGGATTTTTGGCATGATTACAATACTTTCCTCACTATAGTGTTCGGAAAGTAATAATTAAGTGCCATTGACGCCTTTTTTTTCACATTTTAATTTCTAACTCTGGGTGTAGCGTATTTATTTTCCAAGTTTTTCTGCATCTTAGCTTCTAAGTTTTTTAGGATTATTGCCTTCAAACTACACACTTCTTCCAGTGAGCTTGAAAAATGTATGTTATACCCATAAAGTTACATAATTAGAGGAGAGGCAACGGTAATGTCGGTAAGCATTGAAAACCAGACCTACAGAGAAAGTGAGTGATAGGGGGCGTTCGGAACACACTAGACTCATTCGTTACATGATAAGTATGCGGGTAAGATTTTAATTGATATTAATTAATTTAAATTGCCCCCAAAGTGATAATGGCGAAGAATGGCTTTGCTTATGTATGTAATAGTGGCTATCGATCAACTATCGCAAAAAATAAAGCTTTAGGGAAGAAATATCCAATTTTATTTTCTGCTTCTAAGGTTAGTTATTCCTACTTAATTTAGAGCTTAATACTGATATTTAACATAAATAATCTCCATTCGAAATCATGGAGAATAATGGA
Organism: Salticus scenicus; assembly: GCA_963930645.1. NCBI lineage: Eukaryota > Metazoa > Arthropoda > Arachnida > Araneae > Salticidae > Salticus > Salticus scenicus. Next base: position 288,725,337 of record OZ005657.1, on the reverse strand, counting down.
TAAATAACATAAAATAAACAACTTAAAAATTAGGAAAATATTAGGACAGCCTAATCTCATGCTTTTTAAACAAATTTCTTTTAATGATTAATACTAAATATTAAACTATTTTTTTCTCTCACATATATTTAGTTTTATTTTATTTCATTTATTTAAGGAAATGTAGAGGAAGATCATTACAACAATACATAATTCAATTTCTTTGTACAACTGTTTTGAAAATTGAGAATATTAAGAAAGCAGTAAAAAGCAGAGATTTTATTCTGATGGTCTACAGAAGGTACTTTGTCTTACGTAGATGGTTGGGTTGAGCTGTGGGCTTAAGTCTGATTGACTACTCTTGGGTGTTAGGACTGTGGGCAGAGTGCCCTCCGTGAGGGTCTTTCAAAGGGTTCCTAGCCCGTATTTATGCGAGTTTCGGAAAAAACCACGGTAAACTTCGAACGGCTAGGTCAATGTGCGCAACCTGCGATTGAACGCGGCATTTCCATCTACCAGCTTTTAACGCAGAACCGCTTGGCCACTGTTGAGGCTTGCCTTCCATAGAAGTCATACTCATCATATTCAAAGAAAAAAAAAAAGTCTTACATTCGTAATATAAGATCAGTCAAAATTAACGGCGAAATCCTAATAGATAATACGTAAAAAAATAAAACAAAATAAAAAACTTTTGCATATTTGCGCGGAAAAGCTAAAGACATCATATGATTTGGCGCACAACATACTTTCTCGCCAAATGCAAGTAAATTTAGTAAATACAAAATTTGTACTTGCTAAACAAATGTTTTCCGAATAACGTAATATTGAATAACTTTAAAATTATTAGATAAAATAGTTTATTCATTTTTATATAAGCTTCCGTAATACACGAATAAGCTTTATTGTACATTTTAGAAGCGGTTGAAAGTATTTAATTTTACTTTTCAAAAATATTTTTTATCTTATAAATAATAAATGATGAAGTCCCATACACTTAAGTTATACCTATATGCGAAGCAAACATTTAAACCCCGTTTTCACAAAAAAAAAAAAAAAAAAAAAAGAAAGAAAGAAAGAAAAGGAAAAAGAAAAAGAAAAAAGATTTAGTGATTTATTTTTAAACTCAACTAAAAATAGTATATCTATATATCTTCCTAGATAGTATGTGTATATATCATCCTAGTAACTAGCAATACGTCTAAACAGACGATTAGATTTAAGTTTAGTTATTTTTTAATTTATTAGTTTTTTATGTTTTCTGCAATATTGTATCCGAAGTAAAAAACATGGTTTAAATGTTTGCTCCTCATATTTAGTACTTTGTTTTATTTGAAAAATATTTTAAATTTTGCGTATTGCAAATTACAATTATTAATTCATAATTTTAATTATATTTTAAGATCTCATTTTAAAATCTGAAAAAAATCTATTTTACTTACATATTTAGCTGAAAATAATGGTTTTAGAAATCAGCATGCATATCATTGTTAAGATATAATTCGGATATATCGTTCATTTTGCATTTGAAACTCAAATTGTGGACAGTTATAACTATCTAAACGGAGCATCTACTATCTAACTCTTCCCAATTCTTCATTACCCGTTAGTAGTCGCTAGTTGGTCGATTTGCCGCCCATCCTTCAGTTTTACCATATTTTTTTATTCAATAGCCACCAAAAATTGTTAGAAGTGGCATTTGATATACATAAAATGCGAATAAACCCGAAGAAACGTCGATCACATAACTTCTTAAAATTACTGGTGACAGTTAAATAAAAAGTACGCATTCTGTAATAGGTGGCGCTGTCTATAGCGACTACTAACGGGTTAAAAATTGTTTTAAAATTTAAATAATTCAACATTGTATATGTACATATTTCACAAAAGTATGGTCATAAAAATGTATGTAAGTTAAATTTATTTAAATTAATTTAGCATGTAGGAGCTTTTATTCCTTTGTTGGTGTAAATTATCTAATTGTTTCCAGCATTTTTTACTGATTCCCATTCGTAAATAAATATATTATTTCGTAAGATTGTAAATACATTTTCAGAAAAAAAAAAAAAAAAAATACACTTAATAAATAAAAACACAGAATCAGGAACTTTTTTTTTTTTTGTAAGATCTTAGAAAAATTATGTTTTTCTTTTAACGTCCTCCCCTTCCTATACTCCCCAAATTATATATATATATATATGAAATAAAAGATGGAAAAGGATAAACCATAAAAAATAAATTTTTCTCTCTTTTCAGGGACTGAATATGGAGTAGGATCGAATCTTAAAATTAAGCATATTTCAATATCAATTAGTATTCTAATACCAAAAGTTTGTTGTTGTGAATTTCCGTTTAACCAAAGGGTCTTCGATATTCTCCCTCGAAAAATAAATTAAATTCAATGTGTTCTTAAAACTTTTAACTATTCCCAATTCTCCATTAAAAATTGGTTTAAAATTTAAATAAATCAACATTATATATATACACATTTCACAAAAGTATAGTCATAAAAATGTATGTAAGTTAAATTTATTTAAGTTAATTTAGCATGTAGAATTGAAAATGTCTTTTGGTAAATTTTATCCAACCTGTGTAATAAAAGTTAGTGACCAGAAAATTGTATATTGTCAACAGTAATGTGTATGCTATATTGAAAATTGGACTTTAGCGTTAAATTAAAAATCATGTTAATCAAATTAATTTTTTTATCCTAAACCAGTGGATCCTAACCGGATTTCATGAACATAAAAAAATTATTCCTATAATCGTTTGGTATTTCTTCATATGTAAACTATTATGTTTCTTTTAATTTATTATGTAATAAAAGAAATATATAATGTTTTATTCTAGCTATAACAATGCAAATCTCAAAAAAAAAAAAAAAAGTTAATTTAAATGTTTTGCAATTAACAGAGATTGTTAACATACGATCATGAGATATCAATTTACACATTTATAAATAAATATATATGAGACAATTGTAGTCATAATAGTGATTATTTGAAGGAAGCTTACTTAAAATTGTTTTAGTATGGAAAAAGGTTTTCCTTAAGATTACCAAAAAAAAAAAAATTTTGTTTAAACTTTCTAGTGTTGTCAATAAGCAAAAAATAGCCAAGAAAAGCACATTTTCTTTTCTTTTTTTACAGACTATATATACATATTCCACCATTTTTTTTTTCTTTTAACATATAGGGTAGGTGCTCCAGTGATTGGCATGCTCCAGTAATTGACATCTATCCCGAAATAATTAATAAATAAGAAAAATAGTAAAATCATGTATTTTACATATAAGAATTTTAACATTTTATGTCAAACAATGGAGCATAAGGTGCTAATAACTGGTAAAATGAATTACTAGCAGTGTCAAACACTGGAGCATAGCATAGGGGGCCAATTACTATTGAAATAAAAAACTGGCAGTGTCAATTACTGGAACACTGAGTGGGTTTCAAATAAAAATCCATAAAAAAATAATCGTTATCAAATGTGTATATTTTAACATATATGTGGTTCTGAATGTCTTACATGCCATATGGACTAACTTAAGATTTCTAAAAATGTTTTCTGATGACTAGAACATTAAAAACATCAGAGATTGCTCTAAAAGTGTTAATCACTGGTGCACTTACCCTATAACTTCATGAGAAGTTGTCTTCTTCAATTCTTTCACAGTTTTCTAGGTATGCGCACATGGAGATTTTTTTTTTTTTTTTTTTTTTTTTTTTGTAAAGGATCCTTCCTAGTATTCGAAAAGGTTTCGGAGAAAACAAAAAACTCCAAACAACTAGGCCGATGAGCGTGCCTTCATTTGAATCTGTCACCTGCTGTCTACTAGTTTTGAGATGATTGTGTACGAGCTATAGTCAATTGATTGCACGTGGATCTTAAGTATGGGAGGAATGTCCTCGATAGGTGCCTTTTTAAGGGGTCCTAGTCCGTATTCATGCAAATTTCAGGGAAATCGAAGGAAAACTCCAAGCTGACGTGAGCGACCTAGGAGTCGAACCCGGCCCTACCAATCTACTAACTTTGAGAGTAGGATCGCTCTTCAATGGTGAGGCCTAGTTTTAAAGCCATTAATGAGGCTTCTGAGCGAGAGACTTAAGTTGTGTTTAAAAGATTTTAAAAAGGGGAGGCCTAGCGTTCAACCAGAATTATAGATTCCCCCCCCCCCCCCTTTTTTTTTATTTCTATACAACAGAGTATTTAGGATGCATAAATGAGAATTAATTACAAAAAAAAAAAAAAAAAAAAAGGAAAGAAAAAAGTAATTTAAACGTTGTACAATATCAATTAATTATATTTCTCTTCTAAATTTCTCCAAAAATTTTCCGTTTATAAGTGTAAATATCCGGTAAAAATTACAAAGAATGGATAAATAGTTTTTATGTCAAAGGATTGAACAGCGACCAACTACAAAAATTTAATTGAAACACATCGGTGTATTACAATGTGAACTTAATTCTTAAATTGTTTTCCTACAAGTAATAAGCATTTAGCTTTGTAAGAGTGTTATTAGCATTTTGCTCGCGTAATTATGGGCTTGGAATTTTTAAAATGACCCCCAAGAAGATCATTTCACCCAGGCTTAGGACATAAGTGCAGTCAATCGGCCTTAATTCCCCACACTTCCAACACCATTTAATAATAATTAATTTTTTTTAACCCTCTGACCGCCTTCGAAAAAGGACGGAATTGTAACATTGTTTTCACTGCACAGCTTTTTAATTGTACTAAAATAATGCTTACTATTTACAAACTTTGAATAAACACCATAAAATGCAATAAACTCGCAACGTTGCCGCTTTGACTGCCAGCACTCGTGCTTACTTTATTCGCCTGATGAAGGGTCGTGTTTTTTTTCGACCCGAAACAATTGTTGCGAGTTTATTGCATTTTATGGTGTTTATTCAAAGTTTGTAAGTAATATTTTTTACAACGCCAGTTTCGTGGTGCTTTTTTATTAAAATAATGCTTGTTTCAACTTGAGATTGAAAATCGAACTGTGAACATGATTATTATCTTTACAACTATTATTTAAGACCTTCAAATTAAAAGAACAAGCTAATGCAATATGAAAAAAAGAACAGCTCAGTGACCGGATATATCCGTCAGCAGCGGTCAGATGTTAAATAATAAGTAGATTCGTAAGTAAACACTACAAATTGAAAAAATTGCAATAGCTCTTTCAGGCCAAAATAATAGGACGGATTTTTATCGAGTGAAAAACTGGGTTCAAATGCATCATTAAAGCAGCAACTTTGCACTAAACTATAAACAATTTACAGGGATTTTTGCATTTCGCTTTCTTTGAAATACCGTTTGTTAAATTCCGAAGTAGTGCTGCTATCTACCGAACAGAGATGAAACAAAAGTTTAAAAAATGATTGATACATACATGGAAAAAATATTAAAAAATCGTTCCACAAAAATTATTAAATGTTTGGTTTCAGTGTGAAACTAGTGAACATTAAAGGATCAAAGTATAATGCTAAAAGTTTTTTCGGCGGTAACTCCATAGACAAAATTATTAAATTATTGGAGACTACATAGTATTTCTTCCAAAGAATGTTCTTTTAAAATCCGAACAATCTCATGATCATATAAAATTTTATAGAGATTTATTTTTCATAAAAATGTTAGTTAAGATTAAAGGAAAAGAAAAAAAAAAATAGAAATTGTATTTTACAGTGTCCGTAATATTTTTAATTAACTTAACGTAATTCGAAATTATTTTATCATGTAATATGATACAAATATTAAAATAGAAATTTTATCTATAATTAAATGATTAAGTTAGAAAATCCAATAAATATATACTTTCTCTTACCCATATATATGATAGAGAAAGTATTGTTTTTGAATCAAATTTTCGAAATTGTGTGTTACCTATATTTACACGTTTGGGGGGTGCCCTGAATTCGAAAATCACGTTTTTAGCTGTGTTGATAATTAATTTACGGTTGAGTGGTTTTCAAATCTGAAGAATATATAAAGAACAAATTAAAATGCCGGGTTGCTCTGAAGCAAGAGAATGAATAAAATAGAGCATTGCTGTCTTTTTCTTGAAGTTTAATGATCGTAATGAAATTAAAAATTCTATATACAATTTATACATTATTTTCAGAAAAAATACTTAAGGAACATAGTTCCAAATCTAATTTACTCTCATAGTGAGAAATCGACAATTTCTTTTATTCGAACGCAGTCGAAGCTTCAAATCTAAACTCTAAACTAAAACTTTTATTGGCTGTTGCCAAAATCTAAAACAAAAAATATATAAGTTCTTCTCTTTTCTTTCAGCGGCGACGCAGCGCCGTCTAAAGGGAGTTATTTTTACTACATAAATCTCCGCCGTGAACTCTTACAGAGTTCACAAATCAAAAATCTCATTAATTCAAAAATAAATCTCAAATCTGAACAAATTCTGATAATCTTAAATTATACAAAATTCTAAATATTCAATTAATACTAAAATCCCATAATTATTATCTTTTTTCAAAGTATTAACAGTTATTAAATATTAAGTACAAATGTAAACAATATTTTACTAAAGTACTATAAGTAAATCAATAAAATATCAAATCAAAAAATTAAACTGAAATATCATTATTAAACATAAAGCAAACACAGTATTATTTAAACAATTAACTCTTGGTTATCAAATATAAACAAACTTGAATATAGAGATAATAACGCATGCTATTTTATCAGATTTTGTAGATATTAAGTTGAAATGTCCCTACCTTTTATGTAATAAGTACGTCTTTTAGCTGTACAAAATAACGTAAAATGGACATATGTGAACATAATATACACATGTCCATTTGTGTTCATATTACATCCAAAAATTGCTCAGGTTATTTTTATATTTATGTAAATATAGTGCTGGCAGAATAAAATCCTTAATGAATATATATATATATATATATATATATATTTTTTTTTTTTTTTTTTTTTTTTAAGTGTCACATGTCATTTTAACAAAATCTACATAATGGGCTTTCTGTGAAATCCTCAGAAAGAGCCCAAAAGATTATTTTAAAGCTTAATTTTTTATTATTTTTTAAATAATTTAATAATACAATTAAAAAGCTTTAAACTATTATTTTTAAAGTCATTTCGAGTAAGGCAAAAAGAGAGAGAAAAACTTCTCATGATTTATTTTTCGCACAAAATATTTAATATTTTTAAATTTCTTTCATTTCCAGCATCCATGTATGAAAATAAATTTTTTATGGAATCTACACTGTTAAAAATTTCAACAGAAAACTCTGTGTAATCTATTATCTTAAGTCTTATGTACAATTACAGAGAAAAATAAACGGAGATATTAAAAAACTTATTTTATACATTCATTTTAATAACTAATATTAATTTAATTATTTTTTGTTGAGAATATATTTCGGACTTTGTATGCTTTTTCTGAACTAGAAACAGTTATTTTTAATTTAAATTAAATAATTAAATAATAAGATTAAGTAAAAATACAGAATAAAGAATGAGAATCTCGATTATTCACTTTTAACTAAGAATTACTGTAAATCTACAGAGACTCTGGATAAATATTTACATTAAATTTACAGAATTTTTTAACAGTGTAGCTAGGATTCAAACTTAGGTCCTTTGGTCCAATACACAATTATAACACTAAGTGATGTTCTTCTTCAATATTTGACTTGCCTTAGCCCTCCTATGAAATAGATTTCATCTTTTCTTTATGCGAATAGATGCAGAATTATAGGTATTTTTTTTTAATATATACAATCACTTTATGATGGCAAAGAAAAGTTTAAGACAGTTCACTTCCTCTTGCGATTTCCCCGTCTCTAGTCACCAAATCCCATGTAAGTCTATGATGAAATTTGTTTATAGATTTACTCTTTATCTAATTGAAATTTTTAAATTTGTTTTGACATTCAGAAAATTTACAACCGTTAAATTAGTACACGTTCTCAAAAATTGATTTATTGTTTTTATTTTTTTATTTAATATTTTGTTTTACGGCTAAAAAAATGAGAAATAATGCATTTAATGAAAATTCGCATTTTTAAACTCAAAATTTTAATATAAAAATTTAATTTTTGGAAAAAGAGTACTAATTTAATGGCTGTGTATTTTTAGAATGTGTAAAGGAAATTTAGAAATAATAATTAGGTAATGCGTAATTCTACAAACAATTTTACCCATAGTATTCTATATAGGTACATGGGCTTTGGGTGACCTTGATGGATGATCTGTGATATACTCCCTTGAGTTATAATTTTGCTTATATACTTTACACACATGTTTAAACAAAAGCCAAACAAATTTTTACAAGGCATTAATATTGAGGCACTTAAATATTTTTTTGTTTTATATGTTCCAGTTTTTTTTATGGCAAAATACGAAATGCTTGCTAGTTTATAAGCATCAATTCATATTCCATTTAAAAGTTTTCTGTATATATATTTAATCTGTTTGTATAAACAAACAATTATAATACATTTGACTGGGGGGGGGGGGGATCAACATCTAACTTTCAAATTTCATCCCATAATGCACCTGAAAATGTTTTTTGCACTCTACAAACCAATCATAAGCAATATTTTATATTTTGTAAGAAACATGTTTTTTATGCATCTAAATAATGTATTGACTTTATTTGTATTGAGCAGTTTGAAAATATAGTAAAATATGCTTGAAACTACATTGTACAGTAGAGCACCGATAACTCGCGGAATTGGGTGGCAATGGCATCGCAGATAACCCGAAAGAGTAATATGGAGTGCAAACATGAAAAAAATATATTACAGCAAAAACCCTATATTATATTGTACAAAAAATGTGTAAATTTTGAACAGTAAACAAATACGCGGTAGAACAGTACAACTCCTATTTGTAAAGTGGAAAGATTCATTTCCTCCTAAAACTGTCAAAGAAATTCCAACAGAGAAAATACAATTCTTTGTGATTTCTCTGTTGTTGGCTTGAATTAAAATTTGTTTTATTGAAGGTTATTAATTAATTTTTTTCGGTGGGTCTCGCATTCGTGGGTAATCCTCACCGTGGCACTCGCAGATAATCAGTGCTCTACTGTATTCAAATTCTTTACAGAGTTCCTACGTTAATGTTTCATTTTCCATGTACAAATATTTAAAATAAAAAAGTAAGGTGATAAAAATTAGCGATCAAGCTAATATATATGTATATATATATATATATATATATAAAGTGTGGATGAGTGCTTAAATAGTTTTTGCTGCCGACTATTGCAGGGCTCCTTGAAATCAGGCGACCACCTGAAAACTCACTATCTAGATAAATTTTGAAAAACACTGAATCAATTCGAACCAAAGTTGGACAGTGAACTTACAGTCAGCAGCAAAATTATTCGAGTGCTAGCCTATATAAAAAAAAAAAAGTACACTTAATACTGCTTTGTTAAATAAATCCTTGTTAAGTCATGTTCTTATATAAGAAAGAACATGACTCGACAAGGATAGCTGAAATTTTGTTATCACAGTAACTTCTGAAATATTGAATTTATTCGAATCAAAGTCGAATAGTAAACTTATCTTACAAACATCTTGAATAAGTTAAGTGAGCAACTTGCTCCTGGCATTTTGTTTCCAAGTGGCAACCGCTTGAAAATTTGTTAATATTACAGTCAAACCTCATTAATAAACAGCACTACAAAACTGATGTTTTGAAAAAATATGTACAAAATTTTGGCTAAACAACATAAAATGCAAGAAACTTGCGAATTTATTGCAATTTATGGCGTTTATTCAAAGTTTTGTACTTATTACAGTAGAACCTCCTTAACATGAACTACTTTAAAATGAACTGTTTCCACAAGCCCCGTCAAAAGGAAGATTAGTTTTTGAGTTACTGATACCATGTACAAATTTTTTATCTCTTTGAGATTCACATTAACAAAGATCGACTGTACTGAATTAAATAAAAATAAACTTGCAGGGTAGATTCGTCTTACAAATGCATTTGACAACTTCATCTTCTTTCTTATTTTTAGTGCTGACCACTTGAAAACTTCAAACTCGTATAGAAAAGGTATTTATGAACCAATTTGCTTAAAAATCAGCCTTCATCAATATTTAAACTCCGAGTCTGTTAATAAAATAAATCGTAGCTGCCATTTTGTTTCAAAATGGCAGCTACTTCATATGGAAAAAGAAATCAACTTACCTTCCGAATAAACCGGGACTTGTTTTTGTATTTAATCTCGCCAGGTTTTAAACCTGGGTCCTTTGGCCCAATTCACTCGTGTTCCACTAAATGATCTTCTCATTTAATAATATTTGACTTTGTCTTGGCATTTATATATTTCTTTGCTTTTTTTTTTTTTTTTAATGTAAATACAGATCCATATTATATTCTTTTAATTTCACCACATTACTTGCAGATGGTTAAAAAATTGTAATTTAACGTTTTGAAACTTTTTTTTCCCCCAGTGAAGAATTTTTTTTTTTCCCTTGCTTTGTTTTTTCTTCCCTCCTGCAAAAATTTAAATAAAAATATATATGTAACAACTTTTCATCTTTAAATCAGTTATTTTATTGTTTGATTCTAGATGCGAATTACTGATTGATTCTAATCAGTTTCAGCAATTAAGTTACCAGTGGTAAACATGTAAAATATTAACTCCTCAGAATGATGGAATCTTCTGAATTGTTCTGTAAATACAGACACAGTATGCATTACTTTTTTTTAGATATTTAAATTTTGCTGGACGAGATTGTATAGTTTTACTATAATTTAGCTCTATGTTTTAGTTAACTGTTAAACTACATGAAAATGACATAATTTTCTCATCTGACAACTTTTTAAAAAGTTAAATCACTTACAAGAATTTTTAACAACATTTAATTACATTTGTTAGAAATGGGGGAGGGGGGGGAAATGCTTAAATAACCTAATGATTTTCCAGTGTTTATTCATTGACAAAACAAGGCTTGAACAAAACAATTTCTATTTTTAGAAAATTCATTTCTTTGCTATTATGTAGCATTTTTATACGTGAGGAGAAAATATTAAATATGCAGAATTCAGCTATACTAATGAAAAATTAATAGTATAAACAAATGAGATACTTTCGTATTAACTGCATACCAGCAATTAATCACCATTATGATAAACTAATATTTATTTTGAACTTATATAAAACATTAAACTTACTGTGTAAAAATTTGTATGCACTGTATTATTTCATTTCATATAATGGCATGCTATTAATACTAAAGGATAAACTGTCAGTATGTGATTAATATGAAAGTACCAGAAATGGCTATTATACTACTAAACTTAAGAGATGTGTCATTTTTAAATCCTTGAAGCTGTTTGCACTCTAAAACATGTAAATGTTATGATGCAAAAAGAGACATTTTTTAAATACCCCTCCCCCCCTCCCAAAATAATAATAATAATAATAATAATTACGCAAAAGTAAAAATTTTAAAAATGAAAAATGTCTCTTTCCAATCAATTTGTCGATAATTATATAAAAGTTATGCTTGCCCTTTGTACAAAGCAAAACCCAAACTTATTTAAATTCTTTAAAAAAAAAAAAAAAAAAAAAAACCTAAAACATAATATAAGTGGATAGTAAGTTAATATCAATTTTAAAATAATTATAATCTATATTTATTACATGTATAACTTATTAATGTTTTATCTTTTATTATTGATTGTATAAATATTTGTACCTGTTTATGGTTTGAACTAATAAACTCAAAACAAATCTGTACTAGTAAATGTTAAATAATTTTTACATGTCCAGAAAGCATTTATATTTCTCGCCTTATGGTAATTATGAGAATTTAAGAAAAGCAATTCAAGCTTGTTTAACATTCAGAATTAATGCTTTTTCTTAAAAACTCGCAATCTCAGCAAAATCTCAGCTCATAAAAAGAAAAGAAAATCTATAAAATAATTAAATGTAAAATATTAGGCTAAACATTTTTTTTTTTTTTTTTTTGTTAAATACATAATACTAAAAACACAATACTAAAAAAAAAATTGAATATAAAATGTTATATTACAAATAAATTGATTTATCATCAAAATAGTCTATCAATGATTTATAAATAATGAATTTTTAGAAGCGTAAAATTTTGTTTTTATATTAATCAAAATGTTATAATGTTTCTCCAATAACATAAATTTGTTTGCTTTTTAAAACATACTTATAAATAATATCTTATTAATAACAACTATATTTTTAAAGTATCACAAAACTAAGTTTAACATATACCATATTAAGAATAGTTATAAATAAATTTCGTAGTAACATATGAACGTATCACAGCATATTTTGAATGAAGGTAACAATGAAATGTTAAAAGCCTAAAAGTTTGTTGTTTATAATAATTAAAATGTTATAACAATATGTTTTTCAACGAACATAGTTTACGCAGAACACATATTTACTTTTCAAACACAATTTTGAACACAAATACGGATGAAGGCTATGCAAATAATCCGTGGATACAAACACAAACCATGGTAATAGAATATTCTCTTCAATCTCCATGCACAGAACCATGGACATACGTTGAGAGAGCAGCCCTCTGAATATTAAATAAATAAAATTCAAATTTGAATCGAAAAACATTGTAGAAGATAAACTTTGTTAAATTTGTTGATTACCACACCACCTACATACCATATCTACATGTATTTTCTAATATCAATGGGGTTGTCTAGCTATTCTGTCATTCAGTTGAAAAGTAGGGTTTCTTTTATCTTTTTTCTATATTCTAAACTTTCTACACCTAGATTTTGTTTATCATCAGGCTTAGGCCAAAGTTCGAGGGGCGAACTGAGCCATTCAGGTCCATTTAACCACAATCTATCATTAATTAATTTTATGATCTTTGAACCTCTGGATAAGAGGTCGGAAGGATTAGATGAACTCGGACAGTGACTCCAGTTTGAAAGAGAGGTCAATTTATGAATATCATGTACACTAGTCTACACAAACGTTTTGAATTTCTCTTGGGAGCCTCTAATAAAAAAAAAAAAAAAAAAAAGGACGATCATCGAGTCTGTCCAGTAAAACGTGGGTATGTCTAATTTCCGAGCTCTCAAAATATTATGACCTAGTTTAGCTGCCAACAATGCAGCTGTGAGTTCGAGTTTAGGTAGCGTGAGATTTTTCAAAGGGGTTACTCTATTTTTGGAAGCGACGAATACCGTTTTACATTTTTCATTAGAGATTTCTTTAATTCTAAAGTAGGCAACAGTGCCAAATGCTTTAATGCTAGCATCTGAGAAGATATACAACTGCAAATCATTCATGTTAAAATCTGGAAAATTAGAAAAATAATATATCGGCACAGAAATTTAGAAAGATGAGTTACTTCATTACACCAGTATTTCCATGTCTTTTTCAAATCTTCAGGTAATGTATCATCCCAACCAAGACCAGTATTCTAGATCATCTGCATAATGCACTTAAGTCTTAAGGGTCCTAGGAAACCGATAGGGTCGTAAATTTTACCTAGCACTTGTAAAACACATCTTTTAGTATTTATCTGTTTAGAAACGGAGTTTATTAAATCCCTACACTCAAAATAGAGAGTGTCCTTTGAGTTATTCCACCCCAAACCTACTACTTTATTAGGGGATCATTTTCTTCAAATATTTTAGAATTCTTGCTAATAACATTTTCTTATATCCAAAATTCATGTAATGTTCTCGAATTCGTATGAAATTTGTGAAGTTGCATACTCGCGTCTTTAAAGATACTAATTGAATCTAGACTTGTAGTTAAAGCCTTCTCTACTGATGGGTGGCTTCCTATTATGTCATCTACATAAATGTTTTAATTTAAAAAATCAACAGTCTCCCTATGTGTGTCGCTAATTTTTTTTTAATGATGTGCCAACAAAAGTGGGCTACAATTAAGTCCAAACAACACTCTAGTGAATCTGAAAATCTGAAGGGGAGAGGTGCCTTCATGAGGATTTCCTGTAAACAAAAACCGTGTTACGTCCCTATCTTCCTCGTCCATCAAAATTTGAAAAAAATGCTTGTTTCATGTCCGCATTAAAAGCTACAGGATGAAATCTAAATCTAGACAAAATGTCAAAAATATCTTCATAAAGATTAGGTCCAATATGTAGACAATTATTAAGAGAAAGATTATTGTTATCATGGGAAGACGCGTCAAACACGATTCGTAATTTACTTTTCATACGATCTCTTTTTATTACCGCTCTATGTGGAAAATAAAAGGTTGTAGAAATTTCCTTCAAATACGTAACAAGTTCTGTAATCCCCTCTCTCAAATAATCCTGTAAAACATCATTGTATTCAAAATATAAATTTGAGTTTCTACAGTCTACTTTCCGCGATTTCAAAATTATTTTGCAATTGTGATTTACTAATTTTCCAAGGGAATTTAACTTTATATCGTTTATACTTAATTTCCGATTCAAAATTTTTCATAATTTTATTTTCAGAAGGGTCAAATTCTTTCGGATTAATAAGACCTGAATTTTCCAAATTCCAAAATTTTTCTATGTTTTTTTTTTTTTTTTTTTTTTGACAACAAATTTTCTTCTATTATGATACTCATGGTTAATGGTTCAAGACAATCGCTTTTAATTCCCTGTAAAATCCAACCGAACACAGTTTTTACTGCTACTAAAGTTTTATTAATGCGCCTATTATTACCCGATACAATATCATAATAATAATCGACTCCTATCAAAAGTGTAATATTTTCTTTACTGTTAGGTATATCAGCTAATTCTAACTTCTAAAAATTATCCCATACAAACACAGAGCTATCGGTATGCAATCGGTCCATTGCCGGCTTGCCGTTTTAGGTGGTGACGTACCAATGCCGCATGCCGAATCGGATATGTATCTTTTCTGGTGGTTTGGGCGGCAGTCGCCCGATTGTATGGTACACAATCGGTCCGCAGTCGGCGCTACACCGCGCCGACATCAAACCGTTTCATAACCAAACATATACAGGTAATGGACTGCAAATAGAAATTTGCCGATGCCAGTCCATTTCTATTTACCGAAAAAAAAGTTTCCTGCTCGCCTGATCAGTTCTGCCATCTAGTGAAGGAATCGTAAACTTCTATGTTTTCAATTTCTGTTTTACTTACCCGAGGAGAGGATAGAACCCCCAAATCTTCCAACCAGTGAAGTGATTTCTCTTTGTACTGTGCTTGCGTTTTACCATTCGACGATCGGTGTTTGTAAGTTTGTTTCTTGATAAAGGATAGTTTCGTTATTAATTATTTTAGATAGATGCATACTTTTATGCAGTATTATAATTAAAATAAAACTTTAAAAGTAAATATAATCAAAATAAATATAATTAAATTAGTTTTAAGTTGTGGTTTAGATCAAATAAATTTTTTAATAAAATAAGTATACCAAATAGTTACATAAAAACATATATTTGAATTATATTAAATATTATTTAAGAAAAATGTTTAAGTCCAGTGAAATTATTAAACTTTTATCTGTTAATAAAATTTTATTTTGAGTAATACTTTAGTTGATTTTAATAATTCATTATGTATAAATTATCCCTTGTAGAAACAATTGGCAGCGAAACTAAAAATAAATTTAAGTCATTAACAACATAAATTTTATTGTTAATTCTGAGACAGAGATTACACAATTCTTTAATTGTTTCAAATTAAAATCGTCAATAAAAGAAAAATAAATAAAAGAAAAATGCATGGTTTCTTAAGGAGAAAAAATGATTTGATTAAAAAACCCATGGAAATTTCCATTTTATAAAAAGATAAATGCAAATAAAACAAGTTCTTCCGGCTTATTCGGAAGGGTAGGTTGATTTCTTTTTCCTTATCAAGTAGCCGTCATTTTGTTTCAAAATGGCGGCTACAAATTATTAACGAATTAGTAGAAATATTGATGTAGGCTATCTACATATGGAGTTTTAAGCAAATCGGTTCATAAATACATTTTTATGTAAATTTAAAATTTTCAAGTGGTCGGCACTTGGAAACAAGATGGTGGGCCAAGTTAACAAATATATCAAATGCATTTATGAGATAAGACTACTGTACAAATATAGTTGGAAATAATCCAGAATCTCAAAAGTCATCGTGTTGAAAAATTAAGTGGCTGCCACTTGGATCAAAATGGCAGAGAAAATTGCTCAGTAAACTAATTAATCTAAGATACTGTTGCAAATTTGAAAATAATTCTTTTTTTTTTTTGCAGAAATTCTTTCAAAGAGGCTTAGTAAGTTGATTAAATGTTAAATTTCTGCATTTCTAGTTTGTTTTAACGTTAAAATAGCCTAATTTTCCCTTAAAAACGCATTAAAAAGCCCCAATATGGCAGGTAATGGATTTGGCGCCAAATTTGGCGAGAAAACCCATAGTTCATTAATAAACTTCATTGAGACACTCATATAATCTATGTATGCATCAAAATTCAAACAAATTCGGAATACGCTTTTTTACAATTTGAATTTGAAATTTTCAAGCGGTCTCCACTTGA
The DNA here is from genome assembly GCA_963930645.1 of Salticus scenicus. Lineage (NCBI taxonomy): Eukaryota > Metazoa > Arthropoda > Arachnida > Araneae > Salticidae > Salticus > Salticus scenicus. The sequence continues at coordinate 288,708,858 of OZ005657.1, read as the reverse complement.
AAACAAAATGGTGGAGCAACTTGGTTAAGAAACTCATCCAAGATATGCATAACACAAGTTAAGACACTGTCCAAATTTGGTTTGATTTGGAGTATTATTTCGGAAGTTATCGTGATTTAAAATTTTCAAGTGGTATCCTTATTTCAAGTGGCCCCGCTTAACTTCAGATATCCGCCACTTTATTAAAAATGGCGGATACGTTCATTAATAAACTTCATTGAGACACTTATATAGTCTATGTATACCTCAAAATTCAAACAAATTCGGAATACGCTTTTTACAATTTGAATTTCAAAATAACAAGTGGTCTCCACTTGAAAACAAAATGGTGGAGCAACTTGGTTAAGAAACTCATCCAAGATATCCATAACACAAGTTAAGACGCTGTCCAAATTTGGTTCGATTTGGAGTATTATTTCGGAAGTTATCATGATTTTAAATTTTCAAGTGGTAGCCTGATTTCAATGGCCCCACTTAAGATATCCGCCACTTTATTAAAAATGGCAGATAAATTTCTTTAAGAAAGTTCATTGAGACCCTTATGTAGTCTAGAATTACATAAAAATTCAAGCAAATCTTACTTTAAATACGCTTTTTACAATAAGGGTTAGAAATATTCAAGTGGCTACCACTTGAAAACAAAAAGTCGGAGCAACTTGGTTAATGAACTCATCCAAGATATTTATAAGATCAGTTCATTGTTCAAATTTAATTCGATTTGGAGTATTATTTCGGGAGTTATCGTGATGACAAAATTTTCATTATAGATAGATAGATAGATATATAGATAAACGAAGTGATTGTAATAGGTTGATTTCTAAAGAAATCAACCTAAAAATTCTCTAATAAATACATACTTTATATAAATGTAATTAATTTTTATTGTTATTTTAGGTTTTTTTTTTTTTTTTTTTTTTGGGGGGGGGGGGGGGGAGATTTTTTTTTTTTTTTTTTTTTTTTTTTTTTTTTTTTTTTTGCATTTACACCATTTGAGGTTACCGAAAAACAGTTACAAATATTAGCAGGAAGTTCAAATTCGGTATTCTAAATCAATATCAAATGAGGATGCTAATCTAAACTTTTCACTGAAATTCATCAAATGGTTTGCGTATAGAATATCCAGGACAAATAAAATATATTACATAAATAGGCAAACTTTCTGAAAGATACAGTTTAACATTTTTAAACTACAGTAAACAAAATGAAATGAGCATATATATATTACGCATGTATTTTTTAGGCATAAAAAGCATGTTTCATATCGAATGAAAATCGGGGATTTCTTTTTTTTTTTTTTTTTTTTTTAAGTTACAAGTACGCGATTCATAATGTTTTTATGGATTTAAAAACCAGGTTTCGATACTACAGAAATAAAGTAAAGACAGATTTTCTACTGTAGTAAAATATTTACTGTAGTAAAGTATTTAGTAAAATATTTACACAATAAAAGAATTTTTTTGTGATAATTTACACATGCATAATTACTTTTTTTTTTTTTTTTTTTTTTTATGTACCGACGCGTAAAAAGTATTGGAATATTTGTGAAATTTTATTTTTCTATTTATTTATTTATTTTACTTTTATTATTATCATTATTTAAAAAATCCTTTTATTTGTTGATATAATGTAAATTTCATACATTAAGAATAGTTTACAGGATAATTTATTTATTTATTTTTTTTTTTTAATTAAAAAAATTAAAAAGTGTTTATCCCTTTTATTCGTTTGACAGTCTGCATTTTAACATTAATAAATATTTTTACTACTTCATAAAACACATTCTAAGCACATCACATCATAAATACCAACTCATTAAAATTTTTACTGTCATTGCAAAGCATAAAAAGCGCTTAGAACAACTGAAAATATCATATTCATCAATATGTAAATTAAACATTTATGTAAATTTCATTAATTTCTATGATAAATATCCTTTATTGCCTCTGAAAAATGTAAGTTGGTTTCGTATATTTCGCCCAGTATAAAAATATTAAATTTTTCTTATAGGAAATATATCTGTTAGATGTAATGTATCTGAATTATTTTTCGAGTCCTTATATACAAACTGCCTTGTATACAAAAACTATACCCTCTGTACAAACTAATACACATGACATTTTCATGAAATCATCTTTCGGTATGTCTAAAATATTGACTTATATAGACAAGTTTTGTGGAATTCTAAAATTATTTATAGATATGAAAACGCGTACAGACTAATATAGGAATCAAAGTAACAAACATTTATAAAATTTGTGAAAAATAACTACATTATCTTTTAAACTTTTCTTAAGCCATTGAGAAAGAGAATAAATTATACGCATATCAAAATTCAATTTCTTTTTTAATTAGAAAATACATAAGAAACAAGTCCTTCTGACTCACAAGGAAACATTCAAAAGGTGTCGTCTTCAAAAAATATTGAAAAAATATATGTGATACTACTCTTCATAAAACGCCAGAAAGTGAAAGAAATATCGGCTGAAATGAACTACAGCGACCACAAAAAATTATCAAAATTAGGCATATTTTAACAGGGAGCAGCCTCCGCTCATCACTCTTGGAGTGATGTTGAGCGCTTCTAAGGGGACTACTCGCAGTTTATAAAAAAAAAAAAAAAAAAAAAAAAAAAAAAATACATAAATCGCCAGACCCTAGCCTAGAGCAAACAGTGGGCGAAGAGATATACGCTACAATATTAAAGATGAGATGAAAGCATCACGGATCGTCAAGGTCATCCAAAGCCTGTGTTATTCTATGGCGAAATTTGTTTATAGAATTACACATTACCTAATGAATTTTTTTTAATTCTGTTTTCACAATCAGAAAATTCACAACCATACACTGAAGACCCGTGAAACAAAAACTGTTATATTTAATTTTTAACCCTTTATTTTTAAGCTGTAAAATGCGAAAAATACACTTGTGTTGCTTTACTAGCCTCTAACTTATCAACAAATTGCAATATCTGAAATCTGTATAGCGTGTCCCTTTCTCAAGAAAACCAAGCTTTTTATTAATGTTTTTATAAATTGTTTTATTTAAATCTCTATTAATGAGAATATAAGAAACTTTAATTTTTAAATTGAAAAACCTCAATTTTAGCAGATTTCTCCGCCTCCCATCGGAAACGCCCCGCGAAACTTACGGGAAGTCATTAAGGTTGATTGATGATATCGTTCATGTCGAAAGGGGAAGGGGGATAATGGTGTCGTTAAAACATACTTTCCACACAGAATTTTTCTTTTTCAGAGTCCAAATGCATTAAGGCTGGTCATCAGTAACCAAAAATTTCGTGTTCGCTCTTCCAGGGAAAAGTCCCGTTTAGCCTTGAACTGTCATAGGTGCTAGAAAACGATTAGCGCTAACCCCCATCCCCAAGACATCTGGTAGTGGCTATCAGTGACCAGTATTCATTATTTTACCTACTAGGAAGTCTGAACTGAATTATCTTGTAATCTCTCACCTTCATTCTTCCACTGAGTTTTTCTGAAACATTTTGGAACTTTCGGATACGAGGGTAAGTACTTAAGTTTTTAGAATCTGGCAACGAAAACACAGCTACTTCAGCGCAGACGATTTTTGTCAAAATTCAAATATTTATGTGATCGTCTGCATTTATAGAACATCAAAAGCTGTGAAATTCTATTTACTGAGATCTTCCAAAAATCATAAGTACTAAGTAATTATGGAGTTATGTCGAAGGGATTTCAGAGCCATGATTTTTTATGACTTTCGACAAGGTTTGACACAGAAACAGTGTTGCGATAGAATGAAATCAACGTTTGGTAGTGAAGCACCATCCAAGGCAACGATTTACAACTGGTTTAAAGAATTCTCCCGCGGTCGTAAGAATCTCAGTGACGCTGTTCGAGAGGGTCGACCAAAAAGTGCTGATATCAAAAGTGCTGTGACTCCCGAAAACATTGATGCGGTGAGAAAACTAATTGCTACTGATCGTCACGTGACATATGATGAAATAGAAACGTCTTTGAACATTTCGAGGACCCGCGTACATTCAATTTTACATGACCATTTAAAGGTGAAAAAAGTGTGTTCCCGGTGGATCCCCCACAATTTATCTCAAGCTGAAAAGGACGCTCGTGTGAAATGGTGCCAGGAAAATTTAAAAAAATTCAACTCAGGTGCCTCAAAACATGTGTACGATATCATAACATGTGACGAAACCTGGATTTATTCCTATGAACCGGAAACAAAGAAACAATCCTGTGTTTGGGTGTTTCCAGATGACATTAGGCCGACAAAAGTTGTTCGTTCAAGGAGTGCTTCCAAAAAGATGATTGCTTCTTTTTTCGGTAAATCTGGCCATATTGCAACCGTTCCTTTGGAGGATAGTAGAACAGTCACTGCTCTTTGGTATACCACAATTTGCTTGCCGAAGGTAATTGCAGAAGTAAGAAAAAATAATTCAAAACGTCGCATCATTTTGCACCAAGACAACGCAAGCTCACACAAAGCTTTGAGCGTTTTTGAGATACGGACTTAGGGTCCTACTTCCGGCTTCATATATCTCCCTTCCGGCTTTCCAAATTTTAATCAAAAGTTAAAATTCATCGGCACATCAGACCTAACTCAATTCTGAAGTTTCATTGTTCTACCTTTATTGGTTTCACAGATATGACAGTCAAAAGACTCACCCCATACATGCACACACACACTGACCAATTGCCATAAACTGCTTTTTTGGACTCAAGAGACCTTAAAACATGTAAATCAAGTGAAAACTCGACATGAAATTTTTGAACCGAATACAATACTTTCATTACCTACGGTAGTTGGATAATGAAAGTAAAAAGTTTATTATTATTATTATTATTACTTTAATTTGGGAAAATCTCCTTCAATTTTCCGTGCCTAAAGCTTGAAGTTTTAATTTTCTACTTCTTAAAATAACAAAGGATAAAACCTACTCGATTTTTACTTCCATTACCCGACTACCGTAGGTAATGGAAGTTTTGTAATGTTGTTTTTGTCAATAAAAGTTTATTTGTGTATAGCTTTGAATTCTTTTTCCTATTTATTTATACAGCAGTTTTATTTTGTTTGATATCTTAATAAAAACAAATGTACAGAGAGTAATTAACAAATGCTTTTGCCAATATTCATACTTGTAGTTTAAAATGTGCGCATATATATACATACATATATATATATATATATATATATATATATATATATATATATATATATATATATATATATATATATATAATACTTACCAAATTGGCTTTTGTGTGTTGTGGCAATTTTTTCATCTGTTTATTTTTCGTCTAATTAGGGACTATCTATCATACTAATGAATGTATCTGTGCGAAGGGCAATATATATATGAAGGATAAAATTTATAAACAAAATTCTTTCCTTTTTAATATTATAGTTGAATATAAAACTTTATTCTATGTTTTCCTTTTTCAAAGAAAATTCCAAATTTCAGTCACGATACAAAATATTTAGATTATGAATATAAATATTTTGAAATCAATATACTATTTTATTTCTTAAATTTCAATTTTTTTGCTGATATTTTTTTCAATTAAAGTATTTTTAGGTTTTAGAGTTTGAAAAAATCTGTTCTATTGCCGTGCACATACAAAGTATTTTAGTATGATAGGGGTTGTGATTTAGGTCTTGTTAATATTAAACCGTAACTTAGCTTTGTTTCTTATTATGTTCAAAAATAAGAATATTAAAAAATTAACATGTCATTATTATTTATTATTATTATTATTATTTGTAATTGAAGTATTCGTAACTTTCAATGTTTCTCCTCTTTTTTACTTTCTCTTACCCATAAGGTAGAGAAAGTATTGTTTTTGGGTCAAATTTTCGAACGCGAGATTTTGTTATATTTACACGTTTTGAGGTTCCCTGACTACGAAAATCGCGTTTTTAGCAAATGGTCTGAGTCTGTGTGTGTGTCTGTCTGTTATCAGCATATCTCAAAAACAAATTATGGCAGAAAGTTCAAACTTGGTATTCTAAATGTGTATCATATAGGGATGCTACAGTAAGCTTTTCGTTAAGATCAAGCAAATGGTTCGTGTACAGGGACAATCAAGAGAATTCTAATACATTACGTCTATGCTGGAAATTGCAGGTAAGTAGAGTTTAACGTCTATAGACTGCACTAAACCAAATGAAACGAAAATAGATATATTTTTTGTAATAGAGATAGTCAACTGGGAAAAAAAAAAATTGTGTATGTAGGAGCCTCGCCTCCCCCACTGGGTGGGGGGGAGTCCCCCGTCGAGGGGAGTAAATTTTCATGATGGATATCTTTCAAAAGAGCTCGCCAATACCTTTAAAACGAATGGTTGAACCATCGATCTGCGATAATTCAAAACAAAGTTATCGATTTTTTTTTTTTACTTTTAACGAAAAAAAAAAAGCTTATACCTCTACTGATTTGTGTACAGGGACCCCTAAAATATTTCAAAGCATTGCGTTCTATGACAGGCATTTCTATAAACCCTATTTTCATACCCTTACTGTACAAAAATCTTAATGAAATTGAAATATGTTAAACAAGTTCACTATCGGATGTTTCCTGTATAAAATGGAGTAAATACCACCACTGGGGGGGGGGGGAGTCCACCCTCGAGGGGAGTAAATTTTCATGATGGGTATCTTTCAAAAGATCTCGCCAATACCTTTAAAACGAATAGTTGAACCATCGATTTGCGATAATTTAAAACAAAGTTATCGATTTTTTTCACTTTTAACGAAAAAAAAAAAAAAAAATTAAAAACTTAGAAAAAAAATCTTTTTTTTATTTTTTTTTATTGAGAATAAAATGGACTTTTTTTTTTGGATATTTAGTGTCATACTACTTCTCTAATATCGAAATCGTCTGCATTATTATAAAAGATAATTTTTTTAAATAATAATTTTAATAAATTATTTTTAAAAAATAGAATTATTTTTTAATAACCGAATTATATTCTATATAAATGTAGGTGCGTTAATGAAACGGGGGGTTGAGGGGGGCGGTAGCCCCCCTCACACAGAATTAATTATCATACAAAACTCTTCCGAATCCTAATTTAAATTGTTTAACATAGGTTTACATAATACCGTTATCTTACCTCTTAATCTCCAGCCTATATTTATAGTATTAATGTTCAGGGTAAGAGAAAGAGAAAGTCGTGTGAGTGACACACCAGATTATTTTTTTTCTTTTTTTTTTTCAACATTCCGTTATTTTTATTTATTTATTTATTTATTATTTATTTATTTATTTATTTATTTTATTTTATTTATTTATTTTTTTTAGAATGCTTTGAAACTGATATATGTTATTCAAGGTAGCTATGGCACGTTTTCTATTAAAAATGATATAAATAACGCAAATCTCCGGCAAAATAATAATAATAACAATACAAAAGCATAAAATTCTAACGGAATAATTATTTTATTTTCATTTTGTGTCCATTTCAAATTATGGATATTAATTTTTATTAAATTTTTTATTATAGTATAGTGTTGTAATTATGACGTCCCAACCTAAAACAGAGAATCTGAAACCTGTATTGCATTTGCTGTAAAATTAAAGCTATTATAATTCGTATTCATTATTATTATTATTAATTTAGAAAAAGTCTAGGTGGAATGGATTCTGTGAGAATCTTTTTAAGGGGTCCTAATCCATATTAACGTGTGTTTTGGAGAAAACGATGGAAAACTCCTAGTGCTAGGCTGACGAGTGCTGCCTTGAATCGAACCAAACACTTCTCATGGCTTAGAGAGTAAAATCTTTTGGTTAGTGGTAGGGTTGCTATTCAAGAAAATGTGTTAATTAAATTAGTAATTCAATGAAAATCGAATAAGCGAATTTTTTCTTTGTATATTTATACTGTGCTTCGAATGGGATATTCGCAGTATGCTGTTATGTCGTATGTATAAATCGTTGTCACAAAAGTTGCACCAAATGGGTGCAAGTTTATGCGGATCACGGAAAAAGGGGCACCTGGGGAAAAAAAGGGCACTTTTTCGATTCGCAAATTAAGAAAAGTGCCCTTTTTTCCGGATCGCGGAAAAAAAGATACCGGAAGAAAGGGCACTTTTCTTAATTGTTTCTTGTAAAATACTTCTAAATACGAACAATAGCAAAAAATTTTTGTTTTTACGAGGGGAAGGGGGGGGGGGGGAAGAGAGACAGATTAAACAAAAAAAAATTTGTTTCAGAACCCATGCATCATTCATAATTTATAAAACATTTTCCCCATTACTATGACATTTATATATATTGTAAAAAAAAAAAAAAAAAGAGTCAGAGGTTGATTTTTATATAAAAGGAAGTTACTAAAATAAATTAAAAATATGCATAGATAAAGAAAGATTTTCCAGCACTTTTGTGCTAAAAGAATTACCTATCGTGGGTGAAATTGATAAAATATTTTTGATTTGATTTGACAAATTTGATTTTGTTTGTTATATCAGTGTCAAACAGCAGACAAACCAACCCATCATAGAGACATAGACGGTAGAAGGAGTCTGATTTGAAGTTTTTTCTTTAATATCATAAAGATTTTCTTTTTATTATTTAACTAATTTTATGACTTTAAAAAATTGTAAATTGTAATGTCTGGACATAACTTTAAAATAATAATAATTTGTTAAAAATAATTAAATAAAGGAATGAAAAATAAAACTATGGGTTAGGAAATATATAATAGTGCCGTTGGAGCGATGAAATTGTGAAGTTTGGAAGAGCAGAATTTAGAATTGCAGAAAACAGAGGAGCTTTAGAATCACCTTGGAGGGGATCTCTGCATTGGATTGATTTTACTTAAAGTTGCAAGTAGAAAATTATTGAAATTATTAATTTTGTTATCCTAAATGTTTTATAATTTATTGCTTTTCCTTTCTGCAGAGATGTAAATTATTTTGGGAAATAATAAGGGCGGTGGGGGATGAGGTTCTAAACTAAAAGCCTTGTAAATATTCCAACTTCACGGGTGTTATTTATCATAGATCCACAGTTAAAATATCAGGAAATGAACGTATTATTTTACTTTTTAATTTTTAAAGTTTTCTTAATTAAAGTATTTGCAGCTCTGCGTGTGTCGGATTATATTCCATCAAAATTCGAAAATTACATTAAAATTAGACCCAAAAATAAATAAATAAAGAAATAAAAATTTTCCCTGAACTGTAATTCTACTTAATTAAATCTTAAAGCTGTTTAGACTCAAGACTAAAATTTTAAGGGAGGAACAGGAAAATGTCATATTGTAATAAAATAATGAAAGAAAATTATATTGAATATTTACTGAAAATTTTTAAAAAGGTTTTAATTATATATATATATATTGCATATTAAGTTTTAAGATCAATAGCATACGATAATAAAAATAATGTACTTAAAAAAAATCTAAAATTGCGGAACATTTTTAGAACATATGGAACAGTTTTATTTCACATGTATTTCTTTGTAAGAGGGATACTCCCCTCCTCCATCAAACCCACTTATTTATAATGCGTAATTGTAAAAATAAACAAATGAATAATAATCAAGGCTGTTACTAATTTGACTTCAAACTTGACAACCTTGCTCAAAATTTTAAGTGGCAACCTAATACGAACTTCAAAATACCACTTTTGAATTTCCTGCAGTTATCTGTTTTTATGTTATTCTGATAACAGATATATATACAGATCAACCGCTAAATAATGGACTTTTATAACCAGGGAACCTCAAAATGTGATATTATGAAGAAAAAAAAAAAAAAAAAAAAAAAAAAACTAGAGTTGAGAATAAAACTACTAAAAGTAATTCGTTTACATACAGTATGGATATGAAAAATTAATTTTGCTTCGTGAGCAAGTGTTCGTCGGCATAATAAAATATAGCAAAGCACTTCCATCAATTACATTCAATACAAAAGAGCGTTTAGCTTAATTTTGGGTAGCTCTGCATATTGTCGATAAACAATGTTGTGTATTTAAATTTATTCTTACTTGAAAAACTTCTAACACAAAATTAGTTATAATTCAAGGAATTTCCAAGTATAGCCTCAATATATCCAAATACTTTGGAGCTCTGTAAACGAATGATGAATGATTTCTGTACCACAATCTACACAAAACATGCTTTTATGCATTTTAAAAAAATTGTTACTCACTTTTGTTTAATCAGCCTATTGATGTTAAATTGTACTTATCAGAACATAATTTATTTGAACTTTGAACCCCATAAACATCATGTATTTGAATTTTCTTGGATATTCCTGTACGTGAACCATTTGCTTTGTCTCAAGGAAAAAATTTAGTGTAGCATATTTATATGAAACCCATTTAAAATACCAAGTTTGGACTTTCTGCTATTATTTGTTCTTGATATATGCTGATAACAGACAGGTACACACACAAACCAACCGCTAAAAACATTTTCCAATTCAGAGGATTTCAAAACGTATAATTATATAATAAAGAAAAAAAAAACTCAATTTCGAAAATTTGACCCAAAAACAATACTTTCTTTACCCTGTGTATACGTGAAAGAAAGTAAATAGTTAGAATTAAAAAAAAACTTTTGAGTAAACATATTTCCTATTAAAACTTAAGAAAAAAGAAAAAAATCAACCACTATTTTTTAAAACACAGTATCGTGGGTTTGAATCTTTCGACAAGAGAGAGAGCTATTTTATGTACTGTCTGAAACTATATATGTAGTATAAATAATTCAATAAACATTTTTTTTTATAATATTCATATATTTTATGCATGTATTTATAATTAAAAAAAAATATTTTCTTCTGTTCCGAAACATTTTGTGTAAAGAATTTTCATTTATTCATTTAATAAGATTAAATTTCTTGACATTAGAATTTAAATCTTAAATCTATATTTATTTTAGTGATTTACGTTTCACAAAATATTTCACTGAGCGATGCGATAGTTTGTATATTTTTTTAGCGGCGTTCTTGTAGATAATTGAATACAGGTGGGAAACTGTCTCTAATCACCTGTGTCACCCCACAGCTAGAAAAGGAAGTGTCAAAATAATTAAGGTAGTCAAGAAGATAATTTTTCAACTAATAGGGGAATTCTACTATTCACTGATTGCAGCTGTAGGCTGTCAGTTTTTAAAGTTAGGCCAACCCCAATTTTTTCTTAGAACCTGGGCGGCCATGTTGAATAGAAATCTTCATTTCCGGATGCACGCCCTTAATATAGGGAGTGGGTCTTCTTCTACTACTCAACGCTACCGAGGTTGAGTAGTAGAAGAAGTAGTAGTAGAAGATTCCCCCTATCTGTCCCAAGACATTGCCGCTCGTAATAGAAATACATGCATTTGTTTGTGTTGAAAAATGCTTAATTGAAAGTATTTTCATAATTTGTGACATTTGAGCCAAAGTTAAATTTAATGTTAATGTGTTAGAGATCGTTCTGATCGTGGTCTCGAGTAATTTTCGATTTTTACTTTTAAAATAATCCTTAAATTCTGAAGCACATGTTTGTATGCAATATTGATTTTATTTGCGTGATTTTTTTTTTTTTTTTTTTTTTTTTAGGGGGAATTTTTGGAATAAAATTGGGATTCATTTTTTATTATGTTTCAGAATTGGATTAGCCTAACTCAAAGCTCTTTTTAATCGTAAACATTCTTTGAAGTTTTATTAATTGATCTATCCAAAAGTTTGCATCAGGTTATAATGTTACAAACAAGATGCATGGTTTTATTTATTTGCATGGTTTTATTTATCTTGATCATATTAGAGCATCGTTATAATAAAATAGCTTTAATAGATATTATAAATAATGAATTATAAATATTTTTTATTATTTTATGACTGCATATCAATTTCATATGACTGCTTAGCCTAAATAAAATTACATATTTTTGAAATCAGAGTATTGAACTTGCTCACATTAAATTATATATTCTCTCTACATCTGAAAAGTTTTTCTCGCTAAAATTTCAAGCGTTTTTTAACGAATTCATAATCACTCATGGGAGTATTCTATAGCATGTTATCTTTTTTGTTGAAACATGTGTATAAAACTTTTTTTTTTTTTTTTTTTAATCCTGAATAAAATAAATAAATAAATAAAAACTTCTCTTTCAGAATGTAGATTTTTTATTTATTTATTTTTTAAATGGCTGCAGAATTGTTACTGAGTGCATGTGAGTGTTTTTATATCTCATGCCTCAGTGACATTGCTCCGGCTAAATTTTTATGTCTTCATCATCTTCATGAATTCCAAATAAAGTTGTGACAGTTGATCTTTCTCATATTCTATATCACCTGGTCTGTTCTCTGCTGTCAGTAAGTATGCATATTCGTGGTAGCCATGCGGATAATTGTTTTTCCCCTTACCTGACTTAAGTTTTGGAAATATTGAAAATAAATAACAAAAGATAAATTGCATAATATAAAGATATAATAAAACCTATATCCAAGAAACTTAGATAACTTCTGTCAGGTCTGTTTGATTGTGTATTAATCTAAAAATTTTTAAAATCTAAATTTTCAAGGTTGTAAATATACTTTTTAACTCCCCCCCCCACAAAAAAAATAAATAAAATAATAATAATAATTTTACACTTCCGAAAGTTTGTGTTAGTAATTGCGCCCCTCCAAATACTGTACAACACAAATTTTCAAGGCCATGTTAGGAACAGATATTTTGCATGTATATCGAATCATAATAAACAATCAACATAAAAATAAGTATCGGTCCTAGTCTGGCCCAAAGTAAAAACAGAAATGTCAATCTGCCAACTTTTAGCAGTTTCGACAACAATGTCTGTGTCTTTCCAACAAATATGGGAAGTATTTGATAATATATCAGTGATGCAAGACTTTATTGTACAGCATGCATACACATACACGAATGTCTATGCTTTTCAAGGTGTGTCTGCATTTCATTGCAACTATACCCTGTAAAATAGAGAACTATTTTATTATGCTTTATTCCAGGTTACATAGATAGAAAATGCTTTTATATCAGAATGAAAACTGAAGAATGCCTTTGTATTAGGTAAACTATAGGTTCGGACTGGCAAATATAAATATGAAGAATCATAAAATAATTTTATTTGTTTATATTATAGATCTTAGTTCTGATCATAACTTTAAGATAAATAAAATCATTTATTTAAAAACTAGATTGATTTATCTAGTGAAATAAAAATATGGCAAATGAAAATAAAAATTATAACACATTTAGATGATTCGTTTAATATGCTTCAGGGCAGATATATTAGTATAGAGTAGTTACTGAAGCCTATACTACTACTGAAAGAAGCTTAAAAGTTTGCAGTTTTAAAATGACTATCATCCTCGAATTAATCTAAAAATATTTACTTAATCCTCATCTGAAAAACAACAGCTTTCTATACAAGCTTTAATATTGTCGAGGTTATCAAGGAAAAATTTAAACTGAAATATACAAACTGCGTTTAACGCCAGCTTCTTTATTACCGGGATTCACCTCGGCACTAACACCAAAAAAACCACACCATTGCTTTTTTGCTACGCTACTTATTCAATTCAAGCAGATGACGTAGACTTATGTCATTTGCATACTGATAGCTTCGGCTAACGTATTAATATTTTATGCTAAAGTAAATTTTAAATAAACTATGAGTTTTTTAAATATTTATTAACTTAAAATTATAAAAGTAAATAGAGAATAAATTACTTAGATTTTAATGACCATCGGTTTTAATAAAAAAAGGAAAGATAGTTAAACTAAAGAGGGAGTGAAACTGAATAAAAATATTGAGTGTCAAGAACATACTAATATTTTAAATTTCTAAACCTAACAATAAGCCACCCCCCCCCCCCCTCTTGACACTCAACCGATACCATGAAAAAGATATACATATAATATATATATACATACATCTGCCCTTAATTTACAAGTTCACATCATATTATTTGAGTAACAAAAAACTTGTATGTAAAAAAAAAAAACATAAGTTGACAGATTCAACAACGACTTGCTACTAATCGTCTTTCTTTAGTATATTTCAAGAGCAAAGCAATATAGTCCAATTTTTGCAATGCTTCATTTCGACGTTATACAGAAAAATCTTCTTGCTTTGAAGATATAATATAAATAATTAATCATTGATATGTACATAAATTAACTAATATATGATATAAAACAAGTATATACATTTTGCAATATAATAAACACTTTGAGAAATACATTTGCATTTTCATATTAAAGAGAAAAACATTCTGTTTTCTTTAGAAATAAATAACTTAATTAAAAAAAAATAGAAATTCGTTTATTTCCTTAATTCTTTTCTTTTCAAAATTTACTCCTTTAATATACATGTTACTCAGTATTTGAAAATAGGCTACTTATGAAAAGAGATAACCCGTATTTTGTTAACGGTTTCGTGAAAATATCTGACCAATTATTTGCACTTTTAACATGTTTAACATTAAATATGTTTTTATAAATCAAAACCCTTATAAAAAATAATTTTACGTCAATGTGTTTGGTACGATAGTTTTCAATGGGAGACTTCACGAAATCTATAGCAACCATGTTATCGACTAAAAGTAAAGATTTTTCTTTAGTACCCTGTATTAGTTTTTTATTAAAGCATTCTTCTAAAATTCTATCGAACCATAATAGTTCTTTTGTAGCTTCGGTCATGGCTACGAATTCAGATTCCACAGTACTTAAACTGATACATTTTTCCTTAAACGTTCTCTAAGCTACAGGTGAATTATCGAGTAAAATCAGCTGTCCCCCCCCCCCCCCCCCATTGAAGTCCTATCGTCTCTGTTGGCCGCAAAGTCAGCGTCTGAATAAACAGTAATATGTGGTTTCCTGCACTCAAGTTTTAACTTTAAATTTCTGGTATAACAAACACAAACATAACCTAAGAGTTTTAACAGGCCATTCCAATGCATTATGCCAGGATTACTTTGGAATTGGGCAAAAATATTAGCCGCGTACGATATGTCAGGTCTAGTTCTATTAGAGAGAAACGATAAGCAACCTAAAATGCTTCTATAAGGATATTTTACATTTCTATTGTTTCAGCGTTAGTTTGAGGACACTGAGATTTTGTGTAAATTATTCCTTTACTAATGGGGAGAGATGATATAGGAAAATTGAAATTTTTAAATCTGTTACATATTTCACTAATATATGAATGCTGATGAATAGTTAAATTTCCATTATTTTCCTCGAATTCTACACCCAATAGTTTACGGGTTTTTCCTAAGATTTTTAAATCAAAATTTTTACTCAATAAGTCCACTACTTTATCTATATGATTTTTAAATTTTGCAAATGATGGGAAAAATCAGCCATTTTGTTAAAAACAAAATAATAAAGGTACAAAAGGGCATTATTTAAAAGGAAAAAGAATATAAAAATACAAAAGCTATTTTACTGAAGACTACAAAGCTGTTTTATTGCCTTTTAAAAGCCTAAGACAGAAATACAACGTCATATTTATGACCTGCACGTGGAACTCTGAAAGGGGACCACACGCTAAGCCCCTTCAGGCGACCGCCAAGAATAAGCCCCTGCGAAATCGTAAGGAAGGCAATAAAAATTATAGAAGCAAACTGATTGGTAAAAAATGGGTCCAATAAGAAGCAGTGCCAATAAAAAAAGAAAATGCAAGGAGGGAACCGCCCAAAAATTATAATGAGGAAAATGAGAAGAAGTTAAAAAATTTAGATTTTTTCTTCTAGCTGTTGCATTCGTGATGAGATGACGAAAAAATGTTTTGGCTGTAGCTCTGTCAATTTGTGTAAGTGATGAAATCATGTGAAGATTCTGACGGCCTCACGCCTACGCTAAGATGTGCTCTGCAGTGCTCCCAACACTAGTGCTCCCAGGGATGACCCTTACTATGCCTCGCATGCATCATAACTTCGAGTAATCTGGTGAGAAATTTCTTCATTCATTTTGGTCAGTAGACAATCATTTAACTTTGCAAACGCATGCAAGTATGCATATTTTCTAAGTACTCATCTTTAGCACCATTGATGCAAAATTAAAGATCATTGTTATATCATTTATATTGTATTGTAAAATTATAGAATAATCAATTTAATTAGTCTTCAAAATTTGGATTTTTAATAAAGAAATTAATTAAAATTATATGAATCTAATATTATTTGAGAGTAAATTTATTTCTTCATAACCATATTATTTTTCAGATTAATGTTTGCTTTTTAATTAGAATTAATTTTAGGGCATTTCACAACGCATGCCCGAATATCGAATTGATATTCAAAGTGTACGACCATGAAGCTATCACTTTGGAGCCACGAAAAGGAGGGTAGTCTGATTTTGGTTAATATCCGCCCAACATCTACCCCCTTTTCGGATTTGGTGCCGTGTATTTGGTGACGAATTGGGCACAGTTAACTTTCAAAATTTTTCCGCGTTATTTACTAAAATCTAACACCATTAAAATTATTAACGTAAGCGAAAAAACAAATAAAATAAAAATAAAAGATGAGTACAGAGAAAAAAGATTTAAGGAAATATAATTATTTGTACGTATACTAACACTCAACAATGATGTGCACTTTATAATTTGTGTCTTTTATTCAAATATATGTGTTATGTGTAGACATGAAAATTAAAGGTTAAAGTCAAAAATAATTAAATAACAGAATTAATATAGAAAAGAGAGAAATATCTAGGGTTGTGTGGATATAACATAATAAAAAGCTCTAATAATCAATGTGCAAACAAGTACAAATTTTTCAAAATATGTATGGTATAAGCGTATAGTATTAAAAAAAAAAAAAAAAAAAAAAAATGTATTTTGTTTATTATATGGTGTTATATATATATATATATAGATAAATTCTTGTGAAACAAAAGAATAATCACTTCAAAAAAAAAAAAATTTTTTTTGAAAGTGGTAGAATATAGTGTGTTTGCAAATTTATAGGAGATTTATAGCAAAATTAACAGAGGTATTATTATAAATTGAATTTCTTTTTCAAGAAATTGTATGCTTAAAGAAAAGCCTTATATACAGGGGTAACAAATAATGTGCAAATAAATAAATTGATTAATTAAGAAACTTGTGAAAATAAATTAAAATAATATTTGCAAAAACAGAAAGTTATTCCTGTATATATGCTAATTGTATATTATGTATATGTATTTTGATTTTATATATATTGTATTTTATTACATATTTTGGAGGGGTAATCAATTTAATTAAACAAAAAAAAAAAAAATAATAATAATACGCGTATGAGATCCTCTATACCAAGATTGGCAAAAAAGAAAATAAATTACGCGGAAAATAAAGAAATAAAATTAAACGAAATTTCTAAAGAGAGAAATAAACCAATTAAGAAAATGGCAGACAAAATTGTAATAAGTTATGATGCTATCCTGAATAGTCTACCCAACTTTGACGGAAAAAAAAATAATAATATCGTAAACTTTCTAAAAGAATTCGATACGCTAGCTGAGGAAATTAAGCTACCAGAAAACTTAAAAGTAATATTGTTAAAAGCCAAAAAAACGGGCCAGGCAAAAGAAAGCCTAATTAACGACGAAAACACAAATAATATTAACAACTATGCTGACATTAAACAAAGGTTACAAGAATTATTTAAAAGGGAGATCTCTTTTGACATCTCACAAAATGAATTCATGAATTTGAAACAAATACCGACACAATCAATAGAAGAATTCACAAAAATATTCAACAGGGCGGCAAACAACTATTTAAAAGATTCAGGCCACGCAGAAAAAACTGGGGCTAAGCAATTTCTAGACACAATTAAATTGACTAAATTTTTAGAAAGCATAAGACAAGATGTTGCATTAGAAGTTAGAAAAATGGCACCAGACTCGATAGATAAAGCAATTAAATTTGCTAAACAAATCGAAAGCGCTTTTAACGCTTCGAAAATAGAAGAAATCAACACTACTTCCAAAGAGGAAGACAAATTATATGAAATGCTCCTAAACATGACAGTCAGACATAATGAAGAATTTAAAGAAATACAAAAACAATTAAAAGAGAGCAAAGAAATTCAGTTTAAACAGACACAGGTACCAAACACAGAAATTTGTAATATTTGTAAAAAAAGAAATCATACAACAGAAAACTGCTGGTTTAATGAGACAAATAAAAACGTAACACAAAATAAACGGAGATATCAAAATAAAGATTTAAGGGGAAATAACTCATATCAAAGTAGGTTCCCAATAACAAACCCTCAAAATTATCAAACTTATTCTCCTGTGAACTATTATTATAATTATCCACAGCCTAATAATTTTCCAAATTACGCTGCACAATCCCAAAACAGTCCCCACTTCGAAAATTTTGCCTATCCACAACATTACACAAATCAAAATGGATATAATCAAAACAATAGGGGTGCTAGACCCAAAACAACATATAAAAATCAAGGCTATAAAAACCAGGAAAACTACAAAGGAGGTTTATAAATAAAACATATAACAATAACTCAAGCCCAGATAAACCTCCAAATTTCGGGCTCAAAACAAAAACTAATACCTACGGAAATTCATACACACAGAAAAAAAATTACAAAAAACATCACAGTAAACAGTATGACACAATAGCCAGTGTAAGCGACGGATCACAACTACCGCTAATTAATATAAAAATTAAAGACTTAGAGATAACAACTTTAATTGATTCCGGAGCTAGTTTATCAGTCCTATCACCAGATATTTTCCAAAAATTAAAAGAAGCAAATGTTAAAATAAAATATCTGGCCAGACAAGTAAGGATTCATACGTTAAACAATGAAAATATACCATTCAAAAAATGCATCAAAATATCTTTTAAAATACAAAACATATTCGCAACTGGAACATTTTACGTTACAACGAGAAACCTAGATAAAAAATACAAGATCATACTTGAATATGATTTTCTAAAGAACAATCATGCAATATTAGATTGTGAACAAAAGGCCTTATACCTAAAGAACAAAGAAATACCCTTAGAAGGCATAGACACGGTACAAAAAATACATGCAAATGAAATAAATGTTATTTCAGAAATTGTAAATACGCAGACACAGAACTCACAAAATAATAGTGAAAATACTATGAGCCAACAAAAACCCGCAAAAAATTCAAATAATGACGAAATTCAAAACGATTTCACAGAGCATATAGAGAACAAAAACAATGATACAAATACTCAAAAAATCAAAGAAAAAACAAATAAAAAAAATAAAAAGAGAATTTCGCATAAAAACATGATTATGCCAAAAACGGATAAAAAATATGGCTTAGAACCAGGTGAAACAAAGGTAATTACATTAAAATGTCCACCCAGTTTACAACCAAATCAAGTAATTTTATTAGAACCCCTAAGGCATAACATTACAATTAAATATGACCAATCCTTACATCAAATCAATGAGAAAAATACGATATACTTAATGGTTCAAAATGATAGTGAAGAAAAGATAATGATAAACAAAAAAATGAATATTGGAAAAATATGCACAGAATTTGAAATAAAATTAAATGGATCAAAAACAGATAACACTCCCAAAGTATATGAAATGAATAATTTAACAATGAGTGAAATTCAAGAATTAAGAGAAAAAGAATTCAATTTACAAGATTTTGATCTAGAACACTTAGATCAATCACAAAAAATTAAATTTCAAAATTTACTAAAAGATAACATACAAGCGTTCTCAAAATCATACAAAACCTTGGGACAGACTTCAATAGTGGAGCCCAATTTTAAATTACTCCACGATTATCCAATTTCCACTCGACCTTACAAAATTCCGCAAAGTGTAAGAAAATTTGCACAACAGGAAATAAACAAATTATTGGACGCAAACATAATAGAAAATACAACGTCAAGCTACGCATTTCCGGTTATATTTGTAAAAAAAAAGGCAAACTCAAAAACTAACGACCCTAATAAAACTTCGTACAGGTGTGCTATAGATTACAGATTGCTAAATAATATTTTACAGGGCGTACCATATCCCATTCCGGATATTAAGTCACTTTTACAAGATATAAGTGGCAAAAAATATTACACAGTGCTGGATTTTCATTCAGCCTTCTTCCAAATAAATTTAAAAAAAGAAGACAGACCAAAATTAGCCTTCATTACTGAATTTGGTAAATTCCAACCTACGCGACTAAATTTTGGTAATAAAATAAGCACATCAGTATTTGCGGAACTAATCGATAAAGTGCTAGGAAAATTTGATCAATATAAAGTACGTTATTTCATTGATGATGTTATAATAGCAGCTGATAGCATCAATGAAATGTTAAACTTATTACAACAAGTACTAAGCACATTAATTAAAGAAAACCTAACAATAGAACCTTCAAAAATGCAAATATGCAAACAAGAAATAGAATTTTTGGGATTTAAAATCAATAAAAATGGTTATGCACCGGCCAATAAAAACATTCAAAAAATTCAAAAATTAGAAAGACCCAAAAACAGAAAAGGCGTAAAATCTTTACTGGGTCTGACAAACTATTTCGCATCACTGATAGACAATTACGCTGAAATAGTAGCACCATTAAATGAATTAACAAGTGAGAAAAGGAAATTTGAATGGACGGAAGATGCCGAACATGCATTAAAACATATCCAAAAAATTATTCTAAACAGTCCAACTCTCAAACCACCAAATTATGACAAAGAATTTTTTTTTGATAACTGATTGCTCAAAAATAGCGACGTCCGCGATTTTATCGCAAGAAATA
This sequence comes from Salticus scenicus, assembly GCA_963930645.1. Classification (NCBI taxonomy): domain Eukaryota; kingdom Metazoa; phylum Arthropoda; class Arachnida; order Araneae; family Salticidae; genus Salticus; species Salticus scenicus. The sequence continues at coordinate 288,688,137 of OZ005657.1, read as the reverse complement.
AATGGCATAATGTACCCTGTAGAATTCTATGGAAGAAAATTAAAAGATACTGAACAGCGTTACCCAAGTATTAAGCTGGAATTGCTCGCCATATACGAGAGCATAATCCATTTTAAAAATATTTTAACAGGGAGAAAATTTACGGTAGTGACTGACTCAAAAGCCATCACATATCACTTAAATTTAGAAAAGAATTCAGACATTATAGCCAGATGGTTACTGGAATTGCAATCGTATGATTTCACTGTAGAACATATAGAGGGAAGAATTAACCCTGCCGATTACATATCGCGACATATCAATAACATCACGGAAACAAATTCAACCAACAACTTATTTGAAGTTAATAAAAATTTGACAGACGAAAACATAAAACTTGAACAAATGAAAGATAAAAAAATATCTAAAATAATATCAGACATAAAAAAAGGAAAATCAAATAGAACAACTCGAAAATTTGAATTAACAGAAAAGGAAATATTAATTTTAAAAAGAAGTACAAATGATAATCAAAAAGAATTATTAATTATTCCAGATTCGTTAAAAAACGAAATAATTAAAGAAGCACATAAAACCCATTTTGGAGTTAAAAAAACCTTGCATTTAATAGGAACGCGTACATACTGGTATGGAATGTACCAAGACGTGAAAAATCATATCGCAAATTGCGTTGAATGCATGAGACACAAACAACACACAATCCCCAAAATTGAAATACAAAAAATGAAAAAAAATTACAAGCCAGGGGAAGTATTACACATAGACCTCATAGGTAAGTTACCTATGACTTTTAGAAAAAACATATTTATAATGGTAATAATTGATTCCTTCTCGCGTTACATGGAGGCAGTACCACTCAAAAATGCAGAGTCACAAACCATATTAAACGCATTAACAGGCTATATAGGCAGGTTTGGCATGCCAAGAGAAATACATTTAGACAATGCACAGTACTTTAGAGGCAAAACATTCACAGAATACATGAAACAATTAAATATTAAATTACATTTTAGCTCTATTTATCACGCTTGCTCGAACGGAATTGTAGAAATTTCAAATAAAATAATAAAATCATCACTAGCCGCCATGACAAAAACAACATTTCAATGGGATGAAAAATTAAATTTTGTGAAATTACATTATAATGCAACAATACATAGAGCAACAGGTTTTTCTCCTGCTAAGATTTTTTTTGCTAGAGAAATCAACACACCATTTAATGCATTCTCAGATGCAACAAAAATTACCACTGACAGCTATACAAATAAGCGTCTGCAACACATTCAGAGTGTAAAAGAAGACGCACTGAAAAATCAACTTCAAATTATGAATGAGTATAACAAAAAGTTAAAATATAAGGACAGAGACCTAAAAATTGGACAGACGGTATATATGAAGAGCCTTAGAAGGCCAAATATATTTCAGCCTAAATTTCTTGGCCCTTTCTATGTATTGAAAATACTGCGCAACATGAATATTTTATTGAAAAACGCTCACGACAATAAAGCGAAACCAATTAAGGTGCACATATCTAAACTATATGCACCAAAATATGCAAAATAATACAAAAAAAAAAGTGTATATATATATACAAATTATACGTATGAACTATATTACAAAATCAATTATTTTACCGTGGTCCCCTTTCAGAGTTCCACGTGCAGGTCATAAATATGACGTTGTATTTCTGTTTTAGGCTTTTAAAAGGCAATAAAACAGCTTTGTAGTCTTCAGTAAAATAGCTTTTGTATTTTTATATTCTTTTTCCTTTTAAATAATATTTTGTTAAAAACAAAATAATAAAGGTACAAAAGGGCATTATTTAAAAGGAAAAAGAATATAAAAATACAAAAGCTATTTTACTGAAGACTACAAAGCTGTTTTATTGCCTTTTAAAAGCCTAAGACAGAAATACAACGTCATATTTATGACCTGCACGTGGAACTCTGAAAGGGGACCACACGCTAAGCCCCTTCAGGCGACCGCCAAGAATAAGCCCCTGCGAAATCGTAAGGAAGGCAATAAAAATTATAGAAGCAAACTGATTGGTAAAAAATGGGTCCAATAAGAAGCAGTGCCAATAAAAAAAGAAAATGCAAGGAGGGAACCGCCCAAAAATTAAAATGAGGAAAATGAGAAGAAGTTAAAAAATTTAGATTTTTTCTTCTAGCTGTTGCATTCGTGATGAGATGACGAAAAAATGTTTTGGCTGTAGCTCTGTCAATTTGTGTAAGTGATGAAATCATGTGAAGATTCTGACGGCCTCACGCCTACGCTAAGATGTGCTCTGCAGTGCTCCCAACACTAGTGCTCCCAGGGATGACCCTTACTATGCCTCGCATGCATCATAACTTCGAGTAATCTGGTGAGAAATTTCTTCATTCATTTTGGTCAGTAGACAATCATTTAACTTTGCAAACGCATGCAAGTATGCATATTTTCTAAGTACTCATCTTTAGCACCATTGATGCAAAATTAAAGATCATTGTTATATCATTTATATTGTATTGTAAAATTATAGAATAATCAATTTAATTAGTCTTCAAAATTTGGATTTTTAATAAAGAAATTAATTAAAATTATATGAATCTAATATTATTTGAGAGTAAATTTATTTCTTCATAACCATATTATTTTTCAGATTAATGTTTGCTTTTTAATTAGGATTAATTTTAGGGCATTTCACAACGCATGCCCGAATATCGAATTGATATTCAAAGTGTACGACCATGAAGCTGTCACTTTGGAGCCACGAAAAGGAGGGTAGTCTGATTTTGGTTAATATCCGCCCAACATCTACCCCCTTTTCGGATTCAAACAATACAATGTCATCGACATACAATAATAAAATTACTTTCTTGTTAAAAATATAAACACAGTTACACCATGAAAATTTGTTAAAACCTATATTGATCAAAATTCTATTCATTTCGAAAAACCAGGCTCTACCACTTTGGTGTAGGCCGTATATAGCGCAATTTAATTTACAAACGAATTTTTCTTTTCCAATCTCGATGAAACCCGGTGGTTGAGACATATAAATATGTTCATCGAGTGGTGCGTAAAGATATGCACCTTTAATATCCAGTTGTAAATGAGTCCATCCTTTACATGAAACTAGCAATGAAAAGAAGAAGCGTATTACTCCAAAGTTAACGACAGGGCTAAAAGTATCGTCATAACTTTCTCCTTTTATCTGTTTATATCCCTGCGCCACCAGTCTGGCTTTAAAACGGGCTATTTCCCCCCTTTCATTACGTTTAAGAGTGAAGACCCATCTACATCCTAAAATATTAGTATTTGGAGGTGATTTTGTAAGGTGCCATACATTACGTTCCCGAATAACATCCATTTCTTCTTTCATAGCCTGCAACCACTGATTTTTATAAGGAGATTTTAAGACCTGTTTAAAACTCGTTGGGATTTGATCCACGTCTAGTCAATCGTTTTTCTTAGTTAAATCAGGTTCAATCAAATTAAGTTCATTATCTGAATCAAGTTCACTATTTGAATTAATTTCACCAGAATTTAAAGTTTGTTCTTCTGCACTAGAACAAGATTTTTCATTAATTTTACCTACATATTTTTCTCTAGGACTGAAATTAAAAAGGTTTGGCTCATAAATTATACAATTTTTCTTACAATATTTTTTAACATCTTTATGACATTTTAAACGTTCAGTTTTTCCAAATTCACAATAATAAACGTAGATTCTGTCACTAGTTTTACGAGGTACAAGAGTTCTAAACCATACAGCCTCTCTGAGCGGGACTCGTTTAATTATATCTCGACTGGTTTAATTTCCTCGTCAGACGAAGATTCAAAATGGTCAGGGTAAATCTGATATACATTAAAAGCATCTGAATCAGCATTATTCACACTTTCTGAATCTGACCCCTCATCTGAACATAACCAACTTTCATTTTCGCGGCCCATCACTGCTCCATTGTGCTCCCTAATATTTATCGGTTCTTCAATTTTAACATTAATTGTTTCTATTGTTTTATTTTCATCTGCGAGCCATATCCTGTAACCTTTTGTACTAAGGGCGTAACCTATCATAATTCCTTTTTTCGCTTTTCGGTCAAGTTTGTTTCTAAGTTGTTTGGGTACCCCTACGTATGCTGTTGAGCCAAAAGCTTTTAAGTGCTTTACTGAAGGTTTATAACCACCATACAACTCAAACGCTGTTTTCTCTAAATCAGTATGACAAATTCTGTTCCAGGTATACGCAAAGTATAAAGCTGCGTCTGGCCAAAAACTTATTTAATCCACTTTCGTCTAAAACTGTCCTCATACCGTCAACAATAGTTTGGTTAAATCTTTCTGCAACAGAATTTTGTTCCGGTGAATAAATGTTAGTAAATTCATGTTTTATGCCTTTCAGCTCACAAAAAGATTTAAAATTATTATTTTGAAACTCTTTCCCGTTATCTGATCTAATAGCTTTTACCTGACAGTTTAAAAATCTCTCCGCTCTTGTTACATAATTTCTAAAGTTTTTAAATACCTCAGTTTTTGCTTTCATAGGAAAAATTGTTACTTTACGAGAAAAATCATCTATAATTGATAAGAAATACCTTTGACCGTTTCGGCCAGTTATTTTGCATGGTCCCCATACATCCATATGTAATAACTCAAAAGGATGTCTAGACCTTATTTGACCATGGGGTTTAAAAGAAATTCGTCTTTGTTTATTAAGTTTACAAGTTTCACAAGAAGTTTCATTGACTTTTAATTTAGGAATCCCCCTCACACTATCATATTTACAAGTTCTGTCAATTAGTTTAGGACTAGCATGAGCAAAACGTCTGTGCCACATGTTAAAACTGTCCTTTTGAGTATGTAAAACTTCAGTTTTTGTATCCTGAGAGTTTCTTTTACTTGAAGTTTTAGAAACTTCAAATTTAACATTTTTCGTTTCTTTGGATGGAATTTTTGGAAACAAATAATAAATACCATCATGCAATTTAGCAGTAAATAAAAATTGATCATATTTGTTAGTTACTTTAATTTTACCATTCCCCCCTTTAAATTTAGCTCCTGCAATATCCTTCTTTCGAGCAGATATTAAATTTTTTCTCAATTTAGAGCAATACATTACATTAGTAAATGTTATATTTTGTTGACCAAATCGTAATTTAACATCACCAGTTCCTTCAATAGGAAAATCAATATTATCTATTGCAACAGCTAATTTTTCATTATACAATTGTTTAAAATTAGAAAACAAATTTTTATCACCACAAAAGTGATTACTCGCAGCCGAATCAAAAAGCCAATTGCTTTTGTCACACACATTTTTACTTAAATTAGCAAAAGTAAAAAAAAAAAACTGGCTAGAGTCCTTTCTGGTTCGTCTCGGGAGTCTGGAACGGCCTCTTCTCTGGGAATGGTCAGGTTCTTTCTGGTTAGATCTCTCAGGACTGGAATCACTGGTAGTGGATACAGTTGCCTCTGGAGGTTTAGCTCGCCATGGTCTGTGAGGGGATTGAGCACGTTGCCTCTGGAAAAACGGAGACTTTCGGCGTTGATACACTTTCGATGTTGATCTTGGCTCGAAGTTTTTCCTTGAATTTTGACAAAAACGACTGATGTGTCCCGGAACTCCACAGCGGAAACAAGTAACATTTGATCTTGAGTACTGTGTTCTGTAACTCTCAATGAAAAGTTCATCACACTTATCTTGATCACGCAATTCAATCCTTAATTCTTCACTAATTAATTCAACTAAAATAACTTTAAATACAAATTTATCATCAGGCCACCTAAGTATGCTCTGAACTATACTATCGAATTTCTCTGGGAGATAACGAAGCAACTGGAATGATGGATAAACTTCCTTCATTGGTTGATAAATTGCTTCTAAAAGTTCAGCTATTCTCATGAATCTAGCAGCATACATATCAATTTTCTCTTCACCTTTTATTTTACATGAAAACAGTTCGCTGCACAACTGCATGTGGCTTGCTCGGTTATCAGGATAAAAATGTTGTTAAGTTTTTTCCATATTTCAGCCGGATCCGTTAATTTCTCTATAATCCTACGAAAGTCCTCAGTATTGAGGTATAAAATAGATAAAGCAAGTTTTGACCTCGTATTATAATCTTTTAATTCTTTCGGATCAGCTGATGGTTTCGGCTTTTCCTCAGTTCCGATTACGATATCCCAGGCGTTCTTTTCAAATAATAAAAACTTCACATCAACTGCCCAGTTACAATAATTCGTAGCATTGAGTTTTTCTATACTATGCTGTATCATTGCCATTTTCGTTAACTGTATTGCCCCCCCCCCCCTTCTTAAAGATGATCTAGGCCAGTCGTATTAATCCTGGACGATGGGACCCATGCCCCAGCCCGCCCGGTTCCCGCTGTTCAATGTATTTTTCTAGTCAACTTTGTCCCCTTATTACTTCCGGTGTGAATTTTTTTTTTTTTTTTTTTTTTTTTTTTTTTACACACTTGACATTGTGAGTTTTTTTTGCTTTTCTTCCCATGCTATTCCTATGGGGTTTTTAGCCTTTTTTCCCCCTCTTTCTCTACATTCTAAAGTGGCGGCCATAAAACTTTGGGACCAATACACCGGAAGGAAACTTTACTTCATTAAACTTTGTCATTTAAAACTTTCACTTAAACTGCTCAATACTGGGCAATAGCCCATAACCAATTATGTCAGGTTTATAAACCTGACATGATAATCTTAAAGCTTCAAAGTTAAGCAGAGTTGAAATAATAGAGTCCAGTGGAAACTGTATTGAGCAGGTAAAAAGAAATATGACAAGTTTTTCTTTTAAATAAAATCATTTATTTAAAAACTAGATTGATTTATCTAGTGATATAAAAATATGGCAAATGAAAATAAAAATTATAACACATTTAGATGATTCGTTTAATATGCTTCAGGGCAGATATATTAGTACAGAGTAGTTACTGAAGCCTATACTATTACTGAAAGAAGCTTAAAAGTTTGCAGTTTTAAAATGACTATCATCCTGGAATTAATCTAAAAATATTTACTTAATCCTCATCTGAAAAACAACAGCTTTCTATACAAGCTTTAATATTGTCGAGGTTATCAAGGAAAAATTTAAACTGAAATATACAAACTGCGTTTAATGCCAGCTTCTTTATTACCGGGATTCACCTCGGCACTAACACCGAAAAAAACCACACCATTGCTTTTTTGCTACGCTACTTATTCAATTCAAGCAGATGACGTAGACTTATGTCATTTGCATACTGATAGCTTCGGCTAACGTATTAATATTTTATTCTAAACTAAATTTTAAATAAACTATGAGTTTTTTAAATATTTATTAACTTAAAATTATAAAAGTAAATAGAGAATAAATTACTTAGATTTTAATGACCATCGGTTTTAATAAAAAAAAGGAAAGATAGTTAAACTAAAGAGGGAGTGAAACTGAATAAAAATATTGAGTGTCAAGAACATACTAATATTTTAAATTTCTAAACCTAACAATAAGCAGTCTTAGTAATTTGAAGTGTTTGGTGTTTTGGGAGTGAAGCTGATTGACTACTCTAGGAACCTAGACCTGAAGAAAAGTGCCCTCTGTGAGGGTCTTCCTAAGGGCCTCTAGCCCATATATACGCAAGTTTCGGAGAAAATCACAGAAAACTCCGAACGGCTAGGCTGACGAGCGTGACCTGGGATCAAACCCGGCACTTCATGTCTACCAGCTTTGAGCGCAGAACCGCTTGCTTGCTGGTGGGTCTTTGGTAATTTGAATGAATGATGGTTGCTTTTGTAATGAAACAGTTAAAAGTTAAAAGCCAATTATATTCTGAAGAAATGTTTTCCCATTAATTTTAATCTATTGCTCGCACCCAAATAAATTATAACTTGCCTAATTACCGTTTCTCTAATCTAATAACTCAAAAATCACTTTTAAAGTTTTTTTTTTTTTTTTCATTTAAAATCTTTGTATCAAATTTGATTTCTCTTTCAAGAAAAGCTTTAACTTTTTAAGTATAACAAAAATAATAAATATTCATAAATATTTTAATAAGAAATTTTAACTTCATGTCAGGATTTAAACTGCCATTAAACACTGACCTTTTTAACATTTTGTTAAGCGATTATTGTATTTTGTTAAAATAGGTCAGCAAGAATTTTGCTAAAAAGGTAAAACTGGATTATTATATAAAATATCTCTATATAAACATTTCTAATTTTTATTCAAATATTTACTGGCAAAAATTACAAAACGACTGAAAATATCGTGAATAGTTATTAATTAGTATACTCTGATTTAATTTCTACTTTTAATGGTTGAATTTAAATGCAAAAATATTTTAAAATTAAATTTCAAGATTTCAGACTTTACCTTATAGATGCATTCTTAGTACTAATATTGCGTTTGTTGAAATCTAAACATACAATAAACTGATTCATGTTTCTTAATTTCGAATTATGGATACTTGGTTAAAATAATCAGGGAACAAAAGGAATAGAAAACAAAGTTAAGGATAAAAAATACTTAGTACTGATACTGTGTTAGTTTTTTGTATGTTTAGATTTCAACAAATTCATGTTTCTTAAATCACAATTATGGATACTTTGTTAAAATCACCAGTGAACAAAAGAAATAGAAAACAAAATTAAGGTTAACCAAATTAAGAAAAAGAAATCAATAGTACCATTACTATCCAAAGGATTAAATTAAATTTCGAAAAAGCTAAAATACTGCATATGCATTTTAGCTAAAATGCTAAAGAAACTTTTTTTTCCAGGTTAAACCCTGATGTAAATAAAATAGTTAAATGTAATATGATTTATACATACATGTATATATAAGCATAAGCATATATAAATCCTATATAGTCGAATCCTTTTAGAAGAAATTCCACAATTGATTTGTACTTCGTTTATGAAGGTCATGCAATGTTTACATTTTTTACTTTAAATGTTTTTTCATTTTATCAGGTATCAATGTAACTGAATCTGACTGTACATATTTTATAATGATAATTTTTTTTAATTTTTTTATTTTTATTATTATTATTATTATTATTTTTTTAGAAATAACAGAATTACATATATACACTCAAATAATAATAATTGGGTCAGAACTTATTATTTTAAGAGAATTGGGCTGTTAGTCATACATTAAAATGAAAAGCAGAAATGAAAATTATAAAAGAACATACATACTTGCACCAGAGGACATAAATAAGAAGGCATGTCAAATGGGAATAAACATATTTATATCATTCATATTATATATTCCAGAAAGCGTTCATGAAGATGACATGTTATTCCCATTTGTCTTAATTCCAGGAAGCGTTTATAAAGTTGATCATTAAAAATAATAGAAAGGCATGGAAATTTAGCCGAAAAAATGTCACTGAGGCATATGATGGAAAAACACTCAAATGCACTCAATAACAGTTTTACAGCCATAAAAAAAATGTACAGATAATTGGGTACTTTTCATCAGTGAGAGGTAAAAATATTATTTTTATCGATATGATATATTAATGAAATCTCAATATAATAAGTCCAATAAAATTTCAATGAGAGCATACGGTTGTAAGAAGATGGCCTTGTTGTTTCCCGGCCTTTTTGTACAGTCACCCAAAAAAAAAAACGCCACCCCCCCCCACCCAATTTCGCCGTAAATTATCGTAGAAACATGCGGCTGGTACCTATCGATCTGTAATAACGTCTAGTTTTTAATGGTGTAAATATATTTTGCTTAAGGGGTCATCTACATATTAAAACACGTATAAACTTCATTTTTTTCAATGACGACCCCTATTTTTGACCTCATATTCAGATTTCTGAGATCAAGGCAGTTCGGAAAACTTACCTATTTATAGACTTTAAATCAATTTTAAACAGAGTTACACGTGAAAATGTGTTAGGGGACCGTCTATACATTTAGAAAAAATAAATCGTGATCAACTACCCAATATTCATTATTTATAAAATTTCACACCGGAAAAAAAGTTCAGAAATGTTTATTATAAAATAAAAAACGATTCAAATTCGCAGAACTTTCTTTATTAGCTTATAAATTAAAAGATTTTTATTGGTTTCAATTTATTAAACATTATTATTGAAAGTTAAATACATCACTTCGTACGAAGAAAAATAATAGCTTGAATGATATGAACCCTACAATATTGAATTACAAAAATTTAAATACCAAGGTAAAAGAACAGTAGTAATAATGATAATAATATTAATAGCAGTTTAAAAAAAGGTGTTTAATATTTAAGAAAAAGAATTATCTACTTCTTAAAAGCAAAAACTGTTTTATTTAAGAGACAAAAATTTAAGTTAAAATACATTTAAAAAACAAAAAAAAATATATAAAAACAATTAAAATCTACTAACTAACAATTATTATCTACTTCTTGTTGGGTATATTTTTATTTTATACAGTAAGCCTCGCATGAAAGTGTTACTATAAAGTTTTACATTTAATTTTAGGCGTACAAACCAACAATAGATAATATACAAAAATATACATAACAAGATTTAAACTAAAATCTGAGAAAGGATATTTAATATTTTCGCGACTGCTGATGTAGTTTCACGTCATTTGGAAATCTGTAACTCCTCCAGTGGGCGTTTCTTTCACAATTTGTGTGTTACGATATTTCTTAAGAATATTCCTTATATTCATATTTATATAAACAAAATAGTATGAAACAATTTTTTTCACTAGAAAGAGTGTATATTCATATTATTGTGTATATTCATATGAAAATAAACATAGATATGGAAAAAACGGTTTCCTATTGCCTAGAACGAATATTCCCCGTTCTGCAATCGTCTACTGTACTTGAATTCTTAATTATAAATGTGTAAAATCTATATCTTTAAAAGTAATAAGACATATTACTTTGTTTTAAATTCTTTTTCCGTAATAAATGTGACGACAGTTTTACGCCGTGATTAGAATAATAGAAAATAAATAATATTGCACTTTGTTTCAATAATAGGTTTTAAAACTTAAAGAAAAAAAAATACCACTTTATTATTCAGTATTAAAAAAAACATTTAATAGAAGTTTTATATTTTATTATGTTACGTCATGCGATAAAATTTAAATAGCATAAACGGTAAAGTAAGCAAATGCGAAAATTTCACAAGATTAAAACAGAAAATTTGTTTTAAAAATTCTGGTAAAAATTAATAAAAATCAATTATATTAATTTTAAAAAAGGAAAAAACAAAAGTATTGTTCACTGCGTATTGCTCTTTCAAATAATATTCCTCGTCTTACCGCGTTTTTTTTACTGTCATGATACTTAATTGAGGTGCACGAATCCTAGAATATTGAAGTTAAAAACAAAAGACAAAAGGAATAAAATAGAATTTTAGCAGTGAGAAGCTAGAAAAAGTTATGTAATATTTAAGAACAAAGACTTAACATTTCAGAATCGAGTAAACTCCCTTCTGCAACGAAAGTCACGCCTTTACAGAATTTTTCTAAAACTTTACATTAAAAAACAAAATTATTTTACATACTTCCAATTAAATCATTTAAATTTTGTCTTCAGCATTCGATGTAGTAAATGCCATTGACATTTATGCATACCAGCGTCACATATAGTGTCATATAGGAGTATGCAAACTAGGTTTTTTAATACTGTTTCCGCAATATAGAGGCGGGGCTACATTTCTTTTGAAATTCTTTCCCAATCTCTTGCCTGCATTGCGATAATTTTATAAAAAATAAGCCAATTTGTATAATAAACATCCAAATGTTTCTTAGAAAACAATTATAATAACATAAAGGTAAATTAAAATAGTTTTTCGTCAAAATGTATAGAAATATTGACTCACAGATGATACAAATTATAACAAGTGACGCCCCCCTAACAGCAGTAAAAAATGAAGTATCACTGTAACTCAAAAAATAATGTTAGGAACGAGCTGTAAATTTGGAAACCCACGTTTTTGATAATGCCCGTTCTATTCGTGTAAAAATTAACATAGGTCATAATTCATAATTTTTTCAAATATGAATTTATTAAAAATTTTCATAATTCAAAAAATGTTTTTTTAGCAAAAATTTGCATGGAATATGTTTGGGTCACTTCATTCTAACGAATAAAAAAAACAGAATTTAAATATCATAATTATTTCGGAAGATATGATTTAATGTTTGTCACATTCATTTAACATTAGCATCCCCAAATTTTGACAGCTTATAACTCTATGAAAAATTGAGCGAAATATATAAACTATACCATTTTCCGTGATGATTTGATCTAAAGAATTCAAAAATAGTATTAAAAAGGGGGGGTTACCATTGAAAAAAATGAAGTTGATGTCAGTTTTAATATGTAGACGACCCCCTAAGTAAAATCTAACTATAACATTATAAACTAGACGTTATTACAAACTGATCGGTACCAGTCGCATGTTTCTACGATAATTTACGGCGAAATTAGGTGGGGGGGGGGGGGGGGGGTGGCGTTTTTTTTTTTGGGTGACTGTACAAGCGAACGCTGAACTACCAGCACAATTTAAATACAAATCCAATAGAAATTCCAAAAAATAATAAAATAAAAACTTGATTTTATTTTCAATATGATTTTCAAAAAAAAATTTCGATAATAAAATCAATATCTCATGCAATCATGTGCTAATCGCCTGATAAACATCAACAGCAACATGTGCTTCTTATTTATCGATTATTTCAATAGTAAAAGGTGAAATAAAACACGTAATCATGGTCAGAATTATCTCTTATACATAAACTTTAAATTTAACTTTCATCCAAGTGTCGAAATTAAAAATTATATCTTTTATCAAACACTTTTTAGCATGCAGAAATGCATTTATTCATACTACAAGAGGCAATGTTTTGGGACAAATAGGGGGAGAGGCACTTGGCTGCACTCATTCCGCGTCAGGGCTACTCCATATATTGAACCTTCTTGGATGAAACAGTCTTTCGAAGGGATGAGAACAAACTTTATTTGCAAACTTTTATTGGCGATTTCACACTGTTAGGCGATTGTTTTTGAGTACTTGGCGGAGAAGCAAAATACTGTTCTGTTCGTACACGGTAATCTCGGTGCTAGCAAACATCGCCAAAAATGCTAAATCGCCAAAAATGCTTAATTTTGATAATTTTTTGTCGTCGCTGTAATTCATTTCATCCGATACTTTTCTCACTTTCTGGTGTTTTATGAAGAGTAGAATCACATATATGTTTTTCAATGTTTTTTGAAGACAACATCTTTTGAATGTTTCCTTGTCAGTTGACAGAATGTAGGTTTCTTTCTCTTTCTTTCCTTTATTTATTTTTTGAATGGGCACTATTTTTAAATATGGCACTTATATATATAAAGCATAATTAACAAATTTAGTTAAGACATATATGTCAGTTATTTATATATTGAGTTTCAGGCAAATTAATTAAGAAATAATGTCTGCACATTACGACTCCTTAGCAGTGTTGCCAGATCTGAATTTTTTTTTTTTATTTAATAATCAAATATCACTTCAAAAAATTATTGGTTATTATATAATAAAAAATCGTCAGATCTGGCAAAACTGCTAATTGGATGCGGACATACGACATGAGTATATCCCGAACTTTAATGCCTGAACAAGGATTTCAGCCTGAACCAGGCAACGGAAGACCAGGGTGCTAACCAGAATGGCTACCAAGCTTCGGCTGTCTGATGGGCGTAGGCCTTTTAGATTTCCAAAAATACAATTCGTCCGTCACTGGCAGTCTAATCCAATATAGGAAATATATTTTTGTGTTTCCTTCTTCCTTCCTTTCTTTTTCTTTTCTTTTTTTTCTTTTTTTTTTGGTGTGTGTGTGTGTGTGTGTGTGTGTGCGGTGGTAATGATGTCACGGAGAATTCTATTATTATTATTGCTATCTTTTAGTTTAAATGTTTAATTCGTTCATTCTTAATGCATAAAACAAAACAATTTCTATATTTAGAATAAACTCTTTTCGTTGGTGTGAGGAATTTTAATATGCCATAGGAAAATAACAGTTAATTAAATATCTAGAATTCAACTACGTCATGAGAAATTAAGAATATAAATAAACTAGTAGGCAACGCCCGCTTCGCTGGTCCCTATTTTTAAATGAATCACTATAATTACTGAATTCTCAAAATTGCATTAAGTTTTATCACATGGAGAAAAAATCTGATGTGGGCACCACATGACTTCCTTATACACTTTTAGAAATATACATAATGTTAAAAAACATTGACATTGGACCCGAAACAGTTGGCAAAAAATATTTTTAAAAAATGAATTATCACCGTGTTCTGAGCTATTCTGAAAGTTAGTTAAAAACCGATTGCAAGATTTGTACTGGTAACGCTGACGAAGGCAGAAGGTGACCAGAAAAAATTGGCTAAAAGTATTAAAAACAGGCATTTCCCCCGTGTTCTGAACTATTCTGAAAGTTTCAAATGTCTACCTAGTCGGGAAGTTAGCTAAATAAATTTTTTGTTGGACCATATAAACGCTGCCGAAGTAAGCAGGGACCTGAAACAGTTAGTTAAAAGTATTAAAAAGATGCATATTCACCGTGTTCTGAACTATTCTGAAAGTTTCAAATGTCTAGCTAGTCGGGTAGTTAGTTAAATAAATTTTCTGTTGAACCATGTAAACACTGCCGAAGGCAGCAGTGACCCGAAACAATTGGCCAAAAATACATAAAAAATGCATTGTCACCGTGTTCTGAGCTTCTCCGGAAGTTTTAAATGCCTAGCTAGTCGAGAAGTTAGTTAAAAATCGATTCCAAGATTTGAACTGGTAACGCTGCCGAAGGCAGCAGGGACCCTACACAGCTGGCTAAAAAATATTTAAAAAATGCATTTTCACCGTGTTCTGATCTAGTCTGACAGTTTCAAATGTCTAGCTAGTCGGAAAGTTAGTTAAATAAATTCTCTGTTGAATCGCATAAACGCTGCTGAAGGCAGCAGGTATCGGAAAGAGTTGGCTAAAAATATTTAGAAAATGCATTGTCAACGTGTTCTGAGCTTTTCTGAAAGTTTCAAATGTCTAGCTAGTCGGAAAGTCAGTTAAATTGCAAGATTTCTCTAAATTGTTTTTGAGTTATTACCGTTTTTTGATACATTATGGCCAAAACCTATGTATTTTTGTCATTATGAACCTAATTTTCCTAAATATCTCCAAAACGGAAAATCATAGAAAGTCCAAAAAGGGAGGTGCACAACTAGATGTTATAAAAAACCTATGTACCAATTCGCAACTTTCTACGTCCAACCGTTTTAGAGTTATGCGACATACACACACACAGACAGCCACACACACACACACACACATACAGACGTCACGAAAAATAGTGTAAAATCCCTTATATCTCTAAAACGAGAGCTCGTGTTAAGACGACACTTGCAGGTGTGCAACTAGACATCATGACAGTCACACGTATAAATTGGCAAAATTCAGCGATTATTCGTTTTCGAGCAATGTGAAATACAAAATCCATTTCGCAAATCGGGATTACTATACTTCCTTTGAAACCTTTGGACGGCCCCTGCCTGCCTGGGCTCGGCCAAGCTTAACGGGTTGGATGCCGTCCGCCGGAGCGAATAAATCGCCAGATCACCGCGTGGAAGCTGCTGGGCAGCAATGTAACTAGACGCCAAAGCTCAGGAATTGCAGCACGCTCAGATGTTAAGGAATTTGGAATAAGTGCACTAACTAGCTGAGAGTCGAAATAACCGGAATTATACAAATTAAAACAATTTTGAATTTAGGCAGGGAGGAAAAAAAAAAAAGAAAACGCTGGGGGAGCCGCTAAAGTTAGTTGTGCACACAATAATTAAAGCCGAAAGAGGAGGCCATTTGAAAAGGGGAAGGGGACAACACTTATGATTTGAGAAAGACGAGGGAGGAACAATGAGATTATAATTAAAAAAATAAAATAAAATAAAAAATAAAAATACGTGAAGCCACTGGGGGATGGAAGATAGTTTTGGGCGCATAGCGAAAATTTTGAAGTTTTTGAAGTGGCAAGGCCTAATCCTAATTGGGAGGGAAATTACTATGCGCAGGGAGGCCGAATGGAGAAGAGAAAGAGGGACCATCGCAATTTTGATCCACCACGGGGGGATGGCTCCCCGCGTTGGTAGCCCGACGACTGCTAAACGACCCCATCGAGCACTTGACGGTGCAGCACAGATTAACGAGGACCAGACACCGCCACACCCTCGTAAAAAAAAAGAATAAAATAAATAAAATAAAAATAAATAAAATAGAATAAAAATAAAATAGAATAAAAAAAAATAAAAAAAAAATAGAATAAATTAATTAATTAAAGTAGGTAAGTACTTAAATTAAAATTGGTGCGGGACAAAACTAGGTGAGTACCAAAAAGAAATGTGACAGGAAATAGTTCTAGGCTTAACAAGGAAAGTATTACCCCTACAACTGAGAGAAAAAAAGTGCGTGTCAAAACTAGATGAGTACCAAAAAGACTAAGTTTCCGGGATTTGTATGTTGTGCGACCTGTTATGTCCTGCACTCTTGATGATATTGTACAAATCCGGCAAAGGTAATTAACATTATGGTTGCTTTTTGACACGCATTCAAACCTGTAACATTAAAACAAGGTATTGATTGTGATCAGAACTAGATGAGTACCAAAAAGAATAGGTTAGCTAGGAATTATTCTTTGTGATGGAATCACTATGTATGGACTAACAATAGTTCGGTACATCGGACCTGGGAGTTTTGAGAATAAACCTGCTGAAGAAATTGTCATTATGGTTGCTTTCTGATCACCGACTGCGTCAAGGAACTTGTTAGCCAATCTACATTTTATAAAAGAACTATTCTGCAAAGGTAAAAGTCAACATGGTTGCTTTTTGACCACGCCATTCATACACTAATGGAAGTAATAAAAGAAAAAAAAATTAAAATAAAATAAACATTCATGCACAGTCATGGGTGTGGCGCGGACTTACGGACTTATAAGCCAAGAACCGTTTACATTTTTTTATTTTTTTTTTTTTTTTTGCATTTTTATTTTATTATTTTATTATTTTTTAATTTTTTTAATTTTTTTTTTTTTTTTTTTTTTTTACTTTTTATTTCTAGATTTTCTGATTTTTACATTTTTATTTTTACCGGGGCTCAGACTGTATAGGTACTAGGGCTGGATTATTTATCAATATATCCGCAAGTATCGATATTTTTTTAATATCTCGATAACAATATTTAAGATCTAGCTCCTCCAATAAATCCCTTTAACGATATTGCCGAGTGCGCACCCGAGTGAACGAAACTCGAGCGAATGAAACCCGATCAGCCAACATACAACAGCTAACGAGAGCGAGACCCGAACAAAAAAAGCGCCGAATATCTTATTCTAATACTGATTTTCTACTTTCCTCTAATTACTCACTGATAAACTAGAAAAAGTAGCTCCACGCCAAACGATCTCTATTGCAATACATATACATATACTTCCTCATCCTTGATAACCTCAAATCTAAACATCACTGCTTTAAAAAGGCCACCGCATAAAAAAAAAAAAAAAAAAAAAACAGTATTTATTGAAAGCCATCTGCTTTGATTATCCCGTGAATAAGCTGACTTCGTTCAAGGTCACGGTTCTACCCCTTCAAAAAAAATTCATCAGACATACTCCAATATCACAATACCTATAATCAGCAGGTGTGTTTACTAATAAAGAGATTTGATATTAGTCGAAACGATATATCCCTGTCCGAGATATCTATTATGGATTCTGATATATTACACTATATTGAATTCCCTCTCTACATTCATGCATATCGTAGGTGATGGAAACCACAGAAAAGGCAATATGACGAATGAAAACAATATCTTCTGTTTTAGCTCCTTTCCTGCTATTGGTTCATTGATATCGGTCTATTTCAAAGTGTCGATATAAAATGGCCAATAACTTGCTTCAACATGTGTTTAATAAAGATCATCAAAGCCGAACTGATACAGTGATGTCAGATTGGGGATTTTGTCCCCATTTTAGGGAGTTTTGAGGCTTCTGGGGACAATTTTGGAGACCAAATGTTTGTGGGGACTTTTTGGGGGAATTCTAAAATTTTTGGGGACAAATCTGGGGCGTTTTTCAACTTTCTGTCAATGTTGGTAACGTAATGATTTATCTCTATGTCTAGAGACTTTCAATAGCTTTATTGTTATTTGGGGATTTTTTCAAAAATTGCCTTCATTTGGGGAAAAATCTGAGCTTAAAATATAGAAAAATCTGCTTGATTTTTTTTTTTTTTTTTTTTTTTTTGAAAAAAAAATTATTTTCCCTTTTTAGTAGAAATCAAGTTGGGGATTTTTTCGAAAAAAAAAACCGTGATTTGGGGAAATTTGAAGACCTGTTTGGGGAAATAATTTTCGACCATCTGGCATCACTGAACTGATATCTACTAGAAGAGTTTTTTTGCAAATTTTCTTAGCGTTTAATAAAAACTTCTGAAAATATAAGCAATTATGGAATGTATTTTTTTTAATATTATTTTATTATTATTAAATATTTCGATAAAATATTTTTTTTATTAAGACTGTACATCAGTCAGATAGCTCCCTTTCTCCTTTCCCATGTTATCCAATGGGATTTTCGTTGCTTCCTTTTATAAAAATATCTCATTCAAAAATGAAGTTTTTCAAATTCTGTTTTTTGAATATTACTCTTTGAACGGGTCGCCTTTTAGCTTAGTGAGCAATTTTTCGAAAAAATTAATTTAAATATTTTATTTCAATAAGTAAATTATGGACTCTAAGTGTGGATCTCTAAATAAAATATTTAAATTTATTTTTTTGAAAAATTGCTCACTAAGCTAAAAGACGACCTGTTCAAAGAGTAATATTCAAAAAACAGAATCCGAAAAAGTTCATTTTTGAATAAAATATTTTTATAAAACGAAGCGACAAAAATCCCATTGGATAACATGGGAAGGGAGAAAGGGTGCTATCTAACTGATGTAAAATAAAGTTTTATCGTCAGTAATTTTACAGTGACAGTTTCTTTATAGAATTATATAATATTGAATAGTTTATTACTTTTTTTATGTAGCATTTATTTTTTCTCTTTCCATTTATTTATTTATTTTATTTTTAAAGCCGTACACGTTAAATAAATTTGGTTTAAATGCAAAATGAGTTACTTTAAGTAACAAAATGAAACTTCAACATAATTTTGTTTAAATAATATAATTTTTATACTGACAATGTATATATAAATACACACACACACATATATATATACATAATATGTAATTCAAATTTCAATTATTGTGAAACTATTACGAATGTGAATTGAACATATATATTTAAAATATATTATAATGATATGGTAAGAGTATACAAAAATAAAAATGACAAGTAACTGACATTTAGGATGCATATAAGAGTTTTAAGTAAAAAATATTACTTTCTACAACAAAAAAAGGTGTATTCAATGGCAATTCTGAACTATTTATAATGGCAATTCTGAACTATTTAAAATGATTTTCATTTTTATTTAATACCTACATCTTAAGACAATTTTTCTGAAGCTTTATTTTTAGTAGAATTATGAATTTTGATATACTTGGTACAAATAAAACACAGATCACATATTAGCTGTGTTAAAATATGATTTTAAAATAATTAAAGCTTAAAATGGGAAGAATAGAGGATAAACTATACAGAGGTATACTAAAAAGCAATAGTATAAGTTATAAGAAACACAAAACATTAATTCACTTTTTATGATTTTTTTTTAATGATAAAGTTATGGTAGTAATATACCAGAAAATACATGAAAAACACTCTATACTTGTATACTTTAAAATTCGTGTGCATATGTCTTTAAAAAATTACAAATGTCTATTTTTTCCTGCCTTGAAAGAAATATCGCAATATATCACTAATATCGATATTAACTTGGTGATATATCGCGATATTTAATTTCTGATATCGTCCAGCACTAATAGGTACCCGCCGCTTTAACTTCATGGACCACGATCATGACCAAAAATAAACAAAAGGTCCCCTGATCTAGTAAATAAAAATCCGCCAGGTCCTCTTCTTCGGGTTTTGACAGTACGTGGCTTGTTCCTGCTGCTCGAGATGTTGGCTTTTGATCACTGTGAAATGTCGTCTATGTTGTTTGTGATCCAACTGACTATGTGTTTTGCCTTGTTCTGTACGTGTTTATTGTTGGCTAGTTGTTTATACCAGAGTTGTTCATTGTTCTGTGTGATTTTGGCCAGATGGAGGTTTTCCGTTAGCGGACAGGCTAGTAAGTAGTGTAAGGATGTTCCTAGCTCGCCACAGGCGCAATCCGGGCTCTTCTTCCTCTTAAACCGATGAAGATAGGCCGGAAATGCCCCATGGCCTGTGTATATTTGTGATAGAAGCTTGCAGCTAACTAGAGTCTTTGTGTTTACTTTTGGGTAGTATCTGTGAGTTAGCCTGCCCGTGTCCCCGTAGTCCCACTCGAACTGCCATTGATTTATAGTAAGGTTTTTGAGATTTTTCTTTAAGTATGAGATTGGTTTTTCTAAGTAGTATTGTTCTTTATTGTTTACATTATCGGCTGCCAGTTTTGCTAATTTATCAGCCTCTTCATTCCCTAGTATGCCTACGTGGGCCTTAACCCATTCAATTTTGAAGCTGTTATGAGATCGAACTATTTCATTGTGGATTTTATGGATCAATTTATCGGTGGAAAATGGTTTGGATATTGCTTGGATGGCCGACATGCAGTCCGAGTGGATACTGTATGTGATACCCATTGTATTCCCCATACTGCTGCCTTGAGGATTGACAGTAGTTCGGCTTGGAAGACACTGTTACACTTTCTTAGAGGCACTGACCATTCGTGAATTTTTTGGGAGTTTTTGAACGCTACAAAGGCCGATCCTGTAGCACCTGATTCCAGCTTCGACCCGTCCGTGTAGATATGTGTGTCGTCAGCAGAAGACCCTATAAATGGCTCTGGGGTGTCAGCAGGGTGTTTCCACCAAATGTTTTGCTTTTTTGTAAAGTCTGTGTGGTTGAATACGTGTTCCTGAAGCTGGTAGTTCCTGTGTAGTCTTGTAATTGTACCATACGCAGCTTCATATTTTAGTTGCAGGTGTACTGGAATCAGGCCAGAGAGTACCAGAAGTGCCGAGGTCGGGGCAGTTCTATAAGCCCTCACAATGGCCAGTGCGAAGTGTCTCTGGCAGCTAAGTAATTTGTCTTTACTTTGCTGTGTTATTTTATTGCCCCAGATTGGGGCTGCATAGGTCAGTGTCTTTTCCACCACGGTCTTGTACCATGTTTTAATCAAGTTAGGTTTTATCCCCCATCCCCTTGAGACCATGCACCCAAACAAGCTGAAGGATTTATAAAATTTTTTCACCTGATGTTCTACAGGGGGCTGCCATTTAAGATTTTTGTGAAGGACCACTCCCAGGTACTTCATGGTTTCTTTAGTCTCTAATTCAATACCATTGTAGCGTATTCCTTCAAGTTTATATGAATTTTCAGTTGGGAGGTTTCCTGTGTGAGGTCTGTTAAGGTACAGCAGTTCTGTTTTGCTCCAATTAATTGTTAGGTTGTTCCTGTTTGCCCAATTGCCAAGTTCGACTAATGCTGTGTTTGCCGTGTTAATTAAAGTATTTGGGTATTTCGCGCTTATAGTTAATATGAAATCGTCTGCAAAGGCTTGGATCCTAACCTTGTTCCCCCAGCTACGATTAAGTGCTGTCTCCGCTATTAGTAGCCAAAGGAGCGGGCCTAGGCAGCTCCCCTGGGGACAGCCACCAAAGATTTGTTTGATCTTGTTTATTCCATTTTCCTCCAGCTTGACATACCTGTCCTCCAGAAAGCTAACTATCCAGTTGACTAGGTATGTCGGACAGCCGGAGAGTTGGAGGTTTCCTAGGAGTGTTGGCCACCTGATATTGTCAAAGGCACCTTTTATGTCTATTGATATTAAAAGTGTCTGTTTTTTGTCTAGTTTGTCTTGCTGAATATTGTCTAATAATTTTTTTAGCGCGTTTTCTGTTGAGGTGCCTTGCTTGAATTCGAATTGATTAGGGTTCCAATATTTAGAGATTGTGAAGTAGTGATTCATCCTGCCGTGTATTATTCTTTCCAAAATTTTGCTGATAGCTGGAAGGAGGCAGATTGGCCTATAATTTTTTGGGTCTTTTGGATCCTTGCTTTCCTTGTGGAACAGAACCACTATACCCTTTTTGAATGGCTTCGGAAAGTGTTTTAGCTGTAGACATTTATTAAATGGGGCCAGGAGTAGGTTTTGGCTAGTATGGTTTATTCTTTTTATTAGATTGTAATCGATGTAGTCGTGGCCAGGAGCTTTATTCTGTTTGATATTTTTAATTATCCTGTTTAGTTATTGTAATGTTACATTTTTAGGGCTATTTTCTGCAAAGCAGGGAGGTGACGGATTTAGTTTGTGTTGTATGCTAGCGTCGGTTAGATAAAGCGAGTCCAGGAATATATTTAAGGTGCTGTCTATAGTTACAAGGTCGTAATCATCCAGAACATTACAGAGCTTCGCAGGGGTTGACATTTCGCCTGAGACAATCTTATATTGGGGGCCGTAGGTATATTTGGCGCTTTCACAGAAAGCTATCCATGCCTTAGATCTTTCCTTATTTATCAATTTCTTATATATGGCTCGTTCTCTTTTGTACAGTATATGTTGTTGTTGTTTCAAGTCAGGGTCTGGCTGGGATTGATACCTATGGCGGAAAGCTCTTACTTTATTCCTAGCAATTTTGATTTTGTCGGTCCACCAAGTGGGTTCTTTTTGATCCGGAGTTTTTCATAATGTGTAACAGGCGAAGGCCTGTGTTTTAAGTTCACTGAGTAGTTCTGCCGTAATTGTGTCTAGTGTACTACTATCCTGTGCTGATGTTATTGGACCGACAAAGCGTTTGCTGAGTTTTCTAACATTTTTCTGAAATTTCGAGTGTTTGCCATGTTTTGTCTCTAGTCTATGTCTGTGATAACTGTGATTGCTGTAGTCAAGCGTATACTTAATGAATTTGTGATCACTTCCAGAGTGATCGTCACTTACTTCCTAGCCCTTAATGTTGTTCAGGAGGCTGGCCGTTGTGATCGTTAGATCTGGCCAACCCCTGCTCCTGATCGTTTGGAACGTAGGTGGGGCACCTGGTTCGTTTCTAACCAGTAGAGAGTATTGGGCCAGGAAGTCTGTCAGCTGTCTGCCCTTAGTGTCCACCTCATCGTACCCCCACTGGGTGGAGTGAGCGTTAAAATCCCCTGCCAGAAGGATATTTCCCTAAGTTCTTTGTAAAATATGATCTATTTCTTGGAGAAGCGATTGAAATTTTGAGCTCGGGGGGGCATAAGTGTTTATTATAGTGATTTACCTTTGTGTTCTCGATTAATATCGCTACTGTGTGTTCTAGATTGACGATCTCAAGTGGATTTGTTCCTAGCTTAGTTATGATAGCCGCCATATTATTTGGCGTCTTGAATGCCTGCCAGCCCGATCCCAGGCCCGAGATTTTCCCAGTGTGTTTATTTTCGTGAAAGTCCTGAATTAAAGCTATGTTGATTTTTTGCTGTGCGAGGTGGCCAAATAAGTCTCTTGTAGCGTCTTTGCTAGAATGAAGGTTTATTTGAATTATATTGATAGCGCATGGTCCCTTTGTGTTGTTACTGTTCTGTTGTGGCTGAGTGTTGTGTTTGTGTATTACATTTTCACCGTCCATAATTTCTTCTTGCATAGTTTTGCCTTGGTCGGCCTTGATTTATTCTTACTGGCTGGTTTCTTCTTGTGAAATTTCGTCTGCTCGTTACCCGCTGATACCCGTCTTCTTCCTTCTTTAGCTGGTCATAGTTAATCAGCGGTCTTCCGCCTTCTGTTGAGTAAGAAATCGATGTGTTCCCTGTGATGACATCATAAGCAGGTGTTAGCTCTGTCTTGCCATCTTCTACTTCCGCTTTCCGGATTGCCAGTATTTGTCTGTATACGTAGCAATGACCAGAATATGCCGTGTGGTCTGTGGCTAGCTTTGGTTTGTTTCTGTACGCGTTCTTATTGTTATAAAGTGAGCAAGGGAAGCAGCCAGTCCTGTCAGATGAACAATCTGCCGTTCTATGCCTCCCGGCGCACCGCGCACAGCGGGTATCCCACCGGCACGATTGCGCCGTGTGGTCATAGCCCTGGCAGTTGTAACACCTGGTGACTATTACTTTGGATTTAATTTGGCAATGCTTTAATCCTAAGCATATTGTTTTTTTTTTTCTAAGAGAACCTCTGCCAGTGGAATTGGAAGCTGGACTGTTAGATTCTGGAGTTTCAGGTCTTTCTTGTGTAATTGGTCAATAAGCTGCACTGCCAAGTCGTCTGTTCCGTCTGTTTTTAGGTTGAGCATCTGCAGTATCTTATATTTTGCTGTACTTGGTTCTACCCTTTCCGGTATATCCTTAATGACGAGCTTCTTTTTTCTTAGCCCTGATGTTTCTATGCTGGCGTTGCTTGTAATTTCAGTTGATGCTCTAAGATCGGATTTTATTTCTTCAGCCTCTCTTGCCCTATGGCATACTATTTTTATCCCATTCCGTACCCTCTGGACGTCCTTGATCTTTTCTTCTGTGATGTTAACTTGTTCTACTTGTTTGGCAACCTCCATCGCATTCCTATTATCTGTAGCCTTGACTATTATTGAGGCTGTTGCTTCCTGGATTGCCGCTGCATAATTAATCGGTGCAGTCTTGTTTGTTGTGGTAGATCTTTGGTTGTTTGGTTCTTGAGTGTTCATACCGTTACCTTTGATGATTGCTTCCAGCGTCTGTGCTTTTGCTTCTGAATGTTGTATCCTTCCTTCTAGCTCCAGGAGCGATTCTTCTAGGTTCTGGAGTGCATCAGAGATTGCTAGCAGTAATGGTTTTGGGATTTTTGTGCTCTTCTCTGTGAGTTTCTGGACGTATTGCTTTGCCAGCAGGGCCTTCCTAGTTGCTGTGGAGAATCCCTTCGTCGATTGCTCTTCTTTCAACCTTTCAATCTGTGAGTTAATGTGTACGATTTCTTTATCTTGAAGGAGCTCCTTGGATTCCGCTAGTGTCTGAGCTCTACTGCTCAATTTTCTTCCCCCTTGGATCTGATCATTATTTTCTTCGTAATCACTAGTGTCTACATCCTGTAACTCAGTTTCCACAGCTGATGCCCACGAAGTGCTAGGAATATCTTTTGCATATTCTTTCTTCTTGTTTTTCTTCTTTGCAAGGTTCTCATTCACATTTTTCCGAGCACTTTTAGCTTCCTCTTTCTTTTTTCCTATGTGATCATCCGTGTTACTTTCCTCACTTGTTCGTTCAATTTCATTTACTGCATTCTTTACTTTCGATGAGTTGTGTTTTCCTTTGTTTTCCACCTGATTCTCCATGCAGTTTTCTTCGTCTACTGGCATTTGTTTCTTTGTTAGGATGTTTGTGATTTTTGGTTTGTTCATGAAATCTGTGATCTTTCCTCCTTTATCTTTGCTTTTCAATGAGGTGTTACTCACTGACTTCTTCCTTGACAGATTAGTAAGGTTCCCTTTCAGCTCGTCTAGTGTCAGCCTTGGTGGCGACACACTCTGATGTTTACTTATTGTATTCATCCAGTCTAAGTATGGAAAGCCCTATGGGACCCCCCAGGGAGATACCCGCCAAAACTCAAGTAATCAGAAAATTAAAAAAAAGAATAAGAAGAATGAAAAAAAAAATAGAAAGAATAAAAAAAAAACAAAAATTGTATACGTAAATTGGTAGGTAAATAAGTAGTTCAAAAACAAAAACGAAATTGATATTACTTAATAAACATTAAAATTTAAATTAGGAAAGAGTAAACAAAAATAAAAAAGGGCCTTAATGGCGAACATGTGGTAAGGCTTATGCTAAAACCACATGGTAAGACCAAATAAAAACAATAAACACTTAATTAATTGAAATTAATACTGGAATAATTATACCAATTAACAGAATACTTGACTCCTGTTATACTTTGTATAAGGAAGTAAAAAGAGAAACAAAATCTGATAAGGAAAAATGTCGCACCGGGTTCTCACTGCTTTTGGAAAAAATTCCCAAAATGCTCTAACTCTTATTTTGATTATTTTCCCCCTTTGCCCCCCCCTCCGGTCTATCCTAATAATTTTACAAATTCGAAAATATCCGCAATCGATTTGTAAGTATCAAAAACCTCTATGCTTGCCCCACCACTCCCCCTTTCCCGCCCTTACCAATAATTTTAAAAATTCGAAAATATCCGCAATCGATTTGTAGATATTGGAAACCTCTATGTACTAATTTTGAACGATCTAACTCTATTTTATTTTTTTGCCCCTCTGTCCCCCCCTCCCCGGCCCTCCTAATAACTTTACACTTTCGAAAATATCCCCATTCGACTTGCAGGCCTCTAAAACTTATCTGTACCAATTTTGAACGGCCTAACGGTATTTCTATTTGTTTTTGCCCATAGCCACCCCCTTCTCGCCCCACCTAATAATTTTACAAATTCGAAAATATCCGCAATCGATTTGTAAGTATCGAAAACCTCTCTATACCAATTTTGAACGATTTAACTCTATTTTTATTTTTTGCCCCCTCCCCCTTTCCCGGCCCTCCTTATATTTTTACACTTTCGAAAATATCCCCATTCGACTTGCAGGCCTCTGAAACCTCTCTGTACCAATTTTGAACGGCCTAACTGTATTTCTATTTGTTTTTGCCCATAGCCCCTCCTTCCTGCCCCTCCTAATAAATTTGCAAATTCGAAAATATCCGCAATCGATTTGTAGGTATCGAAAACCTCTATATACCAATTTTGAACGATCTAACTCTATTTTTGTTTTTTGCCCCCCTCTCCCCTCCCCCCTTCCTGCCCCTCCTAATAACTTTACACAATCGAAAATATCCTCATTCGACTTGCAGGCCTCTAAAACCTATCTGTATCAATTTTGAACGCCCTAACTGTATTTCTATTTCTTTTTGCCCCTTAGCCTCTCTCGCCCCCCCTGCTGCCCGACCTGGGTGCTGAATTTCTAAAATTCCAGAAATTGGTTTTTAGATATTTGCGTTAGCTATATTTTAGGGCAAAAATTTCACGTATATCGATTTTTTTGTTTGAGATATATAGGATTATACGAAATCACGTTTTACGCATGTGAAATCCCGTTTTGCCCACCCGCCCCCCTTGAGGACCGAATTTAGAAAATTCCAGAAATTGGTTTTTAGACATTTGTATTAGCTATATTTTAAAGCAAAATTTTTACGGATATCTGTTTTTTTGTTTGAGATATGAAGGATTTTGTGAAATCATGTTTTGCCCCTCCCTCCCCCCCTTGGGGGGCGAATTTTGTAAAATCGCTTCTTAGTGGATGCCTACGTCATAGAAAGAACATTGTCACAAAATTTCATGCTTCTAGGTCCAGGGGTTTGGTCTGGGCGGTGATGAATCACCCCACCCCCCCCCACACACACACTCACACACTCAGGAAGTACTCTTTTATATATATAGATGAATAGACACGAAATAGTTACTAATCGTTAATAGTTACAAAAATTTCTTGGATTCGCTTTCACTCTAAAATATGTAAATATAATACCGTAAATGTTGAAAAAAAATTTTTTTTTTTTTCAATATCATTTAAAAAAAAAAAAAAAAAAAAAAATGTTTAGTACTTTGAACTGGCAAGGACAAATGAATTTGGAAAACATGTGCAAAATTCGAACACTAAGAGAGCGCAGACCAGTCACTTACTTTAATAATTGTAAGCCAGGTGGTTTAAATGGTTAATTACGAAAAGTGCCGTTTTAAATATTCTCAAAAGCATCTTTCTCACTCAACAAATCTAAGATATTCAAACCTGTTGAAACTATATACTAATTAAGAAACATGATAAAAAGGATAAAAAAGAGTACATGTTGTGTAGGGGTTAAGGCAGACTGACTACACATGGATTCTACATTATCTACACAAGCTTCAGAAAAAAACTCAGAAAACTCTGAACAGCTAGGTCTAGGAACGCGACTTGAGATCGAACCCGGCACTCCATGTCAAACTTTTAGATTAGAACCGTTTGACCTTTAGTGTGGCAAGTAAAAAATAAAAATCTTAAAAACATATGTTTTGGAGTTTGTGTGTGTTGCTGTTAGAACCAATAAACAACACAACGGCTCTGTGATTCTGTAGCGGATCTTTCTAAAGGGTCCAAAAACATATTTCTATTATATAGGATATATGTTATGTAGGGATTATGGCAGATAGACAAAAGATGGATTGTACAATATCCACACGATCTTCACAGAAAAACCACAGAAAACTCCAAATGTCTAGGTCAACTAACCTCACTTGGTATTAAACCATCGAACCCGCCCCTTTCCTTCTACCATCTTCCAGTACACAACCTCTCCACTCTGAAGTGCATCAAGCTAAACAATTTGTTTAAGTGTGTAAAAATAATCCCTGTAAAAAAGTTATCACTAAAAAGCTTTTAAAGGCCTATAAATTTATAATACAATTATAAAATATATATAGGGACGAGTAATAAATTGTAAATAAGATTATTTAAAATTATAGAATCATTTGCTTTAATTTTGATTTTCTGAACGACTTCTTCTGAAATTGACCTCTCTAGGGCCTAATTTATATCTAAGGTAACTTAATGTTTATTCATGTACAGCGAAAACCATGGGAAACTAAGATCGGTTAAGCAGACGAACATGACCTGGAATCCAATATTGCATTTTCCGTCTATTAACGTAGAAAGTAGAATTTCTGAGCCCCACTTCTGCTACCTACACTAAGCGACAAAAAAAAAAGCCGCACTTGGATGTTTTCCTTTTCGCCTTCTACAACCGCCAATTTTATCGTTTAAAAAGCAAATTTTCGAACAAATTTTACCATGTTGTCCTCCACATACACTTTAGCTTTGAGTCCAGAGTTAAAAACAAAATGCAATTGTGAGGAAAATTGTAATTTTAAAATTTATTTCAAAAATGGTAAGAATAAGGCAGTTAACGATGCCACAAAAAGTATTAATTTTTGAATGAAAATCAAAAAATACTTTAATACGTGAGATGGCAAAATAATTAAATGTTAACGAAATATTGGTAAAAGGGTTTTCATCAAGATATAAAAGTTTTTGGTCATTTAAACTGGAAATTTGGTTTTAGGTGGTCACACTGCTCATCCAAGCGAGATGACCCTAAGTTAAAAAGACATTGCTTATAAAATCGGTTTGTATTACATTTAGAACATAAAAGAGCTTCAGAAAAAGTGTTCAGTAGCATAATTTCTTTAACTGCAGTACAACAACTATTTAACAAAGCAGGTTTAAATGACAGAAAATTTGAAAAAATTCCATTTTTAGTGAAGAGAAGTAGGAAAGCAAGACCTCAAACGGCTAAAAAAATTAAAAAATGATTAGTTAATTATTGGGCTGAACTGGTTCTCTCTGATGAGTCAAGTTTAACTTATTTCGAGCTAAAGAAAACAAGCAGATCTGACAACGAAAATATGACCGACTTAATGAAAATCGCACTTTTAAAACAGTGACACATTCTCCGTACATTATGGTACGGAGGTGCATAACTTTTCAAACACTCGGGAAAATTTTTATGCTCAAGGAATCAGTTAACTCGAAATAAAACAAAATCTGCATAAAAATGGTGACTGACCGACTATTTTGGAGGTATCTTGGACATTTCTGTAAACAGCATTTGAAGATAATAAGACACTTTAATACACGGTGTCTGTGGTAAGTTTATTCACTTCAAATTGTCAAAATTTCTTATACATTCCTATGAGAACCTATAATTTTGTAAGTAATCATATTATTTTTCACTTTAAGTTAAATACCACAAAGGATATAGTAGAATTTCTTCTTTACCAGGCATGGAAATAGTCAAAATCGGGATCCGCTCGAAAATGTTTCGTCTATAAAAAGGCGGGGGAGAGGGGAGAGGATTCGAAATTTGCAGCCTATTACTCTGCCAGAACTAGAAAAAATTATTTGTGATATTTGGCACATTGAAATTTCTGAGATTTATATTAAAACACAGTATAAAACTATGCCATTGCGCATTAATGCAGTAATTCCATATAAAGGGGGAATTAACCCAACGCAGAATACATATTTTTAACAAAAAATTGCTTAGATATAACAAATAAATAGTTTTATTTCATATATTAAAATATAACTTGTTTATTTCATATAATAAATCATAATAGAATGCAAAGTGTATGGTTATTGCATTATGTTCAACAAGAAAGTTTTATGCAGATTTTTAAAAAGTACTTCGTAAAGTGCAATAAAGCGAATTATTAATTTGAAAATATACATAGGTATCATTTCATACCTTTGGTATTATGCAAACAAGACAGTTTTATTTCTTTCAAACATTAATTTTAAAGTTATTACAAATAAAAAAGGTATAAGTCATTTTTTCTGCAGTGCGGCTTTTTTTTTTTTTTTTTTGTCGCTTAGTGTATATATTAGGAACTCACAGCGAAGTGTTTAAATATTAAAAAAAAAAAAAAATATTGCTGTTATATTTTTCAAAATAGGATCCGGTTAAATTAATGTGTATGTATCTATATTTATCTGTATATTATATATATATAGATATAAACCACTTGAAAACAAATTTCTGGTTTCTCGGAACAGAGTATCTATTGATTAGATTTTTTTTTTTTTTTTTTTAATTTGTTCTTGAAATCTTTTTACATTTTTATTTATTTTTCTTTTTCATACTGGGGGAAAGAAAAAAAAGTTGTCACCATTTCTGTAAACCAGCTGGAATTTTTCATAATAAGAGATACTCTATTACAGAATATAAAAAAATTACAAACACTCCCAGTTACATCTAAATAAAATTTTACTAGTCTGTGTTGCATTTAATTTATACATTGCTTTGCTCTACTCTAATAACTGATAAATGCAGAAAGCTTGGTAAAATAGCTAAATCTGTAAAAAAGAAAAATGTTAAAAAAAAAGAAAAAATAATAAATTCTTTTTTTTTTTTTTGCAAGATATTAAAATATTGTCCAAATTAAAATGAGAAGTAATGAAGCATATACTGTATTCAAAATTATGCATGTGTGCATAATTTCAGCTTAATCAAGTGATAAGACATATTATATGAAAAAAAAAAAAAAAAAAAAAAAAAAACTAAACGAATTAACCTGGGAACAAGTAATAACAAAAAATATAAAAAATTAAGTCAATTCCTACTTAGGTCAACAAAGAAAAATTTTGTTTAGTTAACAAAAAGAAATAAAAAGCGCGCGTGCAAAATCAAATAAAAAGTAAAATAAGATTTATAAATGGACAATATTTAAGCTCGGGGACTCAGTTCAATGATATAATAAGAATAATTACAAGATAAAAAGAACTTTTTATATACCATGTTTTTAAATTTTTTGTTGAATCATATAAACGCTACCGAAGGCAGCGGGAAAAAAGAGCAATCGCCTAAAAGTATTAAAAAAATTCATTGTTATCGTGTTTTGAGCTATTATAAAAGTTTCAAATGGCTAGCTAGTCGGGAAGTTTGTTAAAAATCGATTGCAAGCTTGTACCAGTAACACTGCCGAAGGCAGCAGGGACCCGAAACAGTTGTTTAAAAGTATTTTAAAAATTTCTTTTTCACCGTATTCTGAACTCTTCTGAAAGTTTCAAATGTCTAGATAGTCGGGAAGTTAGTTAAATAAATTTTCTGTCGAATCATATAAACGCTTCCTAAGGCAGTAAGAACCTGAAACAGTTTACTAAAAGTGTTAAAAAAATATATTGTCACCGTGTTCTGAGCTATCCTGAAAGTTTCAAATGCCTAACTAGTCGGGAAGTTAGTTAAACGATTGCGAGCTTTGTACTGGTAACGCTGCCGAAGGCAGCAGGAACACGAAACTGTTGGTTAAAAGTATTAAAAAAAATTATTGTCACCGTGTTCTGAGCAATCCTGAAAGTTTCAAATTTTTAGCTACTCGGAAAGTTAGTTAAAAATCGATTGCAAGATTTGTACAAGATATATATATAGGGAGAGTGTGAACTAATAGTAGCAATTGAAAAAGGTTAAAATTGATAACAATAACTTATGAATCAGTAGCGTTAAAATTATTTATTATAGTGCATATATATATATATATATATATATATATTAGTTTTCTTTTAACATGTACTCAAAATTCCAATTAAGCAGATATAAATAATACATATGTATACAGAATTTCAGCTCACTTGGATGACAAGAAGTGGTGTAAAATTCCAAAAGAAATTTTGAACTTAGAGTAATACTTTTTAATGAGAAGTACTTTTCTATATCTCAGAAAATATTTTTATTTTAATTGATTAATTTATT
This sequence comes from Salticus scenicus, assembly GCA_963930645.1. Taxonomy (NCBI): domain Eukaryota; kingdom Metazoa; phylum Arthropoda; class Arachnida; order Araneae; family Salticidae; genus Salticus; species Salticus scenicus. The sequence continues at coordinate 288,655,782 of OZ005657.1, read as the reverse complement.
TTAATTTAATTTATTTATTAAGATGTGAAAGAGATTTTAGCAATTATTATATAAAAGCAGCAAACTTTTAGGGATTTAATATAGTTAAAAAAAAAAGAAAATACTAACGTTCTTTTAGTACATATTATTCTGATTCAATAATTTTATTGAAATTTACCGTAAAAGAATAGTATGTTTTACAGATAGCTTTAAGTAAGCTTTTATCTTGTTATTTTCTATATTTTAATAGCAGAAAGTTTTGTATTCTTAAAACTTTTGGCTTTCGGTTTTTGATGAATTTAACACGTTTTGAGATTTTTTTTCAGTATTATTTCACCATTAAACAAGTATGTTATGGTTACCACAAAATTTTATTCTACAATTTTCTGTACAAACTCAGTCGTACAAATTATATATGAAACTTCTTTTGCGTAAAGAATGCAGGCGATTTTCATCTCAGAAAATTGTAATTGTAAATGTCAAAAAAAAAAAAAAAAAAAGTTCAATTTTTTGCCAACATTTGAGGAATTTCTGCTTCTCCATCATGCTATAGATATGGGGAACTCAGGTATTCGTGAAATTTTTCGACCTCTGTTTTTAGTTTGTTTACCCCTTTTAGGATTTAGAGAATCCGAAAGTAACAAAATTGATATGGTGTTCATTTATAATGTGTGTTAAATCATTAGTCTGTGTACACGATATCTGATGAACAAATTGTCTTAAAGAGGTCAGACCAGTTTTAAAATATCATATATGACATAAGAAGACTATTGATTTGCAAGATATGAATTAAAAATAAACTCGCAAGTTATCAGAAGTTTGCGATTTTCTTAACATGGGAGTAACATAACAACTTAATGAGCAAATTTTGGCTTAAACATGCATTAAAAAAATACTTTAACTGTAAAGATGTCAAACTAGCTTTAAAATACCAATCAATACTACAAAAGTTCTACATTGAGAACTTTGTCAGTTAGTCGAAATTTACTAATTTTTTAACAAGTCAGATTGGACAAAATTTCGCATAAATGTCCATTTTACCATGTTTTTATTAACTTCGATTCTTGTTTGTTTGTTTGTTCGTCGAGTAAAAAACTTGCAATCGATTTTTAATTAACTTCCCGACTAGCTAGACATTTGAAACCTTCAGGACAGCTCAAAACACGGTGACAATACATTTTTTTAATACTTTTAGTCAACTGTTTCAGGTCCCTTCTGCCTCCGGCAGTATTTACATGATTCGACAGAAAATGTATTTAACTAACTTTAAAATAATTTATTATTGTTAAATACAACATTTTCTCGCGATTACCTTTTATGAATTTTAAAGTAATAAATTATCTGTATTTTCGGTCATTTTAATTTTATTTTTTTTTTCATATTTTATCCTGATTTAATTGATAAGATACTGGACAAAATATGGTAATTAGTTGTAAAAAATAATTCAGGCATAATGCTTAATATTAAAATTAACTTTTCTAGCTATTACGTATTAAGAATATTAAAGTAATAAAATACATTTTTCATTTCAAAGTAGCAAAATAATGTACTTATGTGTATATATGTATTTAATTAGAAGTTCAAAGTAACAAAATAGACTCAAAATAATAATAAGAAGAAGAAGAAGAATCTATTGATATGTACTTAAAAGACAAGTAGGGGGATCAAAGGATAATAGATATTGCAAAAATAGTAGGAATGATATGTATAGAATAGAACAGAAAATAATAGTAGGTATTTTCTAATAAAAAAGAACGAAAAATCATGCGGTACGCATTATTACTTAACTCTTTCCAACTATATGTACATGCATCGTACAACTTAAAATTTTTTTTTGCTTATGTTATCACATAAAAGACATTCAAATGACTGAAAGACATACAAGTTGACTAATTGGTTCATAATTATTGTTAAACATTGTTGTAAAGTGTTGCAACACAAACGAAAATGCAGCCCTGCAGCCCTTAATGTATCTCAATATTTTAGAACAGCCCTGTAAACCTGAAGGTTAAGCATACGATATTACTATTAAAAAAAATAAAAAATTAAAAAAAAAAATGACATTTTATCATATTAATAATAAATGTCAAATTCTTTATCGTTTTTGAAGTAGAAAGTTATAAATGTGATTTATAAAAACGTGTCTCCTAAAACATAATGCTTTTTTTTTTTTTTTTTTTTTTTTTTTTTTTTGAAGGGGGGCGGGTGTCCCTGTACAAAAGCAAGTTGTACAGGACTTACTAATGCTATTTTTAATAGGGAACATTCCATATAGTGAATTTGAATAATATGTATCATTTTTAAATTCTGAAAATATTTATGAACGCTGGAGGCGACCAGAGGAACAAATAGAAAGATGGACATTCGGCCAGACAGATGCACATATTCAAATCATATTCACACTTAAAAATTATTAAAAAGTGTTAAAAACACTTAATGTGAACGAAAATGCAATTCTAGCAAATTTCTAATAAAAGTCCTTAATGTAACTGAATATTTTTCATGATCCTGTAAATTTTAATGTTAATCATACTAATCTATAGAAAGCATTCGTTTATGCATATGTATAAATTTCAATTTCATTAAGATTTGTACAAAGTAAAGTTGTTAAAATATGGTTTATAAAAATACCTCTCATAGAAAACAGTGCTTTGGAATACTTTCGGGTGTCTTGTACACAAACTAGTAGAGGTATTCGCACCATTTTCAATAGGAAGTATCTAATAATAAACTCGAAAAACATATCTGTACAAAAAACCCTTAACGCCTGACGCCGCTACTTTATGGCTATAAGAATTTGAAATATGAGTCTTAAAAATAATGATATCAAATTTTAAGTGACGCTTTGCAATTAGTTAAAATATACATAAATTTTCTTATTTGATCATTTACTTTTTTCTTTTCTTTATATTTATAATGCAAACATAATATTTTTAACTTCAAGATCAGACAGATATATAAAATACACTCACTGATGCTTTTTAATTCGCATTTTACATTCAAAATAACAGTTTTAAAAGGAATGATATAAAAATTCCAGTGGCGCCTCGGTGTTATTTAAAAAGACTTGCTTTCAGATTCCATTAAAATTGCTTTTGTTTTGTCTAATAAAGTATATTTACACATTGAAACAGTGCTTTTAATTTTCAAATATACTGTCAAATAATTATACTTTCACTGAGTTTGCATTATAAATTAAAATTATTTATTTCAATAAATTGATTTATCTTTTGCATCACGCTATCCAAAATATAGTATCATATTATCCAACTAAGTGAAAATTTGCTCAAAGAGGTAGTGTGACGTAAAGAAAACATTTACACAAATTTTACTTGCAGTTTTGGATTGCGTGACGCAAAATATAAATCAATTTATTGAAATAAATAATTTTAATTTATAATGCAAACTCAGTGAAAGTATAATTATTTAACAGTATATTTATAAAATAAAAAAAGGACTGTTTGAATGTGTAATTATACTTTATTAGACAAAACAAATGCAATTTTAATGGAATCTAAAAGCAAATCTTTTAAAATAACACCGAGGCGCCACTGGAATTTTTATATCATTCCTTTTAAAACTGTTATTTTGAATGAAAAATGCGAATGAAAAAGCATCAGTGAATGTATTTTATATATCTGTCTGATCTTGAAGTTAAAAATATTACGTTTGCATTATAAATATAAATAAAAGAAAAAAGTAAATGATCAAATAAGGAAATCTATGTATATTTTAACTAATTTAATAAAATTAAACATAATTTATACGTCTCATTAAAATTCCACTTATCGTACTACTATCCCTTATTATAAAGGTATCTCTGAAAATATCTCAAAATTACTTAGAACAGTTAATATTTCTACTAGTTTTAAACCTCAACTCCGTATTAGTAACTTTTTCTCAAACTTTAAACCCGCTGTCCCCCCTCTTAAACGTCTTGGTGTAATCTATAGTATTCCTTGTAAAAATTGTGATTCTACATATATCGGTGAAACTGGCAGAACAGGTGAAATTAGATTAAAGGAACATAAACGCTCTTATAAAATAGGAGATTTAAGATCTAAACTTGTAATCCATTCTCTCAATAGTGATCATATACCAGATTTTGAAAACTTTAAAATTTTAGCTTCCAATATAAATATTTATGAATCCCGTATTTTTCTAGAGGGCGCTTTCACTAAAATGCAACATTCTGCCTTGAACGAGGCTAAAGCTATTCCTCCTGAATATTTAATCTTGATATGATGTATTTAGAATTTTTGTAAATGTTGTGTTTGTATGTTTGACACTGAGGAGGGCTAGTGTTCTAGCCGAAACGTCTGTCTTGTGTTTTAAATGTTTTTTAATTAAAATGTATTTTTAAAGTTTTAAATTTTTGTATCTTTTATCTCATTTTTAAGTGTTACATTGGTTTTTATATTTTAACTAATTGCAAAGTGTCACTTAAAATTTGATATCATTATTTTTAAGACTCATATTTCAAATTCTTATAGCCATAAAGTAACGGCGTCACAGACTTTTAAACCGTAAAGGGTTTTTTGTACTGATATCATTACTTTTTAGTGGTTATTGATCAAAAAATTAAAACAAGTCCTTCTGGCTCCTAGTAAGGGAAAACTAATTTATCTTTTCTTATGAAGTTGCCAAAATTTTTTTTTTCAAAATGTCAGCTACAATTTATTAATGGACTTAGTGGATTTATAAATGAAGGCTATGTATATATGGAGTTTTAAGCAAATCGGTTCATAAAACCTTTCTAATGTGCATTTGAAATTTTCAGTGCGTTGGCTCAGGGAAACAAGAGGGTGGATTAAGTTGGCAAATGAACATATAAAATACATTTCTCAGATAAATCTACACTACAAATTTAGTGTGAATTAATTCAGTATTTCAAACGTTATCATGCTGACAAATTTTCAAGTAGCCTGACACTTGGAAACAAAATGGAGAAGTTTCTCACAAGAAAAATTTATTGACTGGGATTCTCAAACTCCTAAAAAAAAGAAAAATAAATAAAATAAGTGGAAAATTTCAAATTTAAGTTAGAATTACGTAATTTACATTTTGCAAGTTCCTTTTTAGAGATTTACAAATACAAATTAAACAATTAAAAAAAATCAAATAAATGTTAAAAATGGAAATTTATATTTTTTCTTTCCCCTTTTGAGGCTAAGTATAGATACTGCTCCAATATTCACAATTTAAATTTTCATCAAAAGTGCGGGTAAAAATTACTTCATATATATTTTTATATAAAATGTTTGGGGGAAAAAATAGACAAAATATAAATTAAGCTTTACATTTCTATAATTTAAAAAATAAGATAAAATCATCTGGAGAAACATTTTATGGAAAATATAAGTTAAGCTTTTTTAAAAAATAAAATTTCTGCGTAAATATTCTATTTCATAAATATATTTACAACTACAATAAACAAAAAACCCTCCTTTAATTTTAAATAATTATTTCTACATGTTTCTAAGCAATTAAAAGCTTTTTCTTTCTTTCTTTCTTTTTTTAAGAAAAATAAATCAAATGTAGGAATGTATATGGTTCTAATATAGGCTACTAGATGGTGCCATCTAGTAGCTTATATTATAATCATATACTTACATATTTATGTTTTATCTTGAAAAAAAAAAAAAATAATAATAATAATAATCGTTTAGAAACAAGCAGAAATAGTTATTTAAAATTAAAGGAGGATTTTTTGTTTATTGTAATTGTAAATATATTTATGAAATAGAATTTTTCATGCAGAAATTAATTAATGAAAAAGAAAAAAAAAAAAAAGGAAGAACAATATTTTTTAAATAAATTATTATGGGTTTCAAAGTAAAGATGTTATTTATTTATTTTGACGTGTTTTTTAATAAATGCCATTTGACACATTTTCATGAATTTTAATAAAATTTATGAAATAATTTTTTTTTCTAATAAACAGTGTAAGCACTGTTTCATCCCCTAGCCATTATTGCTTTAAATAGTAATAATAATAATAATAATAAAAATTGTTTGATTATGTTAATATTTAAAGTATGTGTCATTTTAAAGTCTGAAAAGTAAATAAATGAATAAACTCTAACTGTATTTTTCAAAAAGATTTTTATTTAAAATATATATATATATATAGATTTGCGAAAGTGTATGTTTTAAATTAAAAACGAAAGATGGCGCCAAAACTCTATTTGCTGTTTTTTTTCTATTCCCGGCGCGGAAGGATACATGAATAGGAATCGCAAATCATTGAGCTATTATAAAATCGATGTTCATGAATGATTAAAAATTTTTCGCTTTAAAAAATTGTAAATTCATCATTATTATGATAAAATGGAATATCTAAAATTACAAAATACTTCCTTATTTAAAATATTATCTAAATATTTTTTTTTTTTTTTTACTAAATATGAAATTTTGAAATCAAAAATATTTTTCTCATAGCAGAAGAGAAAATATATTTAAGTGAATTTGACTTAGTATACATACAATAAATATTTAAAAAGTGTAATAAAATATTTTTGCTTTAAAAAAAAAAAATGAAAATTTAAATAATTTTTTGACTGCATTCACGTTGGTCAACCAACCAGCGGAGTCCAACTCAAGCCTTGCAAGCAAAAACCGCATCACGGCGTTTTCGCCGAAGGAAAGCATGCAATTGGCGGAGAAATATAGTTCCATTTTTAAAATAAATTATATAAAAAGTAAGAGTTTTTCTGAAAAAAACGAAAACGTTACTGGATTCAAAAACATCCATTAACAATATATATTAATTAGAAGAAAATCGTTCGTGCAGTTTTAGAGATATTTTTCATGATTACAGTCCATTACAAACTTACACCATCCATTTTCCCTTTTTGGCTTTAAATTGAGATTCAGATCTCAAAACATACTGCATGTAGAAATGTAAAATGTTCAGTATAGATTAAAACCGAAGATAAAACAATATTTTGAAAAGATCAGAACAAAATATGGCATATTTGCTGAGATATTAAGTGTCCGCTTTTACAAATCTCTTTGATGTCAAACTAACCGTATATATGAGTTCGCAGCGTTCTGTCCGTTTGTCCTTCCGCTTGCGTCACTCGAAAAACTGTCGTTTTTCATGATATCAGTTTTGAAAATTTCCATGAATGTTTACGAGAGTTAGAGCGGGGATAGACAGACGGATAGACGGACGAACAGATGGACAGACACAGCAGGCTACGCCCGCTTCGCTGTTCACTGTATTTAAATGAATTTTTAAAAGAATTGAATCATCACGTATTTTCTATGGTATCAGGTCGATTTCCCGACACTCACTTTCCCGACAAGTCAGTTTCCCGACAGGTACGGTTTCTCGACAACTCACTTTCCCAACAGGTACGTTTTCCCTACAGCTCACTTTCCCGACAGGTGCGTTTACCCGACAACTCACTTTCCCGACAGGTACGTTTTCCCGACAGCTCACTTTCGCGACAGGTGCGTTTGCCCGACAACTCACTTTCCCGACAGGTACGGTTTCCCGACAAATCACTTTCCCGACAGGTACGTTTTCCCGACAACTCACTTTCTCGACAGTTACGTTTACCCGACAACGCACTTTCATGACAGTTCACTTTCCCTACAGGTACGTTTTCCCAACAACTCATTTTCCCGACAGATGCGTTTTACACATAGTTTTCTTTCCAGACTACTCTCTTTCCTGACAGCTTACTTTCCAGACAACTCATTTGCCGGAAACTTAATTTTTCATTATTTTATTTTTTACTCTTTTTAACTATGAATTCTACTACAATGCAATATATATTAGTATCTTAAAAAACTTTGTTAATCATTGTTCCACATAAATTTTGCTACAGTGTTATTAAATTTGAAGAAATATTAACACGCTTTTATTAGCTTCACCTGTATGTATGTTTGTATGTATGTATGCATGTTGTCAGGTATAGCAAAGTGCTACAATTAAAACTCGCACTTTGCGGGTAAAACGTGAATCTGCTGTTTTAGGATTCGATTTGAGTAATAGAGTTAGTGCCGATCCTAAGCTAAAATTGTAAATTGAAATATGCTAATATTTTGGAAACTGAATAGTATAAAAGGAGAAAGAAGATTGCTTTTGGGAGTCAGTTGGAGAGGAGTTAAAGTTAGTTGGAAGGAAGATTGTTTTGGAGAGTTAGGAGCGGATATAGTTGGATATAAGTCGAGTAGATAGCAGTGTCAGGGAATCCTCCTGCTAATCGAAAGATTACTTGACCTCATGAGTTAATGAAAGTGATTAAAAGTGGTTGGGATCATTTGTGAGTAATTAAGTAAAGTAACGGGTGTTATTTATTAATATCAAAGTATTTAAGAGGACTGCCCATTTTAAGTCGTAAGTTACTAGATGTTATTATAGTCCAGCGCCCTCCTTCTTATTTAAGCTCAATTAAAGCTCATTTATGTTATATATTTGGACTCTGTCATTTCTTCAAAGTGTAAGTATTTCATTTACAGCTTCAAGTTAAAGTTAAATTGATATGGAGAAGTCCCGTTCTCCACATTGGCGCCCAACTTTGCTCGAATCCCCCCCCCCCCGAGCAAGTCTTTTTTGACGGCACCACTAGGGTGCTGCAATTCTTTGAGCAGCTTGAATATTTTTTCAATTTTCATAAAATCAATGTTAAAAACCACTATTCCTGGTTAGCCTATTCCCTAGAAGGAGAACCGAGACAGTGGCATAGATTAATCGCCTGCCATTCGCTTGGCCCAAATCCAACCTATGACGAGTTAAAAAGTCGGGTCATCGAACTCTTTGCCACTCCGTATGATAAACTACGATTACAACATGACCGCTCTCTCCCCCGTCACGAACGTCAGTGGGAAGCAGTAATAAACCCGGTGGAAAAACCACAAGAAATTATTAAAGTCATTGGAAGCAAGCTCCTATAATTTAAACCAACCTAAAACTGACGATGAAGCCGTTATTTCTAGTGACAAACGTCAAATAAAAGTGAATGAAAACGAGCAAACTACACCCTTAACGAGCACTACAGAAAAGTCCACGTCTGTTATTCAGCCTTTAGCTACGGATAAGATATCCGAAAAATTACCTAATATTGCGACAGAGGTTGGAACGGAAAATCCATTTAAAATTACTGTGGCTGCGGAAACCGTTATTTCTAGTGAAAAAAGCCAAATGACATTTGAACTAAACGAGCAAACTTCGCCCTTAAACAGCGATACAAACCAATTTACGGCAGTTATTCAGAATTTAGCTACGGATGAAAAATCCGATAAAATATCTAGCTCACCGACGGCGGCTGAAAAGGAAAATACGATTGACTCTCATTCTGTAAATCAATCCCTTGCTTTAAGTGAAACGAATATTCAACTAAATTCTACGGTTCAAGCCGACATATCACATGTAACTGAAGCTCGGACAACAGACATTGGAAGTAATAAAATTAAAATAACTATGGCCGCTGAAACCGTTAAGCGGACCGACAGTGACAAATCATTAAAGGATGCGGCTAATCCTTGTTACTTGCCTTTAGCTGTCAGTTTTGAATCTATACAACCGACAGAGTCAATTATTTCTAATGAGACCGTGAACTTAAAGTGTCAAACTGACCCACCGCCTAAACTTAAAGAAAATGAGGTTATTTTCAAGAAGGTAATTTCAACAGGGCATGTAATCTATGGTGAAGTTTCTACAAACTCCTGCAGCCCTGCATGCAAAACCACGGAGCGACAGCAGTCCCCTGTTGTAACTACGAACAGTGACAAGGTACCGGGCTCGAGTCCATCCCAGAAAAATGCATCTCCGATGCCGGACTCCGTTCTACAAGCCACCAGCACGGAAATTGCCACAGCAACTCCACTGACCAGTCTGAACCGCATCTCTTTTGCTGATATCAAGGACTATATTTGTCAGGTCGTATCGTTCAGTATTTTAGTTTTTCTCAAGTATTGGTTTATCAGTACTGTACTAAATTTTTCGACATGTAGAACTTTCTTCTGGACTTTCAATCATTATCTCAAAGAGATGAACTTTTTAAAATATCACAAATCTAAATTTAAACTTGCTGCATGAACTTTATAAAATTTAAAAATGCAAAATTTAAACGTATAGCATGCACTTTCATCTCTCGAAATTTCATGTACTGTTTACATGTCATAATTTTTTTTCTGTATATAATATATGCATGTATGTACGTTAATGTTTTTTAATTCCTAGCCAACACCAGCAGTTTTTGGTTAAAAAAAAAAAAAAAAAAAAAAAAAAAAAAAAACCTTGTTGAACTTTTGTATAAATTTTCCCCCCCCCTCTTTAGTTTTTTGAATGATCTATATATATATGTACTTAAATGCCTTCTGTTTTAGCCATCACCTGCAGCGATTCGTAAGATAAATTTTCTTACCTTTGTATATAAATTTTCTCTCTAAGTTTTTACATGATCAATATGTATATACTCTACTACTTTTCTATTTTCTAGCCAACAACGGAGTCTTGAAAACTTTTTTGAATAACTTTGTATATATATCTATTCATTATATATATTTTTCTAAATGTCGTAAATTGTATAAAATAAACATTTATAAGTGTATAACCATTTTTCTCTACAGTTTTGTAAATGTAATGTAAAATGTATGTACGTAAATCTTTTTTATTTCTCAGCGATCAACTGCAGTTGTGAAAATTTTGTATCCTTAAATATGTTTTCTAAATGTTGTATAAAGTGTATCAAATGAATTTTCTTGTTGTAAACTTTTGAATTTTTTACTAAAAGTTTTTATGTATGTATATCTATTAGTATGGGGTAAAAAGAGAATTTTTTTTTTCGCTATTTTGCATGTTAATTCGCGTTTAACAAATTAACTTTAATACACTAACACTGTAGTTTTTTTCCCTATGCAAATAGCATAGCTAAAATATGGCTTATGTATAAATTATGTCACTTACCTATATAAAAGGGTAGTGTACCTTCTATTTTTGATATATACGTATAAAAATGTTTTAATTCTAGAAAATCTGAGGTCCAGTTGTTGATCCTGACTCTCAACCCGAAGTACAGAGGTTAAATCTGAATCCAGGCTGATTTCTTAAAGATTGTTACTTTTCACATGAAGTCGAAAAAAGTTTTTGGAAGTCTGCCAGCAGCGTTTCTCTTTTCTGAAGTAAAGTGTTTTTGGAACTGTGCCAGCAGTCTGGATTGACATTTTAGAGATAAATCTACTGGAAAACTGCAACTCTTTTTTTTTGATAAACACCTGAAATAAAGACTTTCTTTACAGAATCATTTTACACAAGTTATATTGAATGCTGACTGATCGCAAGTTCTGTTTAGGCGATCCCTTTTGTACTACATTTTTTTTAATTCATACAATTTTTTCCTTTCTATTTAAGGAAAGATGTGCCTGTATTTCCCCGCTGTAACTACGCTGGACTTCTAGTTAACTAAATTGAGTACAAACGGTTTCTGGAGTAAAGCGACTTAGGTTGAGCATAATACGAAACATTTTTTTTCAAAAGCTAAGTGTCCAGTTTTTGGCCGTGTACTCTTAAAAATTTTTTTCCCTATTAGATTTTTAAAACAATATACTTCTTGTTGGGCAGTCTAGTTAAATTTAAGTTTCCCCCCTCTTTTTTTTTTTTTTTTTTTTTTTTTTCTTTTTTTCTAAAGTATTATGTAGTTGAATTTTCGCAGTAAGTCACTGCAGCTAATTTTCTTTGCATAGTATTGCAATAATTTAAAATTTGCACGGGTAAAAACCCGTTGGGGATTTTTTCCGCGAAATTTTTTTTTCGGGGGAGGAACTGTCAGGTATAGCAAAGTGCTACAATTAAAACTCGCACTTTGCGGGTAAAACGTGAATCTGCTGTTTTAGGATTCGATTTGAGTAATAGAGTTAGTGCCGATCCTAAGCTAAAATTGTAAATTGAAATACGCTAATATTTTGGAAACTGAATAGTATAAAAGGAGAAAGAAGATTGCTTTTGGGAGTCAGTTGGAGAGGAGTTAAAGTTAGTTCAAAGGAAGATTGTTTTGGAGAGTTAGGAGCGGATATCTATAATAATAAATGGAAAGGTTTGTCTGTCTGTCTGTCTGTCTGTCTGTCTGTCTGTTCTTTTATACGTTCAGCCCCTATTGAACGCAGAAGTACAAGAATTGACATACGGATGCTCTGGAGCCTTTCCGATGTTTTCCTCGAAACAGAATTTAAAAATCTTAATTAGTTTCGGAGATATTAATTAAAATGCTGACCCATATCGATCGCGAAAATGACCAAAAATCCTTATTGCTTAAAAAGAGGCATTCTATCTGCATTCAGCAGACGATTTTAACAGCTGTCTCTAACGGAAAAAAAAACATGTGCAAGTCATTAATGTCACATGGTCTTTAACTGGGGTTAAAAATTGCAAATGTCATAGTGCTTCAAATTTTCTTTTTCGTACACAACACTTAATATACAACCTATTCAGCACAAAACCAACCTGCAGTTAAAATTTCATCAAATTTCATTAATAAACAAAGCAGTTACAATTTAATTGCTAATTAAATTTTATTCTAACACGTAATCTATCTTTCATCTATAATAATAAATGGAAAGGTTTGTCTGTCTGTCTGTCTGTCTGTCTGTCTATCTGTCTGTCTGTCTGTCTGTCTGTCTGTTCTTTTATACGTTCAGCCCCTATTGAACGCAGAAGTACAAGAATTGACATACGGATGCTCTGGAGCCTTTCCGATGTTTTCCTCGAAACAGAATCTATAATAATAAATGGAAAGGTTTGTCTGTCTGTCTGTCTGTCTGTCTGTCTGTCTGTTCTTTTATACGTTCAGCCCCTATTGAACGCAGAAGTACAAGAATTGACATACGGATGCTCTGGAGCCTTTCCGATGTTTTCCTCGAAACAGAATTTAAAAATCTTAATTAGTTTCGGAGATATTAATTAAAATGCTGACCCATATCGATCGCGAAAATGACCAAAAATCCTTATTGCTTAAAAAGAGGCATTCTATCTGCATTCAGCAGACGATTTTAACAGCTGTCTCTAACGGAAAAAAAACATGTGCAAGTCATTAATGTCACATGATCTTTAACTGGGGTTAAAAATTGCAAATGTCATAGTGCTTCAAATTTTCTTTTTCGTACACAACACTTAATATACAACCTATTCAGCACAAAACCAACCTGCAGTTAAAATTTCATCAAATTTCATTAATAAACAAAGCAGTTACATTTTAATTGCTAATTAAATTTTATTCTAACACGTAATCTATCTTTCAATAGGCGATAGGCGTTTCCATAGCAACAAAATACATTTGAAGGAACTAAAAAATACTTTTTCTTTTTCTTTTTATTTCCATTACCCGACTACCGTGGTATAGGTTTTGGCGAAATAAAAAATATTTATTTTTCTTTTTACTTCCATTAATAAAACTACCGTAGATAATGGAATTAGAGATTTCACGTGATTTACATGTTTTATAATATCCTGATTAGGTTTTCTTTTGTATCACAGCTACTAATTAAAATAATTTCATAAGTAACATATTATTTGAAAGCTTTGTTGATTTGGAATTGAACAGTAGATTACAGAAATTTCTACCGCCAGATATTTTAAAATTTCGATATTTCAAATTCCAATTAAATTATTTTTGATACATCATTCGAAAGATATTTTAAAGTTCTTTTAAATTATCGAAAGTTTTCACCAGATTTACACGCTTTGAGGTTTCTTGAATTAGTTTTCTTTTGTATCTCAGCTACTAATTAAAATAATTTCATGAGTAATTCATCATTAGAAAGCTTTTTTAGATTTGGAATCGAACAGTGGAATACAGAAATTTGTACCGCCAGATGGCGCTGTAATATTTTAAAATTTCAAAATTTCAATTTCTAATTATGATTAAATTATTTTTAATACATCATTCGAAAGATATTTTAAAGTTCTTTTAAATTATCGAAAGTTTTCACCAGATTTACACGTTTTGAAGTGTCCTGAATCAGTTTTCTTTTATATCTCAGTTATTAATTAAAAAAATTTCATAAGTAATACATCATTTGAAAGCTTTGTTGACTTGATACACATTTTAAAGTACTTTTACATTATCGAAAATGGAATTCGAGATTTCACCCGATTTACACGTTTTGAGGTTCCTGATTAGGTTTTCTTTTGTATCTCAGCTACGAATTAAAATAATTTTATAAGTAATACATCATTAGAAAGCTTTTTTGATTTGGAATCGAACAGTGGATTACAGAAATTTCTACCGCCAGATGGCGCTGTAATATTTTCAAATTTCAATATTTCAATTTCTAATTATGATTAAATTATTTTTCATGCATCATTCGAAAGATATTTTAAAGTTCTTTTATATTATCGACAGTTTTCACCAGATTTACACGTTTTGAGGTCTCCTGAATTAGTTTTCTTTTGTATCTCACCTACTAATTAAAATAATTTCGTAATTAGTACATCATTAGAAAGCTTTTTTGATTTGGAATCGAACAGTGGAATACAGAAATTTGTACCGCCAGATGGCGCTGTAATATTTTAAAATTTCAATATTTCAATTTCTAATTATGATTAAATTATTTTTAATACATCATTCGAAAGATATTTTAAAGTTCTTTTAAATTATCTAAAGTTTTCACCAGATTTACACGTTTTGAGGTGTCCTGAATCAGTTTTCTTTTGTATCTCAGCTACTAATTAAAATAATTTCATAAGTAATACATCATTAGAAAGCTTTTTTGATTTGGAATCGAACAGTGGAATACAGAAATTTGTACCGCCAGATGGCGCTGTAATATTTTAAAATTTCAATATTTCAATTTCTAATTATGATTAAATTATTTGTAATACATCATTCGAAAGATATTTTAAAGTTCTTTTAAATTATCGAAAGTTTTCACCAGAATTACACGTTTTGAGGTGTCCTGATTCAGTTTTTTTTTTTTTTTTTTTGTATCTCAGTTATTAATTAAAAAAAGTTCATAAGTAATACATCATTTGAAAGCTTATTTTAGTTGATACAAATTTTAAAGTACTTTTACATTATCGAAAAATGGAATTCAAGATTTCACCCGATTTACACGTTTTGAGGTGTCCTGATTAGGTTTTCTTTGGAACAATAGATTACAGAAATTTCTACCGCCAGATGGCGCTGTAACATTCACCTAATAATCTAATTATGATTAAATTATTTCTAATACATCATTCGAAAGATATTTTAAAGTTTTTTTACATTATCGAGAGTGGAATTCGAGATTTCACCTGATTTACAATTTAAAGTGTCCTGATCAGGTTTTCTTTTGCATCTTAGCTAATTGAGTAAGATTAAGTAACTGGAATGGAACAATAGATTACAGAAATTTCTACCGCCAGATGGCGCTGTAATATTTTTAAATTTCAATATTTCATATTCTAATTATGATTAAATTATTTCTAATACATCATTCGAAAGATATTTTAAAGTTCTTTTACATTATCGAAAGTGGAATTCGAGATTTCACCTGATTTACAATTTAAAGTGTCCTGATCAGGTTTTCTTTTGCATCTCAGCTAATTGAGTAAGACCGTTCAAAATTGGTGTATGCAAGTTAATTAGGAGGGGCTGGAACGGTGGGGAAGGAATAGGCGCGCAGCGCGCATGGGTTTGGGACCCGGTGCGAGTTTTTACCGGATGATAAAAGATTTTTTTTTAATTTTATTTTCTTAATAATAAAAGTTTGAGTTGAGAAGGAATATGCGTGTACAGCGCACGTATATCCTCAAGCGTGCGCGCGCAGCGCGCATGGGTCTGCGCTGCCGAAGGCAGTGGCGTCCCGGTGTGAGTTTTTACCCGATGCTAAATGATATATTTTTTAATTCCTTTTCTTGAGAATGAAAGTTTATGAGTAATAACATTGAATTTTGAGAAGTCATAAGGATAGTGAAGGAATACGTGCGCGCAGCGCACGGGTCTACGCTGCCGAAGGCAGTGGGGATCCGGTGCGACATTTTTCCCGATCAGAATTTTTTTTTCTCTTTTTTTATCACATGATACAAATTAATGCAATTTTGAGAATTCATTAATTATTGTGATTCATTTAAAAATAGTGACCAGCGAAGCGGGCGTAGCCTGCTAGTAGTTGGATATAAGTCGAGTAGATAGCAGTGTCAGGGAATCCTCCTGCTAATCGAAAGATTACTTGACCTCATGAGTTAATGAAAGTGATTAAAAGTGGTTGGGATCATTTGTGAGTAATTAAGTAAAGTAACGGTGGTTATTTATTAATATCAAAGTATTTAAGAGGACTGCCCATTTTAAGTCGTAAGTTACTAGATGTTATTATAGTCCAGCGCCCTCCTTCATATTTAAGCTCAATTAAAGCTCATTTATGTTATATATTTGGACTCTGTCATTTCTTCAAAGTGTAAGTATTTCATTTACAGCTTCAAGTTAAAGTTAAATTGATATGGAGAAGTTGCGTTCCTCACAATGTTTGTAAACGCTCTGGGAGCAAACAAAAAATCTATATTGTAACAAAAAGGCTTTCCTTACGTGAACGCCGTGGCTGTGAGGTAAAGTGCCGCGCTACGAACCTAAAGGTCTAGCGTTCGAGCACAATCAGGTAAGATTTTTTAAAAATGATTTTTGTTTAATTCTAAATTATTTTAATTAAAGATTTAAATGTATGTAAATATTATGGTGTGTCACTCACACGATTTATCTTACCCTGCATTTTAATACTATGATAGATATTTTGTGCTTTTTAGTTCACATTTCTATAAAAGCGTGTTCTTTAATTTTTTAAAACTATAATATTATTTTTACAATGATTTTATTAACTTCGATTGTTGTTTGTTTGTGTGTCCAGTACAAATATTGCAATCAATTTTTAACTAACTTCCCTACAAGCCAGACATTTGAAACTTTCAGAATAGCTCAGAACATGGTGACAATGCATTTTTTAATACTTTTAGCAAACTGCTTTAGGTTTCTGCTGCCTTCGGCAGTGTTTATATGATTCAACAGAATGTTTTTTTTAACTAACTTGCCGACTAGCTAGATATCTGAAACTTTTAGAATAGCTCAAAACAAGGTAACAATGCATTTTTAATACTTTTAGCCAACAATTTCGGGTACCTGCTGCCTTCGGTAGCGTTTATATGACTCAACACAATACTTATTTAATTAACTTTCCGACTAGCTAGACATTTGAAACTTAGAAGCTAAAATAGCTCAAAATACGATAACAATCCATTTTTTAATACTTTCTACCAATTGTTTCGGGACCCTGTAGCCTTCGGTAAAGTTTATATGATTCAAAAATCATATTACTTCCCTACTAGCTAGACATTTAAACATTTGAAACTTCCAGAATAGCTCAGAACACGGTGACATTGCATTTTTTTAATACTTTTACTCAATTATTTCGGGTCCCCGCTGCCTTAAGTAGAGTTTATATGATTCAACAATCATATAACTTTCCGACTAGCTAGACATTTGAAACTTTCCGAATAGCCCAGAACACGGTAATAATGCATTTTTTATTACTTTTAGCCAAATGTTTTGAGTCCCTGCTGCATTCAGCAGCATTTATGTAATTCAACAGAAAATTCATTTAGCTAATTTCTCGACTAGGTAGGCATTTGACACTTTCAGAATAGCTCAGAACACGATGACAATGCATTTTTTAAATTTCTTTCAGCTAATTATTTCTGGTTCCCGCAGACTTCGGGAGCGTTTATCATATACTATTAAGTGAAAATTATTTGTACATATATATATATCCCATTTCTATAATGACGCAGAATGGAGAATCTTAGGAGAGATTTGATTGGTTTATTTTATTTTCATTGATTTGAGTGTATTTTAAATTGAACTACAGCTGCGTTATGAGGAATTACAAGATATTTGATTGATTTATTTGATTTTCATTAATTTGAGTGTATTTTACATTGAACTAGAGCTACGTTATGAGTAATTACAAGATATTTGATTGGTTTGTTTGATTTTCATTGATTTGGGTGTATTTTACATTGAACTACAGTTACGCTATGAGGAATTAAGAGAGATTTGATTGTTTTATTTGATTTTCATTGATTTGAGTGCTTTTACATTGAGCTAGAGCTACGTTTTAAGAAATTACGAGAGATTTTATTGGTTTATTTGATTTTCATTGATTTGAGTGTATTTTACGTTGAACTAGAGCTACGCTTTGAAGAGTTACGAGAGATTTGATTGGTTTATATGATTTTCATTGATTTGAGTGTATTTTACGTTGAACTAGAGCTACATTATGAGGAATTACGAGAGATTTGATTGGTTTGATTGATTTTCATTGATTTGATTGTATTTTACGTTGAACTAGAGCTACGTTTTAATGAATTACGCGATATTTGATTTTCATTGATTTGGGTGTAATTTACGTTGAACTAGAGCTACGCTTTGAGGAATTACAAGAGATTTGATTGATTCATATGATTTTCATTGATGTGAGGTAGGGGTGTCCAGGGATTTTTTTTTTATTTATTTTTTTATTTTTTTTTTAACATAGTGATTGCCGCAGAACCGAGTTTCGTGCGTTTTCAGATTCATGCACAGCGTGTTAGGGGTGTTTAGTGATTTTTTTTTTTTTTTTTTTTTTTAACGTGGGTGATAGTGATTGCCGTGGAACCGAGTTTCGTGCGTTTTCAGATTCATGTACAGCATCGTAGGGGTGCCCAGTGATGTTTTTTGGTTTTAACATGCGTGATAGTGATTACCGCAGAACCGAGTTTCGTGTGTTCTGAGATTCATGCACAGCGAGGTAAAGGAGTCCTGTGATGTTTATTGGTTTTAACATGTGTGATAGTGATTGCCGCTGAAAGGAGTTTCGTGTGTTCTGAGATTCATGCACTGCAAGGTAGGGCTGCCCAGTGTTTTTTTTTTTTTTCTTGAGCGTGAAGCGTAGATACGTGTGTTATAGTGATTGCTGCGAAAAGGACTTACGTGCGTTCTCTGATTCGACCATTCATCGAATAGTGACTTTTACTGTACGAGTAACAGCTTCAACTGTTTCCAGAATATTCGAAGAATTAACATTTTTATTTGACTATTTTCGAGAATATTTGTTTTAATAACAGTTAGGTTGCACAGATTCGAGTTCAAAAAATGTTTGATATTGTCAAGGAGATCCCATACTAAAACTGTGAAGAAAACAGTCGCCAATCTAAATATATTTATTTAAACGTTTCAATTATTCAATTAAAAAGAAAACCTTTAAATATTGTGCCCAACGAAGCGGGCGAAGCGGGCGAAGCCTGCTAGTATGATTCAACAGAACATTTTAAAAACATGGTATATAAAAGTTCTTTTTACCTTGTAATTATTTTAATTTCCATTTTTCGTATTTTCATTTATACGACCTTTTACAACAGTCCCTTGAAAGACGTGTAAACGGTGCTTTAGTTTCAAATGTATGAAATTTTTGCCGCCTCCCCATTCACCTCTGAAAAAATTACAGGATAGATGGGGAGGCGGCATTTTTATTATTATTATTATTATTATTATTCATTTATTTATTTATGTTAATTAAAATACAGCTAGAGTCTTAAAAACCAATGTGTTAAGGTTTTGGAGTGTGACGAATCGATTGCGCATACTTACAAATGTGCAAAGTTACTGGTAAATCTGATAAGGACGCCGCAATCTCCAGCGAGGACTTTCTAGTGGTCAGAATTTTCAAATGTTCTTTGTATCGTGGGTGAACAGGTTGTTTCAGGTTATGAAACGGATGAAGACTCGCAGTCACCATCACACGAATGATTGCTACGGTCCGATATTTAAAAGGTGTTTGCACGGCGATCAAACAGGCTGTTGTAGGTTCTGAAACTGTTAAAGAGAGGGTGCCACCGAATGGGATTTTAATTCGGACAGTTTTTCAAGCATCGCGAACCGGCTAGTGCCCGAAAACAACTGCTTTTCAAATAAAAGTGTGTTTTTAAAGTTTTTAATTCTTATTTTACGACCGAATAAATCATAAATGCAATTCATCAACCTAATCCTTATTTGATGTTATTCAATTTTAGGCATATTTGAAAATGAATAGATCTTACACTGATTTGAAAGTTCGGGCATCTTTCGGATTTGATTTACGAAAATGTTTCGTTTCCTTGTCCTCCACTTTAATCTTCTCTTTTACACGAGTTGCTATGGTAGGGTGGAGGTCGATTCCCCTGATGTATGATATCGTGACAGAAAAAATGGGTCGTTTCCCCTCACCCTTTTTTTTGAAGGCACATGTCGTTTGCCCTGATCCCCCCTTCCTTTGTCCATGCTTATTGATTGACATGTACTGCTGAACAGGAAGGGGAGGGTCTTCATTCCCCTACATGTAACTTAAATTGTACACACACACACAAGGGAAAAAAAATTCTGTGATACATTTATAGCATTTATAAACAATATCTCGGGAGAAAATAGTTTTATTTGCATATGTATATTGCATAACTGGTCTTCATGTATAGCGTAATTATTTATATATGTATGTGCTGTACTTTTATTTTACCAGAAATTCAAGTATTGATTTATTAGGTTATGATATTAAAATATAAATTTATTATTTTTATATTAACAACATTAATAAGTTATTTTGTAAAGATTTCATAAGGAATACATTGGAAATATTTGATTTTCTTATTTTTAAGTTTTAAAATACAACTTTTGTTTGTAATAATTTGCAATAAAAAATTCAAAACTAGGTTGAAGAGAAAAAAAATAATCTTAAATTTTTAAAAATCTCTTTTAAGTCTTCAAGAGCATATTTTAAATCTTCTTCATTATTGCATATATTTAAAATATGCTCTTGAAGACTTAAAAAGTACCTTGCAAATTAACTGTTACCCGTCACAATTTTTAACTGACTTTTAAGAGTTTTCCTATCTCGGTTTGTTCTACTTCCTCATTCAAGGGCGATATTGAAGTACCGACGAGTAGCCCCGTCGGCCGAAGATAGTTTGTGTTCCATATGAAGGGTTGTATTTTTATTTCATTTTATACTTTCTTGTTTACCTTCAGTAATTCTCTTTTGTATTATATTTTTTTAAATGAATTGATGTAATTTTGTAACTTTTACAATTTGATATTTTTAGTAGTTTTATACATTATATGTATGTTTGATTTCTCTTCAGTTATTGGTGGTTTTCTGTTTGGTGAGAAGTTGGGGGCTAAGGATAGTTATTAGCTTATAGCTACTGTCCTTTCAGAAACTTCTCGTTCACCCCTACACTGAGGGGCCTCCCTGATGAAGATCTCAGTGTTTTTTGGGGTATAATTTCATTCATTTGTTTATATATTTCATATTACTATATATATATATATATATATATATATATATGTACAATAGAGCGCCGATTATCCGAACTCCAATTAACCGAACTTCCAATTATCCGAACAGCCTATTTTTCTATTTATTTTTCTTTATCCGAACAGCCTATTTCTCCCTCTAAAAAAACAATTCCTAACCGAATTTCCAGTTATCAAAATTCCTGATTTCCAACATACGAAAACTGATTTAAAAAATTGTTGCATTATGGCTGCTGATTCTTGGAATCTAGAAAAATCCTCAACATTAAAAAAGGCTTGGAATACAATTTTAAATAAAGAAAAAAATAAAATGATAGTGGATTAGAATAATCTAGTAAAGAAAATGAGGAATGTAAAACAATAAAGGAGATGGGAAGAATCCTAAGTTATGAAGAAAAATAACCTTGGATAACCTATTTAAAATGATGATGAGATTATGGATGAGATTCAAGGTGAAAAAGAAAATGAAAACGAATGCTTTGAAAATGACCCAGGTCCATCACATGACGAAGCCTTTGAATGTTTGGAAACAACTACGAAATTATTCGAACGGCAGAGCGCCGCAGATCCTATTCAATTAACCTCTCTAAAAAGAATTCGAGATGTGGCAGCATTGAAAAGAATGTCTTCTTTAAAGCAAGCTACAATCAAAAGCTTTTTTGCTTAAATTATAAAATTTAGAGTTAAAAAAAAAAAAAAAAAAAACACCACTTTTAAACACACCAGCACAAATTGGTGGTGTCAGTCCTAAGCCTGGATAAAGCGTGTAGGTTTTTCTATTGTCACAATATCCCTTAAATTGTCTGTCCAATTATCCGAACTTTTGCTTATCCGAACTAGGGTCTGTCCCGACGTGTTCGGATAACCGACGCTCTACTGTATATATATATATATATATATATATAGCCGTAGGGGCCTCTGCTCCTTGTTCTAGTTATCATTTATTTATTTTTGTTATGCTTGTTTCATATTTGTTATTATGTATGATCGAATCATACAGGCTCCAAATACATCAGGCTCCCTGAAAAGCTCATTAACTTTTCAATATCTATTGCTTTATGTAAAATCTCATTTCCATGTATAATTGTTTAATGATTAAAGTATAAGTACTATGGATGGATTAATTCATATTTCATTTGAACTCTGAATATATATTTTTAAATTTATAGATATTTTTGGTAACTGTTCATTTATTTATCTTGCATTCTACAATTATATTACATCATAAATAGGCATATATTTTTTATTGATAGAAATGAAGGGTGGGGTATAAAAAATTATTTTATTTTTATTATTTTAGCTTCATAGAAATTTAGGAAAATAATTATATCCGGAATTTTACTTATGTATTACGTAATTAATTTTCACAAGCCTTTTAGTTTTTTGAAGGTGGCAAATTTATACACTGTTGTTTATTAATGTTAATTGTTTAATTAACAAAAAAGTATTCCCTATTTTTGCTAAATATCAAATGAAGATTTTAAAAATATATTTATTCTGTGTTCATAAATACTAAAGTCTTAAAATTTTCAATTACGTTTGACATATCTGACATTAACTTTACAAAACTGAACTCTAACGAAAATTTTTTGCATTATATATGAATAATAAATACATGCATTTTGAGAAGAAAAGTCTTATTTCCTCAGGCAAGAAATGCGTACTATTCTATAAAGAAGCATAGGAAATCATACTCCGTATTTTACCGCAAGGTAAAAGGCATTTCTTTCCTAATGAAGGAATATTTTGTTCTTTCGAAATACATTGCCGATATTAAAATTTTATAGCGCATTCAAAAAATTTTCTGTTTTAATTTATGGCTCTGCACTTATTTTGTACTATGTGCTTGGCATACATTTTACATATTTGAAAATAAAGAAAATATTTCATGCGCAAAAATTCAAAACTTTACCAAAATCTGTACTTTCATATTTAAAATTTCAAGTAATTATTTTCATTCTCTAGTGTATATTAGGGTGCCTCGATAAGATAAGAGTGGCGACAGATCTGTGACAGATTCTCATTGGACAAGATTGACCATCAGCCGCCCGGGGCGATTGTTGGATGATGCTCCATAGGTTTTACATTGAGAGTTTCGCATATGTCGAAAAAAGCATTTTTATCTCTTGATATTAAGTAAATTTGATTTTTTTTTCTTTTAGAAATACATTAAGAAAGATTATTTATAAAATATCAAAACATATTTTACTGAATAATGTTAAATATTAATCTGTTTTATTGACTTTATTGATGGACGTGATAGGCAGATTCTTTAACTAGCCTGTTTATAGCTTATAAATTGATATAAATAGAAAAATACTGTATGATTATTGTCATAACTGATCTGTAACCATCTTATTTATTAAATATATTACTTTTTTCCAATTTTTGTGCTATTTTAAATTTAAAAAAATAATGATTTTATTGATAAAGGAAAGTAGAAACATTTGGCGATATTTAACATGGTACTTGGTGAGAGATTCTTCGCCAGTGTTTTGACATATTTTCTTAGAGGAAGCTAAAAGCTTTATAAGTGTGTATCTCTGTGTGTATTATGTGTAAGAATATGTACTAAGGAATATATAAATTGTTTCTTATTTATTACGTCTGACTAATTACGAATTAATGTTTAATTTTCTCCAATAAAATTAATAGTTATTTACTATTTTGAAAATAATGATAAAAATGAAATAACTAAAAATTAATTCATTAGTTTCTTTTTTTCTTTTCTTTTCATTTCTTTTCTTCCTTACTTTTTTTTTAAATAGTGAGTTTAGAAAGTTCTAAAATTTACAAATATATTTAAATATTTTACAAAAGTTGTTTCTTTTTAATTGTTTGTTAAAACATTTATTTTGTGGGGGCATATTATTTCTCCCCTAGAAATGTTTACATAGGGTGTGAATTAAATCTGGTGATACCTTTTAATTAGAAAAAGAATGGTGATACGGTTTTAGATTAAATTATATGGTGTCACTCACACGACTTTTTCTTACACTGCATTTCAATGTTATAAAGACAGATCGCATATTAAGTCTTAAGTTCAGTAAGGTAAAATAAAATAGTTCAATGTACTTTCAACTTAATCTAAAAAAGGTGTAGGTCATTGTTTCATTTGGCAAAAAATTCTATGTGAGGGGAGCTGCCGCCCTCCTAACCCTCCCCACCCCGTTTAATTATAGTGCTTACAATTTAAAAAAAAAATAAATACATAAAGTCTAATTTTAAATACCTCTCTTTCTTTCTCTGTATGAGTGTATGTGTATGTTACAAGAATTTTGTGGTAGCTCGAGATCAAGATCTAATGCACAATATTTTACGAAAGTTTTTATTTTATCGCATTTCAGCATAAACTGGTGTCTTTCAACTTTTGGTGCATATTAATTGACAAATGGTGCTACTATGCTAAAATTCCTGATTTTTTAGGAAAGCTAGATCTCAACTTCTATAGTGTATAAATGCATCAAACATGGTAGTTAAGACGGTTAATATGTAAAGTAGGTGAATGATTGCTTAAATATATTTAAATTAAAAAAAAAAAAAAAAAAAAAAAAAAAAGAATGAAAGCAAAATAAAATGCTACCTTTTTAAATTTTATTGATAAATGTGCTTATCAATATCTCCTGGCCTTCCTCGCAGATCCATTAAGAACATTTATACAAAATATGCACATAAAGAAATTGACAGTTAGTATCAATTTAAATTATTTATTTTATACATTTAATTAATTTAAACAAATAATATAAAAACCATAAATTCTGAAATCCTGCAATGATTATTTCGGGTAGAAAAAATTTGAGCTTATACATTCATCAACAAGGAACGAGTGTAGTGTGAAAGCAACGATGCAATGTAGATACCTAAAAGTACCACTTTTTCAGAACCTTGAAGATAGGACAATATTTTCTCCAACCCCCCCCCTCCCCAGTTAAATCGTGAACATAATATCAAAATGCAAAAAAAATCTGTAAAGAATTAGAAATGACCAATTTATTCGTACATTCTTATTATTTCAAAAATTAAACTTATTAAGGAAAAAATATTAAAGTTTATTTAAAAGAATTTTTGTGCTACAAAATGAAAAATAATGAAATTAAACCGGGATGCATTATAAATTCTTAAATGAAAAATTTCCCTTAGTTCACAAACAAAAATTTCTTTAGTTCAGTATAAAGTTTTTGGTTTTTAAAATCTGAGTTAAAAATAATGGTTTAATAATAATAATAATAAATCGAAAATTAGCACATAGAAAAAATAAAAATAATTATTAAATAAAATTGTCAAAAGTCGTAAATTTGTGTTTCTAAGAGCAATTTTTCTTTTTATAAATTTGGCAATTTAAGTCTATCGATAACTTGTTATTTGACAAAACTAAAATGACAAAATGCTTAATTTCAATACAATTTAAACGAATTATGAATAAATTAAGTCGTTTTTTACTTCTAAGAAAATTAAATATCCCGCCAGAAAAGTAAATGTTCACCAGAAACAGAAACATTTTCTCGCCAACGTAAGATAAAGATCATATCTAGAAAGAATCAACCCCACTCGTAGCTCACGCAAGCAACCCAAAATTTCATCCACAGCTTTTGCGCACTGAGAACTGTCGTCACTCTAGTAATATAGGCACCCTAGTGTATATATATATAAATATATGTGTGTGTGTGTGTGTATATATATATATATATATGTGTGTGTGTGTGTGTGTGTGTGTGTGTGTCGCAAAAGTGGAAAAGAAGTTTGCTTTCATTAATAATTAAAAAAGGGACGGATTAATTAAAATAGTTATTATTATTATTATTTCCCTGAGCAGTACTAGTTTAAACCGCAATAATAAGGCAGTATAATTGTTCCCAAATTTATATAATTAGTAATATTATAACTGTAAAAGAAGTTTTTAGAGAAACCAGAAATTTCCATATCTCTCATTTAAAATGTGTGCTTTCTACGACTGTTAAATGTACTAGTAATTTTTTTTTTTTTTTTATTAGAAACCTAATTTTTTCCTTAAAAGTTAAAGTTCTTGCTTTTTAACTTTTTTATTTAAAATCGGTGCATAAAAATAAACTTTTATTATTATATAATTTATATATCTAAAGAAAAGAAAAAAATGGCAGGATTTGGAAAAAAATAGTTTGTGAAAATGGAAATTTTTAATTAAAGGAGTCAAAATTGCCAATTTTAACATTCGTGTTTCCTATAGATAAATAGCTCTAATCCATTTGAGAAGTAAATAAATATTTTTAGTTATCTTGAAAAAGAAGTGGGGGGGGGAGATGGGGAAAGGAATGTGGGGAACTCATCGGCGCAATCGACCTGTAAGGGAAAAAACATATTTCTCTCACCCCTTTTAAATCAGGAGAAACGACCAGACTCCCTATGGTAGGGGAATTATTGACGTTTGAACAATTTTTGAAGATCTGATCATGAAAAACGGCAGTTTTTCGAGTGACGCAAGCGGAAGGACAAACGGAACGCTGCCAACGGCCAGTATGACATCAAAGAGATTTGTAAAAGCCGACACTTAATATCTCAGGAAATATGCGATATTTTGTTCTAATCTTTTCAAAATAGTCTTTTACCTTCGGTCTTAATCTATCCTGAATTTTTTTCATTTCGACGTACATATGTTTTGAAATCTGAAATCTCAAAAGCTAAATGGGGAAAAACGATGGTGTAATGGAATAAAATCATGAAAAATATTTTTAAAATGGCACGAACAATTTTATTTTAATTAATATATGTTGTTAATGGGATCTTTCTGAATCTAGTAACGTCTTCGTTTTTTTTTTTTTTTTTTTTTTTTTTTTAGGAAAACCTTATTTTTTATAAAAGTGGTTTTAAAAATAGATCTATATTACTCCGCCAATTGCACGCTTTTCTTCGGCCAAAATGCCGTGATACGGTTTTTACTTCTTACTTCCAAGGATTGAGTTGTTCATGTTGGTTGGACAACGTGAATGCAGTCTTTTTTTTTTTTTTTTTTTTTTTTTCTTTTCTTTTTTTGAAGAAAATATTTTTAATTTTGAAATTTCTCATTTCGTCAAAAAAGTATTTAGATAATATTTAAAATAAAAGAAGTATTTTGTAATTATAGATATTCGATTTCATCGTTATTCATAATAAATTTAAAAAAAAATTAAAGCGAAAAAGTTTAAATCCCTCATGCACACGAATTTATACCATGGTCCATGGTCTTTGGAGTGCATGCGTACATCATCCAGATCCAAAAGTTTCGGCGCTCGCCAGACGCTAGCTGTTTACACTGTATCCCTCCGCTTGTGTTTTTTACTTTCCGAACACTATAATGAGGAAAGTATTGTAATCATGTCAAAAATCCGAATTTGAGATTTTGATGTTTCTATACGTTTCGAGGTCCCCTGAGTCCGTTTCGACTATTTTTACGATGATGTATGTATGTGTGTGTGTATGTATATGTGTGTGTGTGTATGTCTGTGAATGAACACGCTAGCGTCTAAACGCTTTGTTAAAATAAGCTGAAAGTTGGTACGTATATTGTAAGTTACCATAGTACGAACCCTATAGATTTTGGTGAATCTAGCACTTATAATTTTTTGACAGGGACACCAGGAAAAATTCTTTATCATTATGGCCTATGTGGCCAAATTTTTAAAAGTGCGATAGCGTCTAAATGCTTTATTAATCTGAGCAAAAAATTTGTACACATATTATAGGTCACAGTTGCACGAACTGTATACATTTTGGTGAATTTAGCACTTACAGTTTTTACAGGGGCACAAAGAAAAATTCTTTATCACTATGGTCTATGGGGCCAAATTTTTAAAAGTGTGATAGCATCTAAAAGCCTTTTTAATCTGAGAAAAAAATTTGTGCATATGTTAAAGGTCACACTTGCACCAACTGTATAGATTTTGGTGAATTTAGCCCTTACAGTTTTTTTACAGAAACACAAAGAAAAATTCTTTATCATTATGTCCTACGGGACCAAATTTTGAAAAGTGCGATAGCATCTAAACGCCTTATTCAATTGAGCTGAAAATGTATATGAATATTATAAATCATTGCTGCACTAAATATAAGCATTTTCATGAATCTATCATTTATAGGTTTTTACAGGGACACAACGAAAAATTCTTTATCATTATGATCTAAGGGCTCAAAGTTCAGTAGCGTTAAATAAAACTAAACATCGTGTAATATATGGAGAAAAATACTTACACTCTATTATGGTTTTCTCTCTTTTGTTTGTTTAACAACTCCTCTTTCTTTACTTTATCTACAAAACTGTTAATTACTCAATGTTCGGAAAGTCGAGTGGAGTCACTCCAGATTTTTTTTTTTTCAAAGCCTCGGTCGAACGCGGATATTACCAAAATTTCCTTAACCCTGTGTATGTACTTGTAGAACCTCACAGATTTTTTGCAGAAAGTGTTTGGTCAAATACTTATGTCTGCAGACAGTTTTCAATTTTATCTGGCTATATGAACAATGAAATGGTTTCATATTTCAGTGATGAGCTGCAAAATTAGCGTGTAATTTGGTAAATAGCCTTTAAAGAAAGCCAGAAAATTAAATTATTTTATCTTGCTGAGAAATAATTTTGTATTATGGAAAATATTTTTTAAATATTTATAATTAGCAGTGAAATAATTTCATATTTCAATATTAGGCCGCAAAATGACATATTTCAATGTAAATAACCTCGAAAAAAATGGTTGCGTTTCATCGATTTTCAGCAAAATCAGAATATTTCTGAAATTTTGCTTCATCAAACATATATTTAGACTGTTAGCAGCAAAATGCTTGTACATTTCAGTAAAAGGTTACAAAATTATTGCATATTTTGGTAAACCTCTTTGAACAAAGCACATTTTTTTTATCACTGTAAAAAAAACCACAGTAAATTTACAGCAAAAAATGCTGGCAATATGGGTGCCAGCATATTTTGCTGTTAATATACAGCAATTGCGTTTTTCCAAAGAAACAGCAGCTTTGTCAATTTTACAGTAATTTGTGCTGTTTTTTTACAGCAATTTTGTATTTCAACTTTTACAGTTCTTTTGTAAATTATACAGCATTTTTTGCTGTTTTTTTACGGCAATTTTGTATTTTAGCTTTTACTGTGCATTTGTCAATTTTACAGCATTTTCTGCTATTTGTTTTACAGTTGATTTGTATTTTAGTTTTTACAGTAAAATTGTACTTTTTACTGCTTTTTCTGCTGCTTTTTACAGCAGTATTGGATTTTACACTCCTGCTCAAAAGCTTAGCAAGATTTGCAAACGATCAGTTTTTTTCCATTTAAAAACTTATCTCTCGATGAAATGTTTTCAGACTTTGGGTATTTAAAGAATTGGGTCTTCCTCGTGTTTTTCAGTGAAGATTGGTTTAAGACAACATTTAGGGGGCCGGTAACAAATTGAGAAAATCAATAATGTTTGTGATCATGGCAATAATGTTTGTGATCCGTGTATCATTAAGCAAGCGAAATGAACCATAACTTTGGAATATATTAATGTAAATCCAATTCAATTTGTAGATGAACTTGTGTGACGATAGCATGTTAAATAACAGAGATATAAGTATTTATTTTAAAGCTAAAACAGAAAAAAAACTCAACATATTTTTCATTTATAATATACAAAGTTTTTAACGCAAATTATTTCCACTTTCAGATAAGTAGGAAAAACACTTTTAAAATAATGTACTGCAATCGGAATAAAAAAAAAAATAATATCTCGGGAAATATGAGCATTTTTATGAAAAACGTTTTCACTACGCATGTGGGAAAGATTAAAAAAAGTTTTATTGCATAGGTTGAAAGCTAGATAGATTGGGCAACTTTTGTCAAAAGTGCATTTGAATAGAGTAAAAATTTAGTAATTTATATGAAAAAGAATGAGCTAGATTTTAGATATTTTCCTAGAGTTTGAATTTCTTATGCGGATTTTCACATGCCGCGTAATTAATGTAATCCAATTATTTTATCCACTTAGCAAAAGCTCTATTTTGTAAAAAAACCCTTTATCATCTTACAAATCTTAGTAAATAATATAAAGATGTTAGAGTTACACGTTTATAAGGGATTTTTCACAAAAATGACAAAAACGTACATTTGGAGCGTAGCTGAAATAATTGAATCTTCAAATTAATTATGTGGCATGTGAAGAACCACTTAAGAAATTTCAACTCTTGAAAAATATCTAAAATCTAGCTCTTTTTTTCTGTATAATTTGCTTAATATTTACTCGATTCAAATGCCCTTTTGACAAATGTTGCCCAATATATCTAGCTTTCAACCTATGCATTTTTTTTTTTCTTTTAATCTTTCTCAGATGCGCAGTGAAAGCGTTTTTCATAAAAATACTCAAATTTCATGAGATATTAAAGATATTTAAAATCCGATTACTGTATACTGTTTTAAAAGTGTTTATCCAAGTTATCTGAAAGTGGAAATAATTTGCGTTAAAAACTCTGTATAGTATAAATAAAATAACATGTTGATTTTTTCTTTCTTTGAGCTTTAAAATAAATGCTTATATCTGTGTTACTTAACATGCTATCGTCACACAAATTCATCCACACATTGAACTGGGTCTATATTATCATATCCTAAAGTTGCAGTTCATTTCGTTCACTTAACGATACAGGGTAATCACAAACATTATTGTTTTTTGTCATTTTATTACCGGCCTCTTAAATGGTGTCATAAACCTATCTTCACTGAAAAACATGAGGAAGACATGAGATTCTTTAAATACTCAATGTTTGAAAACATTTCATCGAGAGATAAATTTTTAAATTGAAAAAAACTGATCGTTTGCAAATCTTGTTAAACTTTTGAGCAGAAGTGTAATTTTTATAGCACATTTGCAGATACATTGTTTTATTTGCTAAAAGTGCAATTTTAAAGTTAAAAAATTAATATATGCTTCCATACCTCTATTATAACATTATCTTTGACTTTTTATGCATTTTTATTTTTTGGCATCTGTGGATTATCAGGCAAATTCAGTTTTTCTTTATAGTATACCGGCAGTAGATATAACTATATTTTTAGAAAATTTATGATGTTTCATTGCACATAGTATTTTTTATGGTAGAAATTTATATTGTTTCTCTTATGATAGCTGGATAATAAAACTTAGACAGAAAAATTAATCCAGTTATCATATGAAAAATATTTATTTTGTTTTATTTTATTTATTTATTTATTTTTATTTTGTTTGTCTGCATAGTGTGATAAAAATTTCTGCAACCTTCTACATTCATAATTGTGCATACTCTTGACATTTCAGTGAAATAACCCAGATGCATATCAACATTAATCAGTTCATTAAAATTTAATAACGATGAATTGTGATTTGACCATAAGTAATTTTATATTGCATTTTAAAAATATGTTGGTAAATATTTTTGTGAATGGTGAATAAAGACTTACTGAGAAAACAGAAACAATAAAATTTTTTGAAAAAAAAAATGCACTAGATTTTCAAGACTGTCCTTAATTTGCCCCAAGTTGCAGACACCTAAGTCCTTTGACATCAATCAAAATTAAAACATACACAGTTTTAAAACTTATGTATAACATATTATTCATACACAAAATAAGATAGACAAACCAAATCTACCAAAAAAAGTAAAAAAAAAATCAGCAAATTTGTATGTGTTTACACATATGTTTATTTAAATTCAAAAATTAAACTCGTGAGATCACTATAAAAAAAAAACCTTTTTTGTTATAAAATTTTGCGTCAGATTTTTTCTAAGATATTCTATTTTTGTTTACCAATGTATATTCTGAAATGAAATTTAATAATTCAACAAAGAAAAATTCAATTTTCAATGGCATACAAAATATATGAATTAAAAAACTTTTACTGGTTAAAAGAGCTTTCGAAAAAATCTATAAATTTTCCCTCCTGTTTCATGTCATTGGTTTTAATATGATATATATATATTTTTTTTTTTTTGATTGACTTAAAAATTCCTATCGCAGAATTGTTATATTAAACATATTAACCCTTTGCCGGTTCTATTTAATTTCACTCCTCTTGCCAGTTTTGCTAAATTTAGGGATTTCTTTTAATTGATATCAACCATGAAAATTTAACTGTTTCGGTTTCCTAATCATTTCGAAGATTATTTGTCTATTATATATATCAAATATCACTCCTGAAAATCATTGGTGATAGTTGAAAAAAAGTAGCCCTAAATTTTGTAACACTGCTTAGAACGTTTTAGAGAGTTAGGGCCGACAAAGGGTTAAATAAAGCTGAAAGATCTCTTAAGGAATGGCAGTTTGTGAAGTGACGTAAGATGAAGAGGTATAATAACAGAAGCTAATTTTTTTTTCTCTATAACTATTTTCAAACAAAAGAAATAAAAATAAAAATAAAATAACAGAATAATAATAATAATAATAATGAAAAAATAAATATTGTAATATTATAGCTAATTTGTGTTTTAAAACTACAGTAAAAAAAAAAAAAAAAAAAAAATGCTTACAAAAAGTGGGAGAAAAAATGGTAACATTTTGTTTACGGCATATCTTTTCATTAATAGTCATTGCTGATAAGAAGTGTAGAAAACTAAAATGATGATTTTGTTTCCCTTTTGACTGACATTCTTAAATTTTGAAGTAACAGGGAAAAAGCTCTTCATTAATTATATAATATATATATGCAAAATAATTTTTAGAAATTTGAATACATGTAGTTAAAATCTTTGAACATTTATAAATAAAAATGATTTTATAAATGTGTCAAAATATGCAATCTTGGATTTTAGAACAAATAAATATAGGCAGAATAAAGATAATATTTAATTTATTTGATTGAAAATTTTCAACCTACTTACCATATATGTTGAAAATTAAAAAAGAAAAAAAAAAAAAAAAAAAAAAAAAAGGAAAAATTTATGAGTGATTTTCTCAAAAAAAAAATAAATAAATAAATAAATAAATAAATCGAAAATTTATGAGTTATTTTCTTAAAACAAAACAAAACAAAACAAAATCAAAAGCCTCCTTTCCCCTTTCCATTCTTCTTCCTCTTCTTTCTTTCTTTCTTTTTCTTTTTTTTTTTTAAGCGTTAATAAAAATTCAACATTTTATTTATACTATTCTTGCATTTACATGTAATACGAAGCTAAAAGGTAATTATCTAAAACATTAATATGGAACATAATTACAGCAATACCACGTGAAAACTACAATTAAAAATGTTTAATTTTTAAACGAACTTATATACATTTATTAAATATTTTGTATGACATTTATTTACATATCAAAACCATTCATAATTCGATAGGTTATTCATCAACAATTACAACGCGCGGGGCATGACTCCATCTTTAATGCTATTTTTTCTATGTTTATTTTCCATGCTCGGGTTGATATTCATCAAGCACCTGGAATAAAAGAGATAAAAAAAAAATTCATTTAGAAACAATAATCTCAAAGGAATTGTGTTTTACCTTTGAAAATATTACACACAGAGAAACAGCATAGGGCTATATATGTATATATATATATATGTATGTATACACGCAACATTATGCGTAATAGATAACTTCTTAATTTCATCTATAATTTAATTTTTTATTTCATTTGGCAGAAAAACTGACCAATTTTCATAAAAATCAAAATTTATTGGTAGAATAAAATCTGCTTTTATCATTAGCTTTGCCCCAATAATTTTCTTCTATTAATTTTTCTTATATAATTTTGAGAAATGCCAGCTTTAATCCGATCCGCCAGTGGCCAAGAGGTTCTGCTCTGAAAGCTGGTAGACGTAAGGTGACAATTTCGACCGCAGGTCGCGCTCGTCTGCCTAGACGTTCCGAATTTCCAGTAGTTTTCTTCAAAACTTGCGTAAATATGATTTAGGACTCCGGAGAAAAAAAAAAAAAAAAAAAAAAACTGGTGAGGGCGCTCTCCTTAGACCAAGGCACATAGCGCAGTCAATTTGTCTTAACCCCAACACCGCCACACCTTTTTTTTTTTTTTTTTTCTTTTTTACCCCGTAATTCAAATTACATTTTCTTAAAAGCACATGCATTTTTATTAAGTCCCCACCTTCCCATATAACACATAAAGCATAGTTCTCTTCATCGAAATCAAATGTTGCTGCTGTAATAGCTTCAGTATCTGGACACTCAACACACGCTTTTAGCAAACAATTTTTATTGTTAACATGACATAAACATTTCATTAGAATATTTCACAAGCTAAATAAATCAATTATTAACCCAACAAGCATTGTTATTTAGTTTTTCAATTTATTTTAAATAGATATATACTTCATTTTCCACAAAAATGATTAAAGGTTTTTGTTCAAAATTGTTTAATACCAGGGGTCGATCCAGGCAAAATTTGGGTCCCTTTTGCGGCCCCTTCACAAAATTCCACACTGTAAAAAGGGACCCTTCACAAAATTCAAATTCATAAAAAGGGACCCTTCACAAAATTCAAATTCATAAAAAGGGACCCTTCACAAAATTCAAATTTATAAAATGAGTCCCTTCACAAGATTTTGTTTTATAAAAATGATCCTTTTATTAAATGTTTTCATATTTTCAGTATTATTTTTAATTTATGCCTTAATTTGGCTCAACGAAACTCTATTAACCTGATATAAAACATTACATACGGTGATTGTAAAAACTGAAGATTTTACACAATATTTTACTTTTTCACAAAAATATTTTATATTTCACAAAAATAAATAAAAATTTCACAAAAATATTTTGTTTTTCACAAAAAAGGGACCCAAAAATTAAAACCTGGATCGACCCCTGAATACCCAGAAAGCGACATCTGCTTGTCACGAATAACAAGAAACGGTCTCTTCCCCTTCTTTGAAAGGCATATCAAAATATTTATTCAGGAACAATGATATCTTAGTTTGTTTAAAAGATTATTCTGAACCACTGATTTATATACACAAAGGAAAAGAAATTGTTATAAATTTTGCACTATATTTTAGAAAAATAGTTACGTAAATAAAAAGACCTTTTAGGGGAAAAAAGTTTAGAGACATTTCACTTAGTAATGATCTTTTTATTACTTATTTAACTTTTTAAAAAAATAATCTATGATGGTGATCAGACATATCCTTCCTGAGGTGAGATGGAATCATCGTTTAGAACGCTATTCCATAAAACAATCAAATGAACAAATAAATAAATAAATAAATCTTTTTCAGACGTTCCCAATTTATTTTTTATTTTAAAACATTTTATAATCTTGTGCAATGAATTTCATACTTCATTTTGAGCAAAATGTTTCATATACAAGGAAAACAAATGTGGAAAAATATTTTTAAATTATGAAAAGTATAAAGAATTTTGAGAAAACTCAATCATTAATTCATTATTTTTTCATGCAATGGGCCAATTCGTATTAAAATTTTTGAGATATATATTATTAATGTAAAATTTCCGAGAAATAAACAGAAACGTAACTTTCGCTTGAAGTCACAGTAAGAAAATCATAATTTAACTGTAGTTTCTATGAGAGTAATAAATTAAATATCTCTGCTTTAAACTGAAAAAACAAATAAAAAAATAAAAATAAACACTTATTAGCAAAAATTGAAAAAGAAAAAGAGAGAGAGAGAGAAAGAGAGAAATAATTTCAGGAAGAAATTCAACTCTGAAAATTAAGCCTATAAAAATCGCCATTTTTAAAAAGAAAGACCTGACAAAAATAAGCAAATTTAAAACTAACTCTAAACGAAAATCGATTAACTTGAAACGACCTTTTTCAAAAATAGGACGAGTTTAACATTGCTTGAGAAAAAAAAAAAAAAAAAAAAAAATGATGGAAAAAAGAAAAAAATTCTAGAAATCTCTTAAAATACAAGTTTGTATTATACATACTAATTCCATAAGTTTAATACCAATAATAAAATCAGTATTTAAAATAGAACAAGAAATCTATAAACTTTCACAAATAATACAGTAGACAAAATAATCTGATTAAGTAAAAATTATATTTTACTTTATCTCAACAAATAATATAAAAATTTACATTTCATGATAAGAATTTCTATCGTACTTAATAATTATACAATAGGTTGTGTAAAATAATGGAAGATTTATGACTGGATCTTTGTGAATCAAGTATATAAGTCTCATACATTTATAACAATAAAAGAATACAAAACAATTAAAATTGCACTTACCAGAAATCGAAGAGCAGGAATTAAAATTCACCTGCTTGAAGTTTCAGCTTCCTTTTGTCGGAATCTGGATAATAAAATAATGGCGCACGCAGCCGTAGAACAACCTGATATAAAACATCAGCAGACGATTTCACAAATTACAGTAAAAACCTAAAATGCTGTTTTTCCCCGCCTTGCGAAAAATTTACAGCAGATTATGCAGTTTTTCTCCCGTTTTTTTTTTACAGTGATTGGCAAAGAAATAATATGAATTTTTACAATTATTTGAGTTATTAAACATACATGTGGGGTGACATCATTCTCCCTTTAGGGTGCCAACCTTTAAATTCCGGAGTACCTTGGAGTAGAGATGCCATTATTCTAATTTGTGGTGCGATCTTTCATCCTTTAAGGCACCCTGAATTAAGGGTTCACCTTTTTCACCCTTTTTAAGAGGGCTACATCCCAAATAGCACAGTTTGACAGTTGTGACAGCTGACCAGGTGCGAAAAAACATCATTAAGGACTTCCTTTTCTTAAGCAGCTTTTCCCAATAAAAGCCGAAAAATAATTTGCTATACGACTCCCGAAACGTTTGCTTCCCTTCCAGCACAGTTTGATATTTGTGACAGCTCTCACCCCGCCTTCTTTATAGTCATCCGGTAAAGAAAGAAAAAAAAAACAATCACCGAAAAAGAGTTTGGTCGCCTTCATAAATGAAATAAATAAGGTTTTTAATAAGTTACAGTAGCATTATATTTCCTTTTATTTTAAAATTGTTTCTTTCATTTTAATTAATTCTTATTCAATTCATTCATTTCTTACTTATTATTTTTGTCCGATTAAGTTCATCATAAATTTTATAGAGTGTTAAGTTTTACTTTTTTAAATTACTCATGAATTTAGTGTGCGTTACGAAAAAAAGAAATACCGTTATCTTTATCTATATAAATAAAGAGAAGTATGTGTGTGTGTGTGTGTATCTGTTTTTTTTTTTTTTTTTTTTTTTGTCTGCGATCTGATACGTACACTATTGTTCGTAGAGCTACAAAACATGGCAGAAAGGTAGCTGGGATCCTGGAGGTGTACATCCTATTAAGAATTCTTCGAATTTCGAATTTAAACATTTTTTAACTACTTTTTTTCAGTTTTAAACATTGGTTTCTGTGCTTTACTCTTCTAAAATTTATTCTTACAATTCAATCGTCTGCGAATCTTAGCCATGAGACTATTATGCATTTTTATTTATTTATTTATTTTATTTTATTTTATCAATTCATTTATTTGAAGGCGAAATCTTTTTTATTTATTTATTTATTTATTTAAAAGATTATTTATCACAGTTACGTTTATGAATAATGTATATATATATATATATATATACGTTATAACAACTGTTTATTTTTATTTTTTAATTAATTCCTTTAAAAAGAAAAATCTTTTAATTTTTATATAAATAAATATATATACACTGCAATTATTGGAAAAAATTATAGTATGTAGAGAATGCCTGAATTAATTTTTACAATCAGTTACACTGTAAAAAAAAAAAAATTGTAAAATTACGGTATTTGACCGTATAATTTTAGGGGAAATGACCGTTTTGCTACCTAAACGGTCATAATCCGTAAATTAATGTTTTGGAAGCCTAATTTAGGAAATAACTGTATAATTTTACGGGAAATGTCCGTTTTGCTAGTTAAACGGTCGTAGCCCGTAAATTGATGTTTCGAAAGTATAATATTTGAATTTTTACGATAAAAAACAGTTAATCTACGCAAATTGCTCTTATCTTTCACCAAACCGTTTTCTTATGAGAAAATCTCTTCAAATGCTATCATTTCAGTGACATCAAGAGAGAATTCCATGTTCAAACTGATTTATACTAATTGAATGTGTTTAATTATGCACGCATGACGCATAGAAACATCCAATAGTTTTAATAAGCTATTGTTTTCTTAATTTAATTCAAAAAATTTCCATCTGACTGAAACTGAGTAACTCATATTGATGAAATTGATTTTCTTTGTCTATTAACACGAAAACATTAAAAAAGAAAGCTAAAATGGTCTTTTGATTTGAAGCCAGATTTCTAAAACACAAATGACAACCTAATAATTGTTTTATCCATTAAACGCATTTTTTTTAAATTTTAGTTTTTATTTATTTATTTTATTTATTTATTTTTTTTTTTTCTAAGCACACAGCATTCTAATTGCTCTTAACCCTTTAGTTAAGCCTTAGAAAACGGAAAATTTTAATGTTGTTTCCACAATGCATTTTACAATATGCTAAAATAAAGTTTATTTCAATATGAAATGAATATGTAATTAACCATTTGAAGGTAAGTCTTATGATTATTATGTATGATCTTCACTGTTAAAAAACAAAGCTGTTTTATTTGAATATGACCATCAGATATGTACATTACATCATATATAGCAGGTTCTGCTCTCAAAATACTTCAGTCCTTTCTTCATTCGATGGATTTGGATTTTGGGAATAAGGCCGATTGATTGCTATAGGTCCTAAGCCAGAGGGAGAGTGTCCTCCGTGGGGGGGTCTTTCTAAATGGTCCTAGCCCGTATTTACTTAAATTTTGAAGATAACCACGGAAAACTCCGAACGGCTAGCCCAACGAGCGCAACCTGGGATCGAACCCGGCACCTTACGTCTACCAGCTTTGAGCGTAGAACCGCTCGGCCGCTGGTGGGCTCCAACAATGGAATGCAGCTTTAAAAAAAAAAAAAAAAAAAAAAAAAAACTCTTTTGCTATTCTAAAAAGTACAAATACACCTAACACTTCATAAACACAGTTTGAAATCGGCCTTATAATGAAAACCTGTTTGGATGAATAAGAATTAGGCTCTAGTTATTTCTTCTTTGCAAACACTACTGAAACCATAAAGATCAAAAACATGAAAAAAATCGTATTAATTGGAGATACAAATTATCTGTGTTTATGTAAAAGATTTATTATTATTAATTCAAAGTTATATATTATTATTATTATTATTCATGTTTATTATGTTTATTATTATTATTATTATGCGTCTCGGTTAATTTTCAGAGATCTCACATAGTTTTCCAAAGGTTCCTTTTCTTTTTGAAAAATGGTGAGAAATTCTCGCCCATTATTTACCTCTAATGAGAACCTTGAAATAAGACTACCTCTTTAGTGCTAGTGTTTACGAATAAAAAGGCCCACCAGCGACCGAGCGGTTCTGCGCTCAAAGCTGGTAGACGTGAGGTGCCGAGCTCGATCACAGGTCGCGCTCGTCAGCCTAGCCGTTCGGATGGATGGTTGGGTTTTACGTCGCACAAGTGCTGCGCAGATGGGCAATTGGCGACGGTCTTGGACACACCCCTAGGAGTGGTCCGGAGACATGCCATCTCAATTTTGATCCTCCACGAAAGGGATGACTCTATTGCTTCGGTGACCCCTAGAGGTATAATTTTTGATGGGAACATGGAGGACATTGCGGCCATGACAGATTTTTCGTGCACCAACCAACATTAGTGTACACGACGGTCTTTGGCCAGCTCGAGTACCGAACTCGCAATGTTTCAATTATGAGGCCGGCGCTCTACCGACTGAACTATCGCGGCCTCCTAGCCGTTCGGAGTTTTCCGTGGTTTCCTCCGAAACTTGTGTAAATACGGTCTAGGACACCTCAGAAAGGCCCCCTCGGAGGGCACTCCACCTCAGGACTAGGACCTACAGCAGTCAATCGGCCTTATTCCCAAATCCAATCCAGTCCGTTTACAAATAAAAATGATTTCGAAAAATAGTTAGATTTTCTTTCACAAAATTCAGTATCATAGTCTTTATAGGAAAAAAAAAAAAAAAAAAAAAAAAAAAAAAAAGCTTTTGTTTTTTCAATATGAGAATTGACTGACTTCTTAATTTTGTCAAAAATAGCAAATTTAGATTTTAAAATAGTCTTAAAATAAAATAATTTTTATGTATAGTCTGAAAATTAATAATTTAATCACTGTAAAAAAATTCTGTAAAAATAAAGCACTTTTTTTAACATAAATACAGCATAGGTTGCTGGAAACTTGTATAGCTAGTTCTGTAAAAATAATTGAAGATTTCTTACTTCACATTGTGCTTTAAATCGGTTTAAAAAATTTTCCAGAAGTCTTTTGGTGCATATGACACGATTTATCAACTAGTCAGTTCTGATGTTGACTTTATCTGGTTTTGTAAAACAATGTCGCTGTGATCCCAACGGCGCGGTTGGCAAAACGCTGGCCTATGACGCAGGTGATTGTGAGTTCGAATCCCGGGTTACCCAAGACGGTTTGCTTCGCATGAAGATTAGCTTTTGAGTGTAAAAAAATAAATAAGTTTTTTAGTGTTGTAGATTTCTCCCGGCACGCATGTGTAACAATTGCAAAAAACTTTTTTAAAGCATTCGTGAAACTCAAACATTAAATTTTAATTTTACGGTCAATGCTACTTTTTTTGCCGGTTGGTTGTATGTTTCCCCACAACGTAAAATTACTGGCGATACATCATTCATCGTCTAAATGTACTTTTACGGGCTTTGACTGGAATCTCTGCTGCCGGGCTTTGCCCGTAATTTTGCTGCAGCATTTTTTACAGTGTACTATAACTTTGTCCTGTGTGATATCAATTAAATCAGGACAAAATATGAAGAAAAAAATATGTATAAAAAAAAAATTAAAATTACAGAAAATACAAATTATTTATTACTTTAAATTTCTTAATAGGTAACAACGAGAGAATCTTGTCTTTTATAATAATAAATCATTTTATTGCATAAGTAAATCAATTGCATTGTTAATTTTCAGTCGTATTACATTTCTAAAACAATTTTCATTTCATATATATGTAATATATCTAATAATTTATGCATATTTTTAATTACCCATCATATACTGCTGTTCATTAAAATTGCAACACCAAGAAGTGGGCACATACATTATAGTACGAAGAACAATTGATTAAATTTTCAGGAAGTTTTGAGTAATATATCCTGAGAAAACATTACATAAAGCAGCGACTCTGGGAGCAATAACAGCATTTACATGCCTAGGCATTGCATCAGACAGCAATTGGATGACATGTACGAGTAGAGCACTTCGTGAAGCTTCAACACAATGCCACAATTCGTCGATCGTAGTTACTGGTGAGTGGTTGGGGCAGTCGCTTTTCATCGATTAAATAGTCATTTTCATTGGGGCGAGAGAAGGAGAACGCACTGGCCAGAGCAGCAGTCGAACACATCCTGCATCAAAGAAAGTCTGGGCAATGCGGACAACTTACGGTCGCGCATTGTCCTGCTTAAAAGATTCGCTACAGAGGTCCCGAATATAGTGCAGATTGATAGGCCTTAACTCGTCAGAAATGTAATGGTCGGTATTCAGAATAGCGGGAATGAAAACAAGAGGTGATCGAGAAGTGCATCCAATGGTACGCATGCCATCATTCCAGGTGGTGACCCAGTATGCGGCTACCAAAATTTTGATTACCCTCAAAATTGCATCTGTGATATGGAGGCCTTTAATGTGTGATCAGCGACGAACCTGGACGTAGGAATGGCATGAAGTCGCCTTTCAGAGAAATCACAATCCTGTTTTGAGCATCAAGATTGCCTTATCCGTATTTGACGGTACTGTGAATAATGCACACTGCCCAATAAATCTCATTCTTATATTCGCATACCTTCTTGGTCTTGCAATTTTAATGAACAGCAGTGTACTATAGGTATAGTAATTTTAGGTTGTAATAATTTTTTGTGTTTCTTAATATTTTTACAAGTTTTGGGGTGTAAGGATTCTAAAATTCATAAAACTGGCATGGTTTCCGTTTGTTAGATCGTTTATGTCTTAGTTAATTAGCATGTGTACACGACATCATAAGAATTTTTAAGAAACTAATAGTTTTTTATACATTAAAAATTGAAACTGATAAATTTTATTGATGTTTATAAAAAAAAGTTTTAATTATTTTAATTAAAAAAAAAAAAAAAAAAAAACTTTCTTTTTCATAAGTGCTAATACTTTTCTTTGTACAAAACATCATTTGATTTTATTTTTTGTTATTACCGAAGAGTTGAAAAAGGATTAAGAATTTAACATGATTTATTACTTTCAATATACACACAAATTTACAAAAATGGTGTTGTTATGCATGTTAGATTTAAACATACAGCTTAAACAGTGAAGTTCTGTGTGATATAGA
The DNA here is from genome assembly GCA_963930645.1 of Salticus scenicus. Taxonomy (NCBI): domain Eukaryota; kingdom Metazoa; phylum Arthropoda; class Arachnida; order Araneae; family Salticidae; genus Salticus; species Salticus scenicus. The sequence goes on along the minus strand of OZ005657.1, from coordinate 288,613,141 downwards.
TTATCACATATTATAAAATTTATTTTTCCTTTTTAAAGGATAGGTAAATTCTCTAAATAAATAAAATTATAAATTAAATTCTTTAATCTTAAACAAGTACTTAAAATATAACGATATAACTAATTTTATCCTATAAATAATAAATTTTACAATATGCATTTTCTAATTTTTATATCTTCCCTTTCATGTATTTTTTAATGTAACTGAAACATTTTTTTTATCAATTGCCAGTATTCTATTAATAAGCTTAACGTACTGGAAATTCTTTTCACGCTGTAAATGATAATGTTTTGACTTATTTCTATCCTTTTGTTTTGTGAAACCAGAAAATAATTAATTCGGTCTCTTTTAATCGTACCTCGAAATGTAACTCATGCATCCTCTGGTCGCGTAATTTACATCAACGGTTAAATAGAATATTTGCTTAGCTAGTTATTTTCCCAGGGTCTAAATCTTGGCTAAATCATCTCAACATTCACTAACAACGGTCAATAAATTACTCGTCACTTCTTAAAAATATACATATGAATATTCCTAACGTAATGCAACCATTCTCTATCTTAAACTTTGAACTTAGCGTGTATAATTCAACGCCAAATGCATTGTCATTTTTTTGCTTCAGTTTAGGAGCTGACACTTTCTTTCTGATCATAAAACACGTAAGATCTCAAGAGCGATTCGGGCCTAGGGCCCGGCCTGATCCTCGGTACTGTTTCCCCACTCCAGAATGTTTTCGTTAAAAAACTTATTATGTTCTTTTAATTGCCTATGGTCACGTGCATTGGAATGTTTTCAATAAACTGGCATGAGAACAAAAAATGTCTCCGAGGCTGGACTTTAAATGGAAAAGTTCTAATTATGTTTTTACTTTTCAGCCAACATCATCAACGAAAATGTTCTTTTTACGACGGCCAAGATATTTTCTTCACATTCTGTGCATTGGATATCGAGATATTGCTTCTTCAAATACAAGGAAAGTTTACAGCATAACAGCGCCATTTTTTCGGCCGATATACACACAAATTTAATCACCAGTAAGGATAAATATGCTGTAGTTGTGCAGAATAAGTTTTGAGATATTGTTTTTACAAAAACAAAGAAAATTATAGCATAGCAGAACCACATTTCAGCCGTTATATACACGCATTTAAACATGTGTAATAAAATCATTACATGATACTGAATCTGTGAAATAGAAGTTATTCATTAATAAATATAACACCTGTTCCTGGTTTTTTTTTTATGATTTTGAAATAATATATGTATATATTACTTATTCTATACCGAAGGTTTTTTATTTATTTATTTTAAACATGATTTAAAGAAAAGAAAAACATTCGTTCAATATATATACAAATTAAAAATGAAGTAATTATATATGTAAGATTCTGAGACATAGGTTTTTCGTAAACAAGGAGAACTACAGCATGACAGCGCCACCTTTTAGCCGATATACACACAGATTAAAACCAGAGTGCAGAAGACATAGTATAGTTGGGCATATTAGATTTTGATATATATAGCTTATGTAGAAATAAGGGAAATTACAGCATAGCAGCGTCATCTTTTGGCCCTTTTACACAGCACCATTAGATTTTCAGGTATAGCTTTTTCAGAAACAAGGAAAATTCAGTACAGCAGGCCACTTTTCAGCAAATATACACACAAATTTAATTCCAATTATGGAAAATATAGTATAGTGTCCATATTATACTTTGAGCTATAGCTTTCATTCAAACAAGGAAAATTGCAGCATAGCACACTGCATACACACTATGCAACATGATCAAAATTTTCAAAGGTTGTTTTCGCGAACAGGTTATTTCAAAGAAAGAGAGAGTTACAGGCGCTACCGACCGGGAGTTTACTACGGTCAAAATTTTAAAAGATTATTTGCACGATGAACGAACAAGCTCATTTCGGATCATGAATTGAGAAAAAGGCGCCGCAGGAGCCGCCAAACAGGACTTGCTACAATTGAAATTTTCAAGGGTGCTTGCCCTAAAAACCAATAAGCTCTTGTAGGTCACGTGACGAGTAGAAGGCGCCGAGTCGTCACCGACCGAGGCTTTAATACGGTCAGATTTTTCAAGGATCATGAACCAGCTAGTCGCCGGGGGACTAGCATAAAATAAATTTTCCTCGTCACAAAATTAATAAATCATTTAAAAAAATATTAAAAATGCAATTACTGATACATTAAGTTAAAATTTTAAATACCTGAAAAATAGACTAATAATAGTTTTTAACCATTTATGTGCATTGTTTACTTCAAGTGTACAAAAATATGATTCAAATATAGTTTTTGTAGTTTATTGTTTAAAATTTATATTGTATGTATGCATATGCTTGATTTTCTTTGTTTAGTGCCTTATGCGGTAATGTATGTTGTATATGATAATTTGAGAATGCGTATATTTAATCACGGAATATTATATGTGTAATATGTTTATAATAGTTAAAATTATACCAAACAAATTTCTGCTTGTTATGATAAAATCTTTTAATAGGTGTTTTCAAGTCTCTCAACCTCTTGAAAGCAAAACCCGACACGCAGAAAAAAATTCAGCCAACCTCAGCCAATCGCAAGAAAAAATAGTATGTTGTGGCCACCACAAAACTTTCTTCAATATTTTCCTGTACAATTTCACTAAGTGCGAATAATTTATTAATTCTATTATTTATAAAAATTATTTAACATGATTAATGCAAATCCTTTTCATCTTAGGGAAATCTAACACCAAGTAGGCAAAGGAATACAGTTTTATCCCCTATAAATAACATCTTAAAAAATGCGTTTTTATAATGGTTATCTCATATATCAAGTTTCGTACAGTTATATGCCACAGACGTTGAGATATAGCCATCAATTATTGATGAAATTAGCAGCATAGCAGCGCCACCTATTGACCAATAAGCATCCAAGTTGAGTCAGCATAATGTCTCATAATGGCCTTCTTACATATCAAGTTATGTTTGATGAGACGCAATAGAATCCGAGATATAGCCTTCCATTAAATTTTGGAAATCGCTGTGAAGAAGCGCCAACTGTAAATCTGTTTACACCAAAAGTTTAGGGCACTAATTTTTATTAAGATGCATCTACATACAAATTTATGTGCAATTGTGTGCAGTAGTTTCTGAGATATAGCCATTCCTTAAATTGCGGAAATAGCTGTATAGTACGAAATCTGTTGGCCGATAAGCATTCAAATTGAATAAGCATAATATCTTATAATAGTCTTCTCAATTATCAAGTTTTGTTTAATTATACGCAATAGGACTTGAGATATAGCCTGCCTCGTAATTTCAGAAATCGCTGTGTAGCAGCGCCACCTGTTGAGCGGTTTGCACCAAAAGTTGACAGGCACTAATTCTTGTTAAGATGCACCAACATACAAGTTTATATGTAATTCTGTACAGTAGTTCCTGAGATATGCAAAATTTGTTTAAATTTTATTCATTGGTCCTTGAAATACAGCATCCAAAAAATTCGTGATACAGACAAATATTTTCTAAAAACAGTCAAATCGTGTTCAGGACATCCCAAAACATGAAAATACATCAAAAAGTTTCACGAATCCAATACTTTTTCTATATATACATACAGAAGAAAGTAATAATAGCTTAAAAAGAAAGAAAGAAATTGTTTTTAAACCTCGATTCTGATAACCGCTAATTTTTTCAGCGTCTTCGTCGCTTATGTCATGTCGGATCTGGGTCACCACTGCCTGCTGAAGCGCCTTACCTGGGCAATCAATATTGAACTTCATTGGATGCTAATTGCTGCTATTATTCCGTGGTTTTCTATGAAACTCGCTCATAATACGACTTAAGTTTCTCTAGATTTCCATGAGAGCATCACAAACAGGGGTGGGACATAAGTGTTCTCAATCAGTATTAATTCGAAAATTTAGAAAGCGTAATTTAAAAGTCTATTGTACAATGCCTTGTTAAACATGTTTAGATTAATAGCTACATAAGAATGAAAATTGTTCTTTGTAGTTTTTTGTCTAAATTATACACAAAATCTTGAAAATTCGAACACGGAAAAAAAGAGAAAATCCCAGAATTTTGATAATTCAACATTTAACTAAAAAATTACCCTAAAATAATACTATTAGATAAGATTTATAAATACTGATTTTCAGCAAAATGACGCTTATCGATATAAATAAAGAGAAGTGTCTGTGTCTGTCTCCGCTCTGGTGCTAACACTACCGATCACACAGCTATAAAACTTGTCATATCGGTACCTGGGACCCTGTAGGTGTGCACCTCATCGAGATTTTTTCGAATTTGAACTTTTTTTTTTCTTTTTCAATTTTAAATATTGGCTTTTATGCTTCATCTTTCATGAATTTATTCTTCCATTGTAATCGTTTGCATTCTTAGCAAAGGCTGTTGCACAATTTATTACTTTCTCTTACCCATAGGGTCGAGAAAGTACTGTTTTAGGGTCAAATTTTCGAACGTGAGTTTTTTTTATACTTACAAGTTCTGAGGTCCCCTGAATACGAAAATCATGTTTTCAGCGAATGGTCTGTGTGTCTGTCTGTTATCAGCATATCTCAAGAACAAATAGTAGCAGAAATTCCAAACGCGGTATTCCAAATGCACTAAACAAAATGAAACGAATATATATTTTTTGTAATAGAGATAGTCAACTAGGAAAAAAAAATTGTGTATGTAGGAGCCTCGCCTCCCCCCCTGGGGAAAAGTCCCTCCTCGAGGAGAGTAAATTTTCATGATGGATATCTTTCAAAAGAGCTCGCCAATTCCTTTAAAACGAATAGTTGAACCATCGATCTGCGATAATTCAAAATAAAGTTATCGATTTTTTTCATTTTTAACATTTTTTTTTAAATGTAATCTATATATATAAAAGAACACTTCCTGAGTGAGGGGGGGGGTGGGTGATTCATCATCGCCCAGACCAAACCCCTGGACCTAGAAGCATGAAATTTCGTGACAATGTTCTTTCCATGACGTAGGCATCCACTAAGAAGCGATTTTACAAAATTCGCCCCCCAAGGGGGGGAGGGGGGGCAAAACGTGATTTCACAAAATCCTTCATATCTCAAACAAAAAAACAGATATCCGTAAAATTTTTGCTTTAAAATATAGCTAATACAAATGTCTAAAAACCAATTTCTGGAATTTTCCAAATTCGGTCCCCAAGGGGGGCGGGGGGCAAAACGTGATTTCACATGCGTAAAACGTGATTTCGCATAATCCTACATATCTCAAACAAAAAAATAGATATACGTGAAATTTTTGCTCTTAAATATAGCTAATGCAAATATCTAAAAACCAATTTCTGGAATTTTAGAAATTCAGCCCCCAGGTGGGGCAGCAGGGGGGGGGCGGGGGGCTACGGGGCAAAAACAAATAGAAATACAGTTAGGGCGTTCAGAATTTTTACAGATAGGTTTTGAGGCCTGCAAGTCGAATGGGGATATTTTCGAAAGTGTAAAGTTATTAGGAGGGCCGGGAAGATGTGGGGGAGAGGGGGGCAAAATTGGTAGAGGGATCGTTCAAAATTGGTATATAGAGGTTTTCGATACGTACAAATCGATTGCGGATATTTTCGAAGTTGTAAAATTATTAGGTGGGGCGGTAAAGGGGGTGGAGCGGTAAGGGGGGCTATGGGCAAAAACAAATAGAAATAAGTTAGGCCGTTCAAAATTGGTACAGATAGGTTTTAGAGGCCTGCAAGTGGAATGGGGATATTTTCGAAAGTGTAAAGTTATTAGGAGGGCCGGGAAGGTGGGGGGGGGGCGGAGGGGCAAAAAAAGTAATATAGAGTTAGATCATTCAAAATTGGTACATAGATGTTTTCGATACCTACAAATCGATTGCGGATATTTTCGAATTTTTTAAATTATTGGGAGGGGCCAAAAAATAAAAATAGAGATAGATAGTTCAAAACTGGTGCATAGTGGTTTTTGATACCTACAAATCGATTGCGGATATTTTCGAATTTGTAAAATTATTATGATAGACGGGAGGGGGGGGCGAAGGGGGAAAATAATAGAAATAAGAGTTAGAGCATTTTGGGAATTTTTTCCGAAGGCAGTGAAAACCCGGTGCGACATTTTTCCTAATCAGATTTTGTTTCTCTTTTCTTTTCACGTGATAAAAAATGAATGCAATTTTGAGAATTCAGTAATTAGAGTGATTCATTTAAAAATAGGGAGCAGCGAAGCGGGCGTTGCCTGCTAGTATTGAGAATAAATAAATAAATTTAACTTTTTTTGCATATTTAGTGTTATATTACTTCTCTAATATGGAAATCGTCTGCATTATCATGGAAGATAAATTTTTTAAATAATAATTTTAATAAATTATTTTTACGAATTTGTATAAGAAAATATAGAAGAAAGTCGTGTAGTGGCCACAACACACTAGTTATTTCTTGTTAGTAGATGTGCTTTACTAATAATATTTTACCATTTCCAAGAAAGCTGTTCGGGAATTGAAATAAATTCCTCATAGAAATATGGTAAATAATGTACGTTTTAAGCTAAATATTCATCGCTTTTTTTTTTTTTTTTTTTTTTTTTTTTTTTTATTTACACATTTTGAGGCTTCCTGATTACCGTAGTCAAGTTTTTTAACGTTTGATCTTTGTCTGTGTCTCTTAGAGTAACTTAAAAACGAATAATTTTAGGAAATCCAAATGTTGTATTTTGAAGTTAATATAAGTTTGTTGCCGGAAAAGTTTGATCAAGATTGATATGTTTCAATGTATGTTGCGTGTGAAAATTATCTGTAAAATTTTAAGTAAACTTTTAATTTTAATAACAGAATTAAATTCTATATAAATGTAGGTGCATAGCCCCTCTCACACAGAACTAATTATCATATAAAACTCTTCCGAAGCCTAATTTGAATTGTTTAACATAGGTTTACATAATAGTACTCACTATCTTACCCCTTAATCTCCAATCTGTATTTATAGTATTAAATTTCACGGTAAGAGAAAGTCGTGTGAGTGACACACCAGATTGTTTTAATTTATTATATATATTGAAAATAAAATGGCAATACAGTAGAAGAAAAAATTTATTATATTAAATTTTAAATTTAAAAACTTATTTATAACAGTTTATGCATAATTTTTATAGTATAAGAACTTTTTATTTTTCACTTTTAAATATTATTCCTTTAAATTATGTTTTTTTTTTCTTTCTCTGTCTTTTTTCTTTTTTCATTCATTCATTCATTTTTTTTTTTTTTTTTTAATTTATAGTATTTATCGGAAAAAATGGTAGCATATCATAGAAACCATTAAACTGATTTTTTTATGAATTTAATTCCTTTTAAAAGAAAGTATACTTTTTATTTCATTTATTATATTGCTCGGAATGATATGATAATATAGTGGAAATAGACGGAACTATAAAATACACGGTTCAAAAACTAAAATATTTAATAGATGTTGAGATACAGTCACCTTTAAAATCGTAGTTTTTGTTTTCTTTTCTTTTTTTTTTTATTAATAATAGCAGATCTACCTGTCGTCGATAAATATCCAAAATGAAATATCCTGGAAAGATATTTCTGCAGGCAGTGGAAACCCGGACCCGCTGTAGTGCGGGTAGAGAAAAAGGTAGGCAGCAGGTACCCGAAGCGAGGTTTAGAGCGATTTCAATATATATTTTTTAATTTTTATTTATGATGGGATGAAAAAAATGAATACCAATCCAACTCTTTTGAAAATTCATTTAAATATAGTGAGCAGTGAAGCGGGCGAAGCCTGAAAGTTTTATATAAAAAGGAGAAATAACGCACATATAAAATAAGAGACTAAAATTTTAATGCCTGTGTTCGCCTTAATTTAATACCTACAGTGCGATTATAGTAGATCTATATTTCATTTCTTAAAAATAAATAAATAAATAGCATTATAGATGTCTATGTATTCTCTCTGTCTCTCTTTTAATACTTCCTAACAAGTTTGAAAAGTGTTAATGACTTCGGTTTGTCTCTCTGTGACCGTCTTTTTGTCCGCGTTCTAACTTTCGAAAATATTCATGAAATTTCTTGAACTGACATATATTATTTTATTTTACTATTGGATATTTCTTATTTAAAATGGTGTGAATACCTCTACTGGTTTGTCTACAGGGACACCTAAAAACATTCCAAAGCATTGTGTTCTATGAGAGGTATTTCTAAAAATCATATAATAATAATTTTACTTCTGACAAATCTTAATGAAACTGAAATATGTTATTCAAGTTTACCATCGGATGTTCCTTAAAAAAAAAAAAAAAAAAAAAAAAAAATGGAGTACATACCACCGCTGATTTGTATACAAGAATTCCCGAAAGTATTCCAAAGCATTTCGTTCTATGAGAGGCATTTCTATACACCAAATTTTAATAACTTGACTTTTCACATATCGTAGTAAAATTGAAGTGTATTATTCATATGTACACAAAAACATTTTCTATAGAGTATAGTATGATCCGTATTAGATTTGTAGGGCCACACAAAAATATTCAGTTACATTATGGGCTATTATTGGAAAGTGACTGGAATTGCATTTCCGATAAACATTAAGCGTGCTTAACCCTTTCTAACAATTCTTAAGTGTGAATATGATTCCAATTTGTATATCTATCTATCTGACTGTCCATCTGTCCGTTCCGATATTCTATAAATAATTTGGAAAATTTTAAATAACGATACTCTGTTCACTATGGAATGTTCCCTATTTAAAATGGTGTTAATAGGTCCTATACATAGGTATGTGTACAAAAACATCCCGCTCGCCCCCCCTCCCCCTTCAAAAAAAAAAAAAAAAAAAAAAAAAAAAAAAAAAATGTATTGCGTTTTAAAACAGATTTTTATAAACCCCATTTAAATAACTTACTACCTTAAAAATCATAAAGAAATCAACATTTAATGTTAGTAATACTAAAATAATGCTTTGTATACAATATGGTATGGTTAACATCGAGATTGTCAGGGCTGCATAAAAATGTTCAGATCTATTAAAGATTGCAGTTAAAATCTGAAGACTGCATTTTCATTCGTGTTAAGCATTTTAAACATTTTCAACAATATTTAAGAGTGACTATGAATTCAGTCTTAATATGTATGCCTTTTAGTCCTGTCTGTCTTGAAAGGAAACAAACAAACAACAACAACAACAACAAAAAAAAAAAGATTACTGCGTATATTTATACGCAGTTAAATACCGTTTCTACATTTTTCATTTATTAGTCTTTTACGTTTTATATATCTATTTTGTACAGGTATAGTTAAAATTCTTTCCTATTGATTATAATACAAAATTGTTTGGTTTATACGATTCGAATATCGACTATAAATCTTTTTTTTTTCTCTCTCTTTTCTAGTATTAGCAAACTTTCTGCTTAAGTCCTTATTTCTTATTTCTTCAGATATTAATTATCTTAAATTTTGTGAGAAATTTCATGATTATGTTTATTATTATTATTCTTTTTACGTCGCTCTAAGGAGAAAAAAAGCAAAAACTTCATTCGTAATGCTAAATTTAATACCCATAGAAAATCAGTGATTCAGATATTTGTTTATTAAAGTTATTTTGCAATTAATGCCTATCTTTAATGTTTAATATTTATTAATAATATATTTTTATTCGTGTTCAAGCTAAGCAATCATAATTAGTACTTTTATTTTAAAATTTATTGACTATCTTTAATATAAATAAATAAATTAAATAATTAATTAAAATAAACATAAACATAAACACGTATATTTTGATTTTAAGTCTTTTTAAATATCGTTTTATGTCATTTCCTTGAAAAATGTATATGGTCTCAAACTAGAAATAACTCGTGTCTTTTATCCTTCTCTTATCTGTTGTCCTTTTTCTAAGAACACCACAACGCACCTGAAAATCATTTTAAGGGGTTTTCTGTAGTTTTAAAAGAAGAAAATAAAGGGACAATTTCTTCTCCGTTAAAAATCCTTTATCTCTTTACAGAGGAGGGCAAAAAAACTATTAATCTTCATCGATCACTTGAGCTTGTGAAATTTGGGAATACACGTTTGACGGCTAAACCCCTAGGGGTGTCAACCAGTGAGACAAGCTTTTCACCCCCACAAGGTGCTGCCATGTGTCAGTGTAGCCAATGAGTTGATTGCCGATCTTCAACCGCTTGAACTGGTCATAGAAGCTCTCTGTCAAAGAGATACTAGTTTGATAACAGCTGAGGCAACTCTTAAAATTTGTATTAGAATAGCTAAAAAGTCAAGACACAATCCTGATTGCTGAGCTTTCCGAGACGCTCCGCAAAAGAATCGGAGAACGTTGCCGTATAGACAGGGCCCGATTAACCTTTTAACTGAGGGGAAGCACAAATCCATTTGGGGGCCTCCACTGACATGGAATTAGGGAAAATGTACTCAATTAAATTCTTTTAAAATAACCACCAAAATGTAAACTGGTGAAAAGCCTGCATTCACCACACTATATGAAATTATTCCATTGTAACTGCATGTATAAAAGCTTCATTAGCATATTTCCCATATAATCTAGAAATGGTAACTGTGCAGTCAGGTTTTCTGTGACATTTTATAATCAGATTATATTTTCAGAAAACAAGCTCACAATTCGGAACCCTTATTTTGCTAAAATTGGGGCCTTTCCAAAATTTCTCAAGGGAAGCACATGCTTCTCGTGCCTATTGAATAATCAGGGCCTGCGTATAGAGGCCACAGGAATGCTAATTTACCTGCAAAACCCAAAGAAAGAAATATAACCAAGAAGTTAGAAACCCTGATTATTCTTTTACAATGCCGAAAGAAATGCAGTACGAAACACGATGAAAAATATGTTGAACCGTGTAAGTATATCAATACATAAAACCCTTAACGGGTTAAAAGTTTGTGACGCAACACTGAACTTTATTGCTATAAGAATTTGAAAATGGGTCTTAAAAAGAATGATATCAAATTTTCAGTGACGCTTTGATATTAATGAAATTATACATAGATTTTCTTATTTGAATTTGCTTTTTCCTTTTATTTATATTTACAGTGTAAACATTATTTTCAACATAAAATAATGTATAGCATTTACTCATTGATACCTTTCCATTCCCATCTCTTATAATATGAAAATATGTGTTTTAAAAGAAATGATATGAAATTCCAGCAATGCAGCGGTGTTACATTAAATGATTTGTTTTTAAATTTCACTGCAATTATTTTGTTTTGCATATTAAAGTATATGTGCACATTGAAATATTGCTTTTAATTTTTAAATACGCTGTCAAATATATCACTTTCATTAAGCTTATATTATGTACTGAAATATATTTATTTCAATGAATTATTCTATCTTTTTCGTCATGCCATCAAAAACTGAAAAAAATGTCACAATTTTTTTCTTTGCAGTACAATATCTATTTGCATGCATTTTCAATTAATTTGGATAAAATGACACAAAGTAAACATTTCCATATATTTTACTTACAGTTTTGGATGGCGTGACGCAAAAGATAGAATAATTCATTGAAATAAATATATTTCAGTACATAATATAAGCTTAATGAAAGTGATATATTTGACAGCGTATTTAAAAACTAAAAGCAATATTTCAATGTGCACATATACTTTAATATGTAAAACAAAACAATTGCAGTGAAATTTAAAGACAAATCACTTAATGTAACACCACTGCGTTGCTGGAATTTCATATCATTTCTTTTAAAACACATATTTTTATATTATAAGAGATGGGAATGGAAAGGTATCAATGAGTAAATGCTATACATTACTTTATGTTGAAAATAATGTTTACACTGTAAATATAAATAAAAGGAAAAAGCAAATTCAAATAAGAAAATCTATGTATAATTTCATTAATATCAAAGCGTCACTGAAAATTTGATATCATTCTTTTTAAGACCCATTTTCAAATTCTTATAGCAATAAAGTTCAGTGTTGCGTCACAAACTTTTAACCCGTTAAGGGTTTTTTGTATTGATATCATTACTTTTTATGGATTAATGATCAAAACGTAAAATTAAAGGAGCATGGTAATGAGTTATAACACTGTATAAAAAGTGTTGTTTTATAGGTCATACTCGAACAAAATAACAAAATAACTGAAATTTCAAAATTTTATAAAAAGTGATAAAAAAAAAAAAAAAAACTTTAAGAAAGAATATTTTTTGAGGGATGGAAACATGCAACATTACAAAGACATAATATTTTACATTTTAAAAATGACAAAAATTTCTACAAATAAAAAAATAAAAATAAAAGATTTTTTTATTTTATTCAATATTAAATTTCTTATACAGCTCATTGGTTCAACTATTTCTTAGATAGTTCAACAGAAAATTCCAAATAAATGTTTAAAAAAATAATTTGTGTACGAAAATTTTTGTAAAAAGTGTTACGAATAAGTTTCGAAAGAGTTTCACCACATAGATTTTGGTTAGATAAGAAAAATTTAACAAAAATTTTTAAATGGTCAATTGACTGAACAAAAGATAAATATTTTGTTATTTTTAAATTGTATATGCACAAAGTAAAACTGTTTAAGGATATGACAGTAATTTTCCAAAATACCTAGTACCATTGGGGTGAGGTTCAGATTCTCCCTTAGAAACTCTGATAATTCTAAAAAAGATGCTTACCAATTTGAGGGAGAATTTGTTTGGTTTAAAATTAATTCAGCTGGGGAAAATAGGAGGGGGTTACCAGTTAGATCACTTTGAAATTTTAATTGGGAAATCGCTTTTTAGAAAATTTTTTCTAAAAACATGCATTAAAATGTTATGCATCTAATTTTATTCTATCTGATTAAACATACTGCACATAGTCCCCACATTCCTCCTAGTATTTCGGAATCACTTCAGAATTCCTAAAAATTTTCTAAAACGTGGTGTAGGGATTTCGGACTTTGCCTCATTTTCAAAAATTGGGTTATGGGGGTATAAAGTGTATATGAGAAATCTAACTTTAAAATTTTAAATGATAAGGATTTTTTTAGCACTTTGAGAAATCTTCTAAATATAATCCCTTAAAATGCTTCCAGCGATACTTTTTTAAGGTTGGGTGGTTGTAGGTTTTAAGGCCAATTGACTGCGCTAGGGTCCTAGGCCTATAAGTACAATGCCCCCCGTGAGGTCTTTCTAATGGGTCGTAGTCCGTATTTACGCAAGTTTTGGAGAAAAAACACTGAAGTAACGGCTAGGTCGAAGAGTGCGGGATGGGATCGAATCCGGCACTTCCCATCCACCAGCTTTTGAGCGAAGAACCGCTCGTGGGGCATTTTTTAAGAAGCTTTTATATATATATATATATATATATATATATATATATATATATAATATTTTTTTTTAATGTTCCATTTTCTTCAAAAATCTATAGGAAACGCCTTGAAAGTTTTGAAAACGTAAAAAGCGTGCATATTAAATATGAGTCTAAGTAGAACTTTAAATGAGCTCCTAATCCCCTTCCTATTCGAAATTTTAATGTTTGCTTCCTAAGGTTTCTCCTGTCTCAATTCAGCTTCAATTTCTTTTTTTCTTCTCCTTTCTTTTCTCTCTCTCTCTCTCTCTCTCTTTTTTTTTTTTTTTTTTTTTTTAATAAACCAAACGCGATCAAACGACGTGATCCTGAAATAGGAACATAATGGAGACTATTTTCAGTATATTTAATAATTAAAAAAAAAAAAAAAAAAAAAGAGGCAAACAAAATTTATTACAAAAAATTTTTGTTTGTAGAAGACATTTCCGACAAACTACAAAAAGAACTTCATTGTTTAAAATTTCAAAGATGTGCCTTTCGCTCCCCTGTTTTTACAGTTCGAATTTCCAAACAAAACAAAGACCCTTCAAACTGATTAAGCTCCCTCGCCCCTCCTTTTTTTTTTTTTTTTTTACAGTTTTTAAAATTTCCAAGGTGTTCTCGAGACACGGAGGACGACTTTAAAAGAAAAAAATTTCTTTCTTATTTTCCTAACAAATAATTACAGAGAAAACCATTTTGTTTTGAAATGTTGTTTTGAAAAGGCCTTTCCATCAAACTAACAGAGATTCCCCTCCCTCCACCCAAACTTCACATTTATAAAATTAAAATTTGCCCATCACTGAGTCCTTGTGCCCCCCTCCCTTCCCCTACCATACACATTTGTTTTCTTCTTAACTAAACAAAATGCCGTAAAAATTCTTGTAGACGTGTTTTACAGTTTTTAGAAATTCCGAAAATTACTAGATAAAAACAAATTGAATAATTCGTATTCGACACTGTTTGGCGAGATTTTGTATGAACTTTGAAAACAGACTTTTTTAAAATCGATGAAATTAAATTAGTATAAAAATTCTACAGAACAACTTGATTAGTTTTTTATATAATACAAAATGAGTTTAAATCAGTTTAATTTAAAGCTGTTTTCGTAAAGAATTTGCCTTTACGATTTTTATAATATAATGCAAACTCAAGTTACTGTAACAATGTTTATGTTAACAATAATTATTAAGACAAGGAAAAATCATTTAATTTAGTATAAGTAATTATCGTTATTATTGTTGGTTTGGCCACAACTTTTAAGTTTTTAAACTGATTAATAGATTAGTTTTACAAAGTGAAAACAATTACTTATAATAATTTTACTTAATTTTTTGTGTTTAAGTAGCTTAAAATTGCCTCAGTTTACCTCGCTTTTAAGATTTTATGGATATTGTATAGGAAAGCTATATTAAAAAATAAACAAGTACTTACACAACTTTCAGAACAATATGTTGTACTAAATAATGAATAACAGAGGTTTTTAAAAAATATGTGATAGTAAAAAAAAAAAAAAAAAAAAGAAAAAAAAAATTCCTTGGTAATGGAAATAAACATCCTTGAATCCTATTTGAACCTCTATGTCATTTAATTTGAATAATATCATTAACCGAAAAAAAATTCCTCAAAATTTTATGCCATATTTTTTAGAATAGCAGGGTTGCCAACATTTTAATTTATTCTGGAGCATTTTTAGCTCCGAATTTATTTCGCACCACTTTTATTTTAAGAGTAATTTTTTCTTATTTTATTGTAGTTATATATTGCAGAATATTTTTCTATAAATAAAGTGGTTCGAAATAAAGGCGGGGCTAAAAATGCTACGGAATAAATTAAAATGTTAGCAACCCTGGAATAGTGTGTACAATATTTACAATGTTATTATTAATTTCTAATTTAAAAGTTGCAGATGCATGGTAATTTCATTTTCATTTTATATCACTATTATATCTAAGAAATAAGTATATACGAGTTAAGAAGGATATTTTTATTTATTTATTTATTTATTTTTTCTGGAGTAGCTTTTATTGTTATATTCATGCCACCTCCCTACTTTTAAATTTAAGAAAGAACGAAAGAAACGCGAATAATTTTTTAGGTATAGATTTGATTTAAAAGAGAAAAATAAAGAATAGTAGAAAAATCTTTAAAAAGTGAAATTTTCATACTGGTAAATATTTAAGTAGTATTGTTTGTTATGAATTTAATTTAAAAAAAAATCTTAATCTATTCAAATATTTATTGCTTAACATTTTGTAATTTATATATATATATATATATATATATATATATATATATATATGCTAGAAACTTAATGAGCAAACTAATTATTTTCAAATTCTGTTTTAAGAATTTTTTCAATCCGTAGTTTAAGGGATTTATCGCCTAATTTTGAAAAAATTACAAATATTTGCATATGATAATGATATTATTTGTCATTTTTATGAAAATAAAGAAAATTTTTTTTGTTGTTGCAATCATTTTTTAAAATAAAACCAATTTTGGAAGTTAACAACGTATCAACATGAAAACAATGTAAATACAATGAATATTTTTGATAAACAAATATCATATAAAATACAAGTACCTAAATAAATAACTCATTTAATATATATATTAAAGAAAGAAAATTATTTATTTTTTATTTTTTTGTGTTTATTTTTGACGCCAATTCCCAATAGAGGGAGCCAAATCGATTATTTGAGATTGAATATTTCAGATGGAACAGAAGTCTGTATTTGTCCGCGAACCTGCCGCATCACGGCATTTTCGGAGTAAAAAATAGTTCGATTTTCAAACTGAGTTAGAAAAAAACAAGAGTTTTCCGAGGGAAAAGGGAGATGTCAGGCACATCAGATAAAAGAGATTAATATCATATATCAATTAAACGACATTCGCCCGAGCCATATTCGAGAAAAATTTGTACTACACATACACCGCCCATTTACAACTTAAATAAGCCAATTCATATCTCAAAATACATTGCACGCAGAAATGTAGCGATTTCAGGGTAGGATCAGACAGAAGGTAAAAGACTATTTTGAAAATATCAGAACATAACCTCCCATATTTCCTGAGATATTAAGTGTCGGCTTCCAGGGTTTTCTTTGATCTCAAACTAGCTGTATATATAAGTGTCGCAGTTTTCGTTTATATTTTCCGCTGAGTGTCGCCGCGTTCATTTGTTTTTCCGCTTGCGTCACTGAGACTCTAGCGCGTCTCATGATAAGAGGCAGAAGGGAATGTAACCAGCGGCTGAAGAGAATTAATGGAAGTAGAATATGATGCTGCGGGTTATCTTTGGAGATCCAGTTAAAGCGTGAGAAAAAACTTCATAAAACAGAAAGAAACGAAAACTGAGAAGGATTATATATTAAAGAAGAAATGATTATTTATGAAAGTGAGGGAGTCAGAGTTGAATGCCTATCTTTAATTTATAATTATTTAATTATCCTCAAACCAACTAGCGTTGAGACAGAACGAACTTTTTCCGCAGTCGGATATATGTGTAGTTTTTTTAAGAAGTAGGTTCGGAGACAACACCACACACCCCTATCATTTGTTTCTTCAGATCTTACTTCCAGAAAACTTAAAAATAAAAAAAAAAAAAAAAAAAAAAAAATTCCCCACAGTCATTTGTATCCATAAGACACCTATAAAAGTTTTAAAATGATCCATTAAACTTCTATAAAAATATCCTACAGATATACACTCCTTCTCATATTTATTAAGTCCACTTTATATTTTGAAATAACTATTGTAAAAATAATTGTGAACAAGATTATACTAAGTGCTCTTAATATATCTAGTATTCTAAAAACCAAAACTGCTATAAGTTTAATATGAAACAAAATTAATAAAAAATAATGCAAAATATTTTTTTCTCCACGTTTTTAGATGTTCATAATTATAGGGACAGTCAAGATTTTTTCGTTTTATTTAACTTACAAGCGGATACATTTCAGTTGACATGCAAATTCGTTAACTACTGGGGTAGATTAACTCATATATAAGCTTTCGATTTTTATTGGACGGACATTACTGATAATTCCTCGAAAAAAACAACGTTCATGTAGTGAAGTATGGTAAATGTGTTTTTTAAGTGGAAGGATAATTTCAATCTACCGAATTTCTAATGAAATTCGAAGATCTAAAATTGTTGAAGGAAATGTGATTAAACGTTGAACTGCTGGTTCGATAGGAGAGAGATCTGATGCAAAATCATAATTGTTTTACAGAGATCGAAGACTCATAATTCCTTTTACTGTTCTACTCATAATGACTGCTGCTGAATTTACTCGTAACTTTTAACGAAAGGTTGGGGTCAACATTTATGCATGTTTAAAATAATTCATAATATGTTAAAATGAATAAAAAATCTGTAATGATCAATAAGCATTTAATGGGGGAAAGAACGTCTGTGTTAAAGTTGAATAAAAATAATATTAAATGGTAAAATGTTGCATTTTCGGATGAAAAACATTTTATTCTTGATTAGTCAAGTGGTTTTAACAGTTACTGGCACGATCTGAAGATAGCGAAAGACAGAGCAGATTTTGTAAAGGCAGATATGAATCGGGCATTTTAAAGGTGGATCTATGGGGCTCTGGGGAGCTGTTTCTACTGAAGGCAGAATGAATCTAGTTATTTTTTCTATTATTATGAACATCAAGAGAATATCCGCAAATTTTAAACCTGGAATTCTCAGATTTTGGGGGGTAATAATATTTTTTTCAACAAGACTTACATTTTTGCTCTTCTATGAGCAATAGGAAATAGTTTGAAGAAAGAAACTTCTTTATTGTTGCCTTTCCCGTAACCTAAAAGTTGAAAAAACCTTAACTTATTATATTAGAAAACTGCATGCAAGTGGAAAGCAATTTTAAATAGTTTAAATGTATTCAGAATATCATCTATACTGTATGAAATGATATTGAAACTGAATATTAAAGAAAATATATGTGTATATACCAGAGAGAATATCTGACTGTTTCACCCTAAAAAGAGACCCCAAAAAATATTAATTTAAAGAATAATTGAAAAACTATACTAAGATTCGAGCTGTCCTTATAATTGTGAACACCTGAAAAATATGAAAAATATCTAAATCTTGTTTTGATATAACATGTTACATCTATTAGACATCCAAAAAGGCATGCTTAAATTTCGCCTGCATTTAAATATCTAATAGATATTAGGATATCCAGGACTTCTGATGGACATTCTTAAAATATTTTGCGCCTTTTATGGATATAAGTGGCTGTATGATATAACTGATTTCATTCTTTAAAATACTTTGGTTTAATTACATTTTCTTAAATTAATTATTAGAATTATCTTTGACATTTATAAGTTTATAAATTAAATTACATTGCACT
Source organism: Salticus scenicus (assembly GCA_963930645.1). NCBI lineage: Eukaryota > Metazoa > Arthropoda > Arachnida > Araneae > Salticidae > Salticus > Salticus scenicus. The sequence goes on along the minus strand of OZ005657.1, from coordinate 288,594,461 downwards.
AAATAAATATTTAAAATTAATTTTATCGACCTCGGGTACGAAACCAAATCAAAATTAAGTTTACTACATTACATAAGTTTTTATGAAGTTTTAATGATTTACAGTAACTAGTATGTATAATTAAAGTTTCTTAAATATTTAAATAAAATTGTGTCCTTTCTTTAAAAAATCGACAAACTGGATCCAATAGAACTTTGTTGGTGCAGCAAAACTCCAGCTGGGTTGAAAATATTGCTGAATTACAATCCTTAATGGAGTTTTATTGTTTTTAAATTTTTGAATTAAAAATTTATATTTATGTTCAAGCTTTTTTCCCCTCAATTAGTAGAACAATATTTTCCCGATACTAAAAGTCGAGTGTTTTTTTTTTTTTTTTTTTTGTTTAATTATTAGCATATTTCATGTAACCAATGTTTCTAAAATCTGCGCACTCCAATATTAAAGAAATAATATGTAATATTGATGTAGCAACAGATTCCTACAATTCTGTTATATGGGATGCATTCTGAAATTTCAGTATGTACAGTCGGTAACAAAAGTCTCCGAACACTAGCAGAAATTCCTATGTAAAAAATTGTACACTTAATACAGTTTTGTTAAATAAATCCTTGTCGAGTCCTGTTTTTAGACTGACTATGAACAGGATTTGACAAGGATTCATTTTACAAAACTGTATTAAGTGTACTTTTTTTATATAGGAATTTTTGCTAGTGTTCGGAGACTTTTGTTACCGACTTTATATAGTAATAGGATGAGATTGATTATTGGAGTCAATCTGTTCAACAAAACATTATAACTCTCAGAAATGCAAGGGAAATACATAAAAAATATAATTAAAATGCAATAAAATAGGTGAAAATACAATATGACACGAATAAAAACATATGTTTATTTCAGGGAAGTATTAAAAATATATGAATTCTATGTTATCATACAAAAATTATGAAAAAAAAAAAAAAGAAGAAAAAAAAGAAACAAAGAAAGAAAAGATGACAATATCTATCTTGGTGAGGTACCAAAAGCAGACACAAAGACATTTGAGACTGTAATGAGAAAAATTCCAATGATTGTAAGGTTGTTGATAAGCTCTGCTCTTGACTGATGACTGATCAGATTGATGTTGTATCGTGTATTCAAAATTAAAAGAACTCCAACAACCAACTGAAATAGAAATATATTTAATAGAAACATAAATCTTTCTGAGTATCAAAGAAATAAATATACACATTTATAATGCTTCGGCAGAATAAGCATGAAGTATTATTTAATATTCGTCATTTTTAGGAAGGATATTAATAGGAAGAAATAGCCAATATTCATTCTATACCAATTATAGAATGAGAGTAGTAATACTAAATAGACTAAATCAAAACCTGACTTTAAACACAAATATTCTCACAACATATTACGCATACAAAGCTGTCAAGTATTACGATTTTTGGATACAGGTACTTTTTATAGAAAGTCTCACCTTATTTAACCCTTTGGCCGGAACATGTTTTCATCATGCTTACCAGGAACATCGGTCTCACAGACCGCTTTTTGAAAAAAAAGTACTAAATGTATTTGGCGAAATTTTGTGCGATAAATAATGAATTCTTGCAGACATAAATTTACTTTTCAATCGTGACGTATCATTGGGGCAACAGGGTATATTATATGGCTGATTGGAATTAATGTCGCATTAGTACTGTACAGTGGGTAAAAAGGGGTAAAAATGATAGCTACTGATAAAATATACTATTCAAAGAACAGATAACTCCTCAAGGAAACTCCATGCAATGACTCGCTTGTGAATGAATTGGCTCTGGAAGACTTCTTACAAATAACTCTTCTTTGCTTTCAATAACTTACTACTTAAGGGAGGCACACTATTGTAACAATCACATCTATCGTAGATCACAAGTCGGATCGTACGCACGGCAGCAAAAGTAACGGAGCACTAGCAATAATCTCTGTCTAAAAAAAATACACTTAACACTGCTTTTTAAAATAAATCCTTGTTGAATCATGTTCTTAGTCAGTCTAAGAACATGATTCGACAAGGATTTATTTAACAAAACAGTATTAAGTGTACTTTTGTCTGACGGGACTTATTGCTAGTGTTCGGATACTTTTGCTGCCGACTGTACGATCCGACTTGTGATCTACGATAGCTGCGATTGTTACAATAGTATGCCTCTCTAAATATATCTCACGACAGTAAAAAAACTTTGAATAAATCATCGCAACAAAACTTTACCTAAAATATTTTATAATCCAACTCGAACACCAAAAGCTCGTCGAAAACCATAATTCCGTTAGAAACTCACGACTTCACTAAAACTCGTAACTCCATCCGCAACTTTCTTCATAGCACTCTAACTCTACCTAATACCAACAAAACCAATCGAACTTAAACTTTCAGAAAGAATTCTCAATTACTGACATTTCTACGTAATGTGTCTGTTAGCGCTCAAAAATTGAGATTCCTAATATTCTAATAACATTTTACAGGTTTCTTTTGAACACTAAGGGGCTTCGCCCCTTGCTGACTGCCAACCCCCAAGGGTAGCTTCCCTTGTTTGAGCGAGTTTTATGCTGCACTAGTTCCACGCTGTGAATAATTGGCGATTCTTCGGGACTCACCTCTAAGGGTTGTTCTGAGACATGCCATCCTCTACAGATTGAGTGTATTTTACGTCGCAATAGTGCTTCAGTTAGTCAACCTTCGCGTCTTGGACATTTATCTCCAAACGTGCCGGTACCCTGTTCTAGGAATATGCATCCGCAAGTCCCTACACTAAGCCTAACCTTTAGCGGTCTCAGAGACCGATGTTCCGGTATAAGGGTTAATCATAGAAAACTGCTACAAAATCATATAAAAAAAATTCTATAAAAAATATCGGCAAAAATCACAACACGTGACAGCTATGCACATATTTACTGTGAAAAATATTTTCGTTTTATTAACGATAAAATGGCTATAAATCAAAAGAGTATGCTATAAGCATTTCTGCGGTACATTCTCCTGCTTTTTATTCATATGGATGTACATAACAAAAAATAATGTAACAACAAAGAATCAATGAACATCTAAAACGCTTTTAACCTTTTTGGACTTAGAATTTATTTATTCATTCATTCATTTATTTATTTATTGGACTCAAGACAATGTAATACAAACCATTCAATGAAGAATTACATTTACTTTTAAAAAGTGAAGTGAATTTTGTGAATTAAGAGTCATCTACAAATCAAAAAGTTCACCAACTTCGATTTTTTTTTTTTTTTTTTTTTTTTTTTTCCCACTTTGATTTTTACATTTAAATTTCTGGGTTCGTGATCATGTGAAAAAGTATATCGGTTGTATAAAAAATTGAGGATTCTAATGATGATTTCTTGTCGTAAACTTTCAATTATGTCATCAGAAAAATCACTCGATTGATGTAAGGCTCCTATATATACGAGCTGGCACATCAGGCATTTTGTTGCCTTAGGGCTGCCACATGTACCCAGCGCGTTTCCCTGATAAACAAACAACAAACATTTTTTTTACGTCTTACGTTACTTTAGAGTAACTTGTTTTATTATATTTCATAATTTTAGCTAAGTAAACTATGATATGGAAGTTTGTTTAACGATAAATTGCTAAAATCATTTAAGAAGTGAATATAAAGTGTTCACAAACCTTCTATTACTGAGTATTTGAGTTTTGGCGACATTTTGTAACAGAAACCGCCTTAACAACACATCTTACAGTACATCCATGGGATATCCTCAGAATAAAATGACATCCTGAGAATGTACTGTGAAAAAAATGTGTTTTTAGGAATATTATTGTTGCTTATTGCTCTTATTTTGACCGGATTAGCTTCAGATCAAGATTTCTTAAAATCATTAGGGAAGCGATAAGGACGCCAAGCGGGAATGCTGTCCTCTTTGGAGGCAAAAAAATGGCGGTGATGCGCCGGCCTATTATTTATTTAAGGGGCTCTAGATTGATGTAACTTCTTTTACCAGATACGATGAAGAGAACCAATCAAGTTCCATGAAATTTTCTGATCCAAAGACATATTTAAAATTACAGAAAATAATAATAATAATAAATTTGCATAAAAAATTTATGAATTATAACTCACATTAATTTTATCATATAACAGGGTGGTCACCAGTGTTGCCAGATCTGGCGAATTTTTTATTCAATAATCCCCAATAATTTTTAATTGTAACGTTTGCCTAATCACTTCGAAGATTGATAGTCTATTATGCATATCAAATATCATTTCTCAAAATTATTGGTAATTTTTGAATAAAAAATCTGCCAGATCTGGTAACACTGGTGGTCACAAACCAATTTTTTTCCTTGATTCTTCAGTTCGTTCTTCAGTTCTTATGTTCGTTCTGCGACCGGGAGGCATTTATGCATAAAACGAATATCATCATTGACCTACGCCTTTTAGCTAGTTATACGTGTGATCTTAGTATGTAATGTTTAGGCGATAAAAGAAAAAATACTGATGTTTCATGTTCATAGTAATATATTTAAAGCTTCATTAAAAAAAAAAAAAAAAAAAAAAAAAAAAAAACATGATTTGCATTGTATTTTAATTATTTGAAACTGGGACTGATATTAAGATACGCAATCTAAATCTCAACTTTTTATAACAATAAAATTTTTTTTGGATTTATTTTCATTGACAATTCATTACAAATAATTACACTATATACTCATCATGATTTTGGGGATTTTGATTAAAAACAAGTAAAGTTATTTTAAGAAATGTATATGGTATTCCATAATACCCTCCTCTCATCTATCTATAATAATAAAGGAAGATGTCTGTCTGTCTGTCTCTTTGTCTGAGCATCTATATGTTCAGCCCCTATCGAACGCAGAACTACAAAATTTGACATATGGGTGCTCAGAAGCCTGCCCGAGTGCATAGTGAAAAAACAATTTAAAACTTTTAATTAGTTCCTGAGATATTAATTGAAACGTCGACCAATGTCTAATTAAAAAGCGAGAGGGTCGTATTTTCCACCCTCCAAGTAGAATTCAGCGCGTTCCTCAAAAGAAGAAACACAGAAAGAAAATTTCGCGCGTTTTTGTAAAGCCATCCCAGCTTAGCGGTTACAGATATTGAAAATACACCTTTACTACGAGAAAGATCATTTATTAATGATTCTTACGGTACAATTTTTTTTGAAAAATACGGATTTTTTATATTTAAAAAAAAAATTATAAAGGGTCCAAAATTTCTCTTTTTCTCGGTTGTCTTTTTTGAATCGCCCTGTACGACCGAGTAACTGTTCCATTTCTTAACAACCGGTATATTTTGAAAGCTCATTTAATCCTCTTTCGAACCATATAAACATTTTAACAAAATACGGATTAGCGATCCATATTTTTAGATTTTACGAAACATCGATTTTTTCACAAAATATTTTATAACTCAAAATCTTTTAGAGATAAATCATTTCTTTTTTCTTTTTCTTTTCTTTTTTTTTTTTTTATATATATATATATTGACCTCGGATAGACGATTCACATCTCAAAAGATTAAATATTTTTTTCAAAAACTGAATGAGTTATAAATTTTTTAATTTTATGCATAAAACCATTGCATATCGCGTTCTGGATCCATTCGAATCGTACGACTTCATGTATTTGGGTTGGGTTACCATGACAAATATGGAAACATGGTTGGGTTACTATGAGAATAAACAAAAAAATTACATTTTAATTGCAAATTAAATTTTATTCTAATACTCGAACTTCAAATTCTAATTATGTTTAAATTATTTTTAATACATCCTTCGAAAGATATTTTAACGTTCTTTTATACTGTCGAAAGTACGATTCGAGATTTCACCTCATTTACACGTTTTGAGGTGTCCTGACTCAGTTTTTTTTTTTTTTTTTTTTTTTTTTATCTCAGCTACTAATTAAAATAATTTTGTAAGTAATACATCATTTGAAAACTTTGTTGATTTGGAATCGAACAGTAGATTACAGAAATTTCTACCGCCAGATGGCTCTGTAATATTTTAAAATTTCAATATTTCAAATTCTAATTATGATTAAATTATTTTTAATACATCATTCGAAAGATATTTTAAAGTACTTTTATATTATCGAAAGTGGAAATCGAGTTTTTACCTTATTTACACGTTTTAAGGTCTCCTGATTAGGTTTTCTTTTGTATCTCAGCTACTAATTAAAAAAATTTCATAAGTACTACATCATTTGAAAGCTTTGTTGATTTGGAAATGAACAGTAGATTACAGAAATTTCCACCACCAGATGGCGCTGTAATATTTTAAAATTTCAATATTTCAAATTCTAATTATCATTAAATTACTTTTAATGCATCATTCGAAAGATATTTTAAAGTACTTTTATATTATCGAAAGTGGAATTCGAGATTTTACCTTATTTACACGTTTTAAGGTCTCCTGATTAGGTTTTCTTTTGTATCTCAGCTACTAATTAAAAAAATTTCGTAAGTACTACATCATTTGAAAGCTTTGTTGATTTGGAAATGAACAGTAGATTACAGAAATTTCTACCGCCAGATGGCGCTGTAATATTTTAAAATTTCAGTATTTCAAATTCTAATGAGCGAAGAAGGTGTTGTAAGTTCCAAAACGTGGATAAGGCGCCGCAGGCGACACCGAGCGGGACTTTGCTAAAGTCAGAAATTTGAAAGATCATAAAATGGTGAGCGAACAGGCTATTTCAGGTATTGAAACGGGAAGAAGTGTGCCGCAGGCGTTACCAAGTGGGAATTTACTGCGATTAAATTTTTCAATAAAGCTATTTTTACTATATGTCAATAAGCTGTTCTAAGACCTGAAACGGGAAAAAGGCACCACCGAGCGGGAGTTTCATAAAGTAGGATTTTTTAAGGATCGCGAACCAGCTGGTCGCCGAAGCCGGCTAGTCTACTATAAACCAAACCTTATAGAGCGCCATTTTTGAAGGAGCTAGGGGAATATACATACATCTGTTTGAAGTCATTTCTTCTCTGTTCGTACTTAGAAACCCTGGATAATCTCAAGAGTCGCTAATCGTACTCTCTTCAGAGTGACACTGCGGAAGATCTTGGTGATTATTTCTTGAGAATCGACAATTCTAGATTCAGGTGTAAACATGTCGCTTCCATCTATAATCACTTGAACGAATGTTTTACCTTTATTACTTATAAATTTTAGGTCTCTGTTTTATTCCGAATGTTATAGTTTTTTTTATTTCTTATTCGTAAGTTTTATGTAGTTTTAATTCTAGTTCTCGTATTTTAATATACTTTAGGTTTATGTTCTAAACTTTGTATTTTATTTAAATGTATTGTATTTGTTCCATACTCTGTATTGTTTTATAATTAATGACGTATTTGACCTTTTTAATCTTGTAATTTGCTAGCTTTGGTAATTTGCTGTTTTTAAATTGTGTACTTATTGCTGTTTTTAAATTGTTATTGTATTTCGGCTGGTTCAATTTTGTCATTTTTTTGGTTTCTGGAAATTTTGCTGTTTTTCACTTGTATCCGTATATTTGTATTCTTGCTGTTCGATAACTTGTATTGTTTGGCTGTTTTAGTCTTGTTATCTTTTGCTTTTGTATGTTTACTTCCATGTGACTTTGAATTTTTTTTTTTTTTTTTTTTTTTTTTTTTTTTCTTTTCAAATAAAGTTCCGCTGGTTTTCTGGGTCCGTTCTCTTGGTTGTGTTTTGCCTGAGTGGTGGGGGTAATCTCTTCGTAAATTCTTCCACAGGTGATCCAGAGATAACTATAGAGTTACGTTATGAGGAATTACGAGATATTTGATTGGTTTATTTGATTTTCATTGATTTGAGTGTATTTTACGCTGAACTAGAGCCACGTTATGAGGAATTACGAGAGATTTGATTGATTTATTTGATTTTCATTAGTTTGAGTGTATTTTACGTTTAAATAGAGCTACATTTTAATGAATTACGAGAGATTTGATTGGTTTATTTGATTTTCATTGATTTGAGTGTATTTTACGTTGAAATAGAGCTACGTTTTAATGAATTACAAGAGATTTGATTGGTTTATTTAATTTCCATTGATTTGAGTGTATTTTACGTTGAACTGGAGCTACGTTATGAGAAATTACGAGAGATTTTATTGGTTTATTTTATTTTCATTGATTTGAGTGTATTTTACGTTGAACTAGAGCTACGTTATCAGGAATTACGAGAGATTTAATTGGTTTATTTGATTTTCATAGATTTGAGTGTATTTTACGTTGAACTAGAGCTACGTTTAGATGCTATTTAAAAATATTTGAATTTTTAATATTTTAATATTATGCGATTTGTACATAAAACAAATTACGATTGGCGCCACAGGCGCCCGAGAGCATGTTTTTTGTTAAAAATTTTCAGAGGTCTCTGGCCAGCTAGTTTTAATAAATTACAAACCAAAAAAAATTTTTTTTTTTAATTTAATTTTTTCAATAATGATTTTAAAGATTTATCTAACATTGTGTGTTTGCTTGCACGTATGTGAAATGAATATAGTATTTCATGACAAAATTTTTAGTGTAATGTTCTTCTTTAGTGAAACACTTAGTGAATTTAACATAGTTTTTCGTTTTAATAACAGAAAAACATTATATTACTTAGTAAACTAATCATAAAATACTTTCATTGAGCTTTGCAATTTATTAAAAATTTAAGATTTTCTTAACATACGATATTCCCATTTGTTTTGCAAATAGTATTAATTTTCACTTAAACTATAAACATCTCGAATAGTTTAAGGTCTTTGGGTGAAAAAAGGTTAAAGAATAAAAATCAGTGAATTGAATAAAGAAAAAAGTTTTTACATGTTTAAAAACTTTTATCAGTAAGAGTATATTTTTTATTAAAGACTTAAAATGCATACGAGTTAATTTTTGTAAAATGATAATTGATTCAACTAATTAAAAAAATATACTTTGGTAAAGAAAACTTAGTGATATTTGAAACTAATACATAATACCAATTCATGAAATTGGATATATCTGTACAAACGTTTACGCATGAACTAAAACAAATACACACAATGCATCTTTTCTTTTATCTCATTCTGAAGTTTTTCATATAATGCACCCTGTATATATGTCTGAAATACTTCCATATCATATTCGTTGCTTATATTAGGATGAAACATTACTGTATTAAACACATGTGTTTGAAATATTTCTATAGGACAGAGGTTAAGTCATATCGTGATTTTGACTAAGCATAATTTTTTATACAAGAAAAGTATCAACTTTCTTTTTCTGGAAAGATGTCTAAAATTAATCATTTGTTATTTAGACAGAAAATTTTTGCATCAAACTGTAAAAACTATACAGTTTTTTTGCAGATTATTGGTTTAATATGCACAGTAAAATAATACAAGTCAAGCAAAGACATGAAGTGTGAGCAAAATCGCTGCTTTTTGTCACATCATGGGTCCATGACGTAGTGTATTAGGGGTAACTTATAGCCAATGATTATAATCTTTTGTCACAAGCGTTATGACGTCAGCAACAGGTTTTAGTGTCTCCTCAGGGTTGTCCAGTCATGCCTAATATTCTAAGCACGGATTAATAGAAGAGGATGCGAAAGAGGCTTCCAAATCTGGCTTTTTTTTATCTTACCACAACAGATGGCGCCACAGTCGAGGACCTCCCTTTCCAAAAGCTCCGGTAATGATTTTCAATGGCAAAAAACGGCATTTAATTTAATTTTTTTATGGAAAGTTTTAACTTTAACAAAATCAAGTAAACAGAAATAATGCTATATAAGGTCTTCCTAATAACATATATTTTTTTTTTTTATAACGGTGGGACTTTTCATTACATTGTAAGAGGTTATACAAAATACGAGATCGTATTGATTAAAATCAGAATAAAAGACATTTAAAATTTTTCAGTACTGTACAAATAATCTGTGATACAAAGTAAAAAATGTCATTAATAAGGAATATTAAAAATTAAGGAAAGAAAGAAAAAATAAATAAATAGACGAAAATTATTAATAAAGAAAGAAAGAAAAGAAAATTATTTATAAATAATTAAATAAAATCTGTTGTACTTTATCCATTTATTTTTCAAACTTTTAAATTTAATAAGAATTATTTTGATTTATTTATAATACAGAAAATTAACGAACTTATTAATTTTTTTAAGGTAATATAATATATATGTATTTAAATTAAAAAAAAAAAAAAAAAAATTATGATAGTTTCTGTGACTTGAGGTATTTTAGAAATTGTATGGAGATATATTTGTATAAGAATTTGTATAAGAAAATATAGAAGAAAGTCATGTGGTGGCCAAAACAGACTAGTTTTTTTAATCGTAAATATAAGTAAAAATTTTATGATAATTTCTGTTATTTGAGGAATTTTAGAAATTGTGTGGAGATATATTTAAATTTATTTTCATTTCAACAAATTACAGGGAAATTCATCCTCACCTCTTTTTACTATATAGGATAATATGATTTTTTTAAACTATGTATTATTTTTATTTTAAAACTCATTCATCTTTAACGAATGTGCTATATGTAAATATCTGACTGAATTATCAATAGTTTTTTAATGTTAAAAATTTTTAAAACTATTTTAATTTACATATGTCTCGGTAAGTTAGTTATCTTTATTAAAAACGTTAATTATCTTTATTAAAAACCCTGTCATCGGCCGAGAGGTTCTCATTAAAATCTGGTAGACGGGAAGTGCTGGGTTCGTTGCCAGGTCGCGCTCGCTGACCTAGTCGTTTAGAGTTTTCGGTGTTTTTTTTCCCCAAAACTCGAGTAAATATGGGCTTTGACTCCTAAGAATGACCAAAACGGCGGGCAGACTACCCAGCCCTAGGATCCTCGGGTAGTCAATCAGCCTTAACTTTTACATCACCACCCCCACCACCACCTTATTAAACAGTGGGCGAACAGTTTGGCGTTCAAAGCTGATAGACGGGAAGTGCCTGGTTCGATACCAGGTTGCGCTCGTCAACCTAGCTGCTCAGAGTTTTTCGTGATTTTCGCCGAAACACACGTAAATACAGACTGGCACCACCTCAGAAAGACCATCACAGAGGGCACACCACCAAGACCCAGGACCCTCGTGTAGTCAATTGGCCTTAACCTTCACACAGTAACATCACCATTTTATTAAGCAGTGGCCGAATGTTTCTGCGTCCAAAACTGGTAGATGTGAAGCGCCGAGCTTGATACCAGGTCACGCTCGTCAATTTAGCTGCTCGGAGTTTTCCGTGGTTTTTGCCCAAACTTGAATAAATACGGGCTAGTACCCTCAAAAAGACACCCCTCATAGGGCACACCACCCAGGCCTAAGAATCTCGTCCAGTCTATTGGCCTTAACCTTCACACCACCACCACCACCACCTTATTAACAGTGGCCAAGCGGTTCTGCGCTCAGAGCTGGTAGACAGGGAAGTGCCGAGTTTGAATACAGGTTACGTTAGTCGACGAAACCATTTGTATTTTTCTATAGTTACTAGGGAAGACTTCTGTGGGGATCTTTTTAAGGTGTACTAATGCGTATTTACGCTACTTTCGGGGAAAACCATAGAAAACTTTGAACGGCTTGGCTAATGAGCGCAACCTGCAATGAACGCGGCACTTCCTGTTTTCCAGCTTTGAGAGCTGAACCTCTCAGCCACATAATCGATTAAGGAAATTCATACTTATGAAAGAAAAGAAGAGGGGAATGGCGATTTTATCAATTTTTAAGTCGCCATGTGGCGAGTGTTGAAAGAGGATTTCTTCAGGTCTAATTCAATCTACGTGATTTAATTGATTTAATTATCGTTTCAAATATTAAATATTTTGATTTATATTATAACTTTGTATCTGTGTATTAATTCTATTAAGATTTTTAATATATATAGAGGAGTGGCGTACTGGTTAAGCTAGATTGCTTACACGAAGGAGCTAGGCGTGGGGAGAATATCCTCTGTGGAGATCTTTCTAAGAAACCAAGAACGCCTAGCCTATATCCATGTAAGATTTGGTGAAAACAATTAAAAATTCCAAACGATTGAAATGACTAATGCGACTTGGGTTCGAACCCGGCATTTCTCGTGTTCCAAAAGGTATGTATAATACCATTTTTTTTAATTGCGATTATAGTAACGAAAAAATCCTGATAATGTACGTTACTGAACGAAATTTTTAAAAATTATATATAGATATAATTAAATTTATTTTTGTAATAAATTACAGGAAAATGCTTTTTCGTACGGCAGGACTATTTCTTTAAATCTGCGATTTTGCATTATCGCCGATTTTGTGTTCCACCGCATATATATGCCAGGATATCTGCCAATATCCAATTTTACCACTTAATTTTCTAAACTATCTTAAAACTAGTATGTTGTGGCCACCACATGACTTTATTCTATATTTTCCTATACAAATTCACTCAGTAAAAATAATTTATTAAAATTATTATTTAAAAAAAATTATCTTCCATGATAATGCAGACGATTTCCTTACTATAGAAGTAGTATAACACTAAATATCCAAAAAAAAAGTCAATTTTATTGTCAATATTACAATTAAAAAAATTTTTTTTTTTTTGGTAAAAATGAAAAAAATTGATAACTTTATTTTAAATCATAGCAGATCGATGGTTCAACCATTCGTTTTGCAGGTATTGACGAGCTCTTTTGAAAGATACCCATCATGAAAATTTACTCCCCTCGAGGCGGGGGGGAGGCTCCTACACATACAAAAAAATTTTCCCAGTTGACTATCTCTATTATAAACAATTCTTCAAATAATGATTAATAAATAAAATTGTGTAATAAATTTGATAATGATTACTAAAAAATAACTCTCTTTATGCACATTTATACAAAATTTTGGCCTATATCACCATGCTAAAAATTTAGAAAAAGCGGGATAGCAACGCAACCTGTAAGACAATTTTTACCAAAAGTTGATAGGCACTAATTTATGTCAGTGTGCAACTACATACCAATTTGTATGAAATTCTGTGCAGTATTTTCTGAGAAACAGTTACCACAAAATTTTGTCACACACACACACAGACAGACAGACATTTTCTAAAAATGGTCAAGTCGTGCTCTACAGCTCTCAAAACGTGTAATTCCATCAAAAACCCGAGTTCTAAAATTTTTACGAATCCAATACTGTCTTCGATTGAATATAGAAGGAAGTATTTTCCTATACAAATTCACTCAGTAAAAATAATTTATTAAAATCATTATTTAAAAAAAATATCTTCCATGATAATGCAGACGATTCCCATACTAGAGAAGTAGTATAACACTAAATATCCATAAAAAGTCAATTTTACTGTCACTATTACAATTAAAAAAAAAAAAAAAATCTATAACTTTATTTTAAATTATCGCAGATCGATGGTTCGACCATTCGTTTTAAAGGTATTGGCGAGCTCTTTTGAAAGATAACCATCATAAAAATTTACTCCCCTCGAGGGGGGACTTCCTGCCCAGGGGGGGTGGGGGTGGCGAGGCTCCTACACATACAACATTTTTTTCCCAGTTGACTATCTCTATTATAATTAATTCTTGTAAATTTCATAATTACTAAAAAATAATTCTCTTTATGCACATTTATACAAAATTTTGTCCTATATCATCATGCTAAAAATTTAGAAAAAGCTGGATGGCAACGCAACCTGTAAGACAATTTTTACCCAAAGTTGAAAGGCACTAATTTATGTCAAGGTGCAACTACATACCAATTCGTATGAAATTCTGTGCAGTAGCTCCTGAGATACAGTTGCCACAAAATTTTGTCACACACACACACACACACGCACAGACAGACATTTTCTAAAAATGGTCAAATGGTGTTCTACAGCCCTCAAAACGTGTAAATCCATCAAAATCCCGAGGTCGAAAATTTTTACGAATCCAACACTTTCTTCTATTAAATATAGAAGAAAGTAATATTATGTCAAATCGGTAAAAAATTTGATATTTTATAAATAAATATAATTATCAATAACATTATTTAAATATATTACATTATACAGTATATTACCATTATATAATATATTATTTTATATAAATAAGTACTTAATACATTTTTTATTTTAAAAAGAAAAGAAAAAAAGAAAGAAAAATAATTTAAACGTACAAACATTTTTTTTTTCTCTAGTACTTTGTGGTGTTTGCTTACTTTTTTTTTTTTTTTTAAATCTGTCAACTGTTTAATCATCACCCGTTATATGCTGAAAGAAAGTTATTATTATTATTTTCTTTTTTTTTTTTTTGGGGTGTGTGTGTGTGTGTGTGTAGAGGGGGGGGGGCTTAGAAGTTAATTGATTACACGAGGATTCTAGGCCTGAATAATGTGCCCTCCGTGAAAGTCTTTTTGACCCTACGTCAGGCGCATCCTTAGGACGAACAAAATCGGGCGCACCCAGCCTGAGAGGCCAGGTAAATACTTTATATTGTTAAAATACTTGTACTACAATCAATAAATTCGTACTTATGCATAAAATTTTCGTTTATTACTTTCTATTCACTCCTAATAAGGTCACCATATGGGTGTTTTTGAATTAAAAATCATGTATAGGGTATTTAGAGAAGAAAAACCAGAACGGGCCTCTCAGGCAGGGTGCGCCCGACGGAGGGTTAAGGTCTCCAAGCCTGTGTATTTGTTCGAGTTTCAGAGAAAACCACGGAAAACTCCGATCGGCCAAATTGACGAGCGCGATCTTGACGAACGCACTTTCGGTCTACTAGCTTCGAGATAGCAGAATCTCTCCACCACAGGTATGGCAAGAATTTAAAAGTAAAGGGGAAACGACGTAAAAAATTTTCTTTTGCAATTTTTAAAATGTAATCTCTGAAAATTTTATTTGATTAAAATCAAATTTAATTCACGATTTTTCCCCCCATTTTTTTTTTCTTTCTTTCTTTTCCTTTTCTTTCTTTCTCTTTTTAAATGCATTACCAAGTGATCTGCACTTTTGAATAATAATAACTTATCATTGAGCTTAAAATCATTAGCAAATTCTATGAAGAAAATAAGTGAGAGAAAGATATAAATGATCTTAAAATAAATGTCGCAAGTTTTATTATTATTATTTCTTTCATTGTCATGGCTTTCAATGTTACAAGAAAAGACATAAATTAAAAAATCTTTTTAATCTATTTTAAGATAACATATTTTTGATGAAAGAAAGAAAATCTAAACAATTTTGAAAAATATTTATTGATTTATTATCCAGTTTCACACATTACGAAAAATTCCGATACTGTATGAGCATTTATTAATATAATATATATATAAGAGTTTGAAAAAAAATCCTTAAGTCAAATACAGCAAGAATTAAAATAATAATAATCCAAATACAGGAAGAATTAAAATGAAAGAAAGTTGCAGATGCTTAAAACCAACACAACAAGAAAAAAAAAAAAAAAAAAAACTTTATTTTGAATTTTTATGGAAAAGTATACACTATTTGGCAAAATATTAAAAAAGGGACTTGGAGTTTGATAAATAAACGAAAAGAAAAGATCGTAACATATAAGCAAGAAAGAAAAAAAAGTTGAAAGAGAAAACAATAAAATTGTGTCGATTAAAATATCTTTTAGTAATAATAAGAGTTTATTTTGCAGCAAAAGCAGTCGGAAACCGAAAATTCCTGTCAAGGAAAACCGGGAGAAAGTAGAAACCCTGGATAATCTCAGAGATACGACAGGTACTTAGTACGCATGCTCAGTGGACAAACGCTTGTCCAGATTCCCTCTTGCTACAGTAACCTTTTACGATGTTTGGCGCTGATCGCGCATTTTGGTGATTTATCGGTAAAAAAAAATTTCTTTGCAATCAAACTAAGATACATTATGCATTACGTTACATTCGTTTTATTATTATTATAATTATTATTTAAATTTAGATTACATTACTATATTCATAGAAATAATTTACACCATCTTATCTATCATACTGCCTGCATACCGAAAATTCTGAATTTTAATACTTTTTAGTTTTTAATAATATACTATGCAACTGTAGTCTAAAAATATATATTTATACAAACTGATAATAAAAAAAAATAATAATAATAAATTATTTTTATTTACTTAAAAAATAATTTATTTTATCAAATTTGTCCTTGTAGTTACTGGTAAGAAAGTTCATCGATATTAAGATTAATTAGTAAAAATTTGATGATTTAGCAGTTAATTTGATTTGATATATTCATTTGAGAGATGACCGTTTAGCTTTATGATTAATTTTATTTATTGCAATAACTTACAAATATATACATTTTCAGCACATTAAATGTTTAAAAATTGTTTTAGATTTAGTTGGTTTATAAAAGGTTTTTCAGGGGGTCAAATGTTTTTGAGACTGTAACATTAACTCTGCTCTCAAAGCTGGTAGACGGGAGATATCAGGTTCGATACCAGGTAGCGCTCATCATCGGGCTAACTTTTCGAAATTATCTGAAGTTTTCTCCGAAACAAGCGTAAATATGGTCTAGAACACCTTAAAAAGACCACCCCCCTTACTTAAGTTATTCAACCCATACCTCGGCCTTTTTTTTTTTGTAGGCAACTGGCACATTAACACCAACATATTTTTCTTAAAATAATTCAGTTTAGGAAAATTGAATTAGTTTAATACTTAAAAACATACCAATATTTTATAGTTAAATGCATAATCATTGATAATATTAATATTTGTAAAAATATTTATTAACTTTAAAAGTTTTATACATCCTTGTTGTTCATGTCAAAAGTTTATTTTTCTTCGAATGTAATACAAATATATATATATATATATATATATATATATATATATATATATTTGTATTTTGTACCTTTAAATAAAGTATGATTTAAAAAAAAAAAAAAAAAAAGATAAAAAATAACGTATATGATAAAAAGAAATATGACACTTAATAAATAAACTAATTAATTAATAAAGAAATAAAGAAAATAAAGAAATAAGCACTTATAATTTTACAACATAAAATTCTAACATATGTTAATCTCATAAAGAATGGTTGATTGGTTGTATGGCTTAAGACTGATTGCCTACTCTAGAGCCTAGGCCTACAGGAGAAATGCCCTCCGTGGGGAGGGGGGGGGGGGTTCTAAGTGAATCTAGTTCGTATTTACGCGAGTTTTAGAGAGAACTACGGAAAACTCCGAACGGCTAGATCGATGAACGCGTTTTTTGATCGAACCCGGCACTTCCCATCTACCAATTTCGACCGCAGTTCCGCTTGGCCACCATAGAGGTATTTACTTCTATTAATGCCTTAATTTTTCCATGAAAAATAAATAAATAAAATAAAATAATTTTATGTTTTTAAATTAATAAATAAGAGAACAATAAGCATTTTAATACTTTTAACCATATTCTTTTCCCCCTCGTATCCCATATTTTTGAATAAATATAAGAAAAATATAAGGCACCTATTAAGTTTAAGCTTTATGCATTAAATAAATGTATTAGCCTTTATGTATATACTCCTGAAGAAATAATAATAAAAAAAAAATAAATAATTAAAAGGCCTTTTTATTTATTAGTTATGTATTTTTAACACTAAAATTTCCAAAAATATGCTTTACTCTATCAATTGTATTTATATCTAAATGTTTGTTATATTAATCAAAATAATTTTTAATAAGATCAGGTAAAACAAAAATAAATAGATAAATAAGTAAAATAATAATAAGTGTATATTAGTTAATGTTAACTTACATAATTTATTTTCAAAATTGTTCTAAAAAGAAGGGGAAAAAACTGAACGCCGCATTTAAAAGCGTGATTTTTTCCGAAAGAGGTTGGCTGTGTAATTATTGAAGTTATCGCCAAATACGAAACTGTTTTAAGAAAAGTACTTATTTAGAAAAGAATTGACGAAAATCAATGAAAATTTTTATTTCTATTAATAGGAAAAACATTTAGGAGCATGAAAATTTGCTTCAAAAATTTTTAATTACATTTAATTGATATGAATTATAAGCATTTTTGAAAGTCACAATTTCTCCCTGCCTTATGTCTATGGTAGCGATGCGCGAAATCGCCTCGGGCGGTCAAAGGGAGCTTTCCACCAATCAAAAAGTATGAACACCTTGTCGTATCTCTCAGTGAAGGGTCGCTAGGAGAAAGTAGAAATCCTTCAGTAAACCAGAGATAAGACAAGAGCTTAGTGCGCTTGCGCAGTGGACGGAAAAAAATGGCGGGCTGATTAAATTTCGTCCAAACTATGGCAACCTGGATTCCTAACCTTGGCGCATAAGCGCAGTATGGGCTATTTATTTGTATGTTTCATAAGTGGTTTTGTTTGAAGGTGTTCTAGTGCAGTGGTCGCCAAGTCTATGTTGGCGCTGCAGCCTTCCCTCAGGCGGTCGAAAGTAGCTTTGGACGAATCAGGATTCATTGCCAGCATTGTCGTATCTCTAGTTTACTGAAGGATTTCTAGGAGAAAGTAGACTACAGCGCCCTCAATATTTGCAAAAATATCGTCTTCCACTTTCATAGGCTGGGCACCATTGGACTTTCCCCTCCTATTCTTTCTACTCCGTGATTCTAAGTATATATTTTTTACTTTGTTATTACTTCGCAAATGGTTTTTTTGTATCTTGTTTTATCTACAAATTTTCTAACTTAATGTTTTGTGTTAGCAATCTTACTAAAAACGGCTAAATTTTTCTTGTGACTTAAACAAAACATTTGAGAAAAATCTTCAAAAAATTTTGTAGAATTTCACAAACTTCTAAAATTCAACTTTCGCAATTCTTACAAAATATTTAGTGTATTCTAAAAATGTTAAAGTATAAATACAGTCATGAGTACAAAAGTTTAAGTTGTTACTCTAAAATTATTTTTACACTCTTCTGAACAGAGCTTGTGAATTTAGTTAACGTTTGCAAAGCTCTGAATATGCATACCTAAATTTAGATTCACACATGATACTCAGGAAAGTACTAACTTCATAAGTATATCTATAAAAATTTTATAAGTTAGCTTTTCACAAAAAGTTGTTAATAATATATCTGTACTGATAAGTATAAAGGGTTTAAGTCCAAAAATGCCGGTTTTGTGTTAAGTACATAATCAAACTCTGAAAAAAATTCTCTATCCATTGGTATAAAGGATTTAAATCCATGTCATTTAGTGTTTGAGAAAATCCATTGGTAAAAAAAGATTCAAGTCAGAAATTTAGCATTAATCTTTGGTATAAAATATTTAATTCGATTTTTTCCCTTTGTTAAAGTAGGTTGACAATCACTGAATGGTATAAAGGGTATAAATCAACATAATCCCTTTCTCCTAATCGATTCTTCTGATTAGTTTTTAGTTAGTTTAACTTTATTTTTCGTCTCCTGAAAAATCGAGAATATGGACTTAAATCCTTTATACTTATCAGTACAGATATATTCATTTAAGATTTTCATAAACACTTTGTGAATAAGTAATAAAACAATTTTACAAGTTTTTTGATTTTTCGATGTAAGTTTGGTTGTTTATAAAACTACTATTGTCATAAATTTTACTTAGTTTTTAAGTATTATACTCAAAACAATTCTACTACAATAATGAAATAAATATATCTCTTATAAGTAAGTAAACATTTTACATGTTTTTATTTTGAAAAGATGACATTTAAGTTTGTATTCTAATAGAAAATATTACGTAAAAGGTGATTTCGTAATAAAAATTAAAACAAATCATTTTCATTTAAATCTTTTTATTTGAAATTCATTTACAATAGTATAAAACAACAGATTCATACAAATCTATATTGTTGGGATATCGTTCATACATTCAGCGTTAAAGTTATTTAAAAATTTAGCAAATATAGATTTTCATTGTCAAAATTATCTTTTGCTAACTCATTTTGTTTCATACTAAAATTGTTCAAATTCGTATTTTCGCTGTTAACAGAAAAATCGTGAACATCATTCAAGCATTTGGGATAAAAGTTATATAAAAAATTTAACAAGTTCAAACTTTCATTGTCATAGTTTGCTAGAGGTAAATCAGTTTGTATCAGGTTAAAATTATTTAAGTCGATATTTTTATATTTTGTAGATAAGCCATCCGCATTATTTTCACTAGTATATTCCACATTCGAATTATTGAAAAAAAAATTAAGTCTAAGTCTATATTTTCATTCTGAAAGTTGTCGGTAGATAAACTGATAAACTGATATTATCAACTGATAGTGATGATGAGTCGGTAGATAAACTGATACAATTAATAGCATTCGATATTAAAATTATCTAAAAAATTTAACTAGTCCATATTCTCATTGTCATTGTTTACTGTTGGTAATTCATCGGTAGAACTTTGCTCATTACATTTTCTACATACTTGAAAGTCTTTAAGATGATTCTTTCTCTTATGTTGCAATAATTCATACTGATATTGAAAAGATTCAGAGCATTCATCACATGTAGTTTGAATAGAAGACATTGCTTATTATTTTTTATTTATTTTATTTTATTTTATTTTTATAAATGCCGTTTATTCGTAAAGTATCAGTGCATTCATCGCAGGTAGAGTCCTGCGAACCCGACAACTGGATTTTAAATCAACCCGAAACCCGACCCGAACCCTACCCGAAACCCGAATATAAATGAAAATGAATAATTCAAATAAAAATCATGCAAACATTTTTAAGTTATAAAATAAATTGGTAAATCGTTTTAAAAAGAATTGAAAATATAATTACTAGTACTAAGTTAAAAATTTTAAGATATGAGAAATAGATTTATAATAATTTTTAACTATTTACATTCGGCGACAAAATTATTAAAGCCCACATTCACATTTTTCTTTCTTTCTTTTTTTTATCACTAATTTTTAACATCAATTTACTTTTTTTATTAACAGCATAAAGACTAAGATCATGACTCAACAAATATTTACTTAATAAAACAGTATTACGTTCACTTCTTTTAAACATGATTTATACTGATAGCGCTTCAAAAATTTTACTGCCGATTGTATGTGTGATGTGTATTTCAAGTGCTCAAAAAGGAGTTTCAAGTTTAGCGTTTGTAGCTTATTCTTGAATGCTTATCACACACACACACACAATATATATATATATATATAATAGAGTTCTACAGACGCCTACTAAACATCCGTTCTCATCTAAATCTAAATACATTACATTTCAATAACTTCTTAGAAACATCTGTAAGAGAAAAGATATTAATTATTAGTTTACGTTCGCAGTCTATTTCAAAAGGATGTTTGTAAGTTATAAAAATAGATGAATCACACATCTGATTATTCTCCAAGAGGGAGCCTTCTTTTCACAGCTTCTATTCTAAAAGATAATAATGATGTATTTGATGTTTTTTGTTAATTGTTTCAGTGCGATACGGATGCTTATTTTGCTATAATAATTTAGGTAAGCATGTATTCTTTATGGGTATATATAGCAAACATATTTCTGTTTATTAAGGTAAAAATTTTTTGAAAGATGTTCTCAAGTCGACCCGACTGGCTGAAAACTGAACCCGACCCGAACCCGACCCCCAGTAAAAAAAATCAGTCAACCCGACCTGAACCCGACCCGCACGAAAAATAAAACAGTCAACCCGACCCGATGCAGGACTCTAACCGCAGGTGTACGGATGTAAAGTCTTTTTACGATTTTTTCGCTTATGGTTTAAAAAAGCACGTTTGCTTGGGAAGGATATAGAACATGCCTCGCATAGATATTCAGGTTTACGATGAAACATCCTCTCGTATTTTACCAATTCATACTTACGTTTAAAAGTATCATTGCAAGCAACGCATAGATATTCAGGTAAGACTGTTTGATGAAACAGTGTCTTATGTTTTAATAAATTGCGCTTTTGTTTGAAAATTTCGATACAGTGTTCAAATTCGTATCTTATGGGAATTTTTCTATGAGTTTCCAAATGTCTTTGTAAACGGTATAAAGTAACAAATGCTTTCTCAGATACGTAACAAATATTAGGTTTTACATCATTGTGATTCTTCACGTGTTGAATAAGATAGGATATTTTTAAAAATGTGTTATTACAAGTTGGACAAATTAAAAATTTAGACAACTTCTCATCCTCAAAACTTGATGAAGGAGGTTATTGAACAGAAACATGAGTCTCCTCAGATGGTAAAGCCTTATCCCTTTCGTACTTCAATTAATTTTATTTTTTATGAAGGACTTTGCATTACGCTATGGTGCTTGTGCCCAAATAACAAGATCATCAGCAAGGAACAAACAATCTACACCCTTTATAGTCTTTAAAACATGAACTAAGTCACTGATGAATAAATTGAATAGTGTGCAACTTCCAACTGCACCTTTGGGCAGACCTGTTTCCAGATTATAACACTTAGATAAGCCCTTGCCAAATCTAATGTTGCAAATACGTTGGTCAGTAAAAGAATGTATCCACCTAAACATGTTTCCACAAACTCCGGCATTAAGTAGTTTTTGATATACTTTCTCTTTCCATACCATGTCATATGCACTTTAGAAGTCAACACAGACTGCTGTTAAAATATTTCGATTGTCCAAAGCATCCTTTATAATTTGACTAAAATAAGCGACTTGGTCTGATGTTGAACGATTTTTTCGAAAACCAGCCTGTTCATTAACTATTAGGTTTTTTATCTTCTAGATACTAATTTAATCTGTTAAAGACAAGTTTCTCCATAGTTTTCCCAAGAATGCTTGTGACAGATATTGACCGATAACTGCTGAGTTGTTTTGGATCTTTATTTTTCTTTAAAATAGGTATGATCCCAGCTCTCTTCGACTGAGCAGGTACAAGACCTGTCTCCCAGATTTTGTTAAAAATATACAGCAAAGTAGCATTCATTGCATGTAGTTTGAATAGAAGATTTTCTATGCATATTTCTTTTATGTTTTAATAAATGCCGTTTGTTCGTAAGCGTATCGGTACATTCATCGCAGGAGTATTATGTAAAGTGATTTTTTCGCTTATGGTTAAAAAAAGCACGTTTGATTGGGAAAGATAATGAACATTCCTCACATAGATATTCAGGTTTACGATGAAACATCCTCTCTTGTTTTACTAATTATACTTACGTACGTTTAAAAGTATCATTACAAGCAACGCATAGATATTCAGGTAAGACTTTTTGATGAAATAGTGTCTGATGTTTAAATAAATAGCGCTTTTGTTTGAAATTTTCGATACAATGTTCACATTCGTACCTTATGGGAATTTTTATATGAGTTTCCAAATGTCTTTTTAAATGGTATAAAGTAACAAATGCTTTCTCGGATACGTAACAAATATTAGGTTTTACATTATTGTTATTCTTCACGTGTTGAGTAAGATAGGATATTTTTAAAAATGTGTTATTACAAGTTGCATAAATTAAAAGTTTAGACAACTTCTCATCCTCAAAACTTGGTGAAGGAGGTTGTTGAACAGAAACATGAGTCTCCTCAGATGGTAAAGCATTATCCCTTTCGTACTTCAATTTTTGAAAGTATAAAAAATCACTCTAAATGTACGACTTTTAAAATACGTGAAAACTATTAAGTGTGAGAACTAAAATAACTCTACAGCAAGAAAAGATTGAAATTAATTCAAATTTCTTCTTTGCTCTTCAGTTTTACTTTATAATAGGCGCCAAATTCTCTTATTTTATGCGAAATTTTTATAACTGTCGCAGATATTAGCAGAAATTCAGCCAAATATTATCTTATATGATACACTAATAGCCGAATCTTGTGGAAAGTTCTAGTTTGAAAACATGTCTAAACAGATAATTTGTTCATTTTCACTCTGTATTTTAATTCAAGTAGCTTCTGTGATAAAAGTTTTAGGGTAAAAATATTCTAAAACCTGCGGTAAAGCCCATGTTTTTTAACGGTTGGATGCAGATTTGCCGAAACTTGTAGTTTACTATTTTCAAAGAAGTTAGGTTGTTAATACTTAAAAGTTCAAGTTCATGGTTTCATCATACATCTGCAGCTTCTTAAATTGTTGAGTTCATTATTTATATCATACAACTTCTAAATTTTATACGTATGAGATTTTATCTTACCTTTTCAATCAAAAAATAAGTTCATTTGTATGAGACGGTATTTTTTCTAAAATACTTTGTGTAAAAACTTTCCACTTATAAAAAATTTTCGTTTATCAATACATTTTAAAACTTAGAAATAAATTACTTTGTGAAATAAGATATGTTATTAACACACGGGAAGCACTAACATTCCAAACTTCATGATTTTTTCAAATACTTACAGTCTCTTAAACTAGTGAATTTATCATGCATTTACAATCTTATTATTGTAAAAACAAGTTTCTTATATTTTTATTCAAAAATAAGTTATCTTAATTACCGAAATGGTATTTTTCTAAAATAATTTGTGAAAAAACTTTTCATTTACAATTTACAAACCTAGGTTTGAAATCTACAAACTATGTAACATGGTCAAAATAAGATATGTTATTAACACATAGGTGACGCTAAAATTGCAGAGTTCATAATTTTATCAAATTTCTGCAATCTCTTAAACTGGTAACTTTGTGATTTTATCTTACATTTACAATTTTATTATTGCAAAAATAAGTTTTTTATATTTTTATTCAGAAATAAGTTATCTTAATTTCTAAAATACTTTAAGCAAAAATCTTTTCAGTTTCAGTGTATATACATATGTTTTAAAACTACAATACTTGGTTAAAATATTTTTTAAGTGCACTTGAATGAACACGTGAACTTTAGAAAACTTGAGTATGCATCTATGAACATGAATGAATGTATTTATAATACGTTTATAAATATTTTTTAACTCTCTATTTTTTCAAAGTTAACTTTCATTTTTTACAAACTTGTATATCTGTAAAGAAAAATCGAGTGAAAGGTATCATATAATGTGTGACATTTCGCAATGTTAGTAGTACCAAGTAGTAGAAGTGAATCACAAAAAATTTTCAAGCACTATCAGTGAATTAAAATATATATATATATATATATATATATATATGTGTTATTTTTTACTAGTATAAGGAAATTAAAAGTAAACGAAAGAAAATTTTCCAAGAAAACTCTAATAATTTACAAAACTTTATGAGCTAGGTTAAAGTAAATGAATCTAACTTAATGAAGGGAAGCTTATTAGATGGGACATTTAAGTTGTTTGACTTATATTTCTTGATAGTTTAGATGAAATATTTTCTCTCCCTTAAGCAAAATATAATACAATATGTTAGAATTTTTTTTTAAACTAATTTTCATAAAATATATCTAGACATCTTTTTGAAAGAGTGAATTTTTCAGAAATGATAAACTTTCAATTTTACATTCGATGAAGTTTTTTTAAATTGTTCAAATTATTATTATTAATATTATTATTATTATTATTATTTTAGAAAGATGAATTTTACTTCAAATATTTTTTTCTTAAACAGCTTCTTCATTTTTAAAGTTTTTTATTAATTTTGAATTTTACACAAGATGAAATTTTCTTGAACAGCGCTCTTATAAAATATTGAAAGGAACATAGTTCGAAACAGCAGATAATATTTTTATAATTTTCATATTATGATCGGATGTTAAAATTCCACATCCGTTGAAAAATATTTTTCTTTTCTTGACTGCTTTTCATACATTTCTCTTGATCAACAGTCCATTCACCTAAATTCTTCTGTAACATATCAAAAAATTTTATGCAAGGAATGATAAAGTCCCCAGATTCTTTCATAAACTTTACGATCATTTCACTTGAAAATGTTAAATATATTACAATTTTGTCCCAATGAATACCCTTTTTTATCATTTCTTGTAAAACAACTTCTAAACCTGTGCATAAGTTTTCTTCAGAAAATATATCCACATTTTCATAAAATTGCTTGCTAATTTCTGATTCAATATATTCGTTAATTCGAAATTTAAGTTTTTCAATAATTACTTTTTCTGAATCACGTAAATGTGATCGTTCAACAATATGAATAAATGCGTTTAACAAAATGACATTTGTTCTGACATTCATTTTAGTTCCAAATGAAAAAAATTTAAAGATATCGCTCAGTATAAAGTTTTAAAAACCTATCTTCCCCATTTAGTTCCGGATAGCAACCTGGGGACATATGTCCTGAATATACCCATGCAGTTGATAGTAATGAATAACTGAAGTCTAATTGCTGAAATATCACTTTCAGTAAAGAAGGTTATAATTTTTTTTTTTAACCTGATCAAATGAATTTAGTTAAATCATCACTTATAGCGATTAATCGTAATTACAATTTTGAATTAATGCTACGATTGCATAATTAGATAAAATTAGTGAAATTAAAAATTAACTTCTCATTTATTATCATGTAAAGATCTAAAATACATACAACTAAGATATAATACAGTTTATTCACGATTAAAAAACTTTATGGAAAAACTGTTTTTTAACGAATATTCTTCAATTAAGTATTTAATAAGAAGTTTTAACCACTCTCTTTAATTATCTTTCAAAAAACAATTGTTGTCTGTTAAAATTTTAATCATCTTTTTACTTAATTTTCACTAGTGTCACTCTCATTTCATATTCGTTTGCGAAATCTTTTACAATAAAATCTTTAATTAATATTTTTTAATTACATTCATTAATAAATCAGGTGCCGGGTTCGAATTTCAGGCATGGTGAAACACTTTAATCATCTTTTTACTTAATTTTCAGTAGTGTCACTCTCCTTTCATACTCTTTTTCGTAATCTTTTGTAAGAAAGTTCTTAATTAATATTTTTTTAGTTACACTGATTAATAAATCAGGTGCTGGATTCAAATCCAGATCGCACACACACACACACACACACACTACTTTTTATCTAAAATAGATTCATCAGGTCATATTTCTACAGGACAGTGGTTAGCGTACTACTGTCTCATGGAAATATTTTACTACAAGGTGCCGGGTTCGAATCGCGGTTGTGATTTTAATCATCTTTATTTTCACTAACATTTTCTTTCGTAAAACGTACTTCTTTTTTTAATTCCTAATTTTTATTTTATTTTATTTATTTTATTTTTAAAATTTTTATTTAAATTTTTATTTATTTATTTTTTTTTTTTTTTTAATTTTTATTTAAATTTTTAAATTTTAAATTTTTTTAATTACTGAATCCTTCTCAAAAAATACCATTAAAACAAGTCCAAAAATAACATCTTTATAAAACCATCGTCATCTTTTGCAAAAAACCACTCATTAATATTACTTCATTAACAACATCAATTAACACCCTCATCACGTTTCACAATTATATCAGAGGGTGTATGAAGTTCGACGCCAAGTCGTCTAGACCCCTCAGGGCATGGTGTGTCACCCGCACGGCTCGCCGGTGCCTCACCCTCCAGCTCTTGAACCCTCCTTTTGTTTACCTACTCTCGCTCCTCCAAGCAAGACCTCTTTTCTAAATATCTTGCCATTTCATTGGCTTTAATGCATCTGCAAACTTACAGTATCTCCTCGCACAACTGGTGTAAGATAACTAGCCTTATCTATCTCTACTCTGAGCGAAAATATTCCTTCGACAAGTATCAATACTTTACATGTGTTACTATGTGTAACTTTATTTATTTTATTTATTTATTTGTATTTTTTTATCAAAACTGATATGATGTTGCTTTCACGCTTATTTTAGTTTTTGAAGGAAGGACTACTGTCTGAAGGCTGGAGACGACCAAATAATTTATAACACACTTGTTTCTATTCCTTTTGTTGTACTGAGTGAATATCATCACCATTTTTTTTTTTTTTTCTTTTTGAAATTTGAAATTGACATACAACATGTAATTTTACAACGTCTTTCACTTTCATATGAATTCCTTACACTCACCAACCATATATTTCTAAAATTAAAGGGCTAAGATATTGATGTTGACGGGGAAGTAAAGGAAGAAGAAGACGAATATACCGGTCTAGGTGAATTGCGTGAAAGTTTCACGCAATTCACCTAGAAAGTTTCACGGTGAAACATAACGACATTTTAAATACCTTCGTAATTAAACTGCAGTCACAGTATTATCCTCACATGTGCCAAATGTGTCTCAGAAATATTACCTCTAAAAGAAGAGAAGAGAACTTCTCTTAAAGACTCTGTTAAGTCACTTCTCTTTTAATAATAACTCACTTCTCTTAAAGAGACTTCTCCTTTAACCCTCGAAGTGCTATCGTCTCGCTGCGAGACGATTCGGATCCCCACTAGAGTGCTATCGTCTCGCAGTGAGACTATATAACAACTCGTAAAATCGAGATAACAATAGTTATCAATCGATTTTACAAATAGTCTCATTCGAAATGAAATTCTCTACCTGGTAAGCAGTGCTAATTGGTCTTTGGTTGCACTTAAGAGTGAAACAATCAGCACTTGGAGGGTTAAGAGAACGCTTTTCTCCGAAATCATTAAAACATTTCTGCATACAGTAATCACTTAGTACACGAATAGTAATTTTAATTATATTATTGTTACTGAGAATTAGTTCATTTTTTTGTTATTAATACAAACCTGCAAAGCTATTGATATACCAATACAAATAACATTGACGAGGTAAAACTTGCTGTCTTCTCCTTCTTTGAGTATGTGCTTTAATTGGGAAGCATTTGCAGTTAGAAGAGCTATGCCCATCATTCCTTGGGCGACACTTTTTTTAGTTGCATATAAATTGACATCGATGCCTGCACGAAATGGTCTGCAATAACGGGGCTCCTAAAAAAAGAGATTAAGAGTGAACAAATTTAAACAACATTTGAATCTCAAAGTTTAATGAAACACATTAAAAAAAATTAACGTATTACAAAAAAAAATAAAATAAATAAATAAATAAATAAAAGTGGTGTTAACGTAGGTTAATTTATTTGCAACCACATTTCTAAAAATTTTTGGTTAAATTTCGTCTACTAAAATCGTTAAACTTATCACGAAATTTGTAAACATATTGCTTGCGGATTAATTGGCGTTATGTTTTTTTTTTCTAAATATTTGAAATTTATTTTTAACAGTGCAGTTTCTCTCGCACATTTATTTAAAATGTGAAACAACATTTTCTCTCCCAAAATGTATTTTTTCACTTATTTTATACTTCGAATATGGAATTTTAAACATAATTTATGATGATAGTTATGTAAGGTAAAGCTAGGAAATTTTGCGCACAATTAAACAGAACAATATAAAAATTTCAGATATTAAATTTTTGCTAACTATTGGTGCATGCATTTGAATTGATCCTTCTTCTATGCATTTCCATTATTATTTTGTTGTTCTACTGCAATTTAAAACAGCTGTAATAAAACCAAGAGAACTATTTTGCGCAATCTCTCCTTATAGGGTAGAAGTGATTGCGCACATGGGTAGGAGAAATTGCGCTTAGTTATAAATGGAGTTAAATTGTTAATATTAATAATAGCATTTAAATGACATTGTTGTAAGGTATTTGTAAACAAATATTTTTGCATTGGGAGTGATATTTCAATTCAATAATTAAAAAATCAGAAATAAAAAAAATTAAAGAGAATTACAAAAACGTATTTAAAGAAAAAATATTAAAGGAACAGGAAAAAAAAACAAGACCAAATAAAGATAAAACAAAATAACATTAAGTTACTAGATAAAACGTTTAACTTAAAATTAATACATTTCTCTTTCTGCTTCAATAGTTTTGAAGGAAAATGCGTGCTGGCTATAGTTTGTATTTGAACCAAGGACGTTTGGGTAGTAATCCAGCGCCGTACCTCTGGACAAAAGGTTAACCCATTGCCCATCGGTAAGTTAGGATTATCTACCCTTGAAAGGCGTTAATGGCGTCGCTACAGTACTCCCCCTCCTAGAGAGTACACCGTCGTACGAGCGATATTACTGCTGTAGACGTTAGCGATTACCAGATTGTGCTGTCAGTTGCCCCGTTATGCCAAGTGGAAGAAGTCAGTTGTGTTTGCGGCGAGTTGAAGGAGAGGGGCGTGACAGACTTTGTGCTGTGAGTACAGCTTTTCACAGGCTTGGAGGGTTTTGTGCTGCTGCCATCTATTGCCATAGAGCGTGGTTGATAGCTTGTTGCTTCGTACGCGGTCACCAATGAAGGAAAGAGCGTGTTGCGGTAGGTTGTATTCGAACCGAGGTCGTTTTGGTAGTAATCCAGCGCCGTACCTCTGGACAAAAGGTTAATCCATTGTCCATCGATAAGTTAGTATTATCTACCCTTGAATGGTGTTGATGGCGTCGCTACAGTTTCCTGTTTGATGACCGAATATCTTGTTGTCCACAATCATTGTACTTATCGTTGTAAAGGATGAAGCTATCGTGCAATCACCTGCGATGAGTTAACTTGTTCGAGACGGATAGTACACCGTGTGTGCAATGCATTTCCGAGCAAAAAAAAAAAAAAAAAAAACGAGTACCACACCGAGATTTATTATTATTTTTTTCCTCAAAATATTTCGTACAAAAATGTTCAAAACACAAAATCTAAATTTCACTTGGTTTCATATCTTCTCTTTTTAACTTTGAAATCCTTTACATTTATTTATTTTATTTTATTGAAATTTAGAGGATTAGAGCCCTTAGAAAGAAGTTTGAGTAGTCCGATATTTTTTTCTTCCATTTTGTTTTATCGCTTCTGTTTAGACAGCCTACAGTTGCACAAAACTTGATTATCATACCTGAAAATATTGCAAAACTAAACAGATATACAATAACATTTAAATACTTAGCGATAAATTTCTTATAGTTTAACATTCGTATTCGAAAGGTAAATCACACGGCTTTTGTCGATCGTGCCAATCCTGAATAATGTTCAATTTCACAGTCTCTAAAAAGATGCGCCGACTCAAATGGGTTGAACTAGTCCAATACAGTTCCAGACATTCAACAGACTCATCATCATTGTCTTGCCATTACCAATAAGCTGCAAAAACCTCTATTAGAATAGAATTTTATAAAAATCAATGCGCGATCTCTCCTAAATTGCAAAAGCTCAAACTCTCCTATTTTGGTAGAGGAGACTGCGCAGTCATGTATTAAATAATTATTCTCTTTCAGAAAAAATCATGGTGCTCGTGCCGTTAGTCTAGGTTAGTAGCTTATGAGGAATTGTTTAATTTAAAAATATTTTGTATTATTACCATTCTATAGAAATTCCTAGGAAGGGCTATGAAAATTGGATCATTTATTTTTGAAAACGAAACAAAATAACCACCTTTTATCATAGACAACTGAAGCAATCAACATGCACATTTAATTCGGCAATTTAATTCGGATGTTATATAACCACCTAAAATCGTAACTCGCCCAATCTACTCTTTCCCGCTGATCCCCTATGTACAAAATCTGTTCTACCGCGTGATCTCTTCTAGCTTTACCTTCCATGAAAGTACACTGAAAATAAATAATACTAGTCAATGATCTCCTTATGGCAGGAAAGATCAAGACATTAATGAATTTAAAAATAAATTAAAGAAAGAATGGCCGGTAATCGATTTAGGTGAGGCCAAATACCATATAACTATAAACATAAACTGTCCTGAAAACAGCATTAATAACTCTCGATCAAATTAAAAAAATTCAAGAACTAATAATGAATTTTAATTTAGAAAACGCAAAACCAATAGAAACACTCATAGAAACAGGTTATGTTACTAAAATAGTCGCAATGAAAATCTCATGCCGGACAATAAAAATACAGACAGGCTGTTGGTTCATTGCTTTATTTTTTTACAATATATATGCCGGATATTAGTTCCACGAATAATATCTTAAGCCATACCAAAGAACATCCTATTGCGAAAAACTGGAAAGCAGTAAAGAGAATTGTCAGATACTTAAAAAAAAACTGTTTTGAGGACATAAGCAGATTTAGGTAGGGACAGTGACATAAAGGACAGAAAACTTCTAGAATCCTCATCACACAGAGAAAGAAACAGAGAACAATTCTATTTACTGGAGTTCAAAAAGACAACTGTGTATTCGCATGTCCTCCGTCGAAGCAGAGTATGCCTCTCCGGCAAATGCTGCGCAAGAAGTCAAGTGGTTAATAAACTTACTAAATGAGCTCGATATGCATCAAGAATATCCTATAACGTTATTCGAAGATAATCAAGCATGTCTAAAACTGGCAGAATCAGACAAATATCACCAGAAAATCAAACACATTAACCTGTGTTATCACTTCCTAAAACATTTAGTGGAAAAAAATATAATAAAGCTACAATATAGAAAATCAGATTGAATGACTACAGATATTCTCACCAAACCCCTACTTAGACAACCGTTAGAAAAATATAGAAGCGTTATTTTGAACAACAGTTGACTGACAATTTCACGATTTACGTAGAGGTGTCAATTAGGGCTGAATTATTTATCAATATATCCCCAAGTATCGATAATTTTTTAATATCGCGATAACAATATTTAAAATCTTGCTCTGCCGATATATCCCTTTAATGATATTACCTACTGCGCACTGCGCGATCGATTGATATGCTGACAAATAACGTTGAACGACAACCTTACAACATCTCTTCAAATAATGCTTCCCCGTTAGTACGCATCACCGAAACGAACCCCGAGCAAAAAGAGCGCGGAATATCTTATACTAATACCCATTCTCTTATTTTCCTCCCACAAACTATTTAATTCTATTACTCACTGATAAAGTAGAAAAATATAACCCCACCCAAAACGATCTCTCTCCCAATACATATACTTTCTCTTCCTTTATTCCTGCGAAACCTCAAATCTAAATATCACTATTTTAAAAAGGCCACCGCATAATAAAAAAATGAACCAGTATTTATTGAAAGCCATCTGCTTTGATTATCGCGCGAATAAGCGGAAATATATTCCTTTAATTACCAAAGCTTCGTTCTACCCCTCCAGAAGAAAATATTGTATTCATCAAACTCATACATATTCCAATGATATCGCAATCCATTCATGAGCAATACATACTCATACCTGCAATCAGCAGCTGTGTTCACTAGGAAAGACATTTGATGTTAGTCGAAACAAAATATCCCGAACGTGTGGTCGATGGGAAGTTCTACTATGGGTTCTGAAATATTGATAGGATCAACTTTGATCGCGAAAGGTCGTCTACCTGATATTCACTCATTGATATCGATATCTTTGCGGTTTACGCGATAGAATAATTTCGAATATTGAATGTAAAATGAATGTTTGCAGACGCATAGATTGTTCGAAGTAATGTTAAATGGTATTTAAAGGGGGGGCGGAGGAATGCAAATAAATAAATATTAGGATGTCCTGGACATGAAAATAGTAAAATAAAATCCAAACATATTTCGATCTGTAATTTGTGTTCATGCGCAGTATCATAGAATGTAAATTTGTTTGTATACATGTTTACTTCTATTATTATTATTATTATTATTATTATTATTAATAAATACTTTGATAAACTTAGTTCTTTATTTAGCTAGTAAAATAGATTTTTATCTTCAGAAATTTTATAGTGACAGTTTTTTGATTGAACAATGGTATGACACTGAGCATTTTATTATTATTTTATTTATTCATTTTTATTTTATTTTATTTTTTGTGCAGATTATTATTATTATTATTATTATTATTATTATTATTATTATTATTATTTTAGCTGTTCTTATTAAATATAAGATATTTATAAGAAAATAAAAGTGAAAAGAAAGAAAGAAATTCTGCTTATATTCTATGGAAACAGAATTTAATTTAGTACGACTGGTCTTATTTTAACCCTTTGAGTGCTATGGACGCACATATGCGTCCAGCGAAAGTCATTAATATAGACTATGGACGCAAATACGCGCTTAGCAGATGTTGTCAGTATGGACTATGGACGCAAAAATGCGCCCGGAAAAAAATGATCAGTGTACTATGCAACACTCGCATAAAGCGCGTCCGCGATAAGAATGAGACAACTTGATTCTCATTTATTTTCTACAAAATATTACTTACATGAATGCTACTTGCATGAAATTGACAAACAAACATTTTTAATCACTTTTGATACTTTAAATTGAAGAATATACACCTTTAAGTCCCATTTTGCGAAGATTGCTTCTAGCCGTCGTCATGGCGTTTTGTACAGTTTCATTGGTTACTGATTTAAGGAGACGATGATAAAACCTCTTGGATCGTCAGCGCCAACCGAGCGCCGTCCGTATGGACCGCATAGGCCGCGAGTATTCAGCACTCAATAGGTTAATCTATTCTTCCTTTAAATCATGCACTAACTGTGTTTCATTCACTAGCATTGATTACTATATCAATACAAAAAACCCTTAACGGCTTAAAAGTTTGTGACGCCACTACTTTATGGTTATAAGAATTTGAAATATGAGTCTTAAAAATAATTATATCAAATTTTAAGTGACGCTTTGCAATTATTACTTGAAACTTTGAATAAACACCATAAAATGCAATAAACTCGCAACAATTGTTTCGGGTCGAAAAAACACACGACCCTTCATCAGGCGAATAAAGTAAGCACGAGTGCTGCAGTCAAAGCGGCAACGCACCCTTGCAAACTTTGAATAAACACCATAAAATGCAATAAACTCGCAACAATTGTTTCGGGTCCAAAAGAACACTCGACCCTTCATCAGGCGAATAAAGTAAGCACGAGTGCCTACTTTATTCGTCTGATGAAGGGTCATGTGTTTTTTCGACTCGAAACAATTGTTGCGAGTTTATTGCATTTTATGGTGTTTATTCAAAGTTTGCAAGTTATAATTTTTACAACGCCAGTTTTGTGATGCTTCTTTAATAAGCTTTGCAATTAGTTAAAATATACATAGATTTTCTTATTTGATCATTTACTTTTATTTTTTATTTATATTTATAATGCAAACGTAATATTTTGAACTTCAAGATCGGACAGATATATAAAATACACTCACTGATGCTTTTTCAATTGCATTTCAAATTCAAAATAACAGTTTTAAAAGGAATGATATAAAAATTCCAGTGGCGCCTCGGTGTTATTTTAAAAGATTTGTTTTTAGATTCCATTAAAATTACTTTTGTTTTGTCTAATAAAGTATATTTACACATTTAAACAGTGCTTTTAATTTATAAATATACTGTCAAATAATTATACTTTCACTGAGTTAGCATTATAAAGTAAAATTATTTATTTCAATAAATTGATTTATCTTTTGCATCACGCTATCCAAAACATAGTATCATAGTATCCAACTAAGTGAAAATTTGCTCAAAGAGGTAGTGTGACTTAAAGAAAACATTTACACAAATTTTACTTGCAGTTTTGGATAGTGTGACGCAAAAGATAAATCAATTTATTGAAATAAATAATTTTACTTTATAATGATAACTCAGTGAAAGTATAATTATTTGACAGTATATTTGAAAATTAAAAGCACTGTTTAAATGTGTAAATATACTTTATTAGACAAAACAAAAGTAATTTTAATAGAATCTAAAAACAAATCTTTTAAACTAATACCGAGGTGCCACTGGAATTTTTATATCATTCCTTTTGAAACTGTTATTTTGAATTTGAAATGCGAATGAAAAAGCATCAGTGAGTGTATTTTATACATCTGTCTGATCTTGAAGTTAAAAATATTCCGTTTGCATTATAAATATAAATAAAAGATAAAAATAAATGATCAAATAAGAAAATCTATCTATATTTTAACTAATTGCAAAGCGTCACTTAAAATTTGATATCATTATTTTTAAGACTCATATTTCAAATTCTTATAGCCATAAAGTAACGGCGTCACAGACTTTTAAACCGTAAAGGGTTTTTTGTACTGATATCATTACTTTTTAGTGGTTATTGATCAAAAAATTAAAACAAGTCCTTCTGGCTCCTAGTAAGGGAAAACTAATTTATCTTTTCTTATGAAGTTGCCAACATTTTTTTTTTCAAAATGGCAGCTACAATTTATTAATGGACTTAGTGGATTTATAAATGAAGGCTATGTATATATGGAGTTTTAAGCAAATCGGTTCATAAAACCTTTCTAATGTAAATTTGAAATTTTCAGTGTGCTGGCACAGGGAAACAAGAGGGTGGATTAAGTTGGCAAATGAACATATCATATACATTTCTGAGACAAATCTACACTACAAATTTAGTGTGAATTAATTCAGTATTTCAAACGTTATAATACTGAAAATTTATCAAGTAGCCTGCTACTTACAAACAAAATGGAGAAGCTTCGCACTAGAAAAATTTATTGACTGGGATTCTCAAACTCTTAAAAAAAAAAAAAAAAAAAAAAAAAAGAATGAATGAATGAATGAATGAAAAGTAAGTGGAAAATTTCAAATTTAATTTAGAATTACGTATTTTACATTTTGCAAGTTTCTTTTTAGAGAATTACAAATTTAAAAAAAAATCAAGTAAATGTGAATAAAGGAATTTTATATATTTTCTTTCCCCTTTTGAGGCTCCAATATTCACAATTTAAATTTTCATCAAAACTGCAAGTAAAATTTACTTCATATATATTTTCATATAAAGCGTTTGGGGGAAAATAGACAAAATATAAATAAAGCATTACATTTCTATGACTTTAAAGATAAGATAAAATCATCTGGAGAAAAATTTTATGGAAAAT
Source organism: Salticus scenicus (assembly GCA_963930645.1). NCBI lineage: Eukaryota > Metazoa > Arthropoda > Arachnida > Araneae > Salticidae > Salticus > Salticus scenicus. Next base: position 288,557,890 of record OZ005657.1, on the reverse strand, counting down.
ATAAGTTAAGCTATTAAAAATTTGAAATTTGTGCGTAAAAATTCTATTTCATAAATATATTTACAACTACAATAAACAAAGAACCCTCCTTTAATTTTAAATAATTATTTCTACATGTTTCTAAGCAATTAAAAGTTTTTTCTTTCTTTCTATTTTTTTTTTTTTTTTAGAAAGCCATCTAGTATTTTTTATTAAAATGATATTACATACATATTTAACTTTTCTTTTCCTTAAAAAAAAAAAAAAAAAAAAAAAAAAAAAAAAAAAAAACTTGTTTAGAAACAGGTAGAAATAGTTATTTAAAATTAAAGGAGGATTTTTTGTTTGTTGTAATTGTAAATATATTTATGAAATAGAATTTTTCACGCAGAAATTAATTAATTAAAAAAAGAAAAGAAAAGAAAGAATAATATTTTTTAAATAAATTATTATGGGTTTCAAAGTAAAGATGTTATTTATTTATTTTGACGTGTTTTTTAACAATTGCTATTTGACACATTGCTATTTGACACATTCATGAAATAATGTTTTTTCTAATAAACAGTGTAAGCACTGTTTCATCCCCTAGTCTTTATTGCTGTAAATAATAATAATAAAAAAATTAATTATGTTAATATTTAAAATATGCATCATTTTAAAGTCTGAAAAATAAATAAGTGAATAAACTCTAACTGTATTTTCAAAAGAGATTTTTCATTTTTAAAAAGAAAAAAAACATATATATGTATTTAAGAAAGTTTTAAATAAAAACGATAGATGGCGCCAAAACTCTATTTGCTGTTTTTTCCCATTGCCGGCGCGGTAGGATACATGAATAGGAATCGCAAATCATTGAGTTATTATAAAATCGATGTTCATGAAAGATTAAAAATTTTTTCGCTTTAAAAAATTGTAAATTCATCATTATTATGATAAAATGGAATATCTAAAATTACAAAATACTTCCTTATTTAAAACATTACTATTATTATTATTATTTTGACTAAATATGAAATTTTGAAATCAAAAATATTTTTTTCATAACAGAAAAGAAAATATATTTAAGGGAATTTAACTTAGCATATATACAATAAATATTTTAAACATGTAATAAAGTACTTTTGCGTTTAAAAAAAAAAATCTAAATAATTCATTGGCTGCATTCAAGTCGGTCAACCAACCAACCCACATACCTCACAAGTAAGAACAGCATAACAGCGTTTTCACCCGAAGAAACACATGTAATTGGAGGAGTAATATAGTTCCATATTTAAAGCGATTTATATAAAAAAAAAGAGTTTCCCTGAAAAAAAAAAAAAAAAAAAAGATTACGTTACTAGATTTAGAAAGATCATATTAACAACATCTATTAATTATATGAAAATCCTTCGAGCCGTTTTAGAGATATGGTGGTCTGGAAACATGCCATCAAAATTTTTATCCTTATCGAAAGCGAAGTTGGAATTTATGAGTTACTTTTGAATTTTAGAGGCATATTTTTTAATTTCATGCCAATACTGATTGCTACAGTACAAAACTTTGCATATTTTTTAATCTCATGCATTTTGGGATAGGGGTATAGATTAGAGGGTAAACAGATCAGAGTACCTTTATTATAGAGAGCCGTTAAAATTTGCTATAATTATTCAGTTGCGGATGTATTTTTCATTTGTAACAAATGAGGACTATAAATAAAATATTAATCATAAATCATTTACTTTATACAATTTTTGAAAACATAGAAAAATGCTTTTAAATAAAGATTGTCCCCAGAAACTGTAGTGTCGCTTCGATCACATCGATTAGCCGCATTTTGGTGTACAACTTTGTGTTAGCTTGGTGGTACTTTAACATTTGGTGTAACTGTATGATCTAAGTTTTATTCTTTTATTTGTGATTAGTTATGAATTCGTAAATATTTCATAATTCTTTTTTATTCTATTTTATAAAAATGTTCCCTTTGTTCTGCGTCTTTTTTTTTTTTTTTTTTTTTTTTTTTTTTTAATATGATATTTTTTCTCCCGATGTATTTCTTTGTTAGGTTAGATTGCCGGTGTTCGAACGTACGCCGCCGGTGGAGGGTTGCTATTCGGAACACGATGTGAAATGGCGCCGTCTTGGCGGTTTCCGAAATTTCGCCAAGCGGCAGCCTAAAGTAAACTTTCACCTGTAAAACAATATGTCACATCCTGCGCTAGCGCGGGATTGGCAGCGAACGTGTTAATCGGATTTTGATCAATACGATCTCATATTTTGTATAACCTCTTACAAAGTCATAAAAATTCCCACCGTTATAAATATATATATATATATATATATATATATCTATGTGTGTGTGTGTGTTATTAGGAAGACCTTACATGGCATTATTTCTGTTTTCCTGATTTTCTTAAAATTAAAACTTTCTATAAAAAAAATTAAATTAAATTACGACTTTTGCCATTGAAAACCATTACGAAGCTTTTGGAAAGGGAGCTTCTAGACTGTTGCGCCATCTGTTTTTTCTAAAATAAAAAAAGCCAGATTTGGAAACCTCTTTCCCATCCTATTCTGTTAATCCGTGATATATATATATTTATTTCAGTGTATACTTAAAAGCAATGATATATATTAAAATAAACACAAAGCATTGATTCACTCTTTAGGCAGTTATTATTATTATTATTATTATTATTATTATTATTAATGAAAAAGTTATGGAAGTAATATACCAGAAAATATGTAGAAAACAGTCCACGCTTGTATACATTGAAATTGGTGTTCATTTGTCTTTAAAAAGTAGCAAATGTCTATTTTTTTTTTCTTGAAAGAAATATCGCAATATATCATTAATATCGATATTAACTTGGTGATATATCGGGATATTTAATTTCTGATATCGTCCAGCTCTAGCTGCCACTATATATTAAACCTAGAAACATTTGATTACTAAAGCTTTTTTTTTTTTTTTTTTTGTACTTTCTTATAGACCTTCTATTTGAATTCAAAAATTTTATCATTAATCACATATATGTACGCGGAAATGTGCTGACTTTAAAATTTTCTTTTTTGTCTGAGGTTTCTATGCAAACGCATTATGTTCATTTGATTTTTTCCATGCAATTTAATTAAGTATATTTCACTGGATAAAATGCAAGTCTATTTACACCCACACTATATACCATTTAATCACGAAATATTTAAAATTTAAATTATGTTTAGCTAGCCATAAAAAGAGCTGGATTAAATTATTTATCTTTTCAGTTTTACTAATGAAGAATTAAGTACTAAACTAATAATTTTATTATGTTTTTATAACTCCAGAATTGTATTAGAAGTGTATGCCTGTAAATTTCTTTTGTGATTAGCGTAATAATATAAATAATCATGCATTCAAAAACTGGATTACTGAAAATAACAGGCAAGTGTTTTTACTTACATTTACCTGTCTTATATATTAAAAGAATACATTTATTTAACTTTTATAAATTAAAACTATTACTTTCAATTCATAATAAACTCGTTTTATAATGGAATACATTTCTACACCCGCCTCAACCGCCTATTTACTATATATATATATATATATATATATTTATTTATTTATTTATTTATTTATTTATTTATTCTCCGCTTGTACAATATAGAGTACCTAAAGTGAGTATAACATATCAGAGAAACACATTCAATAGATAACACGCATAATACATCTTATGCGTGTATAAATTCTGTATAAGAATTTATTGGAATTTGTGTAATCCTGTAAACTCTGTGCAAACTTTTGTGTAACCCTGTAATTATGAATTTTAATGCATACCATTTTCAACAAAGAATATATTTTTAAGCATATAAACAAAGAATTTTATCTAATGCAGTGTAATGATAATTACGACAATGAAAGAAATGACATATGTAGATCGATTCACTGAAATTCTTTCGTGTCTGTCTAATACGAACGAATTAATCGCGCTCTGTACATCAAAAATTTATACGCAAATGATTTCTTATAATTCAACCAGCGTAAAATGCACTCAAATGAAATGTTATCTATAGATTGTAATGTACCAAATTCTCTTGTGTGTCCCTGTGTACTATACACAAACATTAGTATAATGATGGCTCAATAGGCTTAAGAAACATTGCAAGTGCTCTTAATGGTTATCGTATGAGGTAACAACTAACATCAGTGAAAATCTAGAGATAGGTGTTGTGAAAAATTAAATGCCCATAATCAAAGAATTCGAACCTGTTGATGTGTGTAATAAATTTTAAAATGGTCTAGATTATTATCTGAAACCAGATTAAATAAACTCCATTGGATAGATTAGATAATGTACTACATTAAAACAAACATATTGCTTGTATTGTGTAAGAATGCTTATAGATCAGACAAAAGACCACTAACTGTAATAGAAAATTCCAAAAAATTTGTGTTATATTCTGTGAGCTATATAAAATTTTAAAATTTCAATAAAACATGGATTATTGTAATCTTACTTTAAAATTAACTAGTAAATTTTAAAACTGGAATTAAAAAGTAATTATTCACCTTAACATAAAGTAACTTAAATTAGAAAAAAACGCATTAAATGTTTACTCCTTTATTTTTCAGCAGTTTTACAATCTTTAGTTATTGGAATCATAAATTTTCAGGAGCATTAAAAATAAAAAATTGTACAATTAATAAATTTTTTTTGTAAAAAAAAATAGAACCGACTACAAAAAGCAACTACTATTCAAGCAACAACAACAACAACAACAACAAAAAAAAAAAATGGCATGAAAGGAAACTGTAAATTGCGCCTAAAAGTATAAAATAATTTCATTCGTCAAACAACCTATAACACTACAATTAATCGTAACTTTTGAAATCGGCACAAAATTAAATAAAATTTAATTAGTTTTTAAAGATTTGTTTTTAGATCGATAGCTACAAATGCTGTTATCGCTAATGATCCATTTTCATGATTCCTTTATTGTTCTATCACTGTATACAATTGGTCCATTAGTAGAATCTACACAGAACAGTGAACATTCTTCGCAATTCAGTATTTATGTTTCTACGAAGTTAGTTTCCTTTGCAAATTTGGTATAACTTTGATAACTATCATCCTTGGTGACTTTTGGATTTGTCGATCAAAACGTAATGCAAAAATATACATGTAAGATGTATATTTTCATAATATATATTGCACGAAGTATTGTTTCATATTCTTGATTGCTCTCTTGAAAGAAATTAAATATGTTTGCCAGATAATTTTGCGATTTTTCTTTCACAAAGGACGCCAGATACCAGGAGCTTCGCCAACTTCTGCTGTTTACGAAAACTTATTTGTTTTCTTGAATCAAAGTACTTTTCGGCTGCGTTTTGCAGGTGACATTGTGAGATGGGTAATTTGAATATAATTTGATTTTTGTATTGAATACAGGTATCAATTTTTATTTGATTTTGCGCCGACTTCAAAAGTTATGATTAATTGTAGTGTTATAGTTTGTTTGACAAAGGAAATTATTTTATACTTTTAGGCGCAATTTACAGTCTCATTTCATGCCATTTTTTTTTTTTTTTTTTTTTTTGTTGTTGCTTGAATAGCAGTTGCTTTCTGTAGTCGGTTCAATTTTTTTTACAAAAAGATTTTATTTTTCTCTTTTCAGTGAAATTTTATTCATATAGCTGAACATCAGAAGACGTTCGACGGCAGTTTCACAAATCACAACCCCCAAGAAAAATGACATAACTCAAAAAATGGTTTATGTCACTGAAAAATACACGAAATTCACCTAATGTGAACAAAAAAGCTACATCTCCATCTAGAAAGTTATCCACTCGAGAGACAGTTGTGCCAATTTTATTCTACTCAAGTTATTTTTAAGTTGATTTTTCTCAAATGCTGCATTTTTAAGTTGTGTCACTTTTCTTGCCTTTATCGGATATGAGAAAGAAAAATATCTATTTAATGAATATACTTTAAATTAAAAAGGCTTTAGAAATGTAAAGAACGGATACGCTGTATTCGTAACCAAAAATTCTGTTAGGCATATATTAAATTTTACAGTGAATACGTGTTACCCGCTACGCTGGAAATTGCTCAGAGTAAAGTACAAACAAAATATGCATTGCAGTTGACTGACAGAAGTTTTAACATCGATACTTACATACTTACTACTTTTACCAGTGTAGTTGCATGCGTTCAGAAGTTACAGTGAGAACAGACTTTTGTGAGTATCCTCTAATTTGTTTATATCTTAATGAAATTATAATGAAACTTATTTCAGGCTAGGATCTTTGCGACAAAAAAAAAAAAAAAAAAAAAAAAAAAAAAAGGGATTAAAATTAAAGCATGTCTTACGAAGTTATAAGCTAACAAATTTCAACAACAACAACCATGAAAAACATAGTTTGTATTGAGAACATCTTCCTTTATGAAGTCGGTTTAAAACGTTTACACGTTAATCGATGTGACCGCTGACAATAACCATACTTTGAATTTTACATAGCATAAATGTCACCCGCTACGCTACAACGTATGCAGTGCTGTTGAAGTGTGAAGAAAATATTAATTTGCGGACAAACAAATTATCGTTTTAATCGGTCTATTTTTAACATTAATGTCTATAAACTGTCTTTTCTTACTAAATCGATGGCATCCTGTAACTTTGCAATTCACTTTTTTTTCCCCTATCTTGAACCGTTTTCGAGATAGGAACACTAACTCCACTGTTTTGCACCAGATGGCACTATAGGCGGTTGAATCACGTTGCGCATGACTACTATACTATACCTACATGTAACTTTTATGACTATAGCTGCACGCGTTCAGCAGTTAAAAGAGTCAGGACTCAACTTTTTTGGGCACCCTGCATCTTCTTTTGATCGTAAAGATATTACAATGTGACCTATTTCAGACCAACACCTTTACCACAAAATAAAAAGTATCAAAATCGGAGCATCCATTCAGGAGTTATGAGGTAACGAAAGAAAAAAAAACATACGGTCTGAATTGAGAACCTCCTCCTTTTTTGAAGTCGGTTAATAAATGTCACTCGCTACGCTACAACATATGCAATGTCGTTCAAGTGGGCACAAAATAGGAAATTGTGAACAAACAAATGCAAGTTTTAAGCGTTCTGTTTTTAACATTAATGTCTAAACTATCTTTTCGTACTAAATCGATGATGCTCTCCAATTTCATTATTCTCTTTTTTACCCTGTCTTCAACCGTTTACGAGATAGGAACGCTAACTCCACTGTTTTCCACCAGGTGGCGCTGTAGACGGTTGAATCGCGTAGTACATATCCACCTTACTATACCTACATACCAATTTTATGACTATAGCTGCAGCTGTTCAGCAGTTAAAAGAGTCGGAACTGACTTTTTTGGGTACGCTGTATTTTCTTTTGATTGTAAAGGTATTACAATGGGACCTATTTCAGACCAAGACCTTTACAATAAAACAAAAAGTATCAAAATCGGATCATCCGTTCAGAAGTTATGAGGTGACAAACAAAAACAAAAACAAAAAATATACGCTTTGAATTGAGAACCTCTTCCTCTTTGAAGTCGGTTAATTAGAGCATCTCTTCCGAAGTTATAAGCTTACAAACATCATAAACAACACATAGCTCGAATTGAGAACACCCTCATTTCTCAAGTTGGTTGAAAATGACTTTGCGCTAATCGATGTGACCGCTTACAGTAACAGTACTTTGAACCACAGAGTACACGTGTCATCCGCTACGCTATGCAACGTAGTTCAAGTGTGCACAGTGTAAGAAATTGCGAACAAACAACTGCACGTTTTAAGCGTTCTATTTTTAGCAACAATGTCTAAAAACTGTCTTTTCGTAGTAAATAGATGATGCTCTACAACTTCGTAATTAACTTTTCTCCCATCTTGAACCGTTTTTGAGATAAGAGCGCTGATTCCGCTGTTTTTCACCAAATGGCGCTTTATTGTCTTTAGATTGTAAAGATATTACAATTGGACCTACTTCAGACCAAGATCTTTACAACAAAACAAAAAGTATCTAGTAACCGCATTTTGAACTATATAGCGTATGTCTCACCAGCTTCGCTACAACGGGTGCAATGTAGCTCAAGTGTGTATAGTGTAAGAAATTGCGAACAGACGAATGCACGTTTTTAGCATTGTATTTTTAGCATCAAGGTCTAAACTATCTTTTCGTACTAAATCGATGATGCTCTGCAATTTTATAATTCGCTTTTTCCCCCTGTCTTGAACCGTTTCCGAGAGAGGAAGCTAGCATGAATGTCTAAACTATCTTTTTGTACTAAATCGGTGATAATCTTCAGCTTTGTAATTTACTTTTTTCTTTAGAACCGTTTTCGAGATAGGAACACTAAATCCGCTATTTTCCACCAGGTGGTGCTGCAAGCGGTTTAACCTTGTACTGCATGGCCACTTTGCTATACTTACATACCATTTTTATCCCTATAGCTACAACCGTTTAGTAGTTAAAAGAGTTGGGACTGATTTTTTGGGCACCCTGTATTTTCTATAGATCGTAAAGATATTACAATGGGACCTATTTCAGACCAAGACCTTTTCAACAAGACAAAAAGCATCAAAATCGGAGCATCCGTTCAGAAGTTATGAGCTAACAAACATAAAAAAAACATAGGGTTTGAATTGAGAACCTTCCTTCTTTTTTTGAAGTCGGTTAAAAACAAATAATAATGCTGAAACGATATACTATTAAGTATCCATTTACTTCCCTATGGTATAGAAAATTTTTATTTCGTTCTTTAAATTAGCTCTTGTACAGTCGGGGAATAAAAAATCGTAGCACTCGACGTAACTTCGTAGCTAATAGATGTAGAAAAATGTAATAGGTATCATTCCACGAGGAATTGTAAGTAGTTTCAGAAAATGAACTGAAATTTTGGATTGGGGGCCGCCTACATATTAAAACGCGCACCAACTTTGATTTTTTGAATGATAATGCACCATTTTTATTGTATATTTGAAATTCTGGGATCGCGACAACGCGAAAAAGTATGTTGGTTGTATATTTTACTTATTTTTTCCCAGAGTTATAAGCGTTCAAAGATTGAAGGTGCTAATGTTAAATTCATATTTCAAACTTTTATTAATATCTTCACAAAAAATAACATGATCGATATATATATATTTTTTTTTTACGAGATACAGTGAAGAAACCCAAACATAATGCATCATTACTTTTAATTCTGAAAAATTTTTTTAATTTTGAATAATATTAATAAATTCATAGTCATAAAATTTATGAACTATGACCTATATTAATTTTTACATAAAATGAATCCTAATGCTGAAAAATATTGGTGTGCAAATTTGCAGCTCATTCCAGTTATTAGTTTTCAAGATATAAATAAATCTTTCTTTTCGAGTGGTTTAGGGGGCCGTCTCTTATAAAGTTTTGCATGAGATAACGAATCAAATATTAAAAAATAACGAAGTAAATTAAACAAAATATGTTTATTTTTTATTTACGGGACAAATTATATAACAACAACGTCAAACGCAAAGAAATGAAACAAAAATGATGATTTTTAGACATTAGGTTAGCATCAAGAATTCCTGTTTTCTAAAGAAGACAAGCCACGCCTTCATTGTTCTTCAAAACAAAACAATACAGAAAAGAAAAATAAGTGTGACTTGAGTATTCGTGTTAAACCCCTTATTTTATGTTGACAAAAATGTGCACAAGTGGTATTTACTTCCTCGATTACTGGTGGTAAATTTTGAATTTTTTAAACGAACACTAGAAGAAAAAAAAATAACTAAATAGGCGGGGTTACTGTTTTGAATAGAAAAATACGTTAAAAATAAAAACTGTCAATTAAAAAAAAAAAAAAAATGACTTGTAAAATCGTTTCTTAACTACCGTCATAGTTAAAGACTTAATCATGTGCTTCATATATTGCTTTATTTTTATTTATTTATTTATTTTGTTGGGGGGGGGGAGGATTATTACTTTAAGGATACTTTAGTCTTTAAATTTTTATTAATATATTTTAACTTTATATATTTTTAAAAATATACTTTTACTTTTATAAATATATTTTAACACTTTTTTGCGACCGCAGGATTTTGTCTTTTTGACAGTAAAATCCGCCTAAGGGCGTTATTCTCTCAAAATAAAATATTCAGAACAAATTTTCTGTATTCTAAATTATATTACAAATGCATATACAGAGGCTGTTCGCACATTTTTTAGACGATTTTATTTCGCAGTAAGAAAAAATCGTTTGCATGGAGAATTTTATTTTCACAACAGTTATATTTTTGGAAGTATTATTTATCTTCTGATATTTAGAATTTTTGTTTAGATGCAAAAATGCGCTTTTAAAATGGCAGTGGATGGAAGGATAGGTTTCCGCTCTTTCCAAATATAGTTTTTAGTGAAATCTTTATGAAAAGCATTTATCAGGAGAAAAATGGAAAAATTTTGCAACAACAGATGAATCTTGGGTCTATTTAAGTGGTTGCAATAAAAAAGGGTCAATTTATTATCGCAAAAGTGAAGAAAAAAATTTTTGCTACATGGCTCAAAGCATCAAAAGAAAGTTTTTCTAAAGGATTTATGATTGCCACTGGTTTTTCATACAAGCGCAAGATAAAAGCAACAAAATGTGACAAAAATGTCAAAATAAACTCTAAATACTCTCAAGAACATATTTTAATTCCAATTTTTTAAAATGAAAATCCAGATCTTTATCCACAATGCTATCAATCCGTTGAACTGTATCAAGACAAAACAAGCAGCCACACATCACAATCCGCAATTGCTTTTCTAGAAAAAAATGGAACAAAAAACGGGAATTAAAATCATACCCTTCACTGACATTCCTGCTAAATCTTCTGATGTATCACTGTTGGATTTTTGTGTTTTTCGACTCTTAAAATCAACATTATCCAAACACCAACCTACAACGCTTTGTGGACTCTGGAAAGCCGTTCAAGAGGAGTAGAAAAATATACCTCTTCCGATATTATAAAAAGCATTATTATCATAGAAATTATGATGTAGAATGTTAGTTAAGAACAAGGGCTATCAAACTGAACAAATAAAACTCGAAATATGAGTGAAATTGCTTCAGTACACTCCATCAAAATCGTCTAAAAAATGTGCGAACAGCCTCTGTACATTATAATTATATACTTTCTAATCAATACATTTCTATCCATAGTATATTTTATTGCGAAAATATGAACACTGAGTACACTTAAGAAATAAGTAACACACAAATTACGAAAGAAACAACCACTGAGAGAGTTACAGATTTTCAAATGACGTGAATCTACGTCAGCAATCGCGAAAGGGTTAATTAAGAAATTATATTTTCATAGAAATTATAAAACGAATTGTACAGTTCCAAAGAGTTCAATTGACCCAAAACTGTTAAGTGCGATTAAAATTGTTTAATCTATACTTCATGAACCCTTACAATAATTTATCCGAAAAGGTTTAGTTTATGCGTTGTTATATATACATATCTATATTATTTCATTTCGTATATTATGTTACACCTACGAAAGAAAATTTAAGTTTTATTGGTGATCAGAACAGCCATAATAGACACTTTTACTCGAAAAATATTGCACTTTTTTCAAAGAGTACACTCTGGACATATCGCAAGTGTAATGTATTTAAACAGACCTAAAGTTATCTAAAAAAGTACTGAAGTATATACAAATCTAAGAAACTGAATTCAGGATAATTAAGAAACTGGAAAAAGATCAATGCTTTTATTAATTTTTATAATTCTTTTTTTTTTTTTTTTTTTTTTTTTCCTGAAAGATTTCCGGTGTCAAACATTAAATTTTTTTTCTATTTCTTGTAGGATCTTAATTTTATTTTTCTACATTTACAGATAACCCACTAACACATTTTTTATTATAACTCTATGAATTCTAAAGATAAAGTATACAAACAGTATACTTTTCCGCACTGGCAGACTCTCAGAAATTCGAATATGAAGTCAATATTGGGTGTTGCTGTTGAAAAAATCAAAGTTATCGCTCATTTCAATATGTAGGTAACCCCTAATTCAAAATTCGACAGCATTTTCAAAAAGTGCATTTAATTTACTGTTGAATGGTGTCTGTTAAATTTGTCTGCGTCAATTATTAATGAAATTAAGCGAGTGCTGCGATCTTTTTCCCCGACTGTACATCTTACATACGTGAATTATTTGTAAAGTTGAAGGAATGCGATTGTTGAAGATTTTCTTTATTCCTTTGTAAACTAAAGTACAAGTGAAAATCTAGGGTAGATTTTACAACAATATTTACAAACAATATTTTTTTTTAATTCGATTGCAGAAATTTATTATAAAATATTATTATTTCAAAACAGTGGTTGAAATCTGCGTCATACTTTCACCCATGATTAAAGATACGAAGATTTTTTTTAATTATTATTATTTGCTGAAGCCATTCTTCTAAATTATTATTATTATTATTATTATTTTAATTATAATCCAACAATAATTTTCGAGATAAAGTAACAAAAACACAGCAAAATTACACGTAAAATTAGTCTAAAGCAAAGGCAATTATCCTTCTTTTGTGAACAAATGCATTTAATATTCACAATTTAAATAAAATTTCCTTGTTGAATATTTTAAAAATGATTACACTTTGCTCAAGAATCTCAGCCAATTGTGTAAGATATTTTATCACTGAAATTCTGACTGCCTGGCAAACATGCTGAGCAGTAATATCGTGTCTTCCTTATACAATTTTCTAAAGGATGAATTTTTATAAGCGCGTTTGTGAAGAAACAATTGTTCAACTTTTTTACAATCGTTTTTCCTTGTGACCTGATGTTTACTTTAGTTTTTTTTTTTTTTTTTTTTTCGAAACAAACAAGCATAACATTCTTTAAAGCACGATTACAATAAACATTGAACACAGAAATGTATAGGATTAATTGCCTCTAAGAAATTTCATAATACTGCAAAGAAAATGAGAGAAAATTAGCAGGATGTTAACTTACAAACTATTGTTTATCTCTTAAACTATGTCTTCTGCAAATTTGAATTTTAATAGTTATTGCGCATATATATATCCATAATTTTATTTCAAAATTTAACTGTATATGAACTAAATCTTGTCTATTTACAGATTAATAAAAGTAAAAAAAAAAAAAAAAAAGTGAAGATTTGAATAAAAAAATCCACGTGAATTAGCATAATTGGCATTAAAAATAAATAAATAAATAAATAAATTCTATAAAATGTATCCATGATGTGAGTATATGCATTGGGTCAGGTAGCCGCAAGTACTTTGCGGGTCGCGTGTGGGCCCAGTTTGTATTATTTTTTGTCCTGCGGGTCAATCCACAATAGAATTTTTATTCTATTATATATGTATATACTCGTATATATATATATATATATATATATATATATATATATATATATATATATATATATATATAGGGGAGATCCGTGTACCTAGGGCCACCTCACTTTATTTGAATAACATTTAATTTTAAGTTTTAATACTCAATTGGGCGAGTAACAACCCCAATTGCTACTTTTACAACTACTTTGGAACATTTGAGGAGAAAGTTTTCACAAGTTACATGTAGAAAATGAATTTACATGGTTTGAAATAAATTTTTGCAGCTCATCTCTTTAGCTATTTTACAAAAGCAAGTCAAATATTTTTCTTTCATTTTTAGTGTATAATGTTGCTTGTTATATTGAGTAATAAATGAGATATTTAATTAGTCCTCTCTGCATGTGGGTTTTTTAATGGAAAGCATTTTGAATGAAGTTAACAAAACTTGTACCTAGGGCCACATAGCTGCCTTGTACCTAGGGCCAGTGTGTTTGGACCATTTAACACTTTCGCGACCGCATTGTTTTGTGTTTTTGACAATAAGGTCCGCCTGTGGGCGTTTTTCTCATAAGTTACAATTTTTCAAAACAAAATTTTCCACATTCACATTTATATTACAAATGGATATGCATTATAATTATACTCTCTCTAATCAAAGTATTTGCATCCATAGTTTACTGATTGTACAAATATGAATATTGTGTATATTTTTTAGAAACAAATTATATACAAACTGCAAGAGAAACGCCCACTGGTACAGTTTCATATTTTCAAATGATGTCAGCGGTCACAAAAGTGTCAAGAAACACAGTACAGCCTGTAGTAATTGGATGCTGGAAAACTCTGGTAAACCAATCAATATATATCATGTTGCTGAAAATGTTGGCAAAACTTATCCGCCTGTAAACATTCTATCAGACTTTCGTGTATCCGGTATATGGCCAATGAATCAAAACACATTCATTGATGATGAATAGTTAAGTTCAAATGTGACTGAAAGACAAAATCCCTCCATAAATTAAAAAAAAAAAAAAAAAAAATTCCTGAAAGAAGGTGAACCAACAATGATAGAACTGGATGTCTCTGTTTAGTGTCCTTTTGAAATTTCGAAACCTTCAACATCTAACATCTTTTCGTGTGTCATGCTTTAACAGGTACGAACCTAAGCAAAACCTTTACCTAAAGGAAAACGTCCCACATCAAAGAAAAGATGTGACCGAAAACCAGAGAGTACTAGAAATCCAAGAGGCACTCCAGAAAAAAAAGGAAATTGATGAAAAAAAAAAAAAAGTCTGTTAGAATATCCCAAAGCGAAAAAAAGAATGAAAAAATTCGTGTTTCAAATTAAGGCAACAACATGATAATTATTATATGATAAATAAATATATTACTTGATATTGTTATATACACACACACAATATATATATATATATATATATATATATATATATATATATGTTTTTATGTTTATATACTTATTTTCTATTCATTAGAAAGTGAAATATAATCTTGAGAGAATGGCCCTAGGTACAATGAGGTCTGGCCCCAGGTACAATGAGGGTGTTGTACCTAAGGCCACAAGTGAAGTTTTTTTAAAAACCTTCTATTTGTCGGAATTTATTATTTTAGGTATTTATATTAACCGCAATTGGAAGTAATTAGTCCTAAAGATATGCACATATCAGTTTGATAATTTTAAATAGGTCAAGGGCTCTGTTTTTGGGCATTGAAAAAAAGCGGCCCTGGGTACACGGGTCTCCCCTATATATATATATTATGAATCCAACATCTGAAATGCAGGGATTGGATGACATTCTCTTCCTTCGTAGTAATTTTAAAACAATTTGACTTTTAACATAAATTTAATTGCAGTTACGTAAATACTGATATTTATCTTCTAAAACTTTATATTATTTGTCTTTAAACGTAAATATGCTTCCTCATTTCATTTTTTTTAATACTGTCAAAATATTTGGAACAGTGGATTTTTAAAAGTAACTTTTGAAAACTGTATTGACTGCATTATGCACTGAAGGCGGTACGCTAAATGCTACCGAAATAACTGTCTGCGTCGCAATTTTTTCTCTTTAGCATCCTAAACGTTTTAGTTCTTTTGCTTTCAATATAATCCTGCGCCAAATCTCCTTTTCATAACTTTTATACATTTGAAATTTCGTAACATTTATACAGAATTTTTGTATATAATTGAAGTACTGAACTGATAAACACACACACATGATAAAAAGACATAAAAAAAAAAAAAAAAAAAAAAAAAAAATCTGGGTGCAAGAACTTATTATAGTCTCTTTTAAACATCAAACATTTACTGGTACTTCGAATCTTCTAATAACTCAGTTATCGATACAGGAAATTGTTTTGTACATGAATTTTAGCTATTCTGTTATCACTTTACCGTTGATTTTCTAAAATTTACTAAATTGTCACGTAACATGTTCATTCCCTAAGCTCTTCAATTAGATCATACACGTGTAGTTTAATATTAAATTGTCTGAAAGTTTTGTCTAATAATATAACTATATTTTGTGTAATAAAATTTAACCCTTAAATGTCGAGTGTTGCCTTTCGGCAACATACCCAATTTCATCTTCTAAAAGATTATTAGAATAATATTGAAGCTTTATTTCCTCATGTTTGGCGATTGGCAACAAATTTCTTTTTAGCTGTAAACCATAGTTAATATAAAGTATGAATTTTTGAAGTATTTTTCCTGTGATTTATTTAAGAGAGGTAAGAATGAAACATTTTTTTAATTAATTTAAAAAATAATCAGGCGTTTAAGGGTTAAATTGTATAGAACCTAAATTTAACATTGCATTACTGCGGGCCGCGAGTCAGGAGCTGCGGGTTCGGGTCGGGTTACAGGCCAAAAATTACTTTGCGTTTCGGGTCGCAGGACAAGTTTACCTGACCCGCGCATGACTCTAGTCTGTATATGGAGTGAATTTTAGACATAGATTTAGATTTCATTGCAGGGAAAAGTATAAACTACGTATTGGTCATAAATTTCTTATTTATTTATGCTTTACATGGTATAACTGGCCATGTATGTTATTAAAACTTTCTTGTAGTACAAGAAGAGCAATAAAAAAATCATCAGTTAAGCATTATCAGAGTTTTTTTTTTTTGTTGTTGTTGTTTTGTAGTACAAATAACGATTCAATTTCTATTGATCGGTATGACTCATCAATTAATAGGCTAGAATTTTTAATGTAAAGTAAAAAAAAAAAGTGTATAATTCAAAATTTTAACAAATTACACTATAACTACTAATGATATTTAAAAAAGTTAATGAATCGTTGTTAGCAGCTTAAAACTGACAATCCTTTGAGCAGCTCGAAAAGTATATTTTTCTTTAATATAACCGATTAAAAAAAAATGCTGCAATTTTACACAGTTATGTTTTCTATTATGTTTGATAGAAAAAGTTATGCACGCTATACATTTTTTTTTTTTTTTTTTTTTTTTTTTTTTTTTTAAGATTTTTATAAAAATCTTTCAACTATATTAATGTAAAATTTACCCGCTGATTAACGAAAGATATAATTAAAATACATGTTAAATAATTTTAATATTATAGATTTTTATCAAATAATATTATAATTCATAAAATTCTTCATATCACCACATTCAATGTCGCTGGAGTATTAACAACAGTTCAGCAAAATACAATATATTCTGTTGGTGTTTTTCGGTTTTATAAATACTAGGCTAATACTAGTAATATAAATAGATATATAATACAATAATATAAAAATTTTACTAATAAAAGTGGAAAAACATCTCGTGTTGAAAAAAAAAAAAAAAAAAAAATTTTAGAATAAAAGAACTTTGTAAATTCATAAGATACTTTAGTACCATTTTAAAAGAGCAATATATTTTAAAACCTTCTAAAATTAAAAGTTTTTAAATCTTCCTAATAATTGTTTTAAAGCTTTTTACTAGAGAAAAATGACACAAAAATAAATATTAAACAATATAAAACATATACATTTTCTCAGATGAATTAATTCCGTAATGTAGTTGGTTTTGAAAAGCTTTAAAATTTATGTAAAAATAACATTACTAAAAGATGAAGGTAATTTCCAGTGCAACACTCAAAAGTATGCTATATACACTCCTTCTCATATTTATAAGGACACTTTCTGTTTTGAAATAACTAATGTAAAAATAATTGTGAACAAGATTATACTAAATGCACTTAATATATCTAGTATTCTAAAAACCAAAACTGTTGTAATTTTTTTTTTTTTTTTTTTTTTAATATGAAACAAAATTAATAAAAAAATAGTGCTTTTTTTCCGCACGTTTTTAGATGTTCATAATTATAGGGACAATCAAGATCTTTTCGTTTTATTCCACTTACTAGCGAATAAATTACAGTTGACATGCGAATTTGTTAACTACTGGGCTAGATTAATTCATATATAAGCCTTCAGTTTTTCTTGGACGAACATTACTGATAATTCCTCGAAAAAAAAAAAAAAAAAAAAAAAAAAAAAGAACGTTCATGTAGTGAAGTATGATAAATGTGTTTTTTAAGTGGAAGGATAATTTAAATCCATCGTATTTCTAATGAAATTCGAAGATCTAAAATTGCTGAAGGAAATTTGATCAAACGTTGAACTGCTGGTTCGATAGGAGAGAGATCTGATGCAAAATCAGAGTTGTTTTACAGAGATCAAAGACTCATAATTCCTCTTACTGTTTTACTCAAAATGATTCCTGCTGAACTTGCTCGTAATTTTTAACGAAAGGCTGGGGCTCACATTTATGCATGTTTAAAATAATTAATAATATGTTAAAATGAATTTAAAAACCTGTAATAATCAATCAGCATTTAATGGAGGAAAGAACGTCTGTGTTAAAGTTGAATAAAGACAATATGAAATGGTAAAATGTTGCATTTTCGGATGAAAAACATTTTATTCTTGATTAACCAAATGGTTTTAACAGTTACTGGCACGATTTGAAGATAGCGAAAGACAGAGCAAAATTTTTTAAGGCAGATATGAAAGGTGGATCTATGGTGCTCTGGGGAGCTGTTTCTACTGAAGGCAGAATGAACTTAGTAATTTTTTTCGATTATTATGAACATCCAGAGAATATCCGCAAATTATAAACGTGGAATTTTCAGATTTTTGTTAGATTTTAGAGAGGGGTTGGGGAGTAATAATTTTTTTTTTTTTTTTTTTTTTCAACAAGACTTACATTTTTGCTCTACTTCTAGAGCAATAGAAAATAGTTTGAAAAAAAAAATCTTCTGTATTATTGCCTTTCCCGTGGCCTAAAAGTTGAAAAAACCTTAACTTGTCATATTAGAAAAGTGCATGCAAGTGAAAAGCAATTTTAAATAGTTCAAATGTATTCAGAATATCATCTATGCTGTATGAAATGGTATTGAAACTGAATATTAAAGAGAGAATGTCTGACTGTTTAACCCTAAAAAGAGACCCCATAAAATATTAATTTAAAGAATACCTGAAAAAAAAAAAAAAAAAAAAAAAATTACTAAGATTCGAGATGTCCTTATAATTGTAAACACCTGAAAAATCTTTTTTTTTTTTAACCGTATTTAAAGTTTTTTAAGATAGAAAAGCGATAAAACATATTTGTGTAAATAACAGTGTTCAGTGTTTAGTTAATATAGAAAAACGGGTGTAAATATTAGAAAAGTGCCTTATAATTATGTCCTTATAATTATGAGAACCAGTGTATAGCATTACATGTCAAGTAATCTGTAGTTGTACAGTCACCCAAAAAAAAAACGCCACCCCCCCACCCAATTTCGCCGTAAATTATCGTAGAAACATGCGGCTGGTACCTATCGATCTGTAATAACGTCTAGTTTTTAATGGTGTAGTTATATTTTGCTTAAGGGGTCATCTACATATTAAAACACGTATAAACTTCATTTTTTTCAATGACGACCCCTATTTTTGACCTCATATTCAGATTTCTGAGATCAAGGCAGTTCGAAAAACTTATCTATTTATAGACTTTAAATCAATTTTAAACAGAGTTACACGTGAAAATGTGTTAGGGGACCGTCTATACATTTAGAAAAAATAAATCGTGATCAACTACCCAATATTCATTATTCATAAAATTTCACACCGGAAAAAAAGTTTAGGAATCTTTATTATAAAATAAAAAACGATTCAAATTAGCAGGACTTTCTTTATTAGCTTATGAATTAAAAGATTTTTATTGGTTTCAATTTATTAAACATTATTATTGAAAATTAAATACATCACTTCGTACGAAGAAAAATAATAGCTTGAATGATATGAACCCTACAATATTGAATTACAAAAATCTAAATACCAAGGTAAAAGAACAGTAGTAATAATGATAATAATATTAATAGCAGTTAAAAAAAAGGTGTTTAATATTTAAGAAAAAGAATTATCTACTTCTTAAAAGCAAAAACTGTTTTATTTAAGAGACAAAAATTTAAGTTAAAATACATTTCAAAAACAAAAAATATATATAAAAACAATTAAAATCTACTAACTAACAATTATTATCTACTTCTTGTTGGGTATATTTTTATTTTATACAGTAAGCCTCGCATGAAAGTGTTACTATAAAGTTTTACATTTAATTTTAGGCGTACAAACCAACAATAGATAATATACAAAAATATACATAACAAGATTTAAACTAAAATCTGAGAAAGGATATTTAATATTTTCTCGACTGCTGATGTAGTTTCACGTCATTTGGAAATCTGTAACTCCTCCAGTGGGCGTTTCTTTCACAATTTGTGTGTTACGATATTTCTTAAGAATATTCCTTATATTCATATTTATATAAACAAAATAGTATGAAACAAATTTTTTCACTAGAAAGAGTGTATATTCATATTATTGTGTATATTCATATGAAAATAAACATGGATATGGAAAAAACGGTTTCCTATTGCCTAGAACGAATATTCCCCGTTCTGCAATCGTCTACTGTACTTGAATTCTTAATTATAAATGTGTAAAATCTATATCTTTAAAAGTAATAAGACATATTACTTTGTTTTAAATTCTTTTTCCGTAATAAATGTGACGACAGTTTTACGCAGTGATTAGAATAATAGAAAATAAATAATATTGCACTTTGTTTCAATAATAGATTTTAAAACTTAAAGAAAAAAAAATACTACTTTATTATTCAGTATTAAAAAAACATTTAATAGAAGTTTTATATTTTATTATGTTACGTCATGCGATAAAATTTAAATAGCATAAACGGTAGAGTAAGCAAATGCGAAAATTTCACAAGATTAAAACAGAAAATTTGTTTTAAAAATTCTGATAAAAATTAATAAAAATCAATTATATTAATTTTAAAAAAGGAAAAAACAAAAGTATTGTTCACTGCGTATTGCTCTTTCAAATAATATTCCTCGTCTTACCGCGTTTTTTTACTGTCATGATACTTAATTGAGGTGCACGAATCCTAGAATATTCAAGTTAAAACCAAAAGACAAAAGGAATAAAATAGAATTTTAGCAGTGAGAAGCTAGAAAAAGTTATGTAATATTTAAGAACAAAGACTTAACATTTCAGAATCGAGTAAACTCCCTTCTTCAACGAAAGCCACGCCTTTACAGAATTTTTCTAAATCTTTACATTATAAAACAAAATTATTTTACATACTTCCAATTAAATCATTTAAATTTTGTCTTCAGCATTCAATGTAGTAAATGCCATTGACATTTATGCATACCAGCGTCACATATAGTGTCATATACGAGTATGCAAACTAGGTTTTTTAATACAGTTTCCGCAATATAGAGGCGGGGCTACATTTCTTTTGGAATTCTTTCCCAATCTCTTGCCTGCATTGCAATAAATTTATAAAAAAATAAGCCAATTTGTATAATAAACATCGAAATGTTCCTTAGAAAACAATTATAATAACATAAAGGTAAATTAAAATAGTTTTTCGTCAAAATGTATAGAAATATTGACTCACAGATGATACAAATTATAACAAGTGACGCCCCCCTAACAGCAGTAAAAAATGAAATATCCCTGTAACTCAAAAAATAATGTTAGGAACGAGCTGTAAATTTGGAAACCCATGTTTTTGATGATGCCCGTTCTATTCGTGTAAAAATTAACATAGGTCATAATTCATAATTTTTTCAAATATGAATTTATTAAAAATTTTCATAATTCAAAAAATGTTTTTATAGCAAAAATTTGCATGGAATATGTTTGGGTCACTTCATTCTAACGAATAAAAAAAACAGAATTTAAATATCATAATTATTTCGGAAGATATGATTTAATGTTTGTCACATTCATTTAACATTAGCATCCCCAAATTTTGACAGCTTATAACTCTATGAAAAATTGAGCGAAATATATAAACTATACCATTTTCCGTGATGATTTGATCCAAAGAATTCAAAAATATTATAAAAAAGGGGGGTTACCATTGAAAAAAATGAAGTTGATGTCAGTTTTAATATGTAGACGACCCCCTAAGTAAAATCTAATAATAACATTATAAACTAGACGTAATTACAAACTGATCGGTACCAGTCGCATGTTTCTACGATAATTTACGGCGAAATTAGGTGGGGGGGTGGCGTTTTTTTTTTGGGTGACTGTACATATGTATGTTGAATATCTGTTAAATGGATAAAATTTTAATATTAATTACAGAAAAATAAATGTAACTAAAATCTATTTTTATTCGCGATAATTAAAATACTGAATGAAATATATATTCTTGTAACATATACAAGTGCAAAAGAAAAGCTTTTTTTATTAAATTCACCTTTATGAATTTTAGACACTAACGACCATGCATATATAAAACATTTTAATATATCTCACATGCACTATTAATACCTACCCTATAAAGTATTATAAGCTTCGAACAAATACTCCAACATGGAAAGAACAGAAAGCAAGTAATACAAGATACACAAGATTCTATGTATGATGTAGGCTTGTGGGCTCGTCGTAGATGCAAAAACTAAAAGAAGATAAGGGTAAAACGTTTTTGCATCTTTTTACATAGTATTTCATTCAGGGAGCAGCGATTCGAAATCATATTATATAAAAAATATAATACGTGAGAAAAGTTTATTTTATTTTATTTTAGTTACTAAGGCGTTTAAAGAATTATCATTTCATTAAATGCCTTAATAAAAAGTATTTCTCACATATCTTGATTTAAAAAGACAAAATTTTAACTAAGGATGTAATACAATTTAACATTAAAAAAAAAATCGATAAGCAAGTTCAAAATGCTATTTATTGTAATAAAGGACGTTTATAATGGAAATGATTTATTTTTATTTTACAATAATTTGTTTTCATTGCCACACAATCCCCCCTCTCCCCCTCATAAAAATTGTAGGAGAGATCGAGGCTATTAGCGGCAAATTTCATATTTTTTACATTAGCTATAAAAAATTTAATTAATTAAAATATATACTGTATAATATGCGTAAGGAAGGTCTTTCTGAACACAATTATAAAATTATTTTTGTATTTTAAAATAATTTTCACAATGTAATGTTAATTTTAGATAAAGTTAATTCCAGATTTTGTAATCTGTCGCAACCTACCCTTGAGGAGGGGAAATTGTGACATGCTTGGGACAAATTGTGAAATATCCAAATTAAGTTTCCAAACTGACTATGAAATACACTTTAGTACACTTTTATTTTCGAAAGTGCATTTTAAACTGTATAGTTAACAATAAAATAAAATGAAAGAAAAACGAAAATAATTACAAGATAAAAATAACTTTTTATACACCATGTTTTTAAATTTTCTGTTGAATTTTTATAAACGGCAGCGGGGGATCGACCAAAGGCAGCGGGGGATCGAAACAGTTGGCTAAAAGTATTTAAAAAAATGCATTGTCACCGTGTTTTGAGCTATTCTGGAGTTTTCAAATGTCTAGCTAGTCGGGAAGTTAGTTAAATAAATTTTGGGATGAACTAACTATATAATAAATGCTGCCGAAGGCAGCGGGGAACCAAAACAGTTGGCTAAAATTATTAAAAAATGCATTGTCACCGTGTTGTGAGCAATTCTGAAAGTTTCAAATGTCTAACTGGACGGGAAGTTACATGATTGTTGAACTATATATTAAACGCTGTCGAAGGCAGCGGGAACCCGAAACAGTTGGCTAAAAGTACTTTAAAAAACATTGTCATGTTGTTCTCAGCTGTTCTGAAAGTTGCAAATGCCTAGCTAGTCGGGAAGTTACATGATTGTTGAATCATATAATAAACGCTGCCGAAGGAAGCGGGGACCCGAGACAGTTGGCTAAAAGTATTTAAAAAATGCATTGTCACCGCGTTCTGAGATATTCTGAAAGTTTCAAATGTGTAGCTAGTCGGGAAGTTACATGACTGTTGAAACATATACTAAACGCTGCCGAAGGCAGCGGAGACCCGAAACAGTTGGCTAAAAGTATTAAAAAAAAGGCATTGTCACCGTGTGAGGAGCTATTCTGAAAATTTCAAATGTCTAGCAAGTCGAGAAGTTACATGATTTTTGAATCATATGATAAACGCTGCCGAAGGCAGCGGGGACCCGAAACAGTTGGATAAAAGTATTTTAAAAATGCATTATCACCTCGTTCTCAGCTATTTTGAAAGTTTCAAATGTCTGGCTAGTCGGGAAGTTAGATGAATAAATTCTCTGCTGATACATATAGACACTACCGTACGCAGCGGGGACCCGCACCAATTGACTAAAAGTATTTTAAAAATGCAGTGTCACCGTGTTTTGAGCTATTCTGAAAGTTTCAAATGTCTAGCTAGTCGGGAAGTTAGTTAAAAATCAATGACAAGATTTGTACTGGACAAACAAACAAACATACAAACAAACAAGCAAACAAGCAAGAATCGAAGTTAATAAAAACATTGTAATAAAATAAAATATGTATCCATACTAATGAGAACAGAAGTATCATGTATTGAAATATCATTCATTTTCAACTAATCAATCATCATCACTGTTTTCAGCATCTAATTTACACAGAAGATAAATGTAACATGGTTCATATTTAATGCACTTTGCAGGAGCCAATTTTTTACATATTAAACATTGTACTCAATCTTTTTCATGTCGTAAGTTTTTGTACGGTTGTAAACAAACTAAATATTGGCAAATTTCATCATCTTCAATGCAATCTCTCTAGTTCGTTCGTCCTCTTTTTTTTCTTCTAGTAATCCTTTTGTGAGGCAGAAATGATAACAGAAGCATCCCATATTACAATAATCCAAAAGCTCATTATAAAAATGGGCAGCATGATTATCCATCAATACTAACGCTTAAAACTCTTTGGATCATATAAGATTTTTAACAGTGTGCTTCATATAAAGTTCAAAGTCAGACCACATTAATTATCCATGTGAGTTTGGATGACCCACAGGAATCTGTGACATCGTCACAATTGTAATAATTTTTGAAAACCTTGTGCAGGAATGTAAACATGGATGGTACCAAATTTCTCTGTCCATTGATACCAAGCATCACAGTTGGGTGATTACACAGAAATTTTGCACTTTCAAGGGGCAAAATGCTAAATTTAAGACTATTGTAAAAATATTATTAATTTTTATTTTATGTATAAAAATACTACAGAGTTCTTTGTATATTAATTTAAAACTAGTTAATACCCGTCAAAATTTGACGGATGATGTGCAACTAAAATCTTTTCATGGCATAAAGTTTAAATCAGCCTTGCTTTAATATTTCGCATTGCTCTTAACTGGTTTAAAACCCCTTGCTTTAATCAATTATGTTTTGGTTGGAGGGAGGAGGGATAAATTTCATGAAATTTCAATATACAAAATTTAAGTATACTCAGTATATTAAAAATAAAATCCCAAGGTTTTCCTATTTTTACTCTAAATATGACCAAAAGAATGTTAGGAGTAATTAAAAGAAAGGAAGAATTTATATAAATTATCGAAAGAATAAATATTTCTTCATAGTATCATGTGATAATACTTATCAAAGCATCAAGCATGTAAATTAATCTCACAATAGAATTCCTCCCTGTCAACAATAAATCGACTAATAATCTATAGAACTGCACTCGTTTTATGTTTACTGTGAAATTTGTTCGTTGTTTTTCACGCAAAATGAATGAACACAAAGACTTACTAACCAGACTATAATTATATTAACTTACTATCAACGATAACATGTCACAGTTTTTTAATAAAAGTCATACATGAAAGATAAAGTTTTCATTCACTTGTAAAATATATCATTAATTCTAATTTACCAAGACAATAAGTGCATTTAAAATGTAAAATAATAGTTTTGATTCTGATTTTTCCTTCCTATATTTGTAAAACCCCTTGGATATAATCCAAAATATTAATTCATTGTATTCTAAAAATATACTGCAAATCGGAAAACAGTTAAAATTTGTTTTTACTGGAATAGTATTACAACACTTTATTCTATCAAAATAGTACAGGGTGTTTATAAAGTACCGGACCCATTCTGATGTATAATAACTCATAAAATAATGAAGATATAAACAAGCATTTATTGATGGAATAACTCATGTATTTTCTTTTCAGGTTTGAATATCTTTACTTTTGTAAATATCGTCTGCGCGTGTGGTTAATTTCAGATAATTTCATTTTCCAGTCTAAATATCTGTGTTTTTCTAAATATCGTCTGCTTATTAATTGCATTTTTCTCTCTTTTGAATTTTTTTTACTCTTTGACTCTTTTGAAAACCCCCATGAATACCGTGAGGCACAAAGGGATTCCCCAAAGGTTAATGTGTGGTGTGGACTAATGCACGACCGAGTCATTGGGCCTTTCTTTTTTACAGAAAAGACGGTCTCATCAGTCGTATACTAAGACATGTTGGAAAACTTCCTATTTCCACAACTAGAAGAGCTTCAGCCACATATCTTTTTGCAACAAGATGGTGCACCACCTGATTGGGGTACCGTCGATCGTAGTTCTTTGAATGACTATTATCCAGGAAGATGGATTGGGCGAGGAGGTTCAATTACTTGGCCACCCAGATCTCCTGATATAACGCCGCTGGACTTTTTCCTTTGGGGATTTGTAAAGAACAATGTTTACAGGAGGAGAGTGTCGAACATTGACGACCTAAAAATCAGAATTACAACCACAAAAGCCTCTGTGGATGCCGACATGCTTGCCGCTACATGGCGTGAAATTGACTATCGACTTGATATTCTCCGTCCGACGAAGGGAGCACACGTGGAAGTTCATTGAAAAGGGTCATAAAACTTTTTGAGTCTATCTAACCATTTATGTTATTAATTTTAATCTATCTTTATTATTTTATGAGTTATTAAACATCAAAATGGGTCCGGGACTTTATAAACACCCTGTATATTTAAATATAAGTATACTGTTAAAAATAAATAAATAAATAAGAATGAATTTAATACTTTAGCAAATTAATTTGCTCATTAAATTTTTAATAATAAACTGCACAATGAAAATTTTTACTCGTATAAATTATCAATATTTTAATGTTATTCTTTTTAAATTATTTTTACAGTAATATGGTATCAAAATGAAGTATCAGAGATATAATTAGAGTAAAAATAATCTGGTGTCTCACACACACGACTTTCTCTTACCCTGAAATTTAGTACTATAAATACAGGTTGGAGATTAAGAGGTAAGATAACGATGTCATGTAAACCTATGTTAAACAATTCAAATTAGGCTTCGGAAGAGTTTTATATGACAATTAATTCTGTGTGAGGGGGGCTTCCGCCCCCCTCAACCCCCCGATTCATTAATGCACCTACATTTATATAGAATTTAATTCGGTTATTAAAAAATAATTCTGTTTTTAAAAAATAATTTATAAAAATTATTATTAAAAAAATATATATCTTTTATGACAATGCAGACGATTTCCATATTAGAGAAGTAGTATAACACCAAATATCAAAAAAAAAAGTCCATTTTATTCTCAGTAGTAAAAAAAAAAAAAAAAAAAAAGAATATTTTCGTTAAAAGTAAAAAAAAAAAAAATCGATAACTTTGTTTTAAATTATCGCAGATCGATGGTTCAACCATTCGTTTTCAAGGTATTGGCGAGCTCTTATGAAAGACACGCTTCATGAAAATTTGCTCCCCTCGAGGGGGACCCCCCCTCCCCCCCAGAGAGGGAAGTGAGGCTCCTACATACACAATTTTTTTTTCACAGTTAACTATCTCTATTACAAAAAATGTATATTCGTTTCATTTGGTTTAGTGCAGTCTATAGCCGTTAAACTCTACTTACCTGCAATTTCCCCCATAGACGTAATGTATTAGAATTCTCTTGATTGTCCCTGTACACGAACCATTTGCTTGATCTTAACGAAAAGCTTACTGTAGCATCCCTATATGATACACATTTAGAATACCAAGTTTGAACTTTCTGCCATAATTTTTTTTGAGGTATGCTGATAACAGACAGACACACACACAGAGACAAACAGACATACACACACACAGAGCATTTGCTAAAAACATGATTTTCGTTTTCAGGGTATCTCAAACATGTAATTATAACAAAAACTCGCGTTCGAAAATTTGACCCCAAAACAATACTTTCTCTACCTTATGGGTAAGAGAAAGTTAAAATAAATGTACATAAATAAAATAAAATAAAACCTCCTTTCATTTTAAATATCTATCTCTATCTTTTCTAAACAAAGTTTTCAACTGATAAAAGTTAACTTTTAAAGAACAATGAACTCTGACAATTTGTTAATTTTAAAAGATTTTTTTTTTTCTTCTTCTTCTTTTAAGAAATGGAAAAATATACAGATGGCGCCACATCCTGTGTAAAGAAATTTTCGTCGAAAAAGCATATGATGATAACCGACCATATATAATTTTAACCGATAAGTATTCGCGAATTGCTTTGTTTTTAATATACTTCTTGGGAAGTATGAATCAATGAATTAATAGTGTGAATTATTTTTATGATTGAGTTTTAATTAACGTCTGCCATAGACATATGAAATAAGTGTTAATGTCGTCTGCTCAAGCTTTATTATCGGTAATCGTATTGCACTGCATAAAGAAAAAGGAATATTCCCTTTCCGAATTAGTTCAAAATTTTCTCGCACATGCCCAGATCGTACGATTTTGGTCTTACACAAAAGGCTTTGTGTTTTAATTGTATGGATTTCTTCAGATTAAACAAGTATTGAAAAGATGAAAAGTGTATCCACATAAGCTGAATAATCACTTTTGTGGTCTGTATGTGGATGTGGACACCACATGAATTCTTTATGCACCCAGTGGCGGATTTAAGGGGGGGGGGGTCTAGGGGGCTGATGCCCCCCCCCCCCAAAACACTGACATTCACAATTGAATATTGCAATTGTAAATTTTTTATTGGTCTAGAATAACACTTTGAAAAATCTTAGCCCCCCCCCCCCCAAAAAAAAAAAGTCAAATTCTGGATCCGCCACTGTATACACCCATTGAAATGTATATATTCTTACGAAAGTATTGACTTTTTCGTTTGCAGTAAGTGATTCATAAATAAACAGGCAGGTTCCAGTTCATGAATATTCTGGAAAACAAGTTAAGAAAACTATTACTGAAACCACAAAATTCACGATAATAGGATTATATATGCACTACAGAGTAAAGTACAGTATATATATATATTTTTAATCTGATAATGTAATAACGACCAAAAGTTGTGTTTTATATTAAACAAGAAAATACCGAGTTTTAGAATTTTGGAGTATATCTTAAATGCCCACTTTTGCTCCAAAATGTCGAAACATTCCAAAAATTGATTTTTTTTTTTTTTTTTTTTGTAAATTCTTTATAACTCATATGTGAATGCTTTCCCTTATATCCAATAGGAGGTAAAAGTTAGTTTAAATGTTATTTAAAGGCTGTGCAAAGTTTAAATATCAACAAATAATATCTTGAGGCTCCACAGTTGCACAGAGTAATGTCATAAACGGAATATTTTAAGATTAAAACTCGAAATTGAATATTTTAACAGTATTTTTAACGAAAATTTAAGTATCTTAGTATCAAATAACATATAAAAAGCAAAACTGCATATCTATAAGTGCAAATTTATTTCAGAACGTCCGTAATCTTTTTATCATTATTTCTAATAGTATTCTTTTATAATATGTGGAAAGGAAGATAATCATTTGAGCATGGCGGTATGAAAATATTTTATAATTTCTAATAATTTGACACCGATAAGCGTTATTTAATGTCTGTGAAAAATTTTAATACAGTCAGAAACTATCTGGAGGTTTCAATGCAGCAAACAGAAAAACACAAGAAAGAAGAAAAAAACCACGTTATAATGAATTCCAGATGCCGCTAGACATAACTTGTTGCTCACCTGCTCTAGATGTTTATTTATTTAGTAAAGAAGTGTTTATCTTAGATCATCGACGAGATATTAAAGTAGACACCGGACTAGTAAATTGGACCCTCCGTGGCAGAATGGTTATGTCACCACTAGGACTGGGCGATGTAGCGATTAGAGTCCTGCGCGGGTCGGGTTTTACCAGACCCGAACCCGACAGATAAATTTTAAATCAACCCGAAAACCGACCCGAACCCGCAACAGAAATTTTTTTATGACCCAAAACCCGACTTATCTAACCCGAACCCGACCCGAAGCCCAAAATAAATCATTACTTATTCATCTAAAAATCATGCAAAACAAGGTAAAATGATATAACATGATATAAAATAAAGTAAATTTTCATTGTCACACAGTTGGTAAATTATAAAAAAAAAAACTAGTATGTTGTGGCCACCACAAGACATTCTTCTATATTTTTCTGTTAAATTTACCAAGTGCGAATAATTTATTAAAACTATTATTAAGAATTTTAACGTGATGAATGCAAATAATTTTCATCTTAGGGAAATCTAACACTAAATATCCAAAGAGAGACAGTTCTATCGTCTATAAATAACTTCTTAAACAATGCGTTTTTATGATGGTTATCTTACATATCATGCTTCGTATAGTTATATGGCATAGAAGTTGAGATATAGCCATCCTGTTATCGATGAAATTTGCAGTATAACAGCGCCACCTATTGGCCGAGAAGCATTCAAACTGTGTCAGCATAATGTCTCATAATCGCCTTCTCACATATTAAGTTTTGTTTGATGATACACATTAGACCTTAGAAGCTTTCCTTGTAATTGTGGAAATCGCTGTGTAGCAGCGCCACCTGTTGAGCGGTTTACACCAAAAGTTGACAGGCGCTAATATATATTAAAGGGTACCTACATACAAATTTATATGAAATTCTGTGAAGTAGTTCTTCAGATATAGATTTTCCTTAAATTGCGGAAATCACTGTGTAGCAGCGCCACCTGTTGGCTAATAGGCATTCAATTTGAATCAGCGTAATATCTCATATTGGTCTTCTCACATATCAGGTTTTGTTGGATTATACGCAATGAAACCTGACATATAGTCTAAACCTCTCAAAACTTGTAAATCCGTCGAAAACCGGAAGTCGAAAATTTTTACGAATCCAATACTTTCTTCGATTGAATGCAGAAGAAAGTAAAAAAAATAAATAGATAAATAAAATAAAATGTAATTACTGATTGTAATGAGTTAAAAATTAAAAAGAAACTTTAAAAAAAAAAAAAAAAAAAAAAATGTTTAATAATAATGTTTGAACATTTATGTGAGTTGTGAACTTCAAGATTGCAAAAATATGCTTCATTTTCAGAGTTAGTAGTTCGTTGGTTAATGCTTATATTCTGAATATATATATATATATATATTGCTTTTGTTCGACGTGAATATTTATAATAATTTGGGTAGCAGGGATATATGATTCGCAATTGAACATCTGCTTTCTCACAATCACTTTCAATTCACATGATCAGGAAATTATATTCTTACAGTTGCAATTTTCGTGCGTTGTTTATTTGTTCTAGAGAAGACGTTAAAGAATATTATTATTATACCTTGATGGAATCCGTTTCCTAAATGTGTTTATTTTACATTACTTTTTACTTTCTTCTGTATTCAACTGAAGAAAGTATTGGAATCGTAAAAATTTTTCAGCTTTCGTTTTTTGATAGATTTACACGTTTTGAGGGTTCCAGAACACAATTTGACTAGGTATTCTTAGAAAATATGTATCTGTCAGTTTGTGTGTTTGCGTGGAGAAAAAAAAATGTGCGACTGTATCTCGGGAACTACTGCAGTTAACTGGATATAAATTTATATGCAGATGTACCTTGACGTAAATTAGTACCTATCAACTTTTCGTAACAAGTGGCGCTGCTGGACCGCGATTTTTACAATGCACTTTTCAGGATGGAAGCAAATTTTTATATTTATTTATTTATTTTTAAAACGTATGAAAAAAGTGCTAAGTCTCCGAAATCCATTTTCAGATGTGAAAAAATACTAAGTTCAAAAAATTGTGAAAATAATTCCCATTCTCGCCGATAGATGGCCCGCTGCGAAAGTTTCTACTCTCCCGGTGGCAACGACCCCTCGTCCAAGATCAGGGGAAAAATCTGATTCCTCCTCACTCCACATCTCCTCCCACCTCACTCATTCTGCATCTCCAATTCCCTCCACACACCTCCGCACCTCCACCCACCACCCACCGAGTGTCGCAAAACTCTCATTTATTATCGACTTATATGATTAGAAATGCACATTGAAACTCAAAACATACGAAAATTCAGGTACATTCATGCTGTTTCGGGTATCTATGCATGATGTCTTCATGCATACAGCATTTTTAATATAATAGTTTATTAGTTCTAATTTTTATTCAACATGCCTAATTAAATGAAATATGATTGTTTAAATGTCATAATTGGTACAAATTTAAAGTTTTATTCAAATCATAATTATTTAGGAAAATAGAAAGTTTCCTCACTACTGTGGATATACTGATTCTATAAGTTAGTGATTACTGTCCATAAAAAGGGTTTATTCTCACAAACGGTT
This sequence comes from Salticus scenicus, assembly GCA_963930645.1. NCBI lineage: Eukaryota > Metazoa > Arthropoda > Arachnida > Araneae > Salticidae > Salticus > Salticus scenicus. The sequence goes on along the minus strand of OZ005657.1, from coordinate 288,525,580 downwards.
GTATTTGTGAGCTGAAAGACCTAGTTATATTAATATTTTTGGGGAAGTTTTTTTAATTATAATTTTCTTGCCTTTACAGCTTTTTATTCATTTGGTAAATCTGATTTTTAAGTATCCCCAGATATTAGAAAAATATTTATTATTTGGAGGCTTATTGTTAAAAGAAGTCTTGTAAGATTGGGGGGGGGGGGGGGAAGGCATATTACAGACATTCATATTTCGATTCATCCTGTTGCCTCATAAGCCTAAAATAAAATTGCATTGAATAAACTAGGTCATGCAATGTTTAATTGAATATTTCTTTTTTAATTATTACGCGGGAACGTTTATTATGCTTCTAATTTCACTCACGAATGTTAAACATTGTAGTTCTGAAGGACTAGTACCATAAAATAAATACGATACTTGTTTAAAACCAAAGTAACATTTAAAATGAGATAAAGAATACTAAAATTTTAAAACTTTAAAAAATGCATTTTAATTAAAAAAACATTAAAATACAAGACAGACGTTTCGGCTAAACACTAGCCCACCTCTGTGTCAAACATACAAAGCACAACATTTATAATTCATAATACGTCAGAACAAGATTATGTATTCCGGAGGAATAGCTTAGCCGAAACATCTGTCTTGTATTTTAATGTTTTTTAATTAAAATGTATTTTTTAAAGCTATAAAATTTTAGCATTCTTTATCTAATTTTAAATGTTACTTTGGTTTTAATATATTAACGAGACGTATGGATTATGTTTAATTTTATCAAATGATACTTGTTGATACACATTTTCTGCTCACGGCTTCCGTCCCGTATAGAACCCTCGAATCGAGGGCTCTAGTCCCGTACACTTGCACGAACATCCCATGTGTCGCCGTAGCCGTTTTTCCCAATTTGCAACACAACTTGATGTACAGTCGGCTGCAAAATTATTCGAGCACTAGCCAATAATTCCTATATTTAAAAAGTACACTTAAGACTGTTTTGCTAAGTAAATCCTTGTCGAATCATGTTTTTAGACTGATTAAGAACATGACTCGACAAGGATTTATTTAACAAAGCTGTATTAAGTGTACTTTTTTTGGCAAGGATTATTGCTAGTGCTCGAATAATTTTGCAGTCGACTGTACACTCGTTGCTCCATTGCACGGTGACACTACCTCTCACACTGCCGACACTGCCTACGTTCGACTGCCCGTAGCGGGTTTTCCCATGACAGCCACGAGGCTTCCTGCTAGGTGGCGCTCCTTCACATGTCTCTAGATCGTCATGTGCAAGCGCGTGCGCGTAGCACATGTTGCCGTCGAGATATCGGACCATTCACCGAACTTTTTAGACACACCACGTATATCCGCACATATTTTGCTCCGGTTAAAATGTTATGCGAGATTTTTTTATATCCTAGCTGAATATTTATTTCTAGATTATATATATTTTTTTAAATCTAAGATAGAAAAGTTTGTCTATTTTAAAAATATTTTTAGCCTTGTTTTAACTGCAAATTTCATTGAATAGAAAATTTTACTTTAACCAGTGGAAATTGTTACATAAATTTATAAAAAGTTTCAGTTAAACATTACTGATAGCCAAGTACGTAAAAATTGGCACCAATGCTTTTGCAATGTCACATCATTTTTCCTAGATTTAAAATAACCTTATTAAAAATCACTCAGGGGAGAGTAATGACACTATCACAGTAGTATAGTACTTAGAGTCTGTGACTGCTAACCGCAAAGTAGCCATTTTCAGTTTTCTTCTTTAGTAAGGCGATATTTTATTTCCTTAGAAAATTGAAATGCGTAGAATAAAAGCTTAAAATATAAGTATTCATAAACTGCTAGGCAACATTTCGTACCTTATTTTTTGATTGAGAGAGATAATTCAAATGCATTCCTTAAAAGTTACTTTTCAATTGGGAAATGCTATAATTGACTTTAATAATGTCTACAGACAGGCTGTCCCCAAAAAATTGAAACGCGGTTTAATTCTTTACCTATCAGAGATAAGTGAGCAATGTAATTTCTAAAAATATTAAATAAGGTAAAGAATGAGTCTAAGTTATTAAAAACTTTTTCCCATTAATTTTTAAAAGTCCCATTTTTAAAATTTTTATACGACTCCTCTAGACAAATTAGTCAGTAATATATATATATATATATTTTTAATAGGATCTTTCTTTCTTTTTAGCTTTCCTTTTACTTTCTAACCCCCCCCCCCCCCTCCCTCTTTCTTGTATGAGAAGCGAACTGTATGCAATGGATGATTTTACATGCTCAAAAAGCATTTTTCTAATATATTTTGATATGAAAAGTTTTCATCATTCAGGAAAAATAGCCATCAATGTCATGCCTTTATTTTTTCATTTTTTTATTTTGTATGTGCGTGTGTGTATTGTGATGACCCCCCTCTTCCTCCACCGAGTCTTGTTGGAGTTCCCATGAACGTGATTGACGGCCGAGACGGAAAGTCTGAACTTTTGAAAAGAGTGTTGACTAGCATGACTTTTTGAATTCTTCCGACTCCATTCATCCTGATTTCACGCTTTCCTTTGACTTTCCGACGACTCTAGCACATCCCATGGGTGTGGTAGACAGGACGGCGCCACGCTAAGGTTCAAGCGACTGGCCGGCGAGGGTCCTAGGAGTGGTCTAGAGTCCGGAGGAGCCTATCGGGAGCCGGATTGCATCAGGGGGCTGACCCCCTCTCTCAAGTCCCGGAGACACGGCAGACGAGGAAAGGATAGAGAGGAGCTTGAGAATTAAGAAGAGTTAGATTTGATCTTGGAGATCTGAGAGGAGGCAGGAGCCTAATATGGACTATAAACCTTTTAATCAGGCATGAGGCCTATCAACACTAGATTTTCTTCAATTGTACATATTGTAAATTTTTCCTTATTAAACCCTAGAAATGTCCAAATGGCTTTTCATTCCTGCCCAAATTTTTATATTTTTTAATGTTTCTTAGCTGTATTTACTACGCTACCACAGTATGTATGTGTACTTAAATTTAGGGAAAAAATGCATGACGTAACTTAGCATTTAGCAAGACTTTTTTAGGGCTCTGTAAATTAACAATGAATACTTTTACTACTATAGTTTCATAGGTAACAATTTATACGGTTTTTCACACCACTATTTCCTTGCAAAAAATTTCCTCATGATTAATCACAGAAAACTGCTAAAAAGCTTATTAAAAATATCTATTAAAAATTTCCGGTAGTAAAAAAAACATACAAGTTTGCAGCTATGTAGTTTACAGAAAAAATGCTTTTATTTTTTGATATGTATATAATTAGTACTGTCTAAATATGTTTAAATGTACCTATGAAAAATTTTGCCTGTATATTGAAATGTATTTGAATTCTTTTATTAGTCCCTATACATGGGTACATTTGTTTAATCTCAATAAAATACTTCAAATAATATCATCATACGATACAGATTTGGAATACTGAATTTTCATTAACTGCCAAAATCTGTTTACGACTTACACTGATAATAAACACCTTAATAGGTAGATAAACAAACAAAACAGTAAAAAATCTAATTATTCGGATCTCAAAACATAAAAATACACAAAAAACTAAGCTTTGAAAATTCTACTTCAAGCTAATACCTTCTCACACCACTTATGATAAGTTTTAAAAAAAGTAATAATAATTTAAGAAAAAATTGAAGCAATTTTGTTAAAATTTTGTAACATTTATTGCATACCTTTTACCCTTGCAATAAAACCTATTTTTTTACTTCTAATAAAAATTTTGTTTGTAAAGTAACCAAAATATCCTCAATAAATAGGCATGTAATTTTAATAATTTACCTTTCCTGGGTGCAATTAAATAGAAAATTTCAATTATCTTTGAAGAATGTTTAGTTTTCACCAAAACCTAATAATTTTCGTTTATTGAGCAATTATCTCAATTGTCTGATAGAAAAAGGAATAGAAAAATAAGGGGGGAAATATTGCTCCAAGAATATGAAATGCTATGAGAACGATATAAGTAGGTAACGTGAAAATTGAGTTAGTATAAAGGCATGATGTGCTCATTTGCTTCTTGTCCCGTCCTTCTTTCTTTAATTTCTTCTTCATCAAAATCTAATAATATCTATTTTGTTGCAAATTCTGTCTGCCGTGAAAATTTCAAGCTTGTTATATATATATATATATATATATTCCAAAAATATAAACGAAAAGTTCATTTTTTAAAATAACTGATTTATTTATTTGTTTATTTTTATTTTATTTACTTATTTTTGAGGAAAGGGAAGGGTGTGGCATTTTTCCAAATAGGAGGGGGGGGGGACGCACAAGGAAATTTTGGTGGAAAGTTAAAAACTTGGATTCAGCGAACCCAAAAACATAAAGTAAGTCAGAACTGCAATAATTTTTTTCCCGTAAGCTCCCAACACGGTCATTATTACTCTTACTAATTCAACAAAAATGGTTAAATACTTTAACAAGTATAGATTTTTAAAATTTTATGATTAAACAGTTTCACTTTCTATTAATTTTAATAACATGACACGCTTAAAATATTATTTATAAAATGCATTAAAACGACCGATATCTTATTTATTACTTATTATTAAAACTAATCCGTTAATTATAGTTTAATTAATTAATTAATTATTTTTTTACACACTTATGCTTGGAAATTATTAACATAACTGTATCTCACTGGCTGCTTTTTATTCCTTATTTTACTTTTTGTAATTTTTCTCTCTATTATAGTAGTTTTTTTAATCTTTTGGTTTACTAATTATTATTATTATTTTTTTTTTCATTCCTTTTTCCTCTTTCCCTTTTGTAATTCAGTTCACATCAGTCTTTATTATTAACTTTAATTTTATTTATTTAATATCATAATCATAACTTGCCTCGGTTTGCATGTTGCCGCTGCTGCTTTGGTGCAGCACTCGTGCTACTTTTTACGTCTGACGAAAGGTTACATTCTTATTTAGATCCGAATTTGCAATTTATGGTTATTGTTTAAAAAGTTTTTTATTTATTACTTTTCAACACCAGTTTCGTTGTGCATTTTTAACTGTTATTTGTTAAAATAATAGTTAAAAGTGTGTTTGTAGCTCTTTAATATTTTAATCTCTAAAGAGATGTAGATTTTTTGTAGGAAACCTCAAACGACTGTAAATGTGATTTACTTTCTTAAAACTGATGGAACTACCTCTAAATTCGAATTTTATTTACGATAAACGGTATTAGATATTTACATTCAAATAATCTTTGAGTCGCTTATACTTTTTTACAGGGCGCATAAAAATTTTAAAAACTTTATTACGGGCTTTTCTGTAATTGCTCGATATTACTTATATTGTTACAACGTACTATTGTATATATTCAAAACCATCATTGCGTCATACATAGATACCTACAGGGAATTTAAGAATTTGAAATTTATATATATTTTTTTCTATTGTTATTACTATGTAGTATTACCGTACTAATTTTTTCTTCTTCAGAACATAATATACTCAACTGAAATGCTCACAAAAGAATAAATAAACAAATAAAACCCTTTTCGATTCCTTTACAATCAGCCTTTGAACTTCATTTAATCTTTGGAGAGACACACATCAGTTCACAACGCATCTGAGTTAATTCTTTATCCATTTCATGAAAAATGATATGTTAGAAGAACTTTACGAACTCTCCCACTTCTGAGAATGAAAAGTGAGATGAAACTCATATGAACAAGAAGCTATTTAATAGAAGAAAAGATAAAGATAGTAATTATATTAGGGGGGAAAAAGAGGAAAGCGGAAGAAAAACAAGTGTCAGCCCTATATCTGAGAAATCATACACAGACTCTCTAACATAATTGTATCTCTAACTTACTTAATTATATTATAATAAAATGAAAACTGAAAATTTTAAGTGCAGGGAAAATAGTTATCACAATTTCCTTTAAACTTTATTAATTTATAAAAATTTTATGTACTGGGATTTACATCATTCATAGACACTTTAAACAGGATTTTTAGTTACAAAGAAAATATATAATTGCAGTTTTCATTAAATTTAATGGTTTTTTAATAACTTCAAATATTAAAATTGATTATTTTTAATAAATTTCTGTTAATATTATGACTAATAAAAGTTTTAATTACAGAGAAAAATACATTTATTGTAATTTTTATTAAATTTAATTAATTTCAATAAATTTATATATACTAAGACATGTTATTCTTCACACTTTTTAAATAAGAATTTTAGTTTCAAAGAAAAAGTATATTTATTACAATTTTCATTAAACTTAATTAATTTTCAATAATTAATATATATAATGACCCTCATCCTCATCTGTCATTCACGATTCCGGTTTGCACCGCTTCAAAACAGACACTTTTGGCAGCCATTTTTTTTTTTTCCCATTTGTTCAATTCAACTTACGAAAACATACATATCATTTTCATACATGTTATGTATCGCACATATTGTTATTTATTCCGTCTAAAACCTTGAAAAACTATTCAATTGTAATGTTTAAATGTTTAATTAAATATAACGGATCACTGGCTATTATAAACATGAACCTATAAATAGAATTATGTAACTTCATGATTATAAACAACGCAATGCCAAATAAAAACAAACATAATTTGTTGCCATTCAGAAAATACAAATTCCAAATGGACAACTCTTTAATTGCAAATGAACGACTCTTTGACTGTTTCATTAAAAAAAAAAAAAAAAAAAAAAAAACGCTTAAAATATTTCTAAAACATATTAAAGCCTTAAAAATCTTAAAATATATTTGTAAAAACATATTAAAGTCTTTAAATATTTTTATCAAGCTTCATTATTTGTTTACATTGTATGGTATGATTGGCGTCGAGTTCAGTACGTAAATGTCGCCAGTTGATTTTAGTTTTGAAATTAATGTAAAGTTATAGTTGGGATAGAATGTTTGGTTGGGCAAGTAAAGGTCACCAGTTGAAATGAGTATTGAAAGTAGGGTAGTCTAAGGTGATAATATCGAGTCAAGATAAAATGTTCGGTTGAGAATGAGAAAGTCCCTAGCTGGATCGTGGATATTTTGGCGATGTTGTGGGTGAGATAGCTGGTTGGGAATATAGAGTAGAGGTGAATTTGGGTTAGCATGGAGTGTCTGTAATTATTAGATAGTTAGTTAGAAAATACGCAAGCAAAGTGATGAAGTCACTGGGCGTCAGTGGATGCAAGAAAAAGATTTCCTATGTTAATCGCCCATTGGATTTTTTGTAAAAAATTATTAAAAATTGAGGAAAATTATTTCCCGATTTTAATTCCCATATTTCGGTATAGATATGTATTAGTTATCGTGTGCATGCGTTAGATTAAGTTGTTTTTGCTGTAAAATTGATAAAATTTAAATTTTAAATTTCAAAACTTTAGAAAAATAAAATAGCAAATTTCCATATTTGATTGAAAACATAAACATTTCATTTCAAAGGATGATATTTACACAATAAATATCCAACTAATATACTAATTAAAAGGAAAATGATAAATATTCTATCATAATTTGAAGTCAAATTTCTTTTCAAATGTTTAAATAAAGTGTCTGATATAAGATACTCATATGTTGCAGCGGAATAGATTTAATATATCTGTCATCCTTGGCGGAAAAAATATATCGCCAAATTATTTGGCGAACATATTTCATTCCTTTCAAAAATCATGGTTATTTTAACTGAATTATATGAAACAATATATCGTACAATACGTATTACGAAAATAAACATCTGGCATGTATATTTTCGTAGTATGTTTTTAATCGCCAAATACAAAAAACGCCAAAGATGACACAGTTTTGAAATTTAAAATTTTGTCAATTTGACAGCAAAATAACTCAGTCTAACACATGGATACGATATCATACCTATACCCAAATACGGGTATTAAAATCGGAAAATAATTTTCTTCGATTTTTAATAATTTTTTACAAAATATACAATGGACGATTAAAATAGGGAATCATTTCTTGCATCCACGGACGGTCAGTGACGTCACATTTCGCTTACGTATTTGGAAACAGGATCTTCGATAGTCTTAAAAAAAGTATTTTGGTAAAATGAAGTGAATCGTTATTTACTTCCTCTTACCCATAGGGTCGAGAAAGTATTGTTTTAGGGTCAAATTTTCGAACGTGAGTTTTTGTTATACTTACATGTTCTGAGGTCCCCTGAATACGAAAATCACGTTTTTAGCGAATGGTCTCTGTGTCTATCTGTGTGTCTGTGTGTCTGTTATCAGCATATCTCAAGAACAAATAGTAGCAGAAATTCCAAACTCAGTATTCTAAATGTGTATCATATAGGGATGCTACAGTAAGCTTTTCGTTAAGATGAAGCAAATGGTTCGTGTACAGGGACATTCAAAAGTATTCAAATACATTACGGCGGTCTATGGGGGAAATTGCAGGTAAGTAGAATTTAACATCTATAGACTGCACTAAACCAAATGAAACGAATACATATTTTTTGTAATAGAGATAGTCAACTGGGAAAATTTTTTTTGTGTATGTAGGAGCCTCGCCCCCCCCCCCCCTGGGGTAGATGTCCTCCCTCGAGTGGAGTAAATTTTCATGATGGGTATCTTTTAAAAGATCTCGCCAATACCTTTAAAACGAATGGTTGAACCATCGATCTACGATAATTTAAAATAAAGTTATTGATTTCTTTCATTTTTAACATTTTTTTTTTTTTTTTTTTTTTTACTTTAATATTGAGAATAAATTCAACTTTTTTTTAGATATTTAGTGTTATACTATTTCTCTAATATGGAAATCGTATGTATTATCATACAAGATAACTTTTTAAAATAATAATTTTAACAAATTATTTTTTTTAAACTGAATTATTTTTTAATAACCGAATTAAGTTCTATATAAATGTAGGTGCATTAATGAAACGGAGGGTTGAGGGGGGCCAGAACTAATTATCATATAAAACTCTTCCGAACCCTAATTTGAATTGTTTAACATAGGTTTACATAACAGTACACGTTATCTTACCTCTTAATCTCCAACCTGTACTTATAGCATTAAATTTCAGGGTAAGAGAAAGTCGTGTGAGTGACACACTAGATTATTCTTATTATGAGGACTTTAAATAGAGCACTTAACGGAACACTGGGATGTGTTATTGCTGTTGTGTTTTCGGGCCTATATTTTTTGTCAACCAGCAGTTTTTTTATTGTCATTCATATTTATTGATCGGGTAGAATTTTTTTAATTTCAGAACGAAAATTAGAAAATATCGAAACACATTTGATTTATAAACAAAAACTGAAAATACATTTGAATGATCACGTGGTAATCTTCATGATCTAAACATTGTTTTCAAGATTTATCGTTCACATTCCGTCATTTTTGACGGGGCTATATACTAGTTTTAAATATTATGAAATGTTATTCTTCATATATATGCTTTATTAAACCTATACATGACTTTTTATAATAATTTTAAAAATAAGCATTTCTACAAATTCAAGAAATAATTTTAATGTGGCTAAAATCGAAGCTGCCATCTTAAAATCGGCTATCGGATTTGTATTTCCGCGATGTTATCGCCTGCAGAAATTTTTGAATCCGATTCCAGGGGATCTAGAACGAGCTTATCGAAATCCCCTCGTTAGCGGAATTTCTCCGATATGACGTCACATTCCGACAGCCTTTCTTATTTCGCTAGAACGAACTTATCGAATCGCTTTCATTATCGGAATTGTTTGGCGGAATCGTTTTCTGAAATTTCGACAGGTCTTTTCCGAGTGGAGTCGTCCTGAGATAAACAATTCACAGTTCCAATGGCGTCTATCTTGACATTAGGTGTTATTCAAGAAAATGAAAAAACAAGTTTTAAATATATTTAAATCTTAAAAATTAAATTAAATGAAAATTGTTATATATATATATGTAACTAAAATTTTTATTTAAAAAGCATGAAGAATAACATTTCTTAATACTTAAAGTTATTGAAAATTAATTAAATTTAATGAAAATTACAATAAATACCTATATATTCTTTCTGTAATTAAAATTCATATTAATCATGTATAATATTAATAACATATCTATTAAGAATAACAAGCCTTAATATTTGTTGTGTAATTTGATGTGATGTGAAGATAATAATAAACACACTCGTTCTTTCACTCACAAAACAAAACTATATTACATACAATACACAGATGTAAATATGCGTGGAAAACATGAAGTGCGATAAATCATTGCGAATAAATAATAAACAATATAATGTGAAGTAACAATGCGGAATTAATGTGAAAGAATAATGTGAAAGATAGCATGCAAGCTACCGTGCGGATAAAAAAAGAATAAACTGTTCCTTGCGGTTGAATATTTACGATAAACAATATAATGCGAAGATAATGCGTAAATAATAATATGAAGTAATATTTGCAAATAATGCGAAAGATAGCATGCAAGCTACCGTGCGGATTGAAAAAGAATAAACTGTTCCTTGCGGTTTCTGTCCGAGTAGACTTGAGATGTTCGTACCTGTTGAACAGAAAAAAGTAAAGTTGAGATGAAAACAGTTAAATCGAAAGTGTCATTGAGTGCGGAGTTGGATTATGTTAAGAATCGAATATGACTGTATGGTGGAAATCGAACATGACTCCCACCCTATCAGGGCGCTAGTCCTGATATAAAGGAAGAACAGCAATTGGCCAGGATAAAGGTGAGCAGCTGTGGTCTATGATAATCACCAATTCTCCTTCCTTGGTATTTGTTGCAGGATGTTGCCATCGGTTTTTGAGATTCCTGTTACAGAATAATGGTTCATCTGCAGGTGAAAGCATGACATCACCTGTAAGAAAATGTGATGGGGTGAGAACATTAATAGAACATAAGTGTGCAATATGTTTCTCTTGTATAATAAGGTCGCTCAATTTGTGTTTAGACGGCAATATTACCGGATGCTTTTCGTTAAATGATAATTGGGCGTTTTGTAAGCGACCTCCCACCCGTAACAGACCGTTCTGGTCAATGAATGGATGTAGAGAGTGTAAAGGACTTTTTCTAGACAAAATGTTTTGATTCTTGATGTGTTTTAAGTCTTCGTGAAAGTATTTATTTTGTACCCATCGAATGATGTTCTCTTCGGCGTATTTAGTTTCCCTACATGTGAGAGAGGAACAAGAATCATTTGTTGAGGCATGAACTTTACTTGCTGATTTGCAGTTATTTATGAATCTTATGCAATATGCCAGAATGCGTTTGATTTTAAAAAATGAAGAAAATTTATTGAATAGATGATCATGAAGATCATTAGATGTATCAATATGGTAAGACAAAATGGGATGAGCTTTTTTTTCAGCCGAAATTTGATCCTCGATTTCCTTGGACTTAGGTGCGTCATTTGGCCAATGTGTAGGATCCAAAAGTAGCCAACTTGGGCCATTTCACCACAAGTTGCATTCAGGTAAACTTTTAGGATCGATGCCCCGAGAAGCGATATCAGCGGGGTTTTCTTAGATGGAACGTGTCTCCAATGTTTTGTGGGAAGAACATCTAATATTTGTGAAGTTCTATTTCCAACAAAAGTTTTCCACTTACGTGGATGTGCGGATAACCAAGAAAGAACAACTGTTGAATCTGTCCATGCGTAAATGTCAAAATTATAATTTTCTAATATTTTTATGACTGAACAAAATAACTTAGATAATAAATAAGCACCACAAAATTCCAATTTGGGAACGGAAATTTGCTTGATAGGAGCTACTTTAGTTTTGGCAACTAAGAGTGAGACTTTTGATTTTTTATCATGAGTCTGTCGACAATAGATTGCAGCGGCGTACGCATGTGTTGACGCATCGCTGAAACCATGTAATTCAAATGTACTATCGGATGAAAGCGTAACGCATCTAGGAACAGAAAATTGGCTAATTTTATTGAATGAATTCTCATATTTAATGAGCTCCTCTTCAAATTGTTGCGGAATAGGAGAATCCCAGTCTCCTTTTGTTAACCATAGCTTTTGATAAAATATTTTAATACTACTGTACAAGGTGATATTAACCCTAGAGGATCAAAAATGCGTGCGGATTCAGACAAAATGCGTCTTTTTGTTAGTGGTGGTTTGAGAGTAAGTGCGGTTTTGAAAATAAATGTATCTGCTAAAGAGTTCCAGTAAAGCCCTAGAACTTTAGAACTTTCATTGTTGTTTGGTATTATTTTAAAGTCTGTATCTGTGATGCAATTTTCTCGAAATTCCGCAAGGAATTCATTCGAATTGGAATTCCACTTTCTCAAATGAAACCCATGTTCTTCCAAAATATTAGCAGTTTCCTTAGCAATTGATATTGCGCTATTAACTGAGTTTGAACCAGATATCAAGTCATCCATATATATATCTTTTAACAAAGTGCGCGAGACGTGTGTATTTTGATTATAATCTAGAGCGATTTGCTTAATGCACCTAGTAGCCAAAAAGGATGCTGGAGCAAGGCCATATGTAACTGTCTTCAATTTATATTCCTTTATTTCCTCATTAGGGTTGTATCTCCAAAGGATTTTTTGATCATTTTGATCGTCCTCAGAAATTAAAACCTGGCGGTACATTTTCTCCACGTCTGCAGAAAAAACTATCTCCGGTAATCGAAAATTAAGTAAGATCTCAAAAATGTCTCGTTGTAATTTAGGGCCAACACCTAAAACTGAATTTAATGATTTACCATCAGAAGTTTTACAGGAACCGTCAAAAACGACTCTTAATTTAGTGGTAGTGCTAGAAGGTTTAATAACTGCGTGATGAGGTAGGAAATATTTTTCCCTTTGAGAAATATTTAGTGAATTCTGAGTAATTACCTCCATGTGTCCTAATTGTTCGTATTCATATAAAAAATCCTTATATTGTTGTTCGAATTCCGGATTTTCAGAAAATTTCCTCTCCACTGCATACAATCGGGAAAGTGCAGCGGGTCTTGTATTACATAATTCAGATTTACATTTATAAAATGGTAGTTTTACCACAAAACGGCCTTCTGGATTAATTGAATAATTTTCCTGAAAATGTGACTCCACAAACTGTTCCTCGGGTGAAAGTAACTTCTCACTTGGATTAAAAACTTCTTCTAATTCCCAAAAACGTTTTAACTCACTATCAATATTAGTTTCGTAAATATGTAAATTTGAAATCGAATTAGATTTTGTCTGAGATTCAGGTAATTTTCCGGATACGAGAAAACCAAAAATTGAATTTTGAGCAATTAAACTATTCTCAGTACAAATTGTTTGACCAGGAAGTAAAATAGAAAAAAAATAATCAGATCCCAAAATCATATCAATTTTACTTGGAATTTCAAATTTGGGATCGGCCAGTTGCATATTTTTTAAATGCGAAAAATGTTCCTTGTTTATTTTCTCTGATGGCAATGGAGCTGTTAATTTATCTAATATAAAAACTCGCATGGATAACTTGACATCGGAATCGTGAATGGAAATTAAATTAATGTCTGTATAACCTTTAGTTATTGCAATCTTTGAATTTGCTAACCCTTTGACGGGTAATCTTGCATTTTTTCTCTCATAACCTAAAATACTCATACATGATTCAGTGATAAAAGAACTTTCAGAGCCTGAATCGCATAAAATTTTTAGCACATGTCTCTGACCCATTGAATCATAAATATAAGCGCTAGCTGTAGGAAGTAAAGCGAAAGATGTTTGTATAGAATGGTTATGAGTACTTGTTTGGAATTGAGATATGCCAGATAGCTCTGTACGATTCTCAGAGTTTCCAAAATTATTACCAGCAGATGAAGCCGAAGCTGTATAAGTTTTCAAATTATTATCGCATATACTAGAATGATGTTTTGCATTACAAAAATGACAGGTATAAGTGGAATTACATTGAGCGATAGAGTGTTTATTAGATAAACAGTTGCTGCATAATGAGTTCTTTCTAACAAATTGTTTTCTATCCTTAACAGGAAGTTCTTTAAATTTAAAGCATTTGAACAAGAAATGATTATTGTTTTTACATAAAATGCATTTGTAATTAACGTAGAATGAAACTTAGATAACTTAAATTGTTTATCCTTATTTTGTTTATACTCATTCTCTTTACTCTCATTTTCATTACATAATTCCATAGATGCACATTTATCATTAATAAATTGTAAAAAGATCTCTAAAGTAGGAAAATCAATTTTTGCGGAATATTGTGCCCATTCTTCACGTGATTTATGGTCAAGTTTTTGTAATAAAATATAAATTAACCATACATCTCTTTCCGTAGCTTTAGTGTCAATAGTTTTTAATCCCCTTATTACTTTATCCGAAGTATCCGCTATCTTACGTAAGTTATATGCATTAGCATGTATTACAGTTGGTTGATCCATAAAGGTTTTAATAAGTGCAGAAATAATTTGTTTTTTTCTTATCATACCTAGTAAGTAATTTTTCCCAGGCTTCTAGATAACTATTCTCAGATATTGGAATGTGTTTAATAATAGAAGCCGGTTCGTCTTTTAATAAACCCTTTAGGTATTGAAATTTTTGTACATTACATAAATTAACATTTTCATGAACTAATGATATATACAAATCCTTAAAAGACATCCAATCTTTATAATTACCGTTAAACGGACAAATATTTAATTTTGGCAAACGAATATTACTGGATATAGCATTTGTATTAATGGTAGGATTTTGAAAATTTAAAAAATTAGATTGCAAGTTTACAGATAAATTTTCAAGGTTTTGTTGAAGCTTGGCTTTGGTTTCATAATATTTTATCTCGAATTCTTCTATTTCTGAAATTTCATCAGGTAATTCAGAATCGGCTTTATCAAAATCAGAATAAATAATTTCAATCTTTTCAAGTTTATTTAAGAGATCATGTTTTTGAAAAATTTGATTTTCATTATTTATGAAATTCATAATTCTAGTAAGCGCAGATTTCGCTCTGCCTCGATAATGTTTTGCTATTTTTTCAGCATCTTCTAAAGCAGTTTCATTACTGTCATCGTCATTGTTCTTTTTGTTTGCCATTGCTACGTAATGGAGTAATGCGAAAAACCAAAGTCAAACTTGTAAAATAGGAAAATAAGTACTTATCAGTTTTATTCCTTAATACCTGCGCTTGGATATCCAAATTTGTAAGCTAGCCAAAATTCACACAGAACATCTCGCCGGTGCCTCCAGAAAATGTTGTGTAATTTGATGTGATGTGAAGATAATAATAAAGACACTCGTTCTTTCACTCACAAAACAAAACTATATTACATACAATACACAGATGTAAATATGCGTGGAAAACATGAAGTGCGATAAATCATTGCGAATAAATAATAAACAATATAATGTGAAGTAACAATGCGGAATTAATGCGAAAGAATAATGTGAAAGATAGCATGCAAGTTACCGTGCGGATAAAAAAAGAATAAACTGTTCCTTGCGGTTGAATATTTACGATAAACAATATAATGCGAAGATAATGCGTAAATAATAATATGAAGTAATATTTGCAAATAATGCGAAAGATAGCATGCAAGCTACCGTGCGGATTGAAAAAGAATAAACTGTTCCTTGCGGTTTCTGTTCGAGTAGAGTTGAGATGTTCGTACCTGTTGAACAGAAAAAAGTAAAGTTGAGATGAAAACAGTTAAATCGAAAGTGTCATTGAGTGCGGAGTTGGATTATGTTAAGAATCGAATATGACTGTATGGTGGAAATCGAACAATATTTAATATTATTAAAAATTAAGTTTAATGAAAACTGCAATTATATATATATATATATTTTTTTTTTTTTTTTTGAAACTAAAAGTCTTATTTAAAGTATATCTATGAATGATGTAAGTCCCAGTATATAAAACATTAATAAATCTTAAAGGAAATTATGATAAAGATTTATTTTCTCTGGAACTAAAATTTTCCTTTGTAAATTTTATTATAATTGAATTAAGTAAGTTTGAGATACAACACGTCAATTCTATATTCACTTGCAAAACTTCATTCGCAAGTAGCTATATAATATTGGGAGTACAAATTAATTCGGTCCGTTTTCAATAGATGGCTCTGGCTGATTTGTTTACTGAACAATGATAGATGTTTTTGGCATTGTTAGAAAGGTTTGACCTTTGTCAACCATATTCAGTCAACGAAGCTTCGAGTTTTATACAACAACATTGGTTTTTTGAGCATTCAATATGTCGAGTTTTGTGCTAAAGAAACAACATTTGCGGGAAGTTTTGATTTTCTTTTTTAATTGGAAGAAAAGTGCCGCTGAAGCGCATCGATCGCTTGTGGAAGTTTATGGTGAATCTGCGCCATCTGATAAATCATGTAGAGAGTGGTTTCGACGCTTCAAAAATGGTGATTTTAGTGTCGAAGACAATGAGCGCCCGGGCCAGCCGAAAAAGTTCGAAGACGCCGAATTGGAGGAATTGCTCGATCAAGATCCGTGCCAAACGCAACAAGAGCTTGCATGATCGTTGGGAGTCACTCAGCAAGCAATTTCCGTGCGCTTAAAAAAAATGGGAATGGTTCAAAAGCAAGGAAATTGGGTCCCATACGAGTTGAAACCGCTCGACGTTGATGGCCCCATGTGGCAATTGTCGTTAAAAATTACTTGGAAACGTTGAAATGGGAGGTCCTACCCCACCCGCCGTATTCGCCAGACCTTGCTCCTTCTGATTATTGGTTGTTCCGACGGATGCATCACGATTTGGCTGGACACCGCTTCACTTCTTTCGAAGAAATTCAAGAATGGCTCGATTCATGGTTTGCGTCCAGAGAGGACTCATTTTTCAGAGATGGAATCCGAAAATTGCCAGAAAGGTGGACAAAAGTTGTGGCTACCGATGGACAATACTTTGAATAACATGTTTTTTCATTTTGATAATAAATAAAATGTTTTTTTAACGAAAAAAAACGGACCGAATTAATTTGTACTCCCAATAGAATCTAATAAGAATCTAATTTCTTAGTGAGGGAAAAGTGAGCAAATAAAAAAAAAAAAATAATAATAATTATTATTATTATTATTTTTTTATATCTAAATTAGACATATTATGTAAACTCACTTACAAAAGGAAAATTAATTTTAAAAGACTGTTTTATTTTTTCTTACTTTGGAGAGAGGTAATTTTTTACGGTGCTTAAAGGTTTAAAATTATACAGCATATTTTATGGTATATTGTAAATTCTAAAAGAAATTCTAGAAACAGTACATACAAGCATGCAAATTACAAAAAAAAAAAAAAAAAAAAAAGAAAGAAAGAAAGAAAGAAAAACTGATAAGTATTCAATTATGTAATTGATTTCAAAATTATCTCTTAAATAAACAATATTTTAATATCAATTGCTTTTATATATTTTTTAAATATGCAATGCATTTATAGTTATCTAAAGCTTTAGAATAGATTAATAATAAAATCGAAAACACCAAATTTGCAAACAGATAAGTGAATGATACATCATATTTTAATATAAAATTGCATTACAAAAGTACTAAATGAAAAGTAAGTGTGCCCAACATGTTCAAAAGACTTTGTATAAAATAATGATTACAAGAATTAGTAAAATTTTCAGAAGCAAATATATCGATTGAGATAAATTATTTCACTACTTTCGAGAAATACAAATGTAAACACATCATTTTGTAATCTTAAACTAGAAACAATTTACACAACATTAATATTTCATTTTCATCTTAGATTAAGAAATAATATTATCATCAAATTGCAGTTTTTTATTTGCTTCCTACAGTTAAATACTCCAAAAATTAATATTCGAAAAACTCTGATATTAAATCTTTTAAAAAAAAATGCAAGAAAGTTAAAACCCTATTTTTTTTTTTTTTTTTTTTTTTTTTTTTTCGGGGGGGGGGGGTTGATTTGCAGAATATTTTTTTCTCTGGGGACTGACAGTATGATAAATTCTTTGAAAAGTAAAATGAAAACAAAAATATATACTATTACGTTTAAGACATGTTAATACAATAAATCATTTATAATAATACATGTACAAAAATAAATAAATAAAATAAAATAAATAATAATAATAATAATTAAGGAAATTAAAAAAAAAATAATGATGTTAATGTTTATATGGACAAAGTAAAAACATATTACCTGAATAACATCCAACGCTTTTTTATCCATAGTAAATAATTCCTCGTTCGTAATTGTGTAAAAAATTAATGCTAGCAACTAACACTTTAAGGCGTAAAATCATTTACATTCACGGCATTAAAATGCTAGTAACTGGCAAAGATTGAATTTCGATAATAACACTCGTTTAATATATAGAAAATACATACGTTATTTATATATATTTTTTAAAAAATGAGGCTAAATACTCTTCTCTTATTAAATAAAATAGAAACACACGTTCACACTCTCGCAGGGAGAGGCAACCATCTTTGTTTATCTAAAAAATCCAAGTAGAATCTCGCGGGGAGAATGAAATGATCCTTGTCTGTGATTGGTCAACTTAAACCGATTTCGAAAGCAGTTTGGGTGCTTTGGAAGAAATTCCTATTCACCTTTCCGATAAGGTGGTTCTAAGGCAAAAATTGCATGTCGGGATGATTTGGGTTGCAAGCCAAGGATCCCGATATCGGGATGTTTCCGCGTCGAATTCTTTCCGATGGGTTCGTTCTAGAGCCCCCGGAGTCTTTTCCGATCCCGTTCGTACTAGCGGTTTTTGAGGTTTATTGGAACGGTGACGTCATATCGAAAAGTTTCTGCCAAGGTCAGCATTCCTATGAGTTGGTTCTAGACCCACCTGGACCAACACCACCTGTAATAATGCCTCCGAGCCGAGCTCTACGTCACGGAAGATCGGCCGATTTCATCCAATCCCCACGGTCCAGCATGTATCATATGAAGTGTTGATTGGATAAAATCGGCCGATCTTCCATGACGTAGAGCTCAGCTCGGAGGCATTATTACAGGAGGTGTTGCCTGGACACCCTGGACACACAAAAACGACGCTGAATTAGTCCACGGGAACATGGATGGTCGATGGTTGAGGTTGGCGGAAGGCAATGGAGGCTCTTATCCGAATCTTCAACTACGGACGGCGGATCTCAAATAAGACTATGGGAATGAAGTTGGACTATCTCGTACATGCGTATTTTCGGAATGGAGGGCTTCGCACAGATGTTTAGAATTTTAAATCTGTGGCAAGTCCTCTCATTGTTTGAGTTTCCACTTTTTATTCTCAGAATTGCGGTTCTTACATTATTTAGAACTTTCCTGCAACTTTTAAAGAAATTTCCGGGCTTATTTTTTATGCAAGACTTTACTGCAAATAGCTACAAATTGCGCTTAGACTGCAGAAATAAACTTCTAATTTCTGGTATTTTCAAATTTCTGCGTAATGAAGTCGTTTGCCGTGAAACAAAGCTTAAAAGGGCAGTTACAAATTATTACCGATTTACAATTTTGAATAACGATTTAAACACTTTTAAAATGAGTTTTTCATGAACTAAATTTAACAATATATATATATATATATATATATATGTGTGTGTGTGTGTGTGTGTGTGCTGAACATTAAAACCTTTCAATTATTTAATTTTAAGATTATTATTAGTTTAAACAATTACTATGACCAATCCCCAAAGTAACCAAATTCAAATAAAAATTTAAATAAAATAAGATAATTGGAAATACATAACAGCATGTTTGTATTCTAACGTTATCAGGGCTTGGTAGTGTTGGATAGAAGAGGTACAGAAAAGTAAGTTAAAAAAAAAAAAAAAAAAAAAAAAAAAAAAAAGAAAGAAAGAAAGAAAAAGGGAAAGAAAAAAGAAAGAAAAGCAGTGTGAGAAATACAGGTGTCGGGAAAATTGGAAAATGTGAGCGAGTGCAAATGTGCAGGGGCGTGGAAGCCCTTTAAATTGTCAGGTGAAAAATAATTTGAGGGAGTGGAAGCACCGAAGCAACAATAGCAATACAGATGTTTTATGTTGGTCAGCCAGGAACACTATAAAGAAAAGTGAAAGGGAATAGTTAAACGTTAGGTGGAATTTTAGGGAAATAAAGAATCATTTTTTTATTATTATTATTAAAATCACGATCAACTGATTGGAAGAAAATCATATTTAATGAAATTTTATTTTTCCGACTGAGTGAATATAATGCCCGGACCGGGAGTCGAACCCCGGATCTTTGGCTTACAAGGTCAAGGCTCTACCAATTGAGCTATCCAGGCCGACAAACCGGTCAGTATTACTCACTCAGACAACCTTTAGGCAGAAAACATCTGGTCTATCATTTAGATAGCTCAACAGAAATAAGCCGCAGGTAAAGGAAAACACCGTTAAACAATGGGAGAAAGAAATACAATTTTTTTATTTTTTTATTTTTTATTAAAATCACAATCAACTGATTGGAAGAAAATCATATTTAATGAAATTTTATTTTTATTTTTATTTTTATTTTTTTTTTTCCGACAGAGTGAAAATAATGCCTGGATCGGGAGTCGAACCCTGGATCATTGACTTACAAGGTCAAGGCTCTACCAATTGAGCTATCCAGGCCGACAAACCGGTCAGCATTACTCATTTAGACAACCTTTAGGCAGAAAACATCTGGTCTATCATTTAGATAGCTCAACAGAAATAAGCTGCAGGTAAAGGAAAACACCATTAAACAATGGGAGAAAAAATACATTTTTTTTTTTTTTTTTTTTTAATTAAAATCACAATCAACTGATTGGAAGAAAATCATATTTAATGAAATTTTATTTTTCCGACTGAGTGAAAATAATGCCTGGACCGGGAGTCGAACCCCGGATCTTTGACTAACAAGGTCAAGGCTCTACCAATTGAGCTATCCAGGCCGACAAACCGGTCAGCATTACTCGCTCAGACAACCTTTCCTCGACTCCCGGTCCAATAGGCCAGATGTTTTCTGCCTAAAGGTTGTCTGAGTGAGTAATGCTGACCGGTTTGTAGGCCTGGATAGCTCAATTGGTAGAGCCTTGACCTTGTAAGTCAAAGATCTGGTGTTCGACTCCCGGTCCAGGCATTATTTTCACTCAGTCGGAAAAATAAAATTTCATTAAATAAATAAAGAATCACTATAAATTCAGTATGATTATAGTATAACTGGATAATATCACAGAGATGAGGAGCAAGTGGTAACTGGAAAAGATGAAAAGAGAGTTTCTTTAAAAGCATAAAAGTTGAAAAGTCAGGAATTATAAATATCACGTGAATAAATGGTAGAAAAGGAGGGTAGCTGAAGTACCTGAATAGATGAGACATTTAATAGTTTTTCTTTCCCAGGTGTGGAATTTAAAGCTTAGTTGATGTCAAAAAGGAAAGGATAAATTTATGATCGGGGAAGGTTTGAGAGGAAAGTTTATTGGGAAAAGGTTGGTCAGATAAGATTGATTATGGTAAGGGACTGAAAACGAGTAAGCAATATGATATAGAATATAAGTGTCCAATGGGAAATTGCAAGGGGCCAAGATTGGCTGTGAACAAAATTGGGGAATGCAATAGGTGGAACGAAAAAAAAAAAAGATGAAAAAGAGAACTTGGGAAAAAGGAGAGCAATCAGTTGATTACTTTCTCTAGTGTGTGTTAGACGGAGTGATAGAGAGGAGCAGAGGCTGTTTCTTCCCCCTCCAGGATGCCATTAGAAGGACGGTGCCTCCTAATGATGGGTTTAATCGGTAAGCAAATTTTTCCATTTATATCTGAGCAATTTTTAGTAGGAAATTATGTCATTTATAGGGGAATTGTTAGGATAAGCTATATTTGAATTATGTCTATTTATTTTTTTAAAGGGGATATTTATTTATTTAGTTATTTATTCATATTAGTGGGTAATGAGATAATAATGATAAGGAAAGGTTGCAGGTCTAATATTTTATGGATTTAGATTTGCATTTCAAAAGACTAGAGACAATAGGGTGTTAATACTTGACAAGAGTAGTCAGAAGTTTGATAAGTGGGAAATGTGATTGTATTTTGTGCATTCTTAGCATTTATTATACAAATTTAATTTGTAACTATTGAACCGTAAACATACTTTGTGTCTGCTGTGTACAATCTTGAATTAAATGAATAAATTAAATTTCGATTTAACAAATTATGGAACTCTGTCTATTTGTTGGGTTGGGTGCATGTTCTTACTGCGTTATTGTGATATAAATTTAAATATTATTATTAATTAATTAATTAGTTAATTAGTTAAATAACGCAAATCTAGAACTAAAGTTTCACAGCTAAGTGTTTCTAGAAAGGTGATGGATTAGTTAAGTGTGACAATTAATAATTTGTAAAACTAATTAAAATTAAGAACATTAGCACCCCAGCAGTAGAATACAAAGCATGCAAAGTAAATGGTTTTCTGTCGCAAAGAGAGTATAAGCTAAATTTCTCTTCGCTCTAAGTTCAAACCTTTTACTAAATACAAATCAAGAAATAAAAAGAACAAAATATTATATTAATAAATTTAAACAAAGATTGAAAATTGAAAGTATCGTCTAACAAAGTAAACTCACCATAACACAATAAAAAACAAACATAAAATAAAGAGATTCAAGTCCCTATCAAGTTGAGTAATGATATCAATAAATTTGTATTTTGAAGGATTACGAAATTTAGTACCATACTTCATTAAAGATCTTAAAGTAAGATTTTCCACAATGTTGATATCACCAGTAATAATATGCCCATGAAATTGATTTAAAAATTATTTACATTTGGATTATATATGTGCATTAAAATACATTGAGAAACAAACTGAGAAATGAAAAATGAATATTAATCCCAAAATACATGGAGGTCTTCGTCAGGGAAGCCCTCTGCCATGTAGGAAATCGGAAAATTGAAAAGTTTCTGAAAGAATGTAGGCGTTAAGCTAGAAAAAATATTCTTATCAAAGAAGAAAGTACAAATTATATAGCAATTGAATCCATAATTAGAGTACATTAACACAGCATATTAATATAGAAGAATACAAACACATACAGGAATGGAAAAGAATGGAACCGTCCCCCCAAAACCAAATTGAGCAAAGCCTCTTGAGCTAGTAGGCCATTTACCAGTACTTCAATTTCGAAAGAAGGTAGTTGAAAACAAACCTTACACTAACTTTTTTCCCCGGCAAATTAAAATGTTTACAATAAAAGAATGGTGGAGAACGGTTAACGATTAACTAATTTCAAGATTCTCAATATACAGTTCTTATTAGTAACACTTTCCAACAAGGTTGAAAAGTGTTAATGACTTCGGTTTGTCTGTCTCTCTGTCCATCCGTCCGTCTGTCTGTCCGCTCTCTAATTCCCGTAAATATTTATGGAATTTCTTGAAATTGATATATTTTATTCAAGTTCACTATCGGATGTTCCTTATTGAAAATGGAGTGAGTACCTCTGCTGGTTTGTGTACAGGGACACCCGAAAGTATTCAAAAGCATTGCGTTCTATATTCGTTCGTTTTATATAAACCATATTTTAATACCTTTACTGTACACAAATCTTAATGAAATTGAAATATGTTATTAAGTTCACTATCGGATGTTTCTTATGTAAAATGGAGTAAAAACCAGCACTGGTACAGGGACACTCGAAAGTATTCTAAGGCATTGCGTTCTATGAGAGGCATTTCTATAAACCGAATTTCAATAACTTTATTTTGCACAAAGCCTAGTGAAACTGAAACCTTTTTGGTCTTTCTGTGACCTTTCATTTTGAAGATATTTAGAAGAATTATATTCATAATGACCAAACATACAAAGATGTTGGTTATTATATATGACTTTCCGTCGTAGAGATTTTGAAAGAAGCAAATGATAGAGCCCATAATGATATTGTTAAGAAAGTTGTCGACATTTTTGTATGTAGAAAGTAATTTGTAAAGATATAAGAAGACTCTGACGATGTGAGACAGGAGTCGAGTTGAGGACATAAAGATCGCCGAATGAAGTCAGTATGGAAAGTGATAGCGTCGAGTATGAATTGGATGTCGGTTGAGATTGGAAAAGTCCTAGCTGGATCCAACACAGTTTGGCGATGATGAAGGTGTCGAGCAGAGGTCGAATTTAAGTTAGTATGGAATGTCTAGTTATTAGATAGCCAGTTAGATAAATTGAAAACAGGATCTACGTAGATTGTGAAAGAAGATATAAAGATTGAGTGTCGATAGTTTTAAATAAGTATCTGGGTAAAATGAAGTGAATGGTATTTTCTATTTTGGAGAACTTTAAAGTGATAATTGTGTCGCAGTGGTGGTGTTGGTGTAAGCAGATGATATGTGTTGGTGTAGCGGATAATACACTCCTTCTCATAATTATAAGGACACCCGTTTTTTTATATTAACTAAACACTGAACACTATTATTTAAACAAATGTATTTTTTATTAATTTGAATTTCATTAATAGACGATATTTAAAAAGTTTTATCGTTTTTCTATCTTAAAAAACTTTAATTACGGTCAAAAAAAGGATTTTTCAGGTGTTCACAATTATAAGGACAGCTCGAATCTTAGTATAGTTTTTCAATTATTCTTTAAATTAATATTTTTTGGGGTCTCTTTTTAGGGTGAAACAGTCAGATATTCCCTCTGGTATATACACATATATTTTCTTTAATATTCAGTTTCAATATCATTTCATACAGTATAGATGATATTCTGAATACATTTAAACTATTTAAAATTGCTTTCCACTTGCATGCACTTTTCTAATATGATAAGTTAAGGTTTTTTCAACTTTTAGGTTACGGGAAAGGCAACAATAAAGAAGTTTCTTTCTTCAAACTATTTCCTATTGCTCATAGAAGTAGAGCAAAAATGTAAGTCTTGTTGAAAAAAATATTATTACCCCCCAAAATCTGAGAATTCCAAGTTTAAAATTTGCGGATATTCTCTTGATGTTCATAATAATAGAAAAAATTACTAAATTCATTCTGCCTTCAGTAGAAACAGCTCCCCAGAGCCCCATAGATCCACCTTTAAAATGCCCGAATCATATCTGCCTTTACAAAATCTGCTCTGTCTTTCGCTATCTTCAGATCGTGCCAGTAACTGTTAAAACCACTTGATTAATCAAGAATAAAATGTTTTTCATCCGAAAATGCAACATTTTACCATTTAATATTGTTTTTATTCAACTTTAACACAGACGTTCTTTCCCCCATTAAATGCTTATTGATCATTACAGATTTTTTATTCATTTTAACATATTATGAATTATTTTAAACATGCATAAATGTGGACCCCCAACCTTTCGTTAAAAATTACGAGTAAATTCAGCAGCAGTCATTATGAGTAGAACAGTAAAAGGAATTATGAGTCTTCGATCTCTGTAAAACAATTATGATTTTGCATCAGATCTCTCTCCTATCGAACCAGCAGTTCAACGTTTAATCACATTTCCTTCAACAATTTTAGATCTTCGAATTTCATTAGAAATTCGGTAGATTGAAATTATTCTTCCACTTAAAAAACACATTTACCATACTTCACTACATGAACGTTCTTTTTTTCGAGGAATTATTAGTAATGTCCGTCCAATAAAAATTGAAAGCTTATATATGAATTAATCTACCCCAGTAGTTAATGAATTTGCATGTCAACTGAAATGTATCCGCTAGTAAGTTAAATAAAACGAAAAAATCTTGACTGTCCCTATAATTATGAACATCTAAAAACGTGGAGAAAAAAATATTTTGCATTATTTTTTATTAATTTTGTTTCATATTAAAAAACTTATAGCAGTTTTGGTTTTTAGAATACTAGATATATTAAGAGCACTTAGTATAATCTTGTTCACAATTATTTTTACAATAGTTATTTCAAAATATAAAGTGTCCTTATAAATATGAGAAGGAGTGTATGTGGTAATGTTGCTGCATAAGTATTGATTAACCGTGGTGGAAAGAATTATTGCAATTTGGTTTTGGATTAGATAAAGGCGTCGGTAATTGATACCTACGGAGTGCTATCTTGAATGTGAAAAAGTGTTTCTCGTTATTCTAAAGGTACCCGATCAAGTCATCGGTGAATGTCACTAAGCTTAAATTGGTGAGCCATATTTCTTTATAATAGTTTTAAGTTATTTAATTAAAATACTTCTGAGTTCTTTCGTTATCCTAAGCCCCTCTTATTCAAGTTGAATAAAGTTAATGTCATTGTAACTTTAGTCTTTTAATTGTCTTTTACTCTGAACATTATCACAAAGAATGCAGCTGAAGTTAGGGACACTTCACAACTTTATTTAATGTATATTCGGGAAACAGTTGAATATTTATTTATTTATGTATCTATTTATTTACTTATTTATTTTTGTACTAATCAGTTTTGTACTAATTAATAATCAACAAATATTCTCAAAACAATCTAATAAAACAGTCATTTGTACTACAGAAATCAAGTAAACAGGGTTATATACACTACAGAGCAGGAATTTCGCTAATTCAGGAACATTGATTACTTCACATTTCTAAGTTTGAATAGAATTTGAATTCATTGAGAGTTATGCCAATGGCTTATAGCATTTTCAAAGTACTTCTGTGCCAGAAACCAATAAAAATCATGTCAGAAAATTCCAGAACACGACTCCTATTAAAGTTAGAGATTCTAAACATTGGAAATCCTAAACTACCACTGTTCCCCACATTTGGATATAAAATTTCCTAATTTGATGCTAAGTCAAGCACATGTTCAACACAAAGTATATACAGCCGCATTACATAAAAGTTGAAGATGTCACCAAAGATAGATTTTTGCAATTGTGACGGCACTTTTAAAAATGTTAAATCATCATTCCTTCATTATTTTATTTATTTTTCCAAACCAAGGATAAAAATGTATTTTTCTTTATTTCAATATAATTTTGTAGCTATGACATTCTTTTTAGTGTTATCCACGTCAAACTTGGGCTTTTATTACAAAAAAGCTGTCATGTTTAGATAGCAGTTCAGTTAGTTAAATCAATTTTGCTGTAATCTTTTTATATACAATAGTAATAAAAACTAAAGAAACGTAATGAATGCCATTTAGCGTGTGTCACAAAACACAAAGTTTTGAGCCACAGTACATAAAAGTTAAGGAAGTTACCATAGGTTCATGAATTGATATTGTTTCTGCTTTTTTTAAGGTTTCTTTTCAGACTAACTTCATACCTGTTTACTTCTAGAGCAAACAATAAATGACCTTCAAAGTCATGTAATTTTTGGGTTTTTTTTCAAAGTCAAATATTTTTTTACGCTAGAAGTCAACCACATAAATTTTACTCTTTTTGGGAAGTTTTCATTAGTATGTATTTACTAAAATATATACCTGTGTGATTCGCATTAGACACAAGAAGATTTTAAAAGTCTAAGTTTTAACATTTTTTTTTTTTTTTTTAAGAATTTTGAATGACCATTAACCTTTCCACCAAGAGTCAACCATAAGTATTTATGCCATAATAGATAGTGTAGAAGTAATAGAATACAAAATAACTGTCAATACCATGGTTCACTTCTGACGCAAAAAGTATTGCCTTCCGTAAATATGTATGTTTCTCGTAAAAAAAAAAAAAAGGCTATCTTCAACATTGACTCCCCTAAAACTCCAAGAATTTTTTTTTTTCGCAAAAACAATAAATAAATAAACGAATAAATATCTAATAATTTGACATAAAGAACATATCCTGAAAATTTAAACAATATCAAAAATGTCAACTATCCAAGTCTGCCTGCTTCTTTAAAAAACTGACTCTTAAACACTATTATGGTTATTTTTTTTACTAATAAGTCTTTATACGTAATAAAGAGTTTACCAGCAAACAAACAAAGCAATTTTGGACCTGGATAATTAAAAGGAAATATAAAATATTACTTTACAATTCCGGGCCTGAAATTTCAGGTTCATGTAGACCTCTACTCCTCACTGCTTCCTCCACATCTCAGCATTCAGCCTTCTTCAACAAAACTCTAACTGTTCCTCTATTTACTCACTTCAAAAAATGACTTTGAAAAGACCGTTTAATTCTCTGAATCGTTTAATAAAGGAAATATGCGTTTTTGCACACACTCTCAATGAGTGAAAGTTTGATCTTGAATAGAAGAAAAATAATAAGATCACAAGACTTGTAATGTTGGATAAGTTACAACTAGGGCTGGATTATTTATCAATATATCCCCAAGTATCGATATTTTTTTAATATCGCGATAACAGTATTTAAGTTCTTGCTCTAACGATATATCCCTCTAACTATATTTCCTCGTGCGCACAGCGCGATCGATCCATATGACGATAAACAGCGTCCAACGCCAACCATCATATCTTCAAATTCTGCTTCCCCGCCTCACCGTACCACCCCGTAAACACCCAACAAACAGACCGCCGAATATCTTATACAAATACACCTTCTCTTCCTCCTACCTCCTTCCTTCCCTTCCTCCTGACTAAACTCGAAAAAATAACCCCAACCTGCAAACGATCCGAACACACTTTCTCTTCCTTATTCCTGCAAATCGAAACCACTACTTAAAAAGTATGACCTTGAACGACAACATATAAAATGTTTCAATCCTCATTCATCAAGTTATCGCAGTAGTATATTATTTCCCATTCGATAATATACCCACACCAATAATATCGAAATTGCTCATCGCTCGCAGGTGAAAAGTGAAAACACTGCAAACAGTATATCGCGTTTAGTTCATCGCAGTAGTATATTATTTCCCATTCGATAATATCCCCCACACCAATAATATCGAAACTGCTCTTTGCTCGCAGGTGAAAAGTGAAAACACTGCAAACAGTATAGTTCTTGCTATCGGTTCGTTGATATATTGTTCGGAATTGCATGGATTGTTCGAAATATCGTCAAGTGTTTTTTTTTTCTTTTTTAAGCAAAGAATTAACTGAAATTGATTACTTATTTTTTAAAAATTGGATTTATTATTCTATCTTCTGCATATATAAGAAGAAAATATAACATTTGGATGAACGTTTTTCCGGTTTTCCATGATTTTACACGTTTTGAGATTTCCTTGCATTTTAATTAACTGAAATTGTCTACTCATTTTTAAAAAGTGGATTTATTACTAGTTTCTGCGTACATAAGAAGAAAGAAGATACGAAATAAATTTCGATTTCCATTTTTTGATATATTTACACGTTTTGGGATTTCCTTGCATTTCAATTAAGTGAAACTGATTACTTATTTTTTAAAAAGTTGATTTATTATTATATCTTCTGCATATACAAGAAGAAAGTATAAGATTTGGATAAATTTTGATTTCCAGTTTTCGATGAATTTACACGTTTTGAGATTTCCTTGCTTTTCAATTAACTAAAATTGACTACTTATTATTTAAAATGTGGATTTATTACTGGCTTCTGCATGCATAAGAAGAAAGTAGAAGACACGGGGAAAATTTCGATTTCTGGTTTTCGATGAATTTGCACGTTTTGAGATTTCCTTGCATTTCAATTAACTGAAATTGACTACTTATTCTTAAAAAAGTGGATCTATTATTTTACCTTCTGCATATATAAGAAGAAAGTATAAGATTCAGAAAAAAATTAGATTTCCAGTTTTCGATGATCTTACAAGTTTTGAGATTCCTTGAACCATTTGACCATTTTTAAGATTTCCTTTCTTTCTTTCTTTTCTTTTCTTTTTTTTTTAGTTCGAACGCTCTATTTCATGGACGACTCGTGCCTATCGGCCAACAGGGATCGCTGCTGTGCTGCAATTTAATTCCGTTTATGAGAAGGCAGTTGTTTTGCTTTGCTTTGCAAAAAGTGATTGATCTTCAACCACTGGGCGGTACTAGTATATAAATATAACACAATTTCCAAATGTTATAAAAACATTACAAAATATGAATTCAATATATATATATATCTTAAAAAAAAAAAAAAAAAAAAATCATGATATGGTAAGTAGATAAAAAATAAAATAAAAATGGCAGGCAATTGACCTTTAGAATACCTATGAGTTATAGGGTCTCAAATTAATATTACTCTACAACCGAAAAAGTTTATTCGGTGGCAATTCTAAAGAAAGTTTATAAACAGTATTTCTACTGTGCATTTCTTATTCACTAAAATTAATTTAATTACAACCATATCGCTATCAATGACTGACAGGACTATTAGTAAATGAACTTTCTTTATACTCAGGGATGGGAATTAGGCGCAAAACTCATACTAATATTTATTTTTAAAATTTCCGTATATAAGTGAATCATTGATATATATATAGAGATACTTAGATAGTTAAGTTACGACTTCTGCGCAAAATTTTATTAATCATCTACATTCTAAGTACAACTTCATTTTTCTTAAGCTTATATTTTTATTATAATTATGTATCTTGATGATATACTTTGTGTAAATAAAACACATATCACCCATTAGCTCTCTTAAAATGTGATTTTGAAATAATTAAATCTTAAAATAGAAAGAATGGAGGACAAACTATTCAGAAATATACTTAAAAGTAATGGTATAAATTAAAAGAAACACAAAACATTGTGTTGCTATTTATGCATTTTCTTTCTTTTTTTTTCTTTTCTTTTTAATAAAAAAGATTTGGAAGTAATATACCGGAAAATATAAATATACATATAGAAAACACTCCCCACTTGCATACATTAAAATTGGTGTTCATTTGTCTTTAAAAAGTAGCAAATATCTATTTTCCTTCTCTTGAAATAAATATCGCAATATATCACGAATATCGATATTAACTTGATGATATATCGCGATATTTAATTTCTGATATCGTCCAGCTCTAGTTACAACCAGAGTGACTTTGTTCAGATAATTCCATTTATCATCAAACTCGCATAATTTAATTTAATGTAATAAAATAAGTTTTAGGGAATATCTTTTTATTTTGAGACAATGCTTGTTAAGAAGTAAGCATCATAATTTAAATTGCAGTTTGCTTCTATTTTTATTTGCAATTTATGGTGTTTTCTTCATTTACTGAATTAGATCTATTTCTTCAGAGGCATGAGTTGATACACAAAACTAAGATTATTTAGCTTGATATTTCAATTTATCCTTTCTAACATATTATTATTAATATTAATATTATTATTTATTTATTTATTTGAAGCAATGCGACTAATCTTTAAATAAAAAATAGTTAAAATTTTATCTATAAAACTCAATAATTTAAGTGTTAGAAATATACCCTACCTACCAATAAGTATTTGGACACTTTCGAATTTAGACATTTTGTCAAATATCTAGGAAAGTTCTTTCGGAATCATAAGGAAACTTTGGTAGCGCAAAGAACACGTTATACTTCATATATTTTAGCAAAAATTGTGTCCTGAAAAGGAAAAGAGTACCTGTAAAAATTAAAGAAAAATCGGGAGGTTTTTTTTATCACCCTGTAAAAAGTAATGCTTGAAATGTATTTTTGTTGTAGCATGTGATTAAGAGGAATGGAAAAAAAATTCCACTTTTTTAATTATAACACGTAGGGTATTAAACGCAAAGCAGACATTTTCAGAAAACTTAGCATACTGCATTAGACACAGCATACAGCAATCCGAATGCAAAAATGTTAAATATCTTACGAAATATGCGCGTTTTTACTAAACAATATTTATCTACACATGCGGTAGATTTAAAAAAAAAGTTCATTTGCATAATTTAATAGCCAAATGTATTGAGTAACTTGTATGAAAATCCGAAATAAATATCGTATAAATTTAAAGAGTTATGAGAGATAGAATGAACAGTATTTCAGTTCTCTCAAAATAAAAGCTTATAAGGGATTTTACTCACATTTTTATTTTGATTCAATAAAAATACAGTGTTCGCTGATTGTAAATAAATATTGATCAAACTCCCTATCATCTTCCTTTTTTTTTTTTTTTTTTTTTTTTTTTTTGCGAAAAACTGAAATTCTGTTCATTCTATCTCTCATAACTCGTTAAATTTACACAATAAATATGTTTGGGTTTTTCATATAAGCTGCTCAATACATTTGGCTATTAAATTATGCAAATGAAATTTTCAGAAGCAATCGCATGAGTAGATAAAAGTTATTTAGTAAAAATGCTCATATGTCGTAAGATATTTAACAATTTTGCTTTTTGATTGCAGTATATTGTGTCTAATAAAGTATGCCAATTTTTCTGAAAATGTCTTTGCTTTGGTTATAATACTCTACGTGTTAAAATTAAAAAAGTGGATTTTTTTTTAATGTTTTAAAAAACCATTATATCTTCATGAATATATGTGATAGCCTGTTAAAAATTTATATAGATAATGAAAACATTCCTCTTAATTACATGCTACAGCCAAAATGCATACCAAACGTTACTTTTTACAGGGTGATCCAAAATCTTTTTATTTTTCTTTAATTTTTTACTGGTCCCCTTTTTCTTTTCAGGACACAACTTTTCCAGAAATGCATGAGGTATAACGTGCTCTTTACGCTACCAAAGTTTCAAGATATAATTCCAAAAGATCTTTTCTAGATATTTTACAAAATGTCTAAATTCGAGTGTCCAAATACTTATTGGTAGGTATAGAAACATGAAAATGTTTGTCCATTTATTCGTGCTCTAACTACAGTAAACATTCATAAATTGTTTTAAATTAATATATGTCATTCAAGTACACTATGGAATGTTCCCTATTGAAAATGTGGCAATTACCATCAAACGTTAGTGTGCAGGTATACCTCCGAAGGAATTCAAAAGCATTGCGTTCTATGAGAGGTATTTCTATAAACCATATTTTAATACTTTTGTTTTGCTCAAATCATAACGAAATTGGCATTTATAATTCATATTCATTAAAAAAAAAAAAACTGTAGAATATAGTATGATTGGTATGACGATTTACAGGGCCACAGAAAAATATTTTGATATTTAAGGGCTGGAATTGGAAATTGCCGGAATTGCATTTTCGTTTCTATTAAGCGTTTTTAACACTTTCTAACAATGTTTAAGTGTGATTAAGATTTAAATTAATATACCCGTCTATCCTTTTGTCCGTCCCTCATCTACCTATCTACCTATCCGTTTGAACAGTCAGTAAATATTTTTAGTATTTCTTCATAATAATATATTTTATTCAGGTTAACTGTGGAATGCTCCTTATTTAAAATGATGTAAATACCACTACTGATATATTTACAGGGATACCCGAAAGAATTCCAAAGTATTGATTCTGGGAGGTTTTTCTGTAAAAACTATTTTAGTATCTTTATTTTGTACAAATCATGATGAAATTGACATTTATCATTCATATTCATAATAATAATAGTAATAATAATAATAATAATAATAAATAATAATAAAACGATTCATATACAACATAATATGATTAGCATTAAGATTTACAGGGCCACACAAAAATATTCAGATACCTTCATCGTTATAATTTAAAATTACTGAAAATGCATTTTTGTTTTTATTAAATGTTTTTAACATTTTCTAACAATGTTTAAGGATGATTATGAATACAGTTAATTAGTATATTTGTCTGTTTTTCTGTCCTTTTGCCTGTTAGTGGTATGATCACGTAGGCAAAGTAAATTGAAGGTTAAAAGATGCAACAAGAGAGTAAAATTGGAAAGTGTTAATAATCTATGCGAGGCGCATGATTTTTTGTTCTTGCTTTTTATTTATTTATAATGTTTGCTTTCAAAGTTCTTATCTTTCATTAGGAAAGGTCGGGTAGTATCGGACCCTTAAGTTTCTCCTCTATTATAAAATATTTTTACAGCTCAATTGGCCTAGATTACATTTCATACAAAATTTTACGGTTTTCTAAAAACACCTTGCAAAACACATTCTTTTATGATAACAATTTCAATCATTTTTTTTTTACACTTTGTATAGACATTACATTTTTATCCCTATTATTTATGGAGGGTTGCATTGAACATGTAGAAAATGTGCAAGAGGATGATTACGTTTGGATACACAAACAACTTTTTATTATTAGACTGAGTTACTTTTGAGAAATTTGTAAAAGTACAAATTACAGATCGTAAAACTAATTTAATTTTTCAAAAAATCTACCCACATGCTCCTTACTGAAGCCTGCTGCCCTCTGCAAGCTAGTAGATTCAGCACTCCTTAATCGCAGGTCATTGTGTCTTTTCATAAAATCATAATAGAAGTCTTTCCCGGCCTTTTGTTTTGTTTTATTGAAACGGCGTTTCATTTTTAATTTTTCTACATATTGGTAGACGAATTTCAAAAACTCTTCCCTATTTAGTGCTATGAAATGGCTGTCCAAGCTCTTAATATGATTGTATAATACCATCTCCTGTTCATCACTGAATGTTCTTGAAAAAAATTTAACATTTCCCAAATATGGTTTTATTTCTGCCTCTTTGCCTTCTGCGTAACATTTTACTTTATCTCCTAGTGTGCTTTTGGGAACAGAATACCTTTCGCTCGCTTCTCTAATTGTCATTTCCTTTGTTCTAACCTTTTCTGCAGCTTCTTTCATATCATTTTCCTCCCATTTCTGATGTAGTTTACCCATATTGTCCTGCAAAACAAAATAATTCCTTGGGAATATAATTCTTATCAACCTTAAACTATGTCCGATACAACCCGAAACACATCTGTCCGATAAAACCCGAACGTAATGGAATGAAACATCGGTTACCATGTACGTATTTTGAGAAAAATCAGCTTAAAGATAACGATAATGCATTGAAGAACAAGAGACTATAATAAAATTTACACCACTTCCTCTCAGGTGGATAATTTTCGATATAGTGATGTGGCGCTTTTCGTGCACGTTGAGGCACTTCATACAAATTTTTCAAGGATATAAACACAAAAATCCCATTTTTTGACTTGTGTCACTTTTCCTGTTGGGTTCGATATGTCTTCTATGCAGAAATGGTAATCTGAACAGCAGTATTTGCACATACATAAAAGATAAGGCAGAGCTGCCAATATTTCTAATTTATTCCGTAACATTTTTAGTACACGCCATTTATTCATGCTGACTTTTCTGAATAGTAATTTTCTTCTTTAATCGCATTTTGGAGGAAATCACTCTACAAAGAAAGTGGTATGAATGAAAAGCGGATACTAACAATGTTACGGAATAAATTAGAAAGTTGGCAGCTCTGATTAAGTGTAATTAAATTCTGTTATTTCGTTAATGTTTAAGCATAAAGCAGAATGAAAATTCCTTTTAAGTAATAGAAATAATTTTATAATTCTTGTCTGTAAAATAAATGGACAACAATTAGTCAGTTTGCTCTCTTTACTAAATTAGATATCACAAAATTACAACGATTGTGTCATATAATAGTTTTAAAATAATGATAATAACTCATTATTGAAGGGAATTTTTATAACAAACTATTTTGCAACTAAATTTCGATTGAAAAATGCTCATTAATAAAATCTTGTAGTTAAATCTGAATGTTTTTCACCATGTGCATAACGAACATTATTTGTTAATTTTTGTACATAGATAATAACTATTGAAAAAGTGGAAATGAGTAACCATTCTACATGAACTTATAAACCCCAACATGTTATAATATACTGCAATTCAAAACAAGCTAGCTAATAATAGCGATTTCTAAAATAAATGAGATTTCAGTCTATCTAGTGATGAAAAAGTGTCCTTAATTTTAAGAAATTTTTTCTACTGTCTCTATATGCAAGTTTTAATCAAGTAGGAAGTCGATTATGTGAAGGTTACGAGTGAAGAACTGGAAAGCAATTTCGGAATCTTATTCCATTGTTTGAAAAACAAAGAATAGAACACTAATGCAGGAAAACGCGATACTCTTTTCTTCCTTATTTACTGTATATTCTAATCACCGCAGTTTTTGTGTTTAAACACAGTATAAATCAAATAAGTTCTTCCTTTAAAGGAAAAAAGGGAATCTTTTACAATCTAACAATATATTTGAATTTTTAAAGTGTAAACAATTTAATTTGCTCTATAAACGCATGCTATTACCAAATTTATTATTCAAAAGCCACTTATGATATATTTACATTGTGGTAAATTACTGAGTGTATGTACAAAAATAAACTGCATGGATTTCTCTTTTACACAATAAAAAGGAAATGTTGATGGAAAAATATTTTACGATTTCTTTGACAACTTGCCTGACATATTTGCATCGAGCATAGGTTTTGACTGCTCAAATGAAGTCACAGTAGCTCTACCGCATACTGTAAAATGTAACTGAATAATTTGCACTAACATCTTCTGGCAATTTCAATGCCAGCATTTTTATTGCCGTTCTGGCTGTAAATAAAAAATCTGATGTGGGCACCACATGACTTCCTTATACACTTTTAAAAATATACATAATGTTAAAAAACATTGTCACTGGACCCGAAACAGTTGGCTAAAAATATTTTAAAAAAAATGCATGCATACGTAAAAAAAAAAAAAAAAAAAAATTGTGCCTTGAGGGGACTCATGTCAAAGTTGTACCTTGGGGGGAACTCATGTCAAAGTTGTGCCTTGGGGAGACTCATGTCAAAGTTGTACCTTGGGGGGGGACTCAT
Organism: Salticus scenicus; assembly: GCA_963930645.1. Lineage (NCBI taxonomy): Eukaryota > Metazoa > Arthropoda > Arachnida > Araneae > Salticidae > Salticus > Salticus scenicus. The sequence goes on along the minus strand of OZ005657.1, from coordinate 288,489,116 downwards.
GTCAAAGTTGGGCCTTGGGGGGACTCATGTCAAAGTTGGGCCTTGGGGGGACTCATGTCAAAGTTGGGCCTTGGGGGGGGACTCATGTCAAAGTTGGGCCTTGGGGGGACTCATGTCAAAGTTGTACCTTGGGGGGGACTCATGTCAAAGTTGGGCCTTGGGGGGACTCATGTCAAAGTTGTGCCTTGGGGGGACTCATGTCAAAGTTGTGCCTTGGGGGGGGCTCATGTCAAAGTTGTGCCTTGGGGGGGACTCATGTCAAAGTTGGGCCTTGTGGTGGGACTCATGTCAAAGTTGGGCCTTGGGGGGACTCATGTCAAAGTTGGGCCTGGGGGGACTCATGTCAAAGTTGGGCCTTGGGGGGACTCATGTCAAAGTTGGGCCTTGGGGGGACTCATGTCAAAGTTGTACCTTGGGGGGGACTCATGTCAAAGTTGGGCCTTGGGGGGACTCATGTCAAAGTTGTGCCTTGGGGGGACTCATGTCAAAGTTGGGCCTTGGGGGGGGCTCATGTCAAAGTTGTGCCTTGGGGGGGACTCATGTCAAAGTTGGGCCTTGGGGTGGGACTCATGTCAAAGTTGGGCCTTGGGGGGACTCATGTCAAAGTTGGGCCTGGGGGGACTCATGTCAAAGTTGGGCCTTGGGGGGACTCATGTCAAAGTTGTACCTTGGGGGGGACTCATGTCAAAGTTGTGCCTTGGGGGGGACTCATGTCAAAGTTGTACATTGGGGAGGGGACTCATGTCAAAGTTGTGCCTTGGGGGGGACTCATGTCAAAATTGTGCCTTGCGGGGGACTCATGTCAAAGTTGTACATTGGGGAGGGGACTCATGTCAAAGTTCTGCCTTGGGGGAACTCATGTCAAAGTTCTGCCTTGGGGGGACTCATGTCAAAGTTGTATATTGGGGGGAACTCACGTCAAAGTTGTGCCTTGGGGAGACTCATGTCAAAGTTGTACCTTGGGGGGGGGACTCATGTCAAAGTTGGGCCTTGGGGGGGACTCATGTCAAAGTTGGGCCTTGGGGGGACTCATGTCAAAGTTGTGCCTTGGGGGGGGGACTCATGTCAAAGTTGGGCCTTGGGGGGACTCATGTCAAAGTTGTACCTTGGGGGGGACTCATGTCAAAGTTGGGCCTTGGGGGGACTCATGTCAAAGTTGTGCCTTGGGGGGACTCATGTCAAAGTTGTGCCTTGGGGGGGGCTCATGTCAAAGTTGTGCCTTGGGGGGGACTCATGTGAAAGTTGGGCCTTGGGGGGGGACTCATGTCAAAGTTGGGCCTTGGGGGGACTCATGTCAAAGTTGGGCCTGGGGGGACTCATGTCAAAGTTGGGCCTTGGGGGGACTCATGTCAAAGTTGTACCTTGGGGGGGACTCATGTCAAAGTTGTGCCTTGGGGGGGACTCATGTCAAAGTTGTACATTGGGGAGGGGACTCATGTCAAAGTTGTGCCTTGGGGGGACTCATGTCAAAGTTGTGCCTTGCGGGGGACTCATGTCAAAGTTGTACATTGGGGAGGGGACTCATGTCAAAGTTCTGCCTTGGGGGGGACTCATGACAAAGTTCTGCCTTGGGGGGACTCATGTCAAAGTTGTATATTGGGGGGGACTCATGTCAAAGTCGTGTCTTGGGGAGGGGACTCATGTCAAAGTTGTGCCTTGGGGGGGACTCATGTCAAAGTTGTGCCTTGGGGGGGGACTCATGTCAAAGTTGTGCCTTGGGGGGGGACTCATGTCAAAGTTGTGCCTTGGGGGAGACTCATGTCAACGTGTTCTGAACTTTTCTGAAAGTTTCAAATGTCTAGCTAGTCGAGAAGCCAGTTAAATTGCAAGATTTGTCCAAACCGTTTTTTAGCTATTACCGTTTTTTGATACATTTTGCCCATTATGAACCTAATTTTCCTAAATATCTCCAAAACGGAAAATCATATAAAGTCCAAAAAGGTACCACCTATGTACCAATTCGCAACTTTCTACGTCCAACCGTTTTTGAGTTATGCGACATACACCCAGACACACACACACACACACACACAGACGTCACGAAAAATCGTGTAAAGTCACTTATATCTCTAAAACGAGAGCTCGTGTTAAGACGAAACTTGCAAGTGTGCAACTAGACATCATGACTGTCACACGTATAAATTGGCAACATTCAGCGATCATTCGTTTTCGAGCAATGTGAAATACAAAATCCATTTCGCAAATCGGGATTACTATACTTCCTTATACTTTGTATAAGGAAGTAAAAAAGAAAGACAAATTTAAGTTACATTTTGCTGTTAGCTTACAGCTAAAATTTATGCCACCCCTATTGTTGTATTACAGATTTCGCTGTAAATTCCTTATTTTGTGCTTACAGTGAATGCAAGCATCGTTATACATATTTACACTATGCCAGTGGTTCTCAAACTTTTTGAAGTCGTGGCACATTTGAAATCCTGCAAATAAATGTGGGTACGTCCTACACAAATTTTCAGGAAAATTATTGTAATAATTTACTGGGTGAAATAACAAATTCTAAAGCGATTTTTGTGCGACAGCTACTGCGAAATAGCTTACAAATCAGTGCACTGCGTTTGTGTCATGTAATAGGATTTAGTCCAGAGTTATCAAACCGATGCAGAAGTTCGGAAAACTTGGAAGTAAATTTGAAATTTCGAAAGTGAAAGATGTCATATAATATGTCTTTTGTCCGCCATTTGTAACAAATTTCTCCAAGGAAAATATACAGCAGAAGAATGCCAATCAATCCATTCTGTTCTTTGGGAGGAAATCTTATTGAAAAGCACATGAAAAGTTTAGTATAGACGTTTGAAAAACGGCGATTTTGATGTTAGCAATCGAGACCATAACGACTTTTCCCTGAAGACTAAGCATAAGAATTTCCAAGCACTGCTCGATGAAGATGCATCTAAAACGCAAAAAAAAAAAAAAAAAAAAAAAAAACTTTGTGAACAATTAAAAGGATCACTAAAACGATTTCTAATCGTTTACACGGAATGAGGAAGATTTAGAAGGCAAGAAGATAAGTTCCATATGCATCGAGACAGAAGCAAAGTATCCTGAAGTTCTTGAATATGCTCAACAAACAACAGAGAAAATCTTTTTTTGTGGAAAATTGTCACGGGAAACGAAAAAGGGATGTTTAAGAATCCAAAATGAAAATAATAATATAATAATAATAATAAACAAAATTTGGTGAATCCCAGCAAAGAAATAATATCAACGCAGGAAAGAGTCATTCACTGCAAAAAATTCTCCTATTAATCTAGTGGGAAATGAAGAGTGTGCTCTATTACGAACTAGTAAAGTCCAGCATAAGTGTAACTGGCAAACGCTATAAGCAGCAATTCTTTCTATTAATCGGTAAATCAGCCGAAAATGTTTCTTTACTGGCAAAGGTTTGCGCCCTTTAAAACTGTACCATGACAACGCAAGTCTTCATGTTGAGAAAGCGGACAAGGACACGTTAGTAAACACATTGCTAGGAAGTTTTGGAGCACTCGGCATATAGCCCTGATATAGCTCTTTTGGACTATTATTTGTTTCCGTTTGGACTATTATTTGTTTCCCCTACACGGGCCGCCAACAACATAAAAGAAATCTCAAAAATTAACCTGGAACCGAACGAATCCGCCCGGCAATGTCCGGGCCCATGATAATAACCTTAAATGAACGTTAAATTTGTATGATTTTATATCTTTAACTCGATTTTGTTTGAATTTCTATTTTTAAATAAAAGCATTGCGAAAAAATAATAATCAGCTGTAAAAAAAAAAAAAATTACCTCGAACCGAACGAAACTCGGTTCGTGACCCAGTGCCAGCGGCACGTATATGCAGGCCGCTACTAACTGGAAAAAATTCTCAAAAATTAACCTTGAACAGAACGAACCTCTGACTCGTGTTACCGCTGCCTGTGGCTGAAGCACTGTATACCAGGCATGCTACGCACGCGCTGCAAAATCCACTTTCCTCCACCAGGGAACGCAGTATGTTGTATACGAACATCACCAATCGCCTTGAATTTCCAAGACCTTTCAAATAAGGTGTCACATTGTGGTGTCAACTGCAAAATCCTTTAGTTACACTTTCCACCGCCAGGGGACACAACGTGTTCTATACGAACAACACCAACGGTCAGGAAATATCAAGACCTTTAAAATAAGTTGTAACATGATAGGGTCTACTGCAAAATCACCTACTTCCATTTTTCACCACCAGGGAGCGCACTATATTGTATACAAACATCCCCAATCAACATGAAATTTTAAGACCTTTATCCCCAATCGTCTTGAATCTCCAAGACCTTTCAAATAAGGTGTCACGCGGTGGTGTCAACTGCAAAATCCTTCAGTTGCACTTTCCACCACCAGGGGGCACAGTGTGTTCGGTACGAACATCACTGACGGTCAGGAAATACCAAGACCTTTAAAATAAGGTGTAACATGATAGGGTCTACAACAAAATCACCTAGTTACATTTTTCACCACTAGGGAGCGCACTATGTTGTATGCAAATAGGGACCCTATATATAGAGAGACTGGACATTGACCGAAAGTCGGCCATCTTAGTGCCAATTCGGAGCGATCCCCGTAGAACGTAATGCTTTTTTCTTCGCGATTGACGCTTTACTATACAACATAAATGAAAGGAAATTGTGCTGAATTTGTGCAGAAAGTAATGCAGAATATAAATATGTAATTTTCTTTCGTCTTAGAGAAAAAGAATATGAAGAAAAACGAATTTTGTTTTAACCTTCGACATGGTTACTTTTTCAATTCCTATCGGAAAACAGAGGAATTTTTTGTTGTATATTTTTATATTAAGCAAAATACGTTGATTGTGAAAGCAATTCTACCTGAGTGAAAGTAATTCTACCGTATTTTTTCTGAGGACATACATTCTATATATAAAAAGTTAGAAAATTTTTAACAAAAATATGGTAATCTTAGTTTTTGTCAAGTAATTCATGAATAAATATAAAATTACGGCAGAACAGAAATTATTTTTTATTATTTTATGAAAATAGTTACGTAATATTTTTACAAACTAAAAATACATATTTTATTTATTTCAATTACGCATTATTAATAATAATGACTTAGTTAAATATTAAAAATAAAAATTTTATTAATAATAATTTGTAAAAATATTAACTAATATCTTTAGAAATTAAAAAATGTTTTTTTTTTTATTTTATTTTATTTACATTTGCTTATTTCATTGATTTTTTTTTTTTTTAGGATTGAGGGCCCATTAGTCTCAATCTGGGATTTTTGCGTTGTCGATTTCGATAGTTGGACATTTGTCGAAATCTAAAATTTATCTAAAATACAACTGAATAATTTGAAAGCAATGTTATACTTTGAAAAAAGAAGGAAAAAAAAAAAAAAAAAAAACTAATAGTCCTCGGTCCTAAACTAAATTCTGTTTTTGCCAGAATTTCATCAAAATCTTTTATTATTATTATTATTATTATTATTGAAAGAAAAAGAAAAGAAAATTAATAATAATCAGTATCGTTACAAGCGATATCGAAAAAGTTTTTTTTAATAATTTTGAATTAGGAAATGAAAAGTGCGCGTGAAATAATATGAAATAAAAATAAGTAAAAAAATGAATTTAATGATTTAATGTTTTTGTTTTTCGGGGGCTGCTCATGCATATAAAAAATGCGTATTAAAACGAGTCGAAGAAGGAAGCGAAATAAGTATTGAGTTATATTACGATAAATACGATACATAATATGATACGATATATTAGACCTGTCGTCCAGTGCTAGTAGGCATTTTCGTTGAAAGAAATAGTTTGTTCGTTCGGTGCAACTTGCACATTAGTCCCGTGAGGTACAACTTTCACTTTAGTCCCGTCAGGTGCAACTTGCACATTAGTCCCCTTTAAAATATATATATATATATTATGAATTCTTATTTCGATGCATAATAAATGATAAAGGTTTATGAAAGATTAATATTGAAATAGTTTTAAGAATATCTATTAGTTATCATAGTGAGAATTGTAATAAGTATATGACCTAGTATTCATTAATGTAGTAATATTACTTTAAATCTTTAAGGTATTAAAATCTAAATTAAATGTTTAATCATTTATTTCATTTTTTTTAGTTTTTTTTAAATATTATGTAAATAAAAATAATTACTTATTTAAATATTATTTATAAAATTTATTATGGCAATTATTATTAAAAGAAATTTATATTTCATATCTTAGGAAATAATATACACCTTATTTTCTTTATTTTTATTAATTTATTTTAAGAAATCTGATACATTTTGCGTACTAGCAAAAAATCAAAAAATATATTTTTATATGGTTATTTTGAATATGTATTTTAAAATATATCAGAAAAATACATTGAGATCTAACATATTAAATATATTGCACAACAGAACTTAAAAACTAATAGCTAGTAAATAAATAATATAATTATCTCATATGTTAGGAAATAAATACGTAAAACATCATGCAATAAGAGAATTCAGAGTATTTTTAAAGCATGATATAAAATAAATAATTATGCATTTTTATTTTTTAAAAGTATTCCAAAATTAAAGCGATTTATCTCTTAACAAAGTAAAAATGTAATAAATAAGTTCTTTTTCGATTATGACGTAAAATAATCAAAATTTCTTCTCAGTGTAATGATAAGCAATGGAGCAACTGGCACTAAAATGGAGAATTTCGTCAAAAAGCCGGCGCGCCAATGTCCAGTCTCTCTCTATCGAGGGTCCCTATATGCAAACATCCCCAATCGACATGAAATTTCAAGACCTTTAAAATGAGGTGCTACATGTGTGGGTCTAGAACGGATTTCCCTCTCAAACTAATTTCCCCCTCCAAATCTATTTTCCCCTTCCCCCCCCCCTTCAAAATCGAAAATTCCAAATTCGCAGAAAGTGATTTTTTAGTATTCGACTCTAGTCCCCCCATGTACAATTTCTTTACCGTGAAGTAATTTGGAGCTGAGTTAAGCTCGCAAACGTGTTTTTAACCCCTGTCCCTCCCCCAGGGGGGGGAACCGTTCGACTTTTTTTTTTTTTTTTTTTCTCTTTTCATATCACATCTACAGACCAAGACCTTTTTTTAGACACCTCAACCAAATTTTTACACTTAGCCGTTCTTTCAATTTAATGGAGACAGACAAAAACACGTTTCAAATTAATATATAGATTATTGCATAACACTATACTTTGAGATATTTTGCTCATTCTTCGTTCCCTGTTTCTTTCTTATCTTAACGAATGTATTTTAAACCTATCATCTTAGTTCAAAAGGGGATAAAGTTTGATTTTTATTATTTTAGTGATAATTTTTTGGGTTTTCTGTAGCTTCATTCGTAAAGTCACATGCCCAATACTCTCATAAATTAAAATAAACAATTCACAGGAGAAAAGCGTAGTTTCATATAAGGATTGATTTTTTTTTTTTTTTTTTTTTTTTTTCCTTATCATTATTCAACACATTTCAATGTGTTTCTGTCCGAACTTTATTTTCAAACTATCATAGTTGCGTTTCAACTATGAGCCTTGAAACTGATTGTTATCTAATCTTTACTTTTAAAATATTCTGATATGAAGATTTCTTTTAAAATTTCTTAATACACGTTTGTTTCATTTGGAAGAAACATTTTAAATTATTTTGATTTTATATTTATTTTTAATACATAATACATTACAATATTCTTGATATTGTCATTGAATATAAGAGTTCAATTCATTTTATTTTTAAAAACTCATTCTATAGAAAAAACTATTTATGATCTAAAATATGATCTAAAATAATGTGTTTTTTTATTTCAGTAAAAACAAATTTTAAATTTATTCCAATTAAATCTTTGTCTTTCATGTCTTTTACTAAAAAACTGTGGTCTGTTACCTCTGATAGTAAGTTAATATAATTATAATCTGGTAGTAAATCTTTGTATTTTCTCATTTTGCGTGAAAAGCAATGAGCAAATTATACAGTAAACATAAAACGAGTGGAATTCTATAGATTTTTAGTCGATTTCGTGCGATAGGAAGGATTTTTATTATGGACTTAATTATATATGCTTGATGCTTTGGTAAATATTATCACAAATATTGATACTATCTTATTAAAAAATATCGATTCTTTCGATAATTTATAAATTCTGTCTTTCTTTTAATTACTCCTATCATTCTTTTGGTCATATTTAGAGTAAAATTAGGAAAAACTTGGGATTTTATTTTTATTGTGGGGAGTATTCTTAAATTTTGTATATATATATTTTTTTTAATCACCCCCCCCCCCTTTCCAACCAAAAGATAATTGATTAAAGTAAGGGGTTTAAAACTGTTTAAGATCAATACGAAATATTAAAGCAGGGATGTTTTAAACTTTGCACCATGAAATGATTTAAGTTGGACATGATTCCTCAAATTTTGACGGGGATTAACTAGTATTAAATTAAATTTGTAGTATTCATCAAAATATATTCAGCTGAATTAATTCCGGGGATAATGAGTTAAACGTTATGTTTCAAGAGTAATATGTTTTGCTTACATTGATCTCTTGGGATCCTTGGTACCCAATTGAGTATTTTCGTAAAATGTGTGTAAAATGAAAAGATTATATTTACCAGCTTTCAAATCCACAATATTCAATTGAGGAAAGAATATTTTAATAGTTTTTCAAGAGATTGTAGTACTATATCATGAAGTAATTAACTTTATTATAGCGTAAAATGGCCTAAAGGCAAAAAATGTCGACAAAAAGGAAAATAAAGAAAAATATCTTTATACCTTTTTTTAATAAAAGAAATGAAATTTGAATGTTTTAGATGTTTTTACATTAAGAGATGTATAATTAATATATTAGAGGTAATTGTAAGAATTTTAGATTGCATTTTGCTGAAAATATTTTGTTTACAATTACGTTATTTGCAAACAAAATTACTTAATTTAAGCTAATAAAAAAAATTTAACAGTACTTTTTTTCTCTATTTTTGCTTTAATATTGATATTTAATCAAAAAAAATACTAGAATTTTTTAAAAGCAGTATTTAGTTTTGTGTCGGGTCTCAAGAGGTTAAAATTTAACTAAATGAATAGAAATGAGACTATTTTTAGTAGAAAAAAAAAAAAAAAAAAAGAATAAAAAATCCTCAAAATAGTGAGAAATAACCTGAATTTATATATTTTAGGGAGGAGGTCTATAATGAGTAAGTAAAAAGTTTCAAAGCAATTATATTTTCTGGTCAGTTTACACTTTTAAAAAACAAAGTATTACTTGTTGTGATGATCATTGTGGAAATTATGCATGCTTAAAAAAAAAAAACAATGGCATCAAATCTTTCATTATTATCATTAATATTAAAAGAGTTTTAATCATAGTTAATTTTGATGGAAATTCTAAAAGAAAAGGAGAAATTTTACTGAAAAATTAAAAACCAAGACCAGCCTAGAATTAATTACATATGTTTAATTCTATAATTACCTTATTATTCGGCAGAAAGAAAAAAAAATTAAAAATTAAGAAATAGAAAACTGTTATTTAGAAAATTATTTCTTACAACAATCCTACTTATGAACTATTGTTTCATAAAATCTTTAGATTAACACAGCACGAAAAGCATAAATTTTATTTTGACTTATTTGTGTATAATGATTATTTAGATAGTTTTTTAAATGTTTAAAAATAATTTTCATATACATGTTAAACATATTTCTCTCAACTAGTGTCCTTTATTTTAAAAGAAAAGTAATCTTTGGAAAATATTCCGAAAATGTTGTGAAAAAATATTTGACCTTTATTTTTTATTTTCTTAAAACTTCCCTCTGGGTTAAGTGGCATAAAAGTGGCTTTTAAATTATTTAAAAGGCACTTGTAAGATAATTGCAATAAATTGTAATAATCTTAATTATTTTAATAAAGAAAAAACGTTATACATACATTAATATGTACGAAGTATTAGGTCGTTGCAAAAGTTCGTGCAGACGCGGATCATTTTATTGCCTCCAAAGACGAGAGCTTCTATCGCCGTGGTATACATTTGTTACCCGAAAAATGGGTAAAGGTTGTAGAAAGTAATGGAGAGTATTTTGATTAAAAATTGTCGTTTGATTTGATGTATTTTTATGAAATGAAGCAATAAAAAAACCGCACGAACTTTTGCAACGACCTAATATGTATTATTGTTGTGTGAAAGTACGTATTATGCACATTTAATTACAGATTTTTGATATAGAATATTGTAAAATATTGTAACAGCAGTCCCATTTCATGATAAAATTTTATGAATTAAATTGTGTAACAAAAAGAAATAGACGAAACTATTTACTTTTTTGTGTTCAAAAATTTTAACTCTCTCTCTCTCTCTCTCTCTCTCTATATATATATATATATATATATATATATATATATATATCATGTCATTCTGATTTTCTTTTTTTTCAAAGATAATTTTTTTTATTCATATTAATATATATGATGAATATTAAATAATCTGGATTTCATTTGTATTAGTATAAAATTTAAACTTCAAATATTAGTCTGATACATTTGAAGACATTTTATAAAATGCAAATTTATAGGCAAAATTTAGAAATTTACCAAAAAGCTGAAATTAATTCACATAGAAAGAGGGAAAAAATCTTAATCGATCTCAAAATTTTCCGTATAGTTTCATTTAAGTTTACAAATAGAAAATTTTCAAAATATTGTTCATATAAAAATGTTTACACTTTATATTGGACATGTTTATACATATTTATAATCGTCGTAGTGTATTGTCTTGGCTTCCCATATCATTAAAATATTTGCAATTTTCTTTATTATTATTATGATGATGTTTAGAAAACATTGTTCACAAGGCAACAGTAACTGTGGTTTTAAACTCCAATTATTATATTTTTATGTTATACTTTCTACAATTATTGAAATGCAACCAATTGCTTTGTTATAGATACAGACAGGAAAGATTAAAACGATAGAACGCGTTGCAACTAAATTTAATCATAGTTGTAAAAAGAATTAGAACTCTTATAAAAATGTTTTTAAAATAAAAAGCCGAAATAAATTTGTTTCTAGATATTAAAACACGCTCTTTTTAAGAACGTAATTAATTGCGTCTGTTCGCTAAATTAAATGTTTAAACACTAGTAGTTCTGAAAAGAAACAGTAGCCGTCAAAACAATGATATGCGATAATAAACAAATGCACGCATACGACCTAAAGCGCGCAGAGCTCCAAATGGAAAGTACTCTCACCTCCCGCTCGAGTAGATGCTTCTCCGGCGGGTCACTTTCTGTCATTCGGGGCATTTCGGTCATCTCTCGGACGTCGAGTGTTCTGTCACCGCAGTCGTTGTTCATGTTTGCTTTCGGATGGCTTCGTTTTAGAGCAGCGATTACTCTCACTGCCCACATAGTTCGTCAGCCATATTCTCAAATGTCCCGGAAAACAAGCAAAAAAGTTCCCAAGTGTACGCCCCTTTCCTGAGAATGGACTCCTCCGCACACAGAGACCAGTCGTGGGTGATGACCTCCAAACCGAGCTTTTGATTTGACTTGATGTGAAAGATGTAAGAAGAAATCCTCTTAATTTTTTTCCTTCCTCTAAAACTTTCCCCCATTTGCTTTCTCTTTCCGCTGCTAAAAAAGTTCAATGGCTACACTCGCTGGACTTGAAAAAAAGTCGTTAGAAAAAAGTAACGGGAAGCTCTCAAAAATAAAAACAATCGTAATGAATATTAATGAGTTTTGATAAGCATCAGAGATTAAAAATAATAATAATAAATAAATAAACAAACGGTACTATTTTAAAGATTGTGAACTTCAAATATGTTGTTATTCAAGATTTCATAAATTTGAAAGGAATTATAACTTAACATTAAATGTTAATTTAAAAAAAAGATGAAAAATTATGCATATAAATATTTGATGTTGCTTGAGAGAAATATTTTATTTATTTGTTTGCATAACAAAAAACAAAAAAAAGACGAAACATTTTTTTTTTAAATCTCTATTCTTTTACTACAGAAATTGGAAATCTCTAAATAAACAAATTATTTAGCTGAAATAATTTATTTATTCCATGCTATGCAGTTTCAGTGCACAATCCTCCAGTCTTAATTCACGAGAGCATCATAAAAATAATAAATAAATGCATAACATTATTAAGACTTAAAGCTCAATCTCTAACATGCAAGAATATTATTAGCAACAATTCTTATATTATGAAGAAGAAAACGGACAGCTAAAATTCCTAATACCGCAAAAAAAAAAAAAAAAAAAAACATGCAACTTTATCGCAGTTTAATCCAGACCATATTCTCGAAGTTTGATTTTAAAAATTGGTAATGTTTTAATTTCTGGTATTTTATTTACTAAATCAAATTTTTAAATGCTGTAAAGAACCTCGTGTTTTCTCTAAGGTCGCTCAACGTTTGTGCTTTTTTGATGATATGACGCCTAATAACATTTAAAAATTTCATTAAATTCGCAGAACACAAGAATAATAAATTTTATATGTGATATGCCTGAAAAAGCACTTGAATAAATAACCTCAAAGTTTTGCCTTTAAATCTCCTGATCGACCCTGTATACGAACTGTATATTTTACGCATAAAAGATTGTTATAAAATAAAAGTTTAACCCAGATAATTTTTGAAACTTAATCTCTGAAGCTGATTTTATTTTTAAAGATGAAAAACCGTTTATTGCAATGTTGCCCAAGTGAAGCATTTTAAAGCAGAACAAATAAAATAAGAACGAAAAATCATGTGGTTTGCATAGATTATTAACGCTTTCCAACTACACGTACTCATTGTCTCGTTTTATCTTTAATGTACTTTGCCTATGTGGTTTTACAGCGGACAGCAGGACTAACTGAATTTATAATCACTCTTAATCTTGTTGGAAAATGCTAAAAGCCTTTAAAAAATCGAAAATGTATTTTTAGAAATTTAAGGTAATAGCCCTTAAAGTGAGTGAATATTTTTGTGTGGTCTTGTAAATCTAAATAGCAATCATATTCTATTTTATAGAAAACTTTTGTGTGCGTGTGTGTTTGTGCATACGAATAATAAATGTCAATTTCATTATGATCTGTGCAAAATAAAGGTATTAAAATGTGGTTTATAGAAATACCTCTCATAGAATGCAACGCTTTCGAATTTTTTCGGGTATCGCTATACAGAAACCACTCGTAATATTTACCCCTTTTCTAATAGGGAACTTGGTTCCCATAGTAGACTTGGATAACATATATCAGTTTTAAGAAATTCCATGAATATTTACGGGATTTAGAGTGCAGAAAGACAGACAGTCAAACGGGCAGGTGGGCCAATTCAAATCATAATCACTCTTAAACATTTTTAGAAAGTGTTAAAAATGCTTAATAAAATTGAAAATACAATTCCAGCAATTTCCTGTTAAAACATTTAATGTACCTGAATATTTTTGTGTGGCTCTGTAAATCTTAATACTTAAACTGTATTTTATAGGGATAATTGTTTTGTGTATATGAATAATTAATATCAATTTTATTACAATTTGTGCAATGTAAAAGTATTACAATGTGGTTTATGGCAATACCTCTCATAGAACGCAATGCACTGGAATTCTTTCCATTGTCCCTGTACAAAAAGCACTGGTGATATTTATTCCATTTTTCATAGGGACTATCACACAGTGAACATGAATGACAATAACAGTTTCAAAGAATTCCGTAAATATTTACGGCAGTTTGAGCGCGCACAGATAAACAGGCAGGCGGAAATTCAGACGTACAAAAAGTCAGAGAAATGGGCCAATTCAAATCATAATCACTATTAAACATTGTTACAAAGTTTTAAAAACGCTTAATAAAATCGAAAATGCAATTCTATCAGTTTCTGGTTAAAGTCCTTAAAGCATCTGAATATTTTTGTGTGGCCCTGTGAATCTAAAAGCTAATAATACTTGTATTATACAGAAAATATCTTGTGCATATGAACAATTAATGTCAATTTCATTTCAATTTGTGCAAAATAAAATTTTCAGAATGCAGCTGATAGAAGTACCTCTCATAGAACACAATGCTTCGGAATTATTTTGGATGTCTCTGTACACAAATTACTGTTGGTATTTACTCCATATTTAATAGAGAAACATCCCATAGTGAGCTGAATGACATATATCACAAAAAATAAATTAAAGAAATTGTGTACAATTTTTTCAGTCTTGTTTTGCCTCCAAGCAATGTTGCTAAATCTGGAGGATTTTGTATTCAATAATCACCAGTAATTTTGAGATGTGATATTTGATATACATAATAGTCTATCAGTCTTCGAAGTGATTAGGTACACGGTACAATTAAAAATTTTTGGTGATTATTGAATAAAAAATCCGCCAGATCTGACAACACTGCCTCCGAGATAGTAGCACGTGTTTTTTGCACCTGAAGAAGAAAGGCCACATCCTTTCGAAATCGGTAGTGCTTGCATTAATTTTATAATATATATCAGTTTCAAGGAATTTCATGGCTATTTACGGGAGTTAGAACGCGGACAGACGGACAGATAGACAAAGAAATCGAAGGTCTTAAAACGTGTTAAACTTTGTTGGAAAGTGTTAAAAAGAGAGAAAGACTAAAAAAGAAAAAAAAGTATTATTGCATTGAAAGTGTTCATCAACAGATGACGCTGAGCCATTGACTTTGCCTGTGGATCTTTTGCTGAGGCAAAGAATTTGAATTTTATTTAGTAAAATTTAATAACTAATTTAGTTTTTAGATCAAGAGTACATTTTCATTCTTTTCAGAAATAAATAATAAACGCGTTTAGTATCAAATTTAATGTCTACTTTTTCTTTCTCTAGCTTTTTTTAATGCTTATACACTGCTCGACAATGAAAATGCAACACCAAGAAGGAATGATAATAATGGAATGAAATTTGTTGGACACATACATTATAGTAGGAAGAACAATTGATTAACATTTCAGGAAATTTGGAGTAATATGTACTGAGAAAACAGTACATAAAGCAGCGACCTCTGTGAGCAATAACAGCACATATCTGCCTAGGCATTGAATCGAACAGCGATCGGATGACATGTACAGGTAGAGCACTTCATGAAGTTTTAACACGATGCCACAATTCATCGATCGAAGTTACTGGTGAGTGGTGGGGGGGCCAGTCGCTTTTCAACGATTAAACAGTCATTTTCATTGGTGCGAGATCAGGAGAACGCGCTGGCCAGAGCAACAGTCGAACACATTCGGCATCAATGAAGGTCCAGACAATACGGACAACTTGCGGTCGTGCATTGTCCTGTTTAAATGTTGCGCTTCGGAGGCCTTGAACATAGGGCAGAGCTATGGGCCTTAACTCGTCAGAAATGTAATGGCTGGTATTCAGAATGGTGGGAATGAAAACAAGAGGTGACCGGGACGTGTATCCAATGGTACAACATACCATCTGTAGGAGATTGGTGTGTGTTAATTGATAGATGATAACCTTCAGTTATTTTTCATCCTTTTTAATCGACGACACAGTACAAAACAACACACACTACACATATTTGACGTAAAAGATAGAAGGGGACAAAGCCCGCAGTTATAATGTGGGGATAAACCCGCTTATACATACTTTTGGGGATAAAACCCGCGGTTACAAAATGGGGATATACCCGCTAGGCAATTCGACTTCTATTGCAGCCGAAAGCCAAACAACAACTGAATTCTTGATGTAGTCACATGACCACGAAAGCCCGCGGTGCTCGTTCGACATGCGCAGATGTCCGAACATGCCGCCCCGCGTTGCAATGTGCGCAGCACGTTCAAAGTTCGGGTTAGAGATAAAGCAATATAATAATAAATGTTACACAATGCAATATAATAATAAACGAAAATTGAAATACAAAAATACAATTATGCACAAGAACATTATAAAAGCACATCATACAGTAATACTAAATGTAATATAATAAGGTACACACAAGGAAAATATTTTTTTTTTATCCTTAATTGGCAAAATAGCTAATTTTGAAATAGCTCTTTTCAGTATTCCATTTTTTGTGCGAATATCTACAACTCTAACAATATTATCCCTTCCAATATAGGTTTTAGTAATGCGGCCTAGTAACCATTTTAGAGGGGGCAAATTATCCTCTTTTATGACGACCATATCGCCTACCTTTACGTTTCGTTTTTCAAAGTACTACTTAGTCCTTTGCTGTAGATTATTTAAGTAATTGTTAGACCAAAATTTCCAAAATGTTTGAGTTAATTTACAAGTTTGTCGCCACAAATTTAATTTATTGGTTTGAATGTTGGTCAGTGAGGGTTCGGGGATGGCCGTTAACGATCGACCGATAAGAAAATGACCAGGGGTCAAAATTTCTAAATCCTCTATGTCGGCCGAAAGTTGTGTTAATGGACGAGAATTCAACATGGATTCAATTTGAATCATGATGGTTTGAAAGGCTTCGTACGTCAGTTTAGCATCACCTATAATACGCTTGTAATAATACTGAAAAGATTTAATCCCGGCTTCCCATAAGCCACCAAAATTTGGTGCCCTGGGAGGAATAAATTTCCAATCTATTTTCTCATTTGAGGAGAAATTTGCCAAATTTTCATCTTGTTGGGTAACTAATTAAAAAAATTCCTTTAAGTCTTTATTAGCTCGAACAAGATTACTCCCATTGTCCGAAAAGATTTTAGCACACTTACCCCGTCTGCCGATAAAACGTTTCAAGGCAGCTATTAGTGACTCTGAAGTTAAGTCAGAGACGATTTCTAGGTGTATTGCCTTAGTTGTAAGGCAAACGAAAAGAGCAACATGAATTTTAATGGGAGCCCTTTTTCTTTGATGCTTATTTTTTATAAAAAATGGGCCACACAGATCTATACCCGTACTATTGAATGCGAAAACAGGATTTATCCTCTCTTTAGGCAGATCACCCATTTTTTGAGAGTATAACTTAGGGTTAGCTCTAAAACATTTGACACAATTATGAATAATTTTACGACATGCGTTTCGACCATTTAAGGGCCAATATTCTTGCCTAATGTTATAAAGTAATGTCTGAGGACCTGAATGGTGAAATTTCTCATGAAAATGTTTAATAACTATCTCACTGAACTTACCCTTTGGCAATATTATAGGATGTTTTTCCTTATAGTTCAAATCTGCGTTATGTAACCTACCTCCAATTCTTAATAAACCATCCTAATCTAAAAATGGTGTCAGGGGGCGAAGCCTGCTGCTAGGAGAAATACAGTTATTAAATTTTATACCTGTTATATCATTCCTAAATTCTCCCTCCTGTATGGTCTTTAGTATGAAATTTTGTGCAGCCCTTTTTTCTTCTGGACCTAGGTATCCAGTTTTTCTTTCCGCTGGATGTCTTATATTATTTATAAACCTGAAAATAAACGCTAAAACATGCACAATTTTAGTAAAACTATTACTAATGGTTAAAATGTTTTCAACAAAATTGAAAGGTTGGGTAGTTACATAAAAGGAAAATTGAAGTTCAGGATCATTAAGACCTTTTTTTGCCTCAGAATAATAGTCACTTTCTGGCACACTTATAATGTCCTCGTCTGAGGGTTGAAAGTCCGGATCAGTCAAGAAAGGTAGGCCGTGCCACCACATGGAACTGTCTAAAAGTGAATCTGCACTAGTCCCTCGGGTTAACAAATCAGCAGGATTGTTCTTTCCGGAGCAATGGTGCCAGGAATTCGGATTACTTATAGTTTTTATTTCTGTTACGCGATTTGCCACAAATTGTTTCCAACGTTTGGCCGAGCCCTTTATCCAGTACAATGTTATCTTGGAGTCGCACCAATAGTAAACTGTAGACACTGTTTTTTGATCGATGATAGGTTTTATCTTGTGGGTTAGTCTTGCACTTAATAGGGCACCAAGCAACTCTAATCTAGGTAAGGAAATTTCTTTTAAGGGAGCAACACGACTCTTAGATGTTATGAGGTTGACTTCTATATCATTTTCTGTCTGTATACGCAGATAAATAGCAATGCCATACGGTGCCTTACTGGCATCGGAAAATGCGTGTATTTCCACTGCAAGTACCTGGTTCGAGCAACTTAGGATTTTTCTAGGAATTTTTACTTCAGACAATCTAGGAAGCTCTTCACACCATTTTTCCCATTTTCCTTGGACATTGGCTGGCAACTGTCCGTCCCTGGGTATTTTCTTCATCCATAATTCTTGAAATAGGCACTTGACTCTAATAGTGAAAGGCGTGAGCAGACCCAGAGGGTCAAATATCTTCCCAACTGCTTGCAAAAGGAGACGTTTTGAACTTTTCTTAGAGGACAAAAATTCTAATAAACTCTTTACTTCTAAAGTTAGACAATCCTCTTCTGTCTTCCAGACCATGCCTAAGACCTTTGCTAGATTACTTCCTAAGCTGATTGTAGAGTGCTCTAATTGCGTATTTAAGCCTTTTTTATGCCAGAATTTCATTAACGCATCATCGTTTGTAATCCATTTTCTTAAACTCATTCCTGCTTGAGACATAATTTCTTTAGCCTCAAGAGAAACTTCAAGAGCCTTTTCCACAGTATCTTCGCCAGAGATAAAATCGTCAACATAGATATAATTGTCGAGAAGATGGACAGTTTTTGGATATCGATCACTAAATTGAGATATATGGTTTTTAATAGTAGTTGACAGGAGAAATGGGGATGCATTAACACTAAAAAGAACACGTTTAAATCTTAATGTTTTCAAATTTTCAAGAGATCTAAAATTCTTTTCAAACCATAAAAACCGCACAACATCACGATCCTTCTCTGCAAGGTATATCTGTAAAAATGCTTTCTCGATGTCTGCAGAGAAGGCTATTTCGTTAAGTCGGAAATGAATTAAAATATCGAAGAGAAGTGGGTTTAAATTGTTACCACTAAAACGAACACGTTTAAATCTTAATGTTTTCAAATTTTCAAGAGATCTAAAATTCTTTTCAAACCATAAAAACCGCACAACATCACGATCTTTCTCTGCAAGGGATATCTGTAAAAATGCTTTCTCGATGTCTGCAGAGAAGGCTATTTCGTTAAGTCGGAAATGAATTAAAATATCGAAGAGAAGTGGGTTTAAATTGTTACCAGGCCACAAGCAGTCATTTAAAGAAAATTGATTGTTATCATGGGAGCTTGCATCAAAAACTATGCGAACTTTCATAGTAAGCTTGTCTTCCTTACAGACAGCATGATGGGGTAAGTAATAAATTCCCTTATCTATTATTGGCTCACTACTTTCAACTTGCTCAATAATACCTTCATTTAAATATTCATTTATAATTTTAGAATAATTTTGAAAGAGTTCAGGATCCCGATAAAATTTCCTTTGTAAAAATTCTAGTCGTTTTTTCGCTACAGTAAAGTTATTGTGCAGCTGTTTCGGATCCGTTTTCTAAGGTAACTGCACTTCATACCTATCGTTCACAAACCTGGCAGTT
The DNA here is from genome assembly GCA_963930645.1 of Salticus scenicus. Classification (NCBI taxonomy): domain Eukaryota; kingdom Metazoa; phylum Arthropoda; class Arachnida; order Araneae; family Salticidae; genus Salticus; species Salticus scenicus. Next base: position 288,469,659 of record OZ005657.1, on the reverse strand, counting down.
TTGTCAAAAATTTGTTGGGCTTGATTTTTCTCTACTGGTTTTAAATCATCGGGCTGTATTCCAATGGATTCCAATTGCCAGAATCGGCTTGAGTTATTATTGATTTCATCAAATTTTGTTATAAAATAACATTGATTCTCATTACTATTTAATGGAACCGTTTCTTCTAAAACTCCAGTAGGAATCAAGCCAAAAACAGAATTTTGTAAAAATAACTTATCACTAATTTGAACTGAATTAGGTTTTAAAATTCTATAAAACAGTTCACTACCTATATTGCCGTGTATTTTTCCAGGTTGGTAAAACATGGGATCAGCAAACTCTACTAAATTTGGTAAATTAATTTTTGATATATCTAATTTATTTGTTGGGATATAATCTGTGATTTTGGGAACAATTAAAAAGTCTACGTTTTCCTTAAAACTTTCATCTACGTTGGAAATAAGACTATTAATTTTTCTCTTAACGTTATAAGAAGAGTTATTTAATCCAGTAATAGGAGTGTTTATAACCTTTGATTTCAATCCTAATGTATTAGTGCAATCGGCAATTAATATATTCGCATTACACGCAGAGTCTACTGCGAGTTCTTCCTAGATTGTCTGAAGTAAAAATTTCTAGAAAAATCCTAAGTTGCTCTAACCAGGTACTTGCAGTGGAACGCATTTTCCGATGCCAGTAAGGCAGCGTATGGCACTGCTATTTATCTGCGTATACAGACAGAAAATTATATAGAAGTCAACCTCATAACATCTAAGAGTCGTGTTGCTCCCTTAAAACTTTCATCTACGTTGGAAATAATACTACCAATTTTTCTCTTAACGTTATAAGAAGAGTTATTTAATCCAGTGATAGGAGTGTTTATAACCTTTGATTTCAATCCTAATATATTAGCGCAATCGGCAATTAATATATTCGCATTACACGCAGAGTCTAAAACAGGGGTGGCCAACCCGCGGCCCGCCGTGTAGTTTCGTGCGGCCCGCGAGGAGTCGAACGATATTTAAATTTTGGCAAATTTGGTTAAAAGTTTAAAAATTAATAAATTCTTTTCGAAGTAAAAATACCTTTTAACGGTTATTTCTAAATCAGACTGCTGTAATGAAATTGTTATTAGATCCAGTATTTGTTCTTTTTATTATACTACTTAATGTATAGTCATAAATTTTTCCCGATTATTCTGTTAATTTATGAATGAAAAAAAAAAAATGTATTCTGCTCCGAATCTTCACACTGCCCTCCCCTCGAAAAAAATATATACTTTCATTACCATAAAAATTTGCGCACCAAGAAAAAGTTGTCAGAATGAAACAAAATTTTACATACGCAAGTGCAATGTTGATATAAGTAAATGATTACAAATTCAAAGCGAAATGACCATTTATTACCGGAAAAATTACGAAAGAATGGAAGTTTTAGTACCCTGTTGGGCCACTTCTAGCGTGAATGCACGATGCGATACGGGCAAGCATTGTGACATACAATTCCCGTGTGATGTCCTCCGGCATCTCGTTCCACATTTGTTGTAAACGCTACTCTAAATCGTCCAAACTTGTAGGCTGACCAACTTGCCGTCCCAAATGATCCGAGACATGCTCAATTGGTGTCAAATCTGATATCGTGCAGGCCAGGGAAGGATGGTATTGTGACAGAAGCAGTCCTGTGACACACTTGCTGTGTGTGGCTGAGCATTGTCTTGTTGAAAAATGGCTCCTGGGAGCCCTGTCGTAAGTGACATCCCCTATGGCTGAAGGATGTTACGAGCGTACCGCTTGTCTATCATGGTGCCGTTGATCAATATTAGGCATGACCGTGTGACGTATGCAATATCGTCCCATACCAATATCATCACATCAGCTGTAGGTGAGGTGTGCAGCTGTAAAGCAACGGCAGGATTGAGGCGTTTACCATGATGCCTTCACACACATACATATTTGTCATCACTGCCCAAATTAAATCTGGATTCATCGCTGAAGATGACCTGGTTTCATTCGGTTGCAATCCAATCCCGTCGAGCGCGACACCACTCCAAACGGAGGATAAAGGGGTATTATTGACAACATATGTAATGGGCGTCGCGATAGTCAATGCCTTTCAGCCAGGGACCTTGCGATGGTACGTACAGACACAGGGACAGATCATATGGGCATCTATTCTCCGGGCACTGGGCATCTATTCTCCGATCCGACCGCCATAGCGACCGTCCTTAAACAACGACAGTCGTTAAATTCCACTTTTACCGACTTTCTTTCCTCCCACTGCTAAAGAGCGATTCTCCCCCCAAGGTTGTTATCTAAGGTAGTAATCGAAGCAGTCTTCTTCCGAGGCTAAGGATGTCAGTGATTTCAGCCAATGGCGTGTTGACGTAGACCTGTGAATAGACGTCGTGTACGAAAAACAACTTTGCAAGGCAATATGAGGATCGCACATCCAGAAATGCGCATTCTAAAAAAATTCATTGTTCAGAGTTTGCGTTCCTTTATTATCAATACTGCGTAAAAAATTTCATTACAAGAATTATTATATGTTAAAATTTTATCTTTACTAATATGAGGAGATAAAGCTGTTAGAGTGTACAAATTTAATAGGAGAAAAATAAACTAAAGTACCACAAAGTTTTTTTTTTAATATGGCTTTTTCGTTTTTTCTTTTCTTTTCTTTTTCTATTTCTTATCTCTCTCTTATTTTTATTTTTTTTATTTTGGCGGTTTAAATTATTTTGATAAGTTTGTTTATTTAAAAAATGTTTTCATCTGCAGAAGTAAGATTACTTATTAGAAAATGTAATTCAACTCAAATCTATATATAATGCAATTATTATTATATATATATATTTTTATTATTTGTGCTAACCTACTTGTTTCATAACATAAAATTTCGCTTAATTTATTAATAAAATCTACAATATATTAAGGTGTCTGTTAATTAATAAATAAAATTCAACATGGAAATAAGATGTAGAAATGAAATGTTTTGCCAACAATACGAGTAAAATATAAATAGATTATTTTGAAGCAAAGTTAAATTAATTTTTCGAACTCCTTATATTCAAATCAACACTATTATAAAACTATTTAAATGATTTAATCATTTTATTTTATTCACAAATAGCTGGTAAACTGAACTTAAATTTTGTTTATTATTATTATTTATTTATGTTATATATTGAAACTAAACATGATAGAAATCTGAATTTTTTTTATTTTAACTTTATATGAAATTTCATTTTATGCGTAGCATAAATGAACTTTTAGAATTAATATTATGATTTTTTAAACATCTCCTATTGGGAGCTTCATTACTCCAAAACTGACTTTTAAAAAAAAATCTGAAAATTTGTTAATTCGAACCTCTATCTGTGCATTAATAAATATATTATAAATAAATACTGCGTTTTTACTTAGAAGATTTTATACATTTTTATTTAAAAAGTAATATGTTTTTCATAGGATTAAGAATACAAAGATTTTCCAATTATATTGAATACACAAGGAAAATAATTTTTACATAAACAAAATACAGACTAATATAGGTAATTATTATAGTTCAAAAAATATTTAGCCTTAAATAATAAGTAATAAAAAGCATTAAAAAATTGCATTAAACAAATTCGATTTTTTTTTTTTTAATAACATTCTGAAAACCAGTAAAGTTCAAAAACTTTTCATTAGAAATATTTAATATGTATATAAAGAGTGAGTAAATAAACTATATGTAACTTCAGTTTAACAGTTACTTTGAAAGAAAAAAAATCGAATGAATAAATTACATATTTTTTAAAGAATGATCATTTTAAAAGGAAGAGTTTTTCTGATTTTCCGGCACATTTTTGCACAGTTGGAAAATCATATTTTCATGTTATCACTTCAGTTAGGATTAAAATGTACCATTCTGTTCGGTTACTTTTTAATTTTGAAAAGCTTATTCTCTTATATTATTATTAAAAATTTTTTTAATTATATAGGTCTGCTTTTTCAAAAATAATATTGGGGAGAGGGAGGATAAACTAGCCTCACAATACCAATTTATATATTGATAAATTCCCAAAAAATCATTCACGAGAATTGAAGAAAATAGGGACGAGCCTTTATTATAAGGACAGCATGAAGGAGTCGTTATCATAAGGACTGAAACAAACCGGATCTTCACCGCAAATTTCTATGACTGAGAGGGAAGAATAGCAAAAAGTCGGAATGTCACGTCACGTGATCAAAATAACGACTTTGACAGTCGGAATTGGGATACAGTCGGATCGGAGAATAGACCCCCTGGTTTCATTCGGTTGCAATCCAATCCCGTCGAGCGCGACACCACTCCAAACGGAGGATAAAGGGGTATTATTGACAACATATGTAATGGGCGTCGCGATAGTCAATGCCTTTCATCCAGGCACCTTGCGATGGTACGTACAGACACAGGGACAGATCATATAGGAATAGGTGTTGCATATGTCCGGATATCGGACAACGAGACAGCTGGCGCTATGCGTATGTTTTGTATGATATGACGGTTTTTTCGATTATTGATCTGTCGAGAGCGTCCTGAGCCTAGTCGCCGTGTAAGCGACCTCTCTTTTGTCCATTGGTCACAACACCTCCTCACAGTTAAATCAGAACGGCCTAGGCGGCTGGCTGCTCACCAAGCTGATCACCCGTATTCCATCACACCGTTGATTCTTCCCCTCTCGGACTCTGACAGCTGTTCGTATTGTCTTTGATGGCGGAGTAATGGCATCTCCGTTTAAGAAGCTTCCCTCTGCAACAGATTATGCACATCAAGCAAGCTCTGCTTACCTGTTTTATACTCCAAGAAAAACGAAGTTCAACGCCGTCTGGTGGCATTACGTAATGCGCAATCACGCTGCATTTCTAATCATCTGCATATCTGCCTGGCACGTACCTTCATGCCAAATTTCGTTATGGTCCAATAATTATTTCTTGGTTCGCAAATTTTTAAGGCAATGAGTGTACATACATGATTCATACACTTACGAACATATTAACACATACACATATATACATACGATGCGGCCTGCCTGAATAAAAAAGATTTTCAATGCGGCCCACCTAGTGCTTTGGGTTGGACAGGCCTGGTCTAAAAGAAAACGCATCTTCACTCTCTTTTCGTATTTATCTTGACCATAAACAAAACACGTACTCAGTAATACAGATTTTTTCTCTCTTTCCTAATTGGAAAATAAGCGAAAGGGCTCATTTCCGGACTTTTGTGTTAGGGGGGTACCAACCGCGTCTGAGGGGGGGGGGGTAGAATTATTCTCACTCTTTTGGTCTTGATTACTACTATTTTCTTTTTGTTTATGCAATAAAGAATGATGATTCATTCCACATCTGCTACATTTAAACTTCGAGAAACAAGAGGATGACAAATGAAATTTATTAAAGCAGTTGATGCAAAGTTTGTTACGTTTTACGAAATCGAATCTTTCAGATACATTCATTTTAAGAAACTCGGGACATTTGTTTAAATTATGCAAATTTCTACACAGAATACAATTTTTTGCCTTTGAATTACATGCAGAATTAAGCATAAAGGTTTTCGTTTCGGGTGAAAACCGTTCTTATTTACGATTTTTTCAGCGGAATTTCTAGATACGCTTTCTAGAGTAGCACTTCGACTTTCCAAAAATGACATTATTCTGTTAACGTTCAGTAATATTAGCCTCCTCTAATTCCTTTAATTGCGTTTTTAATTCCTCTTGTAACGCCTGTGGTACCCTGTAAGGCCTTGTCGAGGGTAATTTTGAATAATCCACTTGGAGATTCGGTTGAAGGGCATTTGTATGACCTAATTGTGTAAAGTCTCTTACTAAATATATCCGCAAATTCAAAAATAGGTAATCTTTCTGGAAGAAGAGTGGACCCATGACCGGAAGACCTGGCACAGACTTGTGGATTCTATCGGAAGGCATTTTTATTTTATTTTATTTTATTATTATTTTTATTATATTAAAAAAAAAAAAAGGAAGGAGGGAGGGAAGGAGTAATCAATTGATATATATATTTTTTTTTTATTTTATTATTTATTATTTATTTTTTATTATTTTTATTTTTTATTTTAATTTAATTAATGTTATACTAATAAGTAAATTTAATAAAATTTATTTATTGATTAATTTTTTGTAATATGAATTATTTTATTATAACTAATATTATGTTATAAACATAATGAAGGAAATTATTTCATTGAATTAAACAAATTTTTCCTGGATGTAGACAGCAAAGTGGAATCAGATTTTTCATTGACAATTTTATCACGATTAAGATAAATAGCTAAATTTTTCAAAAAATTAATTGATTACTCCTTCCCTCCCTCCTCCTTCTTTTTTTTTTTTTTTTTTTTTTTTTTTTGTGTGTGTGTGTGTGTATACGTGTGTTCCTTTCTGATTTGTCCTGCCCTGCAAGATGCTTCCTATTGGTTGTTTGTGTTGCTCCTCCCCCTCTGGATTTTGCCCTGCTTTCAGTCTTGCTTTTGCCTCCAAGGCAGTAGCACGTGTTTTCACCTGATGAAGAAAGGCTACCTCCTTTCGAAACCGGTTGTGCTGACTTAAAATTTATGGTGTGTGAAGAAGTTTTAATTTCTTTCTACTAATCAGAACATCCTAAAACATGTAAATCACGTGAAATCTATAATTCCATTACCTACGGTAGTCGGTTAATGGAAGTAAAAGTAAAAATAAATATTTCTTTGGTCCCCAAAACCTATATATACCATGGTAGACGGGTAATGGAAGTAAAAATAAAAATAAAAAGTATTTTTTTAGTACCTTCAAATGTATTTTATTGCTATGGAAACTCCTATCTTCTTTTGAGAGATAGATTACGTGTTAGAATAAAATTTAATTTACAGTTAAAATGTAACTTATTTGTTTATTAACCCTTTGGGTACATTTGACGAGTGAGACTCGTCATCTGCTTACTTGGAAGAAGTTAAGGTGGACGAGTCTGACTCGTCATCTGAATTTAAGAAGTAGGCGTTAATGTTTGCGGCACCCCCGCCAGTGGGCATTGGTCGCAAACACTTTCCTGGCGTTTTTTATGATATCTTACAACCATACTTATATTATCAATATAAGTATATTCCAAATAAAATATATTACTTTTATATAATAACACTTTCGCGACCGCTGTCGTAGATTCACACCATTTGAAAATCTGTAACTCCACCAGTGGGTGTTTCTTTTGCAATTTGTATGCTATTTTTTTCTTAAATATATAATTAATATTCACAATTTTACAATAAATATACTATGGATACAAATACTTTGATTAGAAAGAATAAAATTATAATGTATATCCATTTGTAATATAAATGTGAATACAGAAAAGTTTGTTCTGAAATATTGTAACATTGGAGAATAACGGCCACAGGCGGACCTTACAGTCAAAAATTCAAAATCATTCCATATAGGGACAAATTAAATCCGTCCCATGGGCATAAAAATCTTCAAAATTCAGTACTCAAAGGGTTAACCAAAATTGATGAAATTTGAACTGCAGGTTGGTCTTATGCTGCACAGGTTGTACAGTCGGGGGAAAAAAACGCAACACCAGCTGTAATTTCGTTATTAATTGACGCAGGAACATCTAATAGACATAATGCAACAGGAAATTAAAAGCGCTTTCTGAATATGTTGTCAAATTTTGAATTAGGGGTCATCTACATATTGAAATGGGCGCCAACTTTGATATTTTCAATAGCAATACCCAATTTTGACTTCATTTTTGAATTTCTGAGAGTCTGGCAGTGCGGAAAAGTATACTGTTTATACACTTTATCTTTAGTATTTATAGAGTTATAAACAAAAATGTGTTAGGGGGTTATCTGTAAATGTAGAAAAATAAAATTAAGATCCTATAAGAAATGGACAAAATATTAATGTTTCGCACCAGAAATCTTTCAGGAAAAAAATAATTATAAAAATTAATAAAACTGCTTCTTTCCCAGTTTTTTAATTAACTTGAATTCAATTTTTAGATTTGTATATACTCCGTACTTCTTTAGATAATTTTAGGTCTATTTAAATGCATTACACTTGCGATTAGTCCATACAGCACCCTTTGAAAAAAGTGCAATATTTTTCAAGTAAAAGTGTCTATTATGGCTATACTGATCACCATTGAAGCTTAAACTTTCTTTCGCAAGTAGGTAACATAATATACGAAAGGAAATAATATAGATATATATATAAAACAACGCATAAACTAAATCTTTTCGGATAAATTATTGTTAGGGTTCATGAAGTAAATATTAAACAATTTTAATCGCACTTACCAGTTTTGGGTCAGTTAAACTCTTTGAAACTGTACGATTGGTTTTATAATTTCTATGAAAATATAATTTCTTAAATAACCGTTTCGCGACTGCTGACGTAGATTCACGCCATTTGAAAATCTGTAACTGTGTGAGTGGGCGTTTCTTTCGTAATTTGTGTGTTACATATTTTTTAAGTGTGTACCCAGTGTTCATATTTTTGCAATAAAATATACTATGGATACAAATATATTGATTAGAAAAAATGTAATTATAAAGTATATCCATTTGTAATATAATTGTGAATACAGAAATTTGTTCTGAATTTATTTTATTTTATTTTTTTTTTGAGATTATAACGCCCGTAGGCGGGTCTTACTGTCAAAAAGACAAAATCCTGCGGTCGCAAAAAGTGTTAAAATATATTTATAAAAGTTAAAATATGCTTTTAAAAATGTATAAAGTTAAAATATATTAATAAAATTTTAAAGACTAAAGTGTCCTTAAAATAATAACCCTCCCCCCTACAAAATAAATAAGTAAGTAAATAAATAAAATAAAATAAAGCAATATATGAAGCAAATGATTAAGCCTTTTTTAACTTTGACGGTATTTAAGAAAAGATTTTACAAGTCTGTCTTGCATTCCAATTCCATTCGTTTTTTATATTTGACAATTTCACATTAAACCTATTTTTCTATTTAAAACAGTAAACCCCGCCTAATTAGTTTTTTCTTCTAGTATTTTTTTTCTTCTAGTATTCGTTTAACCCCTTAACGCGCGGTGTCCTTGCTGCGAGGACGCAAAATTTAAGATCCAGCTGCAAAAATTCATCCCGGAAACTTTTTAGCAAAAATTTACGTTTATAACATATCAGAAAAGGCCAGTTTTTTTAAACTTAAAATTTAAAATTTCTTTTCGTTTAATTTAGTTCATGAATTCCGGTGGCAGTATAATTTAAATGATCTGAATTGTCTTGCGCCGCAAAAGGGTTAAAAGGTTCAAAATTTATCGCCAATTAATCGATGAAGTAAATAACACTTGTGCATATTTTTTTCAACATGAAATAAGGGGTTTAACAGGAATACTCAATTTTCACATTTACTTTTCTTTTCTATATTGTTTTGTTTTGAAGAACGATGAAGGCGGGGCTTGTTTTCTTTAGAAAACAGAAATTCTTGATGCTATGTCAAAAAATCATCATTTTTGTTTCATTTCTTTGCGTTTGACGTTGTTGGTATACAATTTGACCCGTAAATAAAAAATAAAAATATTTTGTTTAATTTTCTGTGTTATTTTTAAGATTTGATTCGTTATCTCATGCAAAACTTTATAAGAGACGGCCCCCTAAACCCCTCCAAAAGAAAGATTTATTTATATCTCGAAAACTAATAACTGGAATGAGCTGCAAATTTGCACACCTATATTTTTCAGCATTAGGATTCATTTTATGTAAAAATTTATATAGGTCATAATTCATAATTTTTATGAATATGAATTTATTAATATATTTCATAATTAAAAATATGTTTCAGAATCAAAAGTAATGATGGATTATGTTTGGGTTTCTTCACTGTATCTCGTAAAAAAAAATTATACCGATCAACTTATTTTTTGTGAAGATATTAATAAAAGTTTGAAATATAAATTTAACATTAGCACCTTCAAACTTTGAACGCTTATAACTCTGTGAAAAAATAAGTAAAATATACAACCAATATACTTTTTCGCGTTGTCGCGATCTCAGAAATTCAAATATGAAATAAAAATGGGGCATTACCATTGAAAAAATCAAAGTTGGTGCACGTTATAGTATGTAGACGACCCCCAATTCAAAATTTCAATTCATTTTCTGAAACTACTTACAATTCCCCGTCGAATGATACCTATTACATTTTTCTACATCGATTAGCAACGAAGTTACGTTGAGTGTTGCGTTTTTTTTTTTCCCCGACTGTACATTAAGTGTTGTGTGAGAAAAATAAAATTTGAAGAATTTTGAAATTTGCAATTTTTAATCCCAGTTCAAGATCATGTGACATTAATGATTTCTAGATGTTTTGTTTCCGTTCCAGACAGTGGAGAAAATAGTCTGCTGATAGAATGCCTCTTTTTAAGTAATTAGCCGTGGATTCTTGGTCATTTTTCGAGACAATATGATACACAAAAAAAAAAAAAATAAATAAATAAAAAGAGGTTTTACGTTTTGCCCCAAATATCAATTGTATAAAAAACTGCCTTCTAAACCAATTTAGGATCTTACCATATAAAAATAAAATATCATTCATTTGAAAAATAGGAAAATTTTTACTGTGCATAAAGTTTTTACAATTTTCAAATTTTACTGTAACATAAAAGACAGCTTTCATAAAAAAGCAATTTTTTTTTACAACAGTGTTTAATATTTACAAATAAAATTGAACTCTTATAATTTCTTAAAGAGCTTTCTATAATTTTATCAAATTTAAGTAAAACAGCATTAAAAAAAAAAAAAAAAAAAAAAAAAGTGCTAGTATGTATTACAATGTGTACAGAAACGACCGACATGCAGACACAAAGCAAGAGAGTGAGCAGAATAAAAATTTATAAAAGACTTGCTTCTAAACCCATTTTAAGTTTCACAGTTTAAAATAACATGCCATTAATTTTACATGCATGCATGATGACAATTTTTACTGTTTAATATTGCAAAAGCATCTATAATACTCAAATATTACCAAAACATTAAAGGTAATTTTCATGAAAAAGCGATTTTTTTTTTTTTTTTTTTTTTTTTTTACATAAAGTGCTAAATACTTACAGCTAAAATCGAACTCTTATAAAGCTTTTAATTATTTTAATTAAATTTAAGCAAAACAACCTTTAAACAAAATCATTTTTTGGTATAAGTTAAAATGGGCGAGGAATCGAATAAAATGTGTAAAAAAAAAAAAAAAAAAGGAGATTGGGGGATTTTTTTTTTTCTTTAAATACCGGCATCTATATACACAATTTTAGTTTCATCATGTAAAAATAACAGCCTACTTTTTTATTATATACGAAATATGAAATTTATAATTATTTAAAAACATCAACAAAACTGAAATTTAACTGAAGCATAAACGACAGGTTTTATGAAAATGTGTTTTTTGGAAGTTTTTTACATATATTTTAAAAGAATGGCCTGTTATTTTTACATATTAATTTAAAATTGTGTTTATAGAGGCGGGTGTTTAAAAAATGTTCCTCCAACCTCGTTTTGTTAACGCATTTGATTCGATTCCTCGCCCATTTCAATTTATATCAAAAAATGATTTTGCTTAAAGATTGTTTTGCTTAAATTTGATAAAAAATAATTGAAAGCTTTATAATAAATTATAACAGTTCAATATCAGTTGTAAATATTTAGCACTTTATGAGAAAAAATGCAAATCGGGAAAAATGTGCTTTACGATATTGCTTGGCGATTTTTTTCCAAACATGCCAATTTGGTGTGGTTTTCCGATATTTTCAAAATGGCCTATTTTAACATATTTTAAAGCAAAAACTACCTAAAAATAAAGCGTAAAAAGTAGCTTTTCAAAAACTTCAACAACGTATACAAATAAAAATACAAATTTGCACAATTTTCATAAACAAAAACTAACAAATATTAAACATAACAAAACAAAAATAACATAAATATAAATTACTCAATAAACACGAAAAATAAATACATGAATAAAATAGAAGGGTTTTTTTTTTTACTTACCAGTTTCTGAAATTTTGTACAAAATCCTGTGTGGAAACCAATGGCATCGCTAGAAAAAATTTCAGGGAGAGGAAGGGGGGGGTGCACAACCTGATTTTTTTTTTTTTTTTTTTTTTTTTTTTTAATTCTGATGGCATAGTTTTAAATTTAAAGAAAAAAATGCTTGCTCCATTGTGCCGACAAAGTATCCAAGCACTAGCAATAATCCCTGTCTCAAAAAAGTACACTTAATACAGCTTTGTTAAATAAATCCTTGTGGAGTCATGTTCTTAGTCACCCTAAAAACATGACATGGACATGACAAGGATTTATATAACACTAGCCGCCTTCGGCGACCAGCTGGTTCGAGATTCCGGAAAAATCCGACTTTAAGAAACTCCCGCTAGGTGGCGCCTTTTCTTGTTTCAGGTCAAAAATTTAATCGCAGTAAATTCCCGCTCGGTAGCACCTGCGGCGCCCTCTTCCCGCTTCAGTATCTGAAACAGCCTGCTCGCTCTACATGTTATGATCTTTCAAATTTCTGACTTTAGCAAAGACCCGCTCGATGGCGACTGCAGCGCCCTATCCCCGTTTTAGAACTTACAACACCTTCCTCACTCATTAGAATTTAAAATATTGAAATTTTAATATATTTCAGCGCCATCTTATGGTAGAAATTTCAGTAATCTGCTGTTCGATTTCAAATCAACAAAGCTGTCAAATGATGTATTATTTATGAAATTATTTTAATTAACAGCTGAGATACATGAAAATCTAATCAGGGGACCTCAAAACGTGTAAATCGGTTGAAATCTCGAATTCCACTTTCAGTAATATAAAAGTACTTTAAAATATCTTTCGAATGATGTATTAAAAGTAATTTAATTAAATTAGAATTTGAAATATTAAAATTTTAATTTATTACAGCGCTATCTGGCGTTAGAAATTTCTGTAATCTAGTGTTCCATTCCAAATCAACAATGCTTTCAAATGATGTATTACTTATAGAATTATTTTAATTAGTAGCTGAAATACAAAAGAAAACCTAATCAGGGTACCTCAAAACGTGTAAATCGGTTGAAATCTCGAATTCCACTTTCGATAATATAAAAGTACTTCAAAATACCTTTCGAATGATGTATTAAAAATAATTTAATCATAATTAGAATTTGAAATATTGAAATTTTAAAGTATTACAGCGCCATCTGGCGGTAGAAATTTCTGTAATCTACTGTTCGATTCCAAATCAACAAAGCTTTCAAATGATGTATTACTTATGAAATTATTTTAATTAGTAGCAGAGATACAAAAGAAAACCTAATCAGGGCACCTCAAAACGTGTAAATCGGTTGAAATATCGAATTCCTCTTTCGATAATATAAAAGTACTTTAAAATATCTTTCGAATGATGTTTTAAGAATAATTTAATCATAATTTGAATTTAAAATATTACAGCGCCATCTGGCGGTAGACATTTCTGTAATCTACTGTTCGATTTCAAATGAAGAAAGCTTTCAAATGATGTATTACTTATGAAATTATTTTAATTAGTAGCTGAGATACAAAAGAAAACCTAATCAGAGGACCTCAAAACGTGTAAATCGGTTGAAATATCGAATTGCTCTTTCGATAATATAAAAGTACTTTAAAATGTCTTTCGAATGATGTTTTAAGAATAATTTTATCATAATTTGAATTTTAAATATTGAAATTTTAAAATATTACAGCGCCATCTGCGTTAGAAATTTATGTAATCTACTGTTCGATTTCAAATCAAGAAAGCTTTCAAATGATGTATTACTTGTGAAATTATTTAAATTAGTAGCTGAGATACAAAAGAATTGATCTTAAATATGCTTAATTTATTTCAGTGAATTTTAAAACAAACACCAGACTGGAACAATAATCTTTTATTTTATTAAAATGCGTTTTTGATGTTTTGTAATGATTCAGAGTATGGATTCGCGATGCGATTCGAGTATCGACTCATACGGTGAGCTGTACATCGGCGATAACAATGGGTGCCTTAGAGTAAAGCTGTTCCGAAATTTAATTTATCAATTCATCAAACATGAAAATTAATTTTAGATGAAGTGGAGTGTAGGGTTGATTTTTATACAAACTATGTGAGAAATGCCAGAACCGGGAATCGAACCCAGGCTCTCCACTTAACGTGCGGTTGCTCTACCACTGAGTTACTTTGGCCGACAACCAGCTACGCATTTCTACATAATATCCGGTGACTTGCCAATGACTATTACGTGAGAAATGCCGAGCTGGTCATCGGTCAGGGTAGCTTAATCATTAAGCTACCATGAATAATGACATAGCAACCTCATGTTAAGTAGCGAGCCCAGGTTCAATTCCCGGATCTGGCATTTTTCACATAGTTAGTATAAAAATCAACCGTACACTCCACTTTATCTAAATAAAATAAAAAAAATTAAAAAAATTAAGGTACTTACATATTAACTACTTGCCAACGGGGTATCGCTGGAAAATTGCAAACATCTGCTTCTGTGGTCCACAGACGTTCAAACATATTATCTGAAAATAAATAACAAAAAATTATTCACAGATTACATTTAAATACAGTGAAGCATCGATAATCCGGCATCGGTGGTTAATAGCAGGGGTGAAACTACCTAGCATGAAAAAACCCCTGAAAACTGATATTTGCATTCAAATAGTGAGATTTAATAATGAAATATCAAATGTCTACCTGTATTAAATGATATTTGGAGAGTTCTTAATACATTATAAGGCAAATTAAACATTCAAAATAAGAAATTTCTGTAAAAACAAAATAATTTACATGAAAATCAGAAACCTCAAAAAACTTGAATTCAAGGGTAGGCCCTGAAAAGTTTCACCCCTGTAATAGACGTTGCCAGATTATTGATTTTTCTGGATTACAGGTGTTCAGAAAATAAATGTCATGAAATCATCGAACAATAACAGCATCTAAAGGAAAATTTCTTGAAAATAATTTTTTAAAAATGTGCACAAATCCCTATCAAAAACTTTAATAATTACCTAATGTTTGAAAAGAGTTAAAAATTTTTAATTAATAATTATAAAACAGCAATGAAGTTCATTAAGTTTTGGTCAAATAATAATAAATTAAAATTAAAATTAATTTAATAACATGTAAGATCAGAAATTTGCAAAGTGCTACATACATTCTATCAAATATGTCAGTCAATTTAATTTGCTTTCTTATTTTCTGTTTTTCAGTTTGTACTTGATTGATTACATGCATGTTGAATAACATATTAAGATATATCCGTTATTGTTACAAGAAAATCTGTTATTGTTACAATATTACAAGAAAAAGGGGGTTTTATGTTTTTTTTTTTTTTTTAATCATCTATCTTATTTTTACACATATAAAAAAGAAGAAAAAAAAACTGTTTAATCTACCGGTTATATTCTAATTAATAAAATTATAGTAACTAGTAATAATAAAAGATGCAAATTAGCAACTTCATTAATCCATGTCTAAATAACAAAATAATTACAGCAGATCATTTCAAACTTATCAAAATATTATCCAGAATATTCATATTTGAGAAAATCAAAATAACTGCAAGCAAAATAATACAGAAGTTATTAAATAAAATAAAATAAAAGTTAACTCGTTTTTAAAGGTATGTTTTTAGACCGGTAGCTACAAATGCTGTTGTCTCGAATGGTTCATTTTCATGTTTCCTTTATTATTTTATCACTGTGTACAATTGGTTCGTTAGTAACATCTACATAGGAAAGTGAAAATTTTTGCAATTCGATATTTATATTTCTACGAAGTTACTAAAGTTTTCTTTGCAAACTTGATATAACTTTGATAACTATCATCAGTGGCGGCTTTTGGATTTGGCGATCAAAACGTAATGCAAAAATATACAGGCGAGATGTATATTTTTATAATATATATTGTATGAAGTATTGTTTCATATTCTTGATTGCTATCTGAATATTCCTTATTAAAATAAACACTAGCTGGAACCCGTTGAATTCGACGTTCACTTTATAGGCCGTAATGCTTCAAAAATCGTCGCATCATTATTTAAATGTATTTCAAGTTAAAACGTCTAATATAATTTACGACATTTCACTTAAAAAAAAAAAAAAAAGAAAGAAAAAAGAATAAAGAAATCCGGAAAAATGCTTATAAATAGTAATGCTATGTATGACATCACTTTCTACAAAGTACTGTCAATGTGACGTTTAACAGACTCCAAATAAAGAAGTGCTGCCTTTTATTTTCCATTTCGTTTAATACTAAGACTGCATGTTAGCTGACCTGCCCGGCGTTACCCAGGCCCATGATAATAACCTTAAATGAACCTTAAATTTGTATGATTTTATATCTTTAACTCGATTTTGTTTGAATTTTCATTCTTAATTAAAAGCATCGCGAAAAAAATAATCAGTTGTAGCAAAAAAATTACCTCGAACCGAAAGAAACTCTGTCTTGTGACCCCGGTGCCTGCGGCAGCGCATACACGGGCCGCTAATAATATGAAAAAATTCCCCAAAATTAACCTGGAACCGAATGAGCCAGCCCGGCGTTGCCAGGGCCCATGATTCCTTAAATGAACCTTAAATTTGTATGATTTTATATCTTTAACTCGATTTTGTTTGAATTTCTGTTTTTAAATTAAAGTATCATGAAAAAAATAATCAGCTGCAACAAAAAAAAAAAAATACCTCGAACCGAAAGAAATTCTGGCTTGTGACCCCGGTGCCTGTGTCAGCGTATACACGGGCCGCTAATATCATGAAAAAAATTCCCAAAAATTAACCTGGAACCGAATGAACCCGCCCGGCGTTGCCCGGGCCAATGATAATAACCTTAAATGAACCTTAAATTTGTACGATTTTATATCTTCATCTCGAATTTATTTGAATATCTATTTTTAAATAAAAGCATCCCGAACAAAATAATCAGCTGCAACAAAAAATTACCACAAACCGAACAGAACTCGGGCCCCGGTGACTGCGGCAGCGTATATGTGGGTCGCTAATAACATGAAAAAATTCTCAATATTTAACCTTGAACCGAACGAAACACTGACTCGTATTTCCGCTGCCTGCAGCTGCGGCAAAATCCACTTTCCTCCACCAAGGGGCGCAGTATGTTGTATACGAACATCACCAATCACCTTGAATTTCCAAGACTTTCTAAATAAGGTTTCACATGGGGGTGTGAACTGCAAAATCCTTTAGTTGCACTTTCCACCGTCAGAGGGCACAGTGTGTTCTGTACGAACATCACCAACGGCCAAGAAATACCAAGACCTTTAAAATAAGGTGTAACATGATAGGGCCTGCTACAAAATCACCTAGTTCCATTTTTCTCCACCAGGGAGAGCACTATGTTGTATACAAACATCCCCAATAAGCATGAAATTTCAAGACCTTTATCACCAATCGCCTTGAATTTCCAAGACCTTTCAAATAAGGTGTCACATGGTGGTGTCAACTGCAAAATCCTTTAGTAGCACTTCCCACCGCCAGGGGGCACAGTGTGTTCTGTACGAACATCACCAATGGTCAAGAAATACCAAGACCTTCAAAATAAGGTATAACATGGTAGGGCCTCATACAAAATCACCTAGTTCCATTTTTCTCCACCAGAGAATGCACTATATTGTATACAAACATCCCCAATCAACAGGAAATTTCAAGACCTTTAAAATGAGGTGCTACATATGTGTGTCTAGAACGGATTTCCCTCTCAAACTAATTTCTCCCCTTCCCCTCCCCCTCCGCCAAACTACTTTACCCCCTCTTTCCCTCTTAAAAATCGAAAATTCCAAAATCGTAGAAATCAATTTTTTAGTATTCGAGTCTAGTCCCCCCATGTACAATTTCTTCACCTTGAAGTAATTTGGAGCTGAGTTAAGCTCAAACTTATTTTAAACCCCTGCCCCCCCCCCCCCAAGGGGGGGGTGAACCGTTCGACTTTTTCTATTTTTCTCTTTTGGTGACACATCTACAGACCAAGGCCTTTTTTTAAACACCTCAACCGAATTTTTACACCTCTCAATTTAGTGGATACAGACAAAACAAGTTTCAAATTAATATATAGATTTAATATAATTAAACATAACTTATACGTCTCATTAATATATTAAAACCAAAGCAACATTTACAATGAGATAAAAAATACAAAAATATAAATATATAAAAATACATTTTAATTAAAAACATTAAAACACAAGACAGACGTTTCGGCTAGAACGCTAGCCCTCCTCGGTGTCAAACATACAAGCACAAACAACATTTACAAAAATTCATAATACATCATAGCAAGATTAGATATTCAGGAGGAACTTCAGTCTATAGAAAACCCACCTTCTCTGGTCAATATCTTAACTTCAATTCAACTAATCCTTTATCGCATAAGATTGCAGTCATTCGTACTCTATTACATCGTGCAAAGCATTATTGTAGTAATTCCGAATTAATATATATAATGACCCTCATCTGTCATGAACGAATCCGGTTAGTACCGCTTCAAAACAAGGCAACCATTTTTTTTTTTTTTTTTTTTTCCGTTTGTTTAATTCAACTTAGGAAACACATCATTTTCATACATGTTTTGTATCGCACGTATTCTTATTTATTTCCTATAAAACATTGAAAAACTATTCAATTGTAATGTTTAAATGTCTAAATTAAATATAAAGGACCACTGGCTATTATAAACATGAACCTATAAATAGAATTATGTAACTTGGTTTGGTTTGGTTTGATGACTACATGAGATTTATTGCTTGCCTCTAGGGCCGCTTACATCTCGAATAATCCACACCACAAGGGTTTACAAGTTTTTATTACAAGAACAGATACAAGAACATGAACAAGGACAATACAGACATCCATGCCTTCTCCGGGATTCGAACCCGGGCCCAACTGTGTAGAAGTCAGGGACGCTAACCACTTCACCGTCTGGGCGGCTATGTAACTTGGGTTTGGTTTGGTTTGATGAGTACTGAGATTTATTGCTTGCCTCTAAGGCCGTTTATATCTCGAAAAATCCACACCACAAGGGTTTACAAGTTTTTATTATACAAGTACATAATATTTTGAAGACATAAGACAACACAAACATCCATGCCCGCACCAGGATTCGAACCTGGGACCAGTAGATTCGGAAGGCAGCGTCCTACCGACCGAACCACCTGGCCGGCTATGTATTGTTTGTTTTCGTTAGCTGTGACCCTGCTCACCTATGCGCATGCGTGAGGTCTGCATTGATTTTGTTAAAATAGGGTAGAAGCGTAGAAGATGAGAGAATGTTTACATTTTACGAGTGAGAGATAAGTTGCGGTTTCTTTTTTCTTTTTTTTTCTTTTCAGGACATTATTGAATTTTGAGGCGATACTTCTTCGTTATATTCGTATAAAGGCAAAATGCTGATTTTTCCCCCTTGTAATTTTTAAATAAGTGTAGAAGATCAGTTTTATTCTTCGATGCAAAATAAAATCCGTAAACTTAAAAGTAAATGCCTGTTTTCTTTCTTCTTCTTCTTTTTTTTTTTTCAGTTAAAATTATTTTTATTTGCTTACTTGATCTCTAAATTCGTACTATATCTGTCATACCTGAACACTTGTTTCATGCACTGATTATAGTAGTAAATTAATTAAAAATGACTTAAATTAGGTAAAATTTACATAATTCATTAATAAAAGAAGAGAAAAAGAACAACGTTTACAGTAGACTTTACCTGTAGTAAAAGTAATATATTTTTTTCTTTTAAATTATACTGCTAAAATAAAAATACCATATTTTTGGATCTCTATTTTACAGAAATTTACAGAAAATCGTATTTAAATCAAATCATTAGATTTTTTTATCATGATTATTTTACACCTTTTATTTTTCGCGCATATTGTCATATAAATTACATTAAATAAAATATTGTTAATTAAAATTAAAAATTAAACTTTAAATTCGCGTAAAAAGGTAAAATAAATATTGAAGACTCATAAAAAGAAAACGAACACGTGTAGAACGAAAAGCGCATTTGGCTAAGTGCCCATCTCATTCAACGCACGGTTTGTTACTTTTTGGCGCGGCCGTTTTGGCGCTGCCGTTTTGGCGCGGCCGTTTTGGCGCTGGCCGTTTTGGCGCCGGCCGTTTCGGCGCCAGATGTTTACATTCCGAACTTTTTAAGTATAAGAATTTTTTTTTTTTTTTTTTTTTCCGAAAACTTAATAAATAGTCGGGAATATTCAAGAATTTTATAACTGTTTATTATTATATGGATTAAAATAAACCCGCGAGTTAATCATTATTGACTTTATTTAAGTGAAGGCAGTTTAAAAATTGGTTAAGAATGCATACCTTTTCTTTATCCTGTTTCTTGCTAAAGTTAACTTTTATTTTATCTCAGCAAGCTTTATTATATAGGAAATTTTAATACGCAAACTGTAAATAAAAATAAACAGAAGTCTTTAATAATTAAATTCTGTGTAACAACAACAACAAAAAAAAAAAAAAGAAGAAGAAGAAGAAGAAGAAGAATAGCAGTGATAAATTTAAGATAATGAAAACTTTATAGAAAGTTATTTTTTATTTTTATGAATTTTTTTTTTAATAACTGGTGGAGATTTAAAAGTACAGGATATTTTCATCTGGCACTTCTAAACGTAAATTGCTCATTTTTCTTTTTGTACAGTTGATTTTTACTGATTTAGTGATTAATGAACCTAAGTCTACATTTTAACTGTGGGGAGTTACTAAGTTACAATAAATAAAGTAAATAGTAAGCTGAGGGGGGGGGATGGTATTAAAAATTAATAAGTTGTATGGAACTATTCTACTATGTGTAATAAGTTTCAGAAATTTAGAGCAATGCGAGCTTTAAGTAAGTTATTAAAAAAAAAAAAAAAAAAAATTAAAGCAGGTGTGTATTTACCGTGTAATGGTTTTTGCCGGTTTTTACTATCTGGGCCAAAACATGGTTTTCCCATGGTTTTTACCACCTTCAGAAAAAATAATATTCCTATTTTTTTATTTTTTTATTTATTTTTGTTTTTTAATTTACCCCCAAAAACCTTCGGGACATATTTTAAAATTTTTAGTTCTCATTTTCCCAATATTATTTACTATGAAATTTCCATTCTTTCATCCATTTCTAACAACAATATTTTGAAAATAAAAATAAATAAATAAAAAAAAGCAATGTTGACGTCATGAAATTTGTTTTATTACATGATCAGTTTAACCCTTTATCAGTTACAAACATTTTTTTCTGTCACTCAATAGTTGAAATAAAAGGCTAATGTGACAATCTTAAAAAAAAAAAAAAAAAAAGAAAGAAAAAAAAATTGGAAAATAAGATTATTATTTTCATAGTAATAAGTTTAATAAATTTTAACTACAAAAATCAAGTTCTTTTCTCAGATTATCACTGGCTCCTTTAAATTACGATTAATTCATCAGTAATATCATTAATAAATAATTAAAATATTTTTTTTGGTTCATGCATAAAATAAATAAATAAATAAATAATAATAATAATAATCAGAAATTACATTGTTTATTTTATTACGCAAAGAACCGCCCGACGATAAGTTTAATAAGTTTTAACTAGAAAAATCGAGATTTTTTTTCTAAGGTTATCACTGGCTTCTTTAAAGTGCGAAAAGTTCTATTCATTAATATCATTAATAAAATATTAAAAATATTTCTTGATTTAAGCATTAAAAAAAATAATAATAATCTGGTGTGTCACTCACTCGACTTTCTCTCACCCTAAAATTTAATACTATAAATACAGGTTGGATATTAAGAGGTAAGAAAACGATGTTATGTAAACAATTCAAAGGGAGACTTTTATATGATAATTAGTTCTGCGTGAGGGGGGGGGGGAGGCTACCGCTCCCCCAACCCCCCGTTTCATTGTCATATTTATATAGAACCTCCGTCACATTTATATAGAATTTAATTCGGTTATTAAAAAATAATTCTGTTTTTAAAAAATAATTTATTAAAATTATTATTTTAAAAAATTATCTTTTATGAAAATGAAGACGATTTCCATAATACACAAGTAGTATAACACCAAATATCCAAAAAAAGTCCACTTTATTCTCTCTCTCTCTCTCTCTAAATATATATATATATATTTAAAAAAAAAAAAAAAAAGATTTTTTTTCTAAGTTTTTTTTTTTTTTTTCGTTAAAAGTAAAAAAAAAATCGATAACTTCGTTTTAAATTATCGCAGATCGATGGTTCAACCATTCGTTTTAAAGGTATTGGCGAGCTCTTTTGAAAGATACCCATCATGAAAATTTACTCCCCTCGAGGTGGGACTTGCCCCCCAGGGGGAGAGGCGAGGCTCCTACATACACAAATGACTAATTTTAATAATTTTTAATTGTAAAAATCTAGTTTCTCACCTTATCATTGGCTCTTTTAAATCACGCAAAATTCTATTCATCATTAATATATTTAGCAAATAATTTAAAATATTGTTGCGTACTTGGGGGTTCGTGAGTTGTCTGAGAATGAAAGGCCAAACGTACAAAAATTCAGTAATTTATTCACAGAAAGTTCCAGAAAAATACAGGTCTATAAACCAAGTATCAGCTTCAATTCAAACAGTAAACACAGCTTAAACAACAGCTGTCAATAGCAAATCCACAGTACAAACTGTATAATAATAACACTTGAAGCAAGTCTCTCTCTCAAAGAGGCTCAAGAGCAATGCAAGCACTAGCGAAGCTGACTGAGATCTGAACTGAACTGACTGCCCTTGGCGAGGAAGCGCTCCTTATATGCTGTTCCATGGAGCCCAGATTTTTCGAGAAAACTCTAGAAAGTGGTCAACCAATCAACTTACAGCTTCCATATTTGGTATATCCCATATAAGGATTTTCTCGCCAAGGTCGCCAAAAAAAATCGCCAAGGTGGGAAAAAGTCGCCAAATTTGGCGCCAAATCCAATACGTGCATTACTGGGGCTTTTTAATGCGTTTTTAAGGGAAAATAAGGCTATTTCAACGCTAAAACGACTAGAAATGCACAAAATTAGCACTTTATCAACTTACTAAGCCTCTTTGAAAGAATTTATACAAAAATAAACACAATTATTTACAATTTCGTAACACTGCCCCCCTCCCAAGGACTGCACGTCCCGGGCAGTGCAACCCTTGGTCAAGAGGCGAAACTAAACAAATTTACACAATCTAAAACACAAAAACTAAGTTGCACATAAAGATAACATAGAAATATAAATTAAGTGGGAAATATTTACAAAATTCACAAATATGTACAAATATTTATATACAAATATTTACAGTGCGCATGCGCAAATTTTACAAGTATTTACATTTTAAATTTTAATTTTACCGTTACTTGTGGTACTTGGCTAGCCTATTATAGTGCACCACCTTCGGTTTTGATGAAGGTGTTTTAGTGATCCGCACCACTACATCATTCAGCCTTTTTAAGACTGTGTATGGTCCGTCCCAGTTGCACTGTAGCTTGGGAGAGAGTCCTTTGCGTCGAACAGGATTCCACAACCAGACCTTCTCTCCTTCCTGAAACTCATGTTGCGTAGCCTTTAGGTCGTACCTTGTTTTCATTTTCTCCGATGCAATGTGAATTCGCTCCCGAGCAAAGTTGTGAACGTCCTCAAATCGTGCCTGGAGATCTTGGATGTACTCCTCGGGCGATGAAGGCGCATCGGGTGGACAACCAAACAGGAGATCACAAGGGAGACGAAGTTCACGTCCAAACAGCATCTGGGCTGGAGTATAGCCGGTGGTTTCATGGACAGCACTTCGATAAGCCAGCAGGAACAATGGCAACTTCAAGTCCCAATCTTGCTGGTTCCTTGATACTAGAAGGGAGAGGTTATTCAGGATGGTACGATTGAACCTCTCGACCATGCCGTCCGACTGGGGATGTAAGGGTGTTGTCCGGGTTTTGTCTATGCCGAGTAGTTGACACAGTCCTTTGAAAACATCAGAGGTAAAGTTCCTACCTTGGTCGGTATGAAGTTGTAGGGGCGTGCCGTACCTTGACACCCATTGCTGCACTAGGACTTCTGCGACTGTGCATGCCTCTTGATTGGGAATGGGATATGCCTCAGGCCACTTGGTGAAATAGTCCATCACGACGAGAATGTATTTATTTCCACTGGAGGTCCGTGGCAAAGGACCCAAGATGTCGATTGCAATCCGTTCAAATGGTGCCCCCACGTTATACCGTTGCAGTCTTCCTCGACTTCGTTTCTGCGGGCCTTTACGTGCCGCACACGCATCACAGGATTTACACCATTTCTCCACATCCTCCTTTGCCTTGCACCAGTAGAAGCGTTTCCGAACTTTCTGCAGAGTCTTCATTACCCCAAAATGGCCTCCGGTAGAGCTACTATGCAGTTGTTCTAAAACAGCTGGAATTTTTGATCTTGGTAATAAAATCTGCCATCTGAAGCTTTTCCCATCATCAGATTCCCACTTTCTGTATAATACGCCGTTTCTGATATGAAGAGAGTCCCAAAGTGCCCAATAACTTTTCGTAATGGGACTAAATCTGGAAATGCCCTGCCAGGTAGGTCTGTTGCTGGTCGTCTCCTTCAGCTGTAATATTGGCTTTATGTCAGGATCTTCCAACTGGGATTTTCTAAGTTCATCGTCACTCCATGGATCGGGATCTTGATCTGATGGTGTTGAGACAGTAACTTGGCAGGCAACCGGATTTATCGGCAGGTATTTCTGTTCGGCTCTAGAGCAATACTTGCAGCTTTCCGAGCAGGGCTTCCGGGACAAGGCATCTGCATTACCATGTAGAGTCCCTTTACGATGACGTATCTCGAAGTCATATTCCTGGAGGCGTTGTATCCACCTGGCAATCTGTCCTTCCGGGTTCTTGAACTGGAGCAACCACGTTAAAGATGCATGGTCAGTCCGGAGCAGGAATCTTCTGCCATAGAGGTAATGATGGAAATGTTCTATGGCTTTTACGATGGCGAGTAGCTCTTTCCTGGTGGTACAGTAATTTCGCTCCGGTTTAGACAGGCATTTACTCCAATAGGCAATGACATGTTCTTGACCATCAATTTCCTGCGACAGAACAGCACCGACACTCTCATGGCTGGCATCTGTATCAAGTATGAACTGTCTGTCGGACTGTGGATATGTCAAGACAGGCGATGATGTTAAGGCCTCTTTAAGTCGCTTGAACGCGTTTTCACATTCATCTGTCCACAGGAACTTCTGTTTGGCTTCCGTCAGCTTGTGGAGTGGTCTGGCAATATTTGAGAAACCCTTGACAAACTTCCTGTAGTAAGTGCATAACCCCAAGAAACTTCGTAGTTGGTGTACATTTTCAGGGCGACTCCAGTTCTCGACTGCAGAGATCTTCTCAGGATCAGTTCTAACGCCTTCGGCAGAGATGATATGGCCGAGGTAGCTCACTTCACGACGGAACAAGTTACACTTGCCTGGATTCAATTTGAGGTTAGCCATTCTGAGTTTCTCTAGCACCTTTCGGATGTTTCGTAGATGGTCTTCAAAGGTGCGCCCCACAATGATAATATCGTCCAAATACACCAGACAGGCCTCATAGGAAAGTCCTTTTAGCACTGTCTCCATCAGGCGTTCGAAGGTGGCAGGAGCATTACATAAACCGAATGGCATAACTTTAAATTGCCACAGTCCCTGTCCCGTGGTGAATGCAGTCTTCTCACGATCATCAGGATGTAATTCTACTTGCCAGTAACCGCTCTTCAGATCCAGAGTCGAGAACCATTTATTGCCAGCAAGTGTGTCTAATGTGTCGTCAATTCTGGGAAGAGGGTAACTGTCTTTCTTCGTGATGTCATTCAAACGACGATAATCCACGCAAAATCTTGTTGAACCATCCTTTTTCCGCACCAGTACTATGGGAGAGGCCCAAGGACTCGTTGATGGCTCGATGACATCATTGTGCTGCATTTCACTTAGAAGTTCAGTGACCTCTTCCTGTTTTTTTCTTTCAAGATCTTCCTCCATTCTCTTAAACTTGCTTTCTATCTCTGAAAACCTTCTTTTCAGCTCTTGATCAAATTTTTCTTTAACTTTCGCCTCGACACTCCGTTCTATCCTCGTAACACTCTCTTCAACCTTCATAACATTTTCTTCTATCTTCATAGCTTTCTCTTCAAAACTCTCTTCTATTTTCAAAACTTTCTCCCCAAAATTTTCTTCTATCTTTATAACTTTCTCTTCAAAATTTTCTTCTATCTTTATAACTTTCTCTTCTATTCCATCCATTCTATTTTCCATCACCGTTAATTTACCCTCGATTGATTCTTTCACCGTTGAAAGCTCTCTCTTCATCTCATCTTGATTAGATTTAATTTCTTCCTGAACTTCACCCAAACTGCTTTTCATATGCTTCATTTCTTCAGTCAAACCGTCTTTCAATTCTCTTTGCGATGTTTCCATTTTCTCTTGTGCTACTTTCATTTCTTCAGTCAAACCGTCTTTCAACTCTCTTTGCGATGTTTCCATTTTCTCTTGTGCTACCTTCATTTCTTTCATCTCTTGACTCAGGCTATCTTTCATCTCTTTTTGTCCAGTTTCCATCTTTTCCAGTCCTGTTTCCATTTTCTCTATCAATCCGGTTTCCATCTTTTCCTGTCCGGCTTTCATTTCATTTATCTGGGTAGCTAAGGCTTCTAGAAGTTTTTTCATCTCTTGCTCCATAGCCCTCGTTATCACCATTTACAGACAATCCCCGCTTCTGACACCAGAAATGTTGCGTACTTGGGGGTTCGTGAGTTGTCTGAGAATGAAAGGCCAAACGTACAAAAATTCAGTAATTTATTCACAGAAAGTTCCAGAAAAATACAGGTCTATAAACCAAGTATCAGCTTCAATTCAAACAGTAAACACAGCTTAAACAACAGCTGTCAATAGCAAATCCACAGTACAAACTGTATAATAATAACACTTGAAGCAAGTCTCTCTCTCAAAGAGGCTCAAGAGCAATGCAAGCACTAGCGAAGCTGACTGAGATCTGAACTGAACTGACTGCCCTTGGCGAGGAAGCGCTCCTTATATGCTGTTCCATGGAGCCCAGATTTTTCGAGAAAACTCTAGAAAGTGGTCAACCAATCAACTTACAGCTTCCATATTTGGTATATCCCATATAAGGATTTTCTCGCCAAGGTCGCCAAAAAAAATCGCCAAGGTGGGAAAAAGTCGCCAAATTTGGCGCCAAATCCAATACGTGCATTACTGGGGCTTTTTAATGCGTTTTTAAGGGAAAATAAGGCTATTTCAACGCTAAAACGACTAGAAATGCACAAAATTAGCACTTTATCAACTTACTAAGCCTCTTTGAAAGAATTTATACAAAAATAAACACAATTATTTACAATTTCGTAACAATATTTTTTTGTTTACGCATAATATATATATATATATATATATATATATATATATATATATAAAGTCAGAAATTACATTGTTTATTTTATTACCCAAAGAACCGCACGGCAATAGGTTTAATAAGTTTTAACTACAAAAATCGAGTTCTTTTCTCAGATTACCACTGACTTCTTTAAATTACGAAAAATCCTATTCATCATTAATGTCATTAATAAAAATTTAAAAATATTTTTTGGTTCAAACATTAAAAAAAAAAAAAAAAAAAAAAATCAGAAATTACATTGTTTATTTTATTCCCCAAAGAACCTCCATCACCAAATTGGTTAGAATCTTTAGAATTGCTGCGTATGTGTTGCCATCTGATGACTAAGTTTAATAAAAAACAAGTTTCTAATCTTATCATTGGCTCCTTTAAATTAAGCAAAATTCTATTCATCATTAATGTATTTAATAAATAATTTAAAATAGTTTTTTCTTCACGCATAATAAATAAATAAATAAGAAATCATATCTATCATTAAATAAATTTTAACTGAAAAGGCTGAGACGAAAGCCGCGGCCATTTCGTGAAGGACAGGCTGCGCAAAAACGGCCTCTCCGAAATGGATCTCGCGCCAAAATGGCCGCGCCAAAACAGCCGCGCCGAAATGGGTTTCGCGCCGGAACGGCCGTGCCAAAACGGCGGCGCCAAAACGGCCGCGCCAAAACGTCCCATTCCGTTCAACGCATCACCCCTTTTCCGAGTAGGATCGTTCCGCGAGAGGTAGACATGGTTTACGAAAACGGACAGTAACTTCATGATTATAAACAATGCAATACCAAATAAAAACAAACCAAAACTGTTGCCATTCAGAAAATACGAATTCCAAATGGACAACTTTTTAATTCCGAATGAACGACTCTTTGACTGTTTCATTAAAAAGACGCTTAAAATATTTTTAAAACATATTAAAGCCACTGAGCTGTAGAACAACTGGAGGAAATGCTAGACCGGTTTTCGCGTGCCGTTTTTTAAAGGTTTGTCTTCCGAGAGTTGCATGGCAAAAAGCCTTTGATATATTTATATTTCAAAGTAAAATTGTGTAAAGGTTGTCTGTTCGAACAACCATATGCTAAACATGACATTACAATTTCAAATTTTAATTCTTTAAAGTTTATAATAGTAATAGACGACCCGACAAATGTTGCTTGCCATGCAAGGAAGGCGAACGAGTGCAGAAAAACTGACACGCACGAACACTGTGTAAAAGTATTGGAAACATTTGCTCCAGTTGTTCTTCAGCTCAGTGATTAAAGCCTTAAAAATCTTAAAATATTTGTAAAAACGCATTAAAGCCTTTAAATATTTTTATCAAACTTCATTGTTTGTTTACATTGTAAGGTATGATTGGCGTCAAGTTTAGTACGTAAATGCCGCCAGTTGATTTTAGTTTTGAAATTAGTGTAAAATGATACTTGGGATAGAATGTTTGGTTGGGCAAGTAAAAGTCACCAGTTGAAATGAGTACTGAAAGTAGAGTAGTCTAAGGTGATAATGTTGAGTCAAGGTAAAATGTTCGGTTGAGAATGAGAAAGTCCCTAGCTGGATCCTGGATATTTTGGCGATGTTGTGGGCGAGATAGCTGGTTGGAGGTATCGAGTAGAGGTGAATTTGGGTTAGCATGGAGTGTCTGTAGTTATTGGATAGTTACACTGTAAAAAAATAACTATTATCAGCTGCAATCTGTGATTTATTTTATTCAATCACAGAGAATTTCTTGCAAGAAATTCTCTGTGATTGGATAAAATAAATCACAGATTGCAGCTGGTAATAGTTATTTTTTTACAGTGTAGTTAGAAAATTTGAAAACAGGATCTACGATAGTCTTAAAAAAGAGTATTTTGGTAAAATGAAGTGAATCGTTTTTTCTTATTATGAGGACTTTAAATACGCAAGCGAAGTGATGACGTCACTTGCCGTTCGTGGATACAAGAAAAATATTTCCTATGTTAAACACCCAATGGATTTTTCGTAAAAAATTATTAAAAATCGAGGGGAATTATTTCCCGATTTTAATCCCCATATTTAGGTTTAGATATGTATTAGTTATGTGCATGCGTTAGGTTAAGTTGTTTTTGTTCTAAAATTGATAAAATTTGAATTTTAAATTTCAAAACTCTAGATAAAAAAAAAAAAAAAACTTCCATATTCCATTTAAAACATAAACATTTCATTTCAAAGGATGATATTTAAACAATAAATATCCAACTAATATACTAATTAAAAGGAAAATGATAAATATTCTATCATAATTTGAAGTGAAATTTGTTTTCAAATGTCTAAATAAAGTATCTGATATAAGATACTAATATGTTGCAGCGGAATAGATTTGATATCGGTCATCCTTACAGGAAAAAAAAAATAAATAAAAAAAAATATATATATATATCGCCAAATTATCTGGCGAATATAATTTAATTCCTTTCAAAAATCATAGTTATTTTAAAAACTTATATTAAGTGAGTAATGAATAATATGAAACAATATTTCGTACAATACATATTACGAAAATATACATCTGGCATGTATATTTAGGTAGTACGTTTTTGATCGCCAAATACAAAAACGTCAAGGACAACAGAGTTTTGAAATTTAAAATTAAAATTTTGTCAATTTGACAGCAAAATAATTCAATCTAACACATGCACATGATAACTAATACATATATATACCCAAATATGGGGATTAAAATCGGGAAATAATTATCCTCGATTTTTAATAATTTAAAAAAAAGTCCAATGGGCGATTAACATAGGAAATAATTTTCTTGCATCCACGGATGGTCAGTGACGTCACACTTCGCTTGCGTATAGAGCACTTAATAGAACACTGGGATGTGTTGTTGCTGTTGTGTTGTCGAGCCTATATTTTTTTTCAACCAGCAGTTATTTGATTGTCATTCATATTTATTGATCGGGTAGAATTTTTGAAATGAAAACTTCTTTAGGCACGTTGAGCACTTTTGGGTGAACAAAAATCATTGAATTCCCGTCATCGTCACCTGATGCTTTCCATTTGAAGTGAAAACTTTTGGGTGAACAAAAATCATTGAACTCACGTCACCGTCACCTGACGCTTTCCATCCTTGTATGATACAAATAATGTATCATACAATTAACTTGCTAATGTGACGTGTTAATAATTATATACTGTATATTGTTTTAAAATCTGGTGCGGCTCTACACGACTTCTCTCATCTCCGGACACTGTCTCAATTGCAGTTAGACCTCACAAAACAGTGAGAAAGCGCAAAGCTGCCATTTTTCTCACGTTTTTACAATCTGGTGCGGCTCTACACGACTTCTCTCATCTCCGGACACTGTCTCTATTGCAGTTAGACCTCACAAAACCATGAGAAAGACCAAAGACGCCGTTTTTCTCACGTTTTTAAAATCTGGTGCGGCTCTACACGACTTCTCTCATCGCCGGACGCTGTCTCTTAAAGATTGCAGCCGGAAACGTTGCAGTTAGACCTCACAGAAAGGTCAAAGCCGCCATTTTTCTCCCGTTTTTACAATCTGGTGTGGCTCTACACGACTTCTCTCATCTCCGGACACTGTCTCTATTGCAGTTAGACCTCACAAAACCGTGAGAAGGGCCAAAGCCGCCATTTTTCTCAAGTTTTTACAATCTGGTGCGGCTCTACACGACGCGATTTATGAAACAATTTCAGCGACGAAGATTAAGCAAATACAGAGCAGCAATTGGTCAGACGTAATTACTGTAGGAGGAGCCAAAGCTGACAATTCAATGAATCGTTCTTTTCATGAATCTATCAACACAAACATAATGACAACATGGCTCCGTTCCGTCTTCGTAGACTATCGCTTTACAAATACAAAATAAAACGTTAATCTGAGTACGGCGGTTTTATTGTATTTACTTAAAAATTCTTATTTCTACAGCACAAAGTTGTTCAGATTTACTGTATTAAATTTTAAAAATATTTAGTAATTATTGCACTGTAATTATCACATATATTAGTTGAAACGGTATTTTCCATTAAACATAAATATACCATATTTTAATCCTGTATTTTGGTTGGCTTATTTATTTATTTACATTTATTTAGTCACTTACATAAATAAAATGATTCATTAATATCCAGATTAAAGAAGATTGTCATAGAAATACTTTTTATGATAACGTTAAAAAAGCCAGCCTTAGCCTCCTCTTTTTTTTTTATGTGCATTAAAATATTTTATCTTGCTATGTGTTTGTATAACTAAAAGGTAAAAAAAATCTTATCTGGTATCTTGTGAAAAAATATGTACACTGAATTTCATATTGAAAGTTCTATCTCAATTTCATTAGTAAATATTTATTTTTCATAATATTATGATGATTTTATTTTTATGAAACATAATGTATTGCATGTTACTTGTGGCTTTTTTGAAATTCCTGAAAAAATTAAAAAATGTCCTAAAAGACCCTAATTATAAGTTCAAGTTGTCTTAAATTCCTAAAATTTTGTAGATGTTGTGCTACTTATTGTTATTTTAACAACCCAAATCAAGCAATATAATTCCAAACTCATTTTGTAATGCTGCACTGTGTTTGCTAGAAAAAAAAAAAAAAAAAAACAGTTATGCTCATTTTTTTTCATTATTATTTTATTTTATTATTTATTTATTTTTGTCTAATTTGCAGAATTCCGTGAATTTATTTCTTCAATCTTTAAAAAAGTCACGGATATCGTTCATTTTAAAAATAGAAGCTCCATAGAACGATCGGTGATCAAATGTTCTACGAAAGCTCCCAATTTCCAGTCTTGTACCATCTACAACATAAATGTCAATATTCGTTTGAAACATACTTTATGAGATTCTAGAACCTGTAAAGAAATAGTATTATTAAATATTTCTTGCTCATTTAATTATTTCCTCCCCCCACCTTCAAATTTATCTCCAACTAACGATCAGCAATCAAATGTTCAGCAGAAGTCTTTTATTTCCCAATCTTTATGTAACTGTAATATTAATTTAAAAGTTGTTTTATTAAATTCTAGAAGTAGAATTGAAAGAGTTTAATATTTCTTACTCTGTAATTATTTTTCTGTCCCCCCTCCTTTTCCAATCTCTGGAAAGTGAGCAACTCTAAAATCTATAAAGCAATAAAAGTGAATATTACTCACATATGTAATTATTTTTAGACTTTATTGCTGATCTTAATCAATCTATTTATTTTTCCACAATTAAATTAAATATTTACATGTGATATCTATAGGATGTGTAAACATGTGGAAAAAATTAATAGATTTTTCATGGAAGAAACATTTCGCCAAATCAATGTATGCATGTATATATATTGTTTCAGTATGGTTAGAATTTAGTATAATCTAGCTGTATTTTAAATTTAGTATGTTTTATTTATTTATTATTTTATTCATATGTATTTGCAATAAAAAGAATGTCTCATACAAAATCTCTCTAATTTTGATTCTCAAAGGTTGGCAACTAGGCCTTTGGCAACGACTTATGCACTTTTTACTCCCCGCTTCCCAGTTGGATAAGTTAGTAATTATAAAATCCCACCAAAGTGCATATTAGGGATGCACCAAATATCAGTTTTGGCCAAATACCGAATATTCGGCCAACTAAATACTAACTTCAGCTGAATACCAAATATCCTTCAAACTAAATAGTAACTATTTAGAAATTTTTATTCGTGAATTCATCAACCGTGAATATTTATTTAAATCAAATTGGAGTGTAAAGATTGATATTTTTATTTATTACCAACTATGCGAAAAATACCAGAGCCGGAAATCGAACCCGCGTACCTCCGCTTAACGCACGGATGCTCTACCACTGAGCTACCCTGGCTGACAACCAGCTAGGCACTTCTCGCATAATATTCGTTGGGAAAGTCACCGAGTCTGCAAACGCAGATATATCAGGTGAGACAATAACAATCGTAGCACAACTCCATAGACCACGAAATTTCAATTTAGAATTTTTTATCCATGAATTCATCAACCGTGAATATTTATTTAAATCAAATTAGAGTGTAAAGGTTGATATTTTTATTTATTACCAACTATGTGAAAAATACAAGAGCCGGGAATCGAACCCAGGCACCTTCACTTAACGCACGGATGCTCTACAACTGAGCTACCCTGGCTGACAACCAGCTAGGCACTTCTCGCATAATATTCGTTGGGAAAGTCACCGAGTCTGCAAACGCAGATATATCAGGTCAGCCAGGGTAGCTCAGTGGTAGAGCATCCATGCGTTAAGCGGAGGTGCCCAGCAGGGGCGTAGCTGGAGGGGGGGGAGTCTCCCCCCCCAATGTTTTAAAAAATAAGGCGGCATATTGAAGTTTCTGGGGGCGCTGTTTTGCGACTTAAAGTTCATTTGAAAGTGGATCATAATTTTGTTAATTATCGTTATTTAACAAAAACACTTAAGAGTTTTATGTATCACAAGCTGACCAACTGGTTCACCGACCAGCAAAAAAGTTGTGTCTGACTGTAGCAAACTCCCGTTTGGTGGCACCTGCGGCGCCCTCTAAACTAGTTAGACGCCTAAAACAGCCTGTTTTTCTATCGTGGAAACGACCCTTGAAAATTCTCATTGTATTCATGACGCTTAAAAAAATCTAATCATAACGAATTCCTGTTTGGGGGCGCCTATGGCATGAGTTCCCGTTTTGTTTACTTACAATAGCCTGTTCGCTTACCGTACAAAAGACAGTTGAAAATTCTAATCGTATTGGGTACCCTTTAAGAGTAGCAAACTCCAGCTGAACGGCGCCCTTCCCTGTTCAGGCACCTTCAAAGGCATAATGAGGTTTCTGGGGCGCTGTTTTGCGCCTTGAAGTTCATTTGAAAGTGGATCATAATTTTGTTGATTATCGTTAGTTACCAAAAACACTTAAGATTTTTATGCATCAGAAGCTTCCTTCGGCAACCAACTGGTTCACCGACCAGCAAAAAAAGTTCGCATTAAGATGTCTGACTGTAGCAAACTCCCGTTAGGTGGCGCCCTCTTAACTAATTAGAAGCCTAAAACAGCCTTTTTAAACGTGTATAACAACCAATTTTCCTACTGTGCAAACTATCCTTGAAAATTCTCTTCGTTATCACGACCGTTAAAAAAATCTGATTATAACAAATTCCTGTTTGGGGGCGCCTATGGCATGATTTCCCATTTCAAACACTTACAATAGCCTGTTCGCTTACCATGCAAAAGACTGTTGTAAACTTTGGTCGTATTCAGGACCCTTTAAGAATAAGTTAGCAGCAAACTCCAGCTGAGCGGCGCCCTTCCCTGTTCAGGCACCTACAACAGCATGTTCGCTTACCATGCAACGACCCTTGAAAATTCTGACCTTAGCAAATTCACGCTCTGTGGCGACTGCGGCGCCCTTCTCCCATTTCAGATACTTACAACTGACTCCTAAGTATGCACAATCGCTTTCTCACCTCCAAAGACTTAAAATTACGTTTTTTCAAGACCTTAGCTCGAAAGAAAAAAAAAAAAAAGCAGTTTATTGTACGTTATGGCTATTGTATAAAAACGAAATTAGATAAGGTTTGATTTGGTTATAATGATTTCTCACTAACAATTTTTGATTCTAAGTGATCCTTTAAGCAAATTTTTTATTTTAGTTTCATCGCTTACGCGTTTTGAAATATTTATAAGTCTATAGAATTCAACTAGTGTTTCGTGACATGAAATAGCGCAAGGAAGCTGATTTAACGTCGCATTAATAGGCACATATTGGGCAATTGGCGACGGTTTGGGATTAACGTCCCAGTGGCGATCCAAAGACAAGCCATCACAATTTTTATCTTCTGCGGAAGAGGGCTCCCCGCTTCAGTATCTTCCAGAGGTATTATTTGCACGGAGCATGAAGGATATTGCAGCTACGACAGAGTTTATGTGCACCAGAGACTGACTTTCATGATAATCTTCAATTGGCTCGATTATTGAATCCACAATCTTTCTGTCAAGCAGGTAGACGTGAGGTGCCGGGTACGATCCCACATCGCGCTGCTCGGCCCAGTCGTTCGGAATTTTCTGTGGTTTTCTCCGAAACTTGCGTAAATACGGGCTAGGATCCCATAGAAAGACCTCCACAGAAGGCATCCCCCCTCAGGCCTAGGACCCTAGAACAGTCACTCGGAATTTTTCCCAAACACCGACACCAACACCTAAGTAAGATACAAATTTCTGTATAAAAAAGATTTAATTTTGGACAATGGGACTCTTTTTTAGTTTGTTCTTCCACATAAAGGCATGCGGTAATTCTGTCACGTTCCTTAGCAATGGCTACTATATTTCTTAAAATATTTTTCACACAATATGGGTAAAAAGAAAAACGTTTTTTAATTGGTTTAAATATGTAAAATAATAATAATAAATAAATTACTGATTTTCTTTTTCCTTAAGAGTGAACAATACCTAATTTCATAATAAGAAAACACCACAGACCTGGCGTTTAA
The DNA here is from genome assembly GCA_963930645.1 of Salticus scenicus. NCBI lineage: Eukaryota > Metazoa > Arthropoda > Arachnida > Araneae > Salticidae > Salticus > Salticus scenicus. The sequence continues at coordinate 288,433,793 of OZ005657.1, read as the reverse complement.
AAGCGATAATTACAAAACTTTGAATAAACACCATAAAATTCAATAAACTTGCAATAATTGTTTCGGTTCGAAAGAACACACGATCCTTCGTCAGGCGAAAAAAGTAGGCACAAGTGCTGCAATCAAAGCAGAAACACACAAAATCGTTTTAAGTGAGCAGCAAAAATATATACAGATGAATGTAAACATAAATACTGGTGTGAGGAGAATAGTGCTGACTCTAAAATAAAAGGGCTGCCTGGGGAAATTCAATAAAAAGGGGCATTATTTGCGGTGTTATATGTTATGATTTTTGTACGTAACAAAAGTAAATTACTAATTTTCCTTGTATATATATATAGGCTGTATGCATTTGTTATTCCAGGAATGCTGAAGAACTACTGCTAAGAAAGTTTAAAAGTCAGGGGGGGGGGGAATGTAAAGGCCTCTAAACATTTAAAATGTTAGAAAAGGCTACTTTATACCAAAAAAAAATTCTTAAAGGGCCACCAGGTGCTAAAATACGTTGAAAAAGGGTTACAGGGTGCTAAAAACTGTTTAAAATGGCACCATGCCAAATTAGCCTAGTGTCAGCCCTACATAATTATGAAATAAAAGAAGAAAACAAATAAATACCTAAGTAAATTAGAGGGAACAAAATCTAAAGATCTAAAAACAAAATCTAAAAAAGGGAACAAAATCTAAAGATTTCAAAATTAAAGGAAAATTGAACTAATGTGAGTAATTTCATAGCATCAGACAAGAATGAAGTGGAACAAATATCATTAAGAAGATTTTTCGAATTTTTAAATATGTAAAAATCTTCATGGATATTCAAATAGGAAGAGAAGACAGGAGATGAAATTATGTTAGTTTTAGAAAAATCAAAACGATGACTATGAGCCCAGCAGTGGGAAGCAATAGATTTAGAGATCTCTTCATTACGAACATTTCGATGATGATCATTTATTCTATATTTCAAACACCTTCTTGTTTGATCAATATAAACTAAATTGCACAACGAACATAAGACTAAATAAATGCCAGAACGGTTTTCAGTAGGAATGGGATCTTTAAGAGAAGATAATTTAATTTTGTTGACGGGTTTCTAAATGACTTTAAAACCAAACGGAGAGAGAATTTTAGAAGTTTTAAAAGAAAGTGATAAATAAAAAGGTAAAACAACTGGAATGAGACTGTGATCGTTCAATTTGGTATCAGAACGTTTAGATACTTGAATTTATATAAAGCTTTATTAATAATAGAGTGATTATAGCCTCGAGAATGAGCAAGAGATTTTAAGTAATTAATTTCTTTCGAAAGACTAGACAGATCAGAACAAATGTGTAAGGCTTATGTTTTTCTCACTCATTTTCCAAAAATTGATAAATTTTTAATATTTAGATTGCGGTTAAAAAAAAAAAAAAAAAAAAAAAGAAAGAAAGAAAGAGAAAAATGCACATATTGAAAATTCAGATTTTTGAACTTAGAATTACATTAAAAATAAATAAACGATTGTAAATTTTCTAAATGTGAAAACAGAATTTAATATACATTATGTAATGAGTAATCATGAAATCAAACTTTCCCATAGAGTAACATGGGCCACGGCTGTCGGTGTGATTAGGTATTATCCACTCTAAAAACATAAAGTTGCTTTCCTTAGGAACAGTTATTACTTTCATTTCTTAAAATTTATTTTGAAAGTTTTATGTTTTACCTGAGTTATAATGTAATATCTTTAAACTTGTTGGAAAAGGGGGAAAAATCTTTTTCAGTTGTTCTGCTTTATATCAAACCAATACTCTGGTTGTCCTAAGAAAGATGCTTTTGTTTAGTCTCATACGAGAATATATATAAATGTATTTATTTCTGCAAAGCACATTAACCATATCTTTCGAACGATACTACTTGTAAGCCCTTCCTTTTATTGAATAGGCTAAAAATGTAACAGGAATTTCATGTCTGCGTATTAATATATAGATTTGCTGAAAAAATTTAGAATGCTCCAAAGAATTACTAAACTAAATACATGAAAAAACCTTTACTGACTTCGTTGCTTGCCGTTAAACTTTTCCACCGGGTTCCTGGTGGAAAAGTTTAACGGCAAGCAACGAAGTCAGTAAAGGTTTTTTCATGTATTTAGTTTAGTAATTCAACACTTCGTTTTTAATTAATATAGTTTAAATGCTCCAAAGAAGTATAAAAAAAAAAGCTACTAAATGGAGGGAAAAAAAAAAAAAAAAAAAAAAAAAGTATTTTTTTTTTTTTTTTTTTTTTTTCTTGGCAGATTTTAGGAATAATGCCCCGAAGGAGAGGGGGGGTACGTATTAACCGACGAGAGGGGCACAGGCCCTCTCGTCGGTTGGCAACACTCTTGAAAGTATGTGGGTGGCATTTTCAGATGAGGAATACGAAAGGGCGCCAGACGTCGGGTCTCCCCCCCCCCCAATCAAATTTTCACGCTACGCCCCTGGTGCCCAGGTTCGATTCCCGGCTCTGGTATTTTTTGCATAGTTCATAATAAATAAAAATATCAACCTTTACACTCCAATTTGATTTAAATAAATAGTAACTATTCCGTGGTTCATACACTTAGGAGTAAAAAAAAAATAAGGAGTTATCAAGTACTTTTCAAGCACTTTCAACCAGGATTTTAGATTCGTCCACACTTTTGTTTTTGAGGGGGGGGGGGTGATTACCTACATAAAAAACCTAGTATCAAATGTGTTTATTATTTTTTAAAAACATAACTGGGGGGGGGGGGGGGGGTCCCCTGCCTCCTCACTCCACTCGCCAATTCTTGACTCACTTTGCTTTATTAACACCTGCGGGGTTCTTCCTACCTCTTTGCTGCTTTTCCATGCAATGAATATGAATATAAATAGTGCATTTCATAAGACAAAAGCAGAAAAATATTATAGAAATCCCCATATCCAATGCTGGATAGAACATAACATAACATTTAATAGCATTTAAAAAATAATAAGGCAAAATAAAATGTGTTAAAAATCAGTAACTTATTTTTTAAGAATAGAAGAAAATTTGTTATATCTAGACCACTTTGTGCTACAGATTTAGTATGATTCCCTTTGGTGACATTTAAATTTTTTTCACTATTTGACGATGACTTTTTTGATAATTGTTAAAAAAAAAATCTAGTACATACTTTTTCTAATGCTTATAACTTTCACTATTGAATTTTTTAGTTAATTTAGGGCAATATATAACACTCTATATGTATATTTCTAATATACAGTTAGGAAATAATTTCATTATTTTCATTTTAAGTTGCAAAAATGCCCCACAGCTTCAATTTTCAATTCTTTCCTGCTTATTTCTCAAAATAACGAAGGATACTCAAGGAACAGATTTCATATTTGTAGTCCTTGTTAAAAAAAAAAAAAAAAGAATATCTAACTCTGTAAAGTTAAAAAATTATCATTAGGATATTAAAAGATGCTTCATATGAGTTTGAATTTGACTAAAATGTTTTTATCCCAAAATATATTATCCGGAGTATATCCGATGTAATTTAAAATATGTTTTTAAATAACAAGATACAATAAACGACATATGTATAATAATAAATGGAAAGGTTTGTCTGTCTGTCAGTTCTTTTATACGTTCAGCCCCTACTGAACGCAGAAATACAAGAATTGACATACTGATGCTCTGGAGCCTTTCCGAGGTCCTCCTGAAAACAGAATTTAAAATTTTTAATTAGTTGTGGAGGTATTAATTAAAATGTCGACTCATGTCTAATATCAAAGCGATCTCAATGAATGAGAATTCACCGCCATTGCATAAAAAAAAGATATTTTAACGGAGTTAAAAGCAGAAAAAAAAAAAAATATTAAATTAGAAATATTTGTTCGATCGTTACGATTTTGGTACCATATGAAAGGGGAATTTTTTCTGAATCTAAGTGTACAAGTGGCTTATCTGTACAACAATTAAATTTTTAAAAATTAACTAAAGTATGAATTTTTTGTGGCAACATCATTTCAAATGCCAAACGACCGTCTGCCATGAAAAAGGAAATGATTGTAACAGATCAAGATGTCACGTGTTTTATAGTGGAGGGGAAAATTGCAATTTTCAAACTTTTTCAAATTTTCATTCACGTTACATTTGAATTAATATTCGGCCTAGACAGCATATTATAAACCTAGTGTTCAATTTCCATGAAAATATGTGGACAAACAAAAAAATTAGATTAAATTGTTTTATATTTTGCAGTACATATTTTAAATTGAGATATGCCGTTGAAATTTTGCAATATTTGGTTTTAATGCCCGATAATTCGATTCTTAATATTTTTGAAAGTGTAGAATTATTAGGAAGGGCTTGAGGGGGAGGGGGCGAAGGGAAAAAAAGTTACAGCGTTTGAAATTGGTATTATTAGGTTTTAAGGAAAGATAAATCGATTGTGGATATTTTCAAGTGTAAAATTATTAGGAGGGACGAAAAGGGGGGAGAAGGGGCAAAAACGTAGAAAAAGAACAGTTGTTTTGGAGAAAACAACGGAAAACCAAGAACGCCTTTATTCTTTTATATTTTGCAGAGTTTCGAATTCTGATACTCCTTTCACATTTCATACTATTGATTTTTAACAGTATTTAGCCCAGAATTACACAAGTTTCAGAGAAAACCATGAAAAAGTCAGACATAAGTCGTTTTATAATGGTGTTTATATCATTTTTGTATCTCAGCTTCTAATTAGCATAATTTCAAAAGTAATATGTCACTTTGAAACTTATTTGAGTTGAATTTCAAGAGTAGATGCCACAAATTTCTGTCACCTTCCGTTAACCGACTACTGTAAGTAATGGAATTAGAGATTTCACGTTATTTCCACATTTTAAGGTGTCCTGATTAGGTTTTTTTTTGTATCTCAGCTACTAATTAAAATAATTTTATAAGTAATACATTATTTGAAAGCTTTGTTGATTTGGAATTGAACAGTAGATCCTACAGACTTTTCTACCGCCAGATGGCGCTGTAATATATTAAAATTTCAATATTTCGAATTCTGAATATGATTAAATTATTTTTAATACATCATTCGAAAGATATTTTAAAGAGCTTTTATATTATCGAAAGTGAAATTCGAGATTTCACCAGATTTACACGTTTTAAGGTGACCTGATTAGGTTTTCTTTTGTATCTCAGCTACTAATTAAAATAATTTCATAAGTAATACATCATTTTAAAGCTTTGTTGATTTAAAATTGAACAGTAGATTACAGAAATTTCTACCGCCAGATGGCACTGCAATATTTTAAAATTTCAATATTTTGAATTCTAAATATTATTAATTTTTTTTTAATACTGCATTCCAAAGTTATTTTAAAGTACTTTTATATTATCGAATAACCTACATTAAATTTATCCAAGAGAGGGCACTAATCGCAATTATTCGAGATTTCACCTGATTTATATGTTTTAAGATATCCTCAAGGGGGCCAAAAAATTAGAAATTGAGTTAGACCGTTCGAAATTGGTATATATAGGTTTTGAGTGCCTACGAGTCGAATGAGGATATTTTTGAAAGTGTAAAATTAAGGAGGGACAGAAAGGGTGGTGAAGGAATACGTGCGTGCAGCGAGCATACATATGAATTCGTGATCACTGCGCGCACACGGGTCTACGCTGACGAAAGCAGAGGGGACCTGGTGTGACTTTTTACCCGATTAGAAATGATTTTTTTTTTAAATTCCTTTTCTTAAGAATAAAAGTTTATGAGTAATAACATGGAATTTTGAGAAATCATAAGGGTGGTGAAGGAATACGTGTGCACAGCGCTCATATATATGCATTCATACGTGCGCATCGTGCACGGGTCTACGCTGCCGAAGGCAGTGGGAACCTGGTGCGACATTTTTCCCCGATCAGAGTTCTTTTTTTTTCTCTTTTTGTTTCACATGATAAAAATTAATGCAATTTTGAGAATTCATTAATCATAATGATTCATTTAAAAATAGTGCCCAGCGAAGCAGGCGTAGCCTGCTAGTCTTTAAATAAAAAGATACAATAAAAAAAAAAACATAGAAAAAAATACAACATAAGAAATTGCCATACCAATAGAAAGGTTGACATTTCATTTTTTTTGTATCATTGATCACATTTTAATTTTCCAGTGGAAAATGGAAAAACCATAAAAAATGTTGCCTGAATATATATTTTATTATACAAATCTAATATTGCTGTGACAGAATACTTTTATGCTTTCTGTGACAATCATTGTTTGTGGAAACATTTTCATTCAGGGTTGGCAAGATTATGTCGCAGTGGTTAAAACCACTGGTAGAAACCGGCATGGCGAAAACCCCTTTCTGCCACATTTGTGGCAGAAACTCAGAAAATGACATAAAAGTAATTACTGACCTACAATAGACAATGCATAGGAAAATCAATTAAATGTTAACCAAAATATAATTTATTTACAATGTTATCACCATTGAAAATCGAAGTTTACATTGTTTACACTATTCAGTCTTCTATAACAAAAGACAAGTTTTGATGCGGTTTCTAAACCTAAACTATTTTTCAATTTGTGATGCACAAATATGAGAAATTTGAGAAGATTCTCTCAATTCCAGCAGATCTAACAGGCATTGCCATCAAGGAACAAATAAGATTTGTGAAAGTTTCATCTATTGCACATTTTTTTAAAACTGGACCACCATGTAAATAGTAGCTGGGGTAGTTGCCAAAGTAGCTTAATTCAGTTATGTTACGAGTTAAATGAATGAATTTTAGAGTTTGAAATAATACAAAACTAAAATCTAGTATTTATGTTCATTATTTTATATAAATATTTGATATACTCTTTATATTTAATACTAGCAGGCTACTCCCGCTTCGCTGGTCACTATTTTTGAATAATTAATGTATTCTCAAAATTGCACTAATTTTTATCATGTGAAAAAAAAAAATCTGATCAGGAAAAATGTCACTCTGGTTCTCCACTGCTATCGGCAGCGTAGACCAGTGTGCAGTTATTTTAATTAGTATCTGAGATACAAAATAAAACCTTATCAGGACCTTAAAACAGGTGAAATCTCAAATTCCACTTTCGATAATATAAAAGTACTTTAAAGTGTAAGTAAAAAAAAAAAAAAAAGGATTTCTCTCTTAAAAGATTTTGAGTTATGAAATGTTTTGTGAAAATATCGATGTTTCATAATGTCTGACTTTTTCATGGTTTTCTCCGAAACTTGCATAATTCCGGGCTAAATACTATTAAAAATCCATAGTATGAGAAATGTGAATGGAGTATCAGAATTCGAATCTCTGCAAAATATAAAAGAATAAAGGCATTCTGGGTTTTCCGCCATTTTCTCCGAAACAACCGCTCCTTTTCTACATTTTTGCCCCTTCCCGTCCCTTCTAATAATTTTACACTTGAAAATATCCACAATCAATTTATCTTGCCTTAAAAACTAACAATACCAATTTAAAACGCTGCAATTCTTTTTTTTTTTTTTTTTGCCCCTAGAAATCACCACAAAGCAGTTTTTAAAGAAAATTTGGTATTTACGTGTTAACTGCATGTGATTGGCAGGCTATTCATATGCATAAATACAAATATGTAAGAAAGTACAATATATTTTATAGGATTACTTCTATGATAATCATATGTAAATATATATATATAAATATTGAAATACATATGTAATATATATTTTGTATTAACCACATGCCAGCAGTTAATCTCTGGCAGGCGGTTATTACATAAAAACTGAAATTTTCATTTAACTAGTATGTTGTGGCCACCACAAGACTTTCTTCTATATTTTCCTATACAAATTCACTCAGTAACAATATAAAAAAAAATTTCTCCCTTTTTTTTTTTTTTTTTTTAAGTTAAAAGTAAAAAAAATCAATAACTTTGTTTTGAAGTATCACAGATTATTTATATAGTTCAACCATTTCTTTTAAAGGTATTGACGAGTCCTTTCGAAAGATACCCATCTTGAAAATTTACTGCCCTCGAGGGGAGACTTCCCCCCCCGGGGGGGGGAGGCGAGGCTCCTACACATACAAAATTTTTTTCCCAGTTGACTATCTCTATTATGTAAATTTCATAATGATTACTAAAAAAGAATTCTCTTCATGCACATTTATACAAAATTTTGTCCTATATCACCATGTTAAAAATTTAGAAAAAGCGGGATGGCAATGCAACCTGTAAGACAATTTTTACCAAAAGTTGATAGGCACTAATTTATGTCAAGGTGCAACTACATACCAATTAGTATGAAATTCTGTGCAGTAGTTCCTGAGATACAGTTGCCACTAAATTTTGTCACACACACACACACACAGAGACAGACAAAAATGGTCAAATCATGTTCTACAGCTCTAAAAACGTGTAAATCCATCAAAAACCCGAGGTCGAAAATTTTTACGAATCCAATACTTTCTTCCATTGAATATAGAAGAAAGTAAAAATAACAAAATTATAACCAACTACAATTAAATAAATTTTAAATCATTAAATATATATGATTGAATAATATAAATGCACAAAATCCCAGTATGCAGCAGTTGTTATTATGCATGTATCTACGCTCCATGTACATTAAAAAGAAAAAATAACATTGGTTACTGCTACCTCACTCTGCATGAAATGTTCATAAAATGCACCAAATAACATACTGCAGTAATTACTGTAACATATGTATTAGTGCTTTGTGCACATGAAAATCAAAGCGCCCATTACAAAAAAAGACAGATTATACAGATGTAAAAAATCACCTTTTAAATACAAAATACATGTACAATAATGTATGATAATTTAAAGCAGCAGATAATTTCAATATTAATTTACATTTGTATATAATCTTCCCCTTTCAAAATACTCTTGTTCCAAACACACACAATATTTATTTAAACATTAATTTTAATTCACTGAATAGAATAATATTATGAAATAGGAATTAAAATTTATTAAAGAAATTACCTCTAAAATATTCCATGTTCGCAGTTCAAATTACTACTACAAATTACTACAACTTTTCAAATTACTACTACAAAATTCCACAGTAACACAAACAAATATCTAAATAATTAAAATTTTCATTATATTTCTGTTATTTACCTCAAAATTCACATTTCAGTAAAAATATAAATCAAATCAATTTATGTGAAATGATTGTTCTCAAAATATTTTATTTACTTTTTACAAATATCCAAATAAAATACATAATGAAAATCAAGATTTATATATTAACGCCATATATAATTGAGCGATAAAGTTGATAAGAAACAGATTATTTCTTCAATAATAATTAAATTAATGAATCTCTTTAACTCACCATTGAAGGTTATGGTTAGCATCTATTTTTTTCCCTTAGTGGCTGGAATTTCCCTCGTAAGATGCAGGTGGATACTTTCATTAGATAAAGTCTTCAAGTTGTTGTTTTCGTAACCGAATCGATAATACCTTTGTACGTACATTTTTAATAATCACATACATAAGGCAATATTAATTCAGTTGAAATAAATGTTTGGATTCTGTGAAATAAAAAATGAAGTTTATTTTCTTAGCTAAGCATAGATATATGTAATGATAAATAATTGTACACACATAGAAAGGAAATAAAAGTAATTAACTATAAACATTTAAACAGACAGCCTGTATAAGTAACACTTTCAAACATTAACAGCCACTAACAGCAGCACAAATAAAAACTGTATATGCAGCAACTAATTACATTACATTAAAATTTTAATAACACAAAAGCAAATTTTATCTCTTATTGCAAAGAAACACATGGATATTTTTTATCCCAATTTATCTATTCAGAATCTTTAAATCTGAAATAACGCTAAATTATTTTTAAAACATGAATATATTCGTAATCGTAACAAAACAAATGTATATTTACATCAACGTTAATTTTATAAACGTGGCAAACAAATTTCGAACATGTTATTTATATTAGCAATGTTTTTCAGCAGGTAATGACATTGATATCTAATTGTATAACTAATTCATATCTATAAATCTCGAATGCAGTAAGTAATTTCTATTGTTTACCTTAGTTTTGCATTTACATTACACAATAGATTCGTCGATTGCAAGTCTCCAATAAATTAAAATGGACGTTCGCGCTTGTTTTCGATGTTCTATGTATATAAAACGAGTAGATTAAGAAATTTAATGTTTAAAAATAAGCTTACCAGGAAAAATAAGTGAAAATACCTTTTCTATCGAAGTGCCGATTACTGATTACATGAAATAATCTAGAGTGGGTCCCATAGTTCGTGAATCGTGATTCATTCAACATAAACTCCTCCTTCGGTAGTGACGTCATCAAACCACACCTCAAATGGTCGTAGCTAGGAGTGTTTCATAAATCGCCTACACGACTTCTCTCATCTCCGGGCACTGTCTCTATTGCCGTTAGCGCATTAAATGAAATTGTAATATAATTTTTGTAGTAGTAGTTTATATTAATGAATAAAAAAACACTGCATTTAAAAGTATTTCCTGCACAATAAAATATTTCCTGACGATTCAAGAAATACACACGTAATTGTTCACGTTTTCACTTCTGTCTGCACTCTCGGAGTGCAATTTTTTTTTTTTTTTTTTTTTTTTTTTTTTTTTTTTTTTTTTAATTTCAGAACGAAAATTGGTACAACTATAATATTTCCCCACAGCAGAATTTGGCGATTTTTCTTTGGCGCCGTTTTGAACGATAACGATGTCGTTCTGAACTGTTTGCGATATAATATGGCAGCCTGCATGCTATTTATTTTGGATTTATGATTTTATGATTTATGATTTAACTTATGATTTTATCATTCATGCTATATGATTTATAATTTTTAGATTTGTGGTTTAGCCATAATCGCCAAAAATAAATCGCCAAATTCAGCTGTGGGGAAATACTATAGTTGTTCCCCATCATGATCTAAACATTGTTTTCAAGATTTATCGCTCACATTCCGTCATTTTTGACAGGGTTATATACTAGTTATTAAATATTGAACTATCCAAAATTTTTTCTGATTTAAAAAATAATAGTTACCCTCCTCGTTTTATTAAACGAATTTATAAAGAAGAGTTATATTTTTCATATAAATCAGTTTATCCTAAAGTTAAAAATTCCACTTATCGTACTACTATCCCTTATTATAAAGGTATTTCTGAAAATATCTCTAAATTACTTAGAACAGTTAATATCTCTACTAGCTTTAAACCTCAACTCCGTATTAGTAACTTTCTCTCAAACTTTAAACCCGCTGTCTCCCCTCTTAAACGTCTAGGTGTAATCTATAGTATTCCTTGTAAAAATTGTGATTCTACATATATCGGTGAAACTGGCAGAACAGATGAAATTAGATTAAAAGAAAATAAACGCTCATATAAAACAGGAGATTTAAGATCAAAAATCGTAATCCATTCACTCAATAGTGATCATATTCCGGATTTTTAAACCTTTAAAATTTTAGCTTCTAATATAAATATCTATGAATCCCGTATTTTTCTAGAGGGCGCTTTTACAAAAATGCAACATTCTGCCTTAAATGAGGTTAAAGCTATTCCTCCTGAATATCTAATCTTGCTATGATGTATTATGAATTTTTGTAAATGTTGTTTGTGCTTGTATGTTTGACACTAAGGAGGGCTAGTGTTCTAGCCGAAACGTCTGTCTTGTGTTTTAATGTTTTTAATTAAAATGTATTTTTAAAGTTTTATATTTTTGTGTTTTTTATCTCATTGTTAATGTTGCATTTGTTTTAATATATAGATGATTTCTCAAAGGAATTAAATATGTTTACCGATATAATTTGGCGATTTGTTTTTCACCAAGGATGCCAGATACCAGCAGCTCCGCCAACTTTTGCAGTTTACGAAATCTTATTTGTTTATTTGAATCGAAGTAGTTTTCGGCTGTGTTTTGCTTATGCAAAAGTGAGATGTATATTTTGAATAAAATTTGATTTTTTTAATTGAATAAAGATATCAATTCTTATTTAATTTTGCGCCGACTTCAAAAGTTATGTTTAATAGTAGTATTAGGTTTTTTGGCGAAGGAAAGTATTTTAAACTTTTAGGCGCAATTTACAGTTCCATTTTCTGCCAATTTCCTTTCATTTTTAGTTGTTTAAATAGTAGTTGCTTTTTGCAGTCGGTTATATATATTTTTTTTTACAAAAATATTTTATTTTTTTCTTTTCAGTGAAAATTTATTAAAGTAGCAGAACATCACAAGACGTTCACCGACGGTTTGACAAATCACAACACACAAGAAAAGTGACACAACTCAAAAAATGGTAATTTCGAGTTTATGTCACGGAAAAATATATGAAATGCCCCAATATGAACAAAAAATTTACATTTCCATCTAAAAAATATCCACTTGAGAGACAGTTGTGTCAGTTTTATTCTAATCAATGCCTTATCTTTAAGTTGATTTTTCTGAAATACTGCATTTTTAAGTTGTGTCACTTTTCTTGCCTTTATCGGATATGAGAAAAATTTATCTATTGAATCACCACGCATTAAATTAAAAAAGCTTTAAAAATCTAAAGAATGGATACGCTGTATTCGTAACAAAAAAATTCGGTTAGGCATGTATTGAACTTTACAGTGAATATACGTCACCCGCTACGCTGGAATGCGTGCAACGTAATGTTCAAACAAAGATCAAAATATGCATTTGCAGGTGACGGACAGAAGTTTCAACATCGAAATGAAGGCTTTTTAATTTGTTTACAGTGTAGAAAACTGCGAACAAACAGATGCACATTTAAACATACTGTTTTTAACATTTATGTCCACAAGATGTCTTTTCGCTACTAAATCAATGAGGCTGTACAACTTTATAATTTACATTTTCTCTCATACCTTATACTGTTTCGAGATAGAACCGCTAACTCCGCTATCTGCCCAACAGGTGGCGCTGTAAGCGGTCATATCTTGTAGCGCATGGCCACTTTACGATACTTACATATTACTTTTACGAGTGCAGAGGCAGCCGTTCAGTAGTTAGAGAGAGAACGGACTCTAGTTAATACCCTGTAATTTGTTTAGATAATAATGAAATCATAATGAGACTAATTTCAGGTCAAGATCTTTGCGACAACAAAAAAAAAGTATTAAAATTAAAGCATTTTTTACGTAGTTATAAGCTAACAAACCTCAACTACAACAACAAAAACCAGGATTTCAATTGAGAACCTCCTCTTTTATGAAGTCGGTTTAAAACGTCTATACGTTAATCGATGTGACCGCTTACAATAACCATACCATACATTGAATTTTACATAGCATAAATGTCACCCGCTACGTTACAACGCATGCAATGTCGTTGAAATGTGCAGAAAATCGGAATTTGCGGACAAACAAATGATCGTTTTAATCGTTCTACTTTTAACATTAATGTCTACAAACTATCTTTTCGTTCTAAATCTATGATATCCTGTAATTTTGTAATTCACTATTTTTACCTATCTTGAACCTTTTTCGAGATAGGAAAGCTAACTCCACTGTTTTCCACAAGATGGCGCTGTAGGTGGTTGAATCACGTTGCACATGATCACTTTACTATACCTACATACAACTTTTATGACTATAGCTGCAGCCGTTCAGCAGTTAAAAGAGTTGGGACCAGTGGCGGATCCAGAACTTGACTTTTTTTTTTTTTTTTTTTTTTTTTTTTGGGGGGGGGGGCTAAAATTTTTAAAAGTGTTATTCTAGACCAATAAAAAATGTACAATTGCAGTATTCATTTGTGAATGTCAGTGTTTCTGGGGGAGGGCTTCAGCCCCCTAGCCACCCCCCCTTAAATACGCCACTGGTTGGGACTCACATTTTTGGGCACCCTGTATTTTCTTTTGATTGTAAATGTATTACAATGGGACCTATTTCAGACCAAGACCTTTTCTACAAAATAAAAAAGTATTAAAATCGGAGCATCCGTTCAGGAGTTATGAACTAACAAACAACAAAAATAATCTGGTGTGTCACTCACACGACTTTCTCTTACCCTGAAATTTAATACTATTAATACAGATTGCACATTAAAAGGTAAGATGACGAGTTCTGTTATGTAAACCTGTGTTAAACAATTCATATTAGGCTTCTGAAGAGTTTTATATAATAATTAGTTCTATGTGAGGGGGGCTACCGCCCCCCTCAACCCGCCGTTTCATTAATGCACCTACATTTATATAGAATTTAATTCGGTTATTAAAAAATAATTCTGTTTTTAAAAAATAATTTATTAAAATTATTATTTAGAAAAGTTATCTTTTATGATAATGCAGACGATTTCCGTTTTAGAGTAGTAGTATAACACCAAATATCCCAAAAAAAGTCCATTTTATTCTCAATATTAAAAAAAAAAAAAAAAAAAAAAAAAAAATACGATTTTTTTTTCTTTTTTTTCTTTTTTTTTTTGTTAAAAGTAAAAAAAAAATCGATAACTTTGTTTTAAATTATCGCAGATCGATGGTTCCACCATTCGTTTTAAAGGTATTGGCGAGCTCTTTTGATAGATACCCATCATGAAAATTTACTCCCCTCGAGGGGTGACTTCCCCCCCAGGGGGGAAGGTGAGGCTCCTATATACACAATTTTTTTTCCCAGTTAAATATCTCTATTAAAAAAAATATGTATTCGTTTCATTTGTTTTAGTGCAGTCTATAGACGTTAAACACTACTTACCTGCAATTTCCCCCATAGACGTAATGTATTAGAATTCTCTTGATTGTCCCTGTACACGAACCATTTGCTTGATCTTAACGAAAAGCTTACTGTAGCATCCCTATATGATACACATTTAGAATACCAAGTTTGAACTTTCTGCCATAATTTGTTTTTGAGATATGCTGATAACAGACATACACTCAGACACACACACACAGACACAGACACACAGACCATTTGCTAAAAACATGATTTTCATATTCAGGGGACCTCAGAACGTGTAAATATAACAAAATCACGCGTTCGAAAATTTGACCCAAAAACAATACTTTCTCTACCTTATGGGTAAGAGAAAGTAAAAAAAGAGAAAAGAAAAGAAAACATACGGTTTGAATTGAGAATCTCCTCCTCCTCCTTTTTTGAAGTCCGTTAAAAATGAGAAGGAAGAAAAGAGCTTAAAATATCCCCATGATTTCCCTTTTGTTTCAGATATTCCCTTGGATTTTGAGGTCATGCTTGAAAATTTTTACCGCGAGGTTTCGTTTGTTTTGGCGCATGCGCTTATCGAAACATCAGCTGACAAACACAATTTCCGAACCAGAAAAGACGCATGCGTTTTAAGTACTGAAGAACTGAAAAAAAGTTTCAAAAACCAGTCTTGTAAAACAATGAGTGGTCGAGAGCGAGAGGTAAGTAATGAGATATATCGAATTTTAAATTGTCATTATTATTTTGTAAGTTCATATTATTCAAATCGATATCATATTTTTTGCTAATTCTACTAACTTTGGGATATAAGTGTATAATACAATGTACAACCACAAAATGCTACTAACCGTTTAGGGATTTACATAACTATATGCCATTAATAAATGTTACAATTGTTTCTTTTTTATTACATATAAACTGAATTATTCTGTATGTTTAGTCATTTGCGTGTTGCACTGTAGTCTATTACATCGAATTAACTATTACAAATGTCTTATTCACATTTAACAATTTTTCTTTTTTTGGTTTTAAACAAAGCGCAGACTACAGAGAAAATAAAACAGTTTTTCTTATTTGTTGACAATTCTCATAAACTTTTGCGTTCATTGGTAAATAATTTAGATTCAGTTCAAATTCTTATTAAACATGATAATGCGTGTACACTTAATGAATTTTTAACAGAAAAAAAAAAAAAAAAAAGACATATCCAAAAGTAACTTTACGTCAAGTGATAGTTAACTCAGGATGTTTTATAAAACACAATATTTCCATATAGATAAAATGAGATTGAAAACTTAATATTGTATTGATGCTTAATGTAATAAGTACAGTTACGTAGAAATGAGTAAATTTCTTCGATGTTTATATCTGAAAAGCTTAAATACTTTTAATTTGATGCTGTGAAGAATGTTACACAGCAACTAATGCAATGCTATGTTTGTTTCATCTATACACCTTTAAAAATAATTTTTGAATTTTATTGAAAGTTAATCAAATAGTTGATTCATAGGGGTTATCTATATATCCTTCCTTCTCAAACCAAGGAATGTTCCGTTAGAAACTATTTTATTGATTTGAGTTGGTTGTGCGACTTCATGCCGATTGACTACACAAGGATCCTAGGCCTATGGATAGAATGCACTCCATGGGGTGGGGGCTTTTTATGGGATCCTAGCCCGTATTTATGAGAGTTTCAGAGAAAACCACGAAAAACTCAGAACGGCTAGGTTGATGAGCGCGACCAGAGATCGACCCCGACACTTCCCATCTACGAGCTTTGAGTGCAGAACCACTCGGCCATTGGTAAGGCTAACTTCGTTGGAAAGTATTAAAAAGGACAGGACATCTTTACTTAAAAATATCCTAATTTTTCTAATTTTACACAATAAATATAAGTTTAATTTCTTAAATCTTATCTTGTCCTCAAAAAAAAAAAAAAAAAAAAAACTTTGTTTCAGGGATATCACCTATAAATGCATGTTTTATTTTCCAACTTTAATGTCCTTTGCATTTCATGATTATGATTTGAGAACTGACTTTAAACGTTTGAAATCTGGTGTCTGGAAAAATTTATTCACACAAAGTACCTTTCTAGATTAAATACTTTTCAACGTATAAATTTGACAATTTCGTAAATTCATAGGCGAACCATTCATCAAACCATGGTCAATCAAAAATATTTTTTATATATTTATCTTACTAGATTAGATTTGACATAGGATAGATATAAAATGTGCTGTATTCATCTGAATCAAGTATTATTCATAGTACTGAAAAAAAAAAGTATTAACTGATAGCATATTGACATTCATTGTAGAAAATTTATGCATGTATTTTTTAATGGAGAAAATTTCTCGCCATAATTTATTCAGACTACGTAAGTGTTTAAACATTTTCATTATACTTTAAAGTTTTTGTGTAAAAGTATGTTTAAAAAAAAAAAAAAAAAAAAAAAAAAATATATGAATTTTTTTTAGCAACATAATCAAATTCCAGAGTAAACAGTATATTCATATTTGCATTATATATATATTGTGGCTCGCTGACATACAATATCGACCATGAACAGACCTGCTTGTTCCGAAAAAAAAGGCCTTCGAAAAATTTTTAGATACCTTTCATTCTCCTAGAAAAAGGCAAAGCGCTGTTAGATTTCTTAATACTTAAAAATCTTAATTTCCTGAATTTTTGCAAATATAAAATAATTTATTAATCTGTCAAAGTAACAAGCTTCGATATCGGAACAACCTTTACTTTTCAGATGCTTATAAAAGTTTGTTCTTCATTAGTTATAAGGAACTTAGGTATTCAGAAAATTTTCGACCGCGAATTTTTGACGTTTCTACACGTATTGAGGTATGGGGAATCGGCAAAATCGCTGTGGTGTCCGTCTGCAGTTTAGTTTGTTAGTATGAGTACACGATATTTCAAGAATGAATTAAGCTTGGACCAGTTTTAAATTATCACGACAACTGGCAAAAACCCTCTTTGTTTTCAAAATTCTAATTTGAAACTTCGTAAGTCATTTAAAACCGATTTTCTGAACATGGGAGAATAGGGAAAACTCGCATGAACGTGTATTATAAAGATAATTTAATAGTGGAGCTATTGAACAAGTTTTAAAATATTCATAATACTAGCATGAACATTGTTGACTAAGAACATTCTACTTTGAAAATAACTTTAAAAACTACGTAAGTTATTTACGATTTTGGCCTAGAATAAAGCGATATTTAACATAAATATGCAGTATGGGGATTGTTGGATTGGAAATACTATGGAGTTGCGTGGAAGTTGAAATATGAATCTCGACACTAATGAAGCTAAGCAGCAAATAAGGATAAAGTAAATGTATGGAAGCGAAAGGAAGGTAGCCTAATGGTGGGGTATTCCGTTCTGCGAACCGTGCCCAGTGACCCGTAGACTTAATTTCTTTAAACAAGAACATATTATGAACTATAGTAGAAATATGACAACGAATTATATCACGGGAACTGAGCAGATTCTAACTATGCCAACAAATTTATGCTCAAACACTAAGTAAAAAGATTTTGATGATAAATCTCAAGTAAGATTCTCGAGTATAATTGAGAATTTTGCAAAATATGAATGCCATACTTTTTTTTTTAATTTATGTAATAAAGTGAATTCAACTGATTTATTCTTTATCAAAGATATTTATTTAAAATATATTTTAGTTTTATTGCATTTCAGTTTGATGTATGTGAATTAAAAGTATTGCTTAAAGTTGCTTTTAAATAAATTTGGCATTAGCTAAATTTTTGGCCTCACTGATCTTACATATAGTTCCTTCACAAGTATTCAAAACTTAAGTCAAAATATTTAATTGCATAAAAAATATATTTGGATTTTCACAAGGTATACGAACAGCAAATATATTTTACATTTATTTAAAAATATAAATTCAAATCTAGGGGAACTACTGAAAAAATAAAGTTCATAAATACTGAATCAAAATGAATCTTGAAACTATTTCCTTTTTTTTCCCCCGAAAATTTATGGAGAATTAACTATTTTAGTTTTACAAAATGGAAACATAATATCGACATATTTTTAATCATTGAAATAAATATACAAATTCTTTGAGAGAACGTTCGTACGTTCTGCATTTAATGCATTGGTTACATATGTTGAACGTACCAATCTTTGTAAGAATTCGTATTAATTCTTTTGTTTCTGATTTTTCTAAATTAGTTATTGTTATAAAATATCACCTTTTAAAAGTAAGCGTAGTGTGCTGTAAAATCATTCGGTGAAGAAACAGGGACATAAATCTATTTTCAATATTACCCTAGTAGTGAAAATGATTGATTTTGGACAATATAGATATTTGAGACAAAGTGCGGAGGGTGGTAAATGCAACTAATAATAAATGCATTTGTATCATGTATACAGAGTTGATAAAATTTAAGAAATCCATCATTATAAATATTTTTAAAATGAATTTGAACAATCTAGTGTTGGTAAATATGAGTATAATATTGGTACGTATCAATTTATAAAATGCATGATTATCTTATTTAACAATGCTCGCATAGATTATAGATACGAAAGTTAAGATGGGGGGGGGGAGGTTTTATACGCAGAGGATTGATACATTGACAGTCTTTTTTTAGCAGATGGCACAAACTCTTTCAAGTGCACGTGAAAGATTGTAAATACATAGGTCCTTATTAGCTGGATTTGGTAATAAAGAACAGATACAATTTTGCTTTATTTAATTTCGAAGACTGACATACTCAAATACGTTTGTACAACAATCGTTTTTATTTTATAACTTATTACGGTTATAGCATTTTTACTTTTTATTAAAAAAAAAAATTCTAAGGAGTAAATCGATGTTTTGAAATTGCAGTCGAACAAAAATAATTCAATAAAGCAGTATAGGGAGAAATAACGCATTAAAGCATGGCAGATGTTACTTTTATATACTTCAAAGTAAAAACTTCTACCTCCAAATTAATGGAGGCCTACATTGTATGTTTATTTCAGAAAGAGGTAATTAATAAAAGAATATTTAGTATTAATGTATATCTTAATAACTGAGATGTGATAAATGTATGATTTAAAACAATCTTCGATTTTTTTTTTTTTTTTCGGTGATCTCCACCAAGAATCCAGCTATTCAGAACGATTCATCTAAATTCGTAAATGAAACTGCAAGGCAACCTTATCACACTTCAGCAAAAAAAAAAAACTGATTGATACATAGGGATTTTTTTTTTATCATTAAAAAAATGTGTACAAAGTACCTCCAACGTAAACAAAAAGCGTCACATCTCTATTTCAGTCTATCTACTTGAGAGGAAGTTGCGAGTTTTATTGTAGGTTATTATTATTATTTTGTGGTTGTCATTGAAAAATATTTATAAAGTGTCCAATGTGTGCTTAAAGTCTCCCTTCTCTTATTTTATCCACATGAGAGGCCTTTGTGTAAGGTTTATTGTAAGCTAAGTCAATGTCTTATACTATTCCTTAAGTTGATTTTTCACAAATACTGCATTTTTTGGTCTCTTTTCTTACTCTGTAGCGATTTGTTCTTTTTTACTTTCTCTTACCCATAAGGTAGAGAAAGTATTGTTTTTGGGTCAAACTTTCGAAAGTGAGATTTTTGTTATATTTACACGTTTTGAGGTCTCCTGAATACGAAAATCATGTTTTTAGCGGTGTATCTGTGTTATCAGCATATCTCAAGAACAAATAGTAGCAGACATTCCAAAATTGGTATTCTAAATGTGTATCATATAGGGATGCTACAGTAAACTTTTCGTTAAGCTCAAGCAAATGGTTCGTGTACAGGGACAATCAAGAGAATTCTAATACATTACGTCTGTGGGGGAAATTGCAGGTAAGTGGAGTTTAACGTCTATACACTGCACTAAACTAAATGAAACGTATATTTTTTGTAATAGTCAACTGGAGAAAACAAATTGTATGTAGGAGCATCGCCTCCCCCCTGGGGGGGGAAGCCCCCCCTCGAGGGGAGTAAATTTTCATGATGGGTATCTTTCAAAAGAGCTCGCCAATACCTTTAAAACGAATGGTTGAACCATTGATCTGCGATAATTTAAAATAAAGTTATCGATTTTTTTTTTTTTTTTTTTTTACTTTTAACGAAAAAACACTTAGATTTTTTTTTTTTTTTTTTTTTTAAATATTGAGAATAAAATGGACCTTTTTTTGGATATTTAGTGTTATACTACTTCTCTAATATGGAAATCGTCAAATTTATCATAAAAGATAATTTTTTTTAAATAATAATTTTAATAACCGAATTAAATTCTATAAAAATGTAGGTGCATTAATGAAACGGGGGGGTTGAGGGGGGGCGGTAGCCCCCCTCACACAGAATTATCATATAAAACTCTTCCGAAGCCTAATTTGAATTGTTTAACATACGTTTACATAACATCGTTATCTTGCCTCTTAATCTCCAACCTGTATTTATAGTATTAAATTTCAGGGTAAGAGAAAGTCGTGTGAGTGACACACCAGATTATTTTAAATTAGAGAAATTAAAACACTTTATTTCAGATACTGTTTACAAAACTCGTACCCAAACAAAACGCACACATTCGCCTTTTATAAATGTATATATTTTTTTTCCCTTTAAAATGTATAACTATTTTTGAGCAATTTTACGTATAAATAAAAGAAAATAAATTTCAAAACATTTTTATTTAATTATTGCAGATTTTTAGAGGAAAGAAATACTTTCTTACTATATATAAATAAATGAATTTTTTCGACTACAAAAAATACACTGGATTAAAAAATGTCGAAAAATATAGTTTAAAAAGAGGGAGGGGATAAAAATAAAGGGAAAAATCTGCAAAAGGCTTAAATGTGTTAAAAGAAATTGAAATTTCCGAAAGTAAAAACAAAAAAAAAAAAAAAAAAAAATTGACACATGTTTGACTACTAAAAATTTATAAAAATTATACTGCGAGAGATTCTATTTATGGACGAAAAATTAATGAGTATGTTCCTTTTTACGTTAAAAAAAAATTCACGTTCAAACTTTTTTTTTAGAAATTAAAAAAAAAAAAAAAAAAAATTGAGAAAAAATTCTTCTAAAGATAAGGGAGTTTCAGTATAGAACCCCCTTGTGAAATTTGGCACCGAAGTAGCTCGGACGTTTCACGCCAAGACCTTTACTTACGCAGTTGCGATAGCCACTTTAATTCATCGCGAGAAAAATAACAAAAATTTAAAAGTCGCCTAGGGGATTCTATGCTGCAGCTATATCAAAGATATCTCAAGAAATGAATATAGTTAGTGATACTATGGAATGAAGCATAGTTACTGCATGCCTTTATGTAAAAGAATAGATTAAAATAGGACCTGTCGTATTAAATTCAATTCTGATTATGAAGAATGTTGGCAGATTTTTTTTTTCCCAGATAGTACATTCAGTTGTTGCTTTTTAATTTAAAGAAATATAGCAGTTATAGCACCTAAAAAAAAAAAAAAATCGCGAAATAATTAAATACATAAGAAATCTTGCATATGTAAATTGCCATTGCTTGCGATAAAATATATTTTATACAAAAAACAATCCAACTTTTAATCTTCACACACACACACACACATATATATATATATATATATATATATATAAAGCTGATTGTTTGCTTGCCTGGATTCTCGGTTCGCTATACAAATCTACACCGTTGAAGCGACCGCTACGAAAAATGGCACACTTATTAATCAAAACAAAATCTAGTTAACACCATATTTTTTAGTCCAGCCGAATAATTGTATAAAAACATATAAAATAAAAAATAACTTTTTTCTATTAGTTTGATTCTCACTAAAATGTATGAAAAGATTAAAATAAAGTATTGCCATTAAAATTTCATACTTTACTTAATTTTAAAAAATCTATTTGCCGTGTCTTAAAACTGTTTGCACACCTGGGTTCAGAAAAATCACCCCTTTCATTTGGTACCGAATTTGTAGCGATACGACTGACTTTTCTAATTTATTTTTCCCTTTTTGTGTTTTTAACTCTGATTCGGTAGAAATTGGCAGAGGCGGTTTGTGACAGAAAATTGTAAACTTAGAAAAAAGTCTTTAGTAAAAATAAATATTTGATGCCAAACTAAACAAATAAATTACACTTTATTTTTTCCGGAAATAAAATATTTTTAATTTTGCGTGAATAATAATTACAGAGAGGACGTAAATTATTAAAAAAAAAAATCACAAATTAACGAAAAATCATGCTGTGCGTATTGATAATAACGCTTTCCAAATGTACGTAATTGCTGTATCCTATAACTTTCAATGCTCTTTGCCAGTGTAATCGCAAAACGGACAGACAGTAGTTCTGAATGACATACGTATAGACTAGGGATGTGCCGGATCGTCAAAAACTAATCCGCGGATACGGATATGAATACAGATATGTTTTTTTTATATCTACAGAAACGAAACTTTTATTTAAAGATCCACGGATACGGATCTTTGAAAAATCTATGATTAAGTACATAAGTAATAATTTTTGTTTCCGTTACCCGTTTACCATACGTGATGGAAGTAGCGTATTCGGTTTTGATTTTTCACCTGATTTGCATGTTTTAAGATCTAAAAAAGTGGTTTTTGGAAATTATTAATTGTGTGTGTGTGTAGGGGTGGGCGTGCATCTTCTGACGACGACTGATTAATCTTCTAAATCTAAAGTTAGAACGATGGAACTTTATATTTAAATTTTAATATTTTAACTTTGGTGAAAATTAAACTGGAAATGGGCCAAGAAAAACCGAAAAAAGACAAATCTGCATCTCAAAAAAAAAAAAAAAAACCTGCAATACATTTTTTTTCTCTCCAATGTCGCTGTATAAAGCCCCTTTCAAATATATGTTCGCTTGTGGTAGTCGATTTCTTCAAAAAAATTGATAGACAGTGTTCGTGAACATAGTAAAATATAGCAAGGCATTTTCATAAATTACGTTCAATAGAAAAGAATGCTCAGCTAAATTTTAGGTAGCCCTATATATTGTCTATAAACTATATGCACATCGCATTGTCTTCTTAAATTTAGTTTTATATGAAAAACACCTAACACAAAAAGAAATTTTCAGCAGTTTCCAAATATAGTCCCAGTATATCCAAACACTTTAAATAGCCCTAAAAACGAATGATGAATGGTTTCCATTCCACAAAGCATGCATATATATAATGTTTCTTCCATTTCGTTTAAGGCAGCCTGTAAATGTTGTACTGTACTTACTAAAAATTTCCCCCATAGATGCAATATATTTGAATTCTCTTGGATGTCGCTGTACACGAACTATTTACTTGATCTTAACAAAAAGTTTAGAGTGGAATAACTCTGATACAGATTTAGAATACAGAATATGGACTGCCATCTTTTTATTTTCTCATGAGATATTCTAATAATATAGACACACACAAACTAACCGCTTTAAACATTATTTTCGGATTCATGGGACCTCAATACGAGTAAATATAACAAAAACTCAATTTTGAAAATTCGATACAAAAACAATTTCTCTGCCATATATATGGGTAAGAAAAAGTAAAAAAATGTTCATAAAAATTTCATTTAAACACATTTTCAATGAACTAATAATATTTTATTAAATAAAACTCATATAATCTATGTGAATTTTACTGAAAAAAGATGGGATTATTTAGATATTTATAATTTTACGAAACTATTCATTATTTATACATTTACATTTTTATATATTTGTTGACTATTACGTTAAGAGAAAATTATATAATGTAAAATATATGTATTACTTTTTATAATTATTTTATTTTTCTTAAAATTTACAGTCTCAGAGATAACGCATGATTGATTTTAATGAATGCTTCATTTTTATTGATTCACAATATTCATAGTTAAATACCTGCTTTGAACCCCCCCCCCCCCCCCCGATTCAAGCTGATAACCAGCTCTGTGCCTTGCCAATGGTTATTATGTTAGAAATGCGGAACTTGTTATCAGCCTGGGTAACTCAGTGGTTTGGGTTCGACTTCCGGCTCTAGCTTTTTTTATAGTTGGTATAAAAAATCAACTTTACACTCCAAACTATTTAAAATACAGAACATTGTTATTTCTTTAGAAATAAGCACATGATCTTAAATATTGCACATTTTGTCTTATTGTGCTTTTTTTGGTACTTAGTGATATATGCAAACTGACCAATTATTTGTTACTATATCCAGAATAATCATTGACTCCGAAAAAGTAGCCCATGCTTTGAGGAAATGAAAAATAAAATTAAAGAAACTGCAGAATCTAAATATTATACCATCCAAATGTTGCAAAAATATGTTAAAAGATCTTCTCACCCCCCTCCTCCCCCTGTTTAATAAACTAAAAATTTCTCAATTTAGCAGAAGCACATTAAAAAATAATAGTAAGATTTGATATGGGAGACATGTTTTTTTTCCTTAAAAACTCCTACTGATAAGATAAATACTTTCATATTGTATTGTCATTGACTATGGAGCAGTGTTGGGCATAATTGATTAAAAAGTAATTGAATTACAATTGGATTACAATTAAATTACAATTATATATTTCTTTGTCTATCGATTAACAAGTAATTAGTTACAAATAAATTGAATAAGTAATTCAATTTATTTGTAATCAATTACTTGTTAATTGATTGACAGTAAAATAATTGTAATTTAATTGTAATTCAATTGTAATTCAATTACTTTTTAATCAATTATGCCCAACACTGCTATGGAGTAATGTCTAGAATATGTGTAAAATCAGTTTAACAGAAGTGCATTAAATATGGATCATTTCAGCAAAAAGAATTAAATATTAATAACAGGATATGTCACAGGTAGACAAATTTTTTGCTTCTGGTAAAATAGATTCTGAATATGCTTGCATATTGTACTGTCTTTGACTATTCATTTATGTCTAAAGTTTGAGTAAAATCGGTTCTGCAGAGATGAGATATCACAGGCTGACTGATATTCGCCTCTGGAACATATTCTGTGAAACATATGACACTTTGAGCAAAATATGTTCGATGGATGGCAGATTATAAACTGACAAAAGCATTTAATTCAGACGGATAGAAAAATGAACAATCTAGTTTTATAAAAAATGTATTTAGAAAAAAATATATATATATATATTTGATAAAATCTTTTTTTTTCTTCAGACATAGAATTATTAATAATTTTTTATTTTCTATATTAGAAGAAAGTATTTGATTTCTAAACAGTTTTCATTTCCCTCCCCCCCCCCTTTTTTTAACATATCATTTAAACATTTTAAAGATGTGTTTGACATAATTTGACAATTATTAGAAAATGTACGTCGGTCTGTCTCAGTGTTCATGGTTATCAAAATTTTGTGAGGTCTGTTTTCTTATAAACCAATAGAATAGACAAAATTCAACACAATTTTATATTTGATTGCATCTTGATTGTATCGATACTGATTACATTTTTGGGTATACAGATACAGGAGGTTTTGTTACTATACTACAATTTGCCCCGTTTACGAGAAGATATATACTCAGGTTCTATAGTGCATAACTCCATGAAACTTGATATGTATGATGGCTATGAAGAAAAATTATGTTAATTCAATTTGAGCACATATAAGCCGAAAGGTGATAGTATTATGCCATAATTTATCCATGATTAATGCAATATCCAGGGCCTGATTAAGCTTTTAAATTAGGGGAACTCAGTATTATTTCGAGGCTCCCTTTCACTTCAAAAAATCTTGTTTCCCTGTTACACATAATATAAAAATATTATAGACCGAAAATCAATGTGTGTTTATAGTCCCCCCCCCCCCCAATTCATATGTCTGGCAGTTTCTACCCACAACATTAAAATTATATATCTTACTGATTAAGAAAATTCAA
This sequence comes from Salticus scenicus, assembly GCA_963930645.1. NCBI lineage: Eukaryota > Metazoa > Arthropoda > Arachnida > Araneae > Salticidae > Salticus > Salticus scenicus. Next base: position 288,407,255 of record OZ005657.1, on the reverse strand, counting down.
ATTTTTGTGGTTAAATAATAGAATTTTCTCAAAATTGTTAGTACTTTATCTAACTTTAGGCAAGCTTTCTCAGAAAAAATTTCAATTTCAGCATAAAATCCTGCAACTGAAATTAAAGACAGTTTTTAGTCATTTTGGGACCCCCTCTTAAATTTTTGAGCGGAAGCATGGGCTTCCCGATACTCCTTGGCAAAACAGATCCTGACAATATCTGAGCTTCTGTTATATAAAAATCTTTCAGACTTGATAGTTGATATGATATAGATACTATGAAAATTATGCTAAATCAGTTGAGGTGTATATTGGATGTCAAGTGATAAAATATTTTTGATTTATACGTAGGTTGTATCTTAACTTCTAAGGTATATAAAATACATCAAACTTAATGTTAGACAGATTTTTATGAAAAATTTTGCTGACTCAATTTGGGCATGCCATATAGCAGATGACAGGCGATACTGCTGTTATTGTCTGTGTTTTTTCAATGGCTATATCTCAACATCTGTTGGTTGCAGTTGCATCAAACAGCTTATGTAAAACCTTTATTATGAGAAGCTGTGTGTGTGTTTAAGTTTTTGTGCATATTAATTAATTGGGGGAACATTTTATAGAATGATATAAAAGAAAGCTATGTGATGGCTACTACTAGATATTAATTATCATAAAAATGAAGTACACCACACCTTTTTTTTTTTTTTTTCTTTGTGAATTAACAGTTTTATCACTAACGTTGTAAAGAGACTTTAAAATTATCTGAGTTTTGTGGAGAGTCCCTTTTTCAATTCAAATTGATTCGAGATAGTTCCCTAACAATACTATTTCTCCATAACTAGTTAATGAAAATTGTGCTTTTTTTGTGTCTGATTGATAAAAAACGCTTTTGTGTGTGTGTGTGTGTGTGTGTGTGTGTGTGCTAATGCAAAAAATCAGAAATATTTCCGTACTTACTAAGACAAAATTATATTTAATCAAAACTAATTGGTAAAATTTGGGATTTTTTAAAAAATATTTTTTTAAACAAAAATTGCTGACATAGGGGAGCATTTTAATTACTAATCGGCAACATTATTTATTTTCGAAAACCTATTCATAAGTGTTTCATCACAAATTAAAACTCTTGCGTTTTTTTTTTTTTTTTTTTTTTTTTATGCTTAATTGTTAAAATATACAATACTATTGTGATCTGTTCTGGAATCATTTTGGTACTGTTTGATATACAGCCCAATTCACAGCGCGGCCGAGTAGAGAGACGAGTGAGACGTGACGTAACCGAAAGGCTGTCTCTACTTCATCGCTCCATCTCGGTAGTAAGAGAAATATACTCGGGGCAAACCTAACTTGAGTACACTGTCAAAGCTACAGGAGCCAGTTTACTCCCTTTTCCCTGTATTCATACAAATAAGTGGTAGTAGGATTACTAGATTTGGGTGTTTATCCTTATTTTTTGTGGGGGGAAATTGCGCATTGTGTTTAAATTATTATTGAAGGAATTGGTGTTGAATTAAAAAAAAGAAAAGAAAAGAATTACATGTTGATAAATACGTTAAGTTATTATTTCAAAGAATAGTATGTATGTGCGTTTATATAAGTACAGATACAATACTGAATGAACTCAAAATAACTTAATACAATTTTTTAAACTTATAAATTTACAATCATAATTTAATCTATCAAAATGTTAATTTACTTTTTATATATTTTCAGAAGTCTGAATTTAATGAAAAGATGTTTCTACTATATTATTGTAACTAATAATAATAATAAATAAATAAATAAAAAGCATTCATTTAATATTACACGTATTTTAAATTGTATGCATATAGCTACATTTAATGTTTTTGAAACAACTGTCATTAAAATTTAGAAAATATTTATGACGTCAGTTCATCTCTCTAGCATTGTGTACATGTTTTTCAATGCCTTGAAATTTATATATGTTGCTCATGTCTACTGTGGCATGATTTCTATTGGAAACAATGCGATTTTAATTATTGTCTTGTAAAGAAGTTTTCACTAAAGGATTCGGGTACATTATGGTCGATAAGTTGTTTAAAGCCATTTTTAATTTTTTTTTATATATCACAAAGCATAATGAAAGTAACATACATTATTTAGATGCAAAAGGCATGTTTCTCATTGAGTATAGCATGATTAGTATTAATGACTGGTTTACAGGGCTATGCAAGAATATTCAGATGCGTCATGGGTTATAAACAAAATGGCCATGATATCCATTTCCCCCCCCCCCCTTATGTAACTTTTTTTTTTTTTAGAATATTATATAATGCGTATGCAATTTCAAACAATTTTCAATGCTACAAAAAGTATTTTATGATTTCTTTTTAAAAGGAAAGAATTTTTAAGGTGCTATCTCTTTGGTAAAATACATTGAAGGTGAACTAATTTTTAATGGAAAAATGAAGTTGGAAAAGCTGTATAATACAGTAAAACCTTTCTGAAAGTCCTCCTCTGTTTATAAGCCAGCTCTTTCCAGTCCCTAATTTTTTCAAGAGGACTTCATACTAATTTACCTCTATTACAGGAGGGAAGAGGGACACACTTAGGTAGATTTCACAGTGACCTCAATGACCTAGCCTGTATTCATGCGAGTTTCGAAAAAATCCGCAAGGATCACCAAATGGCTAAACCGACGATTGTGAATTCAGAACTAGGCACCTTCTATCTACCAGCTTTGGGAGCAGAAACTCTGAGAACTGAATGAATTTTCTTTCTTTAACAGGTTGGTTGGTTGTAGGGATTGACTATGGACTTTAGCTGGAATGGCCTCTGTGGGAGCATTTCTAGGGGGTCCTAGCCCGTATTTACGCGAGTTTCGAAGAAAACCACGGAAAACTCTAAACGGGTAGGTGGATGTGCGCAACCAAAGATCGAACCCGGCACTTCCCATCTACCACCTTTGAGCGCAGCACCGCTCGGCCGCTGGTGGGCTTTGTTTTACAGGTAACACTGCGTAATTCTCACTCCCCTAAAATAAAACACAATGTTATCAGTCATATTTTTGTTATCCATAAATGCATGGTTATAAATCCATTTTATTTTATTTTACGCTTTATTGTTATACAGATTTGTTTAATTTACTCGAAATATTTTTATACAAGAATAATAATAATAAAGTTTTAATTCGCTAACCATTCCATATTATATGAGTTATTTCTTCTTAAGCTAAAAGAATTATTTTTTATAAAAAGAAAAAAAAAATTGAAACTAGAATTTGCAGAAGATTGAAATTTAGCAAATGATATATCTATTTTCCCCAAAGAAAAAATTATTGCTTAAAATTTGAGTTTTGTTGTATTAAAAATTTTGGTAAAAGCGATGAAATCAGAAAAGTAGTCCAGGTAAATTGATTGATAAAGTACAAATAGCAGTGGATCAAATAATAAATGACCGATTTAGTGTTTAAATCTACACACACATACAAAAAAAAAAAAAAAAAGAGAGAGAGAAAGAAAGAAAAGGTTTCAGAACATCGTTACTTTAAAGTATTATCTTTCAACAAATAGGCAATTTTTCAGTGAAAAATGAATGGCGGTGGTGTGTCCAAATGACAGTACGGGTGCCAAGTTATGGATGGAATGCCCTTTAACAGACGGGAGTCCGTATTTAAATATTTGATATTTGAAGGTAGAATTTATAGTCTAGGAAAGTTTTATTTTTATCAATGAAAACTTTTTTTTTTTTTTCGTTTCTCAAAAATAAAAAAAAAACATAATATAACAACAATAATATACCTATGTAAAAATATTGACTTTTATGTTACTTTTGATAATTTATAAGAGATTTTGCTTTTAAAGAGATTTTGCTTTTAAAGAGATTTTGCTTAAAGAGATTTTATAACTATGTTTTAAAAAGATGTAATTTAACCCATGCTTTCAAACTCTAATATATTTAATAACAGCTAAATATTTAAGTTAAATTACTAGTTTATGGTTTTTTAATGATTTTTCACATAACATAAACCATTAAAAACCTGTGAATCCTGTATGAAAATTATTTGATAGGTCTTTTCAATTGTGATATGATTTTTCGAGAAGAAATTCAATTCTTAGATAAGATATAGGCTACACAAATGCATTATATTTTAAGTTTTATTTATAAAAGTAAAGCTTGAGATTTCTTGCTCTTGAATTTGAACAAATAATATAAATAGCACTACTGGTTCATGAATACAATCTCATGAGAGAATTCTGATATATTGCATATGTGAATATTTCTTTAATGTATATATATTATCTTTATATATCACAAAACATAATAAAATTTATACATAATTCAGAGCCACAAAACCATGTTTTCTAATGAATAAGGTGTAATTAGCATTAATGATTGAATTACATGTTTATATAAAATTAATCAAGTACATTTTAAAAAATAAGTAGAAATCTTTTTAAATGCATTTTTTGTTGCTGTTGTATTGAAACAAGGATGAGAAGTTGGAGGTTTAAAAATGTAACAAATGGGTACAGATGAAAAATGTTTTATAAATCATGCTAACCATCTGTTTTTTTTTTTTTTTTTCTTCATCTTTTAATTTATTGAAATTTGAATTTTAAAGCAATAAATTTTGTAAATATCAGATTTGCAAAAAAATTTAATGTATGATCATTCAATAAAATTTGATATAATATGTGTGAAGGGAGAAGATCCAATTATAAAACAGATTCACAACTAGATTATAATATAAAAATTTATTATTTAATTATTATTGAAAAAAGCTTAAAAAGCAAACTTCACAAAAAGGCATTATGGTAATTCAAAAGTCAATAGTTGTTTAACTAATGTATTTCATAAATTAGAACTGATAGAAAATAGAATTAGTAAATGAACATGGTTATTACTTAATGCTAAAATGTTTACTTCTTACCTATTTACAACTTGGTGATACTTTGGTATTGAATTTTCATCCCAGAAGAGGCATATTTCTTCATGTAGTATCCACCCACTTTAAAGATAAAGGACTGAATTCCTACTGCTTATGAATATGGCAAAATTTTAAATATCCACATTCACAAAACAATAGCCATTCAGTCTAAAAAATGAAATTTCATCTTCACCATTTTCGTTAAAAATAATGTTGAAAACTATATAACTTTCGATTATAATTTTACAAAATAATACATTTAAAATATAGTTAAAATAAATAATAAAATAATAATGAAAGGTTATTTTCTTAAAAAACGCAGTATAACTTCACAAAATAATGGTAAATCTGTCGTAAATTTCTTTTACGCGCACTTCTCCATCGCTGCTTTTCGGTTCTCGCCGACATAGAAGCAGCCGAGTTCGCGATGCAAACAATCGAGACATTTAACACAACGATGGAGTAGAGAAAAGGAGCCCCAGAATTGCTATTTCTCACTCACCGGAAACGCTGACGTCAAAATGACGTCAGAGATGGGCGTTGTCACTGCCATTTCTCCGCTCGTACGTACTCTGAATCGGCCTGATAATCTAAGTTTAATCATAGGTAATAGCAGATTATGTTTTTACTGTCAATTGCAGAAATAAAAATATTTTACCACTAATAGACAGAACTTGGGCTTCATTATTATTTTATTACTATTTTCCAGTGCTAATTTCTGAAACATACAATAACTCATTGCAAATTAACTGCTGTTTTAGCTTCTATTTTCTGAAATGCAATATCACTTCTCTCTTAACTTAATTTAAATATAAATGGAGAGTACATTTTCTGATTTATATTCTATCTAAGCCAGGGTCTTTCGCTATAAAATTTTGAATATTGGAATGTGTTCCAGCCAGTTAATAAAATTCATAAATTCAAAATTTTGCTAATACAGTGAAACCCCAATCTATCGTTTCCCACATTGATAGTTTTATTTCTATGGTCCCTGTACAAATTATATTTAAAATGTTAACGAAACCGGCATTTATCATGCTTCAGAAAGTTGTTTTCCCGCATTCTTTGATATAAAATTTTTATTATGACCCTGTAAAAAATTTCTCCTGAAAGTTAAGCTGTTCCATATGGCATACAAACTGGAATTACTTCTTTCATCCTAAAATAACTCTTTTCCCCATTTTCATATCAAATTTGCGATGCCATGTCTCTGGACCATCTATTCATTTTGTAATTTCAGTGTGGTAGGGAGTAGCCTCTTTAGTAATCCATAAAATTGTTTCATGAAATGTGGTTACGTGCGAAAAAATTATGAAGAATACCAAACAGAAGAGCTGGAAAATTATGAAGACGATGATGCTAGTAATGCAGGTGAAAAGTGGTTGCATGCAGCAGAGGATGCGTCTGGTACAAAATTTAGTGATATTTGCATTAATCAAGGCGTTGCGACATGTGGTATCTTAAGCCAGTGGTCGATCCAGGCAAAATTTGGGTCCCTTTAGCGGCCCCTTCACAAAATTCCACATAGTAAAAAGGGACCCTTCACAAAATTCAAATTTATAAAAAGGGACCCTTTACAAAATTCAAATTTATAAAAAGGGACCCTTCACAAAATTCAAATTTATAAAAAGGGACCCTTCACAAAATTCAAATTTATAAAAAGGGACCCTTCACAAAATTCAAATCCATAAAAAGGGAACCTTCACAAAATTCAAATTTAAAATGAGTCCCTTCACAAGATTTTGTTTCATAAAAATGATCCTTCTATTAAATGTTTTCATATTTTCAGTATTATTTTTAATTAATGCCTTAATTTGGCTCAACGAAACTGTATTAACTTGATAATAAACATTACATAAAGTGATTGTAAAAACGGAAGATTTTACACAATATTTTACTTTTTCACAAAAATATTTTATATTTCACAAAAATATTTTGTTTTTCACAAAAAAGGGACCCAAAAATTAAAACCTGGATCGACCCCTGCTTAAGCATAGAAGAATGTGTGATTTAAAAGAATAAAAATAATGATGAAGAAACAGAGGATAATTTACACGCTGATGACTCAATTATGGCATTTAAAAATGCATGAACTCTTATGTAAGTACATGAAATTTTAGAAAAGGACCAGAAAAATTTTGTAGATCTGGAAAAATTCCTGTTTAATTTATAAAAGAAACTAAAAACCCAACATAAAATTCTTGATTTTTAAAAATAAATTTTACTCAATATTCTACAACACTGATTTTTTTTTTTTTTTACAGCACTGTTTTATTTTTTTAAATTTCATTAGTAGTATACTGTATATATTGTGAGTATTAATCCATAAATATTGTTTTCTTTGTGTCTTTACTTTAACCTGCATTCGTCGTTTTCCGTTTCCATTGTTTTCTATTCACCCTGTGAAAATCCATGGATATCGAGGTTCTACTGTATAAAATAGTAAATATCCATCAAGGTATATGAAGTAGCCGAGTCCTAAGTATTTGGTATTAATCTAAACAGTAACTTAAAATTTGATTACTTATTCTCATTAAAAATCAGTTTTTAGCTCACTGAACAATTTATTATATTTTTCACATAGTTTATTAGCTAATAAATTTTAAAGTTTCTTTCAAAATATACTTGCATTACAGAATTAACAGAAAAAGTTTCGTTGTATGCTTTTTAATTTTTATTCTCTTTTCTAAAGTTGGTCAGTATTTTTTAAAGTTTAGTCAGTATTTGGTCAGTATTTTTTCAATTTTGGTCAGTAAAATCTGTATTTTTAGACCTGTGATCTTTATCAGACTTTTCTATTTATATAAAGGTACTTTTCGCAACAATACGCATTTTAATTTTCTTAATTTTAGCATTTCAAAATTCCTTTAAGTTTTTAAGGCAAGTTTTAATTTTTTTTTTTTTCAGAAAAACCATAAATGTCCATTAGACGCAAATATCTACGCCACTCGTAAAACAGTTGCCCAAGGTATGATGGACATAGCGTTGCTCACAGCTAATGCCTCTCAATTAAAGCATGTTCTAGCCACTGCTGAAACTCACGATTATTACCTTATCAGCTTAGTGTTAATTGGCAGCTCTATGGTTTTACAGGTAATTTAACTGTAGAAATTTGTGTATAATATTATGAAGATGAAATACTTTGAATTTGTCCTTTGTGTAGCTCTGAAGTGATTTAAAATGTATTTTATGAAACGTAGTTTGAGTCGATGATCGCGGTGAAGTTGAATATTAGTAAAAATACCACGAGAGTTAAATAACAGATAAAGCTTTTAATTAAATAATTTTGAATCCTAAAATTTATAGCTCTGTATAAATAGGATTAAAGTTAAATTGCATTTTATCAAAATTAATAAATAAAAAACGATATCGACAGTTCTTAGATTAATAATTGTTTTATATAAATCTTTAGTGTACCTTTTTATATATATTAGATTTTCCGTGTATTTTGAAAAGCCACTTTTTAAATCTTTCCACCTTTTAAGTAAGCAAATCTTAGATTTCCGCAATCCAATACCTCTATTTTTTAATAGTAGATTATGCATTTTATAAATTCTGTTTTTATGTAAAATCAAAATAAATAACATTATATAATAAATTTTAATATAAGAAAAGCGTTTATTTGAATTCATTATTTTTTACATTGTTATTATGAGGGAAACCGTAAGAAATGGAATCTGTATTGATATGAATATTTTACATGGAATAATTATTGTATTAGTTTATTTGCTGCATTGTAATCCCGGAAAAAATCGCACCAGGAAATAATCGCACAGAAAAACATTCATGTTTGCGTACACATCTCTCCCCAGAAAGCAAAACTTAAGATTCATATGGGCCTTAGGCAATAAATTTTAAATTCTATTTAATCTCATAAACGAGGTTAAAGAAAAAAAAAGGGGGGGGGGTGGAGATATTATTAAATCGCATTCCCTGTCCCTCTAGATCCGGAAGAGTGGATATATATGATAATTTAACAACTTTTTAGAAATAAAATTTAAGAAAATAGTAAATGTTTGAATATCAATGATATGGGGATTCCGAAAAAAAAAAAAAAAAAAAAAAAAAACGGAAGAAGGGCATTCTTCCAATTCGCGAATCGCAAAATAAAAAATACCAAATAAGAAATTTATAGAATGATTTTAAATTGATTTGGTACAACATTCATTGGAAAAGGGGGGGAGGGGACTCGGTGCAGGTTGAAAGAAAACAATTGTTTTTATATCATCTTCTTACCAATTTTAATGAAACATTTTATAATCGCGTACAATTTGTGAAAAAATTACAGTAAGTGTCAGACATACTTGAGGGTGGGGCATTAAAGAGGGGGGAGCAGAGGAAAATAAGATGTTTTATATCACTATTTTACCGCATTTAACGATATATTCTATAACAGTCACTTATTTTTTATGAAGATCACAATGAGTGTATTATACACCTGGGGGGGGGGCAAGGGAGGGAGAGTAGATGGAAATAAAATATTATTCTTTAAACTACCCTGTTATCGATTTAAGAAAAAAAAAACTTTGTATAATCATGTACAATTTGTGTTAAAAAAAAAAAAAAAAAAAAAAAATTATGGATTTTTTTAGGGGGGGGGGGGTAAAGAAAGGGGGGCACGGGAAAATAAAATGATTTTTCATATCACCATTTTACCGATTTTAATGATATATTCTGTAACTATCACTTGCTTTTTATGAAGGTCACAATCGGTGTATTATATATCTGGGGGGGGGGACAAGGGGGGCGAAGATAGAAGTAAAATATTTATTCTTTAAACTACCGCTTTGTTAATTTAAAAAGAAATCTTTGTATCTATGCAATTTTCTGCATATGAAAAATTACAGTGAGTGTACACATATCTGGATGATTTGCTAAGGAAGGGGGGGGGGTAAGAGCGAAGAAAATTTTTGTTTTTGCATCGCCATGCTACCTACTTATATGAAACTTTGTACTATCACTTTTATTTTATTAAAATTATAGTGAAAATTACCTATAGTTGATAAGGTGGGAGGGGGGGGGTAGGACAGATGGAAAATAAAATGATCTTTTTAAACAACACTTATTATAGTTTGTTTATTGCTTTATTTACATTTTGTGTAAATTATCAATTACTATTAATGAAAAATTACAGTGAGGTATGCACAAATTCAATGAATGATTTAAATCTGTAAAAAAGTTACTAAAATTCTTCTTCTTTTAATCGATCTCTTTTGTCCTCCCCCCATGTAGAGGAGGAAAAAAAAAACTTTCGTTGATGTTTAGCATCAGTTTTACAATGAGAAATTAGGAAAAACGCCCTTTTTCCGCAATCCAAAAATTCAATACATTGTTAATATCAGACATTAATTAAAGTTAATATCAAACATTGGTAAAAGATTATTCTAAAACAGAATTTTTTTTCTTTCATCTGTTTCCCCCTCCCCTCGTAGAACCAAAAAATTTTGCTATCGTCCATGTTTAGCAAGTATTTTACAAGTAACAATTAAGAAAAGTGCCCTTTTTTTCCGCAATCCGGAAAACGGGACACTTTTCTTAATTTCTCCTTGTAAAACTGATGCTTAACATCAACAAGAGTGTAATTTTTATTTCTACATTGGGGGAGGACAAAAGAGGCAGATTAAAAGAAGAAAATTAATTTTTGAGTAGCGTTTTTACAAATTTAAACCATACATTGAATTTTTGCGTACCTCACTGTAATTTTTCATTAATAGTAACTGATATTTACACAAAATACAAATAAAACAATAAAACAAACGATAATAAATATTTCATCTACCTCCCCCCCCCCCCCCTTATCAACTATAGGTAACTTTCACTATAATTTTAATAAAATGAAAGTGATAATCGTACAAAGTTTCATATAAATAAGTAGCTTGGTGGTATAAAAACAAAAAAAATTCTTCACTCTGCCCCCCCTCCCCTTAACAAATCATCCAGATATGTGTACACTCACTGTAATTTTACAGAATCAGAAAGTTGTAGATAGTTTTTTTTTTTTAAACCGACAACGCGGTAGTTTAAAAAATAATACATTTTAATTCTATCTGCGCCCCCCTTGTCCCCCCAGATATATAATACTCATTGTGATATTCATAAAAAGTAAGTTATAGTTACAGAATTATTTTATTTTCGTCTGCCCTCCCTCTTCCCCAAGTATGTCTGACACTTTCTGTAATTTTTTCATAAATTATACGTGATTGTACAAAAAATTTTTAAATCAATAATAGGGTAGTTCAAAGAAGAATGTATTTCATTTCCATCTGCCCCCCCTTGCCCCCCAAGTATATAATGCACTCACTGTGATCTTCATAAAAAGTAAGTGATAGTTGTAAAATATATGATTAAAGTCAGTAAAATGGTGATATAAAATATCATTTTATTTTCCTCTGCCCCCCCCCTTCTTTAACCTCCCCCCCAAGTATGTCTGACACTTCCTGTAATTTTTTCACAAATTGTACATGATTATAGCAAGTTTCATTAAAATCGGTAAGAGTTGATATAAAAACATTTTTTTTTTTCAAATCTGCTGCTAGTCCCCTCCCCCTCTTCCCCCAGGTACTATATACTAAAAGAATGTTGTACCAAATCAACTGAAATTTCAAAAAAGGTAATTTGAGAGTCATTTTTTAAATTAATTACTTGATATTTATTTTGCGATTTGCGAACTGGAAAAATGCCCTTTTTACGGGTGCCCTTTTGTCCGAGATCCATATTCTAGTCTAGAGGTCTGCACCGGCCGAAATTTTGAGGCCCGGGCCCGGCCCGGTATGAAGTCAAAAAATTCGGCCCGTTTATTTTTTAACCGTGTATGGCCCGGCCCGATTCAAAAGTATATAAAATAACAACAAAAAAATGCATGCCTTTCTATAAAAAAGATTTTTAGTATGTGTTTTGTAGAGGTTTTATATAACCAAACAATAGTACGTACTTTAACAAAACTGCTGAGCTTTTACAAGATAATTATATATAAACAGAAATTCATTATTATAGACAAGGCACAAAGACAAACAGAAAGTCAAATAAAAAATATTTGCATTCATCAAACAATACAGGAATGTATTTAAAATGGTTCATACTACTAAAAATGCACTTTCCTCTTATATACCGTAATGTATCCGAATCTTTCATGCTATCCGGTAAACAAAACTTTAATATTAATCCAACCATATTGAATAGAAAATTTGTTTTTGGCCATAAGAATGATGCTACTTTCATCCACTGGAGAAAAAGAAAAGGAGCCTTAGAGAAAAAGTTACAACGGAAGGATTTTTATAGCCTTCATACCACCTAAACTCAACAAATCATTGGAAACAAAGCCTTATACACAGTAACGTATCTAATTTATTTTCTTATGTACCTGTACGCAAACTGGTAGTGACATGCATACTATTTTGAACAGGAAACTTTCTAATATTACTTTAAATAAATATTTCGAAGAATGCGAAAAATCAGATTCGAACAGACAGACTGATAGACAATTTAATTAAAGTTAGATATTTTTTAACAAAATAGAACTTTATGTGACATACCAGCCTGTAAAATTATGTAAAATAAATGACTGAAAAAATATTTTTATCATTTTCCTTTTTCGTTGATTAACGAGGAAACCAGAAAAAAATTCGGCCCGACACGGCCCGGAGAAAATTTCATTAAGGCCCGGCCCGAGCCTGAAAAATTTAAGCCCAAGCCCGGCCCGACCCGAGAACAAATTTAAAAATTCGGCCCGAGGGCCGGGCTCGGGCCGTAAGCCCGGCCCGTGCAGACCTCTATTCTAGTCATTCGTTTTAGGTTTTATTTACTTAAACAAAAAAAAAAAAAAAAAAAAAAAAAATTTCCTTTTGTGAATAAGTATAAAATTTAAAAATTTCACACTTTTAGGTAACAAAATCTATTCATGAATTAACCAGAACCAACTAGTCAGCATTTAAATATAACTGAACGATATATTTTTGTATAAAATTATTTTTAAACTTGTGATTGCTGATTTAAAAAAAAATATATATATATAAGAAGAAAAAAAGAAAAGAGAGAAAACAATAATAATAATCACAAAATATATAAAATCATAGTGTTTATTTGCTTGTTTATTTACTTGTCATTTCTTAAGAAACATAAATGACAGAAGTAATATAGTCCCATTTGAAAAAAAAAGGGAATTTCAGTCAAACGTCTGTCATCGCTTAACTGAAACAAAGCTTTTATTTCTCCCCGAAAAATAAAAATAGTCTCCATTCTACACTGCTCTCTTTCCAATATTTTCTTTCATTTCATTTTCTTTTGATCTTGTTCTTCTTCTTTTTTTTTTAAATTATTATTATAATTATTATTTTAACATTATGATTTCTATTAAAAAATAATTAAAATCTCATAAATAGTAAATATGTGAATAAAGTGGTAAATGAAAGCTTAATTTTCTTTTTTTTTTTAACTGAATAGGATTCTATGAAAGGTTTTTTATATTCAGCCCTCTTAAAAATAATTTTTTATCTGACGGTGAAAAAAGTAATCAGTAACAAAGATGAAATGTCTTCGAAACATAATTTAACTCTATGGCATAATTTGATGCAATTTCAGTATATGATTCGCAAGTAGCAAGTCACCCATTCTTTCGATACCCCTTTTTACATTACCCATTTTTCCGCGTACCCCTTTTTCCGTTACCCTTTTTTCCGCTTACCCATTTTTCCATTACCCTTTTTTCCGCTTACCCACTTTTCCGTTACCCATCTTTCCGTTACCTATTTTTCCGCCTTCCATATTTTACTCTTGATATATTTTAGCATATAATTCGCTAGTAAGAATTCTCAAATTATCCTTTTTCGTTTTACTTTATTTTGTTACCCTTTTTTATATATTTATCGTTGCAATTTTTTCCTTTGCCATTTTTTCCGTTGCCATTAATTCCTGTTGCCACATTTTCCGGTTGCCATTATTTCCGTTGCCATTTTTACCTAAATTCCATTTTTACGGTAGCCATTCTTTCTGGTATCATCCCCCCCCCCATTACTATTCTAACCCTAGCCATTTTTACTGCGCACAGACAAAATGAGAATTTGCAAGATTACAGATCTCAAAGAAAACAAAATGTAAATCTAAATAACTTTCATAAAATATTCTGTCTCTTTATATGTATATATATATCACAGCTGTTTAGAAATAAGTTCTGTGATATAGTTTTATGTTTCTGTGCGATTTTTTCCACCTCCCGCTGTATTGTTACATTGAAACTTATCCATTTTCTTTCTCTGTCATGATTTTGTTTTTTCGAGCTATATTAATTGGTGTCAAATCTTTAAATTACAAAAATTTTACATTAAAAAATGCATCAGTAGAATCAGTTGTATATAAAATTTCCTTTGGCTGACTAAACATATTCAGAAAAATATTTTTTCGAGGGGTGGGGGGAAAAATTGATTTAAAGGACCTGCGTTAAATAATAACCTGTTTAATATTTTATTGTTTATTTACTTACTGTATTAATGCAGAACAGTTTTTAAAATTTTATATATTGCTTTTCTAAGTATCCAGTATAATCCAGTGTTAATGCCTGGACCGGGAGTCGAACCCCGGATCTTTGACTTACAAGGTCAAGGCTCCACCAATCACTCAGTCGGAAAAATAAAAATTTCAATAGATATGATTTTCTTCCAATCAGTTGATTGTGTGATTTTAATAATTGTATTCATTTCTCCCATTGTTTAATGGTGTTTTCCATTACCTGCGGCTTATTTCTGTCGAACTATCTAAATGATAGACCAGATGTTTCTGCATAAAGGTTGTCTGAGTGAGTAATGCTGACAGGCTCTCGGCCTGGATAGCTCAATTGGTAGAGCCTTTACCTTGTAAGTCAAAGATCCGGGGTTCGACTCCCGGTCCAGGCATTATTTTCACTCAGTCGGAAAAATAAAAATTTCAATAGATATGATTTTCTTCCAATCAGTTGACTGTGTGATTTTAATAAAAATTAATCCAGTGTTGTTTATATCCCCGCTTTCTACCAAAATTTAAGTTGTCAGTTATATTATTGATAGTTTTGTAGTTTAGCAATTAACTATAACCAAAATTACAACTCGTAATTATTGGCAGAAAAAAAATAATAAAAGTAAATAAAAATTCTGTTAAAGACAGAATTAAGTTTAGAACGGAGGACTATCAATTTCAATCTGTAAAATTTTTATTTTTTAATTTTAATTTATTTTTTATTTCATTTTTTGACGGTAAAACTGGGCCACGTACTTTTTAAAAGTACTGAAATGAATTTAAATGAAGTGTTGCTACCTAAATTTCATATTTTAGTTAATTTTAAAAAATCTAATTGTCGTATCAAAAAACTGTTTGCACTCCTGGATTAAGAAAACTCGCCCCTTTCATTTGGTACCAAATCTGTAACGGTAGGGCTGATATTTTTAATTTATTTTCGTGTTACACAAAACTGATCTACAAAAAATCTAGATTGAAACTAATATTCCTCCGTCCTAAAAACCCGATTCGCAAATACCCTTGATAGTTAGCAATATTAAAATATCCCGAATTAAAAAAAAAAAAAAAAAAAAAAAAAGCATATTAATGAACTTTAGTTGCATATTAAAAATGGTTATCTAAATTTTATTATTTCCGGGGAAGAATAAGGAACGGAATCTAAATTGATATGAGTAATATACACGGAATAACTAGTGTTCTTTTATTTATTGTATCAAAGCATTGAAATTTATTTATTTACTTTTTCTTTTTTCGGTTTCTTTATTTTTCATTTGTGATTTATTTCCATAAAAACTTGTTTAATAACAGTAAAGTGTAAAATTATTTATAAAAATTCTCTTTTATTACCTAAAGATTTATTTTTCATTAATAATAATAATAGAATAATTATGTAATACTATTAATAAAACCAAAATACAAATTATACTAATACAAATTATTACTAATACAATGTATTAGGTGCACATAAAAATTCATTATCTACGTAAAAGCATAGGCATTATTTCTTGAGAAAAAATTATAGAAATAAAAATTATTTTGAAAGTGCTGTGTAGTTTTTATTTTACTTATTAAGCTAATACATGATTGTCAATTGCTTGCCAGAAAGTACTATTCAGTGCATTATACTAAATAGTTATAGTCTGTTTCATCGATGAATAAAAATTATTTATGAAAAGTAACTTCAAAATGCTTCTTAAAAAATTACGAGGCATGAAAATGAAATTTAAATGCATATACGTACAAATATTTTATTTATTTTATAATGTCAGTTTTGTACATATTCGGATTTTCAACACTATAATGTAAGATTAATAATAATAATGCTCCTGGTTTGTATTCTAAAATTAAAATTTTTAAGATTGCATAATCATTAACCCTCATTAAACACATTATGGGCATGAGCAGACAGGGATATAATTGAAAATATGTATAATTTTCTCTATAAAAATTATATTTCATAAAAATTTAATTCTTTTTCATTTTTTCTTCTGAAAACAAGAATATATATTAAGAGTGGATGTTGAAGAAAGACGGACGGAAACGTCCGCCATGTTTTTTACTTTCTTCTATATTTAATAGAAGAAAGTATTGGATTCGTAAAAATATTCGACCTCTGGTTTTTGATGGAGTTGCGTTTTTTGAGAGCTGTAGTACACGATTTGACCCTTTTTAGAAAATGTCTGTGTGTGTGTGACAAAATTTTGTGGCAACTGTATCTCAGGAACTACTGCACAGAATTTCATACAAATTGGTATGTAGTTGCACCTTGACATAAATTAGTGCCTATCAACTTTTGGTAAAAATTGTCTTGCAGGTTGCGTTGCCATCCCGCTTTTTCTAAATTTTTAACATGGTGATATAGAACAAAATTTAGTATAAATGTGCATAAAGAGAATTATCTTTTAATAATCATTATGAAATTTACACGAATTATTTATAATAGATAGTCAATTGGGAAAAATTTTTGTATGTGTAGGAGCCTCGCCCCCCCCCCCCCCCTGGGAAGAAAGTCCCCCCTCGAGGGGAGTAAATTTTCAAGATGGGTATCTTTCGAAAGATTTCGCCAGTACCTTTTTAAAACGAATGGTTGAACTATAAATCTGTGATAATTTAAAACAAAGTTATCGATTTTTTTTTTACTTTTAACAAAAAAAAAAAAAAAAAAATACGATTTTTTTTCAAAAGTTTTTTTTTTTTTTTTTTTTTTTTGTTAAAAGTAAAAACTTTTGAAAAAAAATCGTATTTTTTTTTTTTTTTTTTAACGAAATTTAACCAAACTTGGTATTTAGTTGGCCCCTGACATAAACTGGTGCTGATTAGATTTGGGGATCAATCGCTCAACAGGTGGCGCTGTGATCGTATTTTTTCTAAATTTTTAACATAACAGTATAGGACAAAATTTCGTATAAATGTACATAATGAAAGTTGTTCTTAACCTGTGATTGTAAAATTACTATGAATTATTGATAATAATAGTAGTAAGTAGTTAATTAGGAAAAAATATTTTGTGCATGTGGGGGCATCTTGAAGATGGGTATCTTTCGAAAGGTCTCGTCAATACCTTTTAAAACGAATGGTTGAATTATAAATATGTGATAATTTAAAACAAAATTATCGATTTTTTTTTTACTTTTAACAAAAAAAAAAAAAAAAAAAATGGGGGGGGGGGATCTCTCTCTTTTTTTTTTTTTTTTTTAAACAGAGTGAATTTGTATAGGAAAATCTAGAAGAATGTCTTGTGGTGGCCACAACATACTAGTTTAGTGTCATGCCCTTGAGTATTTCGAAGGTCACGTTATGACGCAGCTATATACATTGGTAAATTTATAATTGTCTCATGGGGGAAAAATAATATAGGATGATCGTAACTAAACTTGGTCTATTTCATGGTTGGCAAACTGGGCCCAACCCTGAGAAACCCACCTGGAACCAACCAACAAAATCCCATTGGATGTTTGTAAGAAAGTGAGGGTTTGCTAAAAATTACTTGCCAAATTTTCCCCATATAGTCTTAGAAAACACTATCCTTATTAGCTGGAAGCCATTTAATTTTTTAAAGAACTGAGCATTATATGTCAAAAATAATACATATTTCTAAATAAAAGCAGTTTTACCTATCACTAACTCGTTTCGACTTCTGCTCCGTATGAAAACGAACAAATGATTAAATTCAAAAGTGAACTTGAGTTTCTTTAAGAATCAATATTTAACTTATTAAAATTTTTATAAGTTTGAAAAAAATTACTTAATAGTGAGCGAAAACTGAACGTAACAATTAATATTCGGAACGTAACAATTATTCTGAAATATTAAATTTGTAAAAAAAAAAAAAAAAAAAAAAAAAAAAATTCATAACCATTTATATTTGAGAATTTTAAAGATTAAAGTGGCTGCTTAAAGTAATACAAAAACATAATTAGTAAATTTTAAATCAGTCACTCAAATTGTAATACTTCAAAAAAAAAAAAAAAAAAAACAATAGCAAGGTCAATCTGCCGAATTGCGACGTAATTTCTGGCATGTTTATCCCATTTTAGGCAATATTTGACATTTTAGTTTATAGATAATTAAAAAAAGAAAGAAAAAAAAAATGGTTGAGGACTGAATTAGTGTATTGATTCATTTCTTTTCAAGAAATTCTATTAATACTTGTAATATAAGACGAATAAATATACGTCGCATTTAGGACATTTTTGTTGCGTTTACAGTATCTATTAACTAAATGCAAATAAAGCATTCAATTGCTTCAGTTAAGCATCCTCCATCCCCCCCCCCCCCCCGAGATTTGCGCAATTTGGGCAGTTTTTAATATGCAGTTTTCAAACGATTCGGTTGAATTTCTTGTAGGAGTAGGATGACAAGATTCTGTTTGTAATGTAAATTGTTCCTGAATGTTACTTTTTTTTTTTTATATAAAAATCTTTAATACATTCATCCGTGGTTTACAAAAAAAAAAAAAAAAAAAAAAAGGAAAATTTTCATCGCTAATGTATCTAATATTTGGATTGTCTGAATAGATACATCACATATTACTGGACATTGCATATTGCCCACTTTGTTGTATTTCATTTAGTACTAAATTTTGGGCTGTCAGGACATTTAGCATTTAACGTAAGTCTTTTTTGATCGTTATTGAATCATCATTTGCCGGATTGGTAGATTGGTCTTCATTAGTCACCACTGTATCAATGGTATGGTCATCTTTAGTCACTATCAAGTATTTAATTACAAATTTAGGAGACATATTTTCTCCTTTCATTAAATCCTAATTTTTAATTGACATGTTTTCAGAAAGGAATTTACCTATTTAGCTCATTGTGAATATCTATTCTATTTAGCAGTTATATGGTGTGTGAGTGTTCACACATATGTTCTTTAAAAGTTAATTTATTTTTTCAAATTTTATAATAATAAAAGAGATTAATTAATTTATATATATATATATATATATATATATATATAATCTTTTTAAAGTTAAGTAATTCAATTAAATAGAATTTCCCCGTTTTATTTTCAAATCAAAACTGTTTCATTAAATAGCGTTTCTTTGTCTTTCAATAGATGCAAGCACATTGTTTTCTGAGTAAAATAAAGCAATTTTTACATCGGGGTTTTTGAAAAGTAATTTTTATACTTCTTCCCTGAAAGAATTAAATAATTTTCGCTATAATTATTTATTTGAGAATATATTTAAAAATTCGTTACCAGATTATTTCTAGCATATGTCTGTATTTACCAAAAAATAAATAAATAAATAAAAATAAAATAAAATAAATAAATAAATAGGAATATCCGTTAATAATTATAATGCTTCTGTTTGCATAAAAAAGCTATTACTTTTTCGAGATGATCATTATTGTTCTAAAAATAGATTTTTAATTTTGACACTTTTGCCACAAGCGTCCATTAGAAACTTTTCTCATAGATTAAATATATTAGCTGTTGTATATGCTCAAATTAAAGGTACAAGTGCTTTAAATACCATAAAATTCACAAAATTTATTTCTACAATTCCTTCAAATATTAGAGTAAAAATTCAGGAAGATGGAATCGTGGATTACGAATGTGCAGTAAATAGAGCACAAAAATTACAGGATATAAATTCCAATAAGTTCTTATTACAGTTAAGTTTGAATAATCCAGTTGTCAACACTCTTTCTGAGAAGTTAGTTGAGTTAAGACAAGATAAATAATTTGTCTTTTGCTAATAAATCTAATGAAAGTGTTAACCATGCACACACGACTCCCCAGTGCAAAATGGGTCTAAAAACAGTAGACAAAATGAACTAAAACAAAATTATAAATATAGAAGTACTCAAAATGTCGAAGATAATCAAAATAAAAACAAATATTATTCTTCCCCTATTTGCCAGTTATACAATAAAAAAGGCAATGTTGCCACTTGGTGCTTTAGATGGCAGAGAAATCAAACTAAAAGTAAATATTATGACAGGAGTAATTATAATAAAAAGATAATTTAAATGATTTCAGAGATGTAGTCTGGCTGATGCAATTACATCGCAAGATTTGACTACAGCATCAGCACAAAATTTTTGTTTGGATAGTTCTTATGAGTTTAATCTACCTAAATTATCTATTGATATGTGGTATATTCTACTGCTTCTCAGACTCAACAAACCATAAAAATTTCTGATTGCAAGTCTACTCAAACTACTAGTGATAAAATGGAAAACATTTTTAATGTGCATATAAATTCTCCAAAAATTACCTCCCATAAAAAATATTGTTAGTAAGCAGAAAGTAAACACACTTTTGGATACTGGTAGGTCTGTCAGTTTGCTAGCTGAAAGTACATTTAATAAATTAAAACATGAAATATAAATATCTATCTTCCCAAGTCACAATTAAAACAGTGACTTCGAATGTGCAGTTTTCATCTTCTATCCAAACTACTTTCAAAATTCAGAACCAATTTTTTTCACAGAATTTTTTTATTGTAGATATTCCTGAAAGTTCTGCATTTAAGTTTATTTTAGGTTATGATTTTATTGAACAGTATCACGTCATATTAGATATGCATAGGTCTTTGTTAAAAATAAAATGCCTGTGCATTCCCATAACAAACACATATAGCGACCATAAAGAAAATCTTAATATGCATACTCAGATTAAGAAACTATCTGTAAAAACTTGTCAAAAACTTATTTTACAATCCAAAGAAGGGTCTTCTGTTAATGTTTATTGTCCGAAAGTTTCCTCATAGTCCAAGCGGCGGCTGCAAAAAATAGACTTGATAAGGTATGAAGCTGATTTTTTTTCTATAGATAGATAGAATTCATTGTTACAATGAAAATCTGATAGTTGCCTGGTCAAAGCCGTCAAGTTTAAGAGAAACAACCTCATTTCCGGTCACAATTTAAACTATTTTCGAACCCCACAAGTGTGAAGATGAAACCGGTGCTAAAATGTAGAGATTAATATGCTCTTTAAAATGTCATAGGGTTGCCTGTTAAAAACCGTCAAGTTTCAGAGGTTGCCTCGATAATAGGGGTCAAATTTAAACGATTTTCGAACCTCACAAGTGTGAAAATCAAACCGGTGCTAAAATGTAGAGAACATGCTCTTTAAAATGACATAGGGTTGCCTGGTCAAAGCCGTCAAGAAACAGAGGTTGCCACGAAAATAGGGGACGTATTTTACGATTTATTTACCCAAATAAAAAGTGATTTACCCAAGTATAAAGATAAAACCTGTGCTAAAATGTAGAGATTAATATACTTTTTAAAATGGCATAAGGTTGCCTGGTCAAAACCGTCAAGACCCGGAGGTTGCCTCGAAAATAGGGGTCAAATTTAAACGATTTTCGAACTCCACAAGTGTAAAGGTGAAACTGGTGCTAAAATGTACAGATTAATATGCTCTATAAAATGGCATAGGTTTGCCTGGTCAAAGCCGTCAAGAAACAGAGGTTGCCACGTAAATAGGGAAGTATTTTACGATTTATTTACCAAAGTAAAAAGTTATTTACCCAACTGTAAAGATGAAACCGGTGCTAAAATATAGAGATTAATATGCTCTTTAAAATGGCATAAGGTTGCCTGGTCAAAACAGTAGAGACCCGGAAGTTGCCTCGAAAATAGGTCAAATTTGTCAAGTAAAGCAGTGAACCACAAAAAAAAAAAAAATAAGCGAGTTTTGAAGATTTCTTAACGAAGTGTAAAAAAAAAATACGAATAGCATTAACAAAGAAAATGAATAAGGATGAAATTATATGACTATTTGAAAGGTGTAGCTGGTTCCAGAATGTACAGCGTAGGAGTTATTTTAAGATGGCATATGTTTGCCTGGTAAAATTCGTAAAGAAATAGCTGTCAGTCTCCAAAAAGCTAACGAATATTAAATGTGTTTAACACAAAGTGAAACACACATGAAGACTATTTAAAAAAGGTTAAACACGAAATGATTAATATTTAAAAGATGAAATTGCGAGCTAAATGTAGAACATACAACACTTTTCAATTTGCTTACGATTGTGCTTCAAACTTGTCAAGGTATAGCGGTCAGCTTAGAAAAGGAAACGAATTTCAATATTCGTTTATTTTATTTGTTTAATGATATAAGAGATTTTAAAGCATAAAGAAAATTAAATTATTATGCGTGACCATTCTTTTTCTAATCTGTATAAAAGTAATTTCAGCTCACGAGCTCGTTTGTTCCCCATTTTTCAATACGTAAAATATTCAAATTGTGTCAAAGTATTGAGAAGATAAATTCCCTGAAGAAATGTATGCGGCTGCTTTGTAGAATTTTATACGAAAATTTTGGATTGTGCCGATTATTTATATTAAGAATTTGTCAATTTTAGAAAATTTTCTCAATTTTTTTTTTTTTTAATATCTAATTAAAAATACCTTCTGCAAATTAATTATGGGTACAAATAAAGTGAAAAACATTTTTAAAAAATTGATAAATTTTTCGCGTTTCTTAATAACCATGAATTTATGAAATTGAAATTTGTAAATTTTGCTGCAAATCTGAAATAAGTTTTTTTTTTTTTTTTTTTTTTTTTTCATTTTATTTATTTATTTATTTTGTATACTAACAGAATTTTTTATTAGGAGTTTCTTGGGCATTATTATCTTCATTTCTGCGGGCGTATTTTCTTATCTGTATCCGCATGCTACATTTTTAATTTTTACTATTAATTCGTTGTTTTTAAGGGAAATTTTAGAACAGTTTCATTACAGTTTATTTATTTTTTCTTTTTTTGAATACTTTTTATATTTTTTCTTCACATTGTTTAAAAAAACCCTTCAAAATTACCTTTTTTTTTTTTTTTTTTTTTTTTTCTTGAGGCAACCACTATTTTTTGACATTTTCCCCTGGTAACCCTATGATATTCTAAAGAGAATATTATTTTCTGTATTTTATAACCGGTTACATTTTTAAAAATGTTAGGGTAAGAAAACTGCTAAAATTCGCCCCCCCCCCTCCACACGCACACACCTTTCGTGGCAACCTCTTGGCGGTTTTGACCAGGCAAACCTATGCCATTTTAAAGACCATATTATTCTTTACATTTTAGCACCAGTTTCATCTTTACACTTGTGTAAATCACTTTTTACTTGAGTAAATAAATCGTAAAATACGTCCCCTATTTTCGTGGCAACCTCTTTTTCTTAAAGGCTTTGACCAGGCCTATGCCATTTTAAAGAGCATGTTAATCTCTACATTTTAGCACAGATTTCATCTTCACACTTGTGAGGTTCGAAAATCGTTTAAATTTGATCCCTATTTTCGAGGCAACCTCCGGGTCTTGACGGTTTTGACCAGGCAACCTTATGCCATTTTAAAGAGCATATTAATCTCTACATTTTAGCACAGGTTTCATCTTTATACTTGGGTAAATCACTTTTTATTTGGGTAAATAAATCGTAAAATACGTCCCCTATTTTCGTGGCAACCTCTGTTTCTTGACGGCTTTCACCAGGCAACCCTATGCCATTTTAAAGAGCTTGTTCTCTACATTTTAGCACCGGTTTCATCTTCACACTTGTGACGTTCGAAAATCGTTTAAATTTGACCCCTATTATCGAGGCAACCTCTGAAACTTGACGGTTTTGACCAGGCAACCCTATGCCATTTTAAAGAGCATATTAATCTACATTTTAGCACCGGTTTCATCTTCACACTTGTGGGGTTCGAAAATCGTTTAAATTGTGACCGGAAGTGAGGTTGTTTCTCTGAAACTTGTCGGCTTTGACCAGGCAACCCTATCAGATTTTCATTGTAACAATGAATTCTATCTATAGAAAAAAAAAAATCAGCTTCACACCTTATCAAGTCAATTTTTTGCAGCCGCCGCTTGGACTATCAGGTGATTTATTTCAGAGTAAAAAAAAAATCTTCTAAATTAATTTTGTTGGATTCAATAGTTAATATTGATCACTCCCAGAAATAAAATAGCAACATTAAATATGATAGAGTAAAATTTCAGTTATATGTTAAAAATAACACTAATAGAAGTATACATGTAAGCAAACATTCAAATGTTGGTACAATAAAAGAAATCGAACAAATTATGGACTATAGTTCGAGACAAAATGATAATGTTGAAATTTCAGAGGATTCACAATTCATTAATTATACAGTCCGTTAAGAAATTATAAGACCACTTTAATTTTGTAAATTATAAGAAAAATAAAGATTCTAATCATAATTCAAATACATAAAATAACATATTGCTCTCTATTTTTTTATAATTAGTTAGCAATAACTTGGTATAATGCAAAAAATGTCTGATTAAAATATATATTAGAAATAAGCGAAAAATTACCTGTTAAGAAAATATAAGACCACTTGTCAAAAAACACAATTGTATAAAAAATTAATATATTGGTCCTCCATTTTTCCCGTTGACTTCAAACACTCTGTTTTTCGTTGAAGTAACCAGGTGATTAAGTTCAGTTATAGAAATATTGTACCATTCTTTTACAATGGCTACTTCCAGTTCATTCGCAGATGAAAATTCTTTATTATTAGCATAAACTTTGCGAGATAATATACCCTATAGATTTTCCATGGGGTTCAAGTCTGGACTTCGACTTGGCCATGGTAAAACATTATTATTTTCTTTTTTAAACCACTCCTGTGTGGATTTAGATGAATGACAAGCAGAATTGTCTTGTTGAAACATCCAGTTAGTACCACCTAATAAAAGTCCAAACGGTATCATATGATCATATTGTCACAAAACAACATTAAATTGACATTTGTGTGACCGATATTTTTTTTTTATTTTATTTTAATCAAGAATTGTCTTAAAGACTATCAGTTATCCCGAGTAAATTTCAATGCAGACGTAGAGAGAAAAATACGCGGCACTCCCAGTTAAAGGAGGAAGTAAAACTGTCCAGTCATCATTTTATGAAACTCTCTTCTGCTCGATTTCAATCTCTCACGTAGATGTAATGCTGTTTTTCTGTGAATATGTAGCTCTAACTTAGCAGGGCGTTTGAAAACGCTCTTATATATTTTCTTTTACACATTTATTATAAAAATCTGTATTTAATCAAGAAAATTAAAGTTGCATAAAAAAAAAGGAAAAAAGGAATCCTAAAATCAATCATTATTCACACATGAAAACTAATAGTTTAAAATGTTCATAAGTTTATTTTTCAGCTTGATCGTGAATCAAGAATGTGCATATCCAATGGATTAAACAATTAATTGGACGCATGGTGTACCAGTGCTGTTTGTCTTATCCAGGTAAGTGAAATCTTACCTATTCATTATTAATATTATTTAATATAAATAAAAGATTATACAAGCGCTCTATATCAACAAAATATATATATATATATAATTTTATAAGAGATGCTAATAATTAAGACAGCGCAATAATTTGCACTACCGAGAATCCAGTATTAAATTTAGTTATTTTAAATTAGATTATGAGACTGATTCTCTTAATTAAAGGGTCTCATAAATAATAAATAAAGAGCGCAACGACGAATAAAATTACAGCACTGGGACTTAAAAAGAAAGAAATTATGAAATATAATTAACCTATGTGTTTGAAGAAACTCAATTAAGCATATTATACATATACAAATAGTATAACTGTGAAATTATTATACACTGAAATCAACTGGTATGTGTTCATAACTAAACATAAAATTTTTATAACTGATAGACATTGATAAACACTCAGTAAATTTGCTCTGTTTGAATACTATTATAAATATACGCAATATATTATAATATATAATAGTATATTTCGATAAATTAAATAAATAACAAAAATGGCAGCATCCGCAAAGGAAACAACATAAGTCGAGAAATTAGATGCCAATAATTATGATAGTTGGAAGTTTAAGATTGAAATGCTCCTCACGAAGGAGGATCTCTTCCAGGTTATTATAGAAGCGCCCCCAAACCCATTAACTGATGAATGGCGATCGAAAGGCGCGCGCCATAATTAATTTAGCTATAGAAGATACACAGATAGTGCATGTAAAACACCTGTCCACAGCCAGGGAAACATGGGATGCACTTAAAAATATACATGAGAGGGCAAATCTGAGCAGCAAATTATTCTTACTCAGAAAATTATATTCCACCAAACTAGCAGAAGGGGGAAATCTGATAGAACACATATCTAGTATTTATAAGTTAAGGGACAAATTATTAGCGATAGGAGAAAAAATAAATGAGCAGCACTTATCAGCGTTAATGTTGTGCTCGCTACCTCCTAGTTATGATACCCTGATAACGGCTATCGAAGCCAGAAATGACGAAGAACTTACACCAGAATACATTAAAAATAAATTGTTTGACGAATATATTAAAAGGACAGAAAATCACCAAACAAAAGGTGAAAACGCGTATAAAACTCAAATTAAGCGTAAACCACCAAGGAAACATTGCAATTATTGCGGAAAGAATTCACACACCCGTAACGAATGCTGGCATTTAAACGCCAGGCCAAATCATAACCAAAGAAGTTATAATAATTTTCATAACAGCGGTAACAATCCCAGCAAGAACAAAAACAAAACACAACTCATAAAGGAAACTGAAAACAAATTAAAGAATCTTACGTTTATCATTGATAAAACTGAGCATAACTCATGGATAGTCGACAGTGGGAGTAGCAGGCATATCTGCAACGACATAAACCAATTTACAAATCTGAAAGACAACGAAAAGGTTAGTGTTATGCTAGCGAACGGGCACTCCGTAGTCTCACAGGGTTGCGGCGACGTAAATCTTAAAGTAATTAACTCGGATAAGGAAATAAACAATATTACTTTAAAAGAGGTTTTATACATACCCAACATAGCCACAAATCTAATATCGGTAAAGAAAGCAACAGAGAACGGTTGTGTTGCCATATTTAAAAATCATGAATGTAAAATCAAATTCGGGAATAAAACTTATATAGAGGCAAACTTGACAGATAATTTATATGAACTACAAACGAGCGAAAATTTTTCCGAAAGTGTAAATATTGTAGAAGCTTGCGAAAACAAGAATTGTATTAAATTGTGGCATGAAAGATTAGGACATAAAAATCTACAACAAATAAAAGAACTCGTCGACAAAAATATGGCAACCGGAATAGAGCTAAATAAATGTAAACACAACACAGAATGCGAAATCTGTATCATTTCAAAATTGGAGGATGACACATATCCGAAAAGGGCAACTTTCAGGGCAGAAAAACCATTAGATCTAGTTGTTTCAGATGTTTGCGGACCCTTTCAAACTTCCACAATAGGAGGGAAAAATTATTTTTTAACGTTTATAGACGACTACAGTCGTTTCACATTTACATACTTATTGCGAAATAAAAGTGAGGTGTTTGATAAATTTAAACAATATTATGCGTTGACTTTAAACAAGTTCGGCAGGAAAATAAAAATATTGCGTACCGATAACGGCGGAGAGTATACAAGCAATGAATTTGAAAACTTTCTCGCGAATGAAGGAATCGAACACCAATTAACAGTACCGCATTGTTCTCCTCAAAATGGTGTGGCGGAGAGAAAAAATAGAACATTGGTTGAAATGACCAGATGTTTGTTAAGACAAAGCAGCTTATCAAATAAATTTTGGGGTGAAGCCCTTATGACTGCTAATTACCTACAGAATAGATTGCCAACGAGTGCATGCGATAAAACACCATATGAAAAATGGAATGGAAATAAACCAAATCTCTCGCATATAAAATCATTTGGTTGTAAGGCATATGTGTATACTCACAAAACCACAAGAGGGAAGCTAGACAACAGGGCAAAGGAAGGAATACTTGTTGGTTATGACCTTAGAAGTAAAGGTTATAGAGTATTTATAGATAATAATGTTAGGATATGTAGAACGGTAAAGTTCGTTGAAACAAAAACAAAAGATGATAATTTCGAGTATATCAATAATGAACTGTTAGAGACAAACAATAATACAAATGAAGGGAATTCTAGCGAAACAAACGATCATAAAAATAACTTCCCGGTAATATTAAATGAAATAAATCAAAATTCGGACCAAACTGAGGATGTTAATCATGACATAACAGATCGAACAATTCCGGCCCACCAGCGGCCGAGCGGTTCTGCGCTCAAAGCTGGTAGATGGGAGGTGCCGGGTTCGATCCCAGGTCGCGCTCATCGACCTAGCCGTTCGGAGTTTTCCGTGGTTTCCTCCGAAACATGCGTAAATACGGGCTAGGACCCCTTAGAAAGACCCCCACGGAGGGCATTCCCCCTCTCGGCCTAGGACACATCAGGAGTCAATCGGCCTTAAATCCTACAACCAACCGAACAATTCCGAGAAGGTCGGAAAGAGCTAACAAAGGTGTTCCACCTGACAGATTTGCTTTAATGACAAATACTATGAACGTAAACGAACCCAAAACCTTCAATGAAATATTGCAGATACAAAATTCCATAGAAAGGGAAAATTGGCTAAAAGCAGCCAAAGATGAAATTGCTTCTTTAAACGAAAATAATACATGGAAATTAGTAGACCCTCCCCCTAACACACACATAGTAGGCTCAAAATGGGCATTCAAGGCGAAATATAATAAGGGTGAAATCCAAAAATATAAAGCCAGGCTTGTCGCCAAAGGCTTTAGCCAAAAGTATGGGGTAGATTATGACGAGACGTTCGCCCCGGTGGCGTCTCATACGACAATTAGATCTTTTCTTGTAATGGCCCTATATAAAAACTTAGAATTAAACCACTTGGATGTAAAAACCGCGTTTTTACACGGTGAGCTCGAAGAAACAATTTACATGCAACAACCGGAGGGATTCATAAATCCCGGTGAAGAACATAAAGTCTGTAAATTACACAAAGCCATCTACGGGCTGAAACAGTCAGCCAGGGCTTGGAATTCAAAAATAAACGAAACATTAACAAAGTTGAATTTCACACAAAGTTCCACTGACAAATGCCTTTACAAAAGAAACACAAATAACAAAACCGTCTACATACTAGTGTATGTAGACGATATATTAATTGCTGGAACCAAACATGATATAAACAATATAATAGAAGAACTTAGGCGTGAATATAGTATTACCAACCTTGGGAGCGTTACTAATTATCTGGGAATAAATATAACACGACCAGACAGCAATACTTTGTTAATAGATCAGTCAAACAAGATTAAACAATTAGTAAATAAATTTAATTTAGAAAATGCGAAACCCACTAATACTCCCATAGATACAAATTACTTAAAGGATTATAAGAATGAAAATTATTTAACTGACAATACTGATTATAGAAAAGCAGTAGGGGCACTTCTATATATAGCCACTGTCAGCAGACCAGACATCAGTGCTGCCGTCAACCTTTTATCTCGACACAACGAAAGACCCAGAGTGTGTGACTGGGAAAGTGCTAAGAAAGTAATAAAGTACCTCAAAACAACAATAAAATTAAAATATGTCAATGAACATCCTGCTATACTAACCGCATATGCGGACGCTGACTATGCGAACGACCCCCAGGACAGAAAGTCCATTACAGGAAACGTATTCTTTATTGGGAATAATCCCATCTATTGGTACTCTAAAAAACAAAAATGTGTCAGCCAATCCACCGCAGAAGCGGAATATATAGCAGCAGGATGCGCTGCTCAAGAAAGCCTCTGGATCATTAGACTTTTAAATGACTTAGATCTAAATCAAATAAAACCAATCACAATTTATGAAGATAACCAATCAGCGATTAAATTAATTGAATCTGACAAATATCAAGCGCGGACAAAACATGTCGACGTCAAATTTCATCTAATTAAACAATTGTATGAAGAAGGAACCATCAGACTACAATACATCCCCAGCAACGAAATGATTGCCGACATCTTTACAAAACCCCTACCAGGGCCGGCTTTTAAGACTTTAAGAAACAAACTAAATTTAGGAGAACATTGAAAATACCGGTCAAGTAGGGGTGTCACAAAACAACATTAAATTGACATTTGTGTGACCGATATTTTTTTTTATTTTATTTTAATCAAGAATTGTCTTAAAGACTATCAGTTATCCCGAGTAAATTTCAATGCAGACGTAGAGAGAAAAATACGCGGCACTCCCAGTTAAAGGAGGAAGTAAAACTGTCCAGTCATCATTTTATTAAACTCTCTTCTGCTCGATTTCAATCTCTCGCGTAGATGTAATGCTGTTTTTCTGTGAATACATATAGCATAGACTGATATTGTTTAGAGTTCATATGACCCGAAATCCGCTGTTAATCACACAACCCCTCATAACTGAAAGCTCCATAAATCATTATTGATCCCCCACCCATTTGTTGACTGAAGCTTTCTTTTGGTTCCTTACTCATGTCATGTAAATAGTGTTTGTAACCATCGGGACCATCAAGGTTAAATTTCTTTTCATCAGAAAATATAATTTGTTTCCACTCATCATTCCATGACATGACATTTTTAGCCAATTTTAATCTTTCTTCTCGATGGCATTTCAATAACTTTGTTTTTTTTCTTCAGTTTCGTAAATTTCGTATTAATATTTAATTTAAGACTCTTCCAGACTGTTACATGTGAAGTTTTCTTGCTGAAACGTTTCGATATTTCGCGAGTTGAAATACCTTTTTTAGTTGACAGTCGAAAAGTTTGTCTATCACGTGCTATCAAAATATTTTTTCTACCAGATCGTTTTATTTTGTTTTGAATAATAATTTCTAATTATGACATTATGAATGGCAGTTTTAGAACGGTTCATTAACTTCGCAATATGTCTTTCAGATTTACAAGAAACTTTATAAAATAAAATTTTTCTCACTTCGCACTCCCATAATTCTTTACCTCGAGGCATCCTCAAATTAATTGTAGATATCACATTCAAAATCTAAGCCTCTGCTTCTTAGATAATGCTTTTTCGAAATACTGACGCATGCGCTTTATACTGAGTTTGACGTCATGTATAATATGCTAATTTTCTCAGGTGGTCTTATAATTTCTTAACAGTCACCAGTCTTTAAATTTTAGAAAAATAAATAAGTTTTAATGAAATTTAATTTAATTTTAAAAGTTGGAATTAGTATAGAATGCATTTTCTTATCAATTTTAAATACACAACTAAAAATTTGCATATTATGCTCTCTTCTTCAGAAATGCACCAATACGATTGTGGTCTTATAATTTCTTAACGCACTGTATTCAACCTACTAGTGATGTACTAAAGATGAGAAAACAAGATTTAATACCCTTGGACTTTGATGTTAAACATCTCAATGGGGCTTATGCAGCAAAGTTGAAACAAATTTTACTAAGTAATGCTAAAGACATGAAAACTCTTGGTCATACTGACAAGGTTGTACCCGATTTAAAATTTATAAGTGATTATCCAATTAAGACTTTGCCCTTTCCCATTCCACAGGCGTTACAGCAGGAAGCTAAAGACCAAATTAACCAGTTGATAGTATTATTGAGAGAAACTGCTGGGAATGGGCTTGCCCAATTTTGTTAGTTAAAAAAAAAAAAAAAAAAAAAATGGGTCTGGTAAACAGAAATTTAGGCTCGCATTAGATTTAAGAATGTTAAATTCTATAATTCATGGTTCTTATCCATTACCCAAAATTCTAAATATAATCGCTGATTTATCTGCGTATAAATTTTTCACTTGTTTTGACTTCCAACAGGCGTATCATCAAATTGCTTTACCTGAACATTTACAAGATAAACTTACTTTTACTTAAATGTTTGGCAGTTTCAAATTTTAAAGACTCTTTTTTGGTCTTAAAAACGCGGCTTCTTAGTACCAAGCACTTATGGATTCTTTAATTGATGAAATTAACATAGACTTAATTTACGCATATCAAGATGATTTAATTTTTGGTGCAAATAGTTTTGAAGAGACGTGTGTTAAAAATTAAAAGAATTCTAAAGATATTAATTAAGTATAATTTAACGTTAGCTCCTAGTAATTGTACATTTCATAAGTGCTGTAAATTATTTGGGATTTTACATAGAAAATAATTTAATTTCTCCAATAGAGTCAAACATTAATAAAATTCTTTCCCTACTCCTACAACGAAGAGAAAACGCTTTATAGGAGTTGTAACCCTTTAAGTCTCTTATTTATATTTTTTCTAAATTAATTCAACCACCTATTGAATTAACTAAACCTAAGACAAAATTTGTTTGGAATAAACATCATCAGTGTGAACGCCGCACCTCTGATTTCGAGAGTATTCCAAAACAAGAACTGAAAAGTTTGGTACGAAAATGTGGCAACAGGTGTGCGTATGTGAATCAAGATGGACTAACGTTCCATTCTATATGTTTTTTAGAAAATACTTTATTTGATGTTAATTTATGTATTTTATGTTTGTGCCGTAAGTAAAAGTAAAATCTTTAAATGTAAACAAAGCGTGATCAGTGTCTTAATGTGTCTCGAGATGAATTTACAGGAAGAAAAGAACCAGGTGCGAAAAAGAAGTCGCCACAATCGGGATATTTTTAAGAAATTTCAAGATATTTTTCTAAACCCACCTATGGTGAGATTAGAACAAAATTTTCTTTCTGAACAATGATGCGTCAAATATCTCTAATGCAGGAGTTTTAATGCAGAAGTATGACAACCAATTATTACCTGTCGCTTTTTTCTCTAAATCACTTAAACCTTCCGAAAAAAGATATCCGGCTATCAAACTTGAATTAATGGCCATTTATAAATCTGTAGTAGCTTTCAAATATTACTTACACAATAGAAAGTTTATTATTTTGTCTGACAGCGATCTATTGAAAACACAACGAAAAACAAATAATCCTGCTGATTTAACTACTAAATGGTTGTTAGAATTATCTGAATACTCATTTGAATTTGAACATATTCATGGCCCTACAAATGTTTTAGCGGATTATTTATCAAGATTTTATTTCCCAAATAATCAACAGAATTTAAAAACAAATCCAGAATTCAGTTTTCAACCTCTTCCTATTGTACAAAATGACACACATTTCGTTAATCAAATTTCCACTTCTACTCAGTCTGTGCAACAAAATCAATTCAGTAATTTTCTGATTTCTGGTAATACTCACAATAGAGACCTCTTTTTGGGAATTTCAAACAATACATTTGTATCTGAGCAAAAGAATGATCCTAAATTGTCAACTATTTACAAATAGATTTTAAGAAAAGTTTTTTGAAAAGTAATTTTATTTATACTTCTTCCCGAAAGAATTAAATCATTTTCGCTATAAATATTTGAGAATATGTTTCAAAATTCGTTACCAGATTATTTCTAGCATATGTCTGTATTAATAAAAAAAAAATAGGAATTTCCGTTAATAATTATAATACTTCTCTTTACATAAAAAAGCTATTATTACTTTTCGAGACGATCATTGTTCTAAAAATAGATTTTTAATGGATTAATGTCGGCTGTCTGGCGCGCAGCTCCGAACCGACTTCGTCCGTTGCTTTGATTGACACGTGGCTTATTTATTTTTTTTTTATGCTAAATTGGTTTGAGTTTTACTAACGACAAATTATATTCAAAAATTTTGCATTAAAATGTATTGAAGACAAGAAACGGATTGGCATTCTTTTTGGCTGAATTTTAACGATGCCAACTTATTCGGTTGGCACTTTTAGGACTCTGAGACGGGCAGATCTCTTTGAGAACTCTTCTTGCTTTACTTGTAAAAAGTTTATTTTTGTCGATCTCGTCCTCTCCCTCCGTACCATATACTGTGTGAAATTTTATTCTTTTTCTCAATAAATAACAAGATGTAGCTGATTTATCAAAATGACATTTATCTTCATGCTGTTAATAAAGGACTCTGTTCAAGTGATTTTCCCTTTGCTTTGCCTGCAGAATAATTTTCCTTCAGCATTTTTAAGCAGTTTATCACGGCCAATTAATAACGGATCTGGGTGTTGATTTTCAATATCGCATATCGGTCTAATTGGTGAATTCCTGCGGACTAGAAGCATTTATCCCCCTTTCATGATCTCACTATTCTTTCATGGCTTGAAACTTTTTATAGTGCTGAAGAGAATTATTGACGAAGTGACATTTACATGCATCATTCTATTTTTACAGTGTCTCCAGTTTTTTTTAAAGCGCCATATAATTTTTTGGTTTCTACTAATAACAAAATATTTCTTTTTAATATAATCTTTATTTAAAATAATGTAGTAATAGTTCTTAATTTATTTCAATTTCAGTGCTTACAAAAATGCTTATTTGCCTACAGAAGAATATTAATGTTTGAAATATTAAAAATTTGAATAATTTATTAATTTCTTCATGTTTTGCGTAGATATATGCCTCTATTATCATATCAGGCACGAACGTGACTGGAGTAAAGAAATCAAGTGATCCTCCCCTCCACCCCCTCGAAGTTCAATAAAATAAATATGCGTGGAGTATTAATTTCCAAAATTTTGAAATCCTCTTTTTCCCCAATTCAAATAAAAATCATTATTTTTCTTTTAATCATTAAAAATGCAAGTACATTCATTTAATTACCATACATTACTTACAAGGGAACTCTTTGAAATGCTAATCACCTATTTTCTTGGGAAAAAAAATACTGGCAAGAGATTTAATCATAAATATCATCTTCCTAAAATATTAGCTGCTGAGTCGCAATAGAGGTGCTATAAAAAACTATTAAAAATGAAAGCATGTCTGAAATATTTCAAAAAAGCGCCTGTTTGGCGACTGCATTCTTGGGAATTATGGAGATTAAATAGATGTAGATGTTCTTCCTTCTTTTTGATAGCCAAACGAACGCCATACGCAGCCGAGCACTTGAGAATTCAGAATAGATTAACAAAAAACAGATTATTTACCAGATATAGTCTTACTTAGTCGAAATTCAAAATATTTAATATTTCAATTAAGTAAGCTGTGTCAATTACAACTGCGAGTGCATTAACGTCAAGTTTTTAATAACGATATTAAAAAAAATATATGATCAGGACTTTAATATAAATTTAAATAAAATAAAACATTATATTAAAACAGTTTTTTTTTTCATAAACTAAATTGAAAGCATTTCGAATCCGTACACATTTTTCTTATAAATCTGATAATTTTATTGGGCAGTACGAACCTTCGACGAACAAACAACTCCGCAGAATAATAAGTTGTGTGGATTCAGTATCTCATTAGAGCAACGCAATGGACAACTAAAGACGATCTACGATTCTACCCTAAATTTCGTCCTGTTTGTTGTTTCGGTTTAACGTCGCACTACACTGTTAAAAAAATGCAGAAAATATACAGAAATTCTCTGTAATTTCAGAAAAAAAGGCGTAAACTACGGAAAATTTACGTAGACAAAACGTATTTTACGAATTTTTTTCTGAAATTACAGAGAATTTCTGTATTTTTTCTGCATTTTTTTAACAGTGTAGTACTGCACTAAGAGCAATTTGCGACGGTTGGACTGCACTTCTGAGGATGGTCTGGAGACATCTGTAGGTGATAAATGGTTACGTTCTGCGTATGATACATCTGATTTGTACGCTTGACTCGACATATCCCCCCTGTAAATTTCGTCGAGATGAGACAGATATCGCATAACAGGATTAAAATACAAAAAATTAAACACTCTAGGCCAACGAGATAATCGAACCCATTCTTTTACACTCGAAGGCGATTAGCGAGGGTGTAGGGAGGGCTAAAATTCCCTATGAAATTCTAATGCATATCTTTACAAAATTGTTTATTATTCTTAAACTTATATAAAATAAATTGCCAGAAATGTAAAAAGCCATGAAGTAGTACAGTCGGCAGCAAAAGTATCCGAGCATTAGCCAATAATTCAGATATCAAAAAAGTAGACTTAATACTGGTTGCATTCGTGAAGTCAAAACTCGTTCAACTAGTGCTGTTAATTTTTGACTAGCCGTTCGTAAAGTCTCTCAGTGCATTTAGTGCGTTTTGAAACTTATGTTCTTAAACTAAATTCTGTGCATTTGAGAAAAAGTCAGTTTACTTCGTACAAATTGGAGCGGACGCAAAAGATAACTTTGTTTTCTCTGTGAGATCGCGTATTTTTGTCAAAACATTGCGTGTATTTTTAGTATGTAATAATTTGTCTTATTAACTCTTTTCTTTCTTTTTTTTTTTTTTTTAGAAATATTTTGTAAACTTTTTTTGAATTTTTTTGTAGTTAACAAAAATTTTAATTATTTAAATTTTTTTTTTTTTTTTCGTTTTTAGTAAATAAAATTATAAAAATATAATTAAGTTATTAAAAATATATTTATTTATTAAAATATAAATTAATTTATAATTAAAAACAAATTAATTTGTCATTGCTCATTATAAAATTTGAAACTGAGAAATTTTGAATAGCAGTTTGATGTCCTTAATTAAATGTACAATATAATATATGTGATAACTAGAGGTATTAGCTTATTGAACACTGGATACAGAATCTTTTCAAGAATTATAGGCAACAGACTAAAAGTCATTTCACATGCACTATTATTAGAACAACAAAATGGTTTACGAAAGGGAAGATCCTGCATAGACAGTGTATTTAACCCTGAAACAACTCTTTGAAAAACACTGTGAATTCAATTTAGAAACTCGTGTTGCTTTCATAGATTTTGAAAAAACCTT
This sequence comes from Salticus scenicus, assembly GCA_963930645.1. Lineage (NCBI taxonomy): Eukaryota > Metazoa > Arthropoda > Arachnida > Araneae > Salticidae > Salticus > Salticus scenicus. The sequence continues at coordinate 288,370,309 of OZ005657.1, read as the reverse complement.
TGGCCGAGTAGATCGAGGAAAATTGTGGAAGATCATGGAGTATATGGGATACCCTCCTCATCGCATTAAAAGTATTAAGAGCCTATATAAAGACACTTCTATTGTTTTAGACCTAGGTTTTAAAATTTCGGATAAAATAATAAATCAAGGTGTGCGATAGGGATGCAGTTTATCGCCACACCCAGTATTAGAAATAAGAATTTTGGAACTAGGCGTCAAAATTAAACGTTTAAATGACGCCTGGATTAAATGTTTTGGGCGTCAAAATCAAAAATGTAGGTGCCATCTATAATTAAATATGTATATTAAAAAATAATAATAACGTATCAACTTGGAAATAATATATGCAAGATTATATAAAAAAGATTTATGTAATGAATGTAATTACATTGACAATATTAAACATACATATTTAAAATCGCAAATTCATTCTTCGCCCAGAAGATACATCATTCCATCACAATTTAATAGCATATTTTGGGCAGAAATCTTCCAATTTAGGGCTGTTTAATTTAAAATCAGTTTTTATTAGGTTCAATTGACTGACATAGACTTGTTTACAGTCTGATGGGATTGGGAAAATTATTAGGTATGATAAAAAAAAAAAAAAAAAAGCCAGCCGTCAAATATGGCACCTATGATTGAAATTTTAGGCGTCAAAATGAAAAAACTGGTCGCAAAATGCGACTAACGACCGCTTATTGCTACCCCTGGCCACACCTATTTAACATCTATATTGACTATATCATCAGAATCTGGAAAAACAAAATCAGAACAGGAATAGCTCTCGGAAGAATTTTGTTTAACAATATACTATTTGCAGACGACTTATGTCTGTTTCAAGACAATGAAGATAATTTGCAACGTGCAATTTTTACTCTAGACAAAATTGGAAGTGAATATAACTTAAATATTTCAATGAGAAAACGAAGGTGATGGGTTTTGAAGGTAAAGAACCTATAAGAACAAAGATTATCTTAGAAAATAAACCACAGTTGAACAAATTTCACATTTTAATTATCTAGGATGTGACATATCTTATAATTACAACAATGATATACAAAACAAGCTAAATGAGTTCTAATACATCTGCGAGACTATAAGAACATCATTAAGAAATACAAGAAAAGATACCAGAATAAAATTTTTCAAGGCAATGGCGATACCAACTCTTCTATATGGAAGCGAGACATGGACGCTCTAAAAGAGTGATGAAAGAGAAATACAATCTTCAGAGATGAAATTTCTAAGGAGTGTGAAAGGTTATTCTATAATGGATAAAATAAGAAATGACATCAGGAAAGAACTAAAAACTGAGCCAATAATACATATTATAATAAACTATAGAAATAAGTGGAGAGAACATTTGGAACGTACGCCAAATGACCGTATACCAAAAGCAGCTCTAAAATACAGGTCAAGAGGGAGACGAGATAAAGGAAGACCACGTATAAGATGGACTGAGGCCGGAACAAGCTTATAGCCTTCAACCGTGTTGGACATGATAAATTTATATATATTTGTACAATACAGCAATACAGGGTAGATGCTCCAGTGATTGACATGCTCCAGTAATTTACATCTATCCTAAAATAATTAATAAATAAGAAAAATAATGAAATCATATTTTACACATAAGAATTTTAACATTTTATGTCCAACACTGGAGCATAGGGTGCTAATAACTGGTAAAATAAATTACTAGCAGTATCAAACACTCGACCGTAGGGAGCCAATTACTGATAAAAGAAAAACTGGCAGTGTCAATTACTGGAACATTGAGTGGGTGTCAAATAAAAATTCATAAAAAAAAAAAAATTATCAAATGTATATATTTTAACATATATGTGGTTCTGAATGTCTTTCATACCATATGTACTAACTTAAGATTTCTAAAAATATTTTCTGATGACTAGAACATTAAAAACATTTGAGATTTCTCTAAAAATGTCAATCACTGGTGCACCTACCCTATATATTTTTTTATATAAAAATAATTTCCCTCCTTTTACATATTTATATATAAATTTAAAATTTATACTTATTTTTTAAAAAGTATAAATTTAAAATTTATACTTTTTTATATTTTTCAAAAAGTACTTTTATTTTATTTATTAACGCGTTGAGCGCTACACGAATTCTTAAGGAAATCCCTTTCAGGCCACGCGCACTGCTTAGAAGCGTGTTATGTTTACCGTGTTTCAATAAAATCCTATAAAATGCCTTAATGATATAATCCTATAATAAATAACAATTAAATAAATTTTAAATTGACAGTAATTACTTAAAACTATGTAATTTTTTTAGTTTTATATTTCACACTGTCAGCCACCGGTGGCTGACGTGGCTTAAACGGAAAGTTCAGTGTCAGCCACCGATGGCTGGCATGGCGATGAACGTGTTAAGGAATATTCCTTCCCATTTAATTTGTTGCATAAAAAAGGTGATATTTTTCTAAATTAGTTTTATAAATATGACTTTCATATCATAGGAGTAAGTAGTAATAAGTGCTTAATTCTTTTAATTTTTTATTTAATAAAATAAATAAATCTTGAAAAATGTTATATTTTTTTATTCAGCAAATTTTAATAGCGAAGAATTTTTTTTTTTTTTTTTTTTTTAATTAAACAAATAAAATTAAGTAAAGTGCATTTTTTAAGTGCTCTTAAAAATTAATTTATAAATCATTAATTTTCTGATTTACAAATATATAAAGGAGAGCAATTTATATACATGTATATAAATATGGTCTATGGTCTATTCGGTGCATTAAACTTTTTGTTACTCTGGTTATAGGTGGTTTTAAAAATTTACTTATTATATTAAATTGATAAATATAGAAATTTTTTATATATTAGATTAAGGACATGAAAGTGATTTTCTAAATTCCTCAATTTCAAAAGTTTATTTTACGTTAATGATTAATAAGTCAGCCTCTTTTTAAATGACCACATGTCATCTTAATTTTGATCCTCCGCGGAGCGGATGGCTTTTTTGCTTCAGTAACCCCTAGAGCAATAGAAAATACTACCCACCTATACTTAAGTTCCTTTGCATCATTGAAGGAAGGTTAATGTGATTTGGCGATGGCTTTCTCGTATTTGGCATTCAAAACGTAAAATTTAATAATTTTTTGCGGCTTTCCTGTTGAGATTCAGCAGTTAATATTTTTACCAGTGAATTAAGTGCTACGTAAACTATTTTTTGTAATTTTTTGAAGGAAATCGGCGATTAGCACGAGTTCCCTTGTTAGATTAAAAAAAAGTCTTGTGAGACTTTTATTAGTTTGCGAGTAGAAATAAACATTAATAGTTAAAACCATTATAATAGAACTATAATTCTGTTATAAAATTACGTATGCTGACACAAAACTGCTATAATTAACATTTCTGATATTTTGATACGTGCATATGAACATCATTACATCTTCTGAATACTTTCTTTCTAATGAACAAGCCCCCCCCCCCCCCCTGTCAATCCACACACACACAGTAAGGAAAGCCTGGTACACTAGAGAATGCAAAATTATTATTTATGGCATGGAATTGTTTTAATTTCACCATTTCAAGCAATTACCAGGTGTAACGAATTCATAGTCGTTATGAGGAAACCTCTAATTTCCACATGGTAATTTATTAGTTCAATAAAATTCTGTTATTCACAATTTCTGCCTTTAAACTTTTCCTTGTATTAAACAATTCCTGCCTTTTTTTTTTTAAATGTTAAAAAAAAAAAAAAAAAAAAAAACTTATCCATGCACATATATGGAATGACACTCCGCATTTAAGGGAGATAATTTGTCGCAATTAGATCTATGAAGAAAATTAACGCGTAAATGCGATGCATATTTTTGAACAGTTGTAATTCAAAATGTGTCGTCTTTTCGAACTTAAGCTTCCGACAGATATAAAAGATATTTAGGACCAAGACATAAAAGTAGTTACTTGACCTTAAAACGTAAAAGAACAAATATCTATTATAATCTCTATAATAATAATTATAAAGAATTATCTCTTTCAGGATTTTTTATCGCATTAAGGCAGAACTGACGGAGAATGATACTGAACGATGTGTTTAGATATAGAAAATTCTCCCAGAGAAATCTTTTAAAATGCAGTAAAAAGTTTCGCGTATTGTTCTCAAGATTTAAGTTTCATTATGCTCAATTTGAATACGAATACTACTTTAAGACTGTCAGTAAAAGAACTTTGTCGCATTTATGGGTTACGGCATTTAGGCACATTGACCTTACATCAAGTAAAATTTTGTGCTTTATGTTCAATGTAAATATCGCAAGATCAGTTTCAATGCTTGCATTTGTAAAATAAATTAAGATGGGACAATACCTAATTCCATGGACAACCAAGCCTCATGTTATTCTGTGGAAAAAACAATTTCCACAATTATTCATTACCCATTTTTTTTTTTTTTTTTTTTTTTTCCAGATGTCACAAAATTCATATAACTGTTCAATTAGTACTCATTTTCGAAAAATAGATTTATATTGAATACAAAAATGCGAAATTTCACCAAGTGGATTTTTCTCTTTTTTAACCTACGAAAGACTCCCCAAGAAGGGCATCTCCCTATATAGGTCTAAGTACCAAGTGCAGGCCTTAATCCCAATACTATCACCTCATTTTTTAGCTACAAAATAAAATACTATACACACACACACACACACATATATATATATAATGGAAAATAAGTACTAATTTAATTTTTGTGAAAGCAGAATGTAAAAAAAAAAAATATATTAGGTAATGAGTAATTATGGGAAAAACAAATTTTCCTATAGAATGACATAGGTCATGGCTTTCAACGATATTAGGTATTGTGTGCTCAAACAAGAAATAATGTACAGATTGATCATTCAGGCCTTTTTTTTTTTTTTTTTTTTTTTTTTTTGACAGTTTCAATAAATTGTCCGATTGATCAAACTAGAATGAATAATTTTACTTCTCATAAGGACTTTTAGTTCAATTTTTGACTCTACTGTCATTTTCTTACTGGGGTTAATTATGTTAGTTTCTTACAACCTGCCTTTTTATCAAAGCCTATTCCATCAGTATTATCTATAAATTTCTTTTCAAATGTATAGGCTTAATTTATAACATTTGCTATATAAATTTGTTTTACAAATTCAAGGTTGTGGGAGTCCTTATCAGGGGCGTAGCTTGAGTGGGTGTGTGTGTGTGGGGGGGGGGGTGTCTACCCAATGTTTTTAAAAATAGGGCGGCATAATGAGGTTTCTGGGGGTGCTGTTTTGCGCCTTAAAGTTCAGTGGATCATAATTTTGTTAATTATTGTTAGTTATCAAAGACATTTAAGGTTTTTATGTATCACAAGCTGCCTTCGGCGATCAACTGGTTCACCGACCAGCAAAAAAAGTTTGCATTAAAATGTCCGATTGTAGCGCTAGCCCCGTGGCAGAAACACGGCGACACAGCGACATTGTCGCAGAACGGCGTTGAGTCCTTGCTGAAATTTTTTCTTTTAGGAACAAAAAATTTTGAAAGAAAAAGAAATTTTGCAGAAGCTGCTCATTTCTGCAGAAAGGTACCAAAGGGTTACATTGCTACAACGATGCAACAAGGACAGAAAATCATTGAACGCTGTGTGCTCTGTGCGTACGGGACAGCATTCCCTCTACGCACATGATCTGTGACCGCGCTGTCTTGCTCGCTTTCGCTTGTTGTCTGATGAGATTTCTCTTCTGTTTCTGTTTCAAACTATCCACGCAATCTTTGAAGGAAGCTGCTTTCCTTTTTAAATAAATTTCTAATTTTCATTCCTGTGACTCCCCCTCCCCCTTTTTATTTCTTGTTTCACACAATTAAAACCGATCATTATGAACTTTCGATTTTATCTTTCTTACAGATGCTCCAAAAAACATATTCCTGGATTGTTTTCCCCTTATCTATAAAATTTCCTGAACGTCTCTTGAAAATAAGAAAAATAAATTAATTATTGTTATAATTAACTGAAAACCACACAAATAATTGCACAACACGCATAACTAAATGAGGGGGGGGGGGGGAATCACGTTCAAGGCATTGCATAATTAAAATTTACTGAGTCAGGACGGAGAGAAATTCTTGTTACATTAACTGAAACTCAGTTTAACTAGAATCAAAAGCTGAAAGTGGTGCAGAAAGAAAGGGAATGCTACGATTATGCAATGTTTTGATTTTCATTAAAAGAATTTTTAAAGGTTCAGTTATACAGCTGAAGAATCTTTAAAAAGTAAATCTTAAAATAACTTTCTTTTAAATTATTAGAAATAAATAATATATTCAAAGCTATTGATGAATTTCAACGGTGATGGAAATGTGTACATGTTAACGGCCCTCTTCACTTACCGTCGCCGGAAGTCCGAGCCAATGTATGGAGAAATTTTCTTTACAAATAACTTATTAACTAATACATATTTTTAAATTCTGTTTTCACATTCAGAAAATTCCCAACTGTTAAATTGACGGGCCTTTTTTAAAAATGTATTTTTTTAATTTTAATATTTTATTTTGAAAGTGCAAAATGAAAGAATTTCATATATTGAAAATTCGTATTTTGCAGCTTAAGCCAATTAAGGCCAATGATTGTGTTAGGGTTTCTAAGACTGGGAGCAGTGTCCTGTGTGGGAGACGTTCTAAGGTGTCTGTCCATATTTACATGAGTTTCGTAGAAAATCACGGAAAAATCCGACTTAAACGAATGTTTTCTGTGGGAAATTTACTAAGATGTTTCGGACCGCATTCATGCGAGTTTTATAGAAAACCACGGAAAACATTGAACTTTAATGACTAAGTATTTACCATAGGAGAAAGAAAAAGAATATTTTCTGTAACATTTGTTGAGATAATTGAAAACGTGATAACTCAGTTTTTATAATGTAGGGGTAATTCTAAGAAAATTTCGGATCTAAAAAACTAGTATTTCACAAAAATCGGCGGCTTTAAAATAATTCTTATCGAGAATTGCACGATAAAATTTTGTATATTGAAGCCAGCCGCAGAAATACGACATATTTCAGTAATCAAATACCAAAAAAAGGGTATTGCTGAATTATGAGGTCTAAATAATTACATGTTTTTAGCAAAATAATATCTATTTTAGGAATTAAATTTCCATTACGTAATTTTTATAATTAGAAATAAATAATTCATTATTTCAATAAATAGCCACAAAATTGTTCCACAATTGTTATAATAAGAATTTATTGTTCAACAATTAATTCTTATTAAATATAAATTTTGTTAATTAGCAGAGAATTGATTGCATATTTCCATTTCAACTATCGACTACAAAAATATCGCAATTTACGAAAATCAGCTTTTAAAAAATCGCAATCTTTATCTACAAGCAGCTAAATAATAGCACATTAAACGTAAATGTTTTACTATTAGTGGTGAAACGATCCAGCATTTCTGAAATCTACTGTAAAATCAATCTATTTCGAGATTCTGCTTTGAAAATAAAAGTGCAAATTTTGTTGCTTATAGAGGCAAAATAATTGAGTATTCGTATTCTTTTGAAAGCTGAATCCTGAATTCCATCGATTAGTAGCTAAATATTACTGTTTCTGCAATCGCCGCACAGTAAAAATGCGAATTTCGAGAATCAGCTTTGAAAAAAGCGTGATTATCATAGATTAGCTGGAAAATAGATTAATTGCAATTTTGTATAAATTTTTGAGAATTAGCGGTGAAATGGTCCGGTATATTTGATTTCAGTTGCTAAAGTATTGCATAATTTGGGACTATTCAGCTTTGAAAGAAGCTTGAATTTCATCGATTTTCAGGATTTAGGAATTCAGCTTTGAAAAGGGCACAGATTTCTTTGGTTGGCAGCCAAATAATTGCATATTTTGGTAACTGATCACAGAAGCTCCGTTACAGCATTTTCTTAAATGTGGAAAATTACTGGCATTACCTGATGACTGATATGCACCTAAATTGAATAAACATAGTCTTTCACAATCGACTATTTGAACATTAAGTTATGTGAAGTTCTACACAATAGAAGCTAAGATATTGTCTTTCCTTAATTGTGGGAAATTGCAGCGTACAGCGCCACTTCTTAGATATTTACCAAAATCTATTCAGCACGAATTTGTCAAAGTGCATCCAAATATAAACTTTTGTATAATTCTGTTCATTATTTTGTGAGATACAGCGCCCAAAACATAAAATTTTGATTATACACAGACATCTCCTAAAAATGGTTTAATCGAGTTTAAGGAAATCTCAAATTTGTAAATGCACCAAAAGCCAGAAAAAAAAGGGGGGGGGCAGTATGCAAATGTCTTTCTCAATAGAGATTTCAGTTACAGCTGCACAATGCATTAAATAGGTCAAGGTTGAGATCACCCAGTACGTGCGTAAAATTTTTTTCTTCCCAAAAGAGATGAGATATTTACTTTAAAAACACGTGGATGTTATCTTCCTGATTTTTTTTTTTTTTTTTTTTTTTAAGAAAAAAATCTATTGCATTCGTAAAATAAGAGAGAAAAAAAAATATCCTTAACACGTTGAGCGCCACGCGGATTCTTAAGGAAATCCCATTCAGGCCACACGCGCTGCTTAGAAGCGCGTTATGTTTACCGTGTTTCGATAAAAACCGTTAAAATGCCTTAATGATATAATCCTATAACAAATAAAAATTAAGTAAGTTTTAAATAAGTCGTCAGTAATTACTTTAAACTACGTGTAATGTTTTTAGTTTTATATCATTTCACAATGTCAGCCATCGGTGGCTGGCGTGGCGCTGAACGCGTTAAATCTCTAGTCTTCTACCAAATTCAAATTTATATCCTTCCAACATGGACTTAAAGGAATAGGTAGCTTCCTAACTTAGTCTGATAAATAAGGTTTTTTTTTTTTTTTTTTCAAAACCTACTTTTTATTTCGCAGTTTTATTTGTTTTTGTTTTTTAATTTGATATTTTTGAAGTATTTCAACGGTCATGAAATAAGTTTGCGCGCCATTTTTTTTTTTTCCTTTTTAAGCATTTCTGACAATGTGAATTAAAATTAGTGTGAATAAAAGTTGAACCGCCCTTTTTCACCCAATCATAACTGCTAAATTACACTACTGTTAAATAAAATAGGTTGAGTTACAAACAATTTTTAAAAGTGTACCAGCAGTGGGCTCTTTGCATCTAAATTATTTCAAAAATTGAATAACCCTCTCCTCTCACATTTGACGGTTGGTTTTACAATTTCTTATTATTAAAGTCTATAATTACGAAGATTTCAAACGATCAGTTTTAGAATGAGATATATTTTATTAAAACAGTGACTCTTTTAGTCCCTTTTTTTTTTTTTTTTTTTTTCTTTTTTTTTTTTTTTTTTTAATAAGTTAAGCCCGATTTTGTTTGCTTTGTATATGCTTATTTCGAGCTGATTTTTTACTATGATTCAAATAAGTTTACAAAAATTCTTTAAAATTTTTAAGTTTGTTATAGCTTATAACATTTATATGGATATCTTACTGATACCACATTGTCATTGCAGTGGTAGACAGAACTGTTCACTACATTCGGAATATGAAACGGGATGCAAATCAATTTCGCTTAAAATCCGATAGGAATATCAGAATTACATGTGTTTTTCAAATTTTATGACGAGTTTTGTCTATCGTTAGAAATAACGCTCACTATCCTAGGAAGTACTTGAAAACGAGGCTGCGTTTGTCCAGGTAGGTATTAAAGGTATAAAAGTAGTCAAGTTTTTAATAGCATAATTCAGGACTTTGTTTTATAAAGTTTTCTTCGCAAAATAATAATAAATGAATCATTGCAAAATTAAACTTTTTTAAAACAATGAATTTTTTTTCACATAATTTATCTGCAATATAACATTCAATAGAGAAGACAGTTTTTTAATGTAAATAAAAGCATAAGGTCATTTAAAAAAAAAAAAAAAAATACTGGCAAGCCTCAAATGGATATAAAGTCCTCATTTAAGAACGCACAGGTGAAAATTTTCTAAAAAACCATATCAAAGCTATTTTAACGAATGTAAAATTTTAATATAATGCTTTTTCGATGTATACGTTTCAATTGCTTATGTTTTACTTCAGTTTTATTGTTCCCTTTTTGCAAAGCTGCCAACATTTCGAATTTTAAAATTGGGTTTATCACAATTGTTTATTAATAGGAATCTGTAATAGTATTTTTCTATGACTAAATCAAATAAATTGCTTTAGAAAACTTCAGGTAAATAGTCTTCCAAGAAAAGAAAAATTGAGGGTTGCTGCACAATTTTTCCATAAACAACCAGGCGCTTTCGATTTCAGACTTTTTTCAAATATCTCAAAGTGCTAGACGAATCATCTTGAAACTTCAGTAGTATAAAGAACACGTTATATTCCATATTTTTCAGTGAAAGTTTTTCCCCGAAAGTAAAAGGTGGACCAATAAAAAATGAATGTTTGGGATCACCCTGTAAAACATAATTTTTGAAATACGATCTGTCTGTAGCATGTGATTAAGAATCTCCTTATCTGTATAAATTTTTATGATGCTACAGCATATTATTCATGGAAATACACTGCTCGACATTGAAAATGCAACACCAAGAAGGAGTGGTCAGAAAATGATGGAATGTGGAAAAAAGAGACAGCAAGGAACAATAAGTGATCTTTATTTCAAAATGATAGTCAGAATACAGAGCGAGAACGGCGTCGGCTCAGCAGGATGTAGGACCACCGCGGACAGCGATGCACGAAGAAACACGTCTAGGCATAGTCAGTAAGAGTGCAGATGGTGTCCTGAGGGATCTCTCTCCATTCCCTTTTAACCATTTGCCACAGTTCGTCTTCTGAACGAGGCAGGGGCAGAGTCTGCAAACGGCGTCCAATCACATCCCACACATGTTCGATTAAAGACAGGTCAGGAGAGTACGGTGGCCAGGGAAGCATCTGTATACCTTGCAGAGCATGTTGGCAGATGCGAGCACTGTGTGGTCGGGCGTTATTCTGCTGAAAAATTGCATTAGGCAGCCCCTGAAGGTAGGGGATTGCCACCGGCCGCAGTACATTATCCAAGCATCGTTGGGCCGTCATAGTGCCCTGAATACGAACTAGAGGTGGCATGGAATTATACGCAATAGCGCCCCAAACCGTTATGCCAAGTTGTCGCGCGGTGGGGCGTTCCACAGTTAATGCCGGATTAGATCTGTCTCCACGTCGACGCCACACACGTATGCGGCGACTGTCACTGGATAAACAGAAGCGTGACTCATCTGAGAACATGAGGTTTCGCCATTCTGTCATCCACGTCGCTCTAGTCCCGCACCATTCCAAACGTTGGCGTCTATGCTGTGGGGTCAATGGCAGTCTTCTTAGCGGACGCCGTGAGTGCAGGCCACGTGCAACCAATCGACGGGAAATGGTTCTGGTCGACACGGGAACATCCAGGGTATCTTGCGCATGCTGCAGAATCAAGGTACAAGTGACTTGCGGGTCCGCCACAGCTTGTCGGCGGATGCGTCGATCCACGCGTGCTGACGTCACTCTGGCTGCACCTGCACCCCTCAATCTTGCCACATTTCCTTGCTCCAACCATGTTAGCCACAGCCGATGCACCCTGCTCGCATCCATGTAGGTATCAGCTGCGATTTGGAGTAAGGACCAACCCCTCCCCTTCTCAGTCCGATCACCATACCACTCGCAAAATCGTCTATCTGCTGGAAGTGTCTTCATTGACGGCGGCAGAGCATTCTCTCCTATTACACGTATCCTCCGAGACAAAAACAAAATTTCTTCGATAATTCGTCTGGCAGAAATAACGACACGAATACTGCCCACTCTGCAAGTTCCTTCCTTTATATCTATCTTCACGTGCGTCGGAGAGCTGCGCATTTCACATCATTCGCATAACTCACAAGGGAAGTATGAATCAGTAAAATTGCTATTGAAACTAAACCACGCTTAAATTAAAGAGCATGGTCGAAAACATTGGGTACCGTACAAATTTGCTGCAACAACTCCCATCGGGGTGAGGATATGCCCTCTATTAGCTTTAGTTATTTCTATAAAAGCCAACAAAACACGCAGCGTAGTGCGAACAGATGGTGCAGTGCTAGCGTGCTTGACTTCGGATACGTAGGTCGTGGGATCGAGTCCCCGCAAGGGCTTTTGTATTTCATTTCAACTGAAATATTTATTTTTGACATTTTTAATTAAATTAAATCATTATTGTAAAAGAAAATATATTAATTATATTAAACAAAGTTTTTTTTTTTTTTTTCAGCGCGGACAATTTGATATTTTTTTTTTTTTAATCAATTTATTTATTTATTTATTTATTTATTTATTTATTAAATTTAAAGAAATTAATAATTTAACGGGAAATACTCTTATATAATATTTAGGTAAGATTTTGTTAATGATTACATTCAGATAAAATTTTGTTAATGATTGTTTTATATAAATTATTAATTACTATCTTTCAACGACAACATTAATAGCAAGAGTTAATAGTCTCCTTTCAAATGTATTATTTATTAATGCTATTTTTTGCATGAAAAATCCTGAATGATGAACAGGTGTTGCTTTAACTATTCGACGTCGCATTTAACTTTTAGTTCAAATATTTCATTAAATTACTGTCAAGTTTCGTGGTGTCGGAAGATCTGACAATAATATTGAAGAGAATAACAAATTTTCTCAAAATGATTTTACTAATTTATAATTAATTTACATCTCAAAAAATTCAAAATCTGGGTAATTATGAATTTTACATCTCAAAAAATTCAAAATCTGGGTAAATATGAATTTTACAAATCAAGTAATCTCGACGAAAAGCCAAATATTTGACATTGTTCGGGATGAACAATAATTGACGGTGAAAAAAATTTAAATTAAAATAATTGTGATCAATCTTTTTATATTTCTTGTTCTAATTATGAAATACTTATGGTTCCATGATTTTTCTACTTTTAATCATAATTGTTATAAATTATAAACTATATTCGTAGATTTAAACATGGTTTTCTTTTTTATAAATAAAAAAATGCATTTCTTAAATTCATTCTCAATACTTTATTAATTGAAATACTCGAAAAAAAAAAATCTTCTTAATCTAATAAATATTTTCTCTTAAATTAATAATTTAATTAAAAACGTACAGAAAAAAAAATTAAAAAATTAAGGTACAAAACGCCCGTGCGGGGACTCGATCCCACGACCTACGTATCCGAAGTCGAGCACGATAGCACTACACCATCTGTTCACAAAACAATGCGTGTTTTGTTGGCTTTTATAGAAATAACTAAAACTAATAAAGGGCATATCTCGCCCCCATGGGAGTTGTTGCAGCAAATTTGTACGGTACCTAATGTTTTCGACCTATGCTCTTTAATTTAAGCTTGGTTTGGTTTCAATAGCAATTTTACCGATTCATACTTCCCTTGTCAGTGACGTGCGTCTACTCTAAAATTTGTAAAATAAATTTCTGACCACTCCTTCTTGGTGTTGCATTTTGAATGTCGAGCAGTGTATAACGGTTTCTTTAAAAAAAAAACTGCAGAAAAATATTGGCCCCCTTTTAGCTGTAACACGTAAGGTTATACAAAGTGCAAAGCTATTTTCAGAAAATGACATACAACATTAGACACGTCATATTGCAATCAAAATAAATAGTAAATTTCTAATGAAATATGAGCATTTTTACTAAATATTTAACTCCGCATGCCCGAGATTTAGCGAAAATTCATTTGCATGATTTAATAGCCAAATGCATTGAACTACTTTTAATGAAACACCAAACAAGTATCCTGTAGATTCAAAAAGTTGTACGCGTTAGAATGAACTGCTATTCAGTTCCTCTTAAAGGGAAAAAATAAAATAAAAACTAAGGTGTTTTACCCACATTTTTATTTTGATTTAATCAATGGTAATAAAGTATTCATTGATAATAAATGAATATGGATTTAAAAAAAATAAAAATCCTTTTATTTTTGAGAACTGAAATTCAGTTTATTCTATCGCATACAACTTTTTTCAATTTACACGATTTTTAGCGTTTTCATATAAGTAGCTCAATACATTTGACTATTAAATTTATACAAATGAAATTCCGCTAAAGCATGCACTGATTTAAATTTAGTGAAAATGCTTTTATTTCATTAGATATTAATATTTTTGCATTCTGATTGCAGTATGCTGTGTCTAATGTTGTATGTCAGGTTTGACTCTGCACTGTTTTTTAATACTTTGCGTTTTATAGCTAAGAAAGATGACTTTTTTTTCTTCAAATTTTTAAAGAAACCATTTAGTTTTCATGAAGATATGTGGTAGTCTCAAAAATTTATACAGACAATAATACCTTTACGTCCGCGGCAAACCTTTCACTGAAATATGAGGTATGACATATTCTTTATACTCCAGAAGTTTCAAGATGATTCGTCTAGTAGTTTTTGAGAAATTTGGAAAAACGTCTGAAATAGGAAGTATCTATTGATTTATGGAAAGGTCAATGAAGGTATGTCATTGTTTCAATATTCATTCTCAGTTTTTTCACATTGACTTTATAATTTTCAGGGAGAAAATATATATTTCTTTAATAGTTAATTAAAATGAATTCAAATTAATATTCGGTAATCTGCATCAATTTTAATGACTTCTTTTTGTATATTTCAGATCGTCGTTGGCATTCTCTTAGTTGTCGTTGGTCGTTGGAACATTAATAACAGGAAAGAACAAAATCTGGCCAATGTAACGAATAACATAATTGTTATTTTAATCTTTCTTATCACAGTTGTCAACGTCCTAATAACTGCTTTTGGAGACGAAGAACCTGATTACAATCCAAACTATAGTCACTGGGCTGCACCAAGGAAAGAAATGAGTGATGATTTACCTCAACCGTCAGCTATATGAAAACAAATCAAAACTGTTCATTTATTTAAAGGGCTGGTCCTTATTAAATAGTCAGTGAACAATCACTTAACCTTTTGAATGTATGATTTCGAGGCAAAACAGGGAATGTTTTGAGGTATATCTTATATAATTTGGACCTAGATATATGTACTTAACTTCTTATGGCCTGTGGTTTTCATTTCGTTTGGTCACTAATGTACTTGGCATTACATTTGCACATTGTTTTGTAACACAGTTGTCTTTTGTTTTTACTTAGTTGTTGTAATGGAATATTTTGAGGTATTTTCTCTACGTACCATTTTAAATAAAAATATTTATTTTTTAAACCTAGTTATATATATAAAAAAAAAAAAAACAGTAACAAAAGTAACATGGCAAAAAAAAAAGTGTGTCTGCCACTTTGATGAGAACTGGGGGGGGGGGGGGGGGGGGGGGGATATAAATGACGAAAAATTACTGCCATCTATACAGGGTAGTCTTAAACTATGTGTCAAAAATATTAAGACAGGTAGAAGGAACCTAAATAAGCAAATTTCGTATAGGAATGTGTGTGCGGCAATGCCGCCTTGAGCCGGTAAAGAACGCTGACTTTGGCGTATAAAAGCGCTTCACTAGCTGGATTCATAATTTAACGCTCGGATCTCGAGCAGCATGCATCATTTCACCTATTCGGAGCTAGGCGATATGCATTTCATGTAAGGGGCTGCACAAAGAAAATCGATGAATCCAGCTAGCGAAGCGCTTTTATACGCCGCAGTCATCAGCGCTTTCTACCGGCTCAAGGCGGCATTGCCGCACACAATCCTATACGAAATCTACATATTTAGGTCCCCTCTACCTGCCTTTACATTTTTGACATGCTGTTGGACCACCCTGTATATACTAACCGATTAAAAGTAAATGTTACAGTGATATATCTCTTAAACTAAGAGCCATAAAAACATTCTTCTAATTACAAAAATTATTTAAGAATATAGACATGACATTCCATATGGATTTATTGATGTCTTCGTATGACACTTTTGTACAAGACGCTGTATACATATTAACCCTTTCATTCCCCGTGATGCCAATTGGAATCATAACACTTCAGATTTTCTTTCTTGCCATCTAACACTCCCGCCGATTCAAAATGAACAATATTAAAATCTATATACGTTTTCCTACCCCAAAAAATATATTTTAAATGATTTCACTATCCTTGTTGATAAATGATAGGTATATTTTACTCTAATCTGATGATAATATCGGAATCAGTTTCCTGTTTTGGGAAATTTAAGTAAATTAACTGTTTGAAATATTTTTTATTTTATGTTTTAATGTTTATAATTTGTATTTTAATCAATTGCAATATGTATTTCTTCAAATTTTGATATTTTTATATTAAAAAGTTGACTTTAAATGGCATCAGTGGTTATATTAAACATAAACACCTCTCAGTTGCTTCTTTAGCTGTGTTAATTCGTACTCTGCTATTACTCCTATTTTTAAAAAAATATTTATATATGTTATCTTTGAAATAAATTTATGACTAAATATATAATTCGTTGTTTTAAACATGGAAAAAATTGGGAATGAAAGGGATATATATATACACATACACATAGGGGAGACCCGTATACCTAGGGCCGCTTTTTTTCAATGCCCCAAAACAGAGTCCTTAACCTGTTTAAAATTATCAAACTGATATGTACATATCTTTAGAACTAATTACTTCCAATTGGGATTAATATAAATACCTAAAATGATAAATTCCGACGAATAGAAGGTTTAAAAAAAAAAAACTTCACTCGTGGCCCTAGGTACAACACCCTCATTGTACCTGGGGGCCAGATCTCATTGTACCTGGGGCCATTCTCTCAAATTAAGATTTCACTTTGTAATGAATAGAAAATAAGCATATAAACATGTATTTTATAAAAGAAACAATATCAAGTAATATATTTATTTATCATATAATAATTATGATGTTGCCTTAATTTGAAACACGAAATTTTTAATTTTTTTTTTTCTTTGGAATATTATAACGATGTTTTTTTTTTTTTCCCTTCAAATTTTTTTTTTTTTTTTTTTCTTCTCTTGAGTGTTTTTTGGATTTCTAGATCTCTCTGGTTTTCGGTCACATCGTTTCTTTGATGTGGGAAGTTTTGCTTTAGGTAAAGGTTTTGCTTAGGTTCGTACCTGTTAAAGCATGACACACGAAAAGATGTTAGATGTTGAAGATTTCGAAATTTCAACTGGACACGAAACAGACATCCAGCTCTATCATTGTTAATTCACTTTCTTCCTGGAAAATCTTTTTTTTTAATTAATGGAGGGATCTTGTCTTTCAGTCACTTTTGAACTTAAATATCCATCCTCAGTGAATGTGTTTTGAATCATTCTCCATATGCCGGATACACGAAAGCCTGATAGAATGTTTACAGGAGTAAAGGCCGACGGATAGGACTTGCCAATATTTTCAGCAACGTCATATATAGTGATTGGTTTACCAGGGTTTGCCAGCATCCAATTACTACAGACTGTACTGTGTTTCTTAACACTTTCGCGACCGCTGACGTAGATTCATGCCATTTGAAAATATAAAAACTCCACCAGTGGGCGCTTCTTTTGCAATTTGTATGTTATTTGTTTCTAAAAATATACACAATATTCATATTTGTACAATCAGTATACTATGGATGCAAATACTTTGATTAAAGAGAGTATGATTATAATGCATATCCATTTGTAATATAAAAGTGAATACGGAAAATTTTGATTTCAAAAATTGTAGCTTATTAGAAAAACGCTTACAGGCGGACCTTAGTCACAAAAACATACGGTTGCGAAAGGGTAAAAAGGTCCAAACACACTGGACCTAGGTACAAGTTCTGGTAACTTCATTCAAAATGCTGTCCACTAAAACATCCACAGGCAGAGAGGACTAATTAAATATCTCATTTATTGCTCAATATAAAAAGCAAAATTATACACTAGAAATGAACGAAGAATATTTGACTTGCCTTTGTAAAAGAGCAAAAGAGATGAGCTGCAAAATTTTACTTCAAACCATGTAAATTCGTTTTTTACGTGTAACTTGTTAAAACTTTCTCCTCAAAAATTCCAAAGTAGTTGTAAAAGTAGCAATTAATGTTCTTACTTGTCTAATTGAGTATTAAAACTTAAATATTATTCAAATAAAGTGGGGTGGGCCTAGGTACACGGGTCTCCTATATATGATGTTTACTTATCTCTTATATTTAATAACAATATTGGATTTTGTCTAAAAGGGGGAAAAAATTGTAAGTGTAATATTCGTAGTATTATTACACACACAGTATTTCAGCAATAAGATGACCTTCCCTTAAAAATTTCATTTTGCTAGAATTGTCTTTATAGTGGATGTTTGATAACACTGAGTATTTTACGCTGAATAAGTTTGCACGGGCCGAAATTTAAAGCCCGGACCGGCGGGGATACAACTCATCAATAAATAAAAAATCAAACAAAAATGCATGTATTTCCATACAAAAATGTTCTTAGTATATGTACTTTTAAGTCTATTTATTTAGCCGAGAAATAGAATATCCATTAACAAAACTACTGATCATTTAAGACCATTACATACAAAATACTTATCAAGCAATGTAGGAAGTATTAAAAATTAATACTACTAAAAATCTGTTATCCATTACCACTTACGTCTCGTAATATATCAGAATATTTTTGTGATGCTGTAAACGAAGCATTAATGCTGATCTAACCATTTTTAAAAATGCTTTAGTGTACCTGAAAATTTTCAATAAATTTAGTGCCTTGGAAAATAGCGGGAAAAGTGCTTAAAAATATTCTTCAT
Organism: Salticus scenicus; assembly: GCA_963930645.1. Lineage (NCBI taxonomy): Eukaryota > Metazoa > Arthropoda > Arachnida > Araneae > Salticidae > Salticus > Salticus scenicus. Next base: position 288,351,586 of record OZ005657.1, on the reverse strand, counting down.
AATCCCTAGACTCTGCAAACCATAGAACATAAAGCCTGATAGACACAGTTACGTATCTTATCTCTTTCATTTGTACAGTGATTTAAAATAAGAAAAAAGGCCACCTTTCCCCACGATTAATTTCGCCGTAAAATTGCGTTAGAAACGGGGCGTGGTCGTTTCCCCTGATTTAAAGGGGGTGAGAGAAATTTGTTTTTTCCTTTACAGGTCGATTGCGCTGGTAAGTTCCCCGGCATTATTTTTCCCCATTTCTTCCCCTCTACTTCTTTTTCAAGATAACTAAAAGTATCCATACACTTCTCAAAGGGATTAGAGCTATTTACCTATAAGAAACACGAGTGCTAAAATTGGCAATTATGACTCCTTTAATTACATTTTCCATTTTCACAAACTATTTTTTTCCCAAATCCTGCAGTTTTTTTTTTTTTTTTTTTCTTTTTTAAAGTATAATAATAAATAAAAGTTATTAAAAATTGGTGTATGAAAATAAACTTAAAAAGCAAGAACAAGGCAAAAATTACGTTTCCAATAAAAAAAAAATAAATTACTAGTACATTTAACAGTCGTAACCAAGCACACATTTTAAATCAGATATGGAAATTTCTGGTTTGTCTAGAAACTTCTTTTACAATTATAATATTACTAGTTATATAAATTTGGGAACAACCATACTGTCTTATTATTGCCGTTTAAACTAGTATTGCTCAGGGGAAAAAAATTTAAAAATAATAATACAATGAAAGTACAGACTTTGGTAAATTTTGAATTTGTGCACATGAAATATTTTCTTTATTTTCAAAGATGTAAAAGGTATGCCAAGCACATAGTATAAAATAAGTGCAGAGTCACGAATTAAAACAGAAAACTCTTTGAATGCGCCATAAAAGATTAATATAGGCAACGTATTTCGAAAGGACAAAATATTCCTTCGTTAGGAAAGAAATGCATTTTACCTTTGAGATAAAATACGGAGTATGATTTCCTGTGCTTCTTTATAGAATAAATAGTACGCATTTCTTGCCTGATAAAAAAGACTTTTCTTCTCAAGACGAGTCCCTTTATTATTCATATATAATGCAGAAATTTTTCATTACAGTTCAGTTTTGTAAAGTTAATGTCAGATACGTCAAACGCAATTGGAAGTTGTAAGACTTTAGTATTTATGAACACAGAATAAATATATTTTTAAAGCTTTCATTTGATATTTAGCAAAAATAGGGAATACTTTTCTGTTAATTAAACAATTAGCATTAATAAACAACAGTTTATAAATTAACCAACGTTAAAAAACAGGAAGGCGTGTGAAAATTCAATACGTAATACATAAATAATTTTTCTATTGTTAATACAAAAATAATAAATTTATGCTTTAATCTCATGACCTGATAAATCAATACTTGAATTTTTTTTAAATAAAAGTACAGCACATACATATATAAATAATGACGCTATACATGAAGACCAGTTATGCAATATACATATGCAAATAAAACTATTTTATTCCGAGAGATTATTTATAAATGTTATAAATGTCACAGAATATTTCTTTCCTTGTATGTGTATGTTTACTATTTAAGTCACCTGTAAGGGAATGACGGACACATCCCTACCCTGTTCATCAATACATGTCAATCATAAACATGGACACTGGGGGATCAGGGCAAACGACCTGTGCCTTCGAAAAAAGGGTGAGGGGAAACGACCAATTTTTTCTGTCAAGATATCATATATCAGGGAAATCGACCTCCACCCTTAGAAACACGCGACTGGTGCCGACCGATTTGTAATAACTGCAACAGTTAACACATTCAGTGCCACGTGAATTCTTAAGGAAATCCCCGTAAGGCCACGCGCGCTTCATAGAAACGTGTTATGTTTACCGTGTTTCAATAAAATCCACTAAAATGCCTTAATGATATAATCCTATAATAAATAACAATTAAATAAATTTTAAATAAATTGTCATTAATTACTTAAAACTATGTACATTTTTTAGTTTTATATATTTTACACTGTTAGCCAGAGGTGGTTGACGCGGCCTAAACGGAAAGTTCAGTGTGAGCCACCGATGGCTGACATGGCACTCAACGTGTTAAATTTTGCTTAGAGGTTGTATACATATAAAAATTTACATGAACTTTTTTTTTTATACTAAAAGCCCCAATTGTCGGGGTCGGGGGGGGGGAGCATTTAAAAGGGCTTTTTTCCAGTTTTTCTTAAATATATTTAAAACTAAGTGATTTAGAGTAAAAAACTCAAAGAATTAAGCTACATAACATTTCTTAAAGAATGTTCATTAAGTTTTGTTTGTATGATCAATAGTTTAGGAAATATAAAGGAATAAAACATCGCATTTTCTTAAAAACTGCTTTTTAATCCCAGACTTAAAAGATGGGTAGCGGAAACTAGGGAGACTTGACCTTGTTTTTGGTTTTTAACAGACTTAAAAAGGACGAAGGTTCTCAATTCAGACCGTATGTTTTTCTTTTTTTGTTTTGTTAGCTCATAACTTCTGAACGGATACTCCGATTTTGATACTTTTTGTTTTGTTGAAAAGGTCTTGGTCTGAAGTAGGTCTCATTATAATATCTTTACAATCTAAAGAAAATACAGGGAGCCCCAAAAAGTCGGTCCCAACTCTTTTAACTGATGAATGGCTGCTGCTATAGTCATAAAAGTGGTATGTAGATGTAGTAAAGTGGCCATATGCTACAAGATGAAACCTTTTACAGCGTCACCTGATGGAAAATAGCGGAGTTAATATTACACTATGCACACTTGAACTACATTGCACACGTTGTAGCGTAGCACACGTACGCTTACATAGTTCAAAATACGGTTACTGTAAGTGGTCACATCGTATAACGCATTGGCGTTTTTAATCGAATTAACAAAGGAGGGGTTCTTAATTCAAACCATTTATTTTTGTTGTTGTTTGTTAGCTTATAACTTCATAACAGATGCTCCGATTTCATTACATTCTTTGTTGTAAATATCTTGGCATGAAATAGGTCCCATTATGATTTCATTAAGATCTAAACAAATTATAGGGTGCTCACAAAAGTACATTTACATTCTTTTAAATGCTGAACGGCTGCAGCTACACTCATAATAGTATAATAAAGTGGCAATGCGATACGAGATGCAACCGCTTACAGTGCCTTCGGTGGATAACTGCAGAAATAGCGTTTCTATCTCGAAAACATTATGAAGTAGGGGAAGAAATGACACAAACTTAAAATGCAGTATTTGAGAAAAATTAACTTTAAAGTAAAGCGCTGACTTGAATAAAACTGACACCACTACCTCTCAAGTGGATAATTTTCAAGATGGAAACGTAACGTTTTTTGTGCACATTGGTGCACTTAATCTTTTTTTTTTTTTTTTTTCAGTGACATATACTCGAAATTACAATTTTTAGAGTTTGTCACTTTCCTTGCTAGTTCCGATATGTGAGACTGCCATCGAATGCCTTATGTTCTCTATGAATACATTTCCACTGAAAGGAAAAAAAAAAAAATTTTGTAAAAAAGTATAACAGACTCCAAAGAGCAACAATTATTCAAACAACTAAAAATGAAATTAAATTGAAAATTGCGCCTAAAAGTATGAAATAAATTCTTTCGCCAAACAACATAAACACTACATTTAATCATAACTTTTGAAGTCGGTGCAAAATTAAATAAAAAATCCAGTTTTATTCAATAAAAAATCAATTTGTTTTCGAAATATACATCTCACTTTGGCATCTACAAAACACAGTTGAAAACTACTTTATTTCAAATACAGTTATGATTTCTTAAGCTGCAGAAGTTTGCGGAGTTGACATGGTATCTGTCGCCCCTGTCGAAAAGAAGAGTTCGCCAAGTTATCTTGCGAATATATGTAATCCTTTCAAAAATCATTGCTCTTTTAATATACTTTATTAAAATAACCATGAAGAATATGAAACAATATTTCGTACAATGTATATTATGAAAATATACATCTCGCGTGTATATTTTTTATTACGATTTGATCGCAAAATCGAAAAACTGCTAAGAACTATAAATATCAAAGCCATACCAAGTTTCTAAAGAAAAACTCTTGTAACGTCTCAGAAACATAATTACTGAATTTTGAAGGATGTTGACTGTTCACTGTAGGTGTCACTAATGAACCAATTGTATATAGTTATAAAATAATAAATGAAAATATGAAGATGGTTCATTCGGGGCAACAGCGTTTATAGCTATCGGTTTAAAAAAAATCTGTTAAAAAATCTAATTTTATCTAATTTTGCACCGACTTCAAAAGTTATGATTAACTGTAGTGTTTATGTTGTTTGGCGAAAGAATTTCATACTTTTAGGCGCAATTTTCATTTCATTTTTAGTGGTTTCAATAATCGTAGCTCTTTGGAGTCGGTTCTATATTTTCACAAAAAGATTTTAATTTTTCATATTTTTTGCATAACAGTTGGAGCTGAATAAAAAATATGAGCAAATAGTATGTTATTTGTGCATACTGTGGCTAAAGATAATAGCACAGTTCTTATAAGAAATGGTTAAAAAATAAATAAATTGCATAAGTCAGCACATAGGTTAAGTGTCCCTAAGCCTGGGGAGACTTGACCCCCTACTTAGGGAGACATGAACCCCCACCACCACCACCACCATAAAAGTGAGAAAACTGATAGGTATTGAAAGAAAAAACGTAGGTTTTGTGATATAAACGTTTTCTAGTTTTATTTTGTAGATTTTAGTAAATACAAAAAATTGTTTTCTTTTGTTTTTTTTTCAAACTATGTACTTTTCTCATCAAGAGCCTTTCTTGTTTTTATTTTGTAAACATTTTTTTTTTTTCCTTTCTCCTTTCTGCCTCTTTCTTTCTTCTATTTCTCTTCTGTTTGGTGTGTCAGTGGCTACCATAGGTCTTACCCTTCTTTCTGCGTGCAATTTTTTTTCTTTTTCCTGGACTGCTTACAGTAAATACTGAAGGGGCTGGCTTCAACAAAATTTAAACCAGTAACACTGGATGTCGATAGTCTTGATGTGTCATGGATATCAGGCATGAGATTTTTCCGCGGATCCGCGATTTTCCGCTCTTTTGTTATTTCCGTTAATTTCGCGGATTTATTTTGGTTAAATCAGACTCCAATAACGATCAGTGTTCAAACGCTCCGCGAAAGACTTTAGATTCGCAATCTTTCTCCATCCAAAATATAAATGTGAATATTCATTTTAAACATGCTCTATCAGATTCTATAACATATAGAAGAACAAAATTATTCAATATTTCTCTCTCCTGTATGTTTTTTTATTTTGTCCTGCGCCACCCCCCACCCCTCCTTTTTTTTTTTTTTTTTTCATCTCTAACCATCGCTGATCAAATATTCTGTGGGAAGCCTTTTATTTTTGAATATTTATCCATCCACAACAAAAAATGTCAATATTAATTTTAAACGTACTTTATGATATTCTGGAACCCATAAAGAAGTAGAATTGTATTTAATATTTCTCACTCATGAACTAATTTTTGCCCCCCCCCCACCCCTTTCCCATTTTCCGCAACCAATCAATGATTAAATGTTGATTGCTAGCTATTTTTTTAACGTTTTATTGTGTTGATATGCATTATTCTTTTAGTTTAATTTGTCACTTTTAAAATATTCTGTAGTTTTTGGCCATGAGCATTATTTTTAGTTGAAATTAATATTTTATGAACACGCGTGTTTCCTCTTTTAATTTTCTGCACTCTCATGCCTGGATATAATTAGTGTCATTTTCCTCTACAAAAGGGCGTTCAATGACAGATGCACGAAGAAAGTTTCTCCTAAATGTCTCCATATTGCGTCATTATAGAAAAGGGTTAATTATTCTCACAAGAATTAGTAGTTTCTTGCAATAGAATTTCGCCAAACACAACGTGAGACTACATTATCCGTTTGAACCCTCAAATTACACTATTTTAGTTATTTATAAAATAAAAATCCATTAAATAAAACAAGGAACATTAAATTAATTACTAGGTCAAGTCTCCCTAATTAGCTTGGGTCAAGTCTCCATAAGTAGCTTTGCTTTGTTAATCAAAACTTTTTAACAACTTGCATTACAGTTATATAAAACTACTATATACCAATCTGTATGCTAAAAGAGTGACTGAAACAAGTATACTTCTGAAATTGACTTACCTCAAAACTGGATGTTCAAATTTAAGACTCCAAGATTTTCAAAATTTACTTGAAAGAAGCAGTATCAATCAACATTAAATTGCAAGAAAACTACGGATTATTCTGGAATGGCTGTTACCTGCAAAATGCTGCTGTATGATTGATCAATCAGTACAGCCACTGACATTTCCCTGAAAATTCCCTTTCTTTGGAAAAACCCTCATGGGTCAAGTCTCCCTTTTGGTCAAACCTCCCTAGTTTTCCCTATTATAAATTGGAAGTTTTTATTTGTCATTATACTTGTGAGGTTTGCGTTGACGCAGACCCCATCTTAACTTAGTTAACTTAACTACTTAAGTATTTAAATAAGAAATTAGCACAGTCTCTCAGATATATAAAAATAAACTAAGAGTTTATTCAACTAGAATAATGGGAGGATGATCTGGGTTTGTAGCTCAGTCAGCCTATATAAATACTTTAACAAATAAATGCATAATAACTAATTTAGATAATTTGAAATATCTCGCCCCAGAATAGTAGAAGAGAGAGACTCATGCATTCCTTTACTTAGCTACCGTGACGTTCAAACAGATCTGCGGATTCCCGGCAGAATCTATTTTCCATTCACGAATACTCGCACTGAAGCACAACACTCATTAAACTACTTAACTTAAGCACAACTTAATCTCAGCTACCGAAATATAACTTACTCAAGACTCTAAGCTTTAGACTTTGTTGTAGACAGACGTCGGACAAGACTCCATTGCACCACACTTTTACGAAAATCATCTCAATCTTATGCCACTTTCTACCAACTTCCTTTCTCTTCATTTCAACCAAACTTCCAAAATCGCTTCCAATTCATCTACCTCTCGCAACTTAATTCCTTCGTTGCAGCACCATGTCGACACAAAACTAATCCGACATAAAATTTCGCAGAGTTACTGGCGCCGAAGCGATTTAACCATCCCAACTGAATACTTTGCTGGATCCAGCTTAATTTCAAACGAACTGAGGTAACCTTCCACAGTCTCAACCTCACAGTCCCCCTCAAAGAAAAAAAAAAGTCTGGAAAATCCCCAACGGGTTTTACCGAGTAATTTTAAACACATTATGAAATCTACATACAAGTAATTTCAGACATCGTAAGCATGAGTGCAGCCGTCACTTAAAATTTAAGCTGGGTGAGAGAAACTTAAAAAAAAAAAAAAAAAAAAATCTTAGTTATATTCCTCAGCGTAAAACTACCCGACCCCCCACAAAATTTAATTTTGTCTAAGAAATGGGGTTCGTTTACCGGTAGAAACTCCGGGACGCTGATTGAGCTAACGCCAAAATTACAATAGGAAAATACATTAGACTTCCTGTTAGGCCAGGAAGGTAAGCTTGAATTGAAATTTTACTTGTTTTTATTAACAGATTTAAGTCTCTTTTGACAGGTGCGACATTTAATAGAAACTTGAAGAAAAAAAGTCTTTATTTAAAAAAAAAAAAAAAAAAAATCTTGAAATCCTTGTAGATCACTACGTGTATCTTCAGAACATCTACGCTGTCAGTCTTTGGTTTACAGCAGACAACTTCTTGGACATCAGACAGCTCTTTGAACATCAGTTTATCCTGGCAGTCCATCCCGGTTAAGATCAAGAGATTCCGGGCGTCAGAAACAGTTAGTTCATCAGAACTCATTCTAAAATTCAAAAACTTCTTACAGTAACAAGTTCAAAAGAGAAGTTTTACACTGTCAGGAAAAAACAATCGAGAAATTTTTGTCTCTAAAAGCTTATATATACAGAAAAGTATTCCCTTCCTGGGCTATAAAAAGACTAACAACTTAGTTTTTCGTTCTTGCTAAACACGATTGATGCATATAGCCCCCCCCCCCCAAAAAAAAAAAAAAAAAAAAATCCCCACTCTAAAACATATAGACAGATAAACTTTTAGTACTTATACAAAAGTTTGAAAAATACAAATATCCAGTTTATATATACAGTTACATCATTTATAGAAATATGAAGGGTGAAAATTTATACAAGAACCTAAGAAAATTGTATATTACCTACTCTGCAGGTGCTGGCTAGAAAGTAATAGAAATTAACGGACATACAGAAATTATACGAGGGTCACTCTGAAATTTTTGAGATACGCCTAGGTAATTAATGTTACCAAATTTTAGGTGTGTTCAAAGAAGTCTCCTCCAGCATCAATGCACTTCTATAGGCGAATTTTACAATGATTAAAAGCCTATAACCGTTCCTTTCTTGGAATCTATGAAAAAATGCCACATTAATCTCATCTTCGGAAGGAAAACGACGTCCACTCGAGTTCTTTTCAGATTACAAAATGGCCAAAAGTTATACATAGCTAGATCAGGTGAAGAGGATGAATGCTCCAGCACCTTGATGCATTTTTGTAGAAGAAATTCAACTCTTAATTCTGTTGAATGAGAAGATGCATTATCATGGTGGCGAATGAGTCCTTTAACATTCACTTTTTTAAGAATTTCTGGAAGACATTTAGTAGTGTACCAGTTAGCTGTGACTGTCTTTTGTCCTTCCTGCTTGACAGCTTTGACCAATCCTGTACTTCTAAAGGAAATAGCATACATTACTTTTTTAATAGCACGTTGTCTTTTCACTATCGAGGGTTTGGGATCATCTTTAAAGACCTACACTTCACTTTCTTAGCGTGTCGGAACATCAAAAAATGGTATGTACGTTTCATCACCAGTTGTTATTTTAGAAATATGCGGTGGCCACCACCATTAAGTAATTTGTTTCTTTGCTGATTCTTGCACGCTCTTGTTTTTGATGCACTGTTAAGATATGGGGAACCCAACGGCAAACTAAATTTTTCATACGCAGTTCCTCATGAATAATTTTATGTTTTGATCCAATGTTAAGTTCCTTCTGTATCATATGGTAGGTACAGCGATTGTCGTTGATTAACATATTCCGAATAGCAGACACATCTGGTATTACTGCTGACAAGAGCCTTCCTGTGTATTTTTCACCCTGAAGAGAATGACGACCTCGGTGAAATTGTGTAAACCATCTGAATAGAGTTGCACGAAATACGCTTTCATTTCCAAAAGCTAATTGTCGGCATTGAACGCATTTTCTTTATTTAATCCCACTTTAAAATCATAGAAAATCATAGCACGATAATGGTCTCGCGTCAACACCATTTTCTATTCTGTCTAAAATTTATTCTACGCTAAACTACTTGCAAATGGCCAGTGAAAAAACGTCTGCCAGGCTAAAATAGTTCATGTTTTCAAATCTAATCTATAGTTTTTTTTAGGGGTGGGAATCGATTAAGAGTTTTAACTGGGTTAATCGTAGTTCATTAATCGATTAATCGGATTTTTGATCGGTTTTCATTTTTCTTTATATAATTTTATTTGAATGATGAATAAAACTCTCATATTGCGTGTGTGTGTGTATATATATATATATATATATTTACACTATCTTTTACACTATACTATACTATACACTAGTGTCTTTTACACTAGTGTAAATATATATATATTTACACTTTCTGTAGAAGGCTACAGACAGGTGGTGTTGCTCTAGCATGCACATGGAGCGGCATTTTGTTTAATAACTGTCCTCTCCCTTTTCTCTATCAAGAACAAGTGCAACAACATCTTTTGAGAGGTTTTACTTAATATTATTTATTTATTTATTTTATTTATTTATTCCTATTTTTGCTTTTCATTATTTGATGGATGTTTCTTAGCAAAATATGCGAAAAAATATTTTGTAGGCAGAACAGCATTTTTACTTTAATTCGTAGTGTGAAAATTTTAATCGGATTTTGAAAATTTTTAATCGAATTAATCGATCCGATTAACTCGATTAAAAAAATTGATCGGGACTAAGCATTGATCGATTAACCGAACCGATTAATCGATTAATCGGCACAGCCCTAGTTTTTTTCTACCGTTTATCGTCTGTGCGTATCTCAAATATTTCAGAGTAACCCTCGTATATTAAGAGAAAACAAAAATGGTGACATAGAAGCTTAAACATGAATTTCACACTGAAAGTTCATGTAAAATTTTAAATTTTGCATTTTCTTTTTTTAGCTTGAGAAAGTCCATTGCTTTCATAAAAAGTTCTAAAGTCCAAAAAAGGCTTCAAGGTATGTCGAACATTTTGTGCAGCTCCGACAGAAATATACTTCTGAATAAAATAAAAATAAAAAGATAAAAAATAAATAAAGAACATTATCACCTGATTTAAGTTTGCAGCTGTAACATCAGTAAGGTTAGAGGACTTGGTAAAGCTGCTCATTGCACTCGTCGTCTAGTCCACATGGTTGAAGACTTTGATCGGGCTCTATGGTTATCCCAAAATGTTCTGACAAAAGCTTGCTCGGCAGGTGATTCATATGGAGGAGCCAGTTGTCGGAGTCTGGCTTGACGTCGGGTATTGAAGCGGCACTGCGGAAAGAACTCGTCCGTGCGGACCGAGTCAGCAGCTGTCAAGGCCGGTAGCTGATGAAGAGGGTGGAGGTCTTTTTGAAACCCTTGTCTTTCTCGCTGATCGAAATGAACTTGTACGTACTGAATCAGGAGCTGCGAGTAACTTATACGGTGGATGTGCTCCAGAAGAATTTGAGGACTTTGATTGAGGGCGTTTCAGAAACTTATTCCAGTCTTTCTTCTTTTTAATCTGCGGTATAAAAGAATTATTAGGAAAAGAATTGTCGCGTTTGCGACCAGTTTGCCTCTGATATTTCACATTTGAACAGTTTGACCCAGTATGAGCTCGCTTTTGTGCGACGGGTTTAATAACACTAGATTAATCAGAAGTGCCCTGTACAGATTGTTCGTGTGTTGTAAGAGTAGATAGTTTATCATCCTTAAAAGAATCAGGAGCACTAGGCTGGTAGGTGAGGTTAGGCGTAAAGACGGAATGTTCGTCAGATGGGTTTGAACCCGGCACGCTATCACTATCAAGAGTTTCAGCAGACGATTCAGTCCGCTTTTTAAAAATTCGTATCTGATCGATATTAATAGTGGTGTGGGTGCCATTAAAGTCAATGGTCAGATTATTATTCTTTACCTTTATAACGGAGAAAGGCCCGATGAATTTTGGCCCAAATGTAGCTACTTTAGAATCTTTCTTTGAACTAATAAAATGCGATTCTAGGAGTATTTTATCTCGCACTTTTACTTATAAAATTCTACGCCTTAAATTGTAGTATTGAGCTTGCTGCTCTTGAGCATTTTTCAAATTTCTCTGAACTTCTGGTAGTAATTCTTCAATATTTCGCGTAATAAACTGAGATGCATTTTGTTGTACTAATACCAGTTTTTGAAAGGGGATCAGAATTTTTCTGCCTCAAAATAATTCAGCGGGAGTTTTCCCCGTTGCATCACTAACGGCTGTACGAATCGCATAGCCAAAATGATAAACTGATCCCAATTTTCATGATTTTGACCAATGACAGGGATGGAACACGGGCGCAGAATTCATACCGGAATCTGTTTAAGAAATTTCCATACCTATAATATCGTTGATCTAACAGGTAGAAAATTTTCTTACATTCATAGTGGTATGAATTCTGCGCCCGTGTTCCATCCCTGCAATGAACGTCGCAATCATATTTAACAGGGAAGAGGTGCCGCTCACCACTCTAGGAGCAGTGTCGAGCGATTCCAGCTATGCTAGGCCCCTCTTCCGGAGTTTATTTAAACTCTTTAAAAAAAAAAAAAAAAAAATACAAAAGCCGCTAGAGACAGGTCTCCCACGCGACAAGGAGCGGCATGTTCTATGCTGGTAGAAAAGTGACAAGTGGCTTAAGGCTTGTAAAAGTGACAAGCAAGTAGAGCAAGGCAGAGCAAGTGGCTTAAAGCAAGAGCAAGCAGATGTGAGATTAATCTGTGAGATTAGTCATATTCATAAGGAATTCAAATATATTATTTAGTTTAGAAAGCAGGCTTTTTCTATTGAGGATATTAAACAGCCAATCGGCTGGCCTGGGAGTGGGATTTCTTAAGTGGAAGGCAGAAGTTAAACTACAGTAGTAATAATAGTGATTAGGAGTTCCCTCCTCCCCGCAAGGACACAGAGGAGAGCGTCGGCAATGAAATCTGTATAAATAGGATGGAAATGGGCCATGACCTGTCAGAAAAGCAGTCACGGGGGGGGGGGGAAGACACCAAGAATTTAAGTTTACGAGTGGGATGAGATTAAAGGTGTATCTTCCCTTTGGAGAAGTATCCCACAGTTCCTGCCAATCTCTAAGTAATTGTTGTTTTAATACTTGTTTAACGTATGAGGGAGGGACAGGGAGTGAAAAATCTATTGAATTGTTTTCGGTGGCTGCCTTGGCCAGTGAATCAGCAAGTTCATTGCCGAGAAATCCCCTGTGGGCAGAAACATGTGCCAGGGAAAGATGTTTAGCCAGATTAATAAGTTTTGATTTAATTGAGATAACCTGTGGATGTTTACTCCTGTGGCGAGCAATGGCTAGAAGACCTGACAGACTGTCACTGAAAATATTATGGGAGGGATAGTTATTAATATTAGTCATAACCCAGTCAATGGCCATTTGGATCGCGAATAATTCCGCTTGGAAAACAGAGTTATAGTTGGCCAGTCTGCCCGCCCACTGATGGACAACCGAACCATCGGTCATCACACAAAAGGCCGCACCCACACCGTGGTCCGTTTTGGAGCCATCAGTGTAGATAGCCACAGGAGCAGAAGGAGAAAAGCTATTTTTGTTACAAATTACTATTGTATAATTTCGAGTGTGCCGCAAAGCGCCTTAAAGACATTACCTAGAAATTGAGGACCATGGTCCGTTACAATTTGAAGGGGGGCGCTGTAACGAGAAATATAACTATTAAAGAATGCAGTGGACACTGCTTGTGCCGAAGCTTTACGTAAAGGTACAAATTCAACCCTTACTAAAATAATCCACCATAACTAACACATAACGAAATCTATTAGGTTTAGAGAGGGGGTAAGGACGATCAACTCGAGTCCAAGAATTTGATTTGGAAAATCAACTTTAATAGGAATTAATTTACCGGCCGGCTTTATATTTTTATAATTATATTGCTGGCACAAGCGACAACGCGAAACGTATACAGTCACTGCTGCCAGATTTGAGGGAAATTTTTATTCAACATCCACCGTTAAATTTTTCTCGTAACGGTTACCTAATTACATAGACAATTTCTGTAAAAGATGTTTCCAAACAATTAGCAAACCGTTTCAATTAAAATTTAGTGGTGGGTGTTACATAAAAATTTCCCTCAATCTGGCAGCACTGTATACAGTCACAAACTTCCTCATTTTAGAAAAATAACAGGCATCCTTGAGCTTTTATAAGTTTTCCTAATGCCAAGGTGCCCCAAAATTGGAGAGTCATGAAACTCTAATAGGATGGCTTGACGAAGAGATTGGGGAATTACAACTCGTAATTCGCCATAAGAAGATAATAATTTTGAATAAAAAAGCAAGCCATCGATTAAAGAAAAAGATTGGGATCAGTTTAAGGCAATGGCTGATTCAATTATTGAAACTGACTCAGGATCTTCTAAATACTTATAGATTAATCTAAATTCGGGATCATTTTTCTGTTCCTGAATTAATTGATCTCTCGAATTTAACACAGATTCTGGCATCAGCGCTAAAGCTACTTTTTCATTATCAGATACTAAATTATCGTTTAAAGTAATTACTGAATTCGTAGAAGCACATTGGTTTAACTGTTCACTTTCAATTTCTTTTACACTAGTTTGTTACATTTGATATTACTTCGGACATAACCGGTTCAGCCTTTAAATGCGAATTATGAATATATGAAGTTTTAACAGTAGAATTTAACTGGAACATCCTTTTCATTTAAAGCAATTGATAGGGATTGATTTACACAATTAGATTCAATCGTATTTTCTTGAGTTGGAGTAGTACGAGAAAGAACGTCAGCTACGATATTGGCAGAACCAGGGCGGTGTTCAATTTTCATATTAAAGGTAGATAACTTACGAGTCCATCGAAGCATGCGAGGCGAGAGATTCTTTCCAGTTGTTAAACGAGTTAATGCCGCATGATCTGTAACAACTGTTACTGGAAGGTGCGTAAAATATAAACGAAATTTTTACAGTCCCCAAAGCACTGCTAAACATTCACTCTCGGTTACTGGGTAATTTCTTTTTGCAGTATTAAGCGTCCAGGAAGCATATGCTATTGGGCGGCCTTCTTGGCTTAAAACGGCACCAATGCCGTAGGAAGAAGCATCAGTTGCTACTTGAAATTTTATAGTATAATTAGGATGAACTAATACAGGAGGAGCGCTAAGGATAGTTTTTAACTTATCAAAAGCTTCTTGTGCTTCATTTGACCAATTAAATTTGACTCTCTTCCTTTTGAGTTTAACCTTACAAGGCTCAAATTTTTTTAGTGCGCGACAAAAATATATAGGTTGTAATTAGTGATCAGAAGATAGGGAAAACTTATAAAAATAAAATCATATTTTACGGAAAAATCAAGCTTTTAGCTCAACGTACCGTATGTGGAACATACATAAAAATATGATTTACTAATACGTTTACTACTGAAAAAAAAAAAAAAATTACCTCTGCAAAATATACACTTCATTATAACACACAGTATTTTTTTTCCGAGTCAAAACTGTTCAATAACTATTCTTTTTTTATTTTTGAATTCAGACAAACGACTAACGTATCACTTTCATTCAATTTTCACACTCAGTGTACTATAACAAAAACACGAACGACATCTTTAGGTTGGTTGGTTGGTTGGAGGATTAAGGCCGATTGACTCCTTATGTGTCCTAGGCCTATAGGGGGAATGCCCTCCGTGGGGGTCTTTCTAAGGGGTCCTAGCCCGTATTTACGCGAGTTTCTGACATCTTTAGGTAAAGATTCGTATTACTACAGAGGCTGTTCGCACATTTTTTAGACGATTTTATTTCGCAGTAAGAAAAAATCGTTTGCATGGAGAATTTTATTTTCACAACAGTTATATTTTTGGAAGTTTTATTTATCTTCTGATATTTAGAATTTTTGTTTAGATGCAAAAATGCGCTTTTAAAATGGCAGTGAATGGAAGGATAGGTTTCCACTCTTTCCAAAGATAGATTTTAGTGAAATCTTTAGGAAAAGCATTTATCAGGAGAAAAATGGAAAAATGTTGCAACAACAGATGAATCTTGGGTCTATTTAAGTGGTTGCAATAAAAAAAGGTCAATTTATTATTACAAAAGTGGAGAAAAAAAAATTGCTACATGGCTCAAAGCATCAAAAGAGTTTTTCTAAAGGATTTATGATTGCCGCTGGTTTTTTCATACAAGCGCAAGATAAAAGCAAAAAAATGCGACAAAAATGTCAAAATCAACTCTACTCTCAAGAACATATTTTAATTCCAATTTTTAAAATTGAAAATCCAGATCTTTATCCACAATGCTATCAATCCGTTGAACTGTATCAAGACAAAACAAGCAGCCACACATCGCAATCCGCAATTGCTTTCCTAGAAAAAAATGGAACAAAAACGGGAATTAAAACCATACCCTTCACTGACATTCCTGCTAAATCTTCTGATGTATCACTGTTGGATTTTTGTGTTTTTCGACTCTTAAAAATCAACATTATCCAAACACCGACCTACAACGCTTTGTGGACTCTGGAAAGCTGTTCAAGAGGATTAGAAAAATATACCTCTTCCGATATTATAAAAAGCATTATTATCATAGAAATTATGATGTAGAATGTTAGTTAAGAATAAGGGCTATCAAACTGAACAAATAAAACACGAAATATGAGTGAAATTGCTTCAGTACACTCCATCAAAATCGTCTAAAAAATGTGCGAACAGCCTCTGTATATTGCTAAATGTCAGTAGCTTCTATCAAGATGCCAAGAGATCTCACTACTAATAGTTTTATAGCTATAGGAACGATTAAAGTCGGTGTTCCACTTATGGAACTGGGTGTTTTGTAGGGTTAAAGAGAGGCTCGTATATGTGAGCAAAATTAAGTATAAATTTGCCATACCAGGCATACATGCCTAAAAATCTAGAAACTTGTTTGGAAGTTGGGGTTGGGGGGCATGTTTAGAACTGGCTGGACTTTTTCATCATCTACAGAAATACCAAAAGGCGTTATTTTGACGCCTAGATACTTAATTTCTTGAAGTGCAAAATGGCACTTAGAAGAATTTAAATTTAATCCTGCATTTTGCAGTAGAGTAAAGAGTTTTCAAATTGGGTAAATGCTCAGTATAAGATGAGGAAGTGATGATTATATCATCGAGATAAACATGGACAAATTTATTCAAAACAGGTTTAAGTATAGTTTCCATAGCTTTCTGGAAAGTTGCAACTGCCCCCGAGCAGCCGAAAGGCATTCGTTTAAAACCAAACGTGCTGTTTTTAGTAATAAATGTTGTTTTTGCTATATCAGCGGGTTTCATGGCAATTTGGAAGAAACCCGATGTAAGATCGAGAGTAGACAAAATTGGCCGTTGTAATATGTGCTAACAAATCCTCAATTATAAGCATGGGATACTGAGGATATTGAGTAATCGATTTGAGTTTACGATAATCTATTTGCAAATCTCCATACCTCATGATCGGTAATAGGTTTACAGTTTTTCTTACGACATAAAACAGAAGAAGTTACAGGCATAATATCATTTTGCAACATTTTGTCAATATGCCAATTTATAATATCTTGCTTGGCCTGGTCATAACGATAAGGTTTACTAAAGACTGGTTTATTACTTCCAGTGTCAATTTCATGGCAAACAACATGAGTCAAGCCAGGTGTACACTGTTAAAAAAATTTCTGTAAATTTACAGAGAATCTATTGGTAATTAATTATATTAAGTCTTACGTAAATTTACAGATAATTTAAAAAAAAGAGATTCTGTCAAAATGCAGAGAAACTATTCTGTAAATAAATCATAGTCTCTGTAAATTTACATAGATCAAAATATTCAAGTCTTTGTAAATTTAAATCTGTGAAACATCATAGTCTCTGTAAATCTACATATGTAAAAATATGCAAGTCTCTGTAAATTCGAGCATGTAAAAGCATATAAGTCTCTATAAATTTACCACTGTAAAAATAACCACGTCTCTGTAAGATTACATATGTAAAATCATCCAAATCTCTGTAAAATTACATATGGAAGAGCATCCAAGTCTCTGTAAAATTACATACGTAAGAATATCCAAGTCTCTGTAAATTTCGTATATAATATTATGAAAATCTCAGTAAATTTATCCATGTAAAAATACCTAATATTTGAAGGCCACACCATTGGCTGAGAAGTTCTGCTCTCAACGCTTGAAGGCGGAAGGTGCATGGTTCGATCCCAGGTTGCGATTTTCGACCTACCCATTCGGAATTTTCCGAGGATTTCTCCAAAACTTGTATAAATATGGGATAAGACATTTTAGAAAGACCTATACTTTCGGCAATCCCCACAGGTCTAAAAACCTAGCACAGCCAATCGGCTTTAACTAACGCCTATTAAATATTAGTATGTTTACAAGCGTATCGAAAACACTCTAAATTGGCATATACTTAAAATAAATTCCATTATTATCAATTTACAAAATCAAAAATATCCAACAGTAAGTTTATCTTCATGAATATAGGTAAGAATCTAGTAAATACGTTACATAAGTACAGATTATTATACAACTTAAGGAAAAGAAACTTAAAGTTGGATGTTTTTGCACTTGTAAATTCATAGCCTCGGGATTTATTTTAAATGCGCGTCAGTTTAGAGTGTCTTGAATAGGCTTCTAAATATACTAATATTATTGTGGTGGTAAAATCACATTGGTTACTCCAGAGTTCTAGGCCTGTATAGAATGCCTTATGTGTAGGTCATTGTAAGGTGTTTTATCCCTTATTTACAAAAGTTTTTAAAGAAAACCTTGGAAAATTTCGAATGGGTAGGCTGAAAATCTCAACCTGAGATCGAACTTTGCACCTCCCACCTTCAAACTTTGAGATAAGAACTCCTCGGAAATTGATGGGACAAGACCGGACTTTAGAATATATATATAGACATGCTATATATTTTTTATCAAAACTACATTAAAATTCAGAGGTATAAAGTTGGTTAAGCTTGTATTACCTTTGATAGGATTTGTAATGATGCGCTGTAACAGGTTTTTAACTACAATTTTTATTAATGTTGTGGTACATTTTGCATACATTAAACTTTTAATATAAAATTTAAAAACGAAGCTGATTCATATTATGGTACTTCTAATAAAATGACCAGAAATAATTTCAAAATATGTCATATGTTTGCTTAATATTACTCGGTTATATTTAGTCCATACGAAAATAAAAACTTAATTCCCTCATTTTATATGACTCAATAGTGAAAGATCTTACAGGTCTAAATCTAAAATTTTTATTTGATAATTCTGGATGATATTGATGGTTTTTGCTCGGCTGAAACCGAAACTAGATTTTACTCTATCACATACATATTTTTATCAATACAGGGTACGCTATTTTTTTTTTTCATGACTCTTCCACCAATATAATTATACGATTACTTTTATAGTATGATTCCATGATTAATTACAATTAATCATGGAATCATACTATAGAAACTACCGAAAGAGAAGGAATTGTGTCGGTAGACACCCTGTATTGGCAAAAGCTGTGTGTAACAGAGGAAAATTGGCTTCATTTCGGCTTCAGCAGATTAAAAATATGGGTATCAACTGAAATAAATTAAATTTTGCCAACATTATATTTGTAAATCTGTATATTTGTAAATTTGTAAATCCGTTAGTAGTCGCTAGTTGGTTGATTTGCCGCCCATCCTTCAGTTTTTCCAGATTTTTTTATTCAATAGCCACCAAAAATTTTTGGAAGTACCATTTGATATACGTAAAACGCGAATAAAATCGATTTAACGTCGATCACATCACTTCTTAAAATTATTGGTGACAGTTAAATAAAAAGTTCGCAGTCTGTAACAGGTGGCGCTGTCGATAGCGACTACTAACGGGTTAACAACCTCAGTTTCTTTCACTCAAAAAATACATCCACTTTGTAAATACACTTAAAAAATATATTTTAACAAATATATATATATTACATTTTGATTAGATATTAACTTAAAACAATTGAATATAATTAAACACTAATCGTTTAAAAGGCATTATGCTATTAAAAAGGTGTAAACTTTCTAAATGGAAAAAAAAAAAAAAAAAAGAAAGAAAGAAAGACGTAGTATAAATTTGTTTTGTACACTACCTTTCCATAATGACCGTACACTTTCGATTTCAGACATTTTTTAAAGTATTTCAAAAAATGTTAAACAAATCATTTTGAAACTTCAGGGGTGTGAAAGGAGAACCGGTAAAAAAAAAAAAAAAAATGAAAGTAAAATGAAAGCATTGGCTTCACCCTGTAATAATTAATGCTTGAAATACGATCTGGCAGTAGCATGTGATTATAGGACTCTTTCTCATTAACTCTTTTAAGTTTATATGTCTCTACCGCATATAATCAGGGAGATAAAGGCTTCTCAAAAAAAAAAAAAAAAAAAAAAAAAAAAATCACATTTTTAGCTATAACAGGCAAAGTATGAAAAGACAGTGCAAATTAATTTTCAGGAAACTCGACATACAATAATAAACAAACACTGCATACTGCAATCAGAATGAAAAAAATATTGAATATCGAATGGAATATGAGTATTTTTACTAAATAATTTCTAACTGCGCATGCGTAAATGTTCAGTGAAATTTCATTTCAAAATTTAACAGCCAAATTTATTGAGCTACTTATGTAAAAACCCCAAACAAAAATCGTGTAAACTCAAAAAGTTCTACGTCATAGAATAAACTGAATTTCAACTGTTTCCCAAAAAAGAAATTGTTAAGAGAGTTTTCTCAATATTTATTTACAATCACAGAAAATTGCATTACCGTTCATTGAATTAAAATAAAAATGTGAGTAAAACTCCTTATACTTTAGTGTTTCTTAGAGAGAAACTGAAGACCAGTTCCTTCTTTGGCGTAGAACTTTTTGAGTTTACACAATACTTGTTTGGGGTTTTTATATAAGTAGTTTAATGCATTTGGCTATAAATCATAAAAATGAAATTTAGCTAAAACTTAGTCATGCACAGTTAAAAATTATTTAGTAAAAATGCTCACATTTCATTAGATATTTAATATTTTTTTCATTCTGATTGCAGTATGTTCTGTCTAATGTTGTATATTGAGTTTCCCGAATATAGCTTTGTACTGGATTTAATACCTTGCATGTTATAGCAAAAAAAAAAAATTGTTCGGCAATTTTTTAAAGAAATCTTTATATCTCCCTGATTACATGTGGTAGAGACTTAAAAATTTATACAGAAAATGAGCCCCATAACCATATGCTACAGCCAGATTGTATTTCGAGCATTACTTTATACTGAGTGATGCCAAATACTCTCATTTTTCTTTAATTTTTTACTGGTCCCATTTTCACTTTTGGCACAAACAAATAACTGAACTACGTGAGGTACAACATGTTTATTACACTCCTGAAGTTTCAAGATGATTTGTTAAGTACTTTTTGAGTCATTTTAAAACGCATCTGAAATCGAAAGTGTCCGGTCATTTATGGAAAGGTAGTGTATTAAATGAATTTGAATTTTTAAATACTCATATTGATTTTTATTAGCTAAAGAAAAAAAATTACTAATTCATTTCCATATAAAGGTCTCTCTTAAAAACTATGCATTCAATTTTGGTAGTTTATTAAAAAAGTAAATTTGTGCAACTTATTAATTCAATGCATAACTTGTCATTTAAACCAAGACTAACAAATTTGATGCAAATTTTATTTCAAACTGTAACAAATTTTGATCATTTTTCAATATTCTGTTTTTAATAAAATTGGTTTTTAAAAGTTATTTTATTTGAAAATAAAAATTCTCATTTCAGATCAGATTTCTAATACGTAATCGTAGAAGTATATGAACATATTAAAGGTTTGATACCTAAATAATTTTATTTTTTTATAATTAATTCATTGCAGTGTGTAGAATAATTTCCAAAATTATTGCAGTTTCTGGGATATAAATATTTTTAAATAGACGGCAAGTGGAGAGAAAATGTTCGTACGTATTAAATAGTATATAAAGAAATATAGAGCTTTTAATATTTTTAAATATTAATTTAGGGTTCAATGCAGATGAAAATAGGGTACTCTTTTGGTTTTCGTCACTAATTCCATAAATTCAAATCTTTAAAATATCTAACTTTTTGTTAAAGAATCCATTAGATTATTTTGAATTTAAAAAAAAATTGACTTTTTTTTTTTTTTATTCTTTACAAAAACAAATTTTAAAATATTTTTTCTTCTACAAAATAGGATCTAAAGAAGAAACAAATTCTGCGCTTTTACACATGAAAGCAGCATCCCCATACGTGCCAAGTCTCCGTTATTTCAACGGAGACTTCACGCCGGAAAGTTTTTATAAACGCTTTCAGTCTATTTATTCGCCGAAAATATATATGGCAGAATCCTCTTTATAGATACTGGTGTTAAATCTGATTTAAAAATTAGAAATGTTGGCAGGTATGCATCCCGGTAATTTAATAGAATCATTGCATAAAGCTAAGAAGAAAAACATCTTTGCTGCAAAGAAAACATACAATTAAAAATAATTAAAAAATAAAACATACTGAATTAGATTTAAATTAAACTTTATTTTACTAACATAACACTGAACATATCTTTTTTTTTCTAAATGAGATTAGTATAAGATAAATGGTAAAAGAGTCTTTAACAGGATAAATATTTGATATTTGTAAATGTCTCTGATGAGGGTATTTTACGGCATTTTCTATTTTCATATTTCTTAGACAACTTGTTTCGTTTCTTATATCAGGATCAATTTCTATTATAACTAGAAAACAGAAAAATGATGAAAAATTACTATTGTAGGTAAACACTTCAACTATAAATTTTTAAAACAAAATCTACATCCTATGACATTTTAAGCAAATAATGAAAAGAAAGGATTGTAATTTCATGGCACTAAAAAGAAACTTAAGTATACATAAGCGAATTTTAAAGTGTATCTTATATACGCCATCTAAATAGAATCTAATGAAAAATCATCTAAAGAAAATAAAAGTAGATATACATGGTATTTTAAATCATTAATACAGGAAAAAATCACTTATATAATGAAATCATAAGATATTTAAGCACCATTTTATGAACGCCAGTGTAACAGGAATATTTTTGAAGTATTTTATATTAAAAACAAGTATGAATTGGATTGGATTTGGGAATAAGGCCGATTGACAGTTGTAGGTCCTAGGCCTACTTTGAACAGACTTTATCCCCGAGCTTTTAAAAGACTTTTCCCCCTTCCTATATGAAATTTTAAAGTTTGCCCCTGCGTTCCCTAGCCCCCCCCTTTTTTTTTTCTTTTAACAAATGCCTTAAAGTTTTCAGAAATTCCGAGACATTCCCAAGGTACAAGGAATAGAGTGGGACTTTGATAACTATATATTACGACATTTTCAAAAATTATTGAAAATATTTTAGGCATTTCTAAGTAAGCTTCAATTTATTACCGAAAACCCCAACGTGGGCTGACTTTTAAGTGGTATTAGTCCATATTTACATGAGTTTCAGAGAAAACTTTGGAAAACACCGAACGACTAGGATAGCATGCGCGACTACATACCGAATTTATCACTTCCTGTCTACCAGCTTCAAGAACAGATACTCCTGTTCCCTAGACCCACTTTTGTCTATTGGATCATTATAGTAATATGAATTAATACATAGTTCTGCAGCAGATTCTTTTTTACACAATTGAATTACGAACTATTTCCGGTTCATTAAATATTTTTAAAAATTATTTTCTAAATATTATTTGGTCTTTAATAATTACATAAATGCAAATTAGAGTAATTTTTTGTGGTCTTACGCAACAGGTAAATTCTCCTTCTTTATTTCCATTATTAATATTATGATAATTACTTAAATATTCTATCTCGAAAAACACTTTCCGGTTTCCGGAGGTGAAACATTAACTCCACCCCTCTCCCCAAACTCCTCAAAAAAAAAAAAAAAAAAACAGAAAAGAAAATTAAAAGTTAAAAATAAAATAAAATAAATAAAATTGAATCACTTGACAAATAAGACTTCTCTAAACCTAAAATCTTTATTTTGTATTTCGGTTTTTAAATTTATAAAATTTTCAATATTTAAACTATTGTTTATACAAGATGTAGGCGATTTATTTCAATTCTACTCAAATTCTTGCATTTTGATTTTGAAAATTCAGATAATGTTTCAGTCTTCACGTAGAAGATATAACGGTAAACATTTTTAGTGGCATAGAGAGTTGAACAAAGAACATGAAAAAACTTGAAGAATATTAAAATAAAAATTGAAAACAATCGGTAGCAGATTATAAACGAATATCAGAGGTGAAAGTTTTCAGGGGCTATCTTTAATTCCAGATTCTCCCACCGCCCTTTCTAAATTTTTCCTTACAATGCCTTCAGAATTCTACAAATATCATTTATTATGGGTATAAATAAACATTTTAAATAATAGCCACGTAATAATAACCTTAATATATTCTTCCACGATTAACTTTGAATACAAATAGCAGTTTTTAGGGTTTGGGGATGTTAGGTAGTTTTTCACCCTTTGAATATGGAAATAAAGCAATTTATTGTCTCCTGAGAAAATGAACTGCTCCTGAATCATCCCTAAACTATATGACTCCATGAGTGGCTGTGCCATTCTATGCTCAGAGCTGATAAACGGGAATACTAGGTTCAATCCCAAGTCTAGCTCGTCGTCCTACCTGTTCGAAGTTTTCGGTAGTTTTCTTCGAGACTTACATAAATCTGGGCTCCCCTTAAAAAACATCCCCCTCAGAGGGCACACTACCCCAGGCCTAGGACTCTCGAGTCCTATGCCTGGGGACTCGGCCTTAGTTCCAAGCACTCTCTTAACTTTATAATACTCCGAATTAAAAACTGTCCAGTTATTAAAATCTTCCCCTTACAAAGAATGAAAAGAAAAAACATGTTTAACCCTTTGCGGCGCAAGACAATTCGGATCATTTAAATTATACTGCCACAGGAATTCATGAACTAAATTAAACTAAAATAAATTTTAAATTTTAAGGTTAAAAGAACTGGCCTTTTCTGATATGTTATAAACGTAAATTTTTGCTAAAAAATTTCCGGGATGAATTTTTGCAGCTGGATCTTAATTTTTGCGTCCTCGCAGCGAGGACAGCGCGCGTTAAGGGGTTAACAAAAATTATTTCTGTCAATGCAAAAACTTGTTTGAAAGTTTTTTGACAATGCGTTATTAAGCAGAATCTATTAGCTATATTTCAGTGAAACTGTATTTTTAAATTGCAGTTTCTCCACAATCGTCAGCGTTCGTCTCCCTTCATAAACATGTAACCGCAGTCTTGGCATGCTTATGATTATGGTATATTCATCCAGGATAATTCGAAAATACAGTTGGATTTTGTACTTAAAAGTAGCGTTTTATGTGGATCGGTTATTTTGAGATATAAATTAGTCCGCAACGTATTTCAACCTGAATAAAATTTCGTATTAATTTAAACATTTCCTCACTCAATTTAATATACACTCTGTACTTTGAATCCTTAAATATCAAACTGTATTCTGAAAAATCTTAACTTGTCAGAAAATTTAATTTGTCCCCCAACCCACACCTCTATTACCATTGCTCGGCAACAGTAACAACAATTTTCTTTTTCTTACATTGTGGTTTTTTAACTTGTGCATATATATATGCAAGCAGATTTTCAAAATTTTCAGAAATCAAAATTAAAAACATTGGGAAAAAAAAAAAAAAAAAAAAAAAAAAAATTGTCGAATAAAACTCCCATCTATAAAATCTTTATTTTGTATTTCGATTTTGAAATTTACTTATTTTTTATTATTTAAACTATTAATTATATAATGTGAAAATGACTTACTTTTTCCTCAATTCCTACTATTTTGATTTATGGTAATCTAAATTATTTTTCAGTCTTTCAGCAAATGCCAGCAAACACTTTTAATGACAGGAAGAGGCTGTAAAACGAATATATAAGAAAGTATATAGAAGTTTCAGACGATATTAAACTAAAAACTAGTATGATGTGGCCACCACATGACTTTCTTCTATATAATTTTACACAAAACTTATTCAATACAAATTACTTATTAAATTATCAAATTCTTTTCAATTATAAATGCAGACGATTTTTATCTGATAGAAATATCACTAAATGCCGAAAGATGTCAGTTTTTTTTTTTTTTTCCAAATCAAAAGAAATGATTTTTTTCCGAGTTTTTTTTTTTTTTTTTTTTTTCGTTAAAAGTAAAAAAAAAAAAAATAAATAAAAATAAATGGATAACTTTGATTTAAATTATCACAGATCTATAGTTCAACCATTCGTTTTAAAGGTATCGACGAGATCTTTCGAAAGATACCCATATTGAAAATTTACTCCCCTCAGGGGGGGGGGGGGAAGCGGTGCCCCCTCATGCAATTTCTTTCTTTTTTTTTTTTTTTTTTTTTTTTTTAACTAGTTAACTACTACTATTATCAATAATTCATATTAATTTTACAATCACACGATTAAAATAACTCTCATTATGTACATTTATACGAAATTTTTTCCTATACTGTCATGTTAAAAATTTAGAAAAATGCTATCATAGCACCACCTGTTTAGCCATTGTTCCATAAACCTAATCAGCACCAGTTCATATCAGGGTCCAACTAAATACCAAATTTGGTTAAATTTCGTTCATTGGTTATTGAGATACAGCGTCCACAAAATTTGTGATACACACACACACAGACATTTTCTAAAAACAGTCAAATCGTATTCAGGGCATCCCAAAACGTGTAAATCCATCGAAAACTGGAGTTCGAAAAATTTCACGAATCCAATACTTTCTCTATATATACATGTAGAAGAAAGTAATAAAAATCACAGGTAACAGATTAAAATATTTAGAAAAATTACCGCCTGTAAGTAAACACACTTTCAAAAGCATCCCTAAACTGTCTAATCCTCAGAACAAAATTTTCTTGTTCTTTAAATCCCCCCCTTTCTACACACACCTCACAAACAAAAGAAAAAAAATTATGCTTAACATGAATTTATTTATTTATTTATTTATTTATTTTTTGCGTATATAAAAAATTATCTGCTTATTTTCTGGCCCAGTTTTGATAGGATAGTATCAATTAGATCCATTTTAGCGAAAAAGTAGTTTTAAATTACAGCCAATTGTCATTTCGGCTATCTCTGCCTTACAAAATAAATTTGCGGACGAAATATTGTCATGACTGTAGTTACCGCACAAAAGTATAAAAAACATATGTGCATTAGTTGTACTTTTGAAAGTTGTAGTTTTGAATTGGTTCGAAAAATAACCTTGATAAAATTTCGCATTCATTTAAACATTTCTTCGCACAACTTAATGTTATGTTTTCAATCTTTGAATTTCAGTTTGTACACAGAAAATTAACAAGTTTGAAAGTGTAATTTAACTTCTTCCCCACTTCCCCCATTCATTCCCGCTGCGGGTAAAGAAACAATTTTATTAGTTTTTCTATGTTGCTTGTTTTATCAAATATATAAATATTGTACACACAAACAGATTTTCAAACATTTAAGAAAACAAAACTGAAAATATTGTGTTGGTATCCATACAAATCATTCCCATCAGCCCCCCTTCCCCCCCCCCCCCACACACACACACTAAAAAATGTTTAGTATCAAAGATCTATATAATTTTCAATAATATTTTTGGTCTTTAAGGTTCTGATTAAAATTTAACCTTATTCTTATCGGAGAAAAACATTGCTCATTTAATAAACTTTTCTGGCCATTAGACATCTGCTCTTCTCAAAAAGTAAAGAAAGAAAGTAAATAAAAGAAACGCTTAAAAAATAATGTTTTAATTCATACCAAAATCTTGTCGGAAAGTGTTCGGACTTTGTGTTGATAAGACAGTGTAAGTTTGACTTATTTCATCAAAAAAGTATTTTTTTAATTGCAGATAGCCTGTGATCAACGTCAATTCGATAATCCAGTTGTTTTTATACTTCAAAATAATTCCGCATTAAATTGAACTTTTTTAAACTTCGATTTGAATTTATTCACAGAATGTAGCCTGTGTAAAATTTAGTATAAAACATTTCTCTACTCAGCTTGATTCATAAACTATACATTTAATCTTTAAACATCAATTTGTGAGCAGATTGTGCTAATAGTTTGAAAATTTAATCTAATCTCCCTCCCCTCTCCCCCCCTACATCCAGTATTGTCGCTGTGTTAAAAAAATAATTTTATCGTTTATCTTGCATTCTTTCTTAATTTATATATTAAATGTTGACACTCGCAAAAAAAAAAAAAAAAAAAAAAAAAACATTGCTGGGTTGATGTACAACTCCCCTCCCCCCGAAAAAATAATGTTTAACATCGAATACTTATATATAATTTGTAATAATGTTTCTCTGTTTTTATGGATGTGCTAAACTGTGTTTAACAACCCCCTCCCCCCCCCCCCCCACGCACACAAACTTTTTTCATCCTTTACAATAACTGCTTTTTAACAAATTAATATATGTATATTTATTTTGTAAATCTTCTGCTAAAGCAATTTTGTTCCAAACTCTAGAAGAAACGGCGGCTCAAATTATACGAAAGTCCCCCCCTCTCCCGGCTAACATATCGAAAATTCATCCTTTTCCATTAAAAGCTCATACCGGTATGAATGCATGTAGTCGAGAACATCTAAATTAAGTTTCTTTTAATCCATGAAAAATTTTTAGACCAATTTATTTGTTTTTTCTTAGGTTTCTCTGCAAGCTGAATGTAGGCTTTTTTATGTATGGTGTTATAAGCGTATACTGCCGTTGTTTTACATCTCTAATGATTTCTTTGCTTTTGCTATTCTTATTGCTCATACGGACTTCTAATTTATTTTGTTCTTATTTGCTACCGTGCAAAATGTCAAACGTCTATGTCGTTTCAAAACAATTCTCCTCCCCTGTTGATTTTGTGTACCTTGCATAGTCGGAATTTGTAGGAAAATGAAAACGACAGTCTTCTAAAGTTTTGTTTTATGAGCAATTTATGAAGAAAGCATCTGTTATTATTATTATTAACTAAAATGGCCTTTTTCGGTATTATGAAACATTTATTCTCTCTCCCACATGGAAATATTCACTGAACTGAACGAATGCAATTACAACTGCTTTTGGAAGCTCTTCTAAATGCTTTACAAAATCATACGCAGATAAGACTATCTATCCCGAACCGCTGCATTGATATAACTGACATTCTCATCATTTTGCTCCATTGTAAATTAAAGAAGATACGCATGTAAAAATAAAGTTAAAGATACATATGCAATAATTGTAAACTATTAATATAAAATTAGCAGCAGTATCATACATTTAACTTCGACAAGACTTGTGTATTTACATATAAAATTTAATTGATTTCTAGTGCATTTGTATAATTTCGCCCTCAGCAGTAAATACATAAAGAATTATGTAACCGAAATACGCAACTAGATACTAGATTCTAGGTATCTTTAAATTGAATAACTCTGTTTATAAGTTTCAGGATTTAAATATAAAAAAATAACCACTAATATAACTAACATAAACAGTCATTGCTTGTTTTGATTATTAAAATAGGATAAAAGATTATATAAAATTTAACTTACCTAATTATGAATTCGAAATGAAAACACGAATTGCTTTAAGTTCTTCAATACAGTCAACAACAACAAACTTTGAATGAGTAGCTACGAAGATAAACATTCCGCAGAAACAATCTAATTTTCCCTAACGTTCCCCTTTCCCCCTTTTTACGTAATAGTACACTGCAATGAAACAAACTATTCAGTATATTTCTACCTACAAAACTTCTAGTTAAATATATATATATATATATATATATATATATATATATATATATATAAATAGGTATTTACTTGAATAGAAAAATAATTTAAGGTTATGCATTTATATAGTTTTTTATTTAATGTATCTATCAAAATCCCTACAGGGAAAACGTTGTTTTGAAAAGGGAAATATCTGTAAATTAAGAACTGAGTTTCTTGGTTCAATGCTTTTAACAGAGAACTCATGTAAATTTACGGAGATTCTCAATACTTTTTCTGTATTTTTACAGAAATTTTTAACAGTGTATCAGAAAACAACTGTTTAAACTGATTAAGGAAATTAACAAAATCAATTTTTTTCAATATGAGTGAGGGCACTTTCCTCAAGGTTAATAATTAACTCTGTCGGCTTGACAGGTTTAGAATTTAATTTAGAATCATCAATACATAAAGATTTGCTGGCAAAGTTTATTTCAACGTTATTTGCTTTCATGAAATCTAACCAATAATATGGATGTTGAAGATTTTGTTTAACATAAAATGGCCAATTTACACTTAAGTTATGAATTTGAACATTCAGGCAGACTTCGCCTCTATTAATACAGGACTGGCCTTGAGCCGTTGTAATATTTAAGTTTGTCCGTTGACTTAAAGGCAAAATACTTATTATACGTTTCATATGCTAAAAATGAACGTTCAGCATCAGTGTCCCAAAATGTTGGTGTTACCACATCATGCAATATTATATTTAAATTAGGTAGGTCCACCGTACTGATACAAATTGTGTCTAAACAAATTAAGGTGGCGGAGTCATCCAGTGGCTGTTGACCCTTCTCACAAGAGCCACTTACTCGTTTAACTGACGACTCTGGTTATTACGAGAGTTACGAAAATTTCTGTTATTTCTATCAGCTCGAGAAAAGTTTTGAGACTGATTTTGATTAGAACGATCGTTCCGAGAATTTTGAAAGTTATTACACCTTGGTTGAGGTGATTGACGCTTATGCTGATAGCGATTGAAATTTTCAGGGGGGGGGGGTGAAATTTTCACGCCTATAATTTTGCATATTTACCCCCTGGCGATTAAAGTTATTTTCAACCCTTGGAGGGTGACGTTTCTGATACTTATACAAGGTTTGAAAGAGGCTGTCGTAAGAAGTGACAGGTTTTAGATCAAGATAATCTTGAATTGGAATAGTCAGTAGTGGGGTTATAATTTCCATTGCAGCGGCAAAAGATAAAACTAAAACCAGCTGCTTTATACTATCTAATTTATGTAACAGGAATGTTGTAGGTTTATCATAAAAGAACATTTTAGTCGTATAAAGTTCTTGGCGAAGTCTCGTTTTATCAGCAATTGAAGAGAATGAACTTTTAATTTTTAGTTTCAAATCCTCATACGTGGGATTTTGACCTAGGGCTCGAGAGGCAACTGCGTCAAACCAGATTTTGGCATCTCCTTTTAAGGAGTAATTTAATAAATTAAATATATCAGCCTCTTCAATTTTAGATAATATAAAGTATTCCTCTACCTCAGTAAAGAATTGATTAACATCATTTGAGCCTGTAAAATATACCCGAGGGGGGGGGGGAGCATGTTCAGCCACCACTGTGAGGAATAAGCGGTCTCCATTCCTCAATGATTAACTTAATTACTTAGGTATGAAATATGAAATTAGCACACACTCAGATAGATAAAAATAAAACTAAGAGTTTATTCAACTAGAGTAATGGGAGGATGATCTGGGTTTGTAGCTCAGTCAGCCGATATAAATACTTTAACAAATAAATGCATAACAACTAATTTAGATAATTTGAAATATCTCACCCCAGAATAGTAGAAGTAATAGAGACGGATGCACTCCTTTACTTAGCTACCGTGACGTTCAAACAGATCCGCGGATTCCCGGCAGAATCTATTTTCCATTCACGAATACTCGCACTGAAGCGCAACAACACTCATTAAACTACTTAACTTAAGCACAACTTAATCTCAGCTACCGAAATATAACTTACTCCAGACTCTAAGCTTTAGACTTTGTTGTAGACAGACGTCGGGCAAGACTCCCCTGCACCACACTTTTACGAAAATCATCTCAATCTTATGCCACTTTCTACCAACTTCCTTTCTCTTCATTTCAACCAAACTTTAAAAATCGCTTCCAATTCTCAACGTAATTCCTTCGTTGCAGCACCATGTCGATACAAACTAATCCGACCTAAAATTTCGCCGAGTCACTGGCGCCGAAGCGATTTAACCATCCCAACTGAATACTTTGCTGGATCCAGCTTAATTTCAAACAAACTGTGGTGACCTTCTACAGTCTCAACCTCACACTTGTAGTCGTTTATTTTATTTTGCTTCTGGAAAGTCATTTCAGACAATGCAAGAGAAATGCTTATGATTCATTAAAAAATATATAAATAAATAAAAATTATTTTTAAAAAGAATTATTTTTCAGAAATTTAAAACACTGCAAATGAATTATCCTAAAACTATGCCAATATATCTGTACTGATAAGTATAAAGGATTTAAGTCCATATTCTTGATTTTTCAGGAGACGAAAAATAAAGTTAAACTAACTAAAAACTAATCAGAAGAATCGATTAGGAAAAAGGAATGAGGTTGATTTATATCCTTTATACCATTCAGTCATTGTCAATCTTCATTTAATAAAGGAAAAAAATTGAATTAAATATTTTATACTAAAGATTAATGCTAAATTTCTGACTTGAATCTTTTTTTACCAATAGATTTTCTCAAAGACTAAATGACATGGATTTAAATCCTTTATACCAGTCGATAGAGAATTTTTTTCTGAGTCTGACTATGTACTTAACTCAAAATCGACATTTTTGGACTTAAATCCTTTATACTTATCAGTACAGATATAAAAAGGAAAAATTGGCATATAAAGTCAGTCTTTTGAAATCTTACTACTCGTTTTACAGGCAAGACTATTCTGAATTTTTTTTTTTTTTTATATATATTATATGTAATAGTAATATAAACTATAGTTCATAATTAAAAGGGTTCAGGTAAAATATTTTTCTACTCATAAATAAATATCTATATATATATGTATGTGTGTGTGCATGCAATGCGGCTAGTTTAAAGAGTGGCAGTCACAGTATACAAATCAAAAAACTCCACTTTTCGGTAAAATACAAAGCCAACGGCTAAGGATCCGCTGAGAGATATAAATGGGAAGGAAAAATATCATCGTTCTCTCCCTTTTGTTTATGTTCTGATAATGAGCATGTAACTTTGTTTGCTTAGCCTTTAGGGCTAGTCATGTTTTGATTTAAATTAATTTTTTTTTATGTTATATTATGAAACTATGCATTAGATAGTTTATTTTAAAGGATGGTTTTTATGGCAAGCCTGGAAGTCAGAGAAGTTCTTTTGTTTATTTTTATCAATGATTGATATTTAAAATATAAGGTAAAGACACCAGTGCTCGTCACTCTTAAGGCCTTATTTTTAAAATGTTTGTTTTTTCGCGTGGTATTCGTGTGGTATTCATGTATCAATATTATCCTTTGGTTTATTCCATACACTGATTCTTCTAGTTGTTGTTAGATACTTTCAATTTTTCAATACATTACGTCAATTAAAAAATAAATAAAAATTTAACCTATAAAAATGCACCAGTGCTCGTCACTTGAAAAATGAGTTTCACCAGTAGTCGTCATGTAAACAAAGTATAACAATTTGCTGAATAATTTGATTTTAATTGTGCTTTTAGAAAATTTCATGAAACAAAACATCTTTGGCACATACTTAGAACCTAAATCCATTCTTAGTTTTTAAAACACAAAACATTAAATGGTAAAATTCAAACTATTGAGCAAGGTTTTGCGAATAAAACAATTAAATTCATATGCAAAAAAATTTGAAAATTGTTTAATTTAAAAAAAAGTCCTAAAAATTTTATTTGTTCTTAAAAATATCTTTACTTAACTTAAAGCAGAGGGTAAGTAGCAAGGGCTAATAAACTTGTTTCCAAGCGTGTGTGGGTAGGGCGCCGTGGCCGAAGCGCACATGCTTCAAGCTCACAGTAAGGGAATCGTGGCTGAAGCTCACATAGATTAGTATCTCGTGCCCCAAGCTCACAAATATATTCACCCCTTTCCCCCGACGTATCGACTTAACTTTTAAATCGCCCTTGTCTTAACTGACACTGGCCAGTCCCAAGCCTGGGATAAAAGCGTTAGGGAAAGTTGATCATAAATCTCAACAAAATATAAACAAAAAATTTTGATGTGGCACTCGCACTACTTTGTCTTACACTAAAATTTGATAACAATGTATATTTTCATTAACATTGACTACCAAATTTGTACTCCAAATATAACTTTTGAATTATAACCTACTAATATTTTACCAGAAATCGATTTATCAATTTGTTGATGATTTAAGTGGGGGTGTTATCTTTT
Organism: Salticus scenicus; assembly: GCA_963930645.1. NCBI lineage: Eukaryota > Metazoa > Arthropoda > Arachnida > Araneae > Salticidae > Salticus > Salticus scenicus. The sequence continues at coordinate 288,318,033 of OZ005657.1, read as the reverse complement.
TTTTTCAGACTGTACCTTCGTATTGTTGAGTTCCGATTTCTAGTTAAAAAGTACTTACAACAAATTAACTTTGATAACAAAGACGTTCCGCAAATTATGTGTAGTCTTATATATAATCTGTGAATTCTATATAAAATATATATAGTACTTAAGATTGACTTATTAAATAAAACTGCGTTAAATAAATACATGAACAAACATTTCGGGCCATTATTCCTGATATTTTTTTTTATCCATCCCCGAAAGTATTTTTGTTAAACTTATGTAAATAAGCAGAAAATAATTTTATTTATTTTATTCCTAGTTCCTGCCCTAGTTTAAAAAATAACTCATTGCGCTTTGAAAAAACCATCTTCCTCGACCCCCCATCCCATACTCTTCGGAAAAAGGGATTAGTCTCTTTCCACCTGTCAAGTTGATGCGTCGGGGAAAGGGGTGAATATATTTGTGCGCTTGGAACACGAGATACTGGTATATATGAGCTTCAACCACGATTCCTCTAGTGTGAGCTTTAGATACGTGAGCTTGGATCACGACACCGTGGGTAGTAGTGTAGTGTAGTGGTGTAACTTTGCTCCAAATTATCTCAGTAAGATTGTTTTTTTTTTTTTCTTTTTTTCTTTTAACGTACGGGTAAGTTATGCGCAACTAACACACGCTATAAAGGGATTTTACGAAATCTTTCGCTTCTCCTCCTCCAAGTGTGGGGTGGATTCAAAAACATGTTTTCAAGAGTAATTCTGCTCCAGATTATGTCAAGAAAGCAAATTTATGATGCGTGGATTAGTAACGTGCACCCAATACACACTATAAAGGGATTTTACGCACTTCTTTCCTACCACATTTTGGGGAAGGGGAGCAAAAACATATTTTCTTGCATGACTTCGCTCTAAATTATCTTACAAAGATGATTTTTGATCTGTGAGTTGATCATATGTATCCAACACCTAGCTTTGCGAAAATCTCTGGTCTTCCACCCCCACCTCCTTTTATGTGTGGGGGCAAAAAAATACGTTTTCAAGCTTAACTCTGCTCCAAATTATTTCAGGAAGGGTTTTTTTTTTATATATATATATGTTTCGGTGGGTTATGGGTACTCAAAACGTATTATAAGGCGATTTTGCAAAATTACCTCCCCTTTCCACAGGCGAGCTGATCAAAAACACGTTTTCAACCTTAGCTCTGCACTAAATTATCTCAGAAAGGCGATTTTTGATGTGTGTGTGTTGGTTAAGTGTAAGCAATATGCCCTTTGATAGAATTTTGCGAAACTTTTAAATTTACTCTTGGGGAAGGGGGGGGGGGGATAAAAAGCGGTTAAGATGATGTAAAAGGCAGGCTAAGCCAATCATCATATTGTGGGCCGGAAAGCTATTACAGAAGGCAACGGGAACTTTAACTGAGTAACTTAAAATACTTTCATAATTATTGACATAAAATGAAAGCATTTTGATTTAATTATAACTTAATTTTATAATACTTAGCAAATATTTCTGGTATAAACACAAAAAATAATGTATTTATCTGTTTCAGTTTTACACTGCCATTATGGGTGATTTTGAGCCATCATAAAAAATATAAATATATTTTTATGTAAAATAAGAGCTATAAGAAAGTTTCATTTTTTTAAAAAGGCTTATACATATTCTGAAATTTTTAAAATGCGGTTCCCATTATCTTATGTTTTTTTTTTTTTTTTTATATATATATATATATATTTTAAGTCTTTCAACTAATTTAACACTATATATGCTAGACAGGCAAAGAACAATCCTTTGAATTTCCAAAGAACAATCCACTGCTACTGAATATATCACCTCTTTTACCCCTTCCCCTCCACACACAGACAAAAAGGCACTACATACTTAGTTTTTTTAATTAAAAGAATCATTAATGTATTTATCTGTTTCAGTTTTACACTGCCATTATGGGTGATTTTGAGCCATCATAAAAAATATAAATATTTTTTTATGTAAAATAAGAGCTATAAGAAAGTTTCATTTTTTTAAAAAGGCTTATACATATTCTGAAATTTTTAAAATGCGGTTCCCATTATCTTATGTTTTATATATATATATATATATTTTTTTTAAGTCTTTCAACTAATTTAACACTATATATGCTAGACAGGCAAAGAACAATCCTTTGAATTTCCAAAGAACAATCCACTGCTACTGAATATATCACCTCTTTTACCCCTTCCCCTCCACACACAGACAAAAAGGCCGTCTGATCTTACGTTTCTAACCCCTGAATTTTCACTCTCTGGTATTATAGGGATTGTGTTGTTTACAATATTTGGATTAGTTCTTGAATTGTACCAGCATTGTTCCGTGTTATGTGACCTAATTTTGCAAATTGCACAAAATCTTGTGCTGTCATGTCATGTTTTTGTCTCTGTTGACTTTCTGATCTGTTATTTCTTATTTCTAATTCTTCGATTTTTTTTTCTAATTGTTTGATTTGTTCAGTTTGTTTCGATGTTAATTCTAATAATAATGTACACATATCGGTTTCGTTGCTAGTTTTTTTCTCTATAGTATTTATTTCCTCCACGTTAAATTGCATTGCATTTTCAATGGTCTTAGCCATTTTTAATGCACTGTCAAAATCTTTTATATCTGCCTTTCTTAACTCAAATGCTATGTCTGCCCTCATGCCTTCAATAAATTTATTCAATTTTAAACTGTTTACAAATTCTTTTGCCCCATCTTCGTTTTCGAATCCAGACCCTTTTAAAAATTCATTTGATTTTTTTATTATTTCCGTTGCATATTCTTCTACAGTTTGTTTTGGTGATTGCCTGATATTCATGAAATCTGCCTGAGCTTTTGAGAAATTTACTTTGCTCTTAAATTTTTATTTTAATTTAAGCTTGAATTGCTCATACACATTCTCATTTATTAAATCCTCATCCAAGTTTATTTTCTCCTTCGCTTTTCCACTGATTTTAAAATTAATAATTTAATTCCATCGTCTAATTCTGTCGCATTTGTTAATGTCTCTAATGATTCTAGAAATTTATCTATATTAGCCTGACTGTCCCCACTGAAGTGTGGAAGACCCACTAATAGCGTATCTAATGACACTGTTAATTTTTTCTCCATTTTTATTTTACCCGGTACTACCTTCTCAGTTTTTGTTTCCACCGTTTTCCTCTGATTTTGAGTTTTTGTGTAACACTTATTTTTCAATTTATAAGTATACTACTGGCCATTAAAATTGCTACACCAAGAAGGAATGATAATAACAGAATGGAATTTGTTGGACACATACATTATAGTAGGAAGAACAATTGATTAAAATTTCAGGAAATTTGGAGTAATATGTACTGAGAAAACAGTACATAAAGCAGCGACCTCTGTGAGCAATACCAGCACTTATCTGCCTAGGAATTGAATCAAACAGCGATTGGATGACATGTACGGGTAGAGCACTTCATGAAGTTTTAACATGATGCCACAATTCATCGATCGAAGTTGCTGGTGAGTGGTGGGGGGCTAGTCGCTTTTCAACGATTAAACAGTCATTTTCGTTGGGGCGAGATCAGGAGAACGCGCTGGCCAGAGCAACAGTCGAACACATTCTGTATCAAAGAAGGTCCGGACAATACAAACAACTTGCGGTCGTGCATTATCTTGCTTAAATTTTGCGCTACGGAGGTTTCGAATACAGGGCAGAGGGGCGGGCTTTAACTCAACAGAAATTTAATGGCCGCTGTTCAGAGTGCCAGAAATATGTACAAGAAGTAATCGAGACGTGTATCCAATGGGAACCCATAACATCATTGCAAAGGATGGACAGTATGATGATGTCGAATACCAGCTGGTAATGTGCATTATTCATAATGCTGTTAAATACGGATAAGGCAATCTTGATTCTGTAAACAGGATTGTGATTTGTCTGAAAAGGGACTTCACGCCATTCCTGCGTCCAGGTTCATCGTTGATCACACATTAATGGCGCCCATATCAGTGATGCAGTTTTGAGGGTAATCAGAATTTTGGAAGCCGCATATTGAGTCACCACCTGGATTGATGGTATGTGGTACTATTGGATACACGTCCCGATCACCTCTTGTTTTTATTCCCGCCACTCTGAATACCAGCCATTACATTTCTGACGAGTTAAGGCCCATCGCTCTGCCCTATATTCAAGGCCTCCGAAGCGAAACGTTTAAGCAGAACAATGCACGACCGCAAGTTGTCCCTATTGTCTGGACCTTCAATGATGCCGAATGTGTTCGACTGTTGCTCTGGCCAGCGCGTTTTCCTCATCTCGCACCAATGAAAATGACTGTTTAATCCTTGAAAAGCGACTGGCCCCCCACCACTCACCAGTAACTTCGATCGATGAATTGTGGCATCGTGTTAAAACTTCATGAAGTGCTCTACCCGTACATGTCATCCAATCGCTTTTTGATTTAATGCCTAGGCAGATACGTGCTGTTATTGCTCACAGAGGTCGCTGCTTTATGTACTGTTTTCTCAATACATATTACTCCAAATTTCCTGAAATTTTAATCAATTGTTCTTCCTACTATAATGTATGTGTCCAACAAATTTCATTCCGTTATTATCATTCCTTCTTGGTGTAGCAATTTTAATGGCCAGTAGTGTACTTTTCATTTACATGAACTACTTTCTAACCTTTACTTTAAATCAACTCTTAAAAAATCATTCTTATATGTATTAACATTAACACAAATTATGCTTGTATTCATATATTTACTGGCTAGCTAGATTATTCTAGTTCAATTATTATTATTATTCCTTATTTTAGGAAACTATTTACTTTCTTCAAAGTAAAATATTCAAGTTTTATATGTATACAGGCATCCAAAATAATATTATCAAACAAACAAAATATCATATTATTTGATTTCAATAAACCTTTCTGAGCAATCTCGCTGTTTATGTGTACATATAAAATATTTCCAGTAATTTTTCAAAATTTACAACTGTAATTATTTCAAATACACTTCATTTATTTTCATATTCTACTTATCATTATTCCGTTTACGATGGAATAACCTCTATAATGCTCATCTGGGTGAGTCAAAACAAACAGTCTAAAAAAAAAAAAAAATTAATGGTATCTATCCCCATTTATTCTATTATTTAGTCATGTCTGAGTACTACCTAAAGTAATGTTGAGTAAAATTAAACTTGAATTGAATAAAATATTAGTTTTGTATAAGAGACCAAAATATTTCATAAAATGCATTATTAATGAAATTATTTGTCTATCTATTAATTAAGGAATTGTTTATTTTGGAAAATTTATTTTAATTTGAATTTATATCCTTAATAAATAGATAGGTTTTATGACCCATTAAAAATATTTAAAGAACTTGGGTATAATTTAAATGAAGAGAACGCAATGTACTATACAGTTTGGAGAATGCCTTAGATTAACAATTTCTCTCCAACAACTTCAATTTCAGGTACTGCATTTCAAAATGGCTGTATGGATTTCTTTTTTTTTTTTTTTCAAACTTGCAATATTAACCCTCTTTTAAATATCCTTATGTATGTAATTGTTGTTTTTCGGTCAACAAATGACTATGCCAAGTTTTGGTAAAAGTCGTATCTCAAAAACGGCTCTAAGGATTTTCTTCAAAATTGTTACATAAACCCATTTTAGATATCCTTTCTCATGATTTACGTGGTTATTACAAGAAAATTAAGTCAACCTGATCAGATAGAATAGTTTTAGATCTTGAAAATTGGTGTTTCAAAAAAAAAAAAAAAAAAAAAAGAATAAAAGAAAGAAAAGAGAACTATCTTGAGTTAATACCATTTTTTATTTATTTACAGGAAGGCTATTATGCACAGGTTTTATAGTATGTAAATACGCCGAAATTGTTTGAGAGATTTAAAAAAAAAAAAAAAAAAAAAAAAAAAAAAAAAAGAATCAGGTGCGAGACAACCACACGACTTCCATTATCCACTAATACGCGTATTATGTTTTTTTTTTTTTCCAGTAAGAGAAACTTGACACGCGTGAAAAGACATAAAACTGAGTTTACATAGCGAGTTAAAGAAAAAAAAACTACCTTCTTTTTTTATTTAACTCGCTGTGTAAACTCAGTTTTATGTCTTTTCACGTGTGAAGTTTCTCTTACTGGAAAATTTAAAAAAAAAACATATAATACGCGTAATAGTGGATAATGGAAGTCGTGTGGTTGTCTCACACCTGATTTTTTTTTTTTTTTTTTTTTTAATCTCGCAAACAAATTTCGGCGTATTTACATACTATAAAACCTGTGCATAATAGCCTTCCTGTAAATAAATAAATAAATAAAAAATGGTATTAACTCAAGATAGTTCTCTTTTCTTTCTTTCTTTTATTCTTTTTTTTCCATGTAAAATATTTGTTACACTTACAGGCTTATACTGATAGTACAAATATGATAGTTACAACTATCATTCTGTTAATGCAAATAATATTAAAATAAATATGCGGTTTCGAGCTACAAATTATTCAACTAAAGTTTCTGTCTTAGAAATGTATTTTTAACCCTAAGAAAGAAGGGTGTTATATAGTTTAAAGCCTTTATCTGCATGTCTGTATGTAACACTACAGCTTGCAAACGAAATGATTGATTTCAATGTTTTTTTTTTTTTTTTTTTTTTTTAAGTAAAACATTCGTATAACCAGGATAATTCTTAGCTAGGTTTAATGTAAATCTGTTTGACAGGTAATATTTCAGGTGAAATTTTCTGTGATATTTTGTAATGTTTTAAGTTGCCAGATTTTCAATTAAACTTATACTTCACAAGCTTCCAATTTAACTTACACAATTATTAAAAAAAGTTAGGCATTCCAGATGAGTCGTGTTTTAATAGATTTGAGTATAAAAACTGTATTTTCTTCTTTTTTAATACGGAGGACTATTAGTCTCAATCTGCGGATTTTTACGATATCAGTTTTACGATATTTGAGCATTTTTCGAAATCGAAAATTTATCGAAAATAAATTGAATAATTTGAAAGCGATGTTATAATTTGAAAAAATAAAATAAAATATTAGTCCTTCATACTAAACTAAATTCTGCTTTACCAGAGATTCAATTTTCTTTCTTTCTTTTTTTTTTTTTTTTTTTTTAAAGGACTGAGGACTATTAGTCTCAATCTGCAGATTTTTACGATACCAGTTTTACAACAGCTGGACATTTATCGAAAATATAATTGAATAATTTGAAAGCGATTTTATAATTTGAAAAAATAAATAAATAAAAATAAAATAATAGTCCTCCATACCAAACTAAATTCTGCTTTTGTCAGAATTTCATCAAAACCCATTTTTTTTTCCTTGAAAGAAATAGAAAAGAAAATTAATAATAATCAGAAACACCAAAACAGTATCAAAAAGTTTTTTTTTTTTTTTTTTTTTTTTTTTTTTTTTTTTTTTGAGGGGGTAGATTGATAAGGTCGAAATGTTTACATTTTATAATTATCACTAGCTTCTAGCTTCATCTATCCAATTCAATTTTTGAAACAATATGCTTTATAACAAACGTAAAAAATTTTAATCCAACAGAGGATGGAATCAAGGTTGTCGAAAACATATCGACTTCTGAGGAGCTAATATCGACACTTCAAGATAAAATGTGGCAATGGCTCTATAGTGTAACCACGTTTCCTACGCCTAGCAGTGAAGACGAGTCGAAAATCTTGGAGGGTTTCCAAGTTGACCAACAGGTTTGAATTTAGTAAACATCCAGTCATTCGGTATTCCCTTATCGTTTATTTTCGCTCAACGAAAAGCTTGCCTCCCCTAATTTACTAGTGGACTCGTTGAATCCGCACTTGCGCAGAGGCTTCCATGGTCGCAAGAAATGTAGTTAAAGAGTACTTATTTTTTATTTTTATTTATTTATTTATTTATTTAGTACTATTAGTCTCAATCTATGGATTTTTAGGATACCAGTTTTATGATAGTTGGACATTTATCGAATTCGAAAATTTATCGAAAATTGAATAATTAGAAAGCAATGTTATAATAATAATAATAATAATAATAATAATAAAAGCGTAGTCTTCCATAGTAAACTAAATTCTGCTTTTGCCAGAATTTGATCAAAATCGTTTGTTTTATCTTTGCGATTTAGATATCAGTAAACCCGAAAATGATTTCAGTTTTATTTTTCATAAGCCCCCACTGGCCCGTTTTAAACTACAGGTAACTTTCATTATAATTTTAACGAAAAGTAAGACTTAGTCACACAAAGTTTCATATAAATAGGTAGCATGGTGATATAAAAACAATTTTTTTTTTTTTTCTTTTTTTTCGAATCAGTTACTTCTCAAAAATATGAATGTTTTCATTTATATTTATATACATTCCAATGGATGTATAAAAAAAACCATGTGGTGCCCGCATCAAGTTTAAGCCTTTTCTGTTTTTTTTTTTTTTTTTTTTTTTTTTAAATAGTTTTTTTTAAGGCTATTAGCGTTCATGTATTATTTTAATTACACACACTTATATATATATACATATATAGCCTTTCAGTTAATTTAAAAAAAAAGTCTCGCACACACACATAAAGAGACACACAGACACATTTTCTGAAAATGGTCGAATCGTGTCTTGTACCTCTCAAAAGGTGTATTTTCATTGAAAACTGGGATTCATACATTTTTATGAATCCAATATTTTCTTCTATTGAATATAGAGTAAAGTGAAAATCAGATTACAATCTTGCAACATTTACATTGCGCAATAGTATTTCGGAAAGTAAAAAGTATTATTTATTTATTTTTATTTATTTATTTTATTTTTTTTTTTTCTATAAGGAACAACTCGTTCATTTATAGATCTAAGAAAAGATGTAGATAGGTGAAATAAGACTCTGTTTTGTGATACAAAAGTTTCCTGTAAGAGTTCTCCTCTTTTTGAAAGAACCCCTCACAAAGATCATTAATCAATAGTAATTACTTCCTCTAGTGTGAGAATCCTTCTAGGGCGGAGTTTTATGAAAAAATGCGAACTTTTTAGCAAAAATACTTTGCCCCTTTGTTATTAATACGCATTTAAAATTAAACTTCGTTCTTATGAATTAGTAGTAAGCCTGATTATTTAGAATATTTTTTAGCTTTTCAGCCTTTCGATATCATAATTTGTTAATTTCTTACGAGCTATGAAAAAAAATCAAGGCAAATTTCGCATTTTTTAGTTTTAAAAATGAAATATTAAAATTAAATAACTTTTTGAAAGCGAAAAAATTTTTACTAGTTGTGTATTTTCTGAATGTAAAAACAGAATATAAAAATATGTAATAGTTAACGAGTTATAAAGGGGCAAATTTTCCTATAGAAATACATGGTCTGTCCCAAAAGTAATGCGCCTCATTTTCTTGTGCCGCGACTATCCATCGTACGGGGTTGCCGCTTGCACGGAAGGGTGGGTGGAGTCTTGGGAACACAGCGCCACCAGCATCAGTCGGCTCCGAGCTCCTGCGGAGCCACAGTGCCTGTTTCAGTGAACCCTTGTGTGAGTGCTCGGTCGAAATCGAGATAAAACAAACTCTCGAGCAGAATTGTTGATCCAGAAACAAAAAGACAGAGCGCAAAGTGGCACACAACCTCGTCCCCACGCCCAAAAAAGGCAAGAATGAGCATATCGTATGGCAAAGCGATGCTCATTTTTTTTTTTAATCCAATGGAGTGGTCCATTTTGAATTTGTTCCACCTGGCCAACCAGTCAACGCCACATTTTACGTCGAAGTACTGTAAAGGCTAAAGCAACGGGTCAACCACGTCAGGCGCGAGATCAAGAATTCCTGGAAGCTGCACCATGATAATGCTCCCAGCGTCTCAACGCTACTCCAGCCGCTTTACTGTCCGGATTTGTCCCCCGTCTGTCTTCTTTTCATTACCGAAGATTAAAAAAATCCTCAAAGGACAGCATTTGGGGACTCTGGAGAACAACAAAGTGGCTACGACGAGGTTACTAAAGGACATCTCTGTGACGGACAGCCAGGACGCATATAAAGCATGGAAATCGCGTCGGAACAAGTGTGTTGAAGCAGGAGGGATGCATTTCGAAGAATATTGTGTAAGTGTACGAATCGGTTCAATAAATTTCTTAAAATAAAAATGGGCGCATTACTTTCAGGACAGACCATGTATACGGGCTTTGGTTTCCGGCCACAGTAAGTAGAGAGTCCTCTTAATATGTGGTTTCCCCAATTTAACTCGTGACTTAATCGTACTGAAAAGTGTGAATTAAAAAAATTTCTTTACATGTCTGAGGTTCAAAGCTATTTCGCACAATATTTTATGTAGAAAAATAGAATACATACACTAAGCGACCAAAAAAAAAAAAAAAAAAAAAAAAAAAAAAAAGCTGCACTGCAAAAAAAAAAAAAATGACTTACACCTTTTTTATTTGTAATAACTTTAACAATGTTTGAAACAAATAAAACTGTCTTGTTTGCATAATACCAAAGGGATGAAAGGATACCTATGTACATTTTCGATTTAATAATTCGCTTTATTGCACTCTACGAAACACTTTTTAAAAATCTGCATAAAACTTTCTTTTTGAATATAATGCAATAACCATACACTTTGTATTCTGTTATGATTTATTATGTGAAATAAACAAGTTATATTTCAATATATAAAATAAAACTACTTATTTGTTAGATCTAAGCTATTTTTTATTAAAAATATGTATTCTGCATTGGGTTAATTCCATCTTTATATGGAATTACTGTTTTAATGCGCAATGGCATAGTTTTATACAGTGTTTCAATATAAATATCAGAAATTTCAATGTGCCAACTATCACAAATATTTTTTTCTAGTTCTGGCAGAGTTATAGGCTGTAAATTTCGAATCCTGTCCCCTGCTTTTTTATAGACGAAACATTTTCGAGCGGATCGCGATTAGGACTGTTTCCATGTCTGGTAAAGAAGAAATTTTACTATATCCTTTGTGGGATTTAACTTAAAGTGAAAAAAGCTATGATTATTTATAGAAGTATAGGTTCTCGTGGGAATGGATAAGAAATTTTGACAATTTGAAGTGAATAAGCTTACCACAGATGCCGTGTAGTAAGGTGCATTATCATCTTGAAATGGTTTTTGCGGAAATGTCCAAGATACCTTCAAAATAGTCGGTCAGGCACCACTTTTATGAAGATTGTGTTTTATTTCGAGTTAATTGATCCTTTGAGCATAAAAATTTGCGCGACTGTTTGAAAAGTTATGCACCTCCGTACCATAATGTACGGAAAATGTGTCACTGTTTTAAAAGTGCGATTTTCATTAAGTCGGTCATATTTTCGTTGTCAGATCTGCTTGTTTTCTTTAGCTTGAAATAAGTTAAACTTGACTCATCAAAGAGAACCAGTTCAGTCCAATAATTAACTAATCTTTTTACTTTCTTCTATCTTCAATAGAAGAAAGTATTGGATTCGTAAAAATTTTCGATTTCGGGTTTTTGATGGATTTACACGTTTTGAGAGGTGTAGAACACGATTTTACCATTTTTAGAAAATGTCTGTCTGTCTGTCTGTCTGTGTGTGTGTGTGTGACAAAATTTTGTGGCAACTGTATCTCTGGAACTACTGCACAGAATTTCATACAAATTGGTATGTAGTTGCACCTTGACATAAATTAGTGCCTATCAACTTTTGGTAAAAATCGTCTTACAGGTTGCGTTGCCATCCCGCTTTTTCTAAATTTTCAACAGGGTGATAAAGGCAAAAATTTTCAAGATGGGTATCTTTCGAAAGGTCTCGTCAGTACCTTTAAAACGAATGGTTGAACTATAAATCTGTGATAATTTAAAACAAAGTTATCGATTTTTTTACTTTTTACGAAAAAAAAACTTAGAAAAATTTTTTTTTTTTCTCCCCTTAATTTTATCAAACTCCCACGGTTTCCGTGTTCTGACAAACTTAAACTAATTTTTGCTTTTTTCCCCTAATTTTGTCAAAGTCCTACGGTTTCCGTGTCTTGACAAACTTTAACATATTTTTGCATTTTCCCCCTAATTTTGTCAAAGTTCCACGGTTTCCGTGTTTTGACAAACTTTGACAAAATTTTGGGTAAAATGTGAAAATTATTCTAAATTTGTCAAAACACGGAAACCGTGGGACTTTGACAAAATTGGGGAGGAAATGCAAAAATTTGTTTAAGTTTGTCAGAACACGGAAACCGTGGGAGTTTGATAGAATTAAGGGGAGAGGAAAAAAAAAAAGTGGGACTTTGACAAAATTTTGGGTAAAATGTAAAAATTTGTCAAAGTCCCACTTTTTTTTTTCCTCTCCCCTTAATTCTATCAAACTCCCACGGTTTCCGTGTTCTGACAAACTTAAACTAACTTTTGCTTTTTTCCCCTAATTTTGTCAAAGTCCCACGGTTTCCGTGTTTTGACAAACTTAGAATAATTTTCATATTTTACCCAAAATTTTGTCAAAGTCCCACTTTTTTTTTTTTTTTTTTTTTTTTTTTAATTATTGTTGCTGAGTGAATTTGTATAGGAAAAGATAGAAGAAAGTCATGTGGTGGCCACAACATACTAGTTTTACTTTCTTCTATCTTCAATAGAAGAAAGTATTGGATTCGTAAAAATTTTCGATTTCGGGTTTTTGATGGATTTACACGTTTTGAGAGGTGTAGAACACGATTTTACCATTTTTAGAAAATGTCTGTCTGTCTGTCTGTCTGTCTGTCTGTCTGTCTGTCTGTCTGTGTGTGTGTGTGTGACAAAATTTTGTGGCAACTGTATCTCTGGAACTACTGCACAGAATTTCATACAAATTGGTATGTAGTTGCACCTTGACATAAATTAGTGCCTATCAACTTTTGGTAAAAATCGTCTTACAGGTTGCGTTGCCATCCCGCTTTTTCTAAATTTTCAACAGGGTGATAAAGGCAAAAATTTTCAAGATGGGTATCTTTCGAAAGGTCTCGTCAGTACCTATAAAACGAATGGTTGAACTATAAATCTGTGATAATTTAAAACAAAGTTATCGATTTTTTTACTTTTTACGAAAAAAAAACTTAGAAAAAAAAATCTTTTTTCTTTTTTTCTCCCCTTAATTTTATCAAACTCCCACGGTTTCCGTGTTCTGACAAACTTAAACTAATTTTTGCTTTTTTCCCCTAATTTTGTCAAAGTCCTACGGTTTCCGTGTCTTGACAAACTTTAAAATATTTTTGCATTTTTCCCCTAATTTTGTCAAAGTTCCACGGTTTCCGTGTTTTGACAAACTTTGACAAAATTTTGGGTAAAATGTGAAAATTATTCTAAATTTGTCAAAACACGGAAACCGTGGGACTTTGACAAAATTGGGGGGAAAATGCAAAAATTTGTTTAAGTTTGTCAGAACACGGAAACCGTGGGAGTTTGATAGAATTAAGGGGAGAGGGAAAAATAAAAAAAAATAAAAAAAAAGTTGGACTTTGACAAAATTTTGGGTAAAATGTAAAAATTTGTTTAAGTCCCACTTTTTTTTTTTTTTTTTCCTCTTCCCTTAATTCTATCAAACTCCCACGGTTTCCGTGTTCTGACAAACTTAAACTAATTTTTGCTTTTTTCCCCTAATTTTGTCAAAGTCCCACGGTTTCCGTGTTTTGACAATCTTAGAATAATTTTCATATTTTACCCAAAATTTTGTCCCACTTTTTTTTTTTTTTTTTTTTTTTTTAATTATTGTTGCTGAGTGAATTTGTATAGGAAAAGATAGAAGAAAGTCATGTGGTGGCCACAACATACTAGTTTTATTATTATTTTAGCCTACTGAGGTCTTGCTTTCCTATTTCTCTTTAGTAAGAATGGAATTTTTTCAAATTTTCCGTCATTTAAACCTGCCTTGTTTAATAGTTGCTGCACTATAGTTAACCTTTCTACCCTGTATGGGTCGACTCGATCCATTTTTAAAATAGATCTTTCGATATCTTCTACAGATTTTAATTTTGATTGTTCAAACATTATGTATGGCTCAAACATATGCATTCGTTTAATATATGATGTTTTCAGAGTCATTGGTTTGTTTTAAACCACCCAAAAAAATATGTGACATATTACCTGTCTGGGTCGATTTGGCCCACATTATTAACACGCATAGAAATGCTTAAAACACCAATTTTTTTCTTTTGAGTAGACTTCATTTTCAGGAATAGTCAATAGATGGCAATAGTTGTCGGAAACGTAGATGTGAAATGAGCTCCATAGAAATTCTTTCTTACGACCTAAATTCAATCTATGCGAAGTGGGTCGATTCGACCCATACAGGTAAAACGTAAAATTTTTTCAACAGGGTAGGAAGGTTAAAGAAATTATGCTGCTAAACACTTTTTCTGAATCTCTTTTATGTTCTAGATGAAATACAAACCGAGTTTATAAGTAATGGCTTTTTAACTTACGGTCATCTCGCTTGGATGAGCAATATGGCCGCCTAAAATCAAATTTCAAGTTTAAATGGCCAAAAAATTTTATATCTTGTTAAGAACCCTTTTACCAATATTTCGTTAACGTTTAATTATTTTGCCATCTCTCGTATTAAAATATTTTTCTGATTTTCATTCAAAAATTTATACTTTTTGTGGCATCGTTAACTGCCTTATTCTTACCATTTTTGAAATAATTTCTAAAATTACAATTTTACTGACAATTGCATTTTTTTTTTTTTTTTTTTTTGACAACACTGGACTCAAAGCTAAAGTGTATGTGGAAGACAACATAATAGAATCTGTTCAAAAAATTGCTTTTTAATTGATAAAATTGGCGGTTGTGGAAGGCGAAAAGGAAAATATCCAAGTACGGCTTTTTTTTTTTTTTTTTTTTTTTTTTTTTTGTCGCTTAGTGTATATATAATTCATTTGATCATCCAATGGCTGTAATGATTCCTGTAAAGGCTACACAAAAGTATTTGGGTTCATTATAGAAAATTGCTGAAATTGAAATGTGTTGTGTTATGCGTTTTTAACACTTTCAAGGAAATTGAAGATTATTTGACTTCCATTCGTCTGTGTGAGAGTACTCTCCCAGTTCGGAAAATAACTTCAGTTTCTTGAAACTTGTACAGTGCAGCGCAAAAGTTTATACACAAGCTACATTTTTTAATAAAAGGAAAAATATACACCGGAATGCTTCGAAAGTTTTACTGTATTTAAACAATTGGATTACAAATTCATGTTTCGAATTCGAAAACAATTAATTGAAAGGAGAATAATAAATTCTGTAAAAATAAAAATTGTGATGTTACAAAAGTTTATGCACAAAACCAAAATATTTACATTACACAAAGCACAAAAGTTTTTTAGTAGTCTATGGTGTTTCCATTGTATCTGATGAGATACAATACGCGATTTTCCATTCATAATACGATCCTTCGGTAGGTTCTGGGAATGAGTCTGTACTAAGAATCCTCGATCGCTGATTTGAGCTCTGATACTGAGTAATTCTGCTTCTTGTGGACGTCACGTTAGAGAATCCCCCAGATTTTCTTTATCGAATTGAGATACTACGTAGAAATCATATCTCAACCACTTTATTACTTTTTTTATTTTAACTGTTATTTACTTTAACTGTTTTCTTGTGGTGCTTAAAATACTTTTGACTTTTACAGCATTTTATTTAACTTGTTTACTTTTTTATTGTAGCTTAACTGTTTTTAGTTTACTAGTAGTGCATGAAATTTATAACTTCTAAAATCTAAAAGCAATTTGGCCATGAATTTAGTGGCCAATTACAGGTTAAATTTTAGCAGTACAGGTAAGGGAGAAAAGGAATTTTTAAGTACAATAAAGAGGCAATTTTAAGTACAGGTTAAATTTTAGCTACAAATTTAACCTGTAAGAGTTTATTGTAAATTTCTGCTAAACTATCCTAAACATGTAGGGCTTAATTACTACATTGTATTCCTCAAACTGCCTAGCTGAAATGCCACTCTAACTTAAACAACTGACAAATCTATATTACACACGCTGATAAATAAACTAATTCTTCAGCCAGTGCACCACAGATAGGTCTAAACTAGTTAGAGTAACCACAACAAAATAATCAGTTTCAGGGAAAATCTAGGAAAACCCCATTTACCCAAATTAATCTCTGTGACTGCAAACTCTTAATATAACAAGTTACAAACATATAAGGGTCAACAGTCACTAATTTAAAATTTGGCAAATGAAACCTTTCCAGACTTTAAAGAATATAAAATTTTACTGTATTGCTAATTGAAATTAAGTAAACTGATCTTTCTGATAAATTCAAATTGTTTTTAAACTCTAATAATACTTCAGAGGTAATATCTCAAATTAATTAGATCTATCTAAAATTATTTTCACAATCTTAAGTATTACTAATTTTATCCTGTATCAGACCAATTCACTCATTGATCTAAGCCATACATCATATAAAATAAAGTTATTTTCTCTAAAAGACTAAACATCCCATTTACTGCACCACCCACTAAACTTTTTGTCTTCAACCATTAAACTTTAATTGTTACCCAGGCTCGGCATAGTTATTAACTAAACGTTAATTAGTAAATTGAAATTGGTTGACCTATCATATTATCCATCAATCTTCCTTTACACCTCTATGTCTAATTTTAAAGGTAGTAAAATTCATTGTTAGAGTCACTCAAATTATTATGGTTATTTCAATACTTTATTTTAATACCACATAAGGTCATTGTGCCTAAATGCGATAACCCATAAATGCGACAAAGTTCTTCTACTCAAAATCTAAATGCTTAAATCACAAACTTATAAATCATAATGGAACATACACATTTCAAGAACGGTTCGCGAAACTTTTCATTAAATTTTAAAGGTTTTTTCTAGTAGAATTTTCTTTTGCAGTAAACATTGTCCATTATGGCTTTCCGACGTCTTTTCCTAATTGCGATGAAAAATTTTCAAATAGTAACTGTAATTTTATCCTTTAATCTTTCAAGGTCAAATAACCACTGTTACGTCATGTGCTTGAATACCCTTTATACCTACCAGAAGAAAATAAAAAAAAATACTACATTTTTTAAAAAAGAGGGGTTAAAATTTTTTATCGCATTTAAGGGTCTGTTTACACCATTTTCCTAAATGCGACAAATTTTATCCCTTAAATGCCGCAATTTTTACAGTTGATATATTAAGGGAAGTTTAAGCATTTTTTCCTTTTTAACACTTTCCAACAAGGTTTAAAAGTGACTTAGGCTTGTCTGTCCCTCTGTCCGTCTGTCTGTCTGTCTGTCCGCGCTCTAATTCCTGTAGGGACACCCGAAAGTATTCCAAAGCACTGTGTTCTATGAGAGGTATTGCTGTAAACCATATTTAATACCTTAACTGTATACAAATCTTAGTGAAATTGAATCATGTTATTCAAGTTCACTATCGGATGTTTCATATATAAAATGGAATAAATACCACCACTAGTTTGTACACAGGGACACTCGAAAGTACTCCAAAGCATTGCGTTCTATGAGAGGTATTTCTATAAACCAAATTTTAATAACTTTACTTTCCCCAAAGTTTAATGAAATTGAAATATGTTATTCATATGCACAAAAGAATGCTTTGCATAGAATATAGCATGATTAGCATTACATTTACAGGGCCACACAAAAATATTCAGTTACATTAAGAGCTGTTCATAAAAATTTGCTATAATTTCAATTTCGTTTACATTAAGCGTTTTTAACATTGTCTAACAATTTTCATCTGTGAATATAATTTCAATTTAAGTATCTGTCTGTTCGTCTGTCCGCGCTCTAGCTCCAGTAAATATTTATGTAATTTCTTGAAACTGATATATGTTATTTAAGTTCACTATCGGATGTTCCCTACTGAAAAAGGAGTTAATATCTCTACTGATTTGTGTACAGAGGCACCCAAACCTTTTACAAAGCATTGTGTTCTATGAGAGATATTTCTATAAACCATATTTTAATACCTTACTGTACACAAACCCTAATGAAATTGAGAAATGTCATTCAAGTTCACTATAGAATATAGTATGTTTAGTATTAGTTTTACAGAGCAACAAAAAAATATTCAGATACATAAAGAGCTATTAAGAAAAGTTTGCTGGAATTGCACTTTCGTTTACATTAAGCGTTTTTAACATTTTCTAACAATTTTTAAGTGTGAATATAATTTCAATTTGTGTATCCGTGTATCTGTTTGTCTGCCCATCTGTCTGTCTTTCGGCGCTCTAACTCCGGTAAATATTTATGGAATATCTTGAAACTAATATATGTTTTTCAAGTTCACTATCGGATGTCCCCTATTAAAAATGGAGTGAATACCTCTACTGATTTGTGTACAGGGGCATCGGAAAGTACTGTAAACTATTTTTTTTCTATGAGAGGCATTTCTATAAACCATATTTCAATACCGTTACTTTACACAAATCTTAATGAAATTGAAATATGTTATTTAAGTTCGCTATCGGATGTTTCCTATGTGAAATGGAGAAAATATTACCTCTGTTTTGTGTACAGGGAGACTTACAAGTATTGCGTGTATGAGAGGTATTTCTGCAAACCAAATTTTAATAACTTTACTTTCCACAAAGCTTAATGAAACTGAAATGTGTTATTCATATGCACAAAAGACTGCTTTTTATAGAATATAGTATGATTAGTATTAATCTTACAGGGCCACATAAAAATATTAAGTTACATTATGAGCTATTAATAAAAATTTGCTGTAATTGCATTTTCTTTTACAATAAGCATTTTTAACACTTTCTAACAATTTTTAAGCGCGAATATGATTTTAATTTGGTTATCTTTCTGTCCGATTGTCTGTCTTTCTATCTGGCTCTCGTCCCGAGAGTTCTTAAATATTTTCAGAATTTTGAAAAATTGATATATGTTATTAAAGTTCACTATGGAATGTTTCCTATTTAAAATGCCATTAATATGTCCTACACAACGTGTTTGTGTACAGGGAACTTCCAATGCTTTGCGTTTTAGGACAGACATTTTTATAAATCACATCTAAATAACTTTCTACTGTAAAAATTATAAATAAATTGAAATGTATTTTAATATTCTAAAATAATGTTTTGTATAGAATATGATATGATCAACCTTCAGATTTACAGGACTACACTAAAATATTCAAATACATTAAGGGAAGCAATTATAATCTAACGGCTGGATTTTCTTTTGCATTAAGCCTTTTTAACGTTCTTCAACGATGTCTGAGAGCGGTTTTAAATTGAATTAGTCAATCTGTATATTTTTCTGTGCTTCTCTCCTTTGTTTGATAATGCAGGCAAAGAATATTGAAAGTTATACGATACAACAAGCACGTACAATTGGAGAGTATTAATAACCAGTGCGTACTGCATGATTTTTCGTTCTTTTTTTAACACTTTCCAGCAAGGTTGAAAAGTGTCAATGACTTCGGTTTGTCTGTCTGTCCGCAGTCGAACTCCTGTAAATTTTCATGGAATTTCTTGAAGCTGATATATCGTATTCAAGTTCACTATCGGATGTTCCCTATTGAAAATGGAGGGAATTCCTCTTCTGATTTGTCTACAGGGACACCCAAAATTTTCCAAAGCACTGTGTTCCATGATAGATATTTCTATAAACCGTATTTTGATACGTTTACTTTAAAGAAATTTTAATGAAATTGAAATATATCATTTAAGTCCACTTCCGGATATTCCCCATGTAAATTGAAGTAAATACCATCACTGGTTTGTATACAGGGACATCCGAAAGTATTTAAAAGCATTGCGTTCTATGGAAGGTATTTCTAAGCACCAAATTTTAATGATTTTACTTTGCACAAGTCGTAAATATATATATATATATATATATATATATATATATTATTCATATGCACAAAAGAATGCCTTCCATAAAATACAATATTATTAGTATTATATTTACAGGGCCACACAAAAATATTCAGATACATTAAGAGGTATTATTGGAAAATTGCTTGAATTGCATTTTCGTTTACAATAAGCGTTTTTATCATTTTCTAAATGTTTTTAACACTTTCCAATAAAGTTGAAAAGTGTTAAAGACTTAGGTTTGTCTGTCTGTCTGTCCTTGCTCTGTCTCACATAAATATTCATGGAATCAGAGTTACACATACACTACTCAGAAAAGAAGAGTTAAACACGGAGTTACACACTCTGTTATAAAAAGGCAAAGTTACACACACAATTACACACAAACTGTTAATAAAAATGCTGAGTTACACACACAATTACACACAATTACACACAAACTGTTAATAAAAATGCAGAGTTACACACACACTGTTAGCAAAAAATTAGCGGTACACACAGCGTTACACACATTGTCAAAAAAAAAAAAAAAAAAAAAAAAAGAGATTTACATACGGAGTTACACACACTGTTAATAAAAAGGCGGAATTATACACAGCAAAAAATCAGTGATACACGAAAAGTTACACACATTGTTCAAAAAAAAAAAAAAAGAATTGAACATTGAATTACACACACTGCTAATAAAAAGGCAGGATTATACGCAGAGTTACATGCACTATTAATAAAAAGGCGCTGTTAATAAAGAGTTACACACAGAGTTACACACACAGAGTTAATAAGAAGGCAGAGTTGCACACACACTTTTAATTACGCACAGGGTTACACACACTGTTAGTAAAATTACACACGTTGTTTGCTAAAAATCAGCGATACACACAGTGTTACACACACAATGTTAAAAAAAAACTGTTAATAAAAAACAAAATTACACATGGAGTTACACACACTGTTAATAAGAAAGAAGAGCTACATACACACTGTTAATTGCATACAGGGTTGCACACACAGTGACAGTTTCACATAGAGTTACGTACACTGTTAGAAAAGTTCAACAATACACACAGAATTACACACACACTGTTAAAAAAAAGAAGAGTTACACACTGTTAACAAACAGCAGATTTAGACACAAAGTTCCACACACTGTTAATAAAAAGGAAGAGTTACACACACTGTTAAAGGCAGAGAGTTACACAACATTTTATCTTGAAATAGTTATGTGGTATTAAGTATTTTATAAACTATAAAAAAAGAACGAAAAATCATGCATTACGCAATGATTATTAACACTTTCCAATTGCACGTAATTGTTGTATCTTATAACTTTGAAAGTTCTGTGCCTAAGTTATCACACAACAAACAAACAGTAGTTCTGAAAGGCATACAGACAGACTAATTGAATTCCTAATCATTCTTAAACACTGTTTGAACGTGTTAAAAATGCTTAACACAAAAGAAACCGTCGCCCTTCGATTGTAATTCCAGCCTTTAATCTATCTGAAAATTTCAGTGTAGCCCTGTAAATTTGAAAGTTAACAAAATCATATTTTATACAAAACATTATTTTAGCAAATTAACAATAAATGCCAATTTCTTTATGATTTTACAGTTGAAAGTACAGTATGAAAGTTCTTTAAATGTAAATTATAAAAATGTATGTCCTAAAATGCAACGCATTGGCATTTTTTGCGCGTTCCTGTACATAAACATGTTGTACAGTACCTATTAATGCCCTTTTTATTTGGGAACATTCAATAGTGAATATAAACAACATATATATTTTTTTAAAAATTCAGAAAATATTTCCGAACGCTAAGTGCGGTACACGGACAGATAGACAAATGGAGATTCGGGCACATAGATACAGAAATTGAAAACACGTTAAGACTTAAAAAAGAAAGAAAAATCATGCAGTACCTATTGATTAGTAACACCTTCCAACTGTACGTAATTGTTGTATCGAATAAATTTTAATATTCTTTGCCTACGTTGTGAGGTTGAGACGTCAGAACGTCACCACAATTGTTTTAATTAAGCTGGATCCAGCAAAGTAGAAAGTGGGGACGGTTAAAATCGCTTCGTCGCCAGTGACTCGGCGAAAGTTGAGGTCGAGTTAGCTTTGTGTCGGCAGGGTGCTGCAATGAAAGACTTAGATTTTGAATGTTAGATAAATTAGAAGTGATTTTAAAAGGACGGATTGAAATGAAGAGAGAGGAGGATGTAGGAAGAAGTATAAAATGGCGATGGTTTTAGTAGATGGGAGTGGATGTTGGAGGATATTATAGTGGATGTTGGAGGATATTATAGTGGATGTCGGAGCATATTATAGTGTGGATATTGGAGTATTATAGTGGATTGTTGAAAGTCTTACTTTGGCGAATATTGAGTAGTAGAAATTTAGATGAGTGAGGAATAAGTCATGATGAGTGTTAGTACGAGTACTTGCTAGCGCTCGTGAAAGTGAATTTCGATCTGTAGGGAATCCTCTGATCGAAAGTGAAGTCGCAGCAGTGGAGTTACGAGTGCAACCGTCGCTACACCTTCAATTGCTTGCTGGGGTGAGATATTTAAGATAATCTAATTTAATTGTTGATATATATATTTTGATTGAGTAATACACTGACTGAGCTAGTTTAATTGTCAGGCCACCCTCCCCATTAATCTGCTCAAATACACTTTAGTTATTGTTAATTCAAGTCTTGTGTTCTCTTACTTATCCATTTAGTGATCTAATTAAGTTAAGATGGAGTTTGCGTCAACGCAAACTTTACAACATTATCACACAACAGACAGAAGGACTGAAAAATATACAGATAGACTAACTGATTTTAAAATTACTCTTAGGCATTTTGGAAAGAGTTAAAAAGGCTTAACGCAAAATAAAATGCAGCCATTAAATTATAATTACAGCTTTTGATCTCTCTGAATATTTTAGTCTAGCCCTTTAAATCAGAAAGTTAATCATACCATATTCTATACAAAATATTATTTTAGAATATTAACAATACATTTCAATATTTTTATGATTTTTGCAGTAGAAAGACTTAACTTTCAAAAAATTCTGTCCTAAACCGTAATGCATTGGCATTTTTTTTTTTTTTTTTTTTTTGTCCCTGTGAACAAACTAGTTGTACAGGATCTATTAATGTCGTTTTGAAAGGGGAAAATTCTATAGGGATAATGTTTATAAAAATAACATTTATAAAACACAATGCTTTCGAATGCTTTTGGGTATCCCTGTACACAAACCAGAAGAGATATTCACTCCATTTTCAATATGGAACATCCGATAGTGAACATTAATAAAATATATCAGTTTCGAGAAATTCCATAAATATTTACAGGAGTTAGAGCGAGGGCAGACAGACGGACAGATACACAAACTGAAATCATATTCCCACTTAAAAATGTTAGAAAGTGTTAAAAACGCTTAATGTAAACGAAAGTGCAATTCTAGAATTGTTTTATCAGTAGCTCTTAATATAAATGGATATTTTTGTGTCATCCTGTAAACCTAATGCTAATCATGCTATATTCTATGCAAAGTATATTTTTCTGCATATAAATAACATATTTCAATTTCCTAAAACTTCGTGGAAAGTAAAGTTATTAAAATTTTATTTATAGAAATATCTCTCATAGAACGCAATGCTTTGGAATACTTTTAACTGTCCCTGTACATAAATCGGCGGTGGTATTTCTGCCATTTTATACAAGAAACATCCAGTAGTGAACTTGAATAACATATTTAAATTTAATTGAGATATGTCTACAGTAAAACCAATAGAAATACCTCTCATAGAACACAATGCTTTGAAATGCTTCCGGGTGTCCGTGTACACAAACCAGTATAGGTATAAACTCCATTTTAAATAGGGAACATCCGATAGTGAACTTGAATAACATATATCACTTTGAAGAAATTCCATAAATATTTATGAGATTTAGAGCTCGGACAGACAGACAGGCAGACAAACAGGCGGACAGGCAGATACACAAAACTGAAATCATATTCACCCTTAAAAAATATTAGAATGTGTTAAAAACGCTTAACGTAAACGAAAGTACAATTCTAGCCATTTTTTTTCAATAGCTCTTAATGTAACTGGATATTTTTGTGCCACCCTGTAAATCTAATGCTAATCATGCTGTATTCTGTGCAAAGCATTCTTTTGTGCAAATAAATACCATATTTAAATTTCCAAAAACTTCGGGGAAAGTAAAGTTATTAAAATTTTATTTATAGAAATATCTGTAATAGAACGCAATGCTTTGGAATACTTTTGAGTGTCCCTGTATATAAATCGGTGGTGGTATTTCCTCCATTTTATACAGGAAACATTCAATAGGGTATTTGAATAACATATTTCAATTTCATTAAGATATGTCTACAGTAAAGGTATGAAAATATGGTTTATAGAAATACCTCTCATAGAATACAATGCTTTCGAATGCTCTTGGGTGTCCTGTGCACAAACCAGTAGAGGTATAAACTCCATTTTCAATAGGGAACGCCCGATAATGATCTTGAATAACTTATTTCAATTTCATTAAAATATGTCTAGAGTAAAGGTATGAAAATATGGTTTATAGAAATACACTCATAGAATACAATGCTTTGAAATACTTTCGGGTGTCTCTGTACACAAACCAGTAGAGGTATCATATTCACCCTTAAAAAATGTTAGAATGTGTTAAAAACGCTTAACGTAAACGAAAGTACAATTCTAGCCATTTTTTTTAATAGCTGTTAATGTAACTGGATATTTTTGTGCCACCCTGTAAATCGAATACTAATCATGCTATATTCTCCTGCAAAGCATTCTTTTGTGCATATGAATACCATATTTAAATTTCCAAAAACTTCGTGGAAAGTAAAGTTATTAAAATTTGATTTATAGAAATATCTCTAATAGAACGCAATGCTTTAGAATACTTTTGAGTGTCCCTGTATATAAATCGGTGGTGGTATTTCCTCCATTTTATACAGGAAACATCCAATAGGGAATTTGAATAAAATATTTCAATTTCATTAAGATATGTCTACAGTAAAGGTATGAAAATATGGTTTATAGAAATACCTCTCATAGAACACCATGCTTTGAAATACTTTCGGGTGTTCCTGTACACAAACCAGTCAAGGTATCATATTCACCCTTAAAAAATGTTAGACTGTGTTAAAAACGCTTAACGTAAACGAAAGTACAATTCTAGCCATTTTTTTTAATAGCTGTTAATGTAACTGTATATTTTTGTGTCACCCTGTAAATCTAATGCCAATCATGCTATATTCTGTGCAAAGCATTCTTTTGTGCATATGAATACCATATTTAAATTTCCAAAAACTTCGTGGAAAGTAAAGTTATTAAAATTTTATTTATAGAAATATCTCTCATAGAACGCAATGCTTTGGAATACTTTTAACTGTCCCTGTACATAAATCGGCGGTGGTATTTCTGCCATTTTATACAAGAAACATCCAGTAGTGAACTTGAATAACACATTTCAATTTAATTGAGATATGTCTACAGTAAAACCAATAGAAATACCTCTCATAGAACACAATGCTTTGAAATGCTTCCGGGTGTCCGTGTACACAAACCAGTATAGGTATAAACTCCATTTTAAATAGGGAACATCCGATAGTGAACTTGAATAACATATATCACTTTGAAGAAATTCCATAAATATTTATGAGATTTAGAGCTCGGACAGACAGACAGGCAGACAAACAGGCGGACAGGCAGATACACAAAACTGAAATCATATTCACCCTTAAAAAATATTAGAATGTGTTAAAAACGCTTAACGTAAACGAAAGTACAATTCTAGCCATTTTTTTTCAATAGCTCTTAATGTAACTGGATATTTTTGTGCCACCCTGTAAATCTAATGCTAATCATGCTGTATTCTGTGCAAAGCATTCTTTTGTGCAAATAAATACCATATTTAAATTTCCCAAAACTTCGGGGAAAGTAAAGTTATTAAAATTTTATTTATAGAAATATCTGTAATAGAACGCAATGCTTTGGAATACTTTTGAGTGTCCCTGTATATAAATCGGTGGTGGTATTTCCTCCATTTTATACAGGAAACATTCAGTAGGGTATTTGAATAACATATTTCAATTTCATTAAGATATGTCTACAGTAAAGGTATGAAAATATAGTTTATAGAAATACCTCTCATAGAATACAATGCTTTCGAATGCTCTTGGGTGTCCTGTGCACAAACCAGTAGAGGTATAAACTCCATTTTCAATAGGGAACGCCCGATAATGATCTTGAATAACTTATTTCAATTTGATTAAAATATGTCTACAGTAAAGGTATGAAAATATGGTTTATAGAAATACACTCATAGAATACAATGCTTTGAAATACTTTCGGGTGTCTCTGTACACAAACCAGTAGAGGTATCATATTCACCCTTAAAAAATGTTAGAATGTGTTAAAAACGCTTAACGTAAACGAAAGTACAATTCTAGCCATTTTTTTTAATAGCTGTTAATGTAACTGGATATTTTTGTGCCACCCTGTAAATCGAATACTAATCATGCTATATTCTCCTGCAAAGCATTCTTTTGTGCATATGAATACCATATTTAAATTTCCAAAAACTTCGTGGAAAGTAAAGTTATTAAAATTTGATTTATAGAAATATCTCTAATAGAACGCAATGCTTTAGAATACTTTTGAGTGTCCCTGTATATAAATCGGTGGTGGTATTTCCTCCATTTTATACAGGAAACATCCAATAGGGAATTTGAATAACATATTTCAATTTCATTAAGATATGTCTACAGTAAAGGTATGAAAATATGGTTTATAGAAATACCTCTCATAGAACACCATGCTTTGAAATACTTTCGGGTGTTCCTGTACACAAACCAGTCAAGGTATCATATTCACCCTTAAAAAATGTTAGACTGTGTTAAAAACGCTTAACGTAAACGAAAGTACAATTCTAGCCATTTTTTTTAATAGCTGTTAATGTAACTGTATATTTTTGTGTCACCCTGTAAATCTAATGCCAATCATGCTATATTCTGTGCAAAGCATTCTTTTGTGCATATGAATACCATATTTAAATTTCCAAAAACTTCGTGGAAAGTAAAGTTATTAAAATTTGATTTATAGAAATATCTCTCATAGAACGCGATGCTTTGGAATACTTTTAAGCGTCCCTGTACATAAACCGATGGTTATATTTCCTCCATTTTACACAGAAAACATCCTATAGTAAACTTTAATAACGTATTTCAATTTCATTAAGATGTGTCTACAGTAAAGGTAGAAAAATATGGTTTGTAGAAATACCTCTCATAGAACACAAATGCTTTGAAATACTTTCGGGTGTCCCTGTACACAAACTAGTGACTCGCCTGATAGTGATCTTGAATAACATATTTCAATTTCATTAAAATATGTCTTCAGTAAAGGTTTGAAAATATGGTTTATAGAAATACCTCTCAAAGAACACAATGCTTTGAAATACTTTCGGGTGTTCCTGTACACAAACCAGTCAAGGTATCATATTCACCCTTAAAAAATGTTAGACTGTGTTAAAAACGCTTAACGTAAACGAAAGTACAATTCTAGCCATTTTTTTTAATAGCTGTTAATGTAACCGTATATTTTTGTGCCACCCTGTAAATCTAATGCCAATCATGCTATATTCTGTGCAAAGCATTCTTTTGTGCATATAAATATCATATTTAAATTTCCAAAAACTTCGTGGAAAGTAATGTTATTAAAATTTGATTTATAGAAATATCTCTCATAGAACGCGATGCTTTGGAATACTTTTAAGCGTCCCTGTACATAAACCGATGGTTATATTTCCTCCATTTTACACAGAAAACATCCTATAGTAAACTTTAATAACGTATTTCAATTTCATTAAGATATGTCTACAGTAAAGGTAGGAAAATATGGTTTGTAGAAATACTTCTCATAGTACACAAATGCTTTGAAATACTTTCGGGTGTCCCTGTACACAAACTAGTGACTCGCCCGATAGTGATCTTGAATAACATATTTCAATTTCATTAAAATATGTCTGCAGTAAAGGTATGAAAATATGGTTTATAGAAATACCTCTCATAGAACACAATGCTTTGAAATAATTTCGGGTGTCCCTGTACACAAACCAGTCAAGGTATCATATTCACCCTTAAAAAATGTTAGACTCTGTTAAAAATGCTTAACGTAAACGAAAGTACAATTCTAGCCATTTTTTTCAATAGCTGTTAATGTAACTGTATATTTTTGTGTCACCCTGTAAATCTAATGCCAATCATGCTATATTCTGTGCAAAGCATTCTTTTGTGCATATGAATACCATATTTAAATTTCCAAAAACTTCGTGGAAAGTAAAGTTATTAAAATTTGATTTATAGAAATATCTCTCATAGAACGCGATGCTTTGGAATACTTTTAAGCGTCCCTGTACATAAACCGATGGTTATATTTCCTCCATTTTACACAGAAAACATCCTATAGTAAACTTTAATAACGTATTTCAATTTCATTAAGATGTGTCTACAGTAAAGGTAGAAAAATATGGTTTGTAGAAATACCTCTCATAGAACACAAATGCTTTGAAATACTTTCGGGTGTCCCTGTACACAAACTAGTGACTCGCCTGATAGTGATCTTGAATAACATATTTCAATTTCATTAAAATATGTCTTCAGTAAAGGTTTGAAAATATGGTTTATAGAAATACCTCTCAAAGAACACAATGCTTTGAAATACTTTCGGGTGTTCCTGTACACAAACCAGTCAAGGTATCATATTCACCCTTAAAAAATGTTAGACTGTGTTAAAAACGCTTAACGTAAACGAAAGTACAATTCTAGCCATTTTTTTTAATAGCTGTTAATGTAACCGTATATTTTTGTGCCACCCTGTAAATCTAATGCCAATCATGCTATATTCTGTGCAAAGCATTCTTTTGTGCATATAAATATCATATTTAAATTTCCAAAAACTTCGTGGAAAGTAATGTTATTAAAATTTGATTTATAGAAATATCTCTCATAGAACGCGATGCTTTGGAATACTTTTAAGCGTCCCTGTACATAAACCGATGGTTATATTTCCTCCATTTTACACAGAAAACATCCTATAGTAAACTTTAATAACGTATTTCAATTTCATTAAGATATGTCTACAGTAAAGGTAGGAAAATATGGTTTGTAGAAATACTTCTCATAGTACACAAATGCTTTGAAATACTTTCGGGTGTCCCTGTACACAAACTAGTGACTCGCCCGATAGTGATCTTGAATAACATATTTCAATTTCATTAAAATATGTCTGCAGTAAAGGTATGAAAATATGGTTTATAGAAATACCTCTCATAGAACACAATGCTTTGAAATAATTTCGGGTGTCCCTGTACACAAACCAGTCAAGGTATCATATTCACCCTTAAAAAATGTTAGACTCTGTTAAAAATGCTTAACGTAAACGAAAGTACAATTCTAGCCATTTTTTTCAATAGCTGTTAATGTAACTGTATATTTTTGTGCCACCCTGTAAATCTAATGCTAATCATGCTATATTCTGTGCAAAGCATTCTTTTGTGCATATAAATATATTTAAATTTCCAAAAATTTCGTGGAAAGTAAAGTTATTAAAATTTGATTTATAGAAATATCTCTCATAGAACGCGATGCTTTGGAATACTTTTGAGCGTCCCTGTACATAAACCGATGGTGATATTTCCTCCATTTTACACAGAAAACATCCTATAGTAAACTTTAATAACGTATTTCAATTTCATTAAGATATGTCTACAGTAAAGGTAGGAAAATATGGTTTGTAGAAATACCTCTCATAGAACACAAATGCTTTGAAATACTTTCGGGTGTCCCTGTACACAAACTAGTAGAGTTATAAACTCCATTTTCAATAGGGAACGTCCAATAGTGATCTTGAATAACATATATCAGTTTCAAGAAATTCCATAAATATTTACGGGAGTTAGAGCGCGGACAGACAGACAAACCGAAGTCATAAACACTTTTCAACCTTGTTGGAAAGTGTTAATAACAGTTTTCAACCTTCTTTGGAAAATGTTAATAACATTAAAGTAACTCCCATGCATTAAATGCATTATCGCATTTAGGGAGTTTGAACATCGCATTTAGAACATAGTACCTTAAATGCGACAAAAATTTCCTAAATGCGACGCTGGTATATATTTTCATAAATTACTGATATTTTTTTAATTTCTTGAAAACAAATGACACAAAACACTAGTTTAGAACTATGAGTATAATATTCAACCATTTTTTCTTTCTTTTTATAATTATTTGTTTACTAAAATGTCATAAGTTTCCTAAATGCGATAAACTTACCAAAAATCATGTCGCATTTAGGCACAATGACCTTAAACATAATTCACACAAAACAGTAATAGATACTCCTCACTGATTTCATGTTTAATTCAACTTTTAACTAGCAAATCTAGTAACTTCAATTACATTTAAATTATAATTATTCTACAATTCAACTTTAATAAATAAATATATTTCTTACTGATAAGTTACAACATTGCCTACAGATGTTCCAACTATGAGATAAATAAATAATTACTATTCTGGCAAAAATAACATACATATACTTGAAATTTCACACAAGTTTAACTCTATATAGAAATTAAAGCATTTTACTTAAGACTATACATACATACTTTACTTACTATACATATATATTAATTACAGGAGCATCCCTTTTCTCCCTAGGAGTCTTCTAGTTGTTAATTCCATGTCTATAAACCTGCGAAACCAAGTGGACTTAGGTGATCCTGTGGGATCCTCATTCCACATTCTCTTAGGAAGGAGAACATTCAAACTACACACCACTCTCAGCGGTCTACTCGTTCCGTGTATTCGGCTGTATTGTGCGAATGCAATTCCATTTTAGCCAAATTACTAGAATGTGAACAGCACACCTCTCTCTCTAGGCTGGAAATCACGACCAAAACCTCAAGTACATGGTTCCGTAAAGCACTTGCAGTTCGACAGTGCTGTTCAGAAACATATTTTTTGATGATTTTGTGCACAACAGGTAACATGTAACACTGTTCTGTGCACTTCTATCCATTTAAGATGTCAAGTTTGAATGATCAGGCGTTCGTCACATGAAAATAATTCTGATCGAAATTCACATGTTCCCATCCCAGACAACACAAATTCGTCCACATTAAGTCAAAATACGTAATCTGGATGTATAGACATGTCCATATTACAGCCAGATTCAGTCTATATTTCATCAGATTTTGTAGATATTAAGTAGAAATGTCCTCACCTGTTACGTCATAAGTACGGCTTTTAGCTGAAAAAAATAACGTAAAATAGATGTATAGTGAACATAATATAGACATGTCCATATTACAGCCAGATTCAGTCTATATTTCATCAGATTTTGTAGATATTATGTTGAAATGTCCCCACCTTTTACGTAATAAATACGTCTTTTAGCTGAACAAAATAATGTAAAATGGACATATGTGAACATAATATAAACATGTCCATTTTCATTCACATTACATCCAAAAATTACCCATGTTATTTTTAGATTTATGCAAACATAGATGCTGGCAGAATGAAATCCTTAGTGAGTGCAATGTTTTTTTTTTTTTTTTTTTTTTTAACTTAATACTAGTGTCATATGTCCGTCTAAGCAAAATCAAATCTACATAAAGGGTTTTTTGTGAAATCCACAGAAAGAGTTCAAAAAATTATTTTAAAACTGTAGATTATTTTATATATATAATTCAATAATTAAAAAGCTTTAAAATATTTTTAAAGTTATCTGGAGTACGGCACAAAGAGAAAAAAAAACTTCCCCTGTGATTTATTTTTTCACACAAAATATTTTATATTTTTAAATTTCATTCATTGCCAGCACCCATGTATGTAAATCAGTTTTTTATGGAATCTAGCTTTCAAACTTAGGTCCTTTGGCCCAATGAACTATTATTCCACTAAGTGATGTCCTCATTCAATATTTGACTTGCCTTCATACTCCTATGAAATAGATTTCATATTTTCTTTATGTGAATAGATGCAGAATTACAAGTGATCTTTTTTTTTAAAATTTAATCACATTATGATGGTATAGAAAAGTTTAAAGTTGTTCACTCCTTTTGTGATTTTCCCATCTCTAGTCACCAAATCCCATGCAAGTTATGGTGAAATTTGTTTATAGAATTATTTTTTACCAAATTGAAATTTTTAAATTTTGTTTTCACATTCAGAAAATCCACAACTGTTAAATCAGTACTCGTTCCCCAAAATTGATTTTTTAAAGTTTTATTTTACGGCTAAAAAATGAGGAAAATGTATTTAGTGAAATGCATTTTTGAACTCAAAATTCAAATTTTAAAAAAGTAAATTTTTAGAAAGGGAGTACTAATTTAATGGTTGTGTATTTTTAGAATGTGAAAATGGAATTTAGAAATAATAATTAGGTAATGTGCAAGTCTATAAACAATTTTACCCATAGAATAACAGGGGCTTTGGGTGACCTTGACGGTCTGTGATCCCTTGAGTCATAACTTTGTTTATATACTTTACACAATAATTAAATAAAGGCCAAACAAATTTTTACAAGAATGAAAAATAACTAGATGAAGTTGTGCTTGTGCCCCAAGCTTTAATACTGGCCTGCTCACTTTTTACTCTTATTCAGCAAAAATCGACATAAGTTACATATGAAATTATTCATTACTTAATTTTTAATAATGAAGTTAACAGAACAGATGGTAGAGCATTAGCTTTTTTTTTTTTAAAAAAAAAAGCTCTGGTTTGAACACAGGCCAGGTCATTTTTGTAAAAATTAATGAGGCTTTTCCTTTAAAAATGTTTTTTAAAAAATTTACGCTTTGTAATATTCTTTTAACAAAGTACATGAGGCACTTTTTTAATTTTCTACATTTAATATGTTCCACAGCTTTTTCATGGGAAAATGCGAAAAGCTTGCTAGTTTATATGTATTAATTCATATTCCAATTAAGAGTTTTCTGTACATATATTTAATCTATATGAATGAATAAACAATTACATTTTACTGAAAAAAAAAAAAAAAAAAATCATCATTTAACCTTCTATTTTCATTCCACAACGTACCTGAAAATTTTTTTGCGCTCTGCAAACCAATCATAAGCAATACGTTTTTTTGCATCTAAATAATGTTACTTTCATTGTATTGTACAGTATGGAAATATATTAAAATATGCTTTAAACCACACTGTATTCAAATTCTTTTCAGAGTCCCTATATTAATCTTTCATGCATAAATATTTAAAATAAAATATATTTTTTTATTTTTTTGAGACATTCTCTCTTGATATATGTAAAAAGCAAGCTTAAAGCTGTAAAATAATTTCTTGAACTTCATAAGTAAATCCAAATAAAATATTTTAATCAAATTTGTTTGAATTAACCTGGCAGGAAAAATCTTCATTGTTTTATAAAGTATCTTGAAATTAAATAGAAGTATACCTTTTTGTATATAGTACTTTGTATAGTGTATAGTACCTTTTGTATAGTGTATATAATTACTTGAACACCCTATTATTTTTTGTTTTATTATTTAACGACATTTCTTATTTTATCTACACAACCGTTAATTACATAATGTTTTAAAAGTACAGCAGAGTCACTCCAGATTTTTCATTTTTAATAAACATGTACTTATTCAAAATCAGAAAATAAATAATAGTGCATCACTGCATGAATAGGTTTTGTATAAAGTCTTGTATTGTTGCCTTTATCTTACTTTTTAATTTATACAAAGAGTTTTAACAATCTGTTTAAAAATATTGCATATCTCATTTTTTATAGAATGAAGATAAATGCATGAATTTAAGCTTATTCTTGCATTCATCCTTATATAGTGCATTAATTTATTTTATTCCAGTAAAAGCCAAGCAAATTATTCTTACTTCTTATTACCAACCAAAGTTTTAATAAATTATTCATGACCAGTTATTGCATTTTCAAGTATAAAAGACTGCCATTTAACAGCCACAATAATTTCTTGAAAGTGTTTTGTAAAGAAATCAACAGTTAAATGAATAAACTCTTTTTCAGTATATCGTAGTGAGAGAGTTACAATTTCACAGAAATTATCCGACAATATATATATGTTTATTTATAAATTCCAATCCATATAGTCGGCAGCAAAATTATTGAAGCACTAGCAATAATTCCTATTTAAAAGATAAGCACTTAATACTGTTTTGTTACGTAAATATTTGTCGAGTCATGATCTTAGTCTTATGCTGCTTATAAAAAAGTAAGTTGATGATAAAAATTAGCGATCAAACTAAAAAATATAAATAAAAAATGTGGATGTGTGCTTCAATAATTTTGCTGCTGACTGTAGCGGGGCCACTTGAAATCAGGCTACCACTTGAAAATTTATTATCTAGATAATTTTTGAAACACTGAATCAATTCGAACCAAAGTTGGACAGCGAACTTACAATCGGCAGCAAAATTTTTAAAGCGCTAGCAATAATTCATATGTAAAAAAGTACACTTAATACTGCTTTGTTAAACGAATCCTTGCCGAGTCATTTTCTCAGTCACTATGAACATGACTCGACAAGGATTTATTTAACAAAGGTATTAGGTGTACTTTAAGACTTCTACCTGAAAATTTTTCATCACAACAAATTTGGAAATACTGAACTGTTTTGCACAAAAGTTGGACAGTGAATTTATTTTGGATTAATAAAGTGAGCAACTCGCTCTGTCATTTTATTTCCAGGTAAAGGCCACTTAAAGTCAGGCTGCTAGTTGAAAATTTGTTATGACAATAACTAGAGTTGCACCGAATATTCGGTTCGAGCGAATATCTTGATATTCGACAACCGAATAGTCGAGGTCGAGTTAAATTTTAAATTAAATTAGAATATTGAAATTGATAAAAATATTTATCATATAAAATTAAACTGTTTTCCTTTTTTTTTTTTTTTTTTTCTTTAATTATTATTCATCAATATTATGATATTAAATAAGTAAAAAATGCCAGTCTAATAAAATTTCTAATCTAAATAAAAAATAGTCTGCATTAAAATGTAATATATTCAGACATGATACAAGCTTACAGAAAAAAAGGCTGAACTTTTCATGACCCCCCCCCCCCCTTCCCTCTCAAAAGTGGTATCATGCAACTAACAGAGTATAAATTTTTCAATAATAAAAATAATGTTATACCTGATTGCATACATGTACACACAATAATAAACAAAATCAGAACAATAAATCTTACATTAAATATCAAATTAATTATAATTAAAATAGTTGTAAGTGCTTAAAAAACAGACAAAATTATTACATATACTTGAAAATAAGTTTACTCTATAGAAGCATTGCTTGCTGGGGCAATTGATTAACAAAATAATGTAGTTCAGGTTCATTAGGAAAATGCAGTTAAAGTGCTATTTCTTTTTCATTTTCGCCAAGTTCGAATTTAACATTTCTTGAAAGCCAATCACATAGAAATTGCTAATATATTGCACAAATTCAGGCTGACCCCCCCCCCCCTACCATTACACATGTCCAAAAAGTTTTAATGCGGATTTGCATTGATCCCAAGAATAATAAAATTTTCAAGCTTAAAAAGGCTGAAAAGTAACATGTCTGTATATTTCAAAATAGTCACTTATTATAGTTTAATGAAGGGGAAATTGTGACAGCAGATAAAACTACATTTACTTTGTGTGTACATATATGCAACTTTGATTACTTTGTTCTCCTGACGTAGGGTAGTGTTTTTATTCAACCTGAAATAATTGTTGCGAGTTTATTGCATTTTATGGTGTTTATTCAAAGTTTTGTACTTATTACATTAAAACACCAGTTCTGTGGTGCTTTCTTATTATATATATGTATATTATTGAAGTCTTCTTTCCTGATGTTTACTCATTATAATGTTTTATGCGTATACAGCCTACACGCAAAATAAGATTATTTTTTGAAAATTCAAAAAAAGGAAAAGTTTATTTGTTCTTAAAAAATGTATTTGGCTCTTTTTAATCTAATTATTTTAATGAAATTCAAAATTTTACATGATTAAAAAAAAAAAAAAAATCAATGATTTAAAATATACATTTTATTTCTATTTTGACTATAAAATTTATCTTTTAATGCTAAATACTTAGATTTTATGTTGATACTTTTTAATGTCCTTATTATTTCTTTGTACATGCAATAAATTTTTAAAATAATTAAGCTATTCTGGGTATAAAAAATAATTTACACTGAAATTTAAGTATTCGGCCGAATACCAAATATTTGGTATTCGTTATTTGGCAAAAATCACTATTCAGTTCAACTCTTACAATAAGTTTTGAAATATTGAATTTATTTGAATCAAAGTCAATCAGTAAACTTCTTATTTTACAAACATCTTGAATTAATTTAGTGAGCAACTTGCTCCTGCCATTTTGTTTCCAAGTGGCGACACTTCAAAATTTGTCAATACAATAACTTTTGAAATACATTTGAACCTCATTAATAAATAATACCACAGAACTAGTGTTTTGAAATAATAAGATCAAAACTTTGGATAAACACCATAAAATGCTAGAAACTTGCGAGTTTGTTTTCTTGCATTTTATGGTATTTATCCAAAGTATTGTACTTATTACAGTCGAACCTCATTAATGTGAATTACTTTTAACATGAACTGTTTCCACAATCCCTGTGAAAAGGAAAATTAGTTTCTGAGTTACTAATAGCACGAACAAATTTTTTATCCCCTTGAGATTCATATTAATAAGGTTCGACTGCACTTAATACAAAATCAATTAGCAGGATAGACTCATCTTAAATAATTGCAAGATATACCTTTTTATATACCATAATTTTAAATTTGCTGTTGAATCACACGAACGATACTGAAGGCAGCGGGGACCCGAAACAATAATTAGCCAAGAGTATTTAAAAAATGCATTGTTATCGTGTTTTGAGCTATTCTATAAGTTTCAAATGTCTAGCTAGCCGGGAAGATAGTTAAATAAACTTTATGTTGAATCATATAAACGTTATCGAACGCAGCGGGGTCCCAAAACAGTTGACTAAGTAAAAGTATTTTAAAAAAATGCATTGTCATCGTTTTCTGAAAGTTTCGAATATCTAGCTAGTCGGATCTGTATTTGTGTATAAAGTGATATTGCTATATATAGAGCAAAAAGAAGAAAGCGACAAACTATAAAGAAAAGTTAAAAACATTTGAGACTTTTATAAAAGTGAAAAAAAAAAAAAAAAAAAAAAAAAAAACAGAAAAACAAACGCAATATGATATGCATTTGCCATAAAATATTTTATTTAGATAGACCTTTTTCATTTATAATGTATTTGCTGATTTTTAAGAGAAATGTTAGTTAATTTAAACTGAAAGAAAATGTTGAGTTTGTTTTTAAAATGATAAAGAATACTGATGATAATGGAAAGAAAAAGATAGCTAGATACAATTGCAGGGGGAATAGTGATACTATTTAAAAAATCCTGAGTATTATTGCAGGATTGTTTCAGCCCTGTTAAAATAATTCTAAAATAACAACAATAAAAAAAGGTCTAAACTTAGAATTTTTATAATTATACATATTACAAGTTCTGTAATAAGTTCAAAAATAAAGAAACTCGTATTTAAACCACATTTTAAAAACTCAATTTATCCCCATATATTCATGCAGAATTTTGAAATATCTGTATTTAAAGTGACACAGTCAATTTGATAAAATTTATGAATGTATTAGGCTAAAATTTACAATGCATATGGGAATGTAAATAGGATTTTTTAGTTAACTGTTAAACTATATAAAAACAATATAATTTTCTCAACTGACAACTTTTAAAAAAGTTAAATTACAAGATGTTTGATGCATTTTTATCTTTCCAACACTTATTACAATTACTCAGCGGGCGAAAAAATAAAAGAAAAACAAGCATTTGTCAAACAGATATATGTGTAAATACAGTTTATAACTTATTAATAAAGGAAAAACAAAAACATAATAACGATCAAATCAGAAGTAAACATGTTTTTATTAGTATTTAATACATTTGAAAATAATCTACTTTTTATTTTAAACTAAGAATAAAGGCTTAATATTATAGTGTTTATTTAAAAATTTTTACTTATTATTTCAAGGACTAACATTTTCACAAATACAGAAAAAAGATATTAATACAGCAAAAGTAAGTTATTTTGTCACGAAGTATATACATATATTTAATTAGTTTTTCATAGATAGACTTCAATGAAATTAAAATCTTTTCAGATTATTAGAAAGAATTACAGAAACAACCACGCAACACAAATACAGACGAAAAAGCGATACAAACGTAAATAATAGGCAGAAGCAGCTAGAGAAAGTTGAGAGAGCAGCAGTCTGAACAATAAATGAGATAAAAAAAGAAATAGTTAATTTAATTTCAATCGCAAAATTTTGTAGAAGATAAAACTTTCTTATATTTGATTACAACATCCACATTAATAAAATGGCGGCATACAGGTGCAGTTTTAGCTCAAGTATTTACGTAAACTGGATTAGTTCAATTTTCATTCAATTTATGTGCCTAAACTGACGTCCATATTTTGTACGTTTTTCGTAGATACGTCTACGTTCGGAATTTCACATATTCTGAACATACTGGAGCTGGAGATCTATGTTCAGAACTCGTCTATAGACGTAACTCGGACGCGATAGATGAAATATGAACATAATATGGACGTATGTGTTATGTGGGATAAAATACACATCGACATCCAAGTTCAGTCAAAGATGCTATCCAATATAAACACGTGCATTCATGTTCACCTCACTACGATAATTCTATCTATGCTTAAATTTCAACAACGACAAAATGTTTTTATTCGTTCCACCACTCAAGCCGCCAGCAGCGCTTCATCGTTGATTTTCAAACCAGCCATATTCTCTTTGGCGGAGGCCAAGGCTGTAAAGAAAGATCTGCATGCT
Source organism: Salticus scenicus (assembly GCA_963930645.1). Taxonomy (NCBI): domain Eukaryota; kingdom Metazoa; phylum Arthropoda; class Arachnida; order Araneae; family Salticidae; genus Salticus; species Salticus scenicus. The sequence continues at coordinate 288,279,242 of OZ005657.1, read as the reverse complement.
GCAATGAAAAATCTGCAAGCTGCATTTTGAATTTTTATATGTGTAAATTTTTAAAACTCCAGATGCCCCTGCATTGCTTCCCAACTACATAGAACCGAACACACGCTAGCGTCTTCGAATAACGAGGGAGAAAACTCGTCCAATAGAAGCCGTTGATTACGTCACACGACACACCTACTTAACCTGTCACCGAAGAAACGCTTACTGCTATAAAATAGGGAACTGCAAAAATCTACTCTCGACATGTGCCCCAAATATTTTCTTCGAACTGAGTACCACACCGTTTTTCTCAAAGAAATACTATAACCTATGGGCTTTTACTTATATAGGGCATCATAAAGCTTACTGCTTTTACTTGGGTTATTTTATAACCCCAATGATTTTTAAAAGCCAGCTAAACAGAGACCTCACGCACATTGCATTCATTTCGCTTTTTTTCGCTTTTACACTTCTTATATTGACAATCGGCGCAGATAGCGTCCCTATATAAGAGTGACTGGAGTTTCTCTCTTATTGACATTTATTTCGTTTGACCCAAAACTTCTGCAGCTGGGCGTAACAGATGTTGTTTACGCATTTAGCTGGAAAAGAGGTTTATACAAAAGATATCGGCTGTCTTTTTATTCTTCGCTTTACGCTTTCCATTCAATTTTACTACTGATTCATAAGAGTTTTTTTCTTACTTTTTTGTCGCAGGACATCTGTAAGGAATGAATTGAACTGTCCGTAATGAAAGAGAATTTTTACACTCAGGATTTTGTTATATGTAATTTCAGCTGCAACAGAGATCTGGGCTGAATGCTGGCCAGTTCATCACATTTATATTTTGAGATCTAAGCCATTCTTTTGTACAACAGGAAGAGTGAATCGACGCATTGTAATGCTCGAAGATATCCAGTTGGACCACCTAGATCTTCACTAAATGGCAATTAATGCTCATTCAGAGTTTGCTGATACTTCTTTGAATTCTGTCTGTCATTTAGGAAGCAAAAAGACGTTTGTCCATTGTAACCAAAAGCACTCCATACCATGAGCGAGCAACAACCTTGTTGCCTGCTGAATATTTTCTTCGGATCTTTCCTCAAGTCATGCCAGTAGAATGAGAATCCATCTAGACCATCCAAATTAGATTTTATTTTCATCAGGGAAGATGACACAAATCCATTCGTTACGATAATATATGTGCTGTTTTGCCCATTGACATCTTGCTTATTTGAGACACTGTTTCAGAAAAGGCTTATGAGCTAATTTTTGCTTTTTTTATGAATCCTGCCTTGGTTATTCGTCTGCATATGGTCTCACGTGATATTTTTAATCCAAGTCGATTTTTTATCTGATTAATAGAAAAATTGTCAGTGAGAGCCATTGTTTTAATTCTTCTATCCTCTCGAAATCTGACTTTTCTTTGTCTTCCTGAGCAATACGCAATTTTGAATTGTACTCCACGTTGCAAAATACTATAAATACCACGTTTGGACCGATTTTAAAATAAGTGAAATTTGCAAAACTGATTTACTTTACGCTTTTAGCTTCCACACTTTCACTTTTTCTTCAAGCGAGAACTGCAGCGATTTCAGCATTTTGATTACTCGTACAGCGGTGAGTCTTACGTCCTACACTTCACAGTCTACTTGATAAGATTCACCTATCCTCCACCAATCACGTTTAAAGAGATATTTGCATAAAACCGGATTTGTGCTTAAACTTTTGCGAGATCACAATTGATTTTTTATTTATTTATTTATTATTTTTCTTTCAATTAATTGTTTCCGAATTTGAAACATGAATTTGTAATCCAATTGTTTAGATTCAGTGAAACTTTCGAAGAATTCCGGTGTATATTTTTCACTTTATTTAAAAAAAAAAAAAAAAAAAAAAAAAAAAAGCTTTTGCTTAAACTTTTGGGCCGGTCCAACTTTTGGCCGGTCTTTCCGGTCCACTGTAGCATATTTTCTATTGAAATAAGTGTACGTGACAACACTGGTTAGTAAGGAAGGATTCGCTTTGCAAACCAAGCATTATTGATAAGTGTGTAAGGCCACATAAAAGTACAGATTGTGAGATTAAAAATAGAATTTACTCGAAAAGCATTTTCAGTTGTGTTAATAGGTTTTTTTTTTTTTTTTTTTTTTTTTTTGTTTCTTTCTTCATATATATATATATATATATTTTTTTTCAGTCACTAATACTATAGCATACTGTATAATAAAAAAATTAATTTTTAGACAATATACAAAACTTTTTGTACTTTAGAATTAACACTGCAAGAATAGTTACTGTAATTTCTTTCACCATAATTTAAATATTTATCGCCGTAATGAAAGCTTCAAATTAAACATTAAAAATTAAACGGTGTAACTGATAAATATCATTAATTTTATCATCAATACAATTCGTGTGAATTTTCTCTAATTTAATCTGATTGAATGAAAAAGCAATTGGTTTCTCATCAGTATATTGTTACGAATAACTCGTTATCTTATGGGAGAAAGTAGCTGATTGAGAAACAGGCAGTAATCTAGTCGATAAATACACTCCATTCAACATAACTTCTCGAATCAGTACAACAAAACTATGATTACAACGAATGTTCTCGGAAGAGTCGAATAGCACTTTTATTTCATTGAATATTCTACACTTTTATAAATTATCGTTCAATGGTTTACTCTAGAAAAATCGTAAATTAGAAATTTTAGCTGCAGCCAACATTTTAAGAAATTTAGTGCTATATGTATCACCATTTTAGTAGTGCTGTTTGAAACATAAGCGCCATTAAAATGGCTATCACTAATACAATGATGAAACACAGAGCATCAAATTTCTTAAAATGCTGGTTGCATATAAATTTTCCTAATTTGCTCCTTTTCTAGGGTGAAACATTTAAGTATTATTATTAATAGCGTAGTAGCAGTCCAATGGAGCTGTCGCTCGAACCACAAAAGTCCTTATTTTACAAATGTTCTAGAACAGTCTAAAAAAAGTCATCTGTTCCACAGGATTGAAGCAAATAACATGAAATACTGAAGAGCAGAAATCGCTAGCTCACGATCAAAGTTCAGTCACTTCCAAAGAAAGTCTTCTAAAAGCGCATACTCGGAATATTCTTAAAAAAAAAAAAAAAAAAAAAATTCCACAATATTCCCCAACACAAATTCCCCATATACTTATTTTCGTAATATAAGATAGTTAAATTTATCCGCGGAATCCCAGTAGATAATCCGTAAAAAAATAAATACTTTCGAGTATTTGGCGCGTAAAACCCAAAGACAGTATCCGATTTGGCGGACAAAATACTTTCTAGCTAAATGCAAGTAATTTTAATAAATTTGAAAATCTTGCTAAATAAATGCTTGCAGAACAGTTAGTGAACAACTTTAAAATTATCAAATAAAATATTTGATTACTTTACATATAATCTTCTATAATTTAACGAAGGGACTTAAAAATGTTTTTTATCGTATGATTAAGTTCAAGCCACATACGCTGAAGTTATACGTATATTTAGTACTTTATTTTATTCGTAAAATCTTTTGAATTTCGCATTTTACAAATTGCAACTATTAATTTATAATTTTAGTTAACTCTTTTAAGATCTTATTTTAAAATCTGAAAAAAAATTTAAAAAAAAAAAAAAACTTTCAGTTACAGTGGAAATTAAATTTTTTTAGAAATCGACAGGCAGAGTGTCAGTAAGATATAATTCAGAAATCCTGTTCATTTAAGAGCTCAAATTATGGACGGTGGTAACTATTTAAACGAAACTTTCATTCCTTTTATTGTCATATCTATATTGTTTCTAGCATTTTATACTGATTCCCATTTATAAAATTAATATATTTCGTAAAATAATGAATATTTTCTTAAAAAATACCTTTAAGGAATAAAGCCTACTAGAAAAGCAAGAAATTTTTTTTATATTTTAGCAAAAATTTATGATTTTCTTTAATCGTCACTTCCCCCCCCCCCCTCCTCCCCTTCCAAAAAAAGAGAGCATCAACCATTAAAAAGAAAAATATCTTTATTTTAATGGAAGGAATTGGATCACATCTTTAAATCAAGCTGATTTCAGTATCAATGAGTATTCAAATACAAATAAATTCTTTTTATGGATTTTTGGTTAATCAAAGAATTTTCCATTCTCTCACTCGCACTCTAAATTAAAATCAATGTGTGCTTAAAACTTTTAACTCTTCATAATTTTCCATTAAAATTTGGTGTAAAAATCGAATAAATCATCAATGCATAGGTGCCAAGTCTTCCTTATTTCAAGAGAGACTTCATACTGGTAAGTTTTTATGTTTTCGGTTTATTTATTTTTAATTATACGTCGAAAATATATGGGACAGATTCCTTTATAAAAATACTGGTGATAAATGTGATTTAAAAGTCAGAAACGTTGGCAGCTATAATAGTGTATATTTACATATTTCCCAAAATTACAGTCATAAAAAATATATTTATTTAAGTTAAAATTATCTAAACTAATTTAACACGTACATTTGAAAAAGTTTTATTGTAAATTTTAACCTATCCGTGTAATGAAACATTAATGACCGGAAAATTGTATATTTTAAATATTCATGTGCATACTATGCTAAAAATTGGTCTTTAATGCTCAGTTAAAATCATTTTAATCAATGTATTTATTTTTTCTTAAATCTCTGGGTCTTAACTGGTTCCATGAACATATAAAAAGCGTTCCGATAATTGGTTAGTATTTACTCATGTGAAAACTCTTATGTTCTTTTTAATTTATTATACAATTAAAAAAACAAGTATATAATGCTTATTTATTTTATTTATTTATTTTTAAGCTAGGATACGCAAATTTCAAATACGTTTTAAGTGTTTCGCAATTAACAAAGGTTTTTATACTACCATTTGATTTCATTTTTCACACACACACATCCCACATAGCACATGATATCCATGGGATGTTCTTTTTAAGTCTAGAATGTCCTGTTTTCCTCCTAGGATAAAATAGATAAAATGAGGACATCCACAGGATGTCTGATAAGAAAATACTGAGAACAAATCAATTTCGATGTCTCTGGGATATCCTAAGTTATCCAAAAATAAAATGGCCATTTTAAGATGTCCCGGGGGCATTTTATTTTATTATTTATTTATTTATTTTTCGACGTCTTACGATTCATTAAAAAATACCTTCAGAATGAATGAAATTTAAAGTTGAGTTTGAGCGATATGTGTTCATTTTAAATTTTATTTATTCATTTCGAAACTAGAATGAAGCAAAGATAATATATATATATATATATATATATATATATATATATATATATATATATATATAAACTAATAAAACAAATTATTCTAAAAGTACAATTTTTTCAATGATAAAATTAAAGGACTTCTCTTATTCAACTATCACCAATATTTTGAGGCGTATGATTTGATATAAATAATGGACGAATAACTTTCGAAGTTAATAGTCAACTAGTACAGTTAAGATTTTGTGGTGGACATTGAAGTCCCTAAAATTAACAACATTGACCGGGGGTGTGGGATTAAATGAGACTGGAAAAAGGTTACAGGTGAAATACCATTGTTTAGGGAACATCCTATGATGATCCTCAGCAGATTTCAGAATGTAATCGCTACAATGTCCTCAGGATGCCTGAAGTTTTTGTAAAATAGTCCTGAAATGTCTTTGTATCAGTCAAATTTGGGCCTTCTGGGACATATTTTGAATGTCCCTGAGATACATATTCTGCGGACATTTTGTCATCCTGAGGATGACCAGAGGATGTATGTGGATGAGATTTGTATGTCCTGAGGACAATTGGAGATCAAACATTCAGAGACAAAGTTCATCCTCGGACATACTGAGGATGATTTTGTGTTGTCTGGGATATTTATATATATATATATATATTAATGTATGAAAAAATTGCAGTTATAAAAATGTTTATTAGTAATCTTAAGCTATTTTAGTGTGAAGAACATTGAAAAAAAAAGCTTTCCTTAAAAATTATGGAAAAAAAATTGTTTCAACTTTCCTTGTGTCGCCAATGAGCGATAAATAGCAAAAAAACGGACATTTTTTTTTTTTTTTTTTTCAGACAAACTGTTCGGAGTCCGCCGAATTTTTTTTTTTTTTTTTTATAAACATACATTACTTTATGCAAAGAACCTTCTGTAGTTTTTTCAAAATTTTCTTGGTATGCACGTATGGAGACTTTCCTTGTTAGAGAACAATCTCCAAAGTTCAATCTCTCAGAATAGATCTCTGAGCAACTCTGAATCGCGGTGACTACGCACTCACTTGCAGAAGTGAACTCGCTCCTATTTATACCTTTTGTCGATAGGGTTCGGGGATATTTTAATCCAGAAACCCATAGAAAGTTCTAGAAGGACCCTGTGCATAGTATAGGTACTTTCGCCAAATTTGGTCGCCAAGGCTGACTTCACTGAAAATGAATGAACTTCCTCTTTATTTTCACTCTACATGTAAAACTACTTTCATTGCAACAGTACGATTGATGCAGGGGAAACACTTAATCCGTTGTAACAGTATTGAGTTCTTAAAAAATCTTGGTCTAAGACAGCTAAAATACAATTATAATTTATTCTAATGCAGTCTTAACTTTTAGTTTAGTTCTTGGGGGGGGGGGGGAGTCCTATGTTACCATAAAAACACGTTTGTTTAATTATTACCACCCTGTATATATATATATATCAGTTCAAAAAAACCCTTAACGGGTTAAAAGTTTGTGACGCCGCTACTTTATGGCTATAAGAATTTGAAATATGAGTCTTAAAAATAATTATATCAAATTTTAAGTGACGCTTTGCAATTAGTTAAAGTATACATAGATTTTCATATTTGATCATTTACTTTTATCTTTTATTTATATTTATAATGCAAACGTAATATTTTTAACTTCAAGATCAGACAGATATGTAAAATACACTCCCTAGATGCTTTTTCATTCGTATTTAAAATTCAAAATAACAGTTTTAAAAGGAATTATATAAAAATTCCAGTGGCGCCTCGGTGTTATTTTAAAAGATATGTTTTTAGATTCCATTAAAATTACTTTTGTTTTGTCTAATAAAGTATATTTACACATTTAAACAGTGCTTTTAATTTTCAAATATACTGTCAAATAATTATACTTTCACCGAGTTTGCATTATAAAGTAAAATTATTTATTTCAATAAATTGATTTATCTTTTGCATCACGCTATCCAAAACATAGTATCATAGTATCCAACTAAATGAAAATTTGCTCAAAGAAGTAGTGTGACGCAAAGAAAACATTTACACAAATTTTACTTGCAGTTTTGGATAGCGTGACGCAAAAGATAAATCAATTTATTGAAATAAATAATTTTACTTTATAATGCAAACTCGGTGAAAGTATAATTATTTGACAGTATAGTTGAAAATTAAAAGCACTGTTTAAATGTGTAAATATACTTTATTAGGCAAAACAAAAGTAACTTTAATGGAATCTAAAAACATATCTTTTAAAATAACACCGAGGCGCCACTGGAATTTTTATATAATTCCTTTTAAAACTGTTATTTTGAATTTTAAATACGAATGAAAAAGCATCTAGTGAGTGTATTTTATATATCTGTCTGATCTTGAAGTTAAAAATATTACGTTTGCATTATAAATATAAATAAAAGATAAAAGTAAATGATCAAATATGAAAATCTATGTATACTTTAACTAATTGCAAAGCGTCACTTAAAATTTGATATCATTATTTTTAAGACTCATATTTCAAATTCTTATAGCCATAAAGTAGCGGCGTCACAAACTTTTAAGCCGTTAAGGGTTTTTTGAACTGATATCATTACTTTTTAGTGGTTTTTGATCAAGAAATTAAAATAAGTCCTTCTGGCTCCTAGGAAGGGTAAACTAATTTATCTTTTCTTATGAAGTTGCCACCATTTTTTTCCAAAATGGCAGCTACAATTTATTAATGGACTTAGTGGATTTATTAATGAAGGTTTGTATATATGGAGTTTTAAGCAAATCGGTTCATAAAACCTTTCTAATGTAAATTTGAAATTTTCAGTGTGCTAGCACAGGGAAACAAGAGGGTAGATTAAGTTGGCAAATGAACATATCAAATACATTTCTAAGATAAATCTACACTACAAATTTAGTGTGAATTAATTCAGTATTTCAAACGTTATCATACTGACAAATTTTCAAGTAGCCTGCCACTTGGAAACAAAATGGAGAAGCTTCGCACTAGAAAAATTTATTGACTGGGATTCTCAAACTTATAAAAAAAAATAAGAAAGAAAGAAAGAAAAATAAGTGGATAATTTCAAATTTAAGTTAGAAGTACGTAATTTACAGTTTACAAGTTTCTTTTTGGAGAATTACAAATAAAACAATTACAAAAAAAAAAAAAAAAAAAAAAAAAAAAGTAAATATTAAAAATGGAAATTTGTATATTCTGTTTCGCCTTTTGAGGCTAAGTATGCTCCAATATTCACAGTTTAAATTTTCCTCGAAATTGCAGGTAAAAATTACTTTATATATATTTTCATATAAAACGTTTGGAGGAAAAAATAGCCAAAATATAAATTAAGCTTTACATTTCTATAATTTTACAAATAAGATAAAATCACCTGGAGAAAAATTTTATGGAAAATATAAGTTAAGCTTTCAAAAAAAAAAAAAAAAAAAAAAAATGAAATTTCTGCGTAAAAAATCTATTTCATAAATATATTTACAACTACAATATACAAAAAACCCTCCTTTAATTTTAAATAATTATTTCTACATGTTTCGAAGCAATTAAAAGTTTTTTCTTTCTTTATTTTTTTTTTAAGAAAAATAAATAAATGTAGTGGCGCCATCTAGTAGTTTAAAGTCATATACATATGTATTTAACTTTATTATTATTATTATTATTTTCCCTTGAAAAAAAAAAAAAAAAAAAAAAAAAAAAAAAAAAAAACTTGTTTAGAAACAGGTAGAAATAGTTATTTAAAATTAAAGGAGGATTTTTTGTTTATTGTAATTGTAAATATATTTATGAAATAGAATTTTTCATGCAGAAATTAATTAATTAAAAAAATAAAAGAAAGAATAATATTTTTTAAATACATTAGGGTTTCAAAGTAAAGATGTTATTTATTTATTTTGACGTGTTTTTTAATAATTGCTATTTGACATATTTTTCATGAATTTTAATAAAATTCATGAAATAGTGTTATTTCTAATAAACACTGTTTCATCCCCTAGTTATTATTGCTTTAAATAATAATAATAAAAAAAAAAAAATTGATTATGTTAATATTTAAAATATGTATCATTTTAAAGTCTGAAAAATAAATAAATGAATAAACTCTAACTGTATTTTCAAAAGAGATTTTTAATTTTTAAAAAGAAAATACATATATATATGTATTTACGGAAGTGTATATTTTAAATAAAAAACGATAGATGGCGCCAAAACTCTATTTGCTGTTTTTTTTCCATTCCCGACGCGGAATGATACATGAATATGAATCGCAAATCATTGAGCTATTATAAAATCGATGTTCATGAATGATTAAAAATTTTTTCGCTTTAAAAAATTGTAAATTCATCATTATTATGATAAAATGGAATATCTAAAATTACAAAATACTTCCTTATTTAAAATATTATCTAAATATTTTTTTTGACTAAATATGAAATTTTGAAATCAAAAATATTTTTTTCATAACAGAAGAGAAAATATATTTAAGTGAATTTGACTTTGTATATATACAATAAATGTTTTAAACATGTAATAAAGTACTTTTGCGTTAAAAAAAAAATCTAAATAATTCATTGGCTGCATTGAAGTCGGACAATCAACCAGCCCACATTCCTCACAAGAAAGAACCGCATAACAGCGTTTTCACCCGGAGAAACACGTGTAATTGGCGGAGTAATATAGTTCCATATTTAAAGCGATTTATATAAAAAACAAGAGTTTTCCTGAAAAAAACGAAAACGTTACTAGATTCAGAAAGATCCTATTAACAAAATATATTAATTATATGAAAATCCTTCGAGCCGTTTTAGATATATTTTTTCGGAATTTGAGTTCATTACAACCTTAATCCTTACATTTTTCCTTTTTGGCTTTAAATTGAGATTCAGATCTCAAAACATATTACATGTAGAAATGTAAAATTTTCAGGATAGATTAAGATCGAAGATAAAAGATTATTTTGAAAAGATCAGAACAAAATATGGCATATTTGCTGAGATATTAAGTGTCGGCTTTTACAAATCTCTTTGATGTCAAACTAGCCGTATATATGAGTTCGCAGCGTCCCGTTTGTCCCTCCGCTTGCGTCACTTAAAAAACTGTCGGTTTTCATGATATATATGCATGTATATATATATATATATCCCTCCTAACTTGAAAATGAGTCGGAATTTTGAAAAATGGCGAAACACATATTTAATGAATTCGAGAGGAACCACTTTTGGTGAAAAAAGTTTGGACCCGGGGGGACTAGGGGTCCGCTAAAGAGGGCAACATTAAAATTTCAAGTAGGAAGGTATGTCTTGTGATACATCCCTGGAAACGTCTCTTCAAGACAATGAATTTTATATAAATAGTTTCGCCCTACGATGATTATTAAAAGAGATACATGAGTTTTTTTACTTTTGAAATGTGGAATTTATACTTACGTATCCCCTTTAATAATCACTGCAAGACAAAACTATTTATACCGAATTCCTTGTCTTGAAGAGACGTTACCAGAAATGTATCACAAGGCTACCTTCCCATTAGAAATTTTAAAGTTGCACTCCCTAGCGGCCCTCCTACCACCCCCTTGCCCAGGCCCAAACATTTTTGGGCAAAGTATGCCTTGTGATACATTCCTGGAAACGTCTCTTCAAGACAATGATTTTAGTATGAATAGTTTTTTTCCTGCAATGATTATTAAAGGGTATACATAAGTATAAAATCTACATTTCAAAAGTCTAGAAACTCATGTATCTCCTTTAATAATCATCGTAGGGCAAAACTATATCATATTCATTGTCTTGAAGAGACGTTTCCAGGGATGTATCACACGACATACCTCCCCATTTGAAATTTTAAAGTTGCCTTCCCTAGCGGCCCTCCTAGTCCCCCCCCCCCCCCCCCGGGCCCAAACTTTTTCATCAAAAGAGTTTTCTCTCGAATTCATTAAATGCGTGTTTCACCATTTTTCAAAATTTCGACTCATTTTCGAGTTATGAGGGGGGGGGGGGACTTTTGAAACACCCTGTATATATATATATATATATACAGATACTTATGTATGTGTATATAAAGTTTTTTTAGCACTTATTTCTGTTTATTTCTTTAGTTGTATTCAATTATTACTTTCAACTTTTTGAGAATCGAAACCTCTAGTTTTTGCTCTTTTGCTTATGGAAAAATGCATCAAAGTTAATGACCAATTCAGCTGTCATTCTCTAATAACTTTACTAAAAATGGTATAACGAAAGCTATATCTTTTTCAAGGGCTCCATTGATTGTTAAATGAGTAATGAATGATGCTCGAAAGAAAGGTTTTTTTATCTTTAAAAAAGAAAAAATCTTGTGTGTGTTTGTTAAGTCATGTGTTACAGAGACGTGGATGCCAAGTCAATTTTTACGCTTTAATTAGATTTATGATAATAGTCAAAATAAGAACCTACGCCTTGCAAGTAGGCGTTAAAAGCAATATCCATGAACTACACATTTCCTTAATGCTAAATACAATTTTTCTGATGTAAATAAAATCTTGGTGTAACTAAAAAGTACAATATAAGTATTTAAAATACTACTCTTTAAATAAATAAGATAGATTAATTTAAGTAAATTTACAGTCCGCAACAAAAGTATCCGAGCACTAGCGAAAATTCCTATGTAATAATGAAAATTTAAAAAATTAAAGAAAACGCTTTTATTGAAATGTGAACCAAAAAGCACAAAATATCTATCTTTATAGTATTAAAATGCAGTGTAAGAGAAAATCAAGTGAGTGATACACCATAATGTTTACATAATTTTAAATATTTAATAAATAAATAATTTAGAATTAAACAAAAACCATTTTTAAAAAATCTCCCCTGACTGGGCTCGAACGTTAGACCTTTAGGTTCGTAGCCAGGAGCTTTACCTCACAGCCACAGCGTTCACGTGCGGAAAGTCTTTTTTTTTACAATATAGATATTTTGTTTGCTCCCAGAGTGGCTACAAACATACATACAGGTGAATCTAATAAAAGCGTGTTAAAAAAAGGTACTCTTAATACTGTTTTGTTAAATAAATCCTTATCGAATCATGTGCTTAGTCAGACTAAGAACATTATTCGACACGAATTTATTTAAAAAAATCTGATGTGGGCACCACATGACTTCCTTATACACTTTTAGAAATATACATAATGTTAAAAAACATTGTCACTGGACCCGAAACAGTTGGCTAAAAATATTTTTAAAAAATGCATGCATACGTAAAAAAAAAAAAAAAAAAAAAAAAAAAATAAATAAATAAAATAAAATTGTGCCTTGAGGGGACTCATGTCAAAGTTGTGCCTTGGGGGGGGGGGACTCATGTCAAAGTTGTGCCTTGGGGGGACTCATGTCAAAGTTGTACCTTGGGGGGACTAATGCCAAAGTTGTACCTTGGGGGGGGACTCATGTCAAAGTTGTGCCTTGGGGGACTCATGTCAAAGTTGTACCTTGGGGGACTCATGTCAAAGTTGTGCCTGGGGGGGACTCATGTCAAAGTTGTGCCTTGGGGGGGACTCATGTCAAAGTTGTGCCTTTTGGGGACTCATGTCAAAGTTGCACCTTGGGGGGGGACTCGTGTCAAAGCTGTGCCTTGGGGGACTAATGTCAAAGTTATGCCTGGGGGGGACTCATGTCAAAGTTGTGCCTTGGGGGACTAATGTCAAAGTTATGCCTGGGGGGGACTCATGTCAAAGTTGTGCCTTGGGGGGGGGGGACTCATGTCATAGTTGTGCCTTGGGGAAGTTTTAAATGTCTAGCTGGTCGAGAAGTTAGTTAAAAATCGATTGCAAGATTTGTAATGGTAACGCTGCCGAAGGCAGCAGGAACCCTACACAGTTGGCTAAAAGTATTAAAAAATGCATTTTCACCGTGTTCTGATCTAGTCTGAAAGTTTCAAATGTCTAGCTAGTCGGGAAGTTAGTTAAATAATTTTTTTGTTGAATCGCATAAACGCTGCTGAAGGCAACAGGTATCGGAAACAGTTGGCTAAAAATATTTGAAAAATGCATTGTCAACGTGTTCTGAGCCTTTCTGAAAGTTTCAAATGTCTAGCTTGTCGGGAAGTCAGTTAAATTGCAAGATTTGTCTAAACCGTTTCTGAGTTATTACCGTTTTTTGATACATTATGGCCAAACCTATGTATTTTTGTCATTATGAACCTAATTTTCCTAAATATCTCCAAAACCGAAAATCATAGAAAGTCCAAAAAGGGAGGTGCACAACTAGATGTTATAACAAACCTATGTACCAATTCGCAACTTTCTACGTCCAACCGTTTTTGAGTTATGCGACATACCCACACACACACAGACACACACACATACAGACGTCACGAAAAATCGTGTAAAAACCCTTATATCTCTAAAACGAGAGCTCGTGTTAAGACGACACTTGCAGGTGTGCAACTAGACATCATGACAGTCACACGTATAAATTGGCAACATCCAGCGATCATTCGTTTTCGAGCAATGTGAAATACAAAATCCATTTCGCAAATCGGGATTACTATACTTCCTTATACTTTGTATAAGGAAGTAAAAACAGTTTTAAGAATACATTTTTTATATAGGAAGTTTGCTAGTGATTGGATACTTTTGCTGCCGACTGTATATTGTTCGCATACTGGTCAGAAATGTAACATCACTGTGTACTGACATATCCTAAATACCACCAGTCAAATTTTAGAAATATTTTGAGGCTTCTCAGCATTTAAATTTTCCAGTTGAATTAATTCTATCATAAATGAAATTAATTCTATCTACAGACACATGAAAATATTAGTAGTTGCTCGATTTTATGGAAATATGCTTGAATAATCAAAAAAGACTTTTTATAAAATTATGATTGAGATTTTTAAACGTGTTAATTTTTAAGTTTGTGGTTCTCAATTTTTTATAGGTTTGGGAGAAAAAAAAAGAATTTTACGTAAGTTTACTTTTATTAGTACGACATGATTATTTCTTTCAATCTGCCATTTTGCGTCGCTACCAATTTATAGTGTTCCACTTCGAAAAAGCCTGCCGTAATTTTACCATTTATTTTCTTACTCTATCTTAAAATATTTTGTGAAATCCGTAAAAACGTTTATACTTTTTTTTTTCACTTCCATCTTTGAGGATCCAACTCACAACCTTCAGGTTCGTAGCTGTGTACGTTGACCACAGAGCGAACGAGTCTTGACTGAATGTATCCTGATTATTTAGACTAGTATTTTCAAATATTTTTAGACTAAAACTGTGAAATTTATTTAAAATGTGTGTTATTTTCCGATTTATTAAGATGGGTATATTGATATTATGTTTTTGGGAAATTAATAGATTAATGTTAATTAATCGCTGTGATGAATTTTGAGTATAATTTAAATATCGAATAATTGGTTTATAGTTTTTTTCTTTAAATATTATATTTTGTCACGTAGAAATTGAAACGGTTAATTATTAATAAAAAATACGAAATTGTTATTAACATTATTTTACTAATTAAAATATTTAGTAAATGAGTATTAAGCAATTGAGGTAAGATACTATACAATTAATGCATTCAAATTTTGTTAATTTTTTTGGAATTAAAATCAATACATTATTTGAATATGTGAAAAATATTTAAGAATTTTACTGAGCCTCTATTAATATTATTATTGTTATTATTTTATTTTATTTATTTATTTATTTTTTTGAAAAAACGTTAAAATACAAACATAAGTAGTCCTCTATCAGTTAGATTTTCATCCATAGTTTTTTTTTTTTTTTTTAAGTCTACGTTCATTTATCTTACCCAGTATTGTACTATAATCTTAAAATAGTTTGTTTATGAAGAAAACATTTCAGGAAGTTGTAAAAAAAAAAATTTATAAAGATGCTACTAAATTTAAGAAAAAAAAAAAAAGTGAAAAATAAGGCCTTATTCCTTTATCTATTTATTTATTTTTAATGACAAAAAATTATTGCTAGTTATATGTAAACTTTCTATTTTGAACAGTATAATACTGTTATCTCCGTTGTATGTCGTATTGCTTGTTTTTTAATGCTTTTGCTTGCTTTTGAATACGATAAGTATATTATCTATTTAGGATTGAATGAAAGTGTTGTTTCTTTGAAAATTGCTCCCTATTTTAATTAACATTAGGATAAAAATGCATTAAAAATTTATATGTTTATGCTCAGCAAAACCTGGGCTGATGTAAAATCTTTATGCACTTAAAAACTACCGAAACAGCTGTATGCTTCCCATATTTTTTTCTCTTCAACGTTCCTAACGTTGTAATTTTTATTGGTGTAATAATCCAGCGCCAAGTCTCCTTTTAATATCTGAGATGGTGGCCAAAAGACGGTCAAGAGGTCGTGCCAACAGCAGCCATTTCTGGTCCGCTGATGGCAAAAATTAACGGTGCCGAAGGAAATTTGTTACGCCAGCCGGTAGTAGGCCCGCAGTCAACAGTGGCCGCAGTGACAGGCTGCAGAAAAACAAAAATATTCTTGTGGGTGAATGAGGGGCCGCCAGCGAACAACAAAAACCGTATCATTTAGAGAAACCCATTTCTCATTTGAAGAAAAGCTTGAAGAAAATTGTTAAAGACATAGCAGCTCGAGTGGGATTATTGGGACATGGGCAGGCTGACACACAAGTACTTTCCCACTGTAGATACAAAAACGCTCATTAGCTGCAAGCTCCTCTCGCAGATATACACAGGCCATGGTGCTTTCCCAGCCTATCTTTATCGATTCAAGAGGAACAGAAGACCGAACTGCGCCTGTGGTGGTTTAAATACCTCCACACACTACCTTATAGGCTGTCCGCTTACTGAAAACTCCATCTGACCCAAATTACGCAGAACAACGAACAATTGTAGTACAAACCACTCACAAACAATAAACATGCCAAACACATAGTCAGATGGATCACAAACAACATAGATGACATATCACAGTGACGAGGTGACAGCTAAAGAAAAGAAATCTCAGCACTATCTCTGAATCACAGATTATCATACAGATAGGACAGTGAAGCTAAAACGTGAACCGAAAATATAGTAGCACCACTAGTGTCAACAGAGGGGAACTACATGTTTTAAGTCTATATGAATAGCATCTTTGATCGAAAATTGTTTTTCTATTTCGCGAGTAGTTAGTAGCAAGTTTTCTTTTTCTTCACTTTCTATTGTTTTTGAATTCACAAAATTATCCTCAAAACATTCACAGGTATTCTTCTAAGAAATAAAAATTAATTTTTATAATGTTTTAAA